>CP129449.1:45812500-47082500 GCA_030445155.1 Quercus variabilis | reverse complement strand
TGAAGCTATATGACTTACTTCCAAACAACAAAAACACTTAATATCATGATTATGAGTTTGAGATTCATTTTTACTTTTGTTGACATTGGGAGCTTCATCTCTCCTTTTTGGTGGTTCAATTTTGGACTTGGAAACAGCCCCTTCGTTTTTCCTCCCATTTGACCTCCATGAAGTAAAGGAGCTTGGATTTTGAAATGACCAAGTTCCTTTCCTTTTAAGTTGTTGTTCCACCTTTATTGCCATGTGCACCATGTCCTCCAACTCCACGTAGTGCTGCAACTCCACCACATTTACAATGTCCCGATTCAGCCCATTCAGAAATCTTGCTATAGTAGCTTCTCTATCCTCCTCTACATTAGTCCGAATCATGGCAATCTCCATCTCCTTGTGATAGTCATCCACAATCCTATAACCTTGAGTAAGACTCTGTAATTTCAGATACAAGTCCTTATAGTAGTGACTAGGGACAAACCGCCTCCTCATGGTGGCCTTCATTTCCTCCCATGTCTCAATAGGCCTCTCATAGTTTCTCCTTCTGTTCATCACAAGTTGATCCCACCATATAATAGCATAATCAGTAAACTCAATCATAGCTAGTTTTACCTTTTTCTCCTCGGAGTAGTCGTGGCACTCAAAAATGAACTCCACCTTCTTCTCCCATTCCAAGTACACTTCTGGATCATTTTTCCCTTGGAACGATGGTATCTTCATTTTGATGTTTCCTAGACTTCTACCAGTCCCATCTTACCATCTTGGATCTCTTCGAAAACCTCTACCACGCCTTTCTCCCCTTGGCGTAAACTTGCCCTCATTGTTCAATGAAGCTTGATTCTCTTCATCTTCAAACTCATCGTCATGGTAGTCATCAGAATTATCAACACGCGCATGTCTTTCTTGCCTTCTAGCATTAAGGGCTCTTTGGGGACACTCCTCACACAAAGAAGTAATAACAACGTCTTGCCTATCCATCCGATCCTGAGTATCATTAAACACCATGTTCATACATTCAAATTGTTGTTGCATAGCCTGCAACATGATGGATGACTCCTCCCCTCCTCTGTTTGATGCTTCGCTTCTGGAAAACATAATTTTGAAACTACAAAAAAAAAAAAAAAAATGTTAGAAATAATTCCTCACAACACTCCCTCATGTGTTTACACTCAAATTATGTCACTCACACTTGTGTTTCGCTCTTAAATTGGCTTTTTTTTTATATTAGTCTCACACTCTCTTGCCTTTTTCCACTCGTAGCTTCTCCTTTTCAGGTCTGCTTAAACTAATAAACTTGATCAAGAAATTCAACTTGTAGTATTTAAACTAATACCAATGGCAAGAAAATATGACAGAAACACTAAATCAAAGGAATAGGATAAAAGAAAATAATATTTTGGTCTGAAGGAATTGAAACTACAAACAAATTTTTTTTTTTTCTATTTCTTTTCTGTAGTCTCTTCTTTTTCTTTTCCTTTTCTTCAAGCATTTTTTTTTTTTTTTTTTGGAAGCTTGGTGCACAATTTTAACCTAGTGCACGTCACAAAATAAGAATGAGGAACAAAGAACACAAAAGGAACAAGACAGGATGATAACAGGAAACAAAAGATAAAGGGAAAGAAAACTGATTTTAGAACCTGTGCTCCGATACCAAATGATGCGAACCTCAATCAACACGCTTTGAGACCCAACAAAAATATTGGAATACTTGCCCAAGAAAGCTAAAAATTCAGTTTTTTTGATAGAAAACTTGACCCAATATTTATAATCGAAACACGAACCAAAGGTATAAGTAATATGACCCAATGATTATAATAAATCACGAACCAAATGTATAAAGTTTGCCACAAGGAAGAATCCTTGATAAGTTCACTATCCTTGAAGAACCAAAAGAAGAGCAAAGCCTCACCTTTTCTGATTTTTATTCACTAATCTTCCTTATAACAATGAGTGCATGCTATTTATAAGGCATGACTGAAAATAGAAAAATATAAAAAACGTATTAAATAATAAAACCCTAAATAAAAGTTGATTTGGTCTTAAATTAGCATATCCAAAATAGGAAAAATAGCTAAAAACGTTCTAAATAATAAAACCCTAAAATTAAGGTAGATCTGGTCTAAAACTAGATGCTCCAAACTAGGAAAAATATCTATTAACTGATATGGAGCTGGAAAATCAATCAACCATTAATTCACGCCATAAATCATGCCCAATTAAGCCAGATCAGCCCTCAATAGCTTGGATTAAATTTATTACGCCTTCATCTTCCTTTAGGCCAAGCTTGGAATGTTCTTCGTTAAAATCAGCCCAAAGCTCTTGAACAAGCCCATTAAGTGCTTTTTTGATTTTCTTGGATTTTGCTTTAGTAATAGGCCTAACTGGAACATGCAATGGATCCTTGAATGCTTGTTGATTCTCATCACTGGACAATCAACAAATGGAGGGACAAGATTATCTAAATAGAGCTATATAATGTGAGAGGCCTTCCATGAAAAGAGATAGAGAAATTAAGAGAGAAACACTGTAGCAACCAAGATCTGAATCTGTAATCCAACTTGAGAGAAATATATAAGAATTGATCCCCTCAAACTTTGTCGAGAATGATTTTCTTTGTTGTCTAACTCATTAAAGCCTAATTTTTCTAACCCACTTTCTATAAATTCATTGTATTGAGTTTTTTGGACTTAAGTTCATCCATCACTTGGGCAAAGGACCCAAATTGTGTCCTTACAATTGGCACCATCTGTGGGGATTTCTATTGTAATAGTAAGTCTAACGTTCAACGATGATAGGTTTAGGTCTAAACCAGACAGAATCTATGGGGTCTCAGTGTTAAGATCACTTTCGTGATCTTGAACAATGAAATGACCGGGAGGGAAGTGTGCACACTACCCATACTAGGAGCTAGTCTTAGGGTGGCAGCCACATCTCTCATGAGGCGAATGCTAGAAACATGCAACTGGAGATTGATCATCTGTGGAGAAAGTTACGCTGGGAACAACGGAGAAAAACACCCTCAAGGTCTGTTACTTCTTGTTTGTTTTTAGACCCCTTAAAACACAACCGGATTAACCTAATTAATTAGCCAAGTTATTACTTAGTCCAAATTTCAGATCTAGGTTATCACAATCATGTAATCATATTAATGTAAAGTACGGAATATAAAGAACGCAAAGATATGATGACCCAGGAAAACCAAACAAGTAAAAAACCTGGGGAGGATCTAACCTAGCTATCCTCAAGGTAAACTTGAATCCACTATGAAAGAATCGAAGTTTTACAATAGCGACTTAGACCACTAACATCCTAGTATTACCCACCAGTAGAAAACTTACTGACACGACCACGTGCAAGCTTCGAGACCACAGATTCCTTCTTTCTTGGATTCTCCAGCAAGTACAAGCACTCCCGCTTGTGTATCTTTAAGCTCTTTAGTGCAGCAACTGAATGACCATCAAGCTCTCAATGGAATCTCCTTCTTGATAATCCTAAGCATGTGTGAAGGCAACCACCTCTCAGATCTCACAAGAGATTTACACACACAGCAAATAGAGCAACCTCTAAAATGTGGCTAGGGTTTTCCTTTTATACCTAGAGCAAAACATAAAACCCTACACGTCATATGGACTTAGGGCTGAGTTGGAAATTCTATAGAAAAATAATCTACACAATTTTCGATCGATTGAATCTAATTTTGGATCGATTGAGTTAGTCAGAATTGCACACTTAATTCTGCAGTTAACTCGATTTTAACTTTACATAAAAGACACACTTTGAGCAAGTCTAAAACAAGACTAACAACCTGTTTTGATCATGGTTTGCCAACAATACAAATTAGAGTTCTAATACATTAGTTCCTACGTACTTAGAACCTAACAAAACTCCCCCTTTGGCAATCCGTGAGAAAACACAAACACAATGCTCAAAGTTACAAGTAAAAGCCCTTTACAAAGATAATATCCATAACAAAATAATCCAATCTAACTACTATCAATCAGTTGCAAGTGTAGACAGCAGCACGACCGAATCAATCTGTATATTCCTAAAATACTCAACAAACAAAAACGCATGTGTGGAAAATACAAGTAAAATAAAAATAAATTCTTGACTTCACAAAACATAAAACAAAGACATATATTAAGAATAACTCATAAATATAAATCAATGAGCAGTGAAACAAGAAACATATATAACAATGTATCTCCCCCTAACATGAACAACCAAAAACAAAACAAAGAATACATCATGAGCAAAAAAAGTAAATACACAATGAAGCACCTAGATACAATCTAATTGCTCCACAAGCTTAACAAATACAAAAATCTCCCCTTAACAACAAAAACTCCACTACAAGTGTCCAAAACTACTCTCCCTTTTTGTGACGGAATGCCAAAGAGTAATCAAAGTCCATCATCAGAAGGAGGTGGCAAAGGTGAATGTCGAAGATGCACCAAATCTGCTCGCAAAGCACGGAGCTCATCAAGCATGTCCACTAAAATTTGACCTTGAGCTGCCTAAATGGTGAAGACAGTCTCCAATGTACGATGAATGTCAAAGTCATCCGAAGTAGATGGTGGAGGAACAGCAGCAGTAGCATGATCAGCAGCTGCCTCGCCAGAAGTAGTACCTATAGAAGAAGGAGGGGGTGTAGTATCAGAAGGCTCAACACGAGGGCGTTTAGAGCTCTCTCTCATATGAGAAGCCTTTTGCCTAAGAAAGTAGGCCCCTATGAGAGCAACTATGTGTACGGGCTCAGAAGTGGGGAAGTCATCTAAACCAAGATATAACAAAATCCTATGAATAAAAACAGGATGAAAAAGAGCATGAGCGGTAGAAGAACTCCTATAAACTTCATTCAAAGAACAAAGAAACAGATGATAAAAACTAATAGGAGCATCCGTAACAAGAGAGAACAAAAATGCACATCGCTCCAAAAGAATGGTGTGCATATGAGTGATAGGCCACAAAGAATGACACGCTATCCTAAAGAAAAGATAGTGCAACTCAATAAGCTCAGCAGTGGTGATTCGATGATTAGAACCCCACTGGATAAAAGACCCAGTGATGTAAGACATGATGTTGTCCAAGGGAGGGGACTCGTCATAGGGATAGACAGGGTGCTAGACCAACAATACCCCAAGAGCATCAGCCACGACTCTAGGAGTAATGGTGAACTCTACACCTTGTATCCAACTCTTTACTAAAGTGTTGGAATCATAGACGTGGATCGAGATGCTTGAGTAGAACTCTCTAATCAGGGTAGCTGGTGGTAGGGGACCAATATCCAACAAAGGTAGCCAGCCCCTACGCTCAAAGTTAGCTCTAATGGCTAGATTAAGCTCATCTAACAAAAATTTTTTCTCAGACCAAATCTTTCTCTTGACATTCAGTGTGTTAAAGATCTCTTGGTTTTTCTCACTCGAAACCTTCTCATGATCAAAAGGAGGAGGAGAAGGTGACGGGGCAGACCTATTGGCTCTAGTCTTCCTAGGCATGGTGCTAGGCTAAGTACAAGACACAAGGACAAAGCTAAAAAGAGCAAAAAGAAAAACCAATGGTAAACTGCAAATTAGCACAAAAAAAATAGAAATAACAATTTATATGATGCATGAACAAATAAATATCATGATGCATGCTCTAATGCAGTGATAACAAGTTCAATTTGAGTTTAGAATCACAAAATTGGCTTGAGCATAGAATTTAGAACAAAAACCTCAAAAATTTGAAAAACCACTTTTTCAATTTGTACCAAATTGACCAATTGATCAACACACAAGCTAGAAAACAGTTTATTATGATCAAATTAATCAATCTAACAAGCCAATTTCATCAATTAAACTCAATTTGAACAAAATCCCCAATTTGGGTATATTCAAGCCCTAGAATTTTCAATTTCTCACAATTCACCAAATTGATCAAATTAAAGCATCAAAAACATGTTTATAACATCCCCCAACAAAAACCCATTGATCAATTTCAAGAAATATGGCTTGAATCATCAAAAACCCTAAATATGCATAGGTTCGAAATTCTCAATGAAAATGCATGGAACTTGAAAATAAAATCAAAAGGAGGGGTAATATGGTGTTCCCGGCTTGTGAAGAGAAAAACCTTGCAAAAGAAACGGAGGAAAACAACAAAAAACTTGATTTGAGCCTTGACCGAGTCATATGGAGAGAGAAAGTTTGAAATTTTTTTTGAAAAGTAGGTAGAACATGTCAAAATCTCCTTTTTTAAAAACTACCAATACGATTTTCAATTGATCAAAATTTAGGTTCGATTGATCGAAACAGATCAAGGTTGACCAAATTTTTTAATCGCAATTTTGATTGATCGAGGAGTAGATTTGATCGATCGAAATTCTGGAAAAAAACAAATTTTTGAGAAACAAAGAAATTTTGTGCAAAAATTCCTCAAAGCGTTGAATTTTCAAAATAAAATACATGAGTATGAGCTGAAGTGTTTTTAAAAAAAAAATTTGTTCCCAGTTTTCCTAAAATTAAGATTTTCAATCCATTCTCTTAAATTTTCAAGCATAAAAAATGTTTTGCATAAAACTGAAATAATTTTCAAACTTGGTTGGTCAAACCAAAAACACACATAATAACATGTACAAAGTTTAGCAAAGAGTAACTTGTATAGTGTGTGCAACTAGCAAAAGTTTGAGATATATGTGAGGTGATATGTGAATAGAAATCAAACACAAAGTCTACAAAATTCATCACATAGAATTTGAAAAAGACTATCACCTAAAGAGTTACATCACATAACTCCCATATCTCCTAGATTATAAGCTTGCAATCATGTAAATTTCTTGATTTGCCTCATATTGTAAACACCAATTTTAATTTTTGCAGAAATTTTTTTAAAAAAGTTGAGATAATGTACACACCAATTTTAATTGTTTGATTTAACATTAAGTTGAATAATGTACACACCAATTTTAAGCATTTTAACTGAGGCTACACCTTATGCTCTTTTTATGCATGTGCTACACTTTCTCGAGCTCAAAATTTTACGATATGCACTAAGGTGTTCATGATTGACTAGTGAACAGTGGTGAGATGGTTATTTATGCATTTTTCAAAAGGTTTAAGTCTGATAGTCAAAAACATGTGACTTCAAGATCAAGACAAAGTGATCAAAAACCATAAACATTTTTCCCACACAACATGCACTACAAAGCTTCAACTAGTAAAGTGCAATAAGCTCATCCAAGCTAAACAAGGTACAAAGACATGTTATATGAAAATAAATTGACCAACCTTATTTTCAAAACCAAGAAATAAACACAATTTGCTTCCCTTTTTCTCCTCTTTTATATATATATATATATATATATTGAAAAGAACAAACAAAAACAATCCTAGAATGAAATGCATGAATGTTATGCAATGCAAGTCCTAGAAACAAAAAGAAAACAAAAAACCAAAGAACAAAGGTCACAAGGAGTAGAGCAATGAAGCACAAGGACCATGTTAGAAAGACTCAATTAAATTGAGCCTTTTGCATCCAAAACTTTTTAGATGCACCTCAACCATTTGAGTTCTTACTCACATTAGAGTGATTTCCAACTCCAGAATTGGAATAAAGGATGAGAGCCTTTACCAATTCACCAATAAGTACCATAGGATCTCGTGCTTGAGACATAGACACTTTTGACTTATTTGCTCGCTTAACAGCTTGCAACTTGAAACAGTTTGGACGAATGTGCCCAAACTTTCCACAAAAATGACAAACCCAAGTAGGCTTACCATGCGACTTGTCCTTAGAAAGAGTAGACTCTTTAGGTTTAGACTCTTTTAGATCAACCTTAATCTTCTTAGGAGGTGTGATATCTACAAGTTTAACAGTCTCACTCACAACCTCACTCACAGGGGTTCAAAGGAAGAAGAAGGTAAAATGTTTGTGGAATGGGGTGCAGACACAGAGATGTTTTCTACAAAACCTAAGCCAGTTTTGTCAGAGGGAAACTTTTAGACACTCAAAATGTGATCAAGTTTGGAGCTTGCAGACTTAATAGATTGTTCTTTAGCAACAGATAGTTCAAGTTCCAAATTCTTAACTTTATCAAGTAAAAGCATATTTTTAGTTTTCACATTGTTCCAAAGTTCATTAGCATCAAACAGTTTCACAAGCAAATCTTTCTTATCAAGCTCAAGAGATGCAATTATCTTTAAGCCAAGATCAACATTCATAGCATCCTTTGCAACAACTTTGCAAAGTTTATTGTAGGCTTCTTGAAGATTTGCATACTCAGAGAGTTCCCTATCAGAAGGGTTTTCTTCAACAGACACGCTTTCATTGACTATAGCAATAGCAGTGAAAGCAATAAAGTTTCCATCCTCGTTAGAAATAAACTCATCATCGGAAACTTCATTATCATTAAGGGTTATAGCCATAGCCTTACCCTTAGACCTCAAGTATGTAAGACATTTAGATTTCATGTGACCATAACCTTGACATCCAAAACATTGAGGGCCCATAGAATTATTAGAAGTTTGACCTACTTTTTCTCTAGGTTTCTCAGTGTTTTCTAGGTTCAACAGCATTCTTACCTCTAGCCCTTATATTGCTATTTCTAAGGAAATTCCTAAATTTTTTGGCAAGGTAAGCAATCTTTGTAGCAGAGAGCTCATCATTAAATCCACCAACCTCAACATCATCAACTGACTTAAGAGCCATTGATTTGAATTTGCTAGTTTTGGGCAGGTCCAACTCATAGGACTAAAGAGATCCTACAAGTTCATCAACAGGGATGAAGTCCACATCCTTACTCTCAGTGATGGCAGTCACTTTGGGTCTAAAATCTTTAGTTAAAGATCTAAGAATCTTCCTAACAATTTTAGGTTGATCATATATTTCACCCAAGTTGTATGCATAATTAACAATGTCATTAAGTTTAGCATAAAATTCATCAAAGGATTCATCATCAGACATCCTAATACTCTCAAATCTAGATGTTAATTGCTACAACTTATTAATTTTGACAGCCTTTGTGCCTTCGTGCACAATCTAGAGGATATTCCAAGTAGTGTGAGCAACCTTAACATTAGAGATTCTTTTAAATTCCTCCATAGAAACAGCGTTAAAGATATCATTCATTGCTTTGCTATTGAATGCGGCTGCTTCTTTTTGAGAAGTTTGCCACTCACTCACAGGAGTAGTGGGCTTCTCCCATTCGTACCCAATGGAGTTCCAGACTCTCTCATCAATAAATTTCAGGAATGCTTTCATCCTTACTTTCCAATATGCATAATTATTCCCATCAAAGTGAGGAGAAATAACTAGAGAGTGTTCTTGTTCGATAACAAGAGGGTTCAAGGATCAGCTCAGAGATCAAAAGATTTACAACAAGAGAGCTACCTGCTCTGATACCACTTGTTTGTTTTTAGACCCCTTAAAACACAACCGAATTAACTTAGTTAATTAGCCAAGTTATTACTTAGTCCAAATTTCAGATCTAGGTTAACACAATCATATAAACATATCAATGTAAAGTGTAGAATATAAAGAATACAAAGATAAAATGACCCAAGAAAACCAAACCGATAAAAAACCTGGGGAGGATTTAACCTAGCTATCCTCAAGATAAACTTGTCTCCGCTATGAAAGAATCGAAGTTTTACAATAGCGACTTAGACCACTAACATCCTATTACTACCCACCAGTAAAAAACTTACTGACATGACCATGTGCAAGCTCCGTGACCACGAACTCTTTCTTTCTTAGATTCTCCAGCAAGTACAAGCACTCCTACTTGTATATCTTTAAGTTCTTTAGTGCAGCAATTGAATGATCATCAAGCTCTTAATGAAATCTCCTTCTTGATAATCCTAAGCATGTGTGAAGGCAACCACCTCTCAGATCTCACAAGAAATTCACACACACAGCAAATAGAGCAACCTTTAAAACGTGGCTAGAGTTTGCCTTTTATACCTAGGGCAAAACATAAAACCATACACGTCATATGGGCTTAGGGCTAAGTTGAAAATTCTACAGAAAAAACAATCTGCACGACTTTCGATCGATCAAGTCAATCAGAATTGCACACTCAATTCTGCAGTTAACTCGATTCTAACTTTAGATAAAAGACATACTTTAAGCAAGTCTAAAACAAAACTAACAACCTGTTTTGATTATGGTTTGCCAACAATACAAATTAAAGTTCTAATAGATTAGTTCCTACGTACTTAGAACCTAAGACTTCTTCTAGTGAGGAAGAAGATGGCAGTTACAGGCCTAAATTGAGGACTCCCCCCCCCCCCTAGCGAGTCTTTCTCATATGATGAGGACTACCACCATGAGCGTAGAAATAGGAGCTCATCTTCCAAAGGCTTGGGGAATGATGCGATGAGCAGAGCATTCAACAAAATTTCCAAATCACCTTTCACACCCTAGATTGAGGGAGGGAGACTTCCTCGGTGGTTCACTCAACCCACGTTTACCATATATAATGGTCGTACAGACCTTGTGGAGCATGTAAGTCACTTTAACTAGAGAATGACTGTAGACTCCAAGAATGAGACCTTGATGTGCAAAGTATTCCCATCCAGTGTGGGGCTTATGGCGATGAGGTGCTTTGACGGTCTGGGTTCAGGTTCTATTGACTCCTTTAAGGAGCTCATCGAAGTGTTTGGGTGTCATTTTATTACATGTAGTAGGGTTCCTTGGCCCTTAAATTCTCTATTTGTCCATGTCCATGCAAGAAGGCAAGACCCTGAAAACGTACTCGAATAGGTATTGGGGGATGTTTAATGAGATTGATGGGGATTTTGATGGTGTGCCTATAAAGACCTTCAAGGTCGGCCTGCCCACCGAGCATGATTTGAGGAAATCCTTGACGAAGAAGCCAGTAAGGGGTGTTCGTCGGCTTATGGATCGCATTGATGAATACAAGCGGGTCAAGGAAGACCAACAGCAAGGCAAAGGGAAGGGTAAGGTTATCTCTCAGGAGATGAGGGATTTCAAGTTGGACAGATACAACAATAATAGGCCCCGAAGGGATTTTGCTGGGCAATCTAGGTCTACAGCTCCTCAAGTGATAAACACGGTGTTTCGGGAGCCAATACATCAAGTCCTGGAAAAGATCAAGAATGAGCCATACTTCAAATGGCCAAACAAAATGGAAGGAGACCCCATGAGGTGCAACCAAAGTCTTCATTTCCAATACCACCAGCAATGAGGGTATACCACCGAGGACTGTAGAACTCTGTGGAACCATCTAGAGCAACTGGTCAGAAAGGAAGGTTACAGCAGTTTTATTATTGGCCTAACAGGCAAGGAGACTAAGCAATGTCAGAGGCTTAGGGGAACGTTTTTTCAAGGCTACCTGTAGGCACAATTAATGTTATCTTTGTTGCACCTAGGAGAAATGGTTTTAATCCTTCTAGGGTGATGTTTGTAGCTCGGATACCCGCTGATGACTCTATTTTTGAGCCGAAGAGGGCTAAAGTGGAGATCCGATTGGCGTTGAGCTTTTCGGGCGATGACAAGATTGGAATCATCCAGCCACACAATGATGCTTTGGTGGTCACCCTCAGAATAGAAGGGTATGATGTGAAGAGGGTGATAGTAAACCAAGGCAGTGACGCAGAGATTATGTACCCTAACTTGTATAGAAGGCTAAACTTAAAGCCTGAGGATTTGATGGCCTATGATTCACCTTTGGTAAGCTTTGATGAAAAAGTTGTCATCCCAAAGGGTCAGATTAGATTGCTCATACAGGCAAGTTCAGAAGTGGTTGAGGTGGACTTCATTGTGGTGGATGCATATTCTCCCTATACAGCCATTGTGGTTAGACCCTGGCTTCATGCCTTAGGGGCCATTTCTTCAACTCTACACTTGAAGGTGAAGTATCCCTTAGGGGACCGGATTGAAGAGTTGGTGGGGAGTCAATCCATGGCTAGGCAGTGCCTCATGGCTACAATTATGCATCAGCCTGTAGCTGAGTCATCGGCCTTTGTTGAAGGGGGCTTATAGCAATCAAGAATCCTAGTCCTATCTATGGATGTGGCGTCAGAAGAGGCAAAGTGTGAGAGGTTGAAGGAAACTGCAATAGACGATGATCCGGAGAAGTTTTTTCAAATCAGAGCTCAGTTGCCTCTTTGAGAGAATGAAGAACTGTTAGTGTTTTTTAGAAGGAATATTGATATGTTTGCATGGAATGCCTATGAAGCCCTTAGGGTGGATCCAAATTTCATTTGTCATCATCTGAATGTTAACTCGGCTATCCTCCTTAGGTAGCAACCACATTGACATTCATCTAAAGAGCATTTTGATGCTGTCAAGGAGGAGGTGAACAAGCTTAAGCAGGTTGGGGCTATTAAAGAAGTATTCTACCTTGAATGGTTGGCTAAAACAGTGATAGTAAAGAAGAAGAATGGGAAGTGATGGGTATGTGTAGACTTCACAGACTTGAGTAAACCCTGTCCAAAGGATCCCTTCCCTATGCCTAGGATTGATCAGTTGGTGGACGCAACTGTAGGCCATCCTCAGATGAGCTTTTTAGATGCCTTTCAAGGGTACCATCAGATACCTTTAGCCTCGGATGATCAGGAGAAAATAAATTTTGTCACTCCTGCTAGGAATTACCATTACAAGGTGATGTCATTTGGTTTGAAGAATGTGGGGTCTACCTATTAAAGGATGATGACCATGATGTTTGAGAAACAACTAGGGAAAAACATTGAGATTTACATAGACGACATGGTGGTCAAGAGTAAGTTGGAATCTGAACACATTAATGACCTTGGGAATATCTTTGAGATCTTAAGGTGACACAAGCTGTGACTTAATGATTCTAAGTGTTCTTTTGGTATCGGATCGGGGAAGTTCTTGGGGTACATGGTTACCTACCGCGGAATTGAAATCAACCTTGACCAGATTAAGGCAGTCAATAATTTACAACAACCTCGAAATCCCAAAGAGGTCCAGAAGCTAACAGGGATGACCATTGCTCTAAACTGATTCATCTCTCAGTCAGCAGGCAGGTGTAGGCCTTTCTTTCAGTTGTTTAACAAATGGAAGAGATTTGAATTGACCAAGGAGAGTGTACTGGCTTTCTAACAGTTGAAGGAATATCTTTCTCGACCACCCATTATGTCTAGACCTGAGGTGGATGAGGTTTTATTTGCTTACATTGCAGTGGTCTCCCACATGGTGAGCTAGTGTTGGTATGGGTTGACAGTGGTTTACAGAGGCCATTTTATTATGTGAGCAAGTTACTACATGAGACCGAAGTCCGTTACTTACCACTAGAGAAGTCCATTTTGGCAGTAGTGCATACTACATGTAAGCTCTCCCATTACTTCCAATCACACACAGTTGTTGTCCTAACCTAGCTCACACTTAGATCTCTATTTCAGAGTGCTGATTACATAAGGAGGATTGCAAAGTGGGGTATGATCTTAGGGGTTTTTGATATCAAGTACATGACAAGCACCTCTATCAAGGGTCAGGTCCGTGCTGATCTGGTAACCGAGTTTACTGAAACCCCTTGTGAAGAAAAGGTTGAGAAACAGAACATGGATGGAAAATCAATTGGCATGGTCTCCCTGCAAAAGGCTTTACCTTGGAGGGTGCATATTGATAAAGTGATGAATCAAAAAGGATTCAAGGTGGGGCTAGTTATAATTTCTCCTAGGAAGATCATTATTGAAAAATCCTTAAGGTTGGGCTTTTCGACCACTAATAATAAGACTGAGTATGAGGCTCTATTGGTAGGAATGACTATGGTTCAAAGAATGGGTGGAAAGGCAATAGAGATTTTTACAGATTCAAGATTGGTTGTAAGCCAGGTAAGGGGAGAGTTGGAAGCCCAAAGATCCCAGAATGCAGGAATATTTGAACCAGGTTAGACACTTATAGTCTGGATTTGAGTCTTTCAATTTATTGCAAATCCCTAGAAGTAGAAATACACATGCTGATTCTCTTGCCACGTTAGCAAAATCCTCGACACAAAGTTTACCTCTGGTGATCCTTATGGAGGACTTATGTAAACCCACTAAGATAGCGAAAAACGTGGTTCATGTTCATCAAATAAGGGTGGATCCCAGATGGACAGACTCTATTGTGCTATTTCTTAAAGAAGACATCTTACCCGAGAGTAAGTCTGAGGCCGATAAGATACAAAGAAAAGTTTCTCGGTTTTGGCTGTCTGAGGACCAAAAGTTGTAGAAGAGATCTTTTTTTGGCCTATATATGCTATGCATATACCCTGAAATAGTTGAGCTACTCTTAGAAGAATTACATGAAAGGATTTGTGGAAGTCACACAGGGGGCAGATCTTTGTCTCACCGGGCCTTCACTCAAGGATATTAGTGGCCAAATATGTAGAGAGAAACACAAAAGTATGTGAAAAAATACGATCAATGCTAGAGATTTGCCCCAAATATTCATCAACTAGGAGGAGTCCTTAATCTTATATCCAGCTCTTGACCCTTTGCTTAATGGGGCTTGGATATTGTTAGACTTTTCCCTAAGGCAGTAGGGAATGAGCGATATTTACTAGTCGGCATGGATTACTTTACTAAGTGGGTTGAAGCTGAACCATTGGCCAATATCACGGACGTGGATGCCAAGAGATATGTCTAGAAAAACATTGTCACTCAGTTTAGGATCCCTCATACACTTATCTCGAACAATGGACTTCAGTTTGACAATAAAGCCTTCAGGAGATACTGCTGTGACCTGGAAATTACGAATAGGTGTTCCACTCCGGCTTATCCATAAGAGAATAGACAAGCCGAGGTTGTCAATAAGGTCATAGTGAGTGGACTCAAGAAAAGACTAGATGATGCAAAGCAAAAATGGGTGGAAGAGCTGTCACACATCCTTTGGATGTATTGGACCACCTCGCGTAGGTTAACAAGGGAGACACCCTTTTCAATGACTTATGGGGCCGATGCAGTTATTCCTCTGGAGACTGGATTCCCCATACTGAGAAAGTGTTCTTTCACCCTGAGCAGCAATGATGGGCCACTGGAGAAGAGCTTAGACTTAATTAAAGAATGAAGAGAAAATGCCATGGTTCATTGGTCTATTACCAACACAAGCTTAAGAAAGGGTATGATGCCAACATGAAGCTGAGGCCACTGGCACTTGGAGACTTGGTGTCAAGGAAGGTTCTGGGTGTTACAAAGAACTCAGCATGGGGAAAGTTATGGCCCAACTGGGAAGGACCATATCGTATCACATTAGTGGTTGGAATAGGTTCATATTATCTTGAAGATCTAGAGGAAAAGGTTGTACCATGCCTGTAGAATGTAAATAACTTATAAGGTATTATTATTAATGAAAGCTTTCTTTACCATGTTTGGATTTATTATATTGTGCATCATGCTTTCTACCATTTGTTTGAATATCAAACAGAACCTCGGTCATGCTGGTCTCCTCAGACCACATACCTTGGATAAATTGATGTCCTAATTTATTTCTCCTAAGTATCAAACAGAACACTGGCCATGCTTGGCTCCTTAAACCACATGCCTTGGGTAAATTGATATTTTAGGTTAACTATCTAAGTGTTAAACAGAACCTTAGCTATGCCTGGCTCCTCAAACCACATGCTTCAAGTAAATTAATAATTCATGACATCTATCTAAGTGTTAAACAAAACCTTAACTATGCATGGCTCCTCGGACCACATGCTTTGGTAAATTAATACTTCATATCATTTTTCTAAGTATCAAACAGAACCTTGGTCATGACTGGCTCCTTGAACCATATACCTTAGGTAAATTGCTATGGTAAATCATTTTTCTAAGTGTTAAACAGAACCTTAGCTATGCCTGGCTCCTCAGACCACATGCTTTGGGTAAATTAATACTTCCTAACATCTATCTAAGTGTTAAACATAAACTTAGCTATGTCTGGCTCCTCGGACCACATGCTTTAGGTAAATTATTACTTCCTGATATCTATCTAAGTGTTAAATAGAACCTTAGCTATGTCTGGCTCC
The DNA here is from genome assembly GCA_030445155.1 of Quercus variabilis. Classification (NCBI taxonomy): domain Eukaryota; kingdom Viridiplantae; phylum Streptophyta; class Magnoliopsida; order Fagales; family Fagaceae; genus Quercus; species Quercus variabilis. The sequence goes on along the minus strand of CP129449.1, from coordinate 47,066,545 downwards.
TTGGACCACATGCTTTGGGTAAATTAATACTTCATATTATTTTCCTAAATATTAAAGAGAACCTTGGTCATGCCTAGCTCCTCAGATCACATACCTTGGGTAAATTGATATTTCAATCTATTTTCCTATGTATCAAACAGAACCTTGGTCATGCTTGGCTCTTCGGATCACATACCTTGGATAAATTGGTATTTCAAGCAATTCACCTTAGTATCAAATAGAACCCTAGTTATACTTGGTTCCTTGGACAACATGCATTGGGCAAGTTCATACTTTCTGTTACTTATCTAAGTATCAAGTAGAACCAGCCATGCTAAGTGGCAAAAATCTTTTTTATAATAACATGATCAGATGAACACTCATGAGCATCACTTAAAGCATTTGAAAGTATGTCCATGATTCAGTTTGAAAATTGATTGTCATCCCCAGTTCCTTACACTTGCTGATAAATGGAAAACTAAGTAGAGCTTGATGTGAACAGGTGCTTTGCAATTATGTATGTTTTGAGCTTAAGGTTACACTTTGCTAGGATCGCAGACTTAGCAAATTTAACTTATCTTGCTACTAATCATATGAGATGGGATAAGTATACCGCCACTTATGCAAAAAACTAAATGGAGCTTTATCTCAATTCCATGTTAGTTAAATGTTAGATAAAATATAAACTACGTTAGAGTTAACATCAATATCACAAATATGAACAAAAAACTTGTAAATTATCATTAATCTGTGCCTTGGAAAAAGGAAAATTGCTTACAAAAGGACAAATGGATTACAAGTTTTGAAAATAAAAACACAAAAGAAAGAACTACACTAGAATCTATTTCTTTTTTATTACAATTTTTTTTTGGAAAGGGCTTGGATGGGCTGAGTGGATGTTGTTTCTGAGACCTAAGGGCCTTTGCTTGGAAGACCAACCTTGGCAGGTAGGGGAAGAGTGGTCAGGACTATCTCTATTTTGTTAAAAACTTTTTTCTCAGCAAGAGGGTCCTGGGTGGTAGTGGGGGGCTTCGTAGCATTAGGGGCCATTCATTGGTTTGAGTTCTTTTCTTTTTCAATGACCTTAGGTTGCTCAGCCACCTTGGCGGGGTTGTTAAAAGAGGTTGGGATCTTGGCTGTACTATCCTTGCCTACTTCTGCCACCTTAGATGAGGCATCAGTCTTCAAGCTAGATGGGCCAAATGCTCAGATGGTACGGGGGTAGTATACACTTTCTGCTCTTCTAAATACAGATGAAGCCCCCACCCCAGCTTGGTTGAGAGCTTCATTCCATACTTAGAGGCAGTAGTTCCTACATACCCTCGAGACCTCAGCCCTAAAGGCTTCCTCAGTCTTTGCTACACCTACATTATACCCATCTTGCTTGGCCTACTCCCTGGCCTTCTTTGCTTGATCTCTTGCCTTTTCGATCTCCCCTAATTTTTTCTTCAAGGCAATAATATGCTCTTTGGAGACGACTAGCTAGTCCTCGACCTGGTCAAGGAGCATTCGCTGACCTTCAGCTTGCCTCTCAGCTTTGTCCAAGGCAGCCTCTGCGCTTCTCTTGCCCCTCTACGCCTCAGTTAACTTGTTTTTTAGCTCCTAATTGCACTTTTCGGCCACATGAAAAGCATCAACAGCTGCGAATCTTTCAATGAAAACTATTCACCATATCCTCGGCCCTAAATTTGGCTTGGATGGCTTGGAAGGGAAGAAAGGTACAGTTGGACTTTTAAAAAAAAAAAAAAATTCTTAAACTTACCATGGCCAGGTCCCTCTTCAGGCCAAGGAAGACCTTATGCTGCCTCATGGACCTGAGGTCAGCCATGTCTTTGGGCAGCAAAATGGATTGCTCCACGGCGTTAGCAACATACGTAGCTGTGCCTTGCTAGAAGTCTTGGATGGAGGTGTCACTAAGGAGAGGAGCTCCATCCAACTCTATGTATGGGGCCTAGGCTAGGGCTACAGCTCGATGGTCGCCCCTCCTCTCTTTTCATTGGCTAACCTCGTCTGCATACCTCTAGGATGCTTAGCCCTCCTCTGAAGCTCAACTTTTTGAGAGGGGTGGGTTCTCCTTGTTTCTACCAACTCTTTCCCCTTTTCTTCCCTCTTCCTCTTTTGGTCAGCAAGATCAGCTTGGAGGGTTTGGTTGGGGGAAGGAATGGGAGGCTTAGTCTAGGTTACCTTCCCAAGTGCGTCTCTCCCTGGTTGGGATTCCAGCAATTCTTACAGGATGGACCTCGGCTTGAGTTGGATCCCCATATCGCCTGGTATAGGAGTAAATCTTCGATGATGGCTAGATTAGGCTGAGGAAGAGTGGCTAAGGTCATTAGTAGAAACTTCTGGGGACAATGGCTGGTTTAAGACTTCAAACTCATCTTCTGAGTAAAAAACCTCACCAACTTTTTCCCCTTCCTCGATCTTGGGTTGATACGATGTTGTCTCCACCTCTGTAATGTGTTGGGAGAGCAGGGCTACCTTTGGTATGCCCTCAGGGATAGGCTCGTTGGTGAGTGTGCCTTTTGGAATGGGACTAGTGATGAGAAAGCTTGGAGCAGCAACGTTGATCTGGTGCAGATGAGGATTCCTGGCTTTGATGACGCATTTTGGCTCTTGGAAACTCTTGGAGATAGGGATGTAGTCCAATATTAAATGGGCTACCCTAAGTTGGCCATTTATGTGGACGAACACCTCGGCCGTTAAGATCTCGTCCAAACTTGGCTGGTTCACAAGATTGAAGTTAGGAATATAGCATTCCTATCTGCAAAACCATTAGGAAGAACAAAAAATATCATTAGCCAAGAATAATGCAAATTAAAGGAAGTTTCATGTACAAGCACAAGCAAAAGAAAAAGAGAAAAGGGGTAACTTTAAAATAATCATCCTAGGTCTGAAATCCCACCTGGTTGCCCTTCTCTTGTCGGGCAGGGGAGGCCATCATGCCATTCCCCTGACATGATCAAGAAACCCTTATTCAGGCCTATGTTGGATTCAGAGAGGCATTGAATGAGCCTAACCTCGAGGTACCTAGATTTTAGATAATACCCCTGCCCCTTTAAGCGATGGAGGTTGTAAACCCAGTTGATATCATGGTGGGTAAGCCCTAAGCCCATCCTTTCATTAAGGGAGTCTACACACCCTAGAATCCTAAATATGTTTGGGGCACACTAGGTGGAAGCTAACCTATGAGCCATAAGGTAGTCCCTGGTCACGGTGCCCATGATAATTCTCATCCCACCCTCTGTGAAGGCAATCATTGGGATTACCACTTCTCCCTCCTTCCTTTTCTCATGCCATCCTCCTTCCTTGCAATACCTAAGGAACACTCCTAGCAGGATCCTATACAGAGCTCTAAAGCTCTCTATTCCTTCCTTGGAATTTACCAAAATTTTGAGTCTACCCATTTCTAGGAAGGTTTGGAGGAACTAAGAAGATTGAGAGAAGTAAGAGGAGCCAAGGAGGAAATGACACAAAGAAAAGAAAAGTATGTGGAAAAATAGAGTTAAAAGGTTTATGAGGACTTTCAGAAAGATGAAAATTCTCCTCGGACAGGTTCCTAGTATTTGTAAGGGCACGAGTGAGTTGGGTGAGTTTGCAAGTTCAGTGTATGATTGCTAAAGTGAGATGAGTGATTGATTCGGGTAGTATTAATATCAAAGAAGAAGTAACAAGTGGGAAAATTCCTGCCCAGGTTCCAACGAAATCCTCAATCGTTGGATCCGCATCGCACCGTAGAACGTGGGGAACATGGAGCTGTAAAAATTTAATAAATGCGCATCTCGTAAGCTGAAGCGTCAGGAGCGTGTCTTGGGCAATTAAAAAGGCACCTGCGTAGTCAGAGGTGATGTATGATGAGCACAGAGTGACCATAATGATGTTGAAATCCTCCTTTCTTCCCAAGGAGTCAGAAAGAAGAATCTCGAGGGGTTATTGTAGGGATATTAGGCCTAGCTAAGCATATTGGGCCAGAGCCCCAGTTCGAGGATACCTTATAGTCCAAGGATGGATAAACGTGTTACGAAGGTTATCACCAACCAATAAAAGGAGGGACCAAGGCATGATGATCCAGGGAGGCGATCCGATGATGAATTCCTCCTCGGCTAAGCCGAGGTCAGAGCATGTGACCTGACATCAAGAGCAATGTTTCAGACAATTCCACTATCGAGGATAAATGTCAGGAAGGAATAGGACAGAAGAAGGCTAAAGAAATATCTAGGAGAAAGCTTCTACCACTACATTAAATGCTCTGTAACTAACTTTTTAGCTGTATTTATGTAAAAAAGACCCTTGAACAGTGCTACTTTGGCTATCCCAACTCACGGAGGGCCAAAGAGAGTGTCCGATGGGACAAGCACTCAAGTAGTGGCTTGAAAGATTAACAAATGGAGGGCCAAGATCATGTGAGAGGCCCTCCATGAAAAGAGATCAAGAAATTAAGAGAGAAACACTGTAGCAACCAAGACATGAATCTATAATCCAACTTGAGAGAAATATACAAGAATTGATCTCTTTAGATTTTGCCGAGGATGATTTTCTTTAGTTTAATTCAGTCTATCTTCCTTTTTTTGTCCTCTGAATCCATTTACTTGTTATCTAACTCATTAAGCCCCAGTTTTTCCAACCCACTCTCTACAAATTCATTGTATTAGGCTTTTTGGGCCTAAGTTCCTTTATAACTTGGGCTAAGGACCCAAATTACGTCCTTACATAAAGTATTGTGATTTTTTGATTAGTGCTTTTAACTTTTAAACTTTAGGGGCCTATTTGTTATTGTTGTTTAAACAACATTACACGTATTTTCACACACTTTTTTACTTATACATATTTCCAAAAAATACAAACAACATTACTAAAAATCTCTTACCCAACGGGCCCTAGTTGACTTGAATGGTTTTTTGGGTATTGGAAGGTGCTTGTCTTTTCACTTAAATTTTTTGTTATGTTCCAAAGACTTAGAATTTCATGCATTTAGAACTCTAATGTGTATTGTTGGCAAACCATGATCAAAACAGGTTGTTTAGTCTTGTTTAGGCTAGCTCAAAGTTGGTTCTTTTATGTAAAGTTGGAATCGAGCTAATGCAAAAGTTAGTGTGCATTTCGGCCTGGCTCGATTGATCGAAGCTTAGGCTTGATCAATCGAAAATTGGGCAAATGCGTTTTTTTTCTGCAGATTTCCAACTCAACCCTAACTCCTAAAACGTTTAGGGTTTTATGTTTTTGCCCTAGGTATATAAGGCAAACCCTATCCACGTTTTAAAGGTTGCTCATATTGCTGTTTGTGTGAATCTTTTGTGAGATCTGTGAGGAGTTTTCCTTCACACAAGCTTAGGATTATCAAGAGGAGATTTCTTCAAGAACTTGATGATCATTCAGTTGCTGCCATAAGAGCTTAAAGATACACAAGCGAGTGTGCTTGTACTTGTTGGAGAATCCAAAGAAGGAGTTCGTGGTCTCGGAGCTTACACGTAGTCGTGTCAGTAAGTTTCTACTGGTGGGTAGCAATAAGATGTTAGTGGTCTAAGTTTTATTGTAAAATTTCAATTCTTTCTATAGTGGATTCAAGTTTACCTTGAGGATAGCTAGGTTAAATCCTCCCCAGGTTTTTTACCAGTTTGGTTTTCCTAGGTGATCATATCTTTGTGTTATTTATATTTCCGGTGCTATACATGATATGATTATTTGATTATGATAACCTAGATCTGAAATTTGGATTAAGTAATAACTTGGCTTGTTAACTAGGTTAATCTGATTGTGTTTTAAGGGGTCTAAAAACAAACATTTTTCTTCCTTCATAATGAAGGCTTCTCTTCATGCAATGTTCATGATTTCTTTTGTTTAGGATAATAAAAGATAATTTTTTTTGTAAGATCCTTTTTCTATAATTCAATAATTAGGACATTTGAATTGTAGACATTTTTATTGAAAACACAAAGAGATATTAATTAAGCTACAAGACTTACTTTTATTAATTAGACTTTTATTTTCTTAGAACTAATTAAATGTGATTTTGTTAATATACTTGAGAGCTAATTAATATTTTATGTCAATGATGCACCTTGAATTGCCTTTGTCTGGCTTGTACTCCATCGGTTTGATATGTTTGACTTTTATTTTTTATTTTTCGTGAATTGATGTGTTTGATTAATGATCGAGTGAATACTTACAATTAATATTAAGGTTAGCTTCAATCTCCACCCCAAAGTTAATTAGATGGAGATCTAACTCGTCGCGTCCAAACTCATCTTGAAATTTGGAGCCAAAAGAAAAGTTGCATGTACCGTGTGTTGAGACACATCTATGAATAATTATTGTTGCATATTTGTCCAGTTTTGATGAAAAATTATAGTTCTCTAGTAGACCATGCCACTTGTCCAGCATTCTACTAACAAATTTTTACTTGTTTAAAATTGTTAGTTAGAAATTTTTTTTAAACAGAAATTAATTACTGACTGAGTAATTTTAAACAAATGAAAGTTTTTTAGTGAAATTGTAGATAAGTGATGTGGTCTACTAGAGGACTCTATAATTTCTTCTTGATAGCAGTTATGGTGAGTATGGTTCAATTATGAATTTCCTCAATTATGGATGTCATTAATGGGGGTTGCTCCCATAAATAAATCCTGTTTTTAAAGGAAAGAATTCCTTCTCCAAACAACCATGGGCCCACTACCTCATCCTATTCACATAGCTTGACTAACCGTTGTAAATGCAGTTGCGATTGGACCTCCTGCTTAATGGGTTCCAACCATGATGGCTTAGGTTGAGACAATGCTATGAGTTCTCCACTTTCTGCACATCGCAACAAGGCGTCAGCGACAACATTTTCACTTCCCCGCTTATAGTCAATGACAAAGTCATAGCCCATCAATTTTGTGAGACATTTTTGCTGTGATGCTGTGTTGATTTTCTGCTCCCAGAGATATTTCAAGATCTTTTCATTTGTCCTAACTATGAACCGATGCCCCGTGAGATACGGTCCCCACTTCTTCACTGCTGAAACCAAGGCCAACATTTCTTTGTCATAAGTTGATAATGCCAGATTCTTTAGAGCCTGACTTAGAAATGCAATTGGTTTCTTATTTTGTATGAGAACTGCTCCAATACCCGTGCCTGATGCATCACATTTAACTATGAATGGTTGAGTAAAATAAAATAAGAAAGCCTTGAATTGGAAATTGCACAAAGATTCACCACGTGCTCTTCAAATAAGTACAATTGGTTGTGTCACACTATCTTTTCAATCTAGAAAATTTCTATGCTCTTTAATCAATGTGATGGTGCTCAAATTTTCTAAGGTTCGATTTCATTTTTCTCCCCTATAAATTACAGAATCATACCAATTAAAGAGTGAAAGTCCCAATAATCGCTCCGACTAATACGCCAAAGATTTTCCACATTCGCATTGTCCATTTGTTCGAAGAATCGCTCCATCTCAACTAACCAATTGTTGAAAGTCAATGGTCCGACTTTTGAAAACCATAAAATAAAAATAAAAATTAGGTGGCTCAAATAGTAGCATGATTATCTAAAGTAATAAGCCTCAGCAAATAATTGTATCAAGAACCTGAATTGTTGGCTGGGCTGATTGATTAAGTATGCCTGGGTTGGAAAAACTTTTGCTGGAACTTGCTGCTAGGGGTAGAGCTAGGAATTTCTGATTGGAGGGCCAAGTTGTGGGTATTGCGGCACTATTATATTTATTAAGACAATCCCCCATACACACATATATGTGCACCACATGCTTTTTTATTATATAAACACACTTTTTTAATTTGATAAGTTATATATATACACATGTAACCCAAAAAAAAAAGAACTTATTATTTTCAATCAAAATTATGTATGATGACGATCTTTCAAAAAATAAAATTCATTTTTTTTTTTTTTCAATACAAATTATCAAATTTTATACTAAAGTAAGGAAAAAAAATCTTTCAATTGAACTAAGAATTTTTCAAAAACATGAATGATCGAAAACTAGGAGGAACAAGTTAAGCTCCAAACATATTTGAAGCTAATTTGCTCTAACCCATTATGTGGCAACTAAAAAGACATTTCATGTGTAGTTTTAATAACAAGATTTTTTAAAGAGTCAATGACTTGTTAAACACCATATAATAAGTTGAAAAGGATAAATCTAAACATGTTGGGGGTCAAATTTTATTAAATATTTAACAGATATAAGAGCACATTTTACAATAAAAAATAAAATTGCGAAAATAAAGTTGTCTTTATAACAATTAGACTAAATTTTTTTTAAGAACATCATTGGACTAATTCAAATATTTTGGGGGGCCAACTCTTATTTTTGTAAGCTAAATTTTGAAAATATTAAAATAATTATATATATTTTAAGGGAAATTTCAAAATTTTAGGGGGGGGGGGGGGGAGGGGGGTCGTGGCCCCCCACCATTGTACATAGCTCCGCCCTTGCTTGCTACTGAGAGCAACAATCAACAAAAAAACAATCAAGTCCCCAAAATTTCTCTCGGGCTTACTATTTAACTGCATGGAGAGCTATGGGTTCCAGTTTACTTAACTGGTAAAGTCTCTGATAGTTGTATAAGAGATCTAGAGTTCAATCCCTGCTTACACCAAAAACTAATTGGTGTCTTGGTCTGATGATAAAAAACTATCATTAGGATTGGACGCCATGGGTTGAAACTCTCTCAAAAAAAAAAAAAAAAAAAAAACAATTCATGGAGAACTCTATTGTTTCACTGGATGGGCTCTAGGCTCATTGCACGTGTGGGCTACTAATACTACCCTTGCCTCAGTTGTGTGCTGCACCTCTTTTCCAACGTGGGGCTATGGTTAGATCGAGGAAATTCTAGAAATTAACAATAAAGATAAATTTTTGGTTATGCTTCAAGGGATAACAGGGACCTCCTTAGCAAGCAAAAGTTTGATTTTTTACTAGAATATTCAGATGACTTCTTATTAATAAACACAAGCTATAAATAGCCTCCAACTAAGCATACAATGCATTCCTAATTGATAAAGATAAAATAACATAAAATAACATCAACTCCTATCCTATTTTCAACTCCTATCTCTGTTGGACACACCCAAGCAGAGTCATTATTTGAAAAGCAACCCTATAAACATAAGCAAGATAATCATTAATAACTCCTAAAAAATCCTAAAAAATCAGATAATTTCAACAAGCTAGAACCAATCTTGTGCAGCAAATAACACTTGCCCAAAGCAGCCAAGAGATAGTAACAACTATGTTGCATAATCTATTCTAAGCTACTGTCCAAATCCACTTCAACAAGCTGGTCCACAACACTCCCTTCCCCTTAAAGAATTCCCTTGTCCTCAAGGGACAAATTGGGAAATCGGATGCACAAACCTTCAACTTACTTAGGTATAAAAGTAGCCGTTTGGGTCCAAAACCCTCACCAACGCATTTCCACCCAAAGAACACTTTTTTAAGGTCTTCAAGTGGTAGAAAACTGTCCTCTTGATGTTTCCACTTGGATTACGAATTAGGTCTTGATTTCAAGGATTTTGTTGCTCCCCATGGCCTTTCTTGCAGCTTCCCTTACCATTAAATTAAGGTGGACGAGCATCTTCTTTGTGCTGCTGTCAACTACTAGGTTCCTTCTCGGCATGTATTTTGCTTCAACGGAATAGAATTATGCCCCACTATTGAGGAATTTGCTGCTATCATGGGTGAATTGGAGATTAATTATCTTATCTTTCTTACCATGGGTAGGGATCCTTCTTCCTTGTTACGACTAATGTTGGTGTCCCTATAAGCATAGCTAATAGGTGGTGTGTCTTTGGCAAACTTAACCTTAGGTTAGTCTTTGATTACTTTTCTAGTTCGAGCCTTCCTAAAGGTGAGAGGCCACGATTATACTACCTTCATGCCTTTTACTATGTGCCCTTACAAGGTATTTCTTGGTTCAATAGTCATATTGTGTGGACCTTTGAATGTGTATGGTGGCCTATGAGCTAAAGAAGGGCAATTCGGTGGGCTTGATCTTGGCAGAAACTCTTAATGGTTTGGATGCCTTTCAAAGGAGGGAAGCAAGCTTCTTTGCGAGAAGTCCTCTTCTTCTTTAGGTATAATCCCTAACTTTTGTCTAGGTTATCAACCTAGTGATATTCCTCTAATTTTGCATGGATTGCCTTTCGGTTCTCAACCTATCGAGACACCTTATATCATCTTTCATTCATTTTATTTTTATTTTTTCACTCATACTCTTCCCTTTTTTTTTCCAAATATGGATACAAGAGAGGCTTTGGTTGCTTCATCCTCCCACTGTACCCCTTAGCACCTATCTTCCTAGGCATCTTAGGGACCGCCGGCTTCGAGATGTCTTGGGCTTTGAAACATACATGGAGCTCATGGGCCGCCTTAAGGAGACCAACATTCAATGGGTTGTGGAATGGTGGCATATCTCAAGCATGGCCCATAGTTGCGGCATGGACCATTGTGTGACTCTAGTTAGGCTTTGTTGTTGCTCTTACTACTCCACTTGTCATATCTCAGGGCAATTTGGAGAGCGTCAAGGAGCTCCTATTAATGAGGGTGCCTTCCGCACTGTAGTGTTCACCAATAGGATCTTGGGCAAGATTACTAAAGCTTTGCCACACTGTGGGGTGACGAAAGACATTGTACCTCTGAAATATATCTACCCCATTGCAAGCTACAAGCAATGTTTGAAGGATGGCTGAAGTGGATTTTGAAGGATGAGAAGGCTCACATGAAGACTGGCAATAAGATAAGGAGGACTAAGTGACCACCTTCATGTGCCTCATGTTTTACTTTTCTACACTTTTATGACTCTCATGTTTTTGTTTTTGAATTTAATAAAGGATTGGAATGTTCCAAATCCCCTATGAAAGCAAACTTATTATCTTTTAATTTGAGCAATGAAAGAATTTCTCTTGTAATTATCTTTACTTATTGTTATCTCATTTATTCATTTTTTTTTTCTTTTTCCTTTGCCATGTAATTTTTGCCGATGATGCCTTTTAGGAAATTTTTGCCATGCCCATGGTCTTTTCCCCTAACTTTTGCCTAGATAGCCCTTTCAAGTTTTCAATCTAGTGGGGTTCTTATGCCTTAATTTTTGCCTAGGCTGCCCTTTTAGGTTTTCAACCTAGTAGACTTTTTTCTTTTTTTCTTTTTCGATGTGGTATCTCTGGAGTCTATAAATGTTAATAAGCGGAGCATCTCTTCCCCATCCAAATCTATGATTCTTGGAGCACCTCCAGACATGAACTTCTTGATGATTAAAGGCCCAGACCATCTAGGATTCATTTTTCCTCTTGGATCAAAAATTTCATCTCTAAGCACCTTTAAGACCAAGTCCCCTTCTTTAAGGTTTCTTGGTTTCACTTTCTTGTTAAATGCTCTAGCAACCCTCTTTTTGTATTCTTGTGCATGGTATTGTGCCCTAGCTCTCTTCTCCTCTATCAAAGCCAACTGTTCATATCTTGCCTTAGCCCAATCCTCTTCTAGGACCTTAGTTTCTACCAATACCCTCAAAGACTGTATTTCCACTTCAATAGGAAGCACTACCTCACTACCATAAACCAAGGAGTAAGGTGTTGCACCAATCGATGCTTGGATAGAAAATCTATAACCCCATAGGGCAAATGGAAGCTCATCAGCCTAATCTTTGTACGTCACTACCATCTTGACTAGGATATTATTCACATTCTTATTGGTTGTTTCTATGGCCCCATTAGCTTGTGGTCGATATGGTGAAGACTTGTGATGCTCAATGACATATTCTTCCGTGACCCTTCGAACTTCACCTTCAAGGTGGGAACCATTATCGGAAATGATCTCTTGGTGTAACCCAAACCAATATATGATGTTGGTTTCCAAGAATTGAGCAACATTCTTAGCCTTCAACAATGAGTAGAAGGCTGCTTCCACCCACTTAGTGAAGTAGTCAATTGCTACTAGGATGTATTCATGCCCTTTTGAAGCCTTGGGAGCTATCCTTCCAATCACATCTATGCCTTAAACCAAGAATGGCCATGGAGAAGTCATTTTATATAATTCACTAGGTGGTACATGTTCAAGTTGGCGTGTGTCTGACAATCATGGCAACATTTCACATAGTCACACAATCAATCTCCATCGTATTCCAGTAGTACACTATCCTTAGGATTTTCTTGGCTAACATTCTCCCATTCATATGACAGCCACAAATTCCTTGATGAACCTCTTCCCTTACCTTCTTGGTTTCTTCTCTTTTCAAGCAACGGAGGTGTACACCATTATAGGACCCTCTATAGAGTTGTCCTCTACATAGGATGTATTAGGTTGCCATCATCCTAATGGAATGACATTCTCTCTTGTTGGCACCATTTGGATATGCCCTTAGTTCCAAGAACTTCATGATGTCATAGTACCATAGAACTTCCTCTTCTTCTATGGCCATTATTGAAGCTTCGATAATCCTTTTGTGCACTGCCTCATAACTTTGCTCAATCTCCAAGAGTCGTGTCCATACTCCCTCGAGTATCTCAACCATGGAGGCTAAAGTAGCTAATGCATCCACAAATTGATTTTAAACTCTAGGAATGACTATGTATTCAATCTTGTCAAAGGTTTTGCTCAAATCCTTTAGGTATTGTTGATAAGGCTTCAAGTGCTCTTCCTTCACCTTCCACAACTTTTGCACTTGGGCTATAACCAAGGTTGGGAATGCCCAAAGGCTTCGGCTTCTTTTACTCCCAATTCCTAAAGAGCTTCCATTTGGCCAATGCAAGCCTTATATTCTACCATGTTATTAGTTGCTTTGAAGTTCAACTTGATTGCCAAAGGTATGTGAGATCCCTCGAGAGTGATCAAGAGTATTCCTATCACATTCACATATTGATTTACGACTCCGTCAAAGTACATTTTCCATGTCCTCGACTCAACACGTAAATGTCTTCATCTAGAAAATCCTCTTTACCATTTTCCCCTTCTATAGGATTCTGACACGATGCTTCCCTTAATAGTTTTCCTAGCCATATACTTTAAATCGAATTTTGCAAATAAGATCAACCATCTTGACAATCTTCCACTCAAAGCGAGCTTCTGAAAGAGGTACTTCAATGGATTCATTCTTGCTACCACCCATATTTGAAAGGGTAAAACGATGTGCCTTAATTTCTTTACAGCTCAAACAAGTGTGAAGCATGACTTCTTTATAGGAGTGTACCTAGTCTCGTAATCATGAAATCTCTTGCTCAAGTAGTATACGGCTCTTTCATTCTTCTCATCATCCTCTTGTGCAAGCATACTTCCAACCGCATCCCCTATGATGGAAAGGTATAGGAGTAAGGGTTTTCCATGTTGTAGAGGCACTAGGATAGGTGGGTGGAGGAGATATTCCTTGATAAGTTCAAAGGCTTTTTGGCATTCATCATTCCATGTGTGTGGTTTATTCTTCCTTAGGAGTTTAAAAATGGGCTTACAAGCAGAGGTGAGCTTGGCAATGAATCGACTAATGTATTTTAGTCAACCTAAGAAACCCCTAATCTCTTTCTCACTTTTGAGTGGTGGCATCTCCAATATGGCTTTTATCCTAGATGGGGCAACTTCTATCCTTTTTTCACTCACTAGGAATCCTAACAACTTTCCAGCTATTACTCCAAAGGTGCACTTTTGTGGGTTCAACCTCAATCTATATTCTTTGATCCTCACGAAGAACTTCCTCAAGTTTGTGGTGTGGCTTCCTCTATCCTTGGTCTTTACTATCATATCATTAACATAGACCTCTACCTCATTATGCATCATATCATGTAGTAAGCCCGTAGCCATCCTTTGATACATTTCCCTAGCATTCTTGAGGCCAAACGGCATTATCTTGTAACAATAGATTCCCTATTTGATATTAAAAATGGTTTTCGTCATATCTTTAGAAGCCATCTTGATTTAGTTGTATCCCAAAAAACCATCCATAAAGGACATCAAGGTGCTTCCCGCTGTGTTATCCACTAAGACATCAATGTAGGGGAGGGGAAAGTCATCCTTAAGGCATACCTTATTCAATTCTCTAAAGTCCACACACATCCTTACCTTTCCATCCTTCTTAGGTACAGGCACGACATTGGCTATCCATTTAGCTTGGTTTACGGGTTTGATGAACCCTACCTTTAGTTGCTTAGTGACTTCTTCTTTGATCTTTAAAAGCCATTTAATCCTCATTCTTCTCAATTTGTGCTTGACAGGCACCATGTGGTCATGGGTATCAATGTGATGTTGAGCTATCTTGGGGTCATTTCGAGGCATATCTTCATAAGACCATGCAAACACCTCTTGAAATTCCATGAGGAGTTCTTGAAGATCTTTCTTTTCTTTTTCATTTAGAGTTGAACCAATTTTAATTAAGCAAGGATTTTCATCATTGCTCAAATTAATAGTTTCAAGATTTGGTTCCATAGGTTCAACTTTCTTTTCTAATTGTTTATTAATTTCATTTTCAAATTCATTTGATTCATTTTAAGTGTAGAATTTCAATGTTATGGGACACATCAAAGTAAGCCAAATCAGAATTCATCTTATTGAAAATATTGAAAAGTACATTGGAACTTGCATTACAAAACATTTTCCCTATGTTCTCAGAAAACCCAACCCAAGTCCAATTATTAATGGGCCCTATAGTAGGCATAATGAATTCCTTCTTCTTTCTCTCTTGAGGCGTGTCGTTTCTTCTCTTGTTCCTCTTTAGCTCGTCTTCTTTCTTCAAGGGTTCCCACGCGTGCATAGCTTAGGTCATGTCATATAGATCTCTGCCCTCGTCAGGGAAGTCTCTTTTTGCTTTGTCAAGGAACCAGTCATCATCATTCCCATTCCAATAGCTAATCATCTCATCATTTCCTTCCTCTTCTTCATTCTTTATGAGGTATTGGTCGTCGTTGGAAGAAGGGTCCATGTTGCGTTCAAGTATGAAACAAGCCCACCTTCGAGGTCTATTCTGGCCAATCGTGATCCTCCCATGATCCTGTGTCTCTTGATTCGAAAAAGTCGTTGACATGACCCCTCTTGAAAGTTCATGGTCCTAAAGCATCCTTTGGTTGCGGCTTGAAGTTGGGTAGGGGTATGCGGACTTTCCTTTCTACCATCACGTGATCAATGCCTTCTTGAGTTAGTTCATTTGGCTCATGCTCAGCCTTGCATTTCTCAGCCTTCTCTTTCTCAATTTTAGAAATGTGACCTATTTTCTTCTTAAGGACCTTAGCTTGTGACTCTACACACTCGAGCATCTTTTGCATGAAGACCTTCTCACTTGCAACATCCATCCTTCCTTCTTAATAAGCCTTCAATTTGGATGTCTCACCCTTCATTGGACTTGGATTGGAGCGATGTTTGAAAAGAAGCCCCATTTTCATTAAGTTCAACAAGCCCTAATTAAAAGGTTCCTTTTAAACTTTAGATGTTCTTGGAAAATTCTTAAGTTCCTTTTAATGAAAGCCCAATTACAATGTCACTCCCTTTCCTGTCATGGATCCTTGCCCCTTATTTCATTGGGCTTCAATTTATTTACAACGAAACTCTCATCTTACTTTCGTGGGCTTTCATTAGAATGTACTTAGGAATTTTCAACCCTTTTTCTCAAACTAGGGCCTACAATGTATTCATTACCTTCAGGCTTTTCATTCTTTATTCATTATATCATCACTTTGTAATAGCCCTCTAGCTAGAATATTTTGTGGCCTTCCTTTCAAAGATTATGAAATTCTCATCATTTTGGGGTAGGCATGCAACAAAGAGGCCTAATATTAGGGAACTTCATTTTAGCTTTGAAGGATATTGGATGCTAAGTCCATAGCATACTTGTTATCTTAGGCCCAAAGTCCTCTTTTTCAAAATGCCTTGTATGTACCCCTTAACACAAGTTGTTTAACCTAATTAATTAACCAAGTGAATACTTAGGTTTACTTATTTAGATCTAGGTTAAAAAAATAAAGTAATATCATGTAAAGCAGCAAAAAATAAAGAACACAATGATATGATCACCCAGGAAAACCAAACCGGCAAAAAACTTGAGAAGGATTTAACTTAGCTATCCTCAAGGTAAAATAGATCCACTATGAAAGAATTGAAGCTTTTACAATAGAACTTAGACCACTAACATCCTATTACTACCTCTAGTAGAAAACTTACTACCACGACCACATGATAGCTCCAAGTCCATGAAATACTTCTTCCTTTGATCCATAGTAACCACAAGTTTTCCTACTTGTGACTTTGAGACTCCACTCAAAGGTTTCAAATCTTCTTTATGTTCTTTATGCAGCAACTGAAGTGATCACCAAGTTCTTGACATGAATCTTGATCTTGATAACCCTAAGTGTGTATGAAGGTAAACACCTCCAGATCTCACAAAAGATTCTACACATAGGACATCAAAGACATTGATCTTGTATGCAATAACTTCACAACACCGAATCTTGAGATTCTTCAAGGAATAACACCGGTAGAAGACTTTAGAGAACTTTTGGGTACAAAACCCTAGATCTACAAATGAGGCACGAGATGCACTCTAATCTCTCTAAACATACACTAAAAACCCTTTCTAGGGTTAGCTTATGATGTCCTTTAAATACTGGAAAAAACAGATCGCAATTTAGGCTTCAAACGGATAAGTTATGGGCTTTTTACATTTGCTGATTTTTGCTAATATGTGACTTTCAATCGATCAAGTACCAATTGAACAACTTTCGATTGATCAGGTACCAATCGAGAACCAATCAAATGAAATAGATTGTAAATCTTTTTTTTTTTTTTCATCCTGAACTTGAGTTTTTGTCTTAGACTTCAATGTAGACCATTCTAAACCAATAAAACTTAGTTTTATAATGGTTTGCCAACATTACAAACTCAAAAACCTAACATAGCTTTTCCTACTTAGGCCCATAATAGAAATTAGGTTTGTTGGGATTAGTGCCCTAAAATCTTATTGTATGATGTTATGTATGACATTATGTTTGACATGATGTATAACTTAATATTGTAATTAATAAAATTGTTTTATTATTATCTAAAATTATGGTAACATGAATATTCGGACATTATCATTTAGTCTATGAGATGCATAATATGTGATTTATGTGATTTAGTCACAGAAGATATAAGTCACAAATTCTTTGTAAACTCAGAATTTTAGTTCGTTGTCGGTGATGAAATTGGGCATTTTATCTGTGAAGACTATAACATATCAACTAAGATGATTTGTCTTAATCATGGAAGCGGAGACTTCTAGTTGATATGCTTTAAGAGTTAAGATATATTGAACTGGACCACTGTGAGATTTATTATTCTCCTAACAACTGTCAATTTAATAATAAATTTCACGATTTATATTTACATGAACTCTTAATCTTGAGAGAATAATAGACCTGATCGTGAAGTGTAAGATGCTTTGATATATCAGGAGTGAGATCTATAGTAACGGTCGAAACCTCAGTATGTTGGGCAACCACATTTAGTGTTGATGGAACATATATTCTCAAGATAGAATTCATAGTCTCTTAACGGAGATATAAAATATTCTCTTGGGATAAGTTTAATGGGTTTAGTTATTCAGAGAGTTAGGCTTAACCACTTTAATAAGAAATTACTAAAGTATATATTTATGAAGTTGGATTTCATAAATATATGGTGAATAATTTAAAAGGATTAAACTGGGTATTTAAGGATTAAGATGTAGTAATCTACAAAGTGACAGTCTTCTTTCATGACTTTGTATTACTACGAATATTTTATGGAGTTGCATGTATAATAAAGTCTTGGGATATAATTTATTAATAAGGCCTAGAGTGCAATTATATTTATATAGTGGTATTAAATAAAATTAATGGTAACTTTGGACTTGTCAAGAGTTAATAGAAAAGTCCAAGGTTCATTGGAGCTAGTGTCTTATTAGTTCCTTTTGATCCCACTCCAAGCCACATACTAAAGCCTAATTGGAAAGGCCCAATAGGCCAACCCAATTAGATAATCAGTTAAACATAAAGGGAGACACATACAGAATATTCATTAGTGATAAAAAGAAGAGAGACGTCATTGTGAAATGTTGTGTATGTATGAGTGAAGTCACTTGATTATTCTCCCTTTGAAACTGATTAAGTGACCACACATCTTGGACGATACTGGAATTGAAAGTGTTCTTGAGAACTTCTGATCTTTGGTTTTGAAATTCACTACACTAAGGTATACTCTCTTGTTCTATATTCTGAAACTTACTTAATACATGTTATTAATTCTGAATGAAGTAGATCCGTTAATTTTCCGTTGCGTTTTTGCATATTTCCAACAATTGTTATCAGAGCCAAGTTTTTTTTAGGATTAGTGCCCTTAAATCCTATTGTATGATGCTATGTATGATATTAAGTTTGACATTGTGTATGACATTATGTATAACTTAATATTATGTTTAATAAATTTGTTTTATTATTATTTGAAATGATGGTAACATGAATATTTGGACATTATCACATAGTCCACGAGATGCATAGCATGTAATTTATGTGAAAATTCACAGAAGATATAAATCACAAGTTCTTTGTAAACTCAGAATTATAGTTCGTAGTCGATGATGAAATTGAGCATTTCATCTGCGAAAACTATAACATATCAACTACGATGATTTGTCTTGATCATGAAAGTGGAGACTTCTAGTTGATGTGTTGATATGTTTTAAGAGTTAAGACATACTGAACTGGACCGCTGTGAGATTTATTATTCTCCTAAAGATTTTCAAATGAATAATAAATCTCACGACTTACATTTGCATGAACTCTTAATCCTGAGAGAATAATGAACCTAATTATAAGGTGTAAGTTGCTTTGATATATCAGGAGTGAGATCTAAAGTAACGGTCAAAACCTCAGTATATTGGGCAGCCACATTTAGTGTTGATGGAACATATATTCTCAAGATGGAATTCATAGTCTCTTAACGGAGATATAAAATATTCCCTTGAGATAAGTTTAATGGGTTTGTTATTCAAAGAGTTAGGTCTAACCACTTTAGTAAGTAGTTACTAAAGTATATATTTATGGAATTATTTTTCATAAATATATAATGAATAACTTAAAGGATTAAACCGGGTACTCAAGGATCAAGATGTAGTAATTTACAAAGTGACAGTCTACATTAATAACTTTGTACTACTACGAATATTTTATGAAGGGGTTGCATGTATAATAAAGTCTTGGGATATAATTTATAGATAAGACCTAAAGTGCAACTATATTTATATAGTGGTATTAAATATAATTAATGGTAATTTTGGACTTATCAGGAGTTAACAGAAAAGCCCAAGGCCCATTGGAGCTAGTGTCTTATTGGTCCCTTTTGGTCCCACTCCAAGCCACACACTTAAGCCCAATTGGTAAGGCCCAAAAGGCCAGCCCAATTAGATAAATAGGTTAGATACAAAGGGAAAAACATTCAGATTTTTATAGAAAAGAAACATCATAGTGAAATGGTGTATATGTGAGTTTTTGTCACTTACTAGTCATCCCTTTGTTACCAATTGAGAGACCACACATCTTGGGCGTTAGTGGAATTGGAGTGAAGATTAAAAGTAGTCCCAAGTGCTTCAATCTTTGTTTTGAAATTCACCGCTTCAAGGTATGATCTCTTGTTCTCAAATTCTAAAATTTACTTAGTACGTGTTATCAATATCGAATGAAGTAGATCCGTTTAAAACTTATTTTTTGCTGGGTTCACATCTATTTCCATCAAATGGTATCAGAGCACGGTCTTCAATTTCGTATTGTTTAACATGTTTTGTGAGTTTTAGAATTAGAGATGATAGTTCCATATTGTTAGAAGATTATGTTTCTTAGTTTTCTGCATGTTGTTGAAACTATGATTTGATGAACACTAAAATTGATGTTATGATGTTGTTTAAATTTGAATTTAAGTATGTTAAATTGAATCTTAAGGCATTAGCATCAATGAATTTCAGTTTTGATATCAATCTCTAACTGTAATGTTCATATGTTGAATGTTTGTTCATGAAAAACAAAGAAAACTGCCTTAGAAAAATTCTGGAAATTTGAAATTCGCGATTTTCGATTGATCAAAATCACTTTCAATTGATCGAATGAGATAGTGATCAGACTTTTCAGATAGATTGATTTTCGATTGCTGGTCGATTGATCGAATATGTTTTTTGATCGATCGAAAGTAAATCGAGTATCAATCGAACAAGTCAGAAGGTCAAGTTCGAATATTTTAATTTTTTCGATCAATCGAGGGGCACTTTCGATCGATCGAAAGAAAGAAAATTAGAATTTTTTCTAAGTGTTTTCTCATGTAAAAGGGGCAAGACAATGTGTAATTAAATTATGCATGTTTTAAAACTAAAAACCTTTCTTTTAAAAGATCTAGTGGGAGAGAGACACAAGGGTTGGGTCTCACGACCTCCATTGTCGGGTCATAGTAGTATGGAATAAATACTTTGTCTTTGCCTTGAGCTTAGCATTCCATGCGGAGAGTATTTATTTCATGGTCCTACAAGATTGAATTTCTTGGTTTATAGTGGTTTGATCAAACACCTTGTCTTAGCCTCGAGCTTTGCATTCCATGCGGAGGGTGTTTTATATCATGATACTACAAAATAAGCCTGTTAAGGGAATGAAATGTGGTTACACATGATTCTAGACAATGGTATACACTAGACTAAATATTATAGTATCCTCTATGCTGAGTTCTTACTATAATTATTTAGAGGCCAAATGTATAACGGTATATTATTAGTGTTTGATAAGAGTTATCATGATAGCACTAATGATGAGAATAGTTCTCAATCAATCATAGTATTTTATATTCACTCTATGCTAAGGGATATTGAATATGGGATTGGGTCGTCGTTGCATATATTATATTATGGTTTTATTAAGGTTCCATACTATATGTTTATATGCTAAATTGATAATGTCCAATTTATTGATTACATTCATGTTTATTGTTTTCAGATTTAGAACATGGCATCATTTAGCCCACTTGTAACTATTCTTAATCAAAACAAACTGACTGGATCCAACTATGTTGACTGGAAAAGAAATTTGGACATTGTTCTTACTGCTGAAGAGTATAAGTATGTTCTTACTAAACTATGTTCTAGCTTTCCTTCATTAGATGCTCCTTTTGAGGAAAAACAACGATATGATCATTAGCAGAAATCTAATGAGATGGCCAAGTGCTACATCCTAGCATCTATCTCAAATGTTCTATAGCATCAAATGCAGGATGTAGAACTAGCTTCAGACATCGTGCTAAGTCTGAAAGAGATGTTTGGTGAGCAAGGGCGTTCTACAAGGCAAGAGACCATGAGGTAAATTTATAATACCAAAATGGCTGAAGGTACTTCAGTGAGGGAGCATTGTCTTACAATGATCTCTAAACTAAATACATTGGAAGTTTTAGGTGCCGATATAGATGGAGAATCCCAAGTGGATATGATACTCTAGTTGCTACCAGAATCATTCAAGGAATTCAAACTAAACTATAATATGAATAAAAAGATTTATACCTTGTCTGAATTAATGAATGAATTGGTAGCAATAAAAGGCATTCTTGCTACTTCCAATGTTGAAGCCAATGTTGGTGAAGCTTCTATTTCTCAACCTAAGTCGAAAGGAAAGCGTAAGAAGAAGAAGAAGAAGAAGGACTTCACCAAACAAAAGGGTAAACAAGTTGCCTTAGGGGTTGTTGATAAAGGAAAGAAGATCAAAGGAAAGTGTTTCCATTGTGGTGAGAAAGGACATTGGAAGAGAAATTGTCCAATATTTAATGTTGCCAAGAACAAAGGTATGATTAATAAATTCTTTCTTGAAATATGTTTGGTACAGAATCCCATGGATTCCTGGTGTGTGGATTCAGGTTGTACTAATCATATCTGCAATTCCTTGCAGGGGTTTCAGGAGACCAAAAAGCTTAAAGAAAGGGAGTTGTTTCTTACTTTGGCTGATGGGAGCAAGATTCCAGTTGTAGCTGTTGGTGTTTGTAATTTATATTTTGAATCTAGAGTTTTAATATTAGAAGACTGTTTGTATGTACTTAATATTCGTAGGAATTTAATTTTTGCTACTTACTTAGGTAAACATGGATATTGTGTTATCCTAAAAGACAATGTTGTAATAAAGAAGGATAAAGTGTTTATCTATTCTGGCAATATTGTGGATGGTCTTTATATTTTAACTCCTGATAAGCATGAATTATATAATTATAAATTAGATAATAACTCTCATGTTAAATCATTAAAGAGAAAATTTTCTTCTACTAGTAATGCATATCTTTGTCACTTGCATTTGGGTCATATTAATTTAAATAGGATTCAAAGACTGATCAAAGATAGACTTTTAGAGCCCATGAACTTTGATGAATTTCCAGTTTGTGAATCTTGTTTAGAAGGTAAAATGACCAAACGACCTTTTAATGCAAAAGGTAGAAGAGTCCAAGATTTGCTAGAGCTAGTGCATTCTGATGTTTGTGGTCCTATGTCAATCCAAGCAAAAGGTGACTATGAGTATTTCATTACATTCAGTAATAATTACTCAAGATTTGGTTATGTGTACCTAATGAAACGGAAGTTTGAAGCATTTGAAAAGTTTAAAGAGTTTAAGGCTGAAGTTGAGAATCAATTAGGCAAACACATAAAAGCCATTCGATCTGATCGAGGTAGTGAATACTTTCTTGGGGATTTCAAGGATTACTTAACTAAGAATGGGGTTGTATCCTAATTGACTGCACCTGGAACTCCACAACAAAATGGTGTAGCAAAAAGAAGGAATAAGACTCTTTTAGATATGGTTAGGTCCATGATGAGTTATTCAACTCTATCTATTTCTTTTTGGGGATATGCCTTAAACACAACAATGTATCTTCTGAATTTAGTACCTTCGAAGTCTATTCCTAAAACACCTGTGGAGTTGTGGAATAGGCGTAAGCCTAGTATGAGACATCTCCATATTTGGGGTTGTCCAGCACATGTGTTAAAAGGAAAGTCTGACAAGTTACAATCTAAAATAGAAGCGGTTTATCTTTGTTGGGTATCCAAAAGGAACTGTTGGAGGTTTATTCTATAGTCATAAAGATAAAAAAGTTTTTGTTAGTACAAATGCTAAATGCTTGGAAAATGACTATATGAATAATTTTACTCCTAGAAGTAGAGCTGTGTTGGTTGAAATGAATGAATCTGTAAATGAACAACCAATGGATGAAACTAGGGATGATGTGGTTGTATTAGATACACCACAAAATATTACTCATGACATGTCTAGCACTCCGGTGCCTCGTCGTAGTGGGAGAATTGTTCGGCCTCCTATAAGATTCACAAGTTTGGGAGAAACTTATGAAGTTATCTCAGAAGAGGTTGAATCGGATCCCTACACATATGATGAAGCAATAAATGATATAGATGCACATCATTGGGTCTAAGCTATGAAATCTGAATTAGATTCAATGTATTCCAATCAAATTTGGGATCTTGTAAAGGCGCCTAACGGCATTAAACCTGTTGGTTGCAAATGGGTTTACAAGAGGAAAAGAGGTATAGATGGAAAGGTTGAAACCTTTAAAGAAAGGCTAGTGGCGAAAGGGTATACACAAAAAGAAGGTATTGATTATGATGAAACCTTTTCTCCAATAGCAATGCTTAAATCTATCAGAATTCTTTTATCCATTGTTGCTCATTTTGATTATGAGATTTGGCAAATGGATGTCAAGACTGCATTTCTTAATGGCAATCTTGAAGAGGAAATCTATATGATGCAACCGGAAGGTTTCATAGCAAAGAACCAAGAGCATTTGGTATGCAAGTTGCAAAGGTCCATTTATGAACTTAAGCAAGCATCTAGGTCATGGAACATCAGATTTGATCAAGCAATCAAGTCATTTGGTTTTGAGCAAAATCTTGATGAACCATGTGTGTACAAAAGACATTGTGATAAAGTAGTAATGTTCCTAGTGCTTTATGTTGATGATATTCTACTCATTGGAAATGATGTAGGGGTAATGTCATCAGTAAAGATTTGGTTGTCAAGTCAATTTGATATGAAGTACTTGGGTGAGGCTAACTTTATTCTAGGGATCAAGTTTTAGCAAGATCGCAAGAATAAAATGTTAGGCTTATCATAAGCTGGATATATAGATAAGGTTCTAGAACGGTTTAGCATGCAAAACTCCAAGAAAGGATTGCTTCCTTTCAGTCATGGAGTTCCTCTGTCTAATGACCAAAGGCCTAAGACTTAAGAGGAAGAAAACATGATGAGACAAGTTCCTTATGCTTCTGTAGTGGGAAGTCTCATGTATGCCATGCTTTGTACTAGACCAGATATCTGTTATTCAGTAAGCATGGTCAACCGATATCAATCAAATTCAGGACTAAAACATTGGCAAGCTGTAAAGCATATTCTCAAGTATCTATGGAGAACGAGAGACTATATGCTTGTTTACCGTTGTGAGAATTTGATTCCTATTGGCTATTCAGATTTAGATTTTTAATCTGATCTAGATTTCAGAAAATCCACTTCAGGATGTGTTTTCACTTTGGAAGGTGGAGTCATTAGTTGGTGGAGTATTAAGCAATCTTGTATTGCAGACTCTACCATGGAGGCAGAATATGTTGCTACTTGTGAAGCAGCAAAGGAAGCTGTATGGCTCAAGAAGTTCCTTTTTGACCTTGGTGTAATTAGAATGGAGCAAGTTCCAATCACATTGTTTTGTGATAACAATAGAGCAGTTGCACAATCTAAAGATCCAAGGAATCACAAGAAAGAAAAGCACATTGAGAGGAAGTACCATATCATAAAAGATATTGTTGCTCGTGGAGATGTGGTGGTAGCAAAGATTGAAAGTGCAAACAATCTGGCAGATCCATTTACTAAAACCTTACCTCAAAGGACTTTTGAGTCACATTTAAAGAGAATGGGAGTTAGATTAGTGCACAATAGTCTTTAGGCCAAGTGGAAGATTGTTAGGATTAGTGCCCTTAAATCATATTGTATGATGCTATGTATGATATTAAGTTTGACATTGTGTATGACATTATGTATGACTTAATATCATACATAGCATCATACAATAGGATTTAAGGGCACTAATCCTAACAATCTCCCACTTGGCCTAAAGACTATTGTACACTAATCTAACTCCTATTCTCTTCAAATGTGTGATATTATGTATGACTTAATATTATGTTTAATAAATTTGTTTTATTATTATCTGAAATAATGGTAACATGAATATTCAGACATTATCACATAGTCCATGAGATGTATAGTATGTGATTTATGTGAAGATTCACAGAAGATATAAATCACAAGTTCTTTATAAACTCGGAATTATAGTTCGTAGTCGGTGATGAAATTGGGCATTTCATCTGCGAAGACTATAACATATCAACTACGATGATTTGTCTTGATCATGGAAGTGGAGACTTCTAGTTGATGTGTTGATATGTTTTAAGAGTTAAGACATATTGAACTGGACAGCTGTGAGATTTATTATTCTCCTAAAGACTGTCAAATGAATAATAAATCTCACGACTTACATTTGCATGAATTCTTAATTCTAAGAGAATAATGGACCTAATCATAAGGTGTAGGTGTTAGGGTTTGTACCCTAAAATCCAATTTATTGGCATGTCATGAATAATTAAGTTGCTTAATTATATGAGACTATTTATGAACTAATGGGACATTA
The DNA here is from genome assembly GCA_030445155.1 of Quercus variabilis. Lineage (NCBI taxonomy): Eukaryota > Viridiplantae > Streptophyta > Magnoliopsida > Fagales > Fagaceae > Quercus > Quercus variabilis. The sequence continues at coordinate 47,040,882 of CP129449.1, read as the reverse complement.
TCTTAGTTCATGAGATGCATAGTATGTGATTTATGTGAAAAGTCACAGAAATATATAAATCACAAGTTCTTTGTAAATTCAGAATTTTAGTTCGTAGTCGGTGATGAAATTGGGCATTTCATCTGCGAAGACTATACTATATCAACTAAGATGATTTGTCTTGATTATGGAAATGGAGACTTCTAGTTAGTATGTTGATATGTTTTAAGAGTTAAGACATATTGAACTGGACCGCTGTGAGATTTATTATTCTCCTAATGACTGTCAAATGAATAATAAAGATCACGACTTCTATTTACATCAACTCTAAATCATGAGAGAATAATGGACCTGAGCATGAGATGTAGGTTGCTTTGATATATCAAGAGCGAGATCTATAAGTTATGGTCAAAACCTCAGTATGTTGGGCAGCCACATTTAGTATTGATGGAACATATATTCTCAATATGGAATTCATAATCTCTTAACGGAGATATAAAATATTCTCTTGAGATAAGTTTAATGGGTTTGGTTATTCAGAGTGTTGGGTCCAACCACTTTAGTAAGGAGTTACTAAAGTATATATTTATGAAATTGGATTTCATAAATATATTATGAATAACATAAAGGATTAAACCGGGTGCTTAATGATTAACATGTAGTAACCTTCAAAGTGGCAGTCAATATAAATGACTTTGTATTACTACAAATATTCTAATGAAGGGGTTAAATATATAATAAAGTCTTGGGATATAATTTATAAATAAGGCTTAGAGTGCAATTATATTCTTATAGTGGTATTGAATATAATTAATGGTAACTTTGGACTTGTCAAAAGTTGACGGAAAAGCCCAAGACCTATTGGAACTAGTATCTTATTGGTCCCTTTGGTCCCATCTCAAGCCACAAACTAAAGCTTAATTGAGTTGGCCCAAAAGGCTAACCCAATTAGAAATCAATCATTAATAAGTGTTATTAAATAAAGAAACTATGAGAATGGTTTTTAAGGTACGTAAGATGAAAAGAAAAAGAAATTAGTTTTTCTCCACAAAGAGAAGAAGAAGGATTTTTCTTTGAGAATCTATGTACAAAAGACTGATTGAGAGACCACACATCTTGGGCACCATGTGGAATTGAGATGAAGATTGAAGGTATTCTCAAGTTTGGTTTTGAAATTCACTGCACTAAGGTACACTTTCTATTCTTTGATTCTAGAATTCATGGTTACATGTTTATCTTTCATGATTGAAGTAGATCTGTGTTTTTGTTGCTTCCGCTGCATGTGTTTTTGTATGAGATACAAAAAAAAAATTAAAAAAAAATTAAAAAAATAAAAAAAAAAAAACCAAAATTTTCCAACAGTAGGTTACTTTAATATATCAGGAATGAGATCTAAAGTAACGATCAAAACCTCAGCATATTGGGCAGCCACACTTAGTGTTGATGGAACATATATTCTCAAGATGGAATTCATAGTCTCTTAACGGAGATATAAAATATTCTCTTGAGATAAGTTTAATGGGTTTGTTATTCAGAGAGTTAGGCCTAACCACTTTAGTAAGTAGTTACTAAAGTATATATTTATGGAATTAATTTTCATAAATATATGATGAATAACATAAAGGATTAAACCGGGTACTCAAGGATCAAGATGTAGTAATTTACAAAGTGGAAGTCTACATTAATGACTTTGTACTACTACGAATATTTTATGAAGGGGTTGCATGTATAATAAAGTTTTGGGATATAATTTATAAATAAGACCTAGAATGCAACTATATTTATATAGTGATATTAAATATAGTTAATGGTAACTTTGGACTTATCAAGAGTTGACAGAAAAGCCCAAGGCCCATTGGAGCTAGTATCTTATTGGTCCCTTTTGGTCCCACTCCAAGCCACACACTTAAGCCCAATTGGTAAGGCCCAAAAGGCCAGCCCAATTAGATAAATTGGTTAGATACAAAGGGAAAAACGTTCAAATTTTTATAGAAAAGAAACATCATAGTGAAATGGTGTGCATGTGAGTTTTTGTCATTTACTAGTCATCCCTTTGTTACCAATTGAGAGACCACACATCTTAGGCGTTAGTGGAATTGGAGTGAAGATTAAAAGTAGTCCCAAGTGCTTCAATCTTTGTTTTGAAATTCACCGTTTCAAGGTACGATCTCTTGTTCTCAAATTCTGAAATTTACTTAGTACGTGTTATTAATATCGAATGAAGTAGATCCGTTTAAAACTTATTTTCTGCTACGTTCACATCTATTTCCATCAGTTTTCATTTTTGAATCTGTTAATATGTTTAGTGAGTTTTAGAATTAAAGAGAACTATTTTCATAGTTGTGAAAATTCTGCAGTCATTTTTCTGCATATTATAGTTTTTGAAACTATTGTTTGATTAAAATTGATTTTGATGTTATAATGTTGTTTAAGTTTGATTTTAATAATGTAAAATTGAATTTTAACACTTTAACATCACTGAAATCAAGTTTTAATCTTAATCTCATCATTTTTTATCGTTAAGAATGTGTTTTGTTCATTGGAAATGTAAAAAACTGTTAAACAGAAAAATGGCTATTTTTGGATTTTTTCACGACAGGCGAGTCACGAGCGAGTCACCAGAGCTTCTGGATGAACTCGCGACTGGTCAAGTCACCAAAACAAGTCGCCAAAACTCGCGACTGGAGTCTCGCGGCTAGGCAAGTCACCAAAACCAATCACCAAAAATTCTGACACCTGTTTATAACATGTATAAAGAGCAAGGCTATGTGTAATTAATTTACATATGCATTAAACAATTAAAAAACCTTTATTTTAAAATATCTAGTAGGAGAGAGATACAAGGGTTACATCTCATGGCCTCCATTATTAGTTCATAGTAGTATGAGGTAAGCATCTCGTTTTGGTGTATATGGTTCGTAATCCCAAAGGAGGGTGTTTATTTCATAATACTACAAGATTGAACTTACCCATTTAAAGTAGTGTGGACAAGCACCTCGTCTTGACGTATATACCTCACGATCCCAAAGGAGGGTGTTTTGTTCCATGGTACTACAAGTTTAAACACCATAAAGGGAGATGAAATGTGGCTACACATGATTCTAGATAATAGTATACACTAGACTAAGTGTAATGTTAACCTCCCAAAGGAGCTATGTCATTATTACTTAGAAGCTAAAGTTAATACGGCATATTATTAGTGTTTGATAAGAGTTATTATGATAGCATTAGTAATGAGAATAGTTCTCAATCCATTAATGTGTTTATAATAAACTTGCTACCAAGGAATTATAGACATGGATTAAGTTGTCGTTGCATATATTGTTTTATGGTTTTATTAAGGTTTCATATTATATGTTTATATGCTAAATTGATAATGTCCAGTTTATTTATTATATTTATGTTTATTATTTTCAGATTTAAAAATGGCATCATTTAGCCCACTTGTCACTATTCTTAATCGAAACAAATTGACTAGATCCAACTATGTTGACTGAAAAAGAAATTTGGACATAGTTCTCACTGCTAAGTCTGAAGGAGATATTTAGTGAGCAAGGCCGTTTTGAAAGGCAAGAAACCATGAGACAAATTTATAATACCAAATGGCTGAAGATAGTTCAGTGAGGGAGCATTGTCTTACAATGATTTCCAATCTGAATACATTGGAAGGTTTAGGTGCCGATATTGATGGAGAATCCCAAGTGGATATGATACTCCAATCACTACCAAAATCATTTAAGGAATTCAGACTCAATTATAACATGAACAAAAAGATTTATTCATTGTCTGAATTAATGAATGAATTGGTAGCGGCGGAAGGCATCCTTGGTACTTCTAATGTTGAAGCTAATATGGGTGAAGCTTTTACTTCTCAACCTAAGTCGAAAGGCAAGGGTAAAAGGAAGAAGAAGAAGGACTTCTCCAAGGAAGAGGGTAAACAAATTGTCTTAAGGGTTGTTAACAAAGGAAAGAAGCTCAAAAGAAAATTTTTCCATTGTGGTGAGAAAGGACATTGGAAGAGGAATTCTCCAAAATTCAAGGCTGCCAATAAAAAGAGTATGAATAGTTCATTCCTCCTTGAAATATGTTTGGTACAAAATCCCATAGATTCCTGGTGTGTGGATTCAGGTTGTATAATCATATCTGCAATTCTTTGCAGGGGTTCCAGGAGACCAAAAAACTTAATGAAGGAGAATTGTTTCTTACTTTGGCTGATGGGAGCAGGATTCTGGTTGTAGCTGTTGGTGTTTATAATTTATGTTTTAAGTCTAGAGTTTTAATATTGGAAGACTTTCTGTACGTACTTAATGTTCATAGGAATTTAATTTCTCCAACTTATTTAGGTAAACATGGATATTGTGTTATCCTTAAAGACAATATTGTAATAAAGAAAGGTAAATTATTTATCTGTTCTGAAAATATTGTGGATGGTCTTTATATTTCAACTCCTGATAAGCGCAAATTATATAATTCTGAATTAGATAATGACTCTCATGTAAAATCATTAAAGAGAAAGTTTCCTTCTACTAATAATGCATATCTTTGGCACTTGCGTTTGGGTCATATTAATCCAAACAGAATTCAAAGACTGATCAAAGATGGACTCTTAGAGCTTTTAGACTTTGATGAATTCCCAATTTGTGAATCTTGTTTGGAGGGCAAAATGACTAAACGGCCTTTTAATGCAAAAGGTAGAAGAGCTCAAGAGTTGTTTGAATTAGGTCATATAGATGTATGTGGTCCTATGTCAACCCAAGCAAAAGGAGGTTATGAGTACTTCATCACTTTTACCGATGATTACTCAAGATATGGTTACATGTACCTAATGAGACAGAAGTTCGAAACCTTTGAAAAGTTCATAGAGTTTAGGCCTGAAGTTGAGAATCAATTAGGTAAACACATAAATGTCATTTGATCTGATCGTAGTGGCGAATACCTTCTTGGGGATTTCAAGAATTACTTAACTCAAAATGGGATCATATCCCAATTGATTACACCAGGAACTCCCCAACAGAATGGTGTAGCAAAAAGAAGGAATAGGACTCTTTTGGAAATGGTTAGGTCCATGATGAGTTACTCAACTTTACCAGTTTCTTGTTGGGGATATGCACTAAAAACTGCAATGCACATTTTGAATTTAGTTCCATCAAAATATGTTCCCAACACACCTAAGGAATTGTGAAGTGGGCATAAGCCTAGTATGAAATATCTTCACATTTGGGGATGTCTAGCACATGTGTTGAAAAGGAAGTTTGATAAGTTGGAATCTAAAACCAAAATATGCATGTTTTTAGGGTATTCAAAAGAAACAAAGGGTTATTAATTCTATAATCATAAAGACAACAAAGTGTTTGTTAGTACACATGCCAAATTTTTGGAAGATGATTATATGAATAATTTTGATCCTAGAAATAAAGTTGTATTGGCTAAAATGAATGAACCTGTAGTTGAACAACCAATAGATGAAACTAGGGATGATGTGGTTGTATTGGATACACCACAAGATACTACTCATGAGATGTCTAGTACATAGGTGCCTCGTCGTAGTGGAAGGAATGTTAGGCCACCTATAAGGTTTATAGGTCTGGGAGAAACTTATGAAGCTATCTCAGAAGAGGCTGAAACTGATCCTTACACTTACAAAGAAGCAATGAATGATATAGATGCACATCATTGGGTTAAAGCTATGAAATCTGAATTAGATTCCATGTATTCTAATCAAGTTTGGGATCTTATAAAGGTGCCTAACGGCATTAAACCTATTGGTTGCCAATGGGTTTACAAGAGAAAGAGAGGGATAGATGGAAAGGTTGAAACCTTCAAAGCAAGGCTAGTGGCGAAAGAGTACACACAAAAAGAAGGTATTGATTACGAAGAAACATTTTCACTAGTAGCAATGCTTAAGTCTATCAGAATTCTCTTATCCATTACTGCTCATTATGATTATAAGATTTGACAAATGGATGTCAAGACTGCATTTCTTAATAGCAATCTTGAAGAGGAAATCTATATGGTGCAACCAAAAGGTTTCATAGCAAAGAACCAAAAGCATGTGGTATGCAAGTTGAAAAGGTCCATTTATGGACTTAAGCAAGTATCTAGGTAATGGAATATCAGATTCAATCAAGCAATCAAGTCATTTGGTCTTGAACAAAATCTTGATGAAACATGTGTGTACAAGAGACATTGAGATAAAGTAGGAATGTTCCTAGTGCTTTATGTTGATGATATTCTACTCATTAAAAATGATGTAGGGGTAATGTCATCTGTAAAGGTTTGGTTGTATAGCCAATTTGATATGAAGGACTTAGGTGAGGCTAACTTTATTCTAGGGCTCAAGCTTTGGCAAAATCGCAAGAATAAGAGGCTAGGCTTATCACAAGTTGGATATATAGATAAGGTTCTAGAACGGTTTAGCATGCAAAACTCCAAGAAAGAATTGTTTCCTTTTAGACATGGAGTTCCTCTGTTTGATGACCAAAGGCCTAAGACTCAAGAGGAAGTAGATATGATAAGACAAGTTCCTAATACTTCTGCAGTGGGAAGTCTTATGTATGCCATGCTATGTACTAGACCAAATATTTGTTATTCAGTTGGCATGATCAGTCGATATCAATCAAATCTTGGACCAAAACATTGGCAAGCTGTAAAGCATATTCTCAAGTATCTATGGAGAATAAGAGATTATATGCTTGTTTACCATTGTGAGGATTTGATTCCCATTGGCTATACAGATTCAAACTTTCAAAAGGATCTAGATTTCAGAAAGTTCACATCAGGATGTGTTTTCACCTTGGGAGGTGGAGCCATAACATGGAAGAGTGTCAAGCAATCTTGTATTGCGGACTCCACCATGGAAGCAGAATATGTTACTGCTTGTGAAGCAGTAAAAGAGGCTGTATGGCTCAAGAAATTCCTTTTTGACCTTGGTGTAATGAGAATGGAACAAGTTCCCATCACATTGTTTTGCAACAATAGTGGTGTAGTTGCACAATCAAAATATCCAAGGAATCACAAGAAAGGAAAGCACATTGAGAGAAAAGATCACATCATTCGAGACATCATTGCTCGTGGAGATGTAGTGGTTGCAAAGATTGAAAGTGCAAATAATCTAGCAGATCCCTTTACCAAAGCATTGCATCAAAGGACTTTCGAGTCGCATTTGGAGGGAATGAGAGTTAGATTAGTGCACAATAGTCTTTAGGGCAAGTGAGAGATTGTTGGGATTAGTGCCCTAGAATCCTATTGTGTGATGTTATGTACGATATTATGTATGACATGATGTATGACTTAATATTGTAATTAATAAAATTGTTTTATTATTATCTAAAATAATGATAACATGAATATTCGAACATTATCATTTAGTCTATAAGATGTATATTATGTGATTTATGTGATTTAATCACAGAAGATATAAGTCACAAGTTTTTTGTAAACTCAGAATTTTAGTTTGTAATTGGTGATGAATTGGGCATTTCATCTGTTTCATCTGTGAAGACTATAACATATCAACTAAGATGATTTATCTTAATCATGAAAATAGAGACTTCTAGTTGATATGTTGATATGTTTTAAGAGTTAAGACATATTGAACTGGACCGCTGTGAGATTTATTATTCTCCTAACGACTGTCAATTGAATAATAAATCTCACGAGTTATATTTATAAGAACTCTTAATCTTGAGAGAATAATGAACCTGATCATGAAGTGTAGGTTGTTTTGATATATCAAGAGTGAGATCTATAGTAACGGTCAAAACTTCAGTGAGTTGGGCAGCCACATTTAGTGTTGATGGAACATATATTCTCAAGATGGAATTCATAGTCTCTCAACGGGATATAAAATATTTCCTTGAGATAAGTTTAATGGATTTAATTATTCAGAGAGTTAGGACTAACCACTTTAGTAAGAAATTACTAAAGTATATATAATATTTATAAAATTGGATTTCATAAATATATGGTGAATAACTTAAAAAGATTAAACTTAGTATTCAAGGATTAAGATGTAATAATCTACAAAGTAACAGTCTTCTTTCATGACTTTGTATTACTACGAAAATTTTATGAAGGGGTTGCATGTATAATAAAGTCTTGGGATATAATTTATTAATAAGGCCTAGAGTGCAATTATATTTATATAGTAGTATTAAATATAATTAATGGTAACTTTGGACTTGTTAAGAGTTGATAAAAAAGTCTAAAGGTCCATTGGAGCTAATGTCTTATTGGTACCTTTTGGTCCCACTCCAAGCCACATACTAAAGCCCAATTGGAAAGGCCCAATAGATCAGCCCAATTAGATAATCAGTTAAACATAAAGGGGGACACATACAGAATATTCATTAGAGAGAAAAAGATGAGAGACACCATTGTGAAATGGTGTGTATGTGTGAGGGAAGCCACTCAATTATTCTCCCTTAGAAACTGATTGAGAGACCACACATCTTAGGCGATAGTGGAATTGGAGTGAAGATTGAAAGTGTTCCTGAAAACTTCTGGTCTTTGGTTTTGAAATTCATTACACCAAGGTACATTCTCTTGTTCTATATTCTGAAACTTACTTAATCCATATTATCAATTCTGAATGAAGTAGATCCGTTAATTTTCTGCTCCGTTTATGCATATTTCCAACTAGGCTATGGTCTTATGAACTTTTCAAGTTAGGATATACCTTTGGATTTAGGGACAAGCCTCATATATGTGAGAACTTCTTTTCTTTAGTCCTGCAACATCTTAGGGTATACCATAACTTTAGGGTCATCCCTTCCATTTTTATATCTTATATTTGTCCCTTAGGATAGGTTAACACATGATATATGATTGAACAAGCAAGAGATATATAAAGGGTACCCGTCATGGTAGGATCTAGAATCTCTCTAGTGTGAGTAGGCTCCCTAAGGCTAAAAGGATAAATAAGTAGGTCACTCACAACTAGGTGGGCTATGTTCCAACCGAGGGCCTAAGTGGACCTTATAGTGGATTGGTAGAAAACCTTAAATGCACTCAAGGCCCATTATAGGCGATGGCACCAATTGTGAGTTGGTGGAATGAAGTTCAAAAAATTTGGGCTCGAAGGGAGCCTTCCATCTTCCAACTCATCACTAACCAAGGTTAAGGGACAAAAGAACAAGTGATATGTGTGCAAAACAAGTATTGAGACAATTTTTATTAAAATTAAGATATAGGACACATAGGAATTAAACTCATAATCCCTAGTGGAGTTGCCACTGTGAGCACAACGGAAAATGGAGTCGCCACCTAGTTATGTGGTCTAGGAACCATGAATATAGTGTTCTTTTGATGAAGGACCTTTGATCTTACTGCAAGAGTTTGGGTATAGAGTTTAGGTACTCTCTTGGGAAGGTGTTAGGCACCCAAGATCACCCAACCCTAAGGTTGGCCTCCCATCATTAACGTGTCCTAAGATCACCCAACCCTAAGGTTGGCCTCCCATCATTAACGCGTCCTATATCTTAACCCTATTAAAAATTATCTAAATACTTGTATTCTAGACTCTCACACACACTAACATGCATCTAACAAACAACATGACATCCTTAACCCTAGACAAACATACTTAACCAAACAAAAGAGAGAACCAAACAAAAGAAAACCTAATCATACATCTAACATATGAAAAACCCTATCTAGACAAAACATGGTAAGAAGCACATCATTAAACAAAACATATCAAACACATAAAATTAACATGTTAGAAACCCTAATCATACATCTAAGAAAACCTAACACAAATGCATGAGTATTGCTAATGCATGACTTACCCTTGACTTACCTCTCAGCAGCACAACACCTATGACATTAATGCATGAACATGTGAATGAATGGCATTAAAACGAAGAAACCTTAGACCAAGCCCTAATCTAGACATGTGATAACCAACAAACATTTCAAAAGGTGAACCAACATTTGATGAGGCTTAAAACAAGTGAAAAAGAGGCTATGCAGAGAAAAATGTGAAGATAGAATCAAAGTAAACAAAAGTTAGGGTTTTCTATGTAACGACATCACGTATGTTAGAACAAGTTTGTGTATGCATAAGTTCAACCTACATGAGTAGGCTAGATCATGTGTATGCAAATCCTTACCTAGAAACCCTAATCGACACAGAAACAGAGTAGCAACCAAAAAGTAAAATCTAACAAACCTAGCATACTTAAGGACATAGAAAAAACCTAAAACTAACCTAGATAAACATATATAAACATAAACTAAACACAAAAAGCAGATTAAAACAAACATTAAGACAGAAAAGAAAAAGAAAGGTTTCAAAGCATACCTTAAAGCAAAAGCTCCCATGCTTGATTTTTGACCATTCCCCTCAGTCAAATCTATCACAATTCAATGAAAAAGTGATTAGTAATGTTAAACTCAAAAGATTGGGGCCAAAAAAGATCCTAATCAAATAAAAATGACTTAAGGGTGTGAAAAACTCTCTTTTGATTCACTATTTTCTAGTGAATTTTAAGCTTTTTCCGGAGGATTTCGGTATGTTTTGAAAATATACTATGTAAGGCTTTTTATAGTGGAAATAATGGGGTTTGGAACATCTCTCAAACAATGTGGGATTTGTTTCAAACCTCAGTCATTATTGCAGAAAGCTTGCTTTTCTTATGCTTCTAAAACCTTAGCTATGTGCGCAGGATCATGCCTGCGTACACATGCTTTAGCTCCTGTACGTAAGCCGAAGGTTACCTTGGTCAATTTATTTTCAAAAATAGATTTTTTCTCATTAAAAGGTTATGTTTTCCATTTTAACACACCTCAAGTCAATTTAATATCTGATTAAGCTCCAAATTTGCCCTAGGCCTTAGAGTTTGAGTATCATTGGAGAACAGGGGGCAGAGCCATAAGGGATACAAAATGTGGTGTCTACACCTATAATCAATGCAAAGCGTCCAAGACCCATCGTGTTTCTTCACAAGAATGACAGGAGAGGAGTAAGGGCTGTAGCTTAGCTAAATTACTCCTGATTCCAACATCCCTGAAATTAATTTTTCAATTTCAGCTTTTTGAAAATGAGGATAATGATATGGTCTCACCAAAACTGGTTAACTTCCTAGCGTCAAGGGAATCCGGTGATCATGAGTTCTTAATGGTGGAAGCCCCGTAGGTTCGACAAAGAGATCTTGGAACGGAGATAGCACCTGCTGTAAGATTGATCTTGTATCTGCAGAATTACCAACCTATGTTGTTGATGCACTTGCACAGAGAGAGAATAGTTGCAGCAAAATTGCCCGTTTCTCTTTCTTGATCTCTTGATTTATTTCTTTTTCATTAACCAACCTATTAGCTGGTTTTGTTAGATCCTGCAACTCTATTGTTTTTCCTTCCATCCTAAACTTCATGTTCATTCTTGAGAAATCCCATAGAATAGGGCCTAGATTAATTAACCACTGTGCTCCCAGAACTGCATCAAACCCCTCCAATGGTAATAAATAAAAATCTGAGACAAAGGCATTACCTTGCATTTCTAACAGCACCCCTTAACATCTTACCCCACTCATCAACTTCTCTCCATTTGCTACTGTCACATCAAATCTGCCCACTTTACATGGTGGTAGCTTTAATCTATCTGCCATGCCTTCAATCAAGAAATTATGGGTTCTCCCGAGTCTATCAGAATTGTGAGTAACCTCCCCTTCATTAGAGCCTTGACTTGCATAGTTTAAGGAGCAGGTGTCCCTACTATGGCATGTAGAGAAATGCCAAGTGCTTCCTCGGTAGACCTTGTTTGTTCCTCTTCATTTTCTTGATCCTCTATTTCTATTTCATCGTCAGACCAACATGCTTAAATGGAAAAGAGATGTTTACAATGATGACCAGGCCCAAACTTCTCATCAAAATAAAAGCACAGACCTTTGTCTCACCACTCCTTGATTTCTGTCAGATTCAGCCTCTGGGTGGCGGTGTTAGCAACCATTGATTGGGGTGGGCTTGAATTAGATGCTGCAACTGACTTCTTATTATATGATGTATTAAACACCCTTTGTTGGTTTTGATTTTTGGCCTCATATAACCGAGCCAACCCACTACAAATGTTAGAGTTGTAGGCTTGAGTGCTTGAATGACAACTCTCAGGTAGTCATTAAGATTGCTAATAAAACACCCAACTTGTTGAGGACCTGGTAATTTGCCTACTCTACTAAGTAGTCTCTCAAATTGACTCTGACACTCCCTTACTGTTCTAGTTTGTTTAAGTTTAGTCAAATCACCAAAGAAATCTACATATTTAGTTGGCCTATACCTTGTGTACAACCCTTCCTTGAGTGTAGTCCATGTGAGTTCCTCCCCTTCGTCCTAAATTAATTGATACCACAATTGAGCTTCTCCCTCAAAGTGGTAAGCAACTAAAGGTAACTGCTCTTTCGTGGGAATTTTTTGAAACTCAAAAAATTGTTCGGCTCTACACACCCAACTGATTGGATCTTCAATGCCGTTAAAGAGTGGAAAGTCAAGTTTGGTTACCTTTGGGATAACCGAACCATTTGAGCCCCATTGTCCTGAGTTGAATCTACCTGAAAATCTTTCTCCCTCGCCGTGCCGATGAGAACTCTCTACCCTTTCGCTGCTATAAGTACTCGTATGCTTTTCAGAACGAGTATGCATTGCAGCAAGCATCTCATGTATCTCCTTCATCACCTTTTGTCATTTCGCAACCATGGAAGTCAGGTTGTTAACCTCACCTTCCAATCTACCCACACAATCCTCAGCCATAACCTGCTCTGATACCAAACTGATACCACCCCCGCATAGGCCACGTGCTACACCTCTTTTCCCATGTGGGGCTATGGTTAGATCGAGGAAATTCTGGAATTAACAATATAGAAGAAGGATAAATTTCTGGTTATGCTTTGAGGGATAACCAAGACCTCCTTAGCAAGCAAAAGCTTGATTTTTTACTAGAATATTCAGATGACTTCTTATTATTAACGCAAGCTATAAATAGCCTACAACTGAGCATACAATGCATTCCTAATTGATAAAGATAAAATAACATACAATAACATCAACTCCTATCCTATTTTCAACTCCTATTGGACACACCCAAGCAGAGCCAAGTAGATAAGCAAGTTGGAACAAAAAATCTTCATTGAAATTTTGTTTTTTCTTGGTTTGGCCATTTTCGTGTGCCAAGCATTGAGATATGCTCTGGACTATCTCAGAGGGGAGAGGATAGGGGTGGAGTGGAAAAGAGACCACTGATCAAACCCTTAGCAATATGCCTGTAAGATGCTTCTGTTAAGTGAATTCCATCCCAGTTTACATGAGCTGATGGATTATTACAAGCTTTGGATCCAATGTGGCCACACCTTGCTGAATTGTTGAAATTGTATGGTCCACCACCTCCGCAACAAGCTGTTAGAGTACTATTGAAAAAACCTGCATGCATCAATAAGCCTAAACTTAGATAATGCTGCAATTAACTTTGCATGGGTATCATGGATTACTTCCAGCTAGACTAATTAATCAATGTAATGGCTTGATCAGCAGTCAAGACCAAAAACTCTCTCCTATTTCATTTGAAATGAAGAGAGAATCATGATCCCTACCTCTTTATCCTCCAAAAATGAGCTTGGAACATCAGAAATGGTAAAATTCCATGTCCCATTAGGCTAGATTATAAGTACCACAAGTAGTATCCTTAGGTTCAAGGTAAATAAATAAAAAAATAAAAAACAAACGAAGCAAACTTATTATATACACACACACACACACACCCAAAAAAAAAAAAAAATGTCAACAACCAATGCCACATGCCCAATAAAAAGAGTAAATTGGATTAATGCCAAAAGAGTGGTATAAATGTGGTTGTATTTATCAAACAGTTGGAGAGTTTCAAGTAGGAAATAAATAAAGTAGGTATGTCCAAATGGTTCTTGAAATAAGGTGACTCACTTTTAATGGAACTATTGACTGGTCCATTGGAATGACATCACACCATTACTAAGTTAGTTCATGCATGTTCAATTAAGATCCTCTAAGGTACTTAAAATAACTGTCTCAATGAATTTTTAAAATTCTATTAATTCATTTTAAAATAAGTGGATTTCATCTTAGCATGTCATTCATTTCCAAATGACTATTAATTAATTATACGGAGTGACAAAAATTAAATCTTTGTATACATGGAAATTTGAATTTGAATATTAATATTAGTGTAATGTCTACATTTTTTTTGATGTGTTACTTACAGGTCTTGATTTTGCAACCCAAAAAAAAAAAAAAAAAAAGGCACACATAAATGGAAGAAACATGTAAAGCTCACCGTAATGTCGCGGAGCGTGAAAGAATCGGACGGCTGCACCATAATAGTCTGCATAAATGATCCTTGCATGTGGGTACTTCTGTCTCAGCATCTCGAGAGAACGTTTTAGCTGATTGTTATGGTACTTAGCAAAAGAATTAAAAGCCTTTAGGCACCCATTTTTTGGGTCATAGTCAGCTTTGTTAGGACTTTGAAACAAGGTCATATACACGGCTGAGCACCCAATTGGCAAATTACCCGGCACCACTAGCTCCACCGCACCTTCCTCTATCAATGCCTAATCATCATGAAACGTGAAATCTCATGAAAAAAAAATAGAGAGAGTGAGAGTGAGAGAGAGCTAGCCAGCCTAGTGATGCTATGATAACTTTAACAAATGTGTTACTAATAATAATTAAAAAAAAAAAAAAAAAGTGATTCAGATACTCATTTATTAACTTATTATTTAAATTTACTGGAAAAATGCTAAATTTTAATACAAAATGTTTACAGTCTTATGCAGAAATCAATTTGAAATGTGCACACTTCAATATGATACTAATCGAGTGTTTAAATTTCATTATTAGTGACAGGTCAGTTTGTAACATTTACATAATAAACTAAATTTGTAGTATTCTTAATATTACTTATTCTACTAGTTATAGTCACTAGTTGCTGGATTGTCACTGTATATTTTTGTAAAATGTTTTATCAAAGTTTTGTAAGATAAAATATTTTATAACATTTTACAAAAATTTTATTGTCAATATAAAATATTTAAAAGTTTGACAAAATTTTTTACAAAGAAACAAACACGATAAAATGATGAAAGTGTTTTCTGTAAAACATTTTATAGTGATAAAAAAAATAAAAACAATAGTAAAGTTTTTAATGTGTTTTAAGAAAAAAAAATTAAGAAAAATGATAAATTTACCACATATTTTAGTACAAAAAAATAAAAATTGATGAGATAAATATATGGGTGTCATTTAAACAACATGTATAATAAAGGAAGTTTTGAATTCCTATCTTTTGTGATTAAAATTTTTTTGAAGTATCATATTTGTAATATTTTAATGATGATTTTGGCCACCTGTATAGCCCGACATGAAGAGTTTGATCATTTATGAGTGAGCTTACACTGGTGGCCTTAGTAATTGCATCAACGACAACGGGGACGAAAGCTCGAAGCTTTTTAATGCTACCACCGACAAAGAAAGCGTAGTTGTAATCGTTTCCACCAATCTCTCCCACGAGAAAGAGCGACTTCTTGAAATAGTTGTCACAATCTATGACAGAAATGAAAGGTTGTATATATCATAAAAAGTTGATGTTGAAAAAAAAAAAAAAAGGATTAGTGTAATTACAGGTTTTAGGTAAATGTCACCTTGTTTGGTCGTACAGAGGGAGGACTTCAGCTTCTTAAACCAACCAAGCTGAATGCTCAAAGAGTCCTTAGTCCATAGGAGTGATTCCAGTTTTAGTTCTTTGAAGAATTGTGGATCAAGTGCGGTGGCTCCAGCAACAGCAAAATTTACTCCGTGCTTGAAATCATGACCATTGTCTATTGCTAGATAGGGAGGGAGATATGGCAGCCCATATGCCTCAGCTACATTTTAATTCACCACAGCTGATTAATAATTTAATGTTGACATGGGATTTTACAATCTATATCGATTTTAAAGTGAAGTCATTTTTCCATACTCACTTTTTAACTACACTCAATATAGCAAACTCTTTATTTTCTTATCTAGCATTCATAGCAAAGTTGTTAAAAAATATAGTTTTTAGCAACTCAAAATACTATTTTATCTGTTTTAACATCTCACTTTATAATACATCCAACATTAAAGATTTTATTTTACATTCAACACATTAAAATAATATAAACAATACAATAAACAAATTTTGAAACCATCAACACAATCACAACCTTCAAAACATTAAAATACTATTTTTTTGAAACCTCACATTAAAATAAATAAATAAATTTTGTTTTAAATGCTCAAACTCTAATTTTTTTGAGTTTACTTATTTGCTGTAGAAACATTTTTAAGGAATTGGTTGCTAAATTGACTTTTTAGCCAAATTATCATTTTTATTGGAATTGCTCACATTCAATGAAAACACTCATCATAAATTATTACCTTTTTAGCTAGCAGAGTGAAAAAATTTAACTATATATATAAATCGTACAAAGCGCTAGTGCTCTACAAACTTGTTGAGCACTGTACCTAGTGTCTTGCAAAAATTTGAGTAGTATTGAAGAGCTGGACGTGGACCTATTTTTGGTTATTCATAGATATAGATCTTTTAAATTTTACTGAAAAGTGAAAAGAAATGTTTTGAAGAGTCAAATGTGCTATTTCTTATTAAATTTGTCACTTGTATCACTGCTTTAGCATTTAAAAATAGTTTTTCTTCGTTTTATTATTATTTAGTGGAAGAGTTTAGATTAATTCGAACCGAGTTTTTGTTCTCTAAACCACAGCTTTTAAGCTCAATTTTATTTTCATATGATCTTGTTGTGAATTGAATATAGGAATTTAACTAATAAGAATAATGAAGGAAGAAGAAAAGCAAGTAAAAATACCAATGAAATCAACCACTAAGCGTCCATCGGAGCACCGGCCAGTTGCGTTGTGAAAGAAGGTCTGACCATAAGGGAGCTTCCCTATTACTGGAAATGAAAGGGCGCCAGAAAGAAGAAAATTGCCTGTGTCACTAAGAGAGTCCCCAAAGTTGAAAATTGACTCATATCGCGGAGGACTTGATAGTACTGTCCCCAAAGTGAAGAATAAGAAGGATAGGAGGGGAAAAAGTTTCATGGTAAAAGCCATGGATGAAGATGAGTTGCCAGAAATGTATGTTGAATATATAGATTTTTTTTTTTTTTTTTTTTAAATATATAGATTGTTGTCTAATAACAAAAGCAACTGTCCAAGGATTAATACAGTTGTGTATTAAATGCAAGACACCCTTACGTAACCAGATTTTTGCATCTCTTAAAGAAGTTAGTTACCTACCATTATTTAAAAAAAAGTGTTCGGATGCCTTTTGAACATTTGTAGGGTAATTCTATGGTACCCTTTTTTTTTTTTTTTTTGGGTATGGTAATTACAAGTAGGCAATTTGCTAGGTTGTTAAAACATTATATTTGTTGGTTTCATCTTCACATTATGTAGTATCAATCAGGGATAAAGTCAGGACTTAGAGTTAGAGGGAGCATAATTTTTCTTAATAGGGATGTCGAGATTTTCTTTAATGAAAGCGTTGAGATTTTCCTCAACTGGTTTATCAAGATTTTCCTCAATTGGGACGTCTAGAGTTTCTTAAATTGGGACATCAAGATATTCCTCAACATTTAATGGTTGACAATGTTGCACTACTAGTATTAGCTTTTAAATCATTTAAAACTTTTCTATTGAAAATTTCAAATATGGTAATTGACTTTTTCATAATCTACAAATAAAATATAATTTGAAATTATTATGTCATTATATATAGTCAATAATCTACAATCATTACACATAACAGACAAGCACTGTACACACAAGTGCTCAACAATTAACTAATAAATTTTAAAGTAGCAAAAAATTTCTTTATTTATTTACCCAAAAAAGCATCACTTTAATCTTTTTAAAGACACCAAACTACTAACGGACAAAACTACATAAAAAGCATATAACATCACATGGGCTGCAATAGGTGCTGATGTGTTGCTGGTGTTGTACTGTAGCGTGTTGCGTTTGTTTATGCATTTTCATTAAACAAAGAGAGGACTGCTGGCTGAACAACTTTTTATTTATAATATATATATATATATATATATTTTATATTTATATGAATTTTTGTCATTGATTAAAGAGAGAAATATGAGTCTAGACAAAACTAACGTACCTCCTTCTATGTCTCTCATCTCTGCCTCTCTCTTCTTCACAATTTAGTCAAACAAGCATGAGAAATTCACATATGAGAGGGAGGAATACAATATTCTCATCCTAAAAATAAATAAAATAAAAGAGATTGGATAAAAATTATCAGGCTTAAGCTGACAGGGGCAGGGCAATGATGCTGTGGACTTGTGGTGGCTGGTGGAGTTAGGCATGGTGTGCTAGTCTGCCTCTGCTTCTGCTACTTACCACTACCCAACTCCTCAATCTGAGGTCTTTTGTGATTTGCCTTAAGTTAGGTTTTATTTTTATTTATTTATTTTGACTGGATTAGAAATCCCATTTTTTTTCTCTTTTATTATATGTGTGCCTTGTCGTTGGGTGTTTTCCTACTCTTAGACTAGTTAGATATCTAGTTAGAATTGGCTTTGACTTTTTTTTTTCTTTTTGTTTTTGGTTTGCTTGGGTTTATTTTGGAGCGTTGTTTGGGCTTAATTTTTGCTACTGGGCTAATATTTTTTTATAGCTTTTAAAAATATTAATAGTATTTTTGAGGGGGCAAAGTGCAATTTTATTGAAACAAATTGCTAAAAAAGAATATTATATATATACTAAAAATTTCTTTAAAAAATCTAGGGGGGCCACTGTCCCCCCCCCCCCCCTCCCATGTCCAACAATAGCTCCATCCCTAGTATCAACATTACATATGATTGTATTTTTGTTACATTCGATAATTTTTTTCTCACATTTGACGATTATATCCTCACATTATGCAGTACTAACATTATATGTGACTATACTTTTGTCACAATCAATGGTTCCTTTATTTATTTATTTTTTTTTTATGGTTTTAAAAACTAGACTGGACTAGCCAGTTCAACCGGAAACCAGACAACAATCTGGTTTGGTTATGCTTAAAAACCAAAAATGTAAGAAAAAGTAGATTTAGCCTCCATTTGGGAACCGCATTTTGCGCGTTTCCCAGCAGAAGTGTTTTTTTTTTGTGGGTCCTGTGTACTATTCACAGGACCCACAAGTACCTTCGTTCAGTAACTTTTTCTTTAAAACTAGATATCATGGCACTATTCATATATTTAAAAATTATTTTGTTACATTGTTTTCAGTTTTCAAAAATAAACAATATCTAAACAGACCCTTAATCGATAACTGGTAGTTCAACCAAAAAACCGGAAATTGGAATGGTTGAACCGATTTTTCAAAATTGCTGATAGAGATCGGAAATGGAGCTTTTTTTGCAATAAAAATCTTCCTTTTTGTCCGATCTACTAGTCTAAAATGGGCGATGAGCATTCACTTGACATGTTGCAAATAATCTAAAGAAAAGTTTTATTCCACAAAAAGTGAAAAAAATTAAATGCCTAATGCTAAAACTCATAGAATATTAAAATGCCTAATGCTCCGAAAATGATTTATTTTCATGCGTGGTCATTTGAATTTTTGTGGCATTTTCTGAAATGCACAAGGTACTAAGTCGAGGAGTGGTGTATGGCCCTTCTAGTAAACCAACGGTAATCCATGCATATGCTGCTTCTGTTAAGTGAACGCCATCCCAACTAACATACTGTGACGGGTCATCACAAAGAATTGTCGATGGCTGGCCGCATCCCAGTGATGCGTTATAATTATATCGGCCTCCCCCTCCGCAGCATGATTTGAGTGTTCCTTCACGAGTAAACCCTGAAATCGACATTAATTAGCACCAAAGCTTTTGGTATAATAAATATTTACTCTTCAAAGGGTTTTAACGCTTTTGAATATGAGGGATCAAAGGGCTTCTACAAAAAGAAATTGGATTTAAATCTTTTTGAGACTTGTACTTAAAGAAGTTAGAAGAAGAAAGAAAGAAAACGGGCAATTGGAATGTCCCATTAATTAACTTTCTTGCCATCCTATTGTTCATTTTTCTCAAGCAAGAGTTCTACTAACATATATAATAATATTCAATCAATTTTGGTAATAATGTGGGAAACAACGAAAATTATTAAGAAGATTGAGTTACCATATTGGGCTGGAGAACGAAAGAAACCCATTGAAGCATTGTAATAATCTGCATATATGATATTGGTTTGAGGATTTAGTGCTTGAATACTTTGTAGTTCTTTCTGCAGTTGTTCATTATGGTACTCAGCAAGCTTGTTATACTTTGTAAGACAGCCAGTTTCAGGGTCATATTCTTCAATATCTTCAGTTTCATATTTTGTTAAGTAGGATGGACTGCAACCAATTGGCAAGATTCCAGGAACTAAAAGAGTCACTGCCCCTAAGTCAATCAACTCCTGCAAGGCAATAGTTTAAATCATATATACAAAAATAAATTGTTTTTTAAATAGTTCATTTGGGAGATAGTATTTGAGGAACATGTTTGGTTCAAGAGACTTGATATTTAAAACATGAAAAGTACAAATCCCTAATAGTAAATATATAAATTTTAGACATTTCTTTTCATTGAAGCAAAATTCTTAAAACTCCTTTTTTGTTGGAGTATAAGTAATAGCAGATAGCATAAATTCAAGGCTAATACCATCATTGGCCAACGCAGAAAGAAAGGAATAGTGAACATTCTGCCAAAGCCTAAGGTTTCATTTTAGTCTGTCTCGCTGAGACTCGCCCTAATGAACAACTAGTCCGCCCCTACGCGCTAGCCTTTACCTATCTAAGGTCCTTTTGACTTTACTCATCGGCACCTTAGGTTGATAGTTAGGCTTCACGACAATACTACCAAGAAGAGTCTCAGAGAGAGGCATACCTCTTGGTTCTTGTAGCAGGCGAAATATCACTTCTAGTTCTAGCCTTCTAGGTACAAAACTAAAAATTATTATAAGTAATAAACTAAATGCTATATTAAGAAAAATTGTTATAAAGAAAAGAAATATTTCTCTACAGTATAAGTAAGCATAGCTCTTACGTTAATGGCTGTAGCCATTGCTTTCACCACCAGTGTCACGTATGCTGGCATATCTTCTAGGCTTATTCCAGAAAAGAGCATATAATTATAGTCATCGCCTCCCATCTCTCCGACAAGAAATATAGAGCTTCCAATGATTTCATTGCATTCTGTAAATCAGCATTACATTATTAGAGAAAATTGACTTTTTTTTTTAAGGAAGAAAATGGATATCTAAGCAACCGTGTTTTACAATAACAAAATTATTTCTTTCCTTATTTATTTATTTATTTATTTATTTATATGCACAATAACAAAATTCATGTTTAACAGGGGGGGGGGGATGATCATGCCACTAATATGTATAAAGATTTTGCTTTCAAAAAGTCCTCAGCTTATATTACTAAATTGTACTAAAATGTCCTATCCGACCCCTGAACTTTCAAAAAGTTTTTAAAGCATCAGTAATGATAGTATTAAAAAGTTATATTGCTATTTTTAGCAACACTAAATGCAAAAATAAGACTGGAGTCAAAATCAAATAATTTAGTTCCATGATATACGGCTACCTCTGGCTATGCGATAGCTCAAATATAATATACATTTATATATATATATTATATTCAATCTGTCTCTTTTTTATTTTTTTTCTCCCTTTCTCTCTTGCTTCTCTCAATTCTTTTTAACCTCTCTTTCTCTCCTGCGCCACCCCTATATCCCTCTAAACTGAACCAAGCCTTTCTTCTCTTCGTGGTGTCACCTAGGTTCATTGAGATTGTCGGTGTGGGTTCGTGTTGGTGGTCCGGTGTAGGTTCGTGGTGGTGGGCCAGTGTGGGTCGGATTTGTGTGGTTGGGTGGTTTGAATCGATGGGTTTAGTGGTGGTGTGGGTTGTTTCTGGAACAGTGACTGGGATCAGTGGCTGGCTGGGTTGATTTTGCATTTGGGTGTGTGTGTTTACCAATTTGTATTTGGGTCTTTCTGTGGGTTTTGTGGCTGTAGGGGTGGTGATGGTGGTTGTGGTTGTGATGGTGTTTTGGTGGCTATGGGTTCGTTGGTTTGGTGTTTGTTTGTTTTTTTTTTTTTTTTTCCTATGGGTTTGGTACTTGTGTTGGTGGTGACAGTGGTTGTGGTGGTGGTTTGGTTTTTTTGTTTGTTTGTGGGTTTGACTGTGGATTGTGATTGAAATGGTGGTTTGGTGGTGGTTTGGTAGCTATGGATGTGGCTGTCGTGCTTCTGGCAGTTGTGGCTGTTTTGGGTGGTGGATTGTTTTTTATTTTCCTTGCCTTGGGCTGTGGTTGAGGTTGTTGCTGGTGGAGTGGTGGTGGAGGTGGACGTGGAGGTGATTGTGGCTGGTTGAAAAGATTTTGTGGTGAATATTTTTTATTTTATTTTAATAAGTTTTTTATATTATTTTAATTAAATAATTTTTTTTTGAGAAAGTTTAATTAAATAGTTAAAAATATAGATCTAATAATATTAAATATTTTTTTTGATAAGATAATATTAAATATATTATAAAGTAAGAAAATAAAATAATTTTTTGTAGAGTTATATTGTTAAATTTAGAACTTTACTAATATAAATGCTCTTATTTATATTACTAAATTGCGCTAAAAAGTCTTATTTGACACCTGAACTCCCAAAACTTCCATAGTTATATTACATAATTGTACTAAAAAGTCTTATTAGACTCCGGGACATTGACAAACAACTTTCTCCACCTATTGGTAAATGTAACTGCACCGTGTAAGTCACCCAACTCTCTCATAACTCTTTTTTACTTTTTTATCCATATAATTCTTTTATTCATTTTTATATTTAATGATTGAAATTTAAAGTTATTTTTTGTAATTTTAAATCTCAACCATCCATACTAACTGGATCAGGTAAAATACGTTACCAGTAACAGGTAAACTGCCATTCCCACGACAACTTTTATTTTTTAATAGACCTATAGCAAATTTTATATTAAAATTTGGTCCCCACCTAATAACGATGAAACTACCTTTACAATGACCTACTTTTCTACTACTAGACAGTCTAGACTAGGACTCTTAAAACCTACCGACTTTTAAGCAAATTTAGAGTATAGAATTTTGAGAAATAAATAAATAAATTGTCATGTTAATAGGAGTTATTATGGCAATTATTAATAAATTACATTAAAAAAAATTTAACACTATTTTTTATGAAAAATACCCTATCTCAAACTCAAAGTTTTTGTTATAAACCATATTGTAATTATTTAGTGAGTGTTTGGATTGTCTTGAATCAGAAAACACGTTTGTATTTGTGTGTTTTGCTGAAAAAATGTGAGTCCCACAATATTGTTTACGGATCTACAAAAATCATCCAAACACAAATTTTAATATAAATTTAGGTCTCATAATACTATTCATATATTTAAAAATTATTTTGTTACAGTGTTTTTATTTTTTAATAATAAACAGTATCTAAATAAACCTTTACAAGATAAGGAGAAAATGTTAAATTTTACATAATTTTTTTAAAGCATTCAAGGCATTGAGTCATGTAAAACTTCACAGCTATATTTTTATATTCTTAATATTTTTACATTAATATATTTTTAATATATTTTGAAGAATCAAATTATATCTTCAAAGTGTTTGTATTTATATTGATATTTTGATTTGACCGTTCTTAACAATGAATATTATTTTCATTATTTTAATGATATAAAATATATATTTGCTGTTAAAATTAATTAAGATTAATTTTTTAATCTTGTCCCCCTAAATTCATGACTCCGCGACAACAGTCTATATTTTTCCTAAATTGCTACTCACAATTACATTGCAGATTAGAGGATTCATTAGCACCGAATAAGTAAGTTAAATTTTTGCCAAATTAACATAAATTTTACCATTCATTTCCAATAAAAGAAAGGGTTGTTAGGAGAACAGAAAAAGAAGAAAATGACGACCAATATTATATAGCTAACTTACTTGAAGATGTGTTGCAAAGATGGGCTAGAAAGTCTTTGAACCAATTTAATTGATATCTTAGAGTGACGTTTGTAAGTACAACCGATCCTATTTCCTCGAAAAAAGATGCATCCAATACTGTTGCTCCCGAAACTGCAAAATTTATACCCTCTTGAACATTTGCAACACTTTCATTCCATGTCTTAAGATATGGTTGTGGCAATGGCATTCCAAATAACTCAGCTGCGCCCAATAGAAGAGAAAACAAAGAAAACCCACAAATTAACAAAAGAGAATAGAGAGATGAAAAGAAGAAGCTTAACATAGTTGGGAGTTGAATATATGAAGCTTGAAGAGTAGTGCAAGCATGCATGCATGGATGCGTACCAGTGAGGTCTACTATTAGACGACCATTAGAGCAACGGCCTGTTGGGAGGTGGAAATAGCTCTCCCCGAAGGGAGGCACGTAACAGCCGAAAACGTCAGCGTCCAGGTACTGCATATTTCCGCTATCGACATATGAGTCTCCGAAGCTATAGATAGATGTGTAGCAACTTCCAGCCACGCCTCTAATGGTGACTATTAACAGTGAGAGCAACAGTTTGATAAATGGTAATTTCAGTGACAAAAGAGAGGAAGAAAGATCCATGGTTGATGTGAATTTTTATTTATTCGCTCTCTCAACTTTATAATAAGCTTCGCTTGGCTAATAGTCTCCATGATTTGAATGTGCTGTTGTGACTCTTCTGACTTTTAGCTATCTCCTTCATTTATTTTTCTTGACTGAACATCATTCAAAATACAATTCACTTATATTTTACGTTGTAAAATCAGCTACTTGAAACTCTCCAAGGTTTGAAGGGTAAGTGTAGAAATAAGATGCAAAAATAAAGTCACCAAATTTGGAAATCTAGGTAGAAGAAAAAACAACCGAATTTTATTTTATAATAATAACATCTGAATCACTTTTAAATTTTATTTGTGTCACGTGGTAACATTTAGATATATGATAAAATCAGTTTCTTGAAACTCTACAAGGTTTGAAGGGTAGGTGCAGAAATAAGATGCAAAAATAAAGTCACCAATTTGGAAATCTAGGTAGAAGAAAAAACAACCGAACTTTATTTTATAATAATAACATTTGAATCACTTTTTAATTTTATTTGTGTCACGTGGTAACATTTAGATATATGACTGTGTCAGAGTTTGAATGTACTACATGATTTGACGAGCCGTTGGTTCAGTAATGAAACCACTTTAATCTAAATTCATGTTAAAATTATTTTTAGTTAACATTTGGTTTATCCATATTAGTCTGCAAATTGTTTTATTTAACTTCCAACTTCCAAGTTGTTAAGGCCAGTGGCAGCTAGATAGCTTTTCAAAATATGATAATTTGGAAATAATTGTTGTGTTGTTTCTTAAACACGATGATATTTAAAAAAGAAAAGGAAATAAATGACGAGTTTAAAAACAGATGAAAAGTTGATCAAATAAAAAAATCACCAAAGCCTGTGAAAGTCGAATACATGATAGCTTAATACATATATAGTTATGTATTTTTTGTTCTTTCTTTTTTTCATCATAAATTATTAAATTCTCTTGTTTAGTATTGTTCGGTTTACATGGAATAGATTGGATAAATTTGTATTATGTAAGCATGTATTGCAGAGATGGAGCTAAGAATTGGAATTATAAGGGGCGGCTTTGTTATAGACTACGTTTCGTGGTTCCAGCCTCTGAATCTGTTGTTTAGCCACGAGGTTTTTTTTTTTTTTTTTTTTTTTTTTTTAAGTGTTTCTGATGTGTACTGCTGGGTAAGAACAAAATTAGTTGGTTTAAAATTTTTTTTAAGGGCCGAGTTGTTGTTTTGAGTAATATTGGTTGACTGGATTTTCTTTTCTTTTTTTTTCTTTTTTTTTCTTTTTTTTTTGCAATTGGTAATTTTTATTGCTGGGCTAATTTTCTGGGCTTGTATATTATGTTTTAGATTTTATATCTATAAATAAATTTTTAATATTTAAAATGATGAAAATGTTAGAGTTCCAAATGTTTTTATAAATTGTTGATGTAGTTAGTGGTTATTGTTATGCAAAGAAGTGATGTAAGTGGCAGTTCCAGATGCAAACTAATAAGAATTTGCTATCTCAATAGTTTATAAAAATATTATAGAAAAGTTTGTTATTATAGCCTACTCTCAAAAGAATTAATGATATTGTTAAGGGGGAAAAATGTAATTTTATAGAACAAAATTGCTAAAATTAATATCTACATATATACTAATAATTTAAAAAAAAAAATTAAGGGTCCACTGCCCCCCATGGTCCAAGAGTGTCTCGTCACTAATGTATTGAATCTCATATTCGGTGTTTACAATAGATGTTTTCTATATTTAAAAGTATATATAAAACACTTATTACATTGTATATATATTAATAATCTAGGAGGCTGGTTTGAATAACGAGTTGAGATATTTCTAGCCCTCCACAACCAGATCTGTCCACCTAAATATAAATAAATAAATACAAAAAAAAAATATATATATATATATATATTTACACTTCCTCACATATTCACCTACTTTATTTCTCTCATCTCTTGCACTTTCTATTTATTTTTTTATCTTTTGATTTTCACAATTCTCTTCCTTAATAAACTCTAGTTGCTCTCTCTAAGATTTTGTTATTATTCTTATTCTATGTGATGCAGGACGCGGAAGCGTCAAGAAGCAAAACACGTCTACTTCTAGAAAACAAGAAACAAAACACGTTTGCTTCTAAAAATAACCTTGAATCCATGAGAGTTTCTTGAATCCACAAGAAGAAAAGGTCTGGAATACACCAGAAAATAAAAAGACAAAAGTTTTTATTGATTAAATAATTGCTTTTAAAAAACGTTTACAGACTGAGAGGCCTGTTTAAGGGCTTCGTAAAACTTGTCAATCAAGAAAATATATTCTAAAATAACTTCTAATTAATACCAAACTATAACAAGAACCAAACTTAACCTAAATAACATTAAAAGCATCTAAAAACAAGGAAATAATAACCCTAAACCCTAAAATAACGTTTTTTTTTTTATACATAAAATACCTTGTAATTAAATAAGTCCGAAAATTAGACTGTAGATTCTGTCCTACATTAGATCCCTCCATTAGAAAAAAACTCGTCCTCAAGTCCATCTTTAAAATCTAAAATCTTCCACTCCATAAACAAATACTCCAAATGCTTGAGCCCTTTGATTTTCTTTCCATACTTGCAACTCATCAATGGAATAAATATATCAATTTGAATTTCATTTTCCTTGTTCTTCATGTAATTGTAGGGATTTACCAAATAAGAACTAACAATTGAATCAAATCTATCAACCCCAATAAAATCAATAAATTTCGATGTATCGCTTACCACCAAAATAAAAGGATCTTGATATTGATAATCATTTGATTCGATTTTGTTAAACTCCTTAATAATTTCCTCTTCAATTTCTTCTTCAACTGTTTCTGCCATCTTAATTTCAAGATCTTTCTCTATAATAGGGTCTTTTTTAATCTCTTCCACAATCTTCATTTCAGGTTTCTCTTCTATAACAAGGCTTTCATTAATCTCCTCAAAAATCTCTATATTTTCTTCTTTGACTTCTATATATTCTTCAAGAAAAGTATTTTTCTTTAACATGTAATTCTTCTCTTAATGATGGAATATATGACTCTTTAAAATAATTCAAGTGTGAACTTCTTGGCCAATAAAAATCTTGTATTGTATATGACAAGATTTCTTCATAATCCAAAGGATAAAATTTGATAGCAAGTATCTTTTTCATCCTTGGCCATGAACAAATTTTGTCTTTACCTTGAGTTGTGTCTCTACGACAATTATCCACATTGTTTCCATGCTCCAACGACAACATCTTTGCAAAGATATTTGTACGTCACATAATACATGCTAAGCTTTCTATCACCAGAATTGTTGTTGTCTCATACATGAACCACTAGATGAGGATAAGTCAAGGCTCTGACACCAACTGATGCAGAATGTGAAAGCGCCAAAAAGCAAAACACGTCTACTTCTAGAAAATAAAAAACAAAACATGTTTGCTTCAAAAATGACCTCGAATCCATGAGGGTTCCTTGAATCCACAAGGAGAAAGGGTCTAGAATCTACTAGAAAACAAAAAGACAAAAGTCTAAATTTTATTAATTGAAAATTGCTTTTAAAAAATATTTACAGACTTAGGAGTCTATTTAAGGGTTCCGTAAAACTTGACAAACAAGAAAATATATTTTAAAATAACTCTTAATTAATACCTAACCATAATAGGAACCAAATTTGACCTAAATAACATTAAAAGCATCTAAAAATAAGGAAATAATAACCCTAAACCTAAAATAACCTTTTTTTAACATAAAAATTACCTTGTAATTAAATAATTACAAAAATTAATTTGTAGATTCTGTCTTACATCACTATGTATATGTCTAATTTTATATCTTAAGATGTTTTTCAAGTTTGATAAAATTTTCATCTATTCTAATAAAAAATAATGTAGTATTTGTAATTATTTTTAATTAAAAAAACAATTTTTTTTTTCTTATTTTAGGGACCAAAAATTATTCAATTTAATTGAAATAATTTCATTTAGTTAATTGAGCTTGTCAACCCTCTCAACCTATTCATCCCACCGAGTTGGAATAGTTAAGATTTTTAACCGACGTTCTAGATTCATAGATTGGTGGGTTGGTGGTGTTTTCCCAACCTATCAATGGCGAGTTGGGAAAAAATATTTCCCCATACCTGCTTAATCCAAACCACGCACACCCTTCTACTTTTATTTTTTATTTTAAAAAAAAATAGAAATACTATTAACCTCAAAATTCCAAACATTCATAAAACAAATATTATGTAATTATTGTTACATAATAAGGAGTGAATAAGTATTGACTACTGTGGGGGATTGGGCCCAGAAGGCCCAAACAAACCCACTTAATCGAAGCCCAAAATAGGGCCTAGGGCCATCAGGGCAACTTGTCGTGATGCATGTGGAGGGAGTTGACCCCAGGCCTTATAACCATTGGGCTAACCCTAAGGCCGGGATGAAAAATGAATGGACACCACACCAAGAGAATTCTAGGTGATTGGCCTAGACATCATGAAGAGGAAAGCAGGCGTAAGACACTCACCTAACAGGGTCAGTAACCGAAGGCAAGCTGTGCTCGTGGGGAAGTTCACTACCGAGTGCTCATTGGCATCTTGAACAAGTTCCAAGAGAATCCTCTAAAGTCATGAGGATCCCTTGGGATTCTAAGGGATGTGGTAATAAGTGTGAAGTGGGGAAGGCAATGATGAGGACCCCACTAGCGAGAGGCTATAAAAGGGAAAGGATGACAAAGAGTAAGGGGTGGAAAAAATTTCTAGAGAATGAGGCACAAGGGGGAAACACTGGGAAACACAAGGGGGGATTAAGGGAAAATTTGGGGAGGGTCGTGAACGAAGGACAGGGGAGGTCAAACCAAGTGAAGCTTAAAGCCCAACTAGTAGGATTGCATGGTAGCCCATTTATAAATTAATTGGGGGCCCAAATACCATCTTTCAAGCTGGATTTTGTGCTCACAATTGGCGCCATCTGTGAGAATCCTACTTCACTTAAGTTTTTGAGCAAGTTTGTTGCTATCCAACCATGGAAGGACCACAGGTTGACGAGGGTTCCATGGAAGGAAATCAGTCAAGGGCCTCTTTGAGGGGTGGTAGAAGGCAGGAAAGGGAACGTAGGAGAAAGCAACAAATGCAAGATGAACATGAGACTAGACTCGATTCTGACGAGGGATTTTCCCATAGGCAACGAACAGTATCATATAACCCCAAGCAGCCTCATCGCAGTGATCAGCTAAGGGAGTTGGAAAATTTGCGAAAGTAGGTCAATGATCTGGAGATTGAGTTGAGAGGTCAAAACCAGAGAAGAGACTGGGAGGACTTATCTAATGATATCAATTATGTGGCCGATGAGTCATCTTGAGGCGTGGCTCACGTCAGTCGAGAGACTGATCACATGAAGCTGAAGGGCATTATCGTGAATCCCTCCACCACAAAAGACACGGACATTGTAATTCCACTCTGGATGTAATGAGTCAGGCATTGAGGAGAACAACATCGATCACCATTCACCGATGAGATCGAGCATACAAAAATGTTAAGACAATTTGCGCAATCTCTATTCACCATCTACGATGGAAAAACCAACCTAATGGAGCATATGAGTCATTATATACAAATGATGTTGCTTTATTCTCATAATGATAGGTTAATGTGTAAGTTGTTCCCCTCTAGCCTCGGATCAACAGCAATAAGGTGGTTTAATGATTTGAGGAAGGGGTCTATCCAAAATTTTGGGGAGTTACTGCAAGCGCTTGAAGCCCGATTCATTACATGTAGCAAAGTTCCTCAACCGATCGGTTCTTTGTTACCTATGAATTTGAGAAGTTGTTAGACCCTTTGATCTTATACGAATAGACATTGGGATCTTTATAATGAGATAGGAGGGGGAATGAGCAAATGGTAGCCAACACCTTCTGAGTAGGCCCCTCAAAGAGTCAGCATTAAGAGATTCTCTAACCATGCGGCCTCCCAAAGACATGAACTAGCTAATGAGAAGGATTAAGGAGAATAAGAGACTAGAAGATGATCGATTGCATGGCAAAGGTAAAGCCCTGGCCTCATTGTAGTATTGTAAAAAATATCGCCCTAAAAAGTTTCAGAAGAGGACTAGGGAGAGCCAAGGGCACTTGTGGAAGGTTCAAAGCAATGTGTCGAGGGAGTTAACGCTACGTTCAAGGAATTGGTTTATAAAATCCAAGAATGCATTAAGAATGAGCCTTATTTTCGGTGGCTGGGGAAAATGGGAAAGGACTTTGCTAGATGGAACTAGAGTTTGTTTTGTATTTATCATAAAGAGAAAGTCCATACCACCTAGCAATGTTGAGTGCTAAAGGACCATTTAGATCAGTTTGTGAAAGTGAGGCACTTGAAAGAATTCTTGGCTAATCAAGAAGGGCGCTAACAACATGCTCCCACCACCCCTTAGGATTATTGAAGTCGTTCATGCAATTTCTATGGGAGTCAGTAGGAGTCATCGGAAAGGCATGTTCGTCGTGATTCCACTAGAGATGGGGGACATAAATCATCTGGAGAATAGGCTCAAAAAGACCTCGGCCCTAATCATGTTCAGTGATGAGGACTAGGAGGGAACGTCTTAGCCTCATGACGATGCTTTGGTGGTGATGTCGAGGATTGGGGGATTTTTAGTTAAGAGGGTGTTGGTAGATCAAGGTAGTGGGGTGAAGATCATGTATCCCAACCTCTATAAAGGGTTGGGTTTGAAGCCTGAGGATTTGAACAAATAGGATACCCCTTTGGTCGGGTTTGACGGGATGATAGTGATACTTGAGGGATAGATAAAACTCTCATAATAACCAAAGGAAAGGAAGTTTAAGTGAATTTCATAGTGTTTAATGTTTTCTTACCATACACCGCAATCTTAGGGCGACTGTGGATTCATGTTATAGGAGTGGTACCTTCCACACTGCACTAAAAGATCAAGTTCCAGTTTGAAAATGGGGTGGCAGTGGTATGCGACAACTAGAAGGCAGCGAGGCAATGCTTAGTAGATGCCATACACCACGAGATCAAGTAAAAGGAAGCCAAGCACTTATAGCAATTACAGGACACCGAGGGCCAGTCGAGGGTGTAAGGTGCAAAGGAATTTGTTCGGGTATGAATTCTATTGTATGACAATAGGTTCTTTCAAATAGGTAAAAATATGCAGTTGGAGGATCAAGTGGAGGTCTTGTTGGCATTGGTGCGTAATTTAGACATTTTCACTTGGAGCCCGTATGAAATACGTGGGGTGGATTCGGCATTTATTGTACATCAGTTGAACATTAATCCTTCTATCATTCCAAAGAAACAAAAACCTAGAAGATCAGTGAAACCCCATGCGGAAGTATTGAAAGAGGGAGTATGGAAATTGAAGTAAGTGGGGGCTATCAAAGAAGTGTTTTTTCCCAAGTGGTTATCTAACACAATAGTGGTAAGAAAGAAGAATGAGAAGTGGAGGGTTTTTGTTGATTTCACTGATCTTAACCGAGTGTGTCCAAAGGATCCTTTCCCTGTATCGAAGATAGATCAGCTAGTGGATGCTACGGTCAGGCATGAGAGGATTAGTTTTCTTGATGCGTTCCAAGGCTACCATCAGATTGCCTTGGTGCCCGAGGATCAGGAGAAAACCACCTTCATATCCCCTAAGGCAAATTATCATTATACGGTGATGCCATTTGGATAAAAGAACAATGGGGCAACATACTAGTGAATGATGTCTAGGATGTTTCATGATCGGATTTGTGAGATGGTGGAGATTTACATTGACGATATGGTCGTCAAGGGCAAGAAAAAGATAGAACATGTCCCTAACTTGGTAGAAGTGTTCGGGATCTTGAGGCAACATCAACTGTGGCTTAATGTGGAAAAATGTGCTTTTGGCATAGGGTTGGCAAATTCCTGGGTTACATGATAACTACCCGAGGAACAGAGGTTAACCTCAATCAAATTAAGGTCATACAACTCCTTAAACCCTCTACTAACCCGAAGGAAGTGCAAAGGCTTATAGGGATGGTTGTTGCCCTTAACAAGTTTGTCTTGGCCTGAACCCAATGAGGATTTATACATGTACCTCGTAGTTTTCGATCACACCATAAGTTCGGTGTTGTTGAGATAAAAGGATGGAGTGCAAAAGCCAGTGTACTACCTTAGTAAAACACTAGTGCATCTCGAGACTAGATATTTGTTACTAGAGAAAGTGGTGCTAGCTCTTATACATGCCATGAGGAAACTGCCGCATTACTTCCAGGCCTATACGGTATGGAGGCTTACTGAACACCCATTCCAGTCTTTGCTGAGGAGGTCGGACTTTACCGGGTAGATAGCCCAGTGGGTAACTAGGCTCTAGATGTTTGACGTACGGTATAAACCAAGGAGTGCTATAAAAGGGCAAGTGCTTGTAAATTTCATTGCTGAGTTCACACCCGAGCCAAAGGCCCCAATTGGTGTATGCCAACTCATGGCCAGAAAGTGGTGTGTATATGTAGATGGAGCCTCGAACACAAGGGGATCGGGGATTGAAATAGTAATGATATCACTCAAAGGGGTACGACTAGAAAGGTTGTTGAGACTAGGCTTCTGTGCCTCCAATAATGAGGACAAGTATGAGGCCTTTGTCTATGGTCCCAAAGCAGCCTAACAATTGGGGGAAAAAGAGGTGGAGATGTTCTTAGATTCAAATTTGGTGGTGAGCCAGGTGGAGGGTAGCTTCGAAGCAAGGAATACCCGCATATAGCAATACTTGAAATCATTTAGAGCCTTACAGCGAACTTTCCAGAAAGTGAGCGTGGCCATGATATTGAGGAGTCAGAACAACCATGCTGATTCATTGGCAACCTTAGCCTTATCGTCAAATGAGAACATACCCCTAATGATCTCCATGGAGTTGCTGCAATGGCCGAGTATAGAGTAGACTGTAATAGTTGCGTCGGTGGCTGAAATGAACTCAAGTTGGTTAGATCTCTACACTTCCTTTTTTTTTTTTTTTTTTTTTTTTTATATGGGTCTTTGCCTAATGACCCTAAAGAGTCTGAGAAGATTAAAAGGGCCTCCTCTCGGTTTTGGCTGTCTCAAGATGGTAAGTTGTATTGGCGCTTGTTCTGGGGTCCCTACCTGTGCTGCCTCCATCTAGACAAAGTTACCGAATTGTTGGCTGAGTTACATGAGGGGGTATGTGGGGTCCAATTGAGGTGAATTTGTTGAGCATGAGGGTTGACAACTATGATCAAGAAGGTAATGATGCCCGGTTGGTCAGTATGCTGGACACATTGGAAGAAAGGTGAGACACGATAACCATTCGGCTGGCATATTACCAACAGAAACTAGCTAAGGGGTACAATAGAGGAGTGAAGTGCAAGGAGTTCATACCGAGGGACTTAGTCCTACGGAAGGCCGTGAAGAACATGAAAGATTGGAACGTGGGAAAGCTTGTTTTAAGCTAGGAGGGACCTTACCAAGTGATAGCCATAGTTAGAATGGGGGCTTATTACCTGGAAGATATGGAAGAACGACCCCTCCCATGACCATGGAACATGTGCAATCTCAAGAAGTATTACCCTTAAGTAAATGGTAGTAAAAAAAAGGGTTGTAAGATGTACTTTTATTTTGTAAATAAATGTAGAATGAACAATTCAGAATCAACGTCGTTATACAGAATGCTTGTCATACTTAATTAATTTTTCTCTAAGGACAAAAACATGGTCTCAACCTAACCCAATCACCAACCATTTGGAAACCTTAATGATTTTTCCTTAAGGACAGAAACATGGCCTCCACTTGACCCGGGTCACTGACCATATGGAAACCTTAATAATTTTTCTCTAAGGACAGAAACATGGCCTCAGCTTAACTCCAGTCTCTGACCATGTGTAAACTTTAATGATTTTTCTCTAAGGACAGAAACATTGCCTTGGCTTGACCCCAGTCACTTTACTCTAAAGATAAAAACATGGTCTTGGCTTTATTTTTCAAGCGTGGAAGCATTATCTCATTTCGGGTTATTAAGTCATAAATACAAAAGAGAAGAGATAGTATTGATTAAATAATTGCTTGACAATGAAAATTCAATCATAGCAAGGAGGATATGGCAAGTTTTGCAAAAGAAAGAAATGAAATAAAAGCATTAACATCCAAAACAATCAAGAAATATTCTAGTGTATTACAAGAAGGGCACCAAATTTGGTTAGATGCATAATGTACAAAACACTGAGCAAAAAAAAAAAAACGGGGGGGGGGGGGGGGGGGCGGGGGCCGGGGGGTAAGAAGTAAGCTAATTGGACGGGTCCTAGGGGTCAGCAATTGAGGTTTTAGGGGTAGTGACTGTGCTCGAGCTAGTGAGGCTTGGGTTTGTTGGCTGAATGCTCTAGGCCTCAGTTGAGATAATGTTGCCCAAGTTCTCTTCATCCAACACCACGACATAGGCATTAATCTGCTTAGATAACTCCCTCATACTCGGGTTGTCATCCCTTTCATCTACTTGACTTTTGGCAAGGGAACCTGGTTGGCATCCCTAAAGGGGGAGTTCTCTAGTAAGTCAAGGGCATTCACTATGGCCATCCAGCCCTCCATAAACCTGTACTTTCAAGACTGGAAGATGATAGGCCCGACTAAGTTTTCAGCATCTTTGAAGCCCATATTGTAGTAGACTTGCTCACAATTGTTCGATGATTTTTTAAGATCAGCGAAGCTCCTTTTCCCTAGCCAACATGATGCTGGATGCGTTAACTAGCTTGACCTCGATCTCATCAAGTCTCGTCTGCAGCAGCTCGAGTGTCTTCTTGGCAACTTCCCAGGCATTTTCAGCTGTAGTCACCTAGCGCTGCACCAAGCTTAACTCCAAGGTCTTCTTATTCAAATTGGCCTCTGCCACTTGCTTCAGAGACTTCTCCTTATCAGCTTTCTCTACCATCCCCTTGTACCGACCCCTCACCACGTGGGTCAGTTAAGCAACCTGAGACAACAAAAATTATAAGAATTAGTACAAACCTAAAGCTAACACTTAGAAAAATTGAAACACAACTAAGTAAAGAAGAAATTAAATGCAAAATGGAAACTTAGAAAGTAAAGGCACTCATAGCTATAGTGTGCCACTTTAGCTTGAAGATGAGATCATTGTTCCGACAACCAGCGTAGTGGTCCATGTCATTGGGAAGCAGTAAAGCCTTCCCAAGGTTGTCAAAGACCTCTCCACCAAGGTCATTCCACCACATACGAATAGATGAATAAGTCGGGAGGAACTTATCTCCTAACTAGAAGGTGCACTCCCACCCAGTAGCAAATGAGGTTGAGGCCATGTGAGAGCTAATCACGATTGGCTGCCAGTTAGGGCTTACCTTTTGGGGTGCCTTCTCTCTGTGTGTGGTCAGTGTTCTAATCACGGTCAATGTGGTCTGGTCAGTGGAAGGGGTACTAGATTCGGTATGACAGCTCTCAGCCCCTATTTTTCTCTTCCTTTTTTGTTGTTGTTGCAGTGTGGCAGCAGGAGTGGCTCTTTAAAAGGCGGCCAGGGGTACCACTTTTCCATTGACTGGTTGCGTAGTAGGGAACCAACAATCAAAGGCCATGTTGCAGCATTGAACCATCGTGTTAAGAGGATTCTGTGGAATGGGTTCATCTACCACTGGGTTGTCTATAGGAATATGCACGACCTGACTTTAAAACACAGTGTCACTTGAACCATCCCAAACCAATTCGAGTGATCCTGCTCAGAAAGCCCTGGGCCTTTGATGTCTGGCCTCCCTGTTCATAAGACGGGGTGACAGGAACCCCAGTAAACATATGTCTAAGTATGATAGGAGCGAGCTCCTAACCGTGAGAGCCCCCATCGAGCCTTCATAACTTGTGTAAGCGTGGGTGCACTCAAGGATTAGATGAAAGGCCCTAAGTAGTCCACTGTAGTGGACGAATATCTCGGATTGGAGGACAAAGTTCAGCTCTACAATGAGTACAACATTGAGGTCGGGTTGGAACCTTTAGGAGTTTGTAGACAAAGAATGGAGAGAGGTCGGTCAAAAAAAATATTTAAAAATAAATAAATAAAATAAAATAAAAACCTAAAGACAACTATGACAATAGGGGCTATGAGCAAATCTACGCGTCATAAAAAACTGACCTATCTGGCAAGGGAAGGTCAAGCATGTCAACTCTCCATTGAGCCAATTTCCGTTCACCCTAACAAACTTCCCTTCAGAGTTCCTGTTAGAATTGAGAAGACATTGATAACGCCTTAAAATGTATACTTGTTATATATTTATATGGGCGTTATCTCCATATTACTATACTTAATTTGTATAATTAAGCCATGATTGGCATTAGTCCCTAATATTTATCTTTACTTGATTTCTTAAATAAGATGCTATTCATTGTGTATAATTTTCTACTTTCAGGAAATCATGTGAGAAAGATGAGTTTACAAGAATTTATGAAAGAATGGAGGCCAAACTAGAATTAAAGTAGAGTTAAAGGACCATGCTTAAATGTCTAAGGAGATGCAGTTAGAGTGCTTGGATCATCTACCATGATTGGAAGCTTCAAATAAGGAAAGAAATCAAAGAGGCAGAATCTAAAAAGGAAAAATCTGATTTGAGCACTGATCAGTATTTTGGGCATATATCTGTCCTCTAAAATCCAATTGATACAAGGCCAGATGGGTTGGAACCGTGACTTAAACATCTACAACTTTTTAGTTTTGATTTTTTTGAAATTTTCAATTTTTGAAGGCCGAAATTAACTCACAAGTTAATGCTGTAAACCTGGACAGAAATTAAAATGGTATAAGTTTTATTTTCTTTGGACACTTAGACATTAGGGTTTTAGGAGGGAGGCAGTGAGAACAAATTTTGGCAGAGAAAACCTTGTATTTTTCTTTCTCTAATGGCAGCCTAAACTCTTTGCTAGGGCCAGGGGTTATGTTTCTTCTATACAGTATGAATATTCAATGTGATTCTTTTTAGGATTTTATCAACAACATATTTGATTGTTCAATTAGATTCCCTTTGATGTATTAGTTCGTCCATGCTTTCAATCAGTTCAATCATGTTTCTTTTATTGTTTAAATGAATTTCTAATAGTTTCAAATAGAAATCAAATTTTAAAATTGAACGGGTTTTTCTGAAAACTTTTCTAACCTCATTATTAATCGAGGTTATCATGTGTTCTTGAATTGTCTCAGTTCAACCGAATCATAAGTTTTTAATTGTATAAGAACAATCAATTATGAAATATATAATTTCTTAGATTACAAAGAATTTCATATCGATATAAGAAAACACCCCGATGCCCTAGTATTTACATTATTGATTTAAATCAGTTATCACATTATTCTTGTTTAAAATTACCATGCAAAAATTATTCTTCATCCTCACAAATAGTTTTTGTTTTGTTTTGGTTTTTTTTTTTTTTTTTTTTTTTTTTTTTTTTAAATTACATTGTCTTTGAATCTACCCCGTTCCTTGTGGTTTGACCTTGGTACTTCGAGAATTATATTGCTACGATCTCCTACACTTGGGAGTGAGCAAGTAATTTTGGCGCCATTGCCGGGGAGCTACTGTGTGTTCAGAGGCAATTTTTGGGAGTAAAGCACAACTGGTGGAAATTCTTCTATTGGTAACTTCGTTCCATTTTCCCCCCTTATTTTATTTTTATTTTTCTGTTTGTTTTTAATTTATTTTATTTGATTGGCATTCATTGTTGCATGAGCATTTGGGTTAGAAACAAGAGAGGCAGATTAGAAAATTTTGAAACTTACTTTGGTAATCTTTTTGAAACACCTTTGCCTTCACCTTTGTCATCAATCATGGGTGAGGAAACACGTAATAATCATGAGGAGAATAAAAGAACTATGTATGAATTGTTGCATCCCACACAAAATTCTGTTCCTTCCTGCATCATGTTTCCGCCTAATGCACCACATGTAGAATTGAAACAAGGTCTATTAGCAATACTTCCTGACTTTAGGGGACAAGAAAATGAAAATCCTTATGTCCATGTTAGAGCTTTTGAAGAGGTAATCAGTAGTTTCTATACACAAAATGTTATTGAGACTGCTAAGTTACGTTTCTTTCCTTTTTCTCTTAAGGATAAGGCAAGAAATTCGCTTTACACCTTAAAACCTAGGTCTAAAGGAAGTTAGGGGGAGATGGCCAAAGAGTTTTTTAAGAAACGTTTTCCTCCCCACAAAGTCCAACAAGTAAAAAGAAGGATAGCTAGTTTTGTCCAAGGAGAAAATGAGACCCTATACCAAGCTTGGGAAAGGTAAAGATCTTTTCTCTTTCTGCCCAACTCATGGGTATGAAGATTGGAGGTTAGTTAGCTATTTTTATGAAGGACTTACACCTAGGGACTGATAGTTTGTTCAACTCTCATGCGAAGGGGACCTTTTACAAAAAGAACCCGAATATGCAATGAATTATCTTAATGAGATAGCTGAAAACTCTAACACATGGACTGGACCTAGCCCTATGGACTCCACTAATAGGACTAGAATTAATAATATCACTTCTAGTGGAAGTGTTTTCAAGTTGAGGTAAGATAATAACATGAGGGCAAAAATCAGCATGTTAACTAAAGAAATTGAGGCACTCAAAATGAAAGGAAGAGTGTTAGTGCTATCTTTAAAGAGGACCCAATGGAGGTGTGTAAAATCTATCATGAGATAAACAAAGCTACAAATGATTGTGCATCACTTTCATCATTCTTAAATGTGTTAGAAGAGCAAGTCCATGCATTTAATTCATATTGGCCAAATAATTCTTCATATTCTAACAATTATAACCCAAATATGCGAAACCATCCATATTTGAGTTATAAGAGTGACAATGTGTTGAATCCTCCTGCTCCAAGGAATTTTAATTCACCACATGCATCATCATCATCATCATCATCATCATCTAGAACTTCTTTGGAGGATGCACTTAGTACTTTCATTCAAAGGCAAAGTGAGCAAAATCAAAAGTTTGAATCCATGCTCACTAGGCTAGATGAAGAGATAAGAGAGACCAAGAGTCATATAACTAGGCTTACAAATTCATTGAGCGGGATAGAGAGAGGGAAGCTTCCTTCCCAAATTCAACCTAATCCCACCAATCAAAATTTAAAAATTGGCTCCAAGGATAAACATGAGGAAGTAAAAGCTGTGACCATTTTGAGGAGTGGTAAAGAGATTGATAAAAGTGCTCCTTTAATAACTAAGAAATCTAAGAAGACCCCAATTGAAGAAGGAAAGGACGAAACTAAGTCACTTGGGCTTGATGACATTGAGCAATGCCTAATCCCTGCACCATTTCCACAAGCCTTAAAATTACCTAGAAAATTGGACACCGCATCTGAGATATTAGAGCATTTGCATCAAGTCAAGATAAATTTTCCATTATTGCATGTTATCAAGCAAATGTCTGCATATGCCAAGGTAATTAAGGACTTATGCACCATCAAGAGAAAGCATCATGTGAAGAAGACCGCATTCCTAACAGAATAAGTAAGTGCAGTTATTCAACATAAGACCCCACCAAAGTAAAAGGATCCATGTTGTCCTACGATCTCTTGTACTATTGGCAATTACATCATGGAGCATACATTGCTAGATTTTGGGGCAAGTGTTAATTTGATCTCTTTCAATGTATATCAAAAACTTGGACTTGCTGAGTTAAAACCTACTTCAATAACTTTACAGTTGGCTAACCGTTCTGTGAGGGAGCTGAGAAGTATTGTTGAGGATGTGTTGGTGAAAATTGAACAATTTTTTTATCCAGTTGATTTTATTGTTCTAGATTACCAACTTGGTTTACATCCTAGTGTTCATACCCCTATTATTTTGGGTAGACCTTTCCTTGCCGCAGCTAATGCTTTAATTAATTGCAGGAATGGAAGGATGCAACTCACTTTTGGTTTCATGACTTCAGAGCTAAACATATTTCATGTGGCTAAACAACCACATGAGGATGATGACTATTCTTATGTGAACCTCATTGAGGCAGTGGTTCAAGAAGAGTTTAATAAAAATTGTTTTTCTAATCCTCTTGAAACTATTCTTAATAATTCTGTTGGTTCTTATGATTTAGAATGTGATATTCATGTATCTAGAAATTTTTCTTTGTTGGATTCCTTATAGGTTTTGGAAGAACAACAGATGATGGCAATTAATAAAGGCTGGAAACCTTGCTTTAAGGAGCTACTAGAAAATGAAAAAAAGCTCATGCATTCAAGTGAAGAAGCACCACAGATGAGGCTTAAGCCGCTGCCCAGTGGTCTTAAATATGCATATTTAGGCCCAGGTAAGTTAAAACCTAGGTGGGATGGCCCTTTCATTGTAAGGGAAGTGTTTAACCATGAAGTTGTAGTAGTTGAGGACCCTAGAGATGGTAGGATTTTGAAAATAAATGGACAAAAAGTTAATTGTTAGGGGGAGTTATACCTGAGGAGGAGACTATATCATTGGAGATCCTACCTATTGGGATGCTATGTGAACTACAAAAGAGCATTATAAAGTCATACTATATTTGTTTTAATTTTCTTTTCTTTCTGTTTTCTTTTCTTTTTGCCTTTTGTTTTTGTTTTTGTTTATGCTTATGTTTTTTTGTTTTTTGTTTTGTTATTATTTTTCTTTTGTGAGCTAACATTTGTAGGTGTGAAAGAAATTTTTTAAAAAAAAAAAAATTAAATGCTTAAGGTAACTTCTTCCCTTTATACTTGAATTTATTTTGGCTTTGATACATTGAGGTCAATGCAATATTTTAGTTCAGGGGAGAGGTTTAAACTTTTTGTTGCACCTTGCATGATTTTTCTTTCTTTCTTTTCTATTAAAAAAATAAATAAATAAAAAACCCTGAATATGAATGCAGAAGAGTTATAAACTTTATTTTTATATCATGTGATGGAATAAATAATGCTGAGTTGGTTATACTATTTGTTATATTAAGACTCTTTCATGAAGAGTACAATTGGAAACTTTTGAGCACAATAACCAGATTAGTGGACAGTTGGATGTTGGATATGCATGGATCATAAACAAGCTAGATATAAGCTGAAACTCAACCCATATGGAGAGTTCTTGAGTCTTACTTTTTTTGTGAGAGTATATCTTTGTTTGAACTCTTAAATTTCTCTCATATGCTTCAATTTTTGTAAAAGATCTCTATATTTTTTGGCTGACTACTGGAAACATTATGGGGAGATATACCATGATCCTACTTATTTTTGTCCTTAGGAATACTGGTTTATGTGAAATTTTAGGAGATGAGAGCCTAAGACCACTAATTTTTTGTCACCAGCTAAACAAATATTCAACCTACCTTTACATTAACCATTGTCACCATCATTTGAGTCATGAGAAATACTTCTAAAATACCACAAAACATTTTTATTTATGGGTATTCTCATGGGGGTTCAAGTTTTAAGCAATTAATTTGTTTAGATACCAACTTCTTCTTTCCATTTTGTTCACGTGTGATTTAAAGAGAGAAACCATTACTTCTATGTGTGTTCTTTCAGAGTGATGATGACTTAAGAGAGGTTTTGGAGTAAAGGCTCTAATCTAGATTATTCTTGGTCTATGCATGTTTAGAAAAGCCAGTTTGATTGGATGGGCTATGCACACACACACTCCAAAAGTGAAGCTAGTGAAAACTCTTTAATATGATGAATAGTATCCCAACTCAAAAATTGAAAGTTCGTTTGTATGATATAATGATAAAGCAAACTAACATTTGTTACAAGAATTTTCAAGAAACTTTTGACTTTTGTGGGTAGAGTCACTCCAAACCCTCACAAGAGTAAACTCGTCCACTAGGGTTACCTAGGGGTTCAAAGACTTGCTGCACATGGGAAGTCCAGTTGTGTAGCCAGTGAAAGTGGCTTGTATTTTAGTTTTAATTTTTCACTTTTAGTAGACATGGGTGCTTTGTGGATTGCTAGAGACTAGCAAGATTTAAGTTGGGGGTGTGATAATGCTTTAAAATGTATAATTATTATATATTTATATGGGCGTTATCTCCTTATTATTATGCTTAGTTTGTATAATTAAGTCATGATTTGCATTTGTCCCTATTATTTATCTTTACATAATTTCCTGAATAAGATGCTATACATTGTGTGTAATTTTCTACTTTCAGGAGATCATGTGAGAAAGATGAGTTTACAAGAATTTGTGAAAGAATGGAGGCCAAACTAGAATTAAACTAGAGCTAAAGGACCATGATTAAATGTCTAAGGAGGTGTAGTTGGAGTGCTTGGATATCTACCATGATTGGAAGCTTCAAATAAGGAAAGAAATCAAAGAGGCAGAATCTGAAAAGAGATAATCTGATTTGAGTACTGATCAGTATTTTGGGCATATCTCTATCCTCAAAAATCCAATTGATACAAGGATAGATGGGTTGGAACCATGACTTAAATATCTACAACTTTTCAGTTTTGAGTTTTTCGAAATTATCAATTTTTAAGGCCAAAATTAACTCACACATTAATGCTATAAACATGGGCGAAAATTAAAATAGTATAAGTTTTATTTTCTTTGGACACTTAGACATTGGGGTTTTAGGAGGGAGGCAGTGAGAATGAATTTTGGCAGAGAAAAACTTGTATTTTTCTTTCTCTAATGAGAGCCTAAACTCTTTGCTAAGGCCAAGGGTTATGTTTCTTCTATATGGTATGAATATTCAATGTGATTCTTTCTAGGATTTTTATCAAAAACATTTTTGATTGTTCAATTAGGTTTCTTTTGATGTATTAGTTCTTCCATGCTTTCAATAAGTTCAATCATATTTTCCTTATTATTTAGATGAATTTCTAATAGTTTCAAATAGAAATCTGATTTTAAAAGTGAACGAGTTTTTCTAAAAAATTTTCTAACCGTATTATTAATAGAGGTTATCATGTATTCTTGATTGTCTCAGTTCAACCGAATCATAAGTTTTTAATTGTATAAGAACAATCAATTATGAAATATATAATTTCTTAGATCACAAATAATTTCATACCGATATAGGGAAACACCCCGATGCCCTAGTATTTATATTATTGATTTAAATCAGTTATCACTATTATTCTTGTTTAAAATTACCAGGAAAAAATTATTCTTCATCTTCACCAATAGTTTTTTTTTTTTTTTTTTTAAATTACATTGTCTTTGAATCTACCCCGCTCCTCGTGGTTCGACCTCGGTACTCTGAGAATTATATTGCTATGATCTTCTACACTTGGGAGTGAGCAAGCAGGCATGAGATCAACCTAACCATGGTGTTTTGGGTTTGAAAGTAATAACCATGTTTTAGACATCCCCAAATGGTGTAAATGAAGTTAGTGTAATGGTGGGTTAAATTAAGGTCAAAGAGTCGGTTTAGATGCCAGACACAACTCACTACCCGATAAAAGTTGGGCAGACACTAGTCAAGGCAAAGACCATAAAAACCTAAGGTCAAGTAAGAGGGGATCTATAGGAAATCTGACCCTGCCCTCTAATATGGACATTAAAGGAAAAAATACAACATGAGGAAGCCTTTGACCCTTTATATCACCCTCGTGATAGTACGAGATATTCACATCACGAGGAATGTGGAACTTGGTCCTAAACAACTCTACATTAGCATTTGATTTTAAAAGATGAGAGAAACCCATATTTGTCTACTAATATAACTATGGAAGATTGAAAATGAGAAAGATGAGGGAAGGAATATTTACAGAGTAATTTTTTGGTGAGAGGGATAGCGAATGAGAGTTTTAAGGGCTCGAGAAAGGAAAGCAAAGGGAGTTACGAATTTGAAAATATGTAAAGATAAGTGTGAGAGAGGGAATGGCAGTATATATAGGCGGAGAGGTCATTTAATGAAAATTGAAAAGCAGACGAATGACGTGTACCGCTGCCTCATCGCATGTGTGCCTCGGTAATCGAAGTGTTGATTAATCAGGGCCATTGAATAAGCAAAAATAAATGCCATGCATGTAAGGGATGGAAGCCATCATGTCTAAAGTAATTATGGTGTGACGTCATATCTTCCCAAGGCATAATCATCATTTCCTTCGAAGACTCCACTGAGTGCCAAGCTAAATGTCCCTGGCCTTAATATCACGAAGCCATAATAGGATTGGGGGAGGGGGATGGCTATTGTGGAAGATTGGGCCCAGAAGGTCCAAACAAACCCACTTAATCAGAGCCCAAAACAGGGCTTGGGGCCCATCGAGGCAACTTGTCGTGATGCGCATGGAG
Organism: Quercus variabilis; assembly: GCA_030445155.1. Lineage (NCBI taxonomy): Eukaryota > Viridiplantae > Streptophyta > Magnoliopsida > Fagales > Fagaceae > Quercus > Quercus variabilis. The sequence continues at coordinate 46,996,043 of CP129449.1, read as the reverse complement.
GGAGTTAACCCTGGGCCTTATAATTGCAAGGCCAACCCTAAGGTCAGGATGACAAGTAAATGGACACCACATTAAGGGAGTTCCAGGTAAGTAGCCTAGACATTGATGGGTGAAGAGGAAAGCAGGTGCAGGACACTCACTTGGCAAGGTCGATAATCGAGGACAAGTTGTGCCCGCGAGGAAGTTCATTGCTGAGTGCCCGTTGGCATTTGGAACAAGTTCCAAAGGAATCCTCTAAAGTCGTGAGGATCCCTTGGGATTCTAAGGGACGTGGGAATAAGTGTGAAGTGGGGAAGGCAATGATAAGGACCCCACTAGCGAGAGGCTATAAAAAGGAAAGGAGGACAAAGAGTAGGGGGTTGGAAAAAATTTCTAGAGAAGGAGGCACATAGGGGGGAAACACTGGGAAACACAAGGAGGGATTAAGGGAAAATTTGGGGATGGTCGTGAACGAAGGACAGGGGAGGTCAAACCAAGCGTAGCTCAAAGCCCAACACCATCTTTCAAGCTGGATTTGGTGCTCACAACTTCTAATGTGTCCAGTTGGCCATGATTTTATAGTATTGAAAATCCTTAAGTTCTATATAGGAAAGGAAACATATAATATATAAGTTTATATATATGCTCATAAGATGGACATTAGAGATTGAGCTTAGGCATGTGTGGGCTAGGCCCTCTTGTCCAAATAATAATATTTTATTATTTTATTTTTTAGTCAATAACTCTCAGTACATCAACTATTTCCTTAATAGTGCGATTGTTCTCAAAAGACTATACACTCATTGTCTCTCATTCATAAAAATAATTTTTTCCATAATTTTTTTTTTTCAAAGAGAAAGAAACACAATTAAACTTGGTAGACACAAAGATTGGAGTACTTCTTCTATATGTTGTTTATCTTTATATCTTGGGAGGCAGATATCTATGAATCTCAAAGCACCACTGACAAAGTAGTATGAGGGGTGAAATTTGCTTTAAAGAGATCAGTTCTATATCTCTCATTCGTCTTAACGCATCTACCCTGTGAGTTATTTAATTATAGTTCATATTTTTTTCTTATATAAAAAATTTATTTATTGTTTTTGTCTAATAAATTAATATATTCTCTTATTTATTATTATTTGTACGTTGTTCTTATTTGCGATTATTATTATTACTATTATTATAATTTTTTTTTTTTTGAGAAGGATAATAATTATTATTATTAAAACTCAGTATTGTGACCCGGAAGCACCAGGTTCCAATTTTTTTTTATTTCATTTATTTATTTATTTATCAATTGATTCATAAAAAATGATGGCCTAACAGTATGGGTAACAATATTGCCATTCCCCAAACTTTACCCGCAGCCAAACAAAAGATATGGTTCAGGTTGGCTAAAATTAAAACGTGTCTAACTTTCAAGATATGTGAGGGCGAGACTCTCTCAAAAAAAAAAAAACTTTCGTATTAACGCTTCTGTTGACTTACAGCCAAGGGAACAAGATGTTTGTGCAAAACATTTGAAAACTTGGAAGAAAACAATCGGAGCTGAAGAAATCTAGGCAATCAATACGAGAAGAAGGTGAGTATCGGTGGAAAACTTAATACTGAAGAAATCTAGGTAGCGGCACCCAATACGAGAAGACAAGTATCGGTGGAAAACTTTGGGTGAAAGATCCTTTTTTTTTTTTTTTTTTTTTTTTTGGGTGTGAAAATAGACTTTTGGTCCCTACATTTTGTGTCAATTCTCATTTTGGCTCCTAAATTGATTTCACACTTACCTGAATTACTAAAAATCGAATATCATTTCTGTTTTGGTCCCTGCCATCAACCGACTAACAAAAAAGTCCTACATGGCAAATGGAATGTACTCTTTGCACAATAAATGTTGACATAACTAATGAAATAATAATAAAACTTTTATTTAGCATTTTTTGAATGCCATGCCAGCATTTAAAATAATTAAAAAAGCTAAGTCAAAAAATAAAAATAAACATTAATCTAATTAAAATAAATAATTTTATAATATTAAAAAAAACAAACGTTGAATTATTTTCTTTTCATTATTTTTGGAAGAACAAGGAGTAACATGTCCTTTATGTTCTTTGGGTTGCCCAGAAAATTAAAATAATCTAAGATTTTCTTTTCTTTTCTTATATTTTATTAGCAAATAAACATGCAAAAATTTATACAAAATCTCTATGCTCCACCAAAACCTCCAACATGAAAAAATCATCAAACCCAGAAATTTCAAACAAACCAACACCCACAGGGAAAAACAAACCTAGGTTAGAGAGAGAGTGATTTGAATGGTTTTTTTCCCCACTCTCTTAGCAACCAAACACAGCAACAACAAACAACAAACACACACACACACACACACACACACACACACACACACACACACAAATGAAAAACCCATCATGTCCTTCAATTTTGTAACCCTAAACCACAACCGTGACCTTCATGCCCCAACTCGATGATGAAGCTTTGATGCAGTGATGCTAATCCCATGCGATGGAGGCGATGCACATGCTAATCTACTTCAAGTGCTACGACGTACACGACAACATGAAGAGAGTCCCCAAGTCATGGACTTGAACAAGAAGAACAAGGTGGGTTTCTGGGTAGATTGAAGAGAGAGTTTTGTTTTATTTGGCCATGGGTGTCTAGGTTTGGAGCTTGGTGTCTTTTGCCATGGGTGTCTCAGTTTGGAGTAGAGGGTTTGGAGTGGATCAAAGAGAGAAATGGAGTGAGAGAATTCAATGGGCAAAGAGAGATATCTGGGTTAGGTTTGTGGGTTTGGATTTTTGTTTTTATTATTATTTTTTTATAATAGGTTTTTTATTTAGTAGAGTATTAGGTTTTTTTTTTTTCTTTCTAAAAGTTGGAAATTTTAATTTTTGTGATCTTATGCTGGTTGACTAAGAAAATTTGAGAAAATTGTTATAAATTTTTTCCTCAATTTTTTAAACTGATAAAGCTTTTTTGTTTTTTTTTTTAATTAATTTTTCCAATTTAAATTAAAATCAAGAAATTTAAAAAATTTGTTTTTATTTGTTTTTATTAATTTATATGTTGATGTGGAAATTTTTAAATGCTAAATAAATTTTTTAATATTATTTTATTAGCCACATCAGCATTTACTATGCAAACAGTACATTTTGTTTGTCACATATAAGGACATGATTTGTGACCAAAGCGGAAATGATTTTCAATTTTCAAGGATTGATGTAAGCGCAAAATCAATTTAATGGCCAAAATGAAAATTGGCCCAAAATATAAGGACCAAAAGTTTATTTGCAACTTCTTTTTGTGTGTGTGTGCGTGTAACAAAATAGAGAAGCAAAGGTAGTATAATAAAATAATTAGTCAAAGGAAAGATATATCTTGACTTCTTTTATTTAACTTGGCTTGAAATAGAGTTGTTTTCCAAAAATTGTTAGTGGAAAACACCTCTATCTTACACTACGTTAAAAAAGGGAAGTTAAAAGATAATTGTTTCATTCATGTTTAGGTTGTTAGTTGCTCTGTTTGTTTTGTTAGAAACCCTTCTATATAGATAGTTTTCCACATTTTAAGTGTTTGGTAGCATAAAAAAAAATTAATTAACAAAAAGCTATCTTTAGTCAACGGAAAACCCTAACAAAAATAAGGTTTATTTTCTACAGGATATTTTCCATTTTTTTTTTTTTTTTGGGAAGACAATCTCTCTTTCATGCATCACATCTCTTATAAATATTATCTTTTTCTTTAGCCTCAATAGCCACAGGATACAGATATATTTTTGGCACCTACTCTCTCTCACAGTAAACTCAGGTTTATACAATTAACAGTGTTGTAGCAATTTAAGCCAGTTTCAACCAAGAACTAGTAATCAACGGTTGAATCTAAGACATTTCAATTGAATTTTATTGTGGTTTTAAGGACTTAAATTCTCTTGCAGTTTTTCATTGCCTATTTGTGTGTTGTTTATCAATTTTATGATTAGGTTCCCTTCCCCCGACCCCGTGGCCTATTTTACCAATAAAACCTTTTTGCATTATCTGATATCACACCCTGTATTAAGGCTACAAGAAGTACGGGTGTTCCTGTCATCTTGGATGCTAGGGTAATGGATGCATTGTTCCCACAAGAATTATAAAATTTTATTGATATTTTAAGCCCAAATGAAAGTGGACTTGGTTGTTTAACAGGAATGACAACTGAAAGCTTTGAACAAATAGCTCAAGCAAGGTCATTCACGTTAAAAAAGGACAAGCTCGGTAAACAATGGCTGCAAAACTTCTTTCATAAATATTTAAGACAATTTTGATTATGTGGGTGCTTTTCTGTTAGAATTTGGGCATTTCTATTTGAACAATTTGGCATTTGGGTATTTATCAAACAATTTGTACCAGATTATTTTGTAAGTTAAACTATTTAGCCTATGTGCCATTTTGAACTATTTGAAATGGAGCTTATGCTTATTTTGAATAATGAGAAGAATAATTATTTTGAATTACGAGCTTATGAAACTTATAAGTGTGAGAACTATTTAGGTCACACATATATGTATATATATATATATATTAATTGTATGTTACCGTCCATATTTATTGTGAATATAATTTGAAAACCAAATTCATACTTTTATTTATTTATTTATGTTGATTACATTAGTTGGGTTTACATAAATTTTATATTATACATGCTTTAAATTATACAAGAAATGTTAAAAGTTTGTACATACCAAACAATAGAAACATTCTCAAGCCCATTTTCAAGGTTGTTACCAAATACTTGAAAATGAAATAGTTTTCCAAAAAAAAATTTCTCTGAAAAATGACCAATTTTTTAAAAAACATTAACATTGAAACAAACAAAGACATAAAAAATGCAATAATTTTCTAAAAAATATTTTTTTGGAAAATGATTCATTTACCAAAAAATGATAATGTTGAAACAATTGGAAGAAATAAATAGGACAATGTTTTAGGTAAAAAAATAAATTAAACAAAAAAGCCCAATGAGTTCCAATTAGCTCAACTGGTACAGTCTTTGAAGTTTGAATAAGGGATTTGGGGTACAATCCTTACTTACACCAAAAACTAATTGCTGTCTTTGTCTAATGATAAAATGACAAAAATCATGGAAGTGGACATCATAGGTTAAAATTATATTTTAAAAAAAAAAAACCCCATTTCTATTTATTTATATCTATTACTTATAATTTTAAGACTTATAAAAATTAAACTCTGCAAAATTTAGAAGATAGATAGTAAAATACGGTTATAATACTATAAATATACGGATGGCTATAATTCAGCAATTTTCAAAAAATTACATTTCAAAAATTTGGCATAAAAATTCTAGGACTGTGAAAACCGATATGTGTATAGTACAAGTATTATACGTTTATTTTTGAAAAATTCGTAACAAAAACACGGAAAGATTTACGATATATATTTTTATATAAATACAATAATCTTTGCATCTTGACCTTCTAACTCTTGTTAAGTATTTCCAAAAGCCTTATTGCTCTTTTTTTTTTTTTTTTTTTGAGAAACAGTCTTATTGCTCAATTGATTGATACATTTTAATATATATATATATATATATATATATTTTAGTCTAGGAAAAAGTTCAATAAATTTTTTTATTATTTTAGAAAGGAGAATACTAGAGTTACAAACTATTTCACAACATTTTTACAAATTACTGCTATAGTGAATGATTGTTAGTAAGTAAAAACGTAATGTGTGGTGGGAATAAATGAAAATCATTAAGAATTAGTCACAACAACAATTTGTAAAAATGTTGTTAATTTTTTTTTTTTAAATGGTCCAATTTAAGTTTTATAATCAAGATATAATAAAATGAATATATTAAATAGGAATCATTATGTTGATTTGACTGATTTTTATTTATTTATGAGAAAGTGATTTTATTTTAGGGCAAGGAATTGCTACAAAGAAGGTTGCAACAATTTCTGTGTCAGGTTCTAAAAGTTTAAAATAATTGACAAATCGTGAATATAAATTTGTCTAAATATAGATCTTAGAGTCTATGAAGTCATATTTGACAATGCTTAAAATGCTTCAAGTCAAAATTCAAATAACATATAAGCTGCAAGTTCAAAAAGTCAAAATCAGACTGGTTCAATCGATCAGGAGAATTTTTCGATTGATCAGAAGTCGCAGATCGGCAAAAATCAGCAAACGTAACAAACCCATAATTTATCTGTTTGAACCCCAAATCACTATCTGTTTTTTCTAGTATTTAAAGGATATTATAAGCTAACTCTAGATGGGGTTTTTAGAGAGAAAAGAGTGCATCTTGTGCCTCCAATAGTAGATCTAGGGTTTTTGTACCCAAAGCTCTCTAAAGTCTTCTACTAGCAATATTCCTTGAAAAAACTTAAAATCCAGTGTTGTAGAAGTTGCTACTACAAAGATCAACAAGTGAAGGTGATCTGAAACCTTTAATTGGAGTCTCAAAGTCACAAGCAAGGCGGCTTGTGTTGGTGTAAATCCAAAAAGAAAAGAAGTCTGTGAATTCGGAGCTTACACGTGATCATGTCAGTAAATTATTACATGAGGTAGCATTAGATTTAGGGTTAAATCTTTTGTAAAAACTTCAATTCTCTTATAGTAGATTTGATTTACCTTAAGGATAGTTAAATTAAATTCTCTCCAAGTTTTTACCTTGAAACAGTTAGTTTCATTGGTTTTTCTGGATAATCATATTGTGATATTGTTTACATTTTCATTGTTTTTCATGGTATGATTTATTTGTGTTTAACCTAAATCTAAATAATTAAACGATCCGATTTAAGGGGTCTAAACTAACAAACATCCGGCATAATGATTATATGTCAAGCTGTTAAATATAAACCTGTCAAAAAATTTCTCTTTAATTAAATGCTTCAAGATTTGTGCAATGAGACAAATTATTTTTGTGGATTCCACTTTAGATCTAATTTCTACCGTTGATTTTCTTTAAAACAAAATAAATACAATAATTTATGCAAGAATTCCTGCAAATTCTTACCCTTTATTTTATTTTTTGAGAAAGTGATTTGATGGAATAGGTTTCTTTGATAGTTTTTTAATACTTATTTATATCTTTCGTTCCAATCTTTGACACCATCACGTCAGTAGGTTTCATTTAGGGTGCGTTTAGTACACTGAATGTAGATTACATTAGGAATAGTAATCTTTATTACTGGGAATAGAAGACATTGTAATGGAATAATTATTACTATTCATAAGTTTGGTTATTACATATGGAAAACTTGTAAAAGAAGATGTATGAGGAAACTTTACATTTTTGGAAATATATTAATTTTAAAACTTATTATATACACTAAGGAATAACTATTACATCCATTTTAAAGAGGAATAGCTATTCTTCAATTTAAAGAATAGTTATTCCAATGTAATAATTAATCTATGCAATAAAGATGTAACCAAATGACCGAATTGATATTACACATGAATAGCTATTCCATTACAGGAGCTATTACTGCGTACCAAACATACCCTTAATGTTTTATCCTACTTCATCAGTCCATCTTTTAATCAGCTATGATTTTTGAAGCTAACTATTTAACAATCGATTTTTACAACTTCCGAGACAAACGGCTATTGTACTTTTAGTTTAGGAAATGCGCGTTTACCTCCGTACCAACAGAACACAAACATTAGATGGAAGTTTAATTGAGGGTGTGTTTAAATATCACTTATTATTGAAAGTTAAAAATTGAAAACATTGTAACAAAATAATTTTTAAATGTGTAAATAGTACCATATGACTTAGTTTTGAAATTGTTTTTGTTGAAAAATGTACTTGTGGATCTCGTGAACAGTACACAAGACCCACTGGAAAATGTGGGACGCACTTGAAAAGTGTTTTTCAACACTATCCAAATATACATCGAGTGAGTGGTCGGATTGCACTGAGATTGACACCATGTCTGTGTTTGTGCGTTTAGCTGAAAAAATGTGGGTCTTATGGCACTATTCATGGACCCACAAAAGTCATCCAAACACAGATTTCAATATAAATTTAGATCTCACAGCATTATTTCCACATTTAAAAATTATTTTGATACAATATTTTCAGTTTTTAATAATAGGCGATATTCAAATAAACCCTGAATGTTACAAACATATGCGTACTGTACATATATAGTACACATATTTACTAACTAATAAAATAAATGATTTTAAATAATAAATTGATGAAAATTGTTGGGCGTTACATTATTCTAGTCTATTCTTTTTCTTTTTCTTTTTTAAGGGGAAAAATATTTTTTATTTTTGCTTTTTCCTATTTAGTTTTAACTTAAAAAAAAAAAAAAAAAAAAAAAAAAAAAAAAAAAAAAAAAAAAAAAACCGAGTCCAGCAATGGCAAATTCCCCTCCGCCAACACGTGACTCCCCGTTGCCTTCTTTTTTTGTTCTTTAGAAACAACCATTGCCTCTTTGGTCTTGTGAGAAAATCATTGATATGTTAATTTCAAGCTTTCTTTGCCAAGGCCACTGCCTACCTACTTTCTTCTATTGTTTCATTCAACTTTTCAACTTTCAATTAAGTAAAGTTACACTACTTAATAAATTTTTATTTGATTAATAAATTGAAAAACTCACCGTTGGATTCCATGTTTTAAATTCATAACACGCATGCCAAATATCATTTCAATTTGAATTTATTTACTATTTAATCTGTAAACTTATCTTTGATACATAATTTTAAAGTATAATAACTTGAAATTTAAACATTTGATTAATGAGAGAATTATTTACCTTTGATTGTTTTGAAATTTTGCAAGAATAAAAAATATACAAAGACAATGTAATTCAACAGTACATTTGACACAATTTGCCTCCTATATACAATATTAAGAGATGTAATAGGACAAAATGGGATTTTGCCTTTTTTGAGCAAATTATATAGCTTTATACCCCATTTCTCAAACTAATTAAGAAAATATCATTCTTTTAAAACTCGATTTATGATAAATCGAGTTAGAAAAAAAAAAAGTTTCTGAAGCCCTATAGTGGCGTTTTAAGAAGCCTATAGTTGTGTTTTAAGGACCTATAATGATATTTTTTTAACTCGACTTCAATGAAATTGAGTTATAGGCAATTTTTTTACCTATAACTCGATTTCATTGAGGTCGAGTTAAAAAACGTTATAATAGATCCTTAAAACGCCACTATTGGGCCTAACTTGATTTATCACAACTCGAGTTTTAAAAGTGAGACATTTCCTTAATTAGTTTGGGAAATGAGGTATAAAGTTATTTAATTTGTCTGAAAATGGCAAAAGCCCATTTTGTCTGATGTAACATTGTCTAATGTTATAACAAATGTAACTTGAACTCATTCATATATATATATATATATATATATATGTGTATATATATATATACACACACACACAAAAGAAGTTGTTGCAACAAACGGGATCCCAGTAAGGATCTTGCTTGTCCTGCTTTACCTTTTTTGGTCTTTTTGTTTTCTCTATAACGTAAAGTTGGCTCACAGGTTCTGTTAGGTTTATGATTAAGAGATAGTTTATATATGATGTGGAATGCTCAAGGCTGTAGATTTATGCTAAATAAATCTTAGCATTGAAAGATATTTTCTCCATTTCATTTTGAAATAAAGAGGATCTAAATCTATGATAACTAATGCTCAAATATCTTCTTTTCATTTCTTTTTTGTAATAATTAAGGTTTTCTTTCCCCCCAATTATAGAAACGAAACTAGTTAACCATCTATGATATTGATTAACACTACAAAGTACACACACAACAATTTTTGCAATAGTTGAATTAAGAAGTTTTTCCTGATTTTCATGAGTTCACAATTGACATAACTTTTTTTTACTTATCTACCGTACCACCCAGATTTTGATGTTTGACCCTCTAAACTTTTGGAGGTTTTTTGGCACACAATTTGTAAAGTGTGTGACCTGTGTGAGTGATCTTTTCATTTTATTTTTTCATTTTTTAAGAGTTATCACCAACCACTAGTTTTTAAGGTGTGATTGGTCACACATTTATTTAATTTATTTTAGTACCAAGTCAGCTAATGTTTTTCCTAAAGGCTCCCAAACTAAATAGATAGGCTAATGTTTTGAACCAAATATATGGACTAGAAATCTCAATTACTCATGGGGAAGGTATTAGCCTCATTTTCCAACTTACATTTAACCTCATCCAAGGACATAATGGTCATTTCATATCTCAATGATAAATTTATAAATTTGATTGTTTTATTTCCAAATGAATTCCATAAAAATAAATCTTGAACTCACGATAATCAAAATGGCAGGTCACATGCCTCAATTGGATCACTGAATTGAAAAATATCATGAATTCAAGTTTTAAAGATTAATTTGCACTTGCATGAATTAAGTTCTGACCACATGTGATTATGAACTTTTAATTTTAATTAGTCTAATTTAAGTCCAAAATAAATTAATGTTGTAGCATAACACTATTGGTTGAGTTAATGATTTATTAAGGAGTTGCATGGGTCGAATTTAATCCATGGGGCAAAGCATTAAATAAGGCCATCTCCATTGATCTTGTCTAAGAATTGTAATTATCTCGAAAATGAACAAGGGACGGTCAAAAGAAGCAACCCGAGATTGTCACCATTGTGGAGAAAAATGGATTGCGCTGATAGCATGTTGATGCTGTAAAGGATAAAAAGGAATTAGAAGTGTTTTTGAAATCTATAAATGTTGGAAATAAATGAGAGATAATACCCGAATTTTCCTTAGAAATTACACAATTTGATTTTACCAAAAAAAAGGTGACTGAGATGAGGCATGGACCAAGTCACTGTCTTGAGACAAATTGTGGTGTCCACAATATATTCAATGTAGTTAGACAAATATTTTCTGCACGTTGTCCTCAGAATACAACAGCCCAACCACCTTTGCTGATTATCGTTGCGAGCCTACACTGCTCGTAGGATATAAGCACTCTATAGTACTTTCTTTTCCCATAAAATTTTGTAAAAGATAAAATATTTTTGTGAATAGTAAGAAGCAATAGATGGTAAGTGTTTAGGACAATAAAAAATTGTTTTCTGAAAAGTCTGCAGCTTTCTAATTCAAAAATAAAAATGTGTATATTTGAAACTTTTATTCCTTTCCATATATATAGAGCCAGACATGTTGCTTGTCCTTAGCCAAAAAATAAAAACGTTTGCTATCTTTAAAACTTTAAATGATCATAAAATTATTGAAATCAATATGTGATTAATAGCTTTCTTTATATATATATATATATATATATATTATATAAACCGGTCAAAACCTTTTGTACGTTGAGAACAAAAAAAGAAAGGATCATAATACCAAGCATTTAATGGCATACATTTTCAAAAGTTTTCTTTTTGAGTATATGTTACAAAAAATTGCTAGCTATTTAACCACTTTCCATTAAACTAAATAGTAAACATTTGTATATATATACGGTGACATAAAATAATTCAGCAATAGCTGTACATTTAAGTGCTGAAAATCTTCTATATATGACATTATTATGTCATATTTAAATAAGAACATTTGAATACAAAATGTTTAGAATGGAAAGTATATATATGTAATAAAACCAACTATGCTAGCAATTATGGTATTAATATAACGTTAATGTTCATAAATTTCCTGATTAAAACCATTAACAAAAGCTATTCAAATTTTGAATTATATTTGAATTTCAAAATTTAGCAATCAACGTATCTGACATTAAGGGATAATTGATACACATAAATGAGTATTAAAATAAATATAATATTTTTTATAAAAAATTAATAGATAAATATATATATATATATATATATAAGAAAATTTTCTGGGTTAATTAGAACATTATGAATAATGAGAGTGACAATGGCTTAAACCCTCATTTAGTGTTTCAGCAACATTGTTCCAAAGTTAATAGTGATCTAAGTCTTGAACTATAACTTTTTCTATGGATAGAAAACATTACATCATACACATAATATCCAGTACTCTACTATGAGATTCTAAGCCAGCACATTACGGCCTTGTGCTTTATCCCAGCATCCATGAGCTATTTAGAGAACTAGCCCTATTCTCAAAGGAAGTGGCCTCAGTTCCATGCTTACTTAGGTGTGGCTATCAAGGATGTTCTTGTAACTCTTACATCCCACTCATAAGAGCTATAGTCCACATTAAGAGTTTTTTTTTTTTTTTTTTTAAATAAATAAAAACTCATCCTATATAACGTTACAAGATACATGCACTCACACCATAGGTAGGGACATGAGTATTATTACTCATACATATATTTAGTACATGTTAATCAAACTACTCTATGATTAGTTTTTCCCTTTGAACCTAGTTCTTGGGATCTCCAGTCCTTAGGTCGGGTATCCTCATAGGTAGTTTATTCTTCTTTGGACTTAAGTCTCATCCCCTTCGATGCTATCCAGATCTTTTCTCTAGCTAGAGCTTTAGTTAATGGATCTACAATATTATCATTTGTACTAATATAATCAACATTTATGGTACCATTGTTTATGTATGATCTCATAATACTGTGTTTTCTTCTAATAGATCTGGATTTACCATTATAGTATTTACTGCGCACTATGCCAATAGTGGCAATACTATCAAAATGAATTAAAACGGGTGAAATAGGTTTCTCCCACATGGGAATTTCAGATAATAAATCTCGTAACCAACCCACTTCTTTACTAGCTAAAGATAAGGAAATTAATTCTACCTCCATGGTGGATTCAGCAATAATCTGTTATTTTTTAGATTTCTAACTTATTGGTCCACCACCCATTGTAAATACATAGCCAGTAGTAGACAAAGAATCACCTGATAAGGTGTTCCAACTAGCATCACTATATCCTTCAAAAACAGTAGGATATTTTTGATATAGCAAACCATAGTGTGCAATTCTTTTTAAATATCTCATTAATTGAGTCATGGCATTCCAATGCTTAAAATTAGGTTTGCTAGTAAATCTTGCTAAAACTCCTACGGCATAAGCAATATCAGGTCTAGTACAATCAGTAGCACATCTAAGACTACCAATAATACTAGCATATTCCTTTTGATTGTAAATATCATTTTCATCTTTAGTAGGAAAAAGATGCACACTAAAGTCAAAAGGAATACTTGCAAGTTTACAATCAAAGTAATTATATTTTTTCAAAATTTTTTCTATATAATGAGATTAATCCATAAATATGTCATTTGAAGTTCTAAAAATTTTCATGCCAAGAATCACATTAGCTTCTCCTAAGTCTTTCATATCGAAGTTATTTTTAAGAAGCATTTTGGTAGCATTTATAATATCCATTAGGACCAAAAATTAGAAGATCATTAACATATAAACAAATTATTACATGAGCATCATCAAAAGTTTTATAATATATATATTTGTCACTTTCATTTGTTTTAAAACCATTAGAAAGCAAACATTAATCAAATTTCTCATGCCACTGTCTAGGTGTTTGTTTTAAACCATATAAAAATTTTAATAATTTACATACCTTGTGCTTATTACCTAGCATTGTCAAACCTTCTAGTTAGTTCATGTAGATCTCTTCTTCTAAATCTCCATTTAGAAATGCCATCTTTACATCCATTTGATGTATCATCAAATTATGAATAGTTGCTATAGCAATCAATAATCTAATAGACGTAACTTTAGTAACAGGAGAAAAAGTATCGAAAAAATAAATATCTTCTTTTTGTTTAAAACCTTTAGCTACAAGTCTTGCTTTGAGTTTTTCAATAGATCCATAAGGTTTTAATTTTCTTCGAAGTACCCATTTACATCCAATTTTTTTTACAACATGGAGGTAAATCTGCAAGTTTCCAAGTATTATTAGAGATAATAGAATCCATCTCATCATTGATGGCTTCTTTCAAAAAACTTGAATCAGGAGAAGATAAAACTTCTCCTAAAGAAGTAGGGTCTCCTTGTAAATTACACACTTAATATTCAGGACCAAAAACCTTTTCAATTCTAGGTCTTTTACTCCTCCTAGGTTCAATCTCATATTCATTAACATCTTTTGACTTAGATGTTAAGCATTCAAATTTCTCTTGTTGTTCAAAACCCCCACTATTTTTATATTTAAATGGAAATTTATTTTCATGAAAAATTGCATCTCTAGATTCAATTATTGTATTATTATCAATATCATAAAATCTATAAGTTGTGCTATATAAAGAATAACCCAAAAATACACATGTAGAAGCCTTTACCCCAAGTTTAGGTCTTTTAAGGTCAGGTAGCCTCACATATGCTAAGCAACCCCAAACTTTGAAATAATTCAGATTCGGTTTATATTTTTTCCATAATTCAAAAAGAGTTAATGCTGCAAAGGATAAAAAGGAATTAGAAGTGTTATTGAAATCCATAAATGTTGGAAATAAAGGAGAGATAATACCTAAATTTTCGTAGGAAATTACACAATTTAATTTTACCAAAAAAGAGGTGGCAGAGATAAGGCATGAACCAAGTCACTATCTCAAGACAAATTGTGCAGTCTACGGTATATCCAATGTAGTTAGACAAATAGTTTCTGCATGTTGCCTCCAAGATACAACAATCTAGCCACCTTTGTTAATTATCCTTGCGAGCCTACACTAAGATATAAGCTCTCTATAGTACTTTCCTTTCCCAGAAAATTTTGTAAAAGATAGAATATTCTTGTGAGTAGTAAGAAGCAATAGATAGTAAGTGTTTAGGACAATAAAAAGTTGTTTTTTGAAAAGTCTGCAGCTATCTATTTCAAAAATAAAAATGTGTATATTTGAAACTTTTATTTCTTTCCATATATATAGAGCCAGACATGTTGCTTGTCCTTAGCCAAAAAATAAAAAAGTTGCTATCTTCAAAACTTTAAATGATCATAAAATTGTTGAAATCAATGTGTGATCAATAGCTTTCTTTACATATATATATATATATATATATATATATATATATACATATTATAAACTAGTCAAAACATTTTGTATGTTGAGAACAAAAATTGAAAGGACCATAATGCCAAGCATTTAATGGTCCATTATTACAATACATTTTCAAAAGTTTTCTTTTTGAATATATGTTACAAAAAATTGCTAGCTTTTTGACCACTTTCCATTTAACCAAATAGTAAACATTTGTGTATATATGGTAACATAAAATAATTCAGCACGAGCTATACATTTAAGTGCTGAGAATCTTCCATAAATGACATTATTATGTCATATTTAAATAAGAACATTTGAATACAAAATGTTTAGAATGGAAAGTATATATATGTAATAAAACTAAATATACTAGCAATTATGATATTAATATCACATTAATGTTCATAAATTTCTTGATTAAAACCATTGACAAAAGCTATTCAAATTTTGAATTATATTTGAATTTCAAAATTTAGCAATCAATGTATCTGACATTAAGGGATAATTGATACACATAAATGAGTATTAAAATAAATATAATATTTTTTTATAAACATATCCAACAATAAATAAATAAAAAAAAAGTTTAATTTAGCTTTGATACCATATTAAAAATAAAAATAAAACTACTATGGAAGTAAAATTGCTTCATTGTTTACTAACTAACCAAAGCTAAATAATACATTGATGTGTTCTGATTATACTGACTATATATAAGTAAACAAAGCACATGCCAAGAGCCTTATAGCTGAACTAACATCTCCCCATATACAAAGTTCTTGGAAGTCTAGGGAGAAAACGGTTCGAAAACAAAAAACATAACTAAAACTAATCTAACATACTCTCTATAGTACTAACATAAATAGCCAAATTCCCTACTGACACTAGGGATAGCAAATATAACCCAACCCGATCCTAATGGGTCAGGTTTTTACCCAACCTATGAAACATTAAGGTTGAGTTTGGGTTTTTATAATTCAACCTATAGCAGGTTCGAGTCGAGTGTGGGTATTATAAAACCTGCCCGAACCCGGCCCAAATATATGAAATTTACATAAATGCCCTTAGTGTGTGTGTGTGTGTGTGTGTATATAAATATATATATATATATATATATATATATATATATTATCCTATAAACCAAACCCTAAACCAAAATACCTAATCTCAAGCTCTCAGTCACCTCTCTCTCTCTCTCTCTCTCTCTACTACCAGCCACCCTCTCTCGGCGTCACTTAGTCCCCACCCCTCACGGTCTAGCCTAGCTACCCTCTCACAGCCTCCTTTAGCCTCACAGCCTCCCTTAGCCTCATGACCCCACTACCTTGTTCAGCCTCATGGCTATGTTTTTTTTTTTTTAGTGCATTTCGTCTCTCATTGTTTTTTCTTTGTTTGTGTTTGTGATTTATGTGTTTGTATTTGTGTTTTTGATTTGAAAAGGAAAATCGTAAATCTGAAATTTTTGTTTTTTTTATTATGCTAGGATTTATTTATTTGTGTTTGTGATTTTGAAAGAGAAAATCATAAATATGAAATTTTTGTGTTCGTATTAGGATTTCTATGTTTGTGTTTGTGATTTTGAAATGGAAAATCATAAATCATAAATTTTTGTGTTTCTAATTTTGGGCCGGGCATGATGGGACGAGGCTTGCAAGGGCCCGAGGGGGTAGGTTTGAGGGTTTAAAAAAAACTCGTTTATTAAATGGGGCAAGTGTGGGTATTGGGGGCTAGCTTGCGGGGCAAGTTTGGCATAAAAAAACCTGCCCCAAATCCAACCCGTTGTCATTCCTAACCGACACATGTAAAACATCATAACTAGAGAACCCAAGTGCTTTGCACGTGTACAAAACATACATTTATACGACTTGTAGCAAAACTATACTTAAAACATAAACTACATGTCGTATTAGTCTTCTTTAAATCCATAGCAGGCTTGAAATCTGGTTTGACTGGATTTACAACACGACGAAATCTTAGAAGCCCCAAGGCTGATAGGCACAGAGAAATGTATCCAAAAAAAAAAAAAGACAACCCCATACTGAAATTAAGAGAAACATGGGTTTTGTACGTAGAAAAACATGCGAAATATAAAGAAAAAGCAATGAGGAAGAAATCTCAAAGATCTGGGCTGTAATTGATTCGATTGGCAACCAGTTGACTTACTGATGAAGCCAAAAAAAAAAAAAAAAACCCAAACAGAAACAGATGAACCCTAATGGCCTTAAGGATTGGCTTACTAGAAGTATGGTATGGCCTCGAGGAAACTAGTAGAACAAATCAATGATCTTGGCTCTAAGCTGTTGTACAAAGGCTGCAAATAGAGAAGATAGATTTTCCTTTTTTCTTCTTCTTATTATTTTGAGCGGGAGATGGATAAAGAGGGAATTTATTAAAGTAATGATATAAACACACAAAATTTCACGAGTTTTAGGGGCTATAAGTTGTGATAGTAATATATTATTTAAGATAAACACCCACACACAAGCACTAAAAACGTGTGTGTATAATCCATAATAAGATTGCTAATGTTGTAAATATTGTTTTTTTTTTTTTAAATGAGAAATACGAGTCTTTATTAATTATTGAAAAAACCAAAGCATCCTGAAATACAAAGGATTTAATAAGAGATGGGAGTTTCTTCTATCCAAGATACAAAGTGTCAATTCCTTTGGCGTGTTGAGCTAGAGTATGAGTTGGTTTGTTTCCTTGTCGCCAGACATGCATCAATTGATATCGTTTGAAGTTCTGCAGCTTAAGGCTGATGCCCACAATGATGTTCTCAATATTGATTGGCACTTGTGTCGTATTTGATAGAGCCCCTGCGAGCACAAAGCAATCTGTTTCAAAGATAGCTTCTTGTAATCCGATGTCCATAGCAAATGAGGCAGCTTCATCCATTGCTTTGGCTTCTGCTTCGAGTGGTCCAAATGGCAGTGGTAGGCATTTGCTTAAGGTAGCAAGCACTGCACCCTCATGGTCACGCACAATGATACCAATGCCCATTTACTTGGTGTTCTTGATGACAGCTGCATCTACGTTAACTTTATACCATGGGAAAGTGGGTGGAATCCACTGTGAGTCTTCAACAATGTTGGGGTGGCAGTGTTGGATGTGTGCAAGCTGAAAATCTTCGAGCAAGGAATGAGCTTTGTAGATTAGCTCCGACTGGACAACCACGGAGACCTAAGCCGAGTTTTTTTCTATTGTACCACATGCACCAACAAAGTGTGATGATCAATTCAAGCATATCCTTTCCTACGTGTTGAACGAAGAAGAGGTGCCAGATAAGGTCTATAAGCTCCCTGAAGTGCACGCCTCTAGTGTCCATTGGCAATCCGGTTGCTTCCCAAGCTTCACGTGCTTTAGTGGAATCCCAAAACATATGTCCACTAGTTTCCTCACCACTTGACAAGCTTCACAAGTGGCTTCCTCCAAAACCTTACGGTGGCTTATTCACTTTGGTAGGGAGTATATTGCGATATGCTCTTCAGGCAAAGGTTTTGAGTTTGGGTGGGATGTTAAGACTCCAGATGGTTCGCCAAAATAGGTGGTGATCTTGGTCGTTTTATGCTCAACAAGTATGGGCCTGTGAGGATAAGGAGAGAGCTATTTTGTAGGCGCTACTTACTGTGAAGATGCCTCTCAGAGTATAAGCCCAGATTTGTCGGTCCTTGGCATGGCTATGGCTACGGGGAATACTGAGGATTGCATCGGCATCATCTGTGATAAAAATTTGCTTGATCAAATCACTCTTCCACTCTCCTGAATCTTCGTCCAGCAGTGTGCATAACCGTGCATCCAAAGGTAAAGTGTTTGGTGGTGTGATGGTTCGGAAAGTGGTTACCATTGGAAGCCACCTATCATGCCAAATCTGCGTAGAGGTTCTATTGCCTACATGCCACCTATAATTGGCTCTAACTACATCCTGAGTAGCAATGATGCTTTGCCATGCAAAGGATGGTTTGAAGCCTAACTCCACCAGAAGAAAGTACATGTTTGGAAAATATCTAGCTTTTAGGACACAGTATACCAATGATTGGGTATTGGTTTGTAATTGCCAACCTTGCCTGGTGAGGAGTGCCAAGTTAAAGGCTTTTAGATTACGAAATCCCAATCCACCTTCCTTCTTTGGAACACAGACTTTGCCTTAAGATAGCCAAGCCATTTTATTTTTTCCGCTGGATTGATCCCACCAAAAGGCATGAACCATGCTAGTAATTTCATCACAAAGTGTATCCAGGAGTTTAAAGACACTCATGGTATATGCCGGGGTCACTTGAGCCACTGTTTTTATGAGAGTTTCTTTCCCCACCTGTGAGAGCATCTTCTCTTTCTAGCCAAACAGCTTGTTATCCAGTTTTTCCTTAAGAGCACAAAAAGTGTTCTTCTTTAATCTACCCACCAAAGAAGGTAAACCGAGGTATGGTTCATGTTTGTATGACTTCAACTCCAAAGCATTGCTTTATCTCTTCCTATAAATTTGGTGTGGTGTTGTGGCTGAAGAACAGTGTAGTTTTTTCCTGGTTTATTTTTTGGCCCGATGCATGCTCATAGGTCTCCAAGATTTGTTCAAGATGGTTGCAGTCCTCCCTTACGGATTGATAGAAGATAATATTGTCATTTGCAAAAAAGATATGTGAGATCTATGGGCCTTGTGGGCAAGTTGCTACACCTCGAATTGAACCAGTTGATGTGGCCTGTTGAAGAAGAGATGGCAGTCCTTTTGCCCAAAATAAGAAGAGGAAAGGGGAGATAGGGTCTCCTAGTCTCAAGCCCCGAGTGGGGATAATGTGGCCACGAGGCTTGCCATTTAACCTGATTGAGTAAGTAACAAAAGTAACACATTGCATCACAAGATTTACCCACTTATCATCAAAACCCATTTTATGCATAATATCTCTAAGGCAACCCCATTCTACTCTATCAAAAGCCTTACTCATATCAAGTTTCAAGTCCATCTCACCATTCTTACCACTTCTCTTTTGATTTAAGTAATTCATAGTTTCAAAAGCAACTAAAACATTATCAATGATAAGATAGTCGGACATAAAGGCATTTTGGTGTCCACTAATAATATTTGGGAGAAAACATTTTAGCCTATTTGCTATGACTTTAGAGGCCAATCTAGCGGTGACATTGCTCAAACTTACGGGCATGTATTGTGTTATCTTAGTGGGGCTTTTGATTTTTGGAATCAAGATAACATGAGTTTCATTAAATTTTTGGGGAATAATGCCCAAATTTAGAAAATCAAGTTAAATTTTAGTAACATATTCACCAAATAAAGACCAAAAGTGTTGATAGAAAAGCGGGGGCATACCCTCAGGACCTAGTGATTTTTTTGGGTGCATTTGTTTCAGTGCTCTGTAGACCTCATCTGCTTAGAAAGGTTGGCATAAGAAGCAACTCATGGAGTCAGTCACAATAGGTCAAATTGCTGCAATAATAGTTTATGTGTCTATGGGCCCATTTGTTTGGAAAATATTTGAGAAATAATCTAGTACTATCTTCTCCACTATCAGATCCTCTACCTTCCAAATGCCATTATCATTTGTGAGACCTTGAATGGTGTTTCTTTGCTTGCAGTTTGAGGCTTTCTGATGGAAGAAAGATGTGTTACGATCACCATCTGTGATCCACATGTGTTTTGCTCTCTGTTGCTACATAGTATTTTCTGCATCAAGCCAATAGTTAAGTGCCTTATGGACCTCATGTATTTGTTCCAAATCTTGTAGCAGGCTTTGCTCAAGGGCTTGCAACTCTTTTTCCAGCCAAGTTATTTGTCTTCCCATGTGACCAAACTCAGTCTTGTTCCATGAAGCTAGCCGTGATCTGCAACTGTCAAGGCAGTTATCAGTTAGGACACCTACTATTATGAATAAGCCCTCCATCCATGCTTCTTGAACAACTTCAACACAACAAGGATCTCATAGCCACATTGCTTTAAAGTGAAAGGGATGTTGGTTTTGTTGTTGTTGATGGTGACCATGAGAATGCAAGCTTACTACAAATGGTTGACATGTCTCAATTTTTATTAGTGGAACATAAAGTGCAGCAAGAAAAGTGGGACAAAATATTTGAACTCCTCTAATATCTCGCTTGTAGACCCTTGGTAAAGCATGGGGGAATGATTAATGTTCTGTCCTTCTTACATTACGTAGGTTTTAAAATAGTGTTAGACCTACATAATGTGAAAGGAAATATGTATATAGCATATGAATGAGATACTTGAAGAGCAACAATTATCTCAATGTGGTGAATTATTGTATTTGAATCTAAATAGAGAACCCAATGTACTACAATTAAGATACTATATCTAAGTTTTCCTTATAATGGTATCGATTCTCACACACTCTTTATTGTACATTGTCGGTACACATTACTCATTTCATATTTCAAATGTGGATATTAAGAAATAAAAATATATATGATGAGGCAAAATTCAGCAATTGAGTTCCTTGTCTCTACCGATGGACGAAGAGAATCGACTATGTCTCTGACGTAAAACCTACAATGAGTTTTAAACTGGAAATGGAGTAAATTGGTGTGGTGTTTGCCACTCCGAAGATTAAGTTAGAGAAAGGTTTTAGAAAAAGGGATTGGCTTAAGAGTAGTTTTCATATCGAATGTTTTGTGTAGCTCTATGCTTAAGAATAGTTTACTTTGCAATGACTAGTGCGTTATATGCCGATGTCTTGGTGGATATAATTCTGTTACCATTGCTCTGTGCATTAGTCTTTGGCTTGAATGCATTTAATAAATGCGTAACGTACCTTAGCTTTGTCGTTGAATGTGAGACGATTTTGAGTTTTTGGACTCATCAGTTGCCCCCCTATTCCTTTCTCCATTTGTGGGATGAGGTAGTAATACGGAGATTCGTTGCTTTGTGCTCCATGTGTAAGGCATTTATTGCAAGTAGAAGTTTTGTCTATCTGGTGACACATGTACAATCAAGATTTTCCCTTCGTGTCATTTTTTTTTTTTTTGGTTTTCCTGCACACGATCTCTTACTTTATTTCATGTTTTTCCCTCTCTTTCATTTTTCACAATTGTT
Organism: Quercus variabilis; assembly: GCA_030445155.1. Taxonomy (NCBI): domain Eukaryota; kingdom Viridiplantae; phylum Streptophyta; class Magnoliopsida; order Fagales; family Fagaceae; genus Quercus; species Quercus variabilis. The sequence goes on along the minus strand of CP129449.1, from coordinate 46,974,056 downwards.
TTGCCATTTCGCTTGTTTGGAGATTTCTTCTTCCTCATTGACTCCTCCTCTATTCCCGGTAAGTCTTTTCTCCTTTTTCTCTGTTTTCATTCTCTTATGGTAGACTACTCTCAAGTTAGGCTAGGTTGCCCTTCTATTTCTTTTCTCTTTGCTTTTTTGTGTGGCTTGCTTAAGTCCATAGGTAGAAAGCATACTAGGGTTGGTCTTTTTGTAGGGAGAGATTGTCCATACCACTCCATTTTGCTTTTCCTCTTCCCTTTGATCCATCATTCAATAGGAATTGCCCAAACTTTGGCAATGTCAAGAGAGGAGGTTAGGTCAAGTGAGCCTGAAATGGGCTTATCCTCTTCCAAGGACTATGGAGCTCTACAGGTTTCCTCCCTTTCTACTCCTCACAAAGCTTGGAGTATATGTTGTGCTTTAAAAGAGAAGGACAAAAGGCAAATTAGGAATAGATTCCAGTTCCCTTCCTCTGTTAAGGTTAGGATTCCTGATAGTGACGATAGAACGTGTCATTCATATGCTGACGAAGTCTGTTTCTATGAAGCTGACTTTGCAAGCGCTCTTCATTTCCCCCTTCATTCATTCATTAGCGAACTCCTTTATCGTCTTTTACTCACTCCTGCCCAATTAGTCCCTAATTCTTGGAGGATAGTGATTTGTTGTATGGTGGTGTGGATGTCATTAAAGACAAAGACATCATTAGGGTAGATGAGTTCTTGCATCTTTATCGCTTGTTGAGGTTCAAAATGTTACAAGTATCAAAATCCAAAGCAAATGGGCCCTCAAAATAAGGTAGGCCCAATCTGTGAACAAAACCCATTAAGAATGGACAAAAGGAAACCAAAGCCCATGAATGGGTAAGCCCTGGGCCTTAGAAACGGAAGGGAAAAGCAAAGGAAGTTTGGCCCAACCTTCTATAAAAGGAGCTTCCAAGGAACCTAGGGAGAAGAAAGGGACTAGACTAGGATACCTTGGAACTAATAGAGCCAGGGAGGGGATCCTCGGGAAGTGTAGGGAAGAATCAGCTAGGATTTGAACAAATTAAGGAGGCATGCCCATAGGCACAAGGAACGAAGGAAGCCATGTCCAATCAGCCACCTATAACTCATAAGAAAAGTTTTGGAAACAAATGGTGACTTAGGAATCAACACTTGAAGAAGGAAGCCTAGTACCTCGAGAAAAGTAGGAAGGTGAACTATGAAGAAAGGTGGCTGAGGATCTTTCAACATGACAGGGAGGAATCTACCTATTTGAAGAAAAAGGACAAAGGGTTAGACAACCAAAAAAGGGCTTTGAAAAGTCTCATTAGAAGTTTTGGGAAAAGGAACAGAAGCCAGCCCCATCAGGACCCCCCAAAAGAGGAAGGTCAGTTGGGAACTTTTGATAAGAGGGAAACCTCAAAAAAAGAATGAAATAAGAAAATGAGGAAAGGGAGGGGACCCTCCAAAGACTTTTTCAGAAGAAGATAAGGGAGGGGACCTTAGAGCTTATCCAGTAAGAACCTGAGGTACAAAGGAACCCTTTGTCCAATCACAAAGGAAAAGGGGTAGTGGTTGTGGTAATTCATAGAAACCCAGTTGACGTAGAAGCGGAGTCAAAGGGGTCCTTCCATCCAAACACATTCAAGACCCTCTAGAAGAACTCCAAGTTCAGATCCTTGTTTAACTAGTTGGGATTCAAACCAGAAGCAAGAAGACGGAATCCCTCATGAGCATAGCAGTAGACTCAAGGGTGGAGTGTTTCACAGTGCAATCTCATGCAAGTAGAGGCTTCTTGGAAACAACTAATGCAATAACCTTCATGGATGAAGATTATGGAGGTTGAGTACCCAAACCATCGAAGGCCTCTCTATTTGACAGCCACCATAAATGGTGTTCAAATCAGGAAGGCATTGATAGATACAAGAGCTTCACTCAACCTCATTGCCCTAAGTTTCCTAAAGGGTGTTGGCATGGCTGGTAAAAGGATCCTGGGAGCTCATATAGAAATAACAAGATTTGGAGGAGTTGTAGAATCTATTAAAGGGTACGTGCAGTTGGCCCTAAGGGTAGGCCCCGTAGTAGCTTTGACTCAGTTCTATGTAATCAACTTAAAGGTTTCTTATCACATCCTATTAGGGCAACCTTGGCTCTACAAGCACCGCTTAATCCCATCAACGTGCCACCTATGTGTGAAAGAGAGGCTGAATAGAGGCCCATAAGGTTCCCTACCAACCCAATCAGGGAGAAGTGAACTTTATAAAAACTATGGGCCCATATGGTACATGTGTTTAAACACATTTCAGTTTTTAAATAACATTACACGTATTTCCTACACTTTTTCACCTGCAAAAATTTTCAAAAAAACTGAAAACAATTATCTAAATACACGTACCAAACAAGCCCTATGTTTTATGATGAGTTAGCACTAGATGATGAATGTCCCACACTAGGGACCCCGGGGCACCTGTCTTAGAAGAAGGAGGTAGCACCCATGATCTGAGGGATCTCTTGGACAGGAAAAGGCAGAAGAAGGATGCCAATTCCTCAAGATCTTGAGAGTGTGTAGTAGTCTAGGAACCTGGAGGTAGAATGATATATCGCTTATAAAGGTACACGGGACCTGAATGCACTCAGCAAGAAGGTCTTGGACCACCAAATTGCGTGACGACTTAAAAGGAGATCCTAGAGGATGAGGAGAAGGAAGCACAGATTCATCCCAAAAAGAAGTTGGAAAAAGTAAACTTAGGAGTTGACCCAGGAACCCTAATGCCTATTTTTATTAGCAATTAGTTATTAGCAAAGGAAAATTGCATGGACATATGATCAAGGTTTTGAAACCCAGACTATTCAATGAACCGTAAAAGGTTTTTGAGGTTGGACCAAGGTCGAACCGTAATGACGTCATAATTAATTTAATAATTATTTAAAATATAAATAAATATATTAAATTAGTAAAAATTGAAAATTTATCTAAAAATAAAGATAAATAATTATACACACACACACACACACACACACACACACATATATATATATATTTAAATTTTTTCTTAGAGCTCTTAAGTCATGAAAAAGCTCATTTAAGTATCCAATAATTTTTATTTTTATTTTATGAGACCCAATAAAATGGTAAAGAGATAAATTAATGTCTGCCCATGGCTAAAGCCCATTTGACAACCCAAACAATTTTTTTTTTATGCCTAAGCCCATTTGAATGGTCCACCATTTATGAATGAAAAAAAAAAAAAAAGAGGATAAATACAAAAGCTAGAGCCTAGAACGAGTGGTTGATAGTTGTTTGACTTGTTTCAAAAAAAAAAAAAAAAAAAACGAATGGTTGACAGTAAAGCTTCATGGTTGACAACAAAGCAACAGCAGTAAAGCAAGCAAAAAAGAGGACTTCATTTACCAAAAACAGAAGAAGACTCCGAGGGAAAATGAAGAAACAACATCATAAAAAACACAGAGAGGGAGTGCGAGCTAAACAGAGAAGAAGAATAGGAAGATGGCAGTGCAATCTAAAGTCTGATAGCATCTCACGGTGGTTGAAGTTTTAGCCTTCAACAATGGCCGTAAGCGTGAAGTACTATGAAGGGAGCAGAATTTAAGGTTTTTTTTTTTTTTTTTTGGTTCAAATTCAAAGGGAAGTAGGGAACCATGAGAAGCGTTCTAATCATAGTTCTCAGAACCGTGCAATTGGATCGCGGTTCGAACAGTTCTCTACTTTTTTGGCATAGACCAGTTCTTAAGACTAAAAAAACTGTTTGTGAGAGGTTCACGATTAATCCGGTCGGACCGTATGGTCTAGTCCAGATTTAAAAACCTTGCATATGATGAGATGCTTGGCTTGGATCTCGGGCAGGTGGTTCATTTTCTCAATGTAGATCTAGGAATCAAGCGAGTAATCCAACTAGCCAGGGTATCCCACACTAAGGTAAAGGCTCAAATCGCTTAAGAGGTCAAGATGTTGTTGGCAGCAGGATTGATCAAGCCTATCCAACATCCTAAATGGCTTTCCAATATAGCTCGTGAAGAAAAAGAATGGTCAAATCAAGTGTTGTGTAGATTTTCGCAACCTAAACAAAGCATGTCCCAAGGATGAATTCCCCTTACCCAATATTGATCTCCTTATAGACTCAACTATGAGAAGTTCCATGTTCTCCTTCATGGATGGGTATAGTGGGTACAATCAAATTTGGATGACTATCAAGGATGCTAAGAAAACAGCATTCAGGACCCTGATTGGGAACTTTTATTATACTGTGATGACTTTCAGCCCTAAAAATGTAGGAGCCACATGCTAAAATACTATGACAGCCATCTTCCATGATATGTTGCATCAAAAGATCGAAGATTATATAGATGATATTGTGGTAAAATCAAAGACCAGGGCAGGACACTTCTAAGTACTTGAACGAGTCTTTAAAAGATGTAGAATGTACAAGCTACACATGAACCCTCTAAAGTGTGCCTTTGGATTATCTGCTGGAAAGTTCCATGGGTTCCTGGTACATCACAGAGGCATAAGCATGGATCCAACCAAGGCCACTACCATAGCAACCATGAATAGGCCCACAATAGTCAAAGAGCTCAAAAATTACCTTAGAAGGGTCTCTTATATTAGACGGTTTGTACTAGGCCTAGCCTCGATCACCAATGGATTATCCAAACTGTTGAAAAAGGGAGCTGAGTTCATGTGGGGGGACTGAATAGCAAGAGGCCTTCTAAAGGATCCAGCAGATCATGAACCATTAGCCTATCCTATGAGCAACAACACATAGCCCAAAAGATGCATGGACTTAAGCCCAAAACAATAAATTTTTAGAGAATGGGTTGGAAAACTGGGCTTTAGTGAATTAAGCAACAAGTCAATGGATTTTGATCACAAAGGGAGAAAGATTATAGTCGTCCTCTAAAGAAAATCGTCCTCAACCAAGTCTGAGGAGACTGATTCTTCTATATTGCTTTTGAAGCATTATTACAAGTCTGATTCTAGATTGTTACAATGTGTCTTTCTTGATTTTCCCCCCCAATCCCTTCAAGGGTCTCTTCCATTATATATCTCCCTTCTGGTGATCTTGGCCTTCCACTTGTTGATCATCCAAGCCACCACTTGAGTGCCCGTCCTATCAGACACCCCTTCTGGTTTCTCTGAGTTGTGGTAGTTAAGGCAGCACTGTTCAAGGGCCTTCTCCACATAAATGCGGCTAGAAAAATAGCTGTAGCGCTGTTTAGGGGTCCTCTCCACATAAATGCAATGATGTGGTAGTGTTGATGTCAGCTTGATGACGTGGCAATGATGACGTCACCTAAGGCTGACGTGGTGTAGATGGCATAATCGATGACATCAGCCAATGTAGATCTAGCATGTGGCAGCACGTGGAGGATCATGAAGAAGTGTGGTGGTGCATGGTGGTGTATGATGATACTGCTAAGACTTTTAATGGTGCATAAGGGCACGTGAGTGGTTTAATGGAGACAAGTTTTCACAGGTGAGCAAATCGGAGAGAGTTTATTCTAGTGGTGCGACCTATGGTCTGATTGGAGAAGCAGAAGCGGTGGTGGTGGCAAGGTAGTGGTCTTTGATGTACAGTAGTCACAGTAGTGGCAGTGGTGATTCTGACAATGACGGCTATAGTCGATGACACCCAAGAAGACAAGACTGTTTTAGAGTGATACACCAGAGGATTAGAGCAATGGCTCTAATACCATGTTAGAAACATTGAATGAATAATATTGTATTTCACACTTAATAAACTATACATGAGTGCCTTTATATAGGAGGTAGAGTGTATAGTACAAGTATGTATGTTATACAAGTAAACAATGTGGGCCTAATGCCCACACCCTATTACACATTAACACTGAAATGGTGAGTTTAATTCACGATCAGTTTATGAAAACAAATGGTAAGTTAAAACTAGTACTCACAAAAAAATAATAATAATAATTTGAAGAAGCCTGGGCCTACCATGGCAAAACTTACACATTTTGATTGGTTATGAGACTTTTTTTTTCTTTTTCTTTTTATAATTAATCGCGGTTCCCTTACAACCTTTGTCACGCCTCAAAACCACAATGGTCCAAAGCATAATAAATACTTCTCAAAGGTACCTGCTGATTTTTCCTTTTTGACAATTTTATCCAAAATTCATTATCAAAGTTCCAACATCAAGAATTATCATAAAAATTTCATTAATGATACTCCCAAAGTAAGTTTGAGTTCTATGCAATAATTACAAGGATCATTGGCCACAAAAGAATGGAGGTCTGAATAAATACAATTACATATCATTAACTTGTCCTATCAATGGAAATAAAGTTATAACCACTATAATATACAAAAGAATAAGTCAAGCCTACACTGGATATACATCATCTAAATATCGCCATCCCAAAAGTTCAAATACTTCTAGCCACCAAAAGCTGTCTCAAAATGATCGTTGCCTACTTTGAAAAAGTTTGTAAGATGATGGAATGAGACAGAACCCAGTAAGAAGTATAATTAATGGGGGTAGGGGAAATGTAAGTTTCATGATGATGAATAATTTACAAAGCATGTTGTAATTTGGGATTTTCCAAATAAATTCTACAAAACGATTTCCAAAAATAATATGACAAGAATGATTAGAATGATAAAGCATATAGGTTCTCAAAATGCTTGCATGAAACTACATACCATATTTTGTAAGCAATAACAATACAATTCTAAATCCAATGCCACATGACAATGCTGTCACAAATACGGAACTAATCTGCCATCACAAAGACATAACTCATCACTGACACATAGCTAGAACTAAATACGACGTCATAAAGATAGAACTCATCGCCATTACAAAGACAGAACTAATATGCCATCACAAAGACGGAACTCATCGTCGTCACAAAGACAGAACTCAATAACCATCACAAAGGCAGGTGCTAAGATATCATTGTCACACAAACTATACTATCTAGCTAGGTAATCACCAGATAATTTACCTTTAATTTAAAATACGTAATTTACTTCCAAGTAGTTTCATAAAATATTTGAATACCTAAGATATTCACAAGGTTCTCACAGCCTTCAACTGATTTCTTGTCAAAAAGATTTTCTATTAACTTCCCAAATAACATAGGTCAAGATAAAGCATCTTTATATTTTGCAAATAATGCAATAAATCCATAAAATCTATTCTCAAGAATTTAATCAAATATGCTAGTCTTTTCCATACTAACAAATCATGAATTCCCCCATATGCAATAAGAAATATGTTGCACTTTCAATACTTCATGCGTTTTTCATAAATGATTAACAATGATATTACACATAGTACGTTTTAGGAAAACTATGAATAATGTTCCAAAATGGGTTTAACCATAAAATACTTTAGTGCAATAAGGATTCATTTTTTAAAATCCCATTAAGAAGCCATTTACTTCGCAACCCACACAAGCCTAATTTTCCAAACTCCAAAGTTTCTCAACCAATTACTTTACAAGGCATAGACTTCCATTATACTCATGAATCATTGAAGGTATTATCTCTAACATCAAAACCTCAATAATTTATGAGTAGTTCCCACAAGATTTTCACAACATCATCAAGAGACCCATGAAACCAAAATCACAATATCCTCTAACAAAAACCGTTTAAATCTTTTACTAGCTCCAAATAAACTCAATAAAAATTATATTCACCATCTATTCACATTAAAACCCCTAAATTTTCACTACTTAGATAGCCACCATTGTAAAAACTATAAATTCACTCATCAAATAACTCCACCAATACAAAACTCATACATATAAATACATGAGTATCACTTCCAAAACTCATAAATCACATGAATATTATTATCAAAGCTTAGATAAGAGAACCTTAAGTAAAAGCATAAAACCCATAAATAAATAAATAAAAAGATTATAAATATTTATTTCAAATGAAAGGGATGAAGATGCTTAGAGGTTTCAAAGGATTTTCCGGTGACTTCGCTGGAAAAATGATGGTGGAGATGATAGTGCGGAGTCGGTACCATGGGAGAGTGTAAAGGAGTGATAGAGAGGAGTGTTTGTTGTGGTGTGGTGAGAGATTGAGATATTTTGTGAGATGTGTGATTAGGAATTAAGGGGGTAGGTGGGTGGGGCTCATGTGTGGGTGAAAATCTGACCCCCCCCCCCCCCCCTTTTCTTTTAGTTTTTAAAGGGATGGGATGTTACAACCTTGCTTTCTTCAAAATACAATCTTGTATCACTTTTTTGTTTTTATTCTATAAATTAACATATATAGGTATCTAATCATGATAGGCCAAGAATGTATTGACCCCTTGTGATAAATTGACTAATTAATTAGCCAAGTTAGTTAATTAATTCAATTAACATGCAATATACATGGTGGCATAAACAAACCACCAATTAAGTTAATATATAGTAGAAAATAAAGTTAACACGGTGATTTGTTTACAAATAGAGAAAACTTCCAAGGTAAAAATCTCATCGGGTGACTTTAAGGTCACCACTCCTAAAAATACACCATTATCACAACAAGCGGTTACAAGTAAAAGAATCTCAATACCTTATACAAACCTACAATCGAACCTTTACCCCAATATACAATTGGACTTGTTATATAGTGACAATATCTCTTTTTCAATGAATAGGTCCTAGTACATGACTAACCAATCGATGCACAAATCCAAGTACATGGGTAACACACTAACTTGAGAAGGATGTTGGCTGCAAAGTTCTTCAGTTCATCAACATGATAAAGATCACGAAACTCCTTAGTTACAAAACCCTATGGCGTACAAACGCAGCAGCTTCTTCAAGAGAAAGATGAACTAGGGCATATGTCTCCAATCACACTATGCTTGTGAAAAACCTTTGCATCAAGTTTCACTCACTTGTATATTCTGTGACAGCCCTTAAAATAATCCTTATATATATTTAGGGTTGTAAGAAAAGAAAACATAAACATGTATACACGAATATGGGTGAAATCATATCTAAAAAACTGATTTTCATAAATCTCAATATATAGGTTATCTATCGAGCAGTTGTCTTACATCGGGTTGAAGATCCCTTTTAAACCTTAATAGATGCTATCTATCAAACTAGTTGTCGAGCTTTAAAAGACAGTGCTTCTTCACTTGATTCTTGGACAGATTTACATAGCTTTAACACTTGGACTTTAACCCTTATTCCTTGAAGTATTAAACACATCATAGATCTACTCAATTGCAAGTGTGTTTTGTCAAAGGATTAGCCAATTCTAAATGACATATGTTCCTAACATGATTCACATATATCCTAACAATCTCTCCCTTTGGCAATTCGTGACAAAACCATAACAAACAAATGAAATATGAGAGAAGTCATAAATCACTCAAGAAGAGAGTTCATGGTAAGAAAAACTTTGACAACCTGTATTTCTAAAACATTTTAAACAAAACTCATCACGACATCTTAGTGTGAAACACAAATAAAAGATTGCATACAATTAATAAGAAGCATGTGCATAAATAAAGAAAAGAAATAACACATGAAGAGATAGGTGAAAGAATGTAATAAAAACCTAAATATATATATATATATATCAAAATGAATATAAGGTTTGCTATCACAAAATAAAAACAATGTATCTAAAATAAAAAGAAAAGAAAAGATACAAAAAGTCCTCACTACATCCCTCATAAACAAAAACACTCCCCCTAATAAAGATAATCTCCTATACTAACTCCCCCCCTAAGTACATGACTACTCTCATACCTAAAACTACTCTCCCTTTTGTCACAAATGACAAAGGGTAAGTCACTAAGAAGCAGTCATCTCCTCGTCACCTGAAGAGCTAGCTCCATCATCCTCATCAACATCATCACTACTAGAGACAACATCACTCTCATCCTCGAAAGCCTATGGAGATGGAGATGAAGAAACAGTGAAACTACCACGACAGCCTATCCTCGTGAAATACGACCAACACGGGTGTTCACCTAACACAACTCATCACTGAGACTGTTAAGGCAAGAATCCATGCGCATAAGTTGTGCCATGATGGCCGTAAGAGTCACTCCACCCGTAAAAGAAGAAGGAGCGCAAATGGATAGAGCAGAAGAAGCTGAAGGAATCACCATCTTGGTTCGTGGCTGCTTCAGTTGAAGCTAGGCCTCACTCCGTCTAACAATCGCTACGCCTATAGCGCATATGACAGAGAAGTGTGTAGATTCAAGATAGGAGACTGATGCATGGCGGAGAATTCGCATGATAGACGAAGGAAAAATGAGCTTATCATGGGTCGCTGTATTCTAATAAACGTCTATAAGGGATAATATGAAATGAGAGGGAAAGTCTACGGTAAGCCTCTCAATGAAGGATAGCAAAAAGCGAGCACGAGGTTAGTAATAGAGTTATAGTGACATAAGGGATAAAGAACAAATGTCATCACCATGTTAAGGAACCTTAGACCTATTGCAAAGCCTGAGCAAAGGATGTTTTGATGATCACCCCAAGATGAAGGTGTCTCATAGAAGAGAGATGAGAGATCGTCATTGGACACAGTCCTAAGATGATCACAGTTGGGGTAGTCAGGATGCGCTACCCTCGGGACGTGTAGCACCTCGGATATAAGATCCAAAGTGACTACAATACGCATACCTTAAATGTGAGTGATGAAATGAGGTACAAAGTAATCTAATTCGTGCATATTGAAGTAAAACTCCTGTATGATCACAGAGGGACAAGTAACCAAGATGCCACAAAAGTGACTCCTAACCCCTACTGTAGATGATAGTGAGAAAGTCAGTATCGAAAAAATCTAATAGGACAACTTAGAGTTTCGAATGAATGCCGCATCATGAAAAGTTCTCCAAGAAGTCAGTACGGGCCTTCTCATCACGAAACCAAACGTGAGAGGGAGTAGAATCAATAGTAGATGCTGCCCGGAACAAAAAGGGTTCCTAGATGGAGTAGACTTACTTTTAGGTGCCATAGAGCAACTAACCGAAAGAAGGAGAGAGAGGGAGGGACAAACAAGAAAGTACAACACAAATCAATATCAATAAGATAGAAAAAAATGGTACATATGCATGAAAAATGCATGAGCATATGACATACAACAATAAAAACATCATGAGCTCAGCCCAATCTAATCCTACCAACACATATCATTTCAACATAGTAAACACACATCTAAAATGCATGAATCATTGTTACAATTTAAATGTGATGCAATGCATGAGCATTTAAGATCATTTAAACAAAACCCATCCTAAAAATTTCACAAAAACTTCATCAATTTTGAAAAACCCCAAAAGTTAGGTCAAAATGAATGAAATGTATGATAAAAAGATAAAAATGCAAGGATTAGTTTGAAGAATGAATGGGGAAGATGAAGAGTGTGATTGAGAAGTGTTTGGGAGAGGGAGAGACGTTTTTCTATCGAGAGAAATCGAATAAAATGAGAGAAAATATCGCACTGAGAAATATATATATATATATATATATATAGAAAACACAAAGCTCAATGGATCGAGAGGTGTCGAGCTTTAATTTTTGCCAGATGGAGCTATTGAGAGGTGTCCACAGCAAAGTGACCTCAATGGATCGAGAACTATAGAGCACTATCGAGCATACAGAAACCCTCTCGATGGATTGAGAAGCTGTCAAGAAGCTATCAAAACAAATTCTTAAAAACTTCGAAATTGTGATAACAGCTATCGAGAAAGGAAGATCAGGAGACTCGATAGATAGCCTAGCTGTCAAGAAGTATCGAGAAGCTGTCGAGATTGCTCAAAAATAGTTTTTCAAAGAACAGAAAAACACAGATAATAATGCAATCAAACATGCTACTTAATCAAAGATCCAAAAAACATTTTAAACTCTCAAAATCATCTCTCAACAAGAAAAATGGCAAGCATATAGATCCAAAACACACACACACTAAACAAGTCTAACCAATTTTATATTTCAAAAACAAGTTATGACAGTTTATTGAGCATACATTAACACATGTATTCCTTGTGATAGCAAAATCACATTGTACTTGCACATATATCAAAAGTAACAAAGAATATAGTGTGTTATGTGTGAGAAACATCGCAATATTGTATAAATATCTACAAGTTATGACAATTTGAGATATGAGAAAATCACTTTGACTCACACACAATCATAACTGCTTGATAGGGACTATCACCTTCAAGATACATCCTATAACTCCCACATGTCCTAAAAGACATGCTTGCAATCATATATAAAGCATTTTTTTTCATTTTGCTTTTTTATTTTTCTTTGCATATTTTTCTTTTTAAGCATATCATGCATCAGCATATAAGAGGGAGAAAAGAAATAGCCAATGATGTTAAACTTTTGACATTATACTTTTGCTATGCTGAAGCATACAAATGTCATTTCATAATTGGCGAGCAACAGTGATGAGATGGTTATTTATGCCTTTCTCTTAAAATTTTCTAGACCTTCATGTTAAAAAAAGTAATACAAGCGTTAAGTACAAGAGATTACTTAGTCTTACTCATCACAAACATGAGCCACAAAACTCACTTGCTTAGTTGTACATAAAGATACTCATATAAGCTACAAAAGATATAAAGTATCAATGTGCACAAAACACACACTGTATCAATGATCATCCAAGGTACACAAGTATCAATGTGCACAAAACACACACTGTATTTGTATTTTTCTGATTTTTTTCAATTTTTTTTAATTTTTATGAAAAACAAAATAATACAAAACTAAAAACAAATAAACAAAAACATGTTAAATAAAGCAAAGTATAAAACTAGATGCAAATGCATAATGAAAGAGGAGGAGAAGAGGAGATCAATCCATGGAGATAACACCAATGTTTTGGCAAAGGAATTCAAACTGTTTGCTATCAAGAGGTTTGGTGAACAAATCAACCTTCTGATCATTAGCATGAATGAATTCAAGAATGAGAGTACCATCTTCAACAAGCTCCCGAATGAAGTGATGTCGAATCTTTATGTGTTTAATTTGAGAATGTTGAACAGGATTCTTAGAGATGTTAATGGCACTGGTATTGTCACAATAGATGGTAAGATGTTCTTGACGAATACCATAATCAAAGAGGAGTTTTTGTGTCCATAGAAGTTAGGTGCAACAGCTACCAGTAGCGATGTATTTAGCCTTTACAATGAATAATGAGATAGAATTCTGCTTTTTGCTCACCTAGGAGACAAGATTATTACCCATATAAAAACAACTCCCCGAAGTACTCTTTCTATCATCAACATTCCCAACCCAGTTTGTGTTAGAATACCCAACTAAGACATCACTTTTGTCCTTGCTATACCATACACCAAAGTCAGCAGTGGTTTTGACCTACTTTATGATTCTTTTCAAAGCAATCATATGAAACTCTTTGGGATTAGCTTGATATCTAGCACATAATCTCGCACTGTAGCTAATGTCAAGTCTACTAGCAGTAAGGTAAAGGATACTACCTATCATGCTTCTATAGAGAGACGAATCAACACTCTTACCAACAAATCAACAATGAGTTTAACATTTGGGCTTATAAAGGTTCTAACAAAACTAGCAGATTCCAAATCAAACTTTTTCACAAGATTTTTAGCATATTTAGAGTGAGATATGAATATACCTGACTCTTGCTGATGGATCTACAAGCCAAGGAAGTGATTTAACTCTCCAGCCATGCTCGTCTTGAACTCAGCCTACATGAGTTTAGAGAAACTATAAGCAAGTTCATCCTTAGTTGACCCAAAGATGATATCATCAACATAGACTTAAGCAACTATTAACTCACAATCTTCCCTTTTGATGAAGAGAGTTTGATCATCTTTTCCTCTTATGAACCCATGTACACCAAGTATTGTGTAAGCCGATCATACCAAGCTCTAGGAGCTTGCTTTAAACCATAGAGTGTCTTCTTAAGGTACAACACATGATTCGGAAAGTGTGGACCAATGAATCCTTTTGGTTGAGCCACATAGACATCTTCTTTAAGGAATCCATTCAAGAAAGTAGTCTTTACATCCATTTGGTAAAGCTTGAACTTCAAGTGACATGCCAAGGCTAGGAGAATCTTGATGGACTCCATATAGGCTACTAGAGCAAATGTCTCATCATAGTCTACTCCTTCCATTTGAGAGTATCCTTAAGCCACAAGATGAGTCATGTTATGGATCACATTACCTTCCTCATCAGTCTTGTTGCAGAAGATCCACTTTGTACCAATGATGTGCTCACCTTCTAGTCTAGGTACTAGAGTCCAGACATCATTCCTTTGAAATTGAAGTAGTTCATCATGCATAGCTTCAACCCAGCTTTCATCTTAAAGTACTTCCTTGACCTTGATGGGTTCAACCTGTGATAAATAACAAGAATATAACACAAAGTTAGCAACATATTTATCAACTATACACTTCCTTAGTGTAAGTTCATTCATGTTTTTCACAATAACTTTAGGAGGAGGATTCAACTTAATCTTGGAGGAAGGTCCTTTCTCTTCATAGGATTCAGAATCAGGTGAGATGGGTATATCTATTGAACCTTTTACAACACTTGGAATGCTGAGAGTACTTGGAGATGCGAGCTCTTGATCAACAATTTCTTGAACATCCTTAGGCTTAGGAGGAAGAATTTCTTTGGGAATTTCCTCAATAATTTTCTCAAAATTGGACTCTGAGGCTTCATCAATCGCAACATTCACAATTTTCGTCACCTTCTTGGTTCTCTTGTTGTAAACCCGATAAGTCTTGCTTGTAGAGGAGAATCCCAAAAATATTTCTTCATCGCTTCAAGAGTCAAATTTTCCCACATTCTCTCTATCCTTGAGAATGCAATAAGTACTTCCAAAGATTCTGAAATACTTAACATTTGGCTTCCTTCCCTTCCACAACTCATGGGGAGTCTTCTTGGTACCGAGTATGAAATACACCCTGTTAACCATATGACACGTTGTGTTGACAGTTTCTCCCCACAAGTTTCTAGCCACATCCTGGTTATGCAACATGGCTCTAGCCATCTTCTGAATAACTGTGTTCTTTCTTTCTACTACATCATTTTGCTAAGGAGTAATAGGAGCAGAGAATTCTTGAGATATACATGATCTAGTGCAAAAGGACTCCATGTAAAAGTTCTTGAATTCTTTGCCATGGTCACTTCGAATTCAATCAATCTTTAAACTCCTTTCATTTTGTAGTCTTATGCATAAGGCTTCAATGTGCTCAGGAGCATCTAACTTGGATCTCAGGAGAATTACCTAAGTTTACCTAGTGAAATCATCTACCACAACCATGATGTATCTCTTCCCACCAAGAGACTTAGTTCTAGTTGGACCCATGAGATCCAAATGTAGTAGCTCCAATAATCTAGATGTAACGGATGTCTGAGTGCCCAGATGTTTGGCTTTAATCTGTTTCCCAAGCTAACACGGTCCACACACCACATTGTTCACCCTACTGAGCTTTGGTATCCCCAAAACTGATTGATGCTTAGATACAATTGAAAGATGTTTGTAACTGGCATATCCCATTTTTGGGTGTCATAGATCTTTATTTGGTAACAAATGTTATTGCACATTATATCAACATCAGGGACTAAACCATAACAATTGTCCAGAGTTTGAACACCACTTATGAGTTTCTTTCCAGACTCATTTAATACAAGGCATTTCCCTTTTGAGAACAGCACCATAAAGTCTTGATCACATATCTAACTTATGCTCAACAGGTTCACTCTTAGACCTTCTACATATAGCACATTTGCAATGTTTAGCAATCCAAGTAAAGAGATTGTTCCCTTTTGTTTAATCTATGATTTGCTCTCATCATCAAAAGTGACATTGCCACCTTTCTTAGACTTGAAAACCTTAAAAAGAGATCGGTCTCCAATCATGTGTCTTAAGCAGCTGCTATCAATGTACCATAAACATGTGTCCATAACCTTAAATGCGGGCTCCATCATGAAGCACACCTCATTCTTAAATGAAAAATCAGTAGGAATTATGTTTTCTCTCATCTGCCATTTATAAACAAAGTTTTTAACTTCCACTCTTCTCAAACGAACTCCTTTGCATATTTTCATTATGAGACAGTCTAGTTTCTTCTTTGTCATGCTAAGATCTTTTCCAATAATCATCATGATGGATTTCAAATAACTTTTAGACTTGCATTTTCTAATACATTCAATCAAGTAGAGATTAGAAAAACAAGATGTATTTGAAAACAAAGATCTTTCCATGCCGGTTGCAGCCCTGACAACAGGGGTCAATGGATCACACAAGAAAGATTAACCCTAATTAGATTGTGCCTACTCTGATACCTAAGAATGTATTAACCCCTTGTGATAAATTAGCCAAGTTAATTAATTAATTCAATTAACATGCAATACGCGTGGCAACACAAACAAATCACGAACTAAGTTAATATGTAATGGAAAATAAAGTTGATACAGTGATTTGTTTACAAATTGGGAAAACATTCAAGGTAAAAACTCCACCAGGTAACTTTAAGGTCACCACTCCCAAGAATCCAGTATTATCATAACAATCGATTACAAATAAAGGAATCCCAGTACCTTATACCAACTTATAATTGAACCCTTACCCCAATACATAATTGGACTTGTTTTATAGTAACAATCTCCCCTTTTCAATGCACGGGTCATAGCATGTGACTAACCAATCAATGCACAAATTCAAGTACATGACTAACACACCAACTTGAAAAAGATGATGACTGCAAAGTTCTTCAGTTCATCAACACGATGAAGATCACGAAGCTCCCTAGTTACAAAACCCTACGACGTACAAACGCAACAGCTTCTTCAAGAGAAAGATGAACTAGGGCATATGTCTCCAATCATACTATGCTTGTGAAAAACTTTTGCATCAAGTTTCACTCACTTGTATGTTCTGTGACTACCCTTAAAATAATCCTTATATATGTTTAGAGTTGTGAAAAAAAAAAAAAAAAGCCTAAACATGTATACACGAATATGTGTGAAATCAAATCTGAAAAACTAATTTCGTAAATCTCGATAGATAGGTTATCTATCGAGCAATTATTGAGCATCGGGCTAAAGATCCATTTAAACCTCGACAGATGCTATCTGTCGAGCTAACTGTCAAATTTTAAAATAAAGCACTTCTTCACTTGATTTTTGGACAAATTTGCAAAGTTTTAACACTTGAACTTAAACTTTTGTTCTTTGAAGTATTAAACACATTCTAAATCTATCTAATTACAAATAAAGTATGTTTCGTCAAAGGATTAGTCAATTCTAAATAACATATGTTCCTAACATGATTTACATATATCCTAACAAATCAGATTAATCATGTTTTGTTTTCGGAATGTCCATTCATCGTATCACAAAAATAATGAATTAATCATGTTTTAACTGGGGTCATTAACAAGATTTGTGGAAGAAATTGTATGAGTTGATTAAAAAATGATTATATCGACCTTGATCTGCTTTATATACACAGTAGAGGTAAGCAACAGAAGAATAACTGAAAAACTAAACAAACAGCCTAAAAACAGTTACAAAGAGAACACGTGTTAAGCACATGATGCTTGACTGTCTATTCTATTTAGAAGTAAAACTACATGCATCTTTTATTACTTATTAAGCCAAAAACGACAGCAGCTTTTTAGCAGCTCTGCTTTAAGCTTCAACACATCTTCTTCAACTCTGCAACTGATTCTAACTCTTCTTTTCTTTATTTTGACCGTTATTCGGCCATAAGTTCTTCAAAGTCAGCCATAGAATATTTTCTCAAAAGTCAAAATCCAAATGAAATTCATTTTTTTATACAGTTAATTCGTGGGCTAATGTTTCTGTATATAGGCTCCACAAACAGATCTGATCATATTAATACAAATTAAAAGATAGTTCTATGAAAAAAAAAATTATACTTCTTGGAATTTTGTGCATTATAAAATTTAAATCCTTACTATTGCGATTCTCTCTCAGAGGGAGTTAATTAGTTAAGCTTTAAACACCGTAAAAACCATTTGTTTTAAGAATACCAATTTTTTGTTCTAGCCTTAGCATAGTAAATCCTGAAACCACATATAAAATTCAACCAAAAAAAGAAAAAAAGAACATACCGGTGACAAGAACACCATTAGTGATAATAAATAATAGGATTTTATTCACGTACCTGTTGATGTTATGAGCAAACGTTTTCAAATATGCAGCAATATTTTTTGCACACACACACGATACATCTATCTAACTTTAGGAATGCAAGGGAAGTTATGGTTAGCTCTTTATCACTCATTAGTCATTACTGATCGGGATTAAAACTCTGCACTTTACCTCACATCAAGTCTAGAGGGTATAATCTAGGAAAAGGCATACCAAGGCCCAATATTGACCTAATATTCTAAATAACTTTCAAGTATATTAATTGAGTAACATTTAATTCATTTAAGAAAATAAAATTATTATTAATGGAAATCCAAATTTATTTTTAAAAAAAAAAAAAAAATCATCTTCTAGTATCTAAAGACAATAAATCATGAAAATTCCACTAAGAGAAGCCTTCATTATGAAGGAAGAAAAATTCAATTGGAAAAAATAAACACTTTAAAGATTTAATTCAGAGATTTAAGCCATTAAATTCAACCAAAGTTCAAAAATTTGAAAGCACTGATAACAAAATCTTATTGCTCTATATTAGGAAAAATAAATAAAGAAAAGAAAAGGTGAACAAAGAAGATGTTCTCACTTCTTATGCGAGAAAGCTCTTCACTAGGTCTAGATTTTTTGTTCGTTTGTGCGCCAAAGTCAACTTCATAAGACATGCTGGCTGAGTTTAAAGGTTGGTTAGGGCAATTACTAGACCCTTCTTTCAAAACTTATATAATATCCATTTTCGTACTTGGATAGCTTTAGACTTTAATTAATCAGAGTCAAGACAAAGACACATGAATGTCAGTATTGGCAAATTTGACAATTCATGCGGGGCTTACTTAGACATAGTCATCCCTAGAAGCCTCACTATCCTCACAGAGGCCTGCATAATCAACATTTCATTTATGCATGAAATGTACAGACAGTGGAAATCCTCGGCCAAGCTAGCACTCTTTCTTCTTTACCCTCTTCACCATATTTCTTATTGCTCTTCTTCTTCCTTGCTCTTGTGCTAGAAAAATATGCAAAACCCATTAAGGTTTTCAAGCAAAAGCAGTAGCCACTTCTGTGATCTTAACTCCGGCGACAAAGATCATGAACATATTGGTTTGGAAGTTGTGGAACATGGGAACGACGTAGAGAAACAGATCAAGCAAAACTCACTTCCACACTTGCTGCTAGCAAGCGTGGACAAGCATCAAAGCCTACTCAAAAGAATTATTTGAGGTCTTCGATTATACTGTTTGATAAGTATAAAAAATGTGGGGCCGTGTTTGCTCTACAGCCGCGTTTTCTTAAAACGCGGCTACAGGTCCCACTACCGTATGCGGACATAGCCTGGACCTATAATTACGTTTTAAAAACGTGGCTAAAGCCCCCACATTAGGTTTTTCTATAACCGTGTTTTCAAAAACGCAGTTATAGGTTTTTTTTTTTTTTTTTTGGGGGCTAAATTAGTAATTCATGCCCCAAAAGATTGCATTGCCCATATAATTACATAAACAAAACAAGTTCCCTACAAAATATTTTTACTTAAAGAAGCTTGACGCATTGAATGCAAAGTACCAAAAATACTATGTTACATTCTCTTCAATAAATTCTCCCAAATTATCTAAAAATGTTGAATATAAATTTCCCAAAGCACTAATTTTATTGCAGATTATTTTCCATGACCATAAGTCAGCACCATTATAATGACTTAGGCCAACTAATTGCCTTGATATTACTCAAGAAATATTATTAGAAACATCACTAAATTTTATTATTTAGAGATAAGCAAAATCAAAGTTGGCAAAATAAGACACGGCCTTTAGAGGACAAAGACAAGCTAAGAAGAAATTATCTAAAAGACCACTTTTAATCGTTTTGATTAGGTAAGCAACTCATACATATATGGGATGCAGACCAATGACATAACCCACCACTCCCATTCTTAGAAGAGATGCCACTCGTCCAAAGGCCATTGGCCTAAGGCACCACCTTGAGCAAATATTTTCATTTATAAGAAAGACCTCAAACTTTCCAAAAGTTAAATAGAAAAAGAAAAGTTCTTGAGTCATTCATCAAAAATTCTTCCGGCCAACACAAGATAAACTGAAGATTTTCAAATCATCCCATTCAGGAACAAGAAGCATACATAACAGAGGCAAAGAACAACAAATTCAACATGATCTACCATCTTATAGCAACCCATAACATACTGATCAAGTCCATTACATTCTTAACCTTAAGGAGCCAATCTAACACCATCAACCAAACACAACAAAAGTATCTATGAATATGATCTAAGAAAATAAATTCTCTGCAGACCTTCTTGTAAAACAATTATTTCGACATCACAAGAAAAAAGTTGTAAACAAGCTAGGAACTTCATAACTTTATGTATCCATCTCATAACTTGCGCTTTATTTGGATGGGTAAAGATAAAGGGTAACCCTTAAATTATTAATCTATAAGATACTCAAATATGTCACCCCTGAACTTTCTGAAAAGTAACTCTCAGCCTCATCAATCTTGCTCAACTTCTCCCACAATGACCTAAAAAATAGCCCCCACATAGTCAATGACATGACTTTGGTCGATGCAAGGGATTAATTAAATAATTACATAGAATTCAATCACTTTTTTTTTAATTACTTTTAATGCTAGACTTATAATAAGTGATTTAATTTTCCACTAAAACAGATAGACTCATTTTCTTGTTTGGTTGTGATTGTCACTTTCAGCTAAAAGAAGCAAAGTAGAGGCAGAGATAGAACCTCCTCAAAACCAAAGAACCTAGAGCTCCTCTCAATCTTATCACTCCAAACCGAAGCAATGGTAAGCTAATCTATGCTCCACTTAATTTGACAAGATTTTAGGGTAGATGTAGAAATAAGATGGATATTTTATACACAATCCTAAAAATAAATTACTTATAAAAATGAATTATTTTATACACATTCATATATACATCTTATTTCTACACCTATAGGTGTAGAAATAAGATGCAAAAAATAAAATCTAATTTGGAAAACGACATAGAAGAATAAATAAAGGAAGGAAGAAAGCATCAAACTACCTAATTGTAATATATATTAAATAGAAAATTTTATGTAGTGCGAATATAAGATTCATCCAGCACTTCATGATGTTTTTCTTTATCAAATAAATTGGATATTAACATTAGTATCACGTATTAATTTTATATTAACATGTGCATTACGTGTTAATTTTATAACATTTAGATATATGATTGTGTCAGACCAGTGTTTGATCGTACGAGTGATTTAGCGAATCATTGGTTTAATTATGATACAATTACTGAACCAAAATAAAACAATTTCAAATCCATATAAATTCAAGTTAAATTCATCTTCAATTAACATTTAGTTTAGCTAAATTAGCCTACAAATTTTTTTAGTTAACTTCTAAGTTGTTAACTTCCAAGTTGTTAGGGCCAGTTTGGCAGCGCTAGCTTTTCCAAATATGATAAGGTAGATCTGTTTTGAGAACTAGTTTTTTTATCGCTTCTTAAATAATGCGATCTTTTGAAACTTTGATAATACATTTTAATTTTACCTAAAGAAAACTATGTTAATAATTTTTAAAAAGGTACAATTAATCAACTATATATGTTGCGATCATTTAAGTGTATAATCTAAAGGTGTAAAAATAATTTTTTTTATGTGACATAAAAAGAGTATACCCACTTGGAACAATTGCAATTTGTAAAACACAATTTTTAAACTTTGCATTTAAAAAGGGTTTGTTTTGAAATAGGTTTCCAGAATCTGTTTTTTTACAGGTTTTATTTGTGAAAAAAGAAAAAAAAAATCAGTTTGGTTCTAGAGTCTATGGTGGAAATTGTTGTTATCAATGATTCTGTATGCCTGATTGAACAACATTTTGATATGGATACCGGTTGCTTTGATATATGGGTGATGAGCAAAGTCGTTTTGAAAGGACTTGGACAAGGAAATTTAGGGTCAAGCCCCATCTCAAGTTTGAAATGTTTTAGAAATTTGGGACGAGGGGTTGGTTCTTTAGCAAGATATAAAAGGATGGTTGGTAGTGTATGATCGCAAAACACAAGAACTAAGGAAATTTTCAAAATATGGGGGACCATTCTGAGGATTCCTTCGCTGTCAGTTACAAAGAGACACTAGTTTTTATAAATGAAGGAGTTGCAATTAAGTAACAAAACAATTCATAATGTGGCTATGGATCCTATTTTGGTCTCTACCTACAAGAATATTTCAGGCCATTTCAGTGATATAATTTCAGTTTTTATGAGCTATGCATTTATACTTACCTCTCGTATGTGTATGTATGGCCTGATAGCTAGCCTTGTATTGTGTGTGAAAACAAATTCGCAAAATTCATTTTTTAAAGTCGTCAACATTACATTATCGATCTCAGTTTTTCTGGACTAAATAACACATTATGAGGCCACAGAACGAAGTAATTTAATTCAACACGTTGCAATGAAGCTTATTTTTCTAATAGGGCAATCCAGGTAACAAACAAAGTTGTAATTGGATCGCGGCTTATATTATGCATCTTGTGAAACACAGGAGATACTAATTTGAGGAATGGTGTATGGCCCTTCTAGTAAACCATTGGTAATCCATCGATATGCTGCTTCTGTTAAGTGTATACCATCCCAACTAACATACTTTGAAGGGTCATCACAAGCACTCGCCGAAGGATCACCACATTCCGCTGATGTGTTGCAATTGTATGGGCCTCCCCCTCCACAACATGCTGTGAGTGCTCCTCCAGTAAAACCTAAAATGGACATGAAACAAATAGTTAGTACCAAAACTTTTGATATTAAGAAATGGGTAGTACTCATTGCACACAAGTTGTTACACACTTTTTTTAACTGAAACATTACTTACGATTATCAAGTTTAAAATCGTGACTTCAAGTCACAGTTTCAATTAAAAAATAGGATGTGTGTAACAATTTGTGTAATAAATACACAAACTGCATTTTTGAACTGAAACCGTGAGTTTTTCAAATTCAAAATTATGACTTCAAGTCATGATTTCAATTCAAAAATAATGTGTAACATTTTGTGTGTAATAAATGCAACCTTGAAGAAATACTTTGACTCCTAGAATGGGTTATAGCAAATCATCCAGATTTAAAACAAACTGATTTATTCAAGAGACTCTGGTGCCTATTTGTAAGTAAATGTCACGACTGTTCACAGAAAAGAAAATCATATTATATACATAATATACTTCCCTTACGAGATTGTGGTTCCAAAAGCTAGTCTTTGTTTTTTTATTCTCAAGTAAAGAGTGCTTCTAAGTACTGACAAATGCAATCATCAATCTGTTTTGTCAATATGTGCAAAATAAAGAAAATTATTAAGAAGGTTGAGTTACCATATTGGCTTGGATTACGATAAAAACGCATTGAAGAATTGTAAATGTCCGCATAGATGATATTGGTATGTGGATGTAGTGCTTGGATCCTACTTAGTTCTTTCTGAAGTTGATCATTGTGGTACTCAGAAAACTTGTTTAACCAGTTTAGACAGCCAGTTTCGGGGTCATATTGGTCCGTATCTTCAGTCTCATAAGATGTTAGGTAGGCTGCAGAGCATCCAATTGGTATGTTCCCTGGAACCATGAGAGTCACTGCCCCTAGCTCAATCAACTCCTGCAAGGCAATGTTTAAATCAATGAAAAAGTCTCTTTAAAGGTAGTGTGTTTATAGAAATACAATTACAGTGCAGTGTCATATATAGTGCATGCTTTATATATATATATATATATATATATATATATATCTGTGTGCGCGCGCGCAATTTACAAACTAAAGAAGCTCTAACATCAAATTGAATAGAAATTCATTATCTTATATTTTGTGTTTCACTTTATACTTTACCAATCATAATTTGTCACTTTTTTTATTTATGAAGTTATCCAAGTTTAAATTTGAAAAAAAAAAAAAAAATTAACACTGCAATTGATAGAGTATAAGTGGAACACACATCGGCTCCAGTCTGTTGTTTGCACTCTCATATGCTAATATAATTGTCTTTATAGAAGTTCTTTGTTCCTTTTTTTTTTTTTTTTTTTTTGGGTGAGCCAAGATGTTTTTCATCTTTTATATAAGGCGGTGTTAGAACTTTTTTCCCTCTCCATTATGTGTGTGTTTGTTTAAAAAAAAAAAAAAAAAACAATATTTGTAAAGGATAATTATTACACTAGGTGCAATAATTATTAAAAATAAATAAACATGATGCAATAATGAAGAAATTTGTGTAAAAGGAACTTTGCAATCTACAAAACATAAATTCTTACATTAATGGCTGAAGCGATTGCTTTAATCACTAGTGGTACAAAAGTCTGAATCTCTTCTATGCTCCTATACAGGAAAAATGGATAAGTGTAGTCGTTGCCTCCAATCTCTCCCATAAGAAATAAAGAACTTCCAAAGATTTCATTGCATTCTGTAAATGTTCGTCACATTACTAGAGAAAAAAGATGGTACTAACCAAGTTCTTACAATAACCAAATTCATGTCATCTATGTTTACACATTACAAATACTTTCTCAAATATCGCCAACTCAGAGAAAGATTTCCGCAAAGTGCGTGTCTTAATTAGTGGAGCGTGTTTTTATAGAAATCGATGATTTTTTTTTTTTTTTTGGATAATTCAATAAAAAGAACTTGTTATGAAGAAATTTTATTCTTTGAAATATCATGCTATCAAGAGGTTAAAAAACAACTTCATAGTGAGGAATAATCGGTGACGGAATCAGAATTTTAGTTGTGGTGGAATAAAGCATTTATCAAAAAGGAATTAGAATACAAGAATGAAGATTAACTCTGCTAAAAATAGTGAAGTTTAACAAAAATAATTGTTTATCAACACATTCCAAATCAATAATTTATAATGCAGTATTTTGGGTCGTTAAACTTGAAGCCTTTCAAACTAATATACTTTTTATAATGTATCTTAGGTTCAAAGCTTCAATTAAACAATAATTTGGATTCGATCAAATCTTTCTCTCAAAATTTGATGCACTCAACTAATTAATATAAGTGGGGTATTTTTTAAAAATAAAAATTAGGTAGGTTTACAACAATTGCACAATAACAAACAAATGTTTCTACCACCTAACACATGCTAAAAAATATAATAATAACAATAAATTACAGATTTTAGGGGCCCACGTGTAAGTTGATAAATAAATTGAGGAATATTGTGAGTTTTTATTGTAAGTTGTAACTATAGCTTCTTTTTTTTTTTTTATTGTTTACATTTATACTATTTCTTCTCTATTTTTCATTATTATTATTATTATCAATATCGTACTGTCAAACTAATTTTAATTGTGATGAACTCAGAGACTACTCAATTTTTGGCTTTCTCTTAAATATGTATTTAGATATCTGCTTAGTAACTTAAGTAATTTCCTTCCTCACATAAAGGTTAAGGAGATAATGATATGTCACATTTTAACACTAATTAAAAAAAAAAAAATGTGATGCTTAAAATTGTCTCAACAAACTAAGAAAATCACCCCCATAAAGTGACAATAACTGTCATTCCAAGTCTGTTAGAACAATTTATTGTGGAGAAAGTTACTGTGGTAATTTAAAACCACCACTATTGATCATTTTTATAATACAAGAGAAAACAATTTACACCCCCGATCATTTTTATAATATAAGAGAAAACAATTTACACTCCCAGACAGTAGGCTGTCACAGAGGGAAAGGAAATGAAAGAAAAGACAAAAGCAAAATTGTGGTTGAGGTAAAAAAATAGACAAATATGGTAAAATAATAAAGAGAATCTGTGGAGGAGAAGAAAAAAATAACTGAAAGAGACAAAAATTAAAAAAAGTAAATAAAAAATTTATTTTTGCAAGCGTGTAGAATATACAAAGATAATTAATTTAATGGTGGATAATGTAATCTAACCGTTGATTACATTATATATATATATATATATATGATAAGATTTTTCACTAAATTAAATATAGTATCTTTAATATTGTTTTTTTATTTATAGTAATATCTTGGAAGTTGGACTCCAAGAATATGGTGTACACTTCAACTCAAAGTCAAAGAACGACCAAGGCAGATCATAGTAATAGAATACACAAAAGAATGGGTTTAATGAAAGAAGAACATGACAATGACCCCCATATGACGATGATGTTAAATGTAGCTAACTTACTTGAAGATGTGTTGCAAAGTGATGGAAGAATTTCCTTGAACCAATCCAATTGAACTCCTAGAGAGATGTCTGTGCTTACATCAATTCCTCTTTCTACAAAAAAAGATGCATCCAATGCTGTTGCTCCTGCAACCGCAAAATTTATACCCTCTCGAATACTTATTCCACTTCCATTCTTAATACCAAGATATGGTTGTACCAATGGCAGTCCAAGAGACTCCGCTGCCCATTAAAATAGAAATCAAAAAGAAAACACAAGTGATTTGAGGTGATGACTAAATAAAAAATGAGAAAAGATTAATCGAGTTGCATGAAGAGTACTACATGCATGGATACATGGATGCGTACCAGTGAAGTCTATAATTAGACGGCCATTGGAGCAACGTCCTGTGGGGTTGTGGAAGTAGGTCTCCCCATAGGGAGGCGAGAGACAGCTGTGATTCAAGCACAAGTTTCCGGTATCAGCGAGCGAGTCGCCGAAGCTAAAGATAGATGTATAACAATTTCCAACCACGCCCTTAATGGTGGCTAAAAATAGGAAGAGTTTGATAATAAGTGGTAGTTTAAGTGTCAAAAGAGCCATATGTGGAGTGGAGATGATGAAAGTGGGAGGAGGAGGGGATCACGCAAAATCAAATTTAATATTGTTGCTTCTAAATTTTTATTCCCTTTATAATTGGCTTGGCTTGGCTCCACTTCCCTTTATTATTGGGGTCAATGATTTGGATTTGCCTCCTTTACTGTTACCTATCCCCTTCATTTATTTATTGTATTGAAAATCAGATCAAGCACAAACCAACAATGGCCACATGATGAAGTTAGGGCTGTGTGGATAGGAGTGCGAAACGACATGTAAATACTTAAGCAAATTATAAGATGGAAGTTGGTTGGTTGGTTAGTGATACTCGTATAGTTTGTTAGTTCAGTTTTATTCTTTTTCCACTCTGCTCTGGTTCTCGTATATAAAGAAAAGAGCCTCGAGTGTTACTCTAAGCTTTATATACAATTGCGTATAGAAAATTCTCTCTCAACAAGTAGAGCTTTCTAATTTTCTATTGTGTGATTGAATCTTAATATATTGTTACTCTAAGCTTCATATTTTTTTTTTCCTGCTCACTAATATTATTCAAATATAATTCTTTTTTTACAACCCTTTTAATTAAAAAACAAATATATGATAGAGTTTACCTATGGCGTCCGCTCCGCTCTCATATTCTTTGAATGTCATTTGTTTTCTTTTTTTCTTTTTCTTTTATAATCAAACGTCATATCTCTTATTCAACACCATATAAGATATTTTATTGATTGAGCTAAAAGGAGTTAAGTATTACCCTTTTAACTCATAATACTCATTTGTCATTTTTTTTAATCAATATATTATAGTTTTATTTCTTGAACTCTTTCAAAATATAACAGTAATGTGTAAGAATGCATACCCCACAATCAAGATGATGTCATTCTGATTTATGTATCAAGAATCTTTAAATCACTAGTATAGTTCATATGTATGTAATATCTATCAATTTTACCTTTATAGAGCGCATATATAGATTTTGATCATATTTGTGATATGTATATTATACGTCTTGCCATATGAATATGATGTCAAAACTGATTATTTTCTGAAAATTCTAATTGCGCAATAAATTTGAGTTACTATTTTTAACTTTGGCTTTTTGAAAGCACTTTACTAAACGAGAGTTTTTTTTTTTTTTTATGGTTCCTAGTTCTCACCACATTTTGTTTATAAGTGATGAAAACCATTTTTTGCTTTGAAGAAAATTCCTCTAACTTAATATGTGTCAATTGATAAAATCATTCACATATACTTTTTAGTTATATAACTTATTTAATGAGTCATGTGATATATTTAAATAATACATATGAATGGTTTAATAATATATAAATCACTAGGTAATAAATTGGAGGTGAATTCCCTTTAGCTCAGCTAATAAAATCTCTGATGGTTGAATAAGAGATCTAAAGTTCAATTCTCGCTTATACTAAAAATCGATTAGTACCTTAGTTTGATAATAAAAATAACAATAATAAAAAACAGACATCATAGGTTGAAACTCTATTTTTAAAAAAATGTAATAAATTGGTGGAATACCAATTAATGCTTTGTTATTATTGTAGGGGCTCCGTTTTCGGAAAGGCACCCCCGACAATTAATTTGTAGAGTATGGGCTCAAGCGCTAGGCCCTAGTAAAGAATGCAACGGCCATGCATGGTTATTCGTGGACTATGATAACCTAAATGCGGGTTAAGGGGGCACAACAGGGCTTCCCGGACGGATTACAGAGATGGTAGTTGTTCTTATTTCACTTCAATAAGTTTACAAAGAATGGCTCAAAGGGAGCACACGGTTACAACATATATTTCTCTCTGGTTCTCCCTCCGTCCCCCTCTCAAGGGGTATTTCTTACATTATATATCCCTCTCTCAGCTAATCTTAGCCCTACATTTGTTGATCAATCCGGTCTCCACTTGAGTGCCTATCCCATCAGCCGCATTCCCATCCCTCTGTGGGTTGCGGCCCCCAAGATGGCCCTGTTCAGAGGTCCTATCCTCATTAATGCGGCCAGGACATTAGTTGAGGGCATTTAATGTGGAGGTGACAGTTCGTCTCGGACTGGCTCCTCCACCATGCTTCCACGCCCGGTGCTTGGCACCTGCTATATGCTCCTTGGATACTCTGGGAGATTCTTCTTGAGGGAATGCTGCTTGCCTACTTCATGACTTAGGATTTCCGAGGATGTGATCATCCTCGGCATTGCTTCTTGGACCACTAGGCCTCCGCGCTTTATCCTCGGACCTTAGACACGTCCTCGGATCCCAGGTGGTCTTCGGCATGGGCCTTTGGGCCTTATTCGAAGTGGGCCGGGGTTGCCAACACTTTGTGGCCCCACAATTATTATTATTATTATTATTATAGAAAGAATACCGGTAAATTTTATATAATAAAATTCTTCTACAAGCACAAATTTTTTTACAACTTTTATCATAACTAGATGAAGTAGGTTAAATATAAATAATGGACAAAAATTTTCACATTAAACAATCATTTTTTTTTTCCATTACTAATAGTCTAAAGTTTTTTTTTTAGAAAGTTTCAATTTATGGCGTCTATTCTTGATAATAATTCGCTCACAGTCTAAAGTTAATTTAAGAAAATTGTATGTCTAAACATTCTTTTTGTATGTCTAAAAATTGTATGTTAATTTGAGAAAATTGTATTGTAAATATGGGAGAAAGGGAGCCCAACCGAATCGTTTGTAACTTGTAAGATTAGGTATATGTTGATTTAGTTAAATTAATTGTGAAGTACAAATAATCCTAATAATTGAGATGCAAAAAATGATTACCAGCCAAACAACCCATTATAGGTTGACTCTAATATCTTGCATGTGCTATCACTTGAACGAGTCATAATTTAGAAGCATAATCCTAGGAATGCCAATGCACGAAGAGAAATTTCAATTAAAAGATTATGAAACAAAATTACAGTCAAGTGGATATAAGGTTCAAGGTTTCTCTCCCAAAAAAAAAAAAGTTGGATATAAGGTCAGAAAGGTTGGATTTGAATTTTTTTTTTTTTTTTTTTTTTTTTGGCTATTCTATTTGATTTCAAAGCTTATTTGACAAGATTTTAGGGTAGATGTAGAAATAAGATGGATATTGTAGGGACCGGTTTCGAGCGCTCTCCTCCTATTGGGAGAGTGGACCCAAACCCAATCAACCCCGCAATAAATTTGTAGAGTATGGGCTCAAGAGCTAGGCCCTAGTAAAGAACGCAACGGCCATGCATGGTTATTCGGGGGCTATGGTAATCTAGATCAGGGTTAAGAGGCACAACAGGGCTCCTCGGACGGGATTATAGAGATTGGAGTTGTTCTTATTTCACTCAAATAAGTTTACAAATCGTTCAAAGGAAACACACTGTTATAGCATATATTTCTCTCTGGTTTCTTAACCGTCCCCCCCTCAAGGGGTATTTCTTACATTATATATCCCTCTCTCAGCTGATCTTAGCCCTACATTTGTTGATCAATCCGGTCTCCACTTGAGTGCCTGTCCCATCAACCGCATTCCCATCCCTCTATGGGTTGCGGCGCCCAAGATGGCCCTGTTCAGAGGTCTTATCCTCATTAATGCGGCCAGGACATTAGTTGAGGGCATTTAATGTGGAGGTAACAGTTCGTCTCGGACTGGCTCCTCCACCATGCTTCCACGCCCGGTGCTTGGCACCTGCTATATGCTCTTTGGATACTCTGGGAGATTCTCCTTGAGGGAATGCTGCTTGCCTACTTCATGACTTAGGATTTCCGAGGATGTGATCATCCTCGACATTGCTTCTTGGACCACTAGGCCTCCGCACTTTATCCTCGGACCTTAGACACGTCCTCGGATCCCAGGTGGTCCTCGGCATGGGCCTTATTTGAAGTGGGCTGGGGTTGCCAACACTTTGTGGCCCCACAATAGCCCCTCAAAATCTTGTTGTCCGCATCCTCGGGCGGAGAGGAGGATTTTGACACCCTCGAATCTGTCCCACGTCCCATCGTGTCCTGTCCCTCGTCAGCGTTGAAGACTTTTTGCCTGCTCGAGGCGCGTTACTGGCGCTTCGACGTGGGTATCGTGCCTTGCATTAAATTCGGGCAGCTTTATGCTCCCCACGTTCAACGGGCAGATGGTGATCTAACGGTGGGGATGGACCTGGCATTTATGGGCGGGAAAACTCGCGCGGCTCTTCCGCCTAGGGTATAAATACCCATTTGAACCGCTTTTTCCCTTCTCATTCACAATCACGAGCTCTTGCGCCTTCGATCAGAGTCCAGCCAAATCTCCACCTATACTTCCAGCATAAAAAGCCAGTCCGAGGAGCTCTTCCTCATTCCTGTAAGTCGCTCTATCCCTCTCTGAGCTTTTTCCTTTCTTTTCCTCCTTCTTTGATTCGCTTTCCCCTTTAGTCCCTTAAGGCGTTGTTTGGGATGGGTAGACTTAAGAAGTACGTTTTTACTGAGGAGGCGATGGAGGAATTCATCGCCAACTGCAAGATACCGGCCAACGTGGGCTTGAGGTATTGTGAGGATGGGGAGTGGTTGCTCCGGAGGCGGACGAGCGAGGTGGCGATACCCATCATCGCCTTCCTTGAAGGGGGGATAAGGATCCCCATGGGTCCGGTGATGAGGGGTTACCTTATATACTTTCGGTTAGCCCCCACCCAATGCGCCTCCAACATGTTCAGAATTCTGGGCAGTGTGGATGCCCTTAACGAGAAGATGGGTCTAAGGCTGACCCATCATGATGTGAATTACTGCTACAATCTTCAACATCTGAAGGGCAAGTCCTACTACATGAGGACGAGGGACGATAGGGTCCGGCTTATCCAGTGCCTCCCCGAGTCCAACAAGGGAATGAACGAGGATTTTCTCATCGTGTCTGGGGCGTGGCACGATGGCCTTCATTGCCCGACGACAGAGGGGACACCAGGTGGGGCAGTGGGAATAGGAGGGTGTCAAAGATTCTAACTTGTTTCCTGCGTCATTCTTTTTTGTATTGTTTGGCAACTAAGGTGGACGTGTTTTCCTTTTGCAGATCCGCACACCCTCGCGCCCAACTTCAGTTTGGTCAACAGGGAAGATTTGTAGACAGTGCTCAGGTCCGC
Organism: Quercus variabilis; assembly: GCA_030445155.1. Taxonomy (NCBI): domain Eukaryota; kingdom Viridiplantae; phylum Streptophyta; class Magnoliopsida; order Fagales; family Fagaceae; genus Quercus; species Quercus variabilis. Next base: position 46,942,084 of record CP129449.1, on the reverse strand, counting down.
GGATTTCGAGAACGAGGCAGACCACCAGGTCAGAGCTGCTCACAAGATCTTGGGGTACACTCCGCTCCAAAAGTCATTCGCGGCCCCCAAGTACGTGATCAGAGCGAACGATCCTCGGCTACCAAAGATAGAAGTGACCGAGGAAGGGTTCAAGTTTCCCGAGGATCCCTCCACTTCCGAAGGTGTCACAGTAGCGATTCCCCCCCCCCTTCCCACACATTCTTAGGGGCCGCGGGAGAGGATTTAGAGAGAGAAGGGGAAGCTGCCAACCCTGGTTTTTCCGAGGAAGATTTCGGCGTTTTCGAGCAACTTCATCAGTCCGAGGACCCCTCTGGAGATTTGGGTGATCCCCATCTATCCGAAGCAGAACTACTAGAGTCAGGGACATCCTCTCAGCCTAAGATGGGTTACAAAAAGAAGTTCCAACCCAGTCTGTCCGAGTTGATCGAGGGGCAGCCGGGGAAGTCCAAACCGAAGCTGCCTCCTCCTCCTCCCCCCAAAACCCGCGCTGCCCACACCAGGTCGAGCTCGTCGCAGTCTCGGCTGCCCCCTTCTCTGCCTCAGACGACCTCGCCGTTAAGGCACGAATCTGCCGATCCTAAGCAGAAAAAAGATAAGGGCAAGTGGGTTATAGAGGAGAAGTCTGGGACTACGCGGGAGGGCAACGATACTCGGCGACCATCAAAGCACCTGAAGATTGGCCACAAAGTACAGGACAAGCAGGTCGAGGACCAGCCTGAGGTTCAGGCATGGCTCCCCGCCCCAATGCTCTATGGGAGTCCTTTGAGGGATGACGCCTCCCTCAGGGATTTCAGAGAGGGCGAGGGCGCGTATGTGGCCGACGCGGTGGAGAGGTGCCTACTGCTTCCTGCGGACATGGCACAGCTGGGGACCATGAGGAGCAGAGAGGTCTTCCTCTGCCTCAAGCGATACTTGGGGATGGTAAGATCCTGAACACTTGTGCTTTATCTGATTTTAGTATTGCGTTCCTTTCTCTTTGAGCTCAACCTGCTTTGTACCCGTTTTGTTTGGCAGGCTGTCCAGGCCACTTACAGGTTGGAGGAGGCGGCCAACGACCATGGGAGGGCCATGGACGCTGAGCGCGAGAGGCTACTGCTCTGAAACTTGGAGCGAGGCCCTGAAACAAGCTGGGGTAGAGGCCTCTTCTGCCCTGTGGAAGGAGGAGAGCGTATACTACCCCCCCGTCATCCGCGAGGCTGCCCTAGGTGGCTCGGAGGTCGAGGAGGCTGCTGTGGAAACTGCTGTAACCCCAGGGGAGGGAGCCTCGGATGCTGGGGCCACTGGCGAGCCAGTCCAAGGGAGTGGTCCCTTCCCGGTGATCGAATTGGGCGGCGGCTCTGATGAGGACAATCCCCAGCAGGTTGTGGAGTCCGCCCCTAACACTCAGGCCCTATCTGTTGAGGGGGCAGCCATTCTTGCCGTGCCTTCCAGCGAAGCGGGCGACTAGATTGAGGAACCCTTCCTGCCTTACTTCACCTTTGCACCCCTCTTCTCTTTTTTTTTTTTTTTTTTTTTGTAATGTGGCTCCTCTTGTATAATCTCTTTGGACTTAATGAAATGGGAGTTTTGTTTATTTTTCTGTGTTGTGGCTGTTTCCTTGCTTGCATATTATCCGTTCTTGTTTACTCGTACAGTTATGACTTAAACTATACCTCTGCCAATCGTGGGTTGTATCAATTGTTATAACATGTCCTAAGGAACAGGTAGATTTTTTGAAGCAGACACTTAGGGTTTTCTTTTTTTTTTTTTTTTTTTTTAAAGTAGCCAGCTTCCCCACAGGACTGAGTCCGAGGACCACGCAGTTCTTTGGTTCTGTCTAACACTTAAGTTTTCTGGAGCAATTAGTTTTCCCATAGGACTGAGTCCGTGGACCATGCAGTTCCTTGGTTCTGTCTAACGCTTAGCGTTCTTAAGTAGCTAGTTTCCCCGTAGGACTGAGTCCGAGGGCCATGCAGTTCCTTGGTTCCGTCTAACACTTAGTTTTCTTTTTTAAACTGGTTAGTTTCCCCATAGGACTGAGTCCGAGGACCATGCAGTTCCTTGGTTCTATCTAACACTTAGTTTTCTTTTTTAAACTGGTTAGTTTCCCCATAGGACTGAGTCCGAGGACCATGCAGTTCCTTGGTTCTGTCTAACACTTAGTTTTCTCTACGCTCTTTTTTTTTTTTTTTTTTTAAATGGCTAGGACGCGAGGCACATAACTAAAAGAAGCCAACAATATGAATTGAAATAGTTTCTTTATTAATAGTAGTACCTTTTCAGGTTATTTACATTCCATGGACGAGGTACAAGCTTGTCATCTAAATCCTCCAAGTAGTATGCTCCTACCCCTGCTACTGAGGTAATCCGGTAGGGCCCTTCCCAGTTGGGTCCCACCTTTCCCCAAGAAGGGTTCTTGGCAGCTCCAACAACTTTCCTCAGCACCAGGTCCCCCGGTGCTAGTGATCTGAGCTTCACATTGGCGTCATAGCCTTGCTTGAGCTTCTGCTGGTAGTGGGCTAGTTGGATCATCGCTCGCTCCCTTCGTTCGTCCACCAAGTCCAGGCTCCGCTCCAGCAGTCCATCATTGCTGGCTGGAGTGAAGGAGCTCGTCCTTAGCTTCGGGAAATTTGTTTCTAGGGGGATCACTGCTTCGGCGCCATAAGTCATGGCGAAAGGCGTTTCCCCCGTTGATCGCCGAGGCGTGGTTCGGTACGTCCATAGCACATGGGGTAGCTCTTCTACCCATCTCCCATTGGCATCGTCCAGTCTTTTCTTAAGCCCATTCACGATGACCTTATTGACAGCCTCGGCTTGTCCGTTCCCCTGGGGGTAGGCTGGCGTCGAGTATCTGTTTGTGATCCCAAGTTCGCTACAGTACTCCCTGAAGGCCTTGCTGTCGAATTGGAGCCCATTGTCCGAGATGAGGGTGTGGGGAGCCCCGAATCGCGTAACTATGTTTCTCCAAAGGAACTTCTTTGCGTCTACGTCCCTGATATTGGCCAACGGCTCGGCCTCGACCCACTTGGTGAAGTAGTCCGTGGCCACCAACAGGTACTTCTTATTCCCTGGTGCCTTGGGGAAAGGCCCCACAATGTCCAAGCCCCATTGGGCGAACGGCCACGGGCTAGACAAGGGATTCAGGACCCCTCTTGGCTGATGAATACTCGGGGCGAATCTCTGGCACTGGTCACACTTCTTGACATATTCTTGGGCCTCCTACTGCATCCCTGGCCACCAGTAGCCTTGCGTGATGGCTCGGTGGGACAAGGACCTCCCCCCTGTGTGACTTCCACATATTCCCTCGTGCAGCTCTTCGAGTAGCGATTCCACCACTTCGAGGTGGACGCACAGCAGGTATGGTCCAGAGTAGGAGCGTTTATACAGCTTGTGATCCTCGGACAACCAGAACCGAGTAGCTTTCCTTCTAATTTTCTCAGCTTCTGACTTGTCCTCGGGCAGGATGTCATCTTTGAGGAATCTCACTATGGGGTCCATCCAGCTGGAACCTACCTCGATCTGATGGACGGGGATCCCTCCCCTTGGTGCCTCACTTGCCCTTCCCAAATGCTCCACAAGTATTATCCGAGGCAGAGACCCTGCCGAGGAGGTTGTGAGCGTGGCCAATGAGTCGGCATGGCTGTTCCCGCTTCTGGGGATATGAGACAAACTGTAAGGACTAAACCCCAATCACAAGCGCTTAACTTGGCCCAGGTATTCTTGCATTCGTGGATCCCTGGCCTCCATTTCCCCGTTCACCTGTCCTACCACCAACCCGGAGTCTGAGAACACCTCTATCGACTTTCCTCCCATCTTTTGCACCATAATCATCCCTTGTATTAGTGCTTCGTACTCGGCCTCGTTGTTTGTGGCCGCGAATCCGAGCCTCAGGGACTTCTCTATGACGTGATCTTCAGGGGACACTAGGACTAGTCCCACTCCTGAACCTCGCTGGTTAGCCACGCCGTCGACATATACCCTCCAACATGGTGACTCTGAGATGGAGATTGCCCCAACTAACTTCTCAAATCTGCCAGAACCTGGCCTTTTATGGAGGTCCGAGGCATGTACACGACGTCGAAAGCCCCTAGAATCGTATTCCACTTCGCAATTCTTCCCGTGTAGTCGGCGGTTCGGAGCACAGATTTCAAAGGCAATTGGGTTAGGACAACCACGGTGTGAGCTTGGAAGTAATGGGGGAGCTTTCTCGTGGCGTGGACCACAGCCAGGATGGCCTTCTCCAGGGGTAGGTATCTCACCTCCACTTCGTGCAGCGACTTACTGACGTAGTAAACCGGCTTCTGAACGCCGTCGTCTTCTCGTATCAATACTAGACTTACTGCATGGGGTGCCACAGCAAGGTACGCGTATAGGACCTCGTCGGCCTCTGGATGGGACATGATAGGCGGTCGAGAGAGATACTCCTTGAGTTGCCGGAAAGCCTCGACACATTCCTCGGACCACTCAAATCCTTTCCATTTGTTGATCAGGCGGTAGAAGGGCCTGCACCTGTCAGCCAACCTGGAAATAAATCGGTTAAGCGCTGCGATCATCCCAGCAAGCTTTTGGATCTCTTTGGGGTTCTGCGGAGGCTTCAAGTTGTGGATGGCCTTGATTTGGTCAGGGTCAACTTCGATCCCACCGTGGGTGATCATGTACCCCAAGAATTTGCCAGAGCTAACGCTAAAAGAGCATTTTAAGGCATTGAGACGCAGCTTGTGCTTCCTTAGGACGTCAAATGTGAGGCCGAGGTCCTCTAAGTGCTTGGACGCCAGCTTGCTTTTCACCACCATATCGTCGACATAGACCTCGATGCTCTTGCCTAACATCGGCTCGAACATTCTTGTCATCATCCTTTGGTAGGCGGATCCGGCGTTTTTCAAGCCAAACGGCATGACCTTGTAGTGGTAGTTCCCGATGGGCGTCACAAAAGCTGTCTTCTCTTGGTCTTCCAAGGCCAGTGGGATTTGATGGTAGCCCTGAAAGGCATCGAGGAAGCTCATCCGAGGATGGCCTGCCGTGGCGTCTACTAACTGGTCTATCCATGGCATTGGGAAGGGGTCCTTCGGGCATGCTTTGTTCAGGTCTGTGAAGTCCACACAGACCCTCCACTTTCCGCTCTTCTTCTTGACTACCACAGTGTTGGCCAACCATTTGGGGTAAAAGACCTCTTTGATGGCCCCCGCACGCTTAAGCTTATTGACCTCTTCCCTGATCGCATCAATGTGCTCCTTCGACGGGCGCCGAGGTGGCTGTTGCCTCGGGATCGCAGATGGGTTGACGTTAAGGTGATGACAGATGAAAGAGGGGTCGATCCCAAGGGCGTCGCAAGGGTCCCATGCGAACACATCGAGGTTCATTTTGAGGAACTCAAGTAATTTCTCCTTTTCCTGTGGAGGCAGTTGGGTTCCGACCTGGAAGAACTTCTCTGGGCTATCGCCGACTAACACCCTTTCCAGGTTCTCACACTTAGCGCCCTCGGCTGGTGCATCCGGGGGCACCGTGCACTGCGTCGCCGTGGGTTGGCAACCTCGGATCTCTAGGACTTGATCCCTAGTGATGTCGCGGAAGCCTGAAGAGAAACACACACGATGCTCTCTTGATGGAACAGAAACTAAACTGTTAGTTTCTGGTAGTAAACCTCGAATCCACGAGAGGTTTCCCTGAATCCACAAGGAGATGAAACTGGAATCCACCAGAAGAAAATTTGACAAAAGTCTGTTTTTATTGATAATCGTCTATCTTGCCTCTGACGGCTACAAAACATATAAATACTGAGAAAAAACGTTTAAAACCCTAATTCGCACTAATTAAGCGATTAGGTGACAAAATTACCGAATTTTACCAAAAATGGCAAAATTAAGTTAAATGTAAAATTATAAACTACTGACCTTAAGGGTCGTCCCAAAACAGACGGGACCTTATTCTGACTTTTAAATTAAAAGTTATTAAGGAAAAACAAATATTACTATAAATAGCAAAAACACTGTTATCGGGGCCTTAATGAAGGAATTTGCCTAAATTTTGGCGACGTTCATGGCATCTGTCATGAATCTGGATCAGAACGTCGTTTTCCTTCAACCTGCCAAATTTCATGCAATTCCGACACTGTTACCCCGATGGCCCCTACTGGCACCCGCCTTTGATCTTGCGTTGTGACTTCCTGCGCCCCTGTTGCTCAAGGAAGGCATGTGCTGTCTGTTCTACATCACCTAGATGGGAATTTCACCTTCTGGTGCAAGGTGGAGGCAACTCCCCCCAAGGTGTGGTGCCAGGGCCTCCCCACGATGGCTGTGTAGGGGGAGTATGTGTCCACCACCACGAAGTTCGCCTCCACCACTTCTGGGCCCGTCTGTATGGGCAGCCTGATCATGCCCTTTGGGGTGACGAGCTTTCCGTCGAAAGTCATTAGGGGGGAACTATAGGGCGTCAGGTCCTCCAGTTTTAGCCCCAGCCCCTTGTAGAGGTCTGGGTACATGACCTCGGCCGCGCTGCCACCATCCACCATCACCCTTCTCACATCGTAGCCCCCAATTCTGAGGGTAACAATTAGAGCGTCATCGTGGGGCTGGATGGTCCCAGTCTTGTCTTCCTCCGAGAAACTCAGGACTGGTGGACAACTCCTCCTGGCCCTCTTTGGCTCTGTCCAGGAATCCTCAGCGGGCTGTCGGACTAAAGACAGCACCCGCGTAGGCTGCGTGCCTGTTCTTCCTGGTGCCGCCAGGATGACATTGATCGTCCCTGTGGGCCGCCCTATGGCGAGGTCCCTCCGTGGTTCCTGGTAGTTCTGGTTTTGCTGGCCGCTGGAATGGTGGAGGAGGTGCTTCAACCTTCCCTCCCGGACTAGCTGGTCCAGGTGGTTCCAGAGGTTCCTGCAGTCCTCCATATTATGCCCGTGGCCCTGGTGGTACTGGCAGTAGCGGTTTTGATTGCGCTTATCAGGCTCCCCAGCCATCTTGGTCGGCCACTTGAAGTACGGTTCATTCTTTATCTGCTCCAGCACCCTGTGTACGGGCTCTCGGAACACAGCGCCGACCGTTTGTGTGCTGGTTGTTCCAGATTGCCCACCGAAATCCCTCCTCGGACGAGCGTTATCATAACGGTTCGACCTGAAATCCCTCCTCTCTTGAGGGATAGCCTTCTCCTTCCCCTTGCCCTGCAGTAGGTCTTCTTCTACCCGCTTGTACTTGTCGATCTGATCCATTAGTTGCCGCACGCTGGTGGCGGGCTTACCAGTTAAGGACTTCCTCAGGCCGTGCCCCATCGGTAGTCCGTTCTGGAATGTATTGATTGCGACAGCGTCGTACTTGCCGTCCAGGTCATTGTAAATCTCCCAGTACTTGTCTGAGTAAGCTTTGAGGGTCTCCCCTTCACGCATGGACAGGGACAGCAACGCGCTCATGAGCCGAGGAGGCCTGCTATTTGTGACAAAGCGGGAACCAAAAGCCTGGGTCAGCTGCCTATACGAGTCTATGGAGCTCGACCTTAGACCGTTGAACCACCTCATTGCCACAGGTCCCAGGCTGGATGGGAAGACTTTGCACATCAGCGCTTCATTCTTGGAGTGGACAGCCATTCTTTGGTTGAACTAGCTCACGTGCTCCACAGGGTCCGTCTTGCCGTTATAGGCAATGAAGGTTGGCTGCTGGAACCGCCGAGGAAGCTCCGCCTCCTCTATGCGATGCGTGAAGGGCGACTTGGAGAGCTGGTCCAGCGCCCTGCTCATGGCGTCGCCTCCTAAGCCCCTGGGGGTTCGGTTGGTACGCCCACGCCTCTGGTAGCACTCCTCCTCGTGGGAGAAAGTCTCGCTGGGGGGCGTCCTTGACCTTTGCCTGTATTCATCGTCACTTTCGTCGCCGGAGAATGGGTCAGGGCTGGGCTCGGACCGTCTTCGCTGCACACGGCGCAGCTTCCTCTTTAGATCATCTATCTCACGCTGCATGGCCACCTTGTCATCCCTTCTCTGCGGGTTTGGCTTCCGCCCGCCGTTGAAGTGTGCACGCTTCCTTCCCGAAATCGCCCGTTGTCGTTCTGACCGCCCCCGGGGTCGCCATAATTGCCCTGATGCCCCGACTTCGCCGGTTCGGGTCGATTGGGAGTACTTTGGTGAGGGCCTGATCCTACCATGCTTGACTATCGTCCTTACTAGCGCACAAGTTCTTCCCAGAGACGGCGCCAATTGTAGGGACCGGTTTCGAGCGCTCTCCTCCTATTGGGAGAGTGGACCCAAACCCAATCAACCCCGCAATAAATTTGTAGAGTATGGGCTCAAGAGCTAGGCCCTAGTAAAGAACGCAACGGCCATGCATGGTTATTCGGGGGCTATGGTAATCTAGATCGGGGTTAAGAGGCACAACAGGGCTCCTCGGACGGGATTATAGAGATTGGAGTTGTTCTTATTTCACTCAAATAAGTTTACAAATCGTTCAAAGGAAACACACTGTTACAGCATATATTTCTCTCTGGTTTCTTATCCGTCCCCCCCTCAAGGGGTATTTCTTACATTATATATCCCTCTCTCAGCTGATCTTAGCCCTACATTTGTTGATCAATCCGGTCTCCACTTGAGTGCCTGTCCCATCAGCCGCATTCCCATCCCTCTGTGGGTTGCGGCGCCCAAGATGGCCCTGTTCAGAGGTCCTATCTTCATTAATGCGGCCAGGACATTAGTTGAGGGCATTTAATGTGGAGGTGACAGTTCGTCTGGGACTGGCTCCTCCACTATGCTTCCACGCCCGGTGCTTGGCACCTGCTATATGCTCCTTGGATACTCTGGGAGATTCTCCTTGAGGGAATGCTGCTTGCCTACTTCATGACTTAGGATTTCCGAGGATGTGATCATCCTGGGCATTGCTTCTTGGACCACTAGGCCTCCGCGCTTTATACTCGGACCTTAGACACGTCCTCGGATCCCAGGTGGTCCTCGGCATGGGCCTTTGGGCCTTATTCGAAGTGGGCCGGGGTTGCCAACACTTTGTGGCCCCACAGATATTTTATACACATTCCTAAAAATGAATTACTTATAAAAATGAATTATTTTATACACATTCATATATCCATCTTATTTCTACACCTATAGGGGTAGAAATAAGATGCAAAAAATAAAATCTAATTTGGAAAATGAAATAGAAAAATAAACAAAGGAAGGAAGAGAGCATAAAACTACCTAATTGTATTATATATTAAATAGAAAATTTTATGTAGTGCGAATATAAGGTTAATCCAGCACTTCATGATGTTTTTCTTTATCAAATAAATTGGATAATAACATTATTATCACATATTAATTTTATATTAACATGTGCATCATGTGTTAATTTTATAACATCTGGATATATGATTGTGTCGAACTGGTGTTTGATCTTACGAGTGATTTAGCGAATCATTGGTTCAGTTATGATACAATTACTGAACCAAAAATAAAATGATTTCAAATCTATATAAATTCAAGTTAAATTCATCTTTAATTAACATTCAGTTTAGCTAAATTAGCCTATAAATTGTTTTAGTTAACTTCTAAATTGTTAACTTCCAAGTTGTTAGGGCCAGTTTGGCAGTGCTAGCTTTTCCAAATATGATAAGGTAGATCTGTTTTGAGAACTAGTTATTTCGTTACTTCTTAAATAATGCGATATTTTGAAACTTTGATAATACAGTTTTTATTTTACCTGAAGAAAACTATGTTAATAATTTTTGAAAAGGTACAATTAATCAACTATATATGTTGCGATCATTTAAGTGTGTAATCTAAAGGGGGTAAAAAAAAAAAATTATGTGACATAAAAAGAGTATACCCACTTGGAACAATTGCAATTTGTAAAACACAATTTTTAAACTTTGCATTTAAAAGGGGTTTGTTTTGAAATCGGTTTCCAAAATCTGTTTTTATATAGGTTTTATTTGTGAAAGAAGAAGAAAAAATTCAGTTTGGTTCTAGAGTCTATGGTGGAAATTGTTGTTATCAATGATTCTGTATGCCTGGTTGAACAACATTTTGATATGGATACCAGTTGCTTTGATATATGGGTGATGAGCAAAAGTCGTTTTGAAAGGACTTGGACAAGGAAATTTAGGGTCGGGCCCCATCTCAAGTTTGAAAATTTTTTAAAAATTTGTGAGGATGGGTTGGTCCTTTTGCAAGATATAAAAGGATGGTTGGTAGTGTGTGATCGCAAAACACAAGAACTACGGAAATTTCCAAAATTTGAAGGCCATTCTGAGGATTCCTTCGCTGTTAGTTACACAGAGACGCTAGTTTTTATAAATGAAGTGATTGTAATTGAGTAACAAAACAATTCACAATATGGCTATGGATCCTATTTTGGTGTCTACCTACAGGAGTATTCCAGGCCATTTCAGTGATATGATTTCAGTTTTTATGGGCTATGCATTTATATTTACCTCTCGTATGTGAATGGCCTGATAGCTAGCCTTGTATTGTGTGTGCAAACAAATTTGCAAAATTCATTTTTTAAAGTCATCAACATTACATGTTACCAAAACCTGAAAACTGAAAACTCTGTAACAAAATAAATTTTAAATGTGTGAATAGTATTGTGTGACCCAATTTTATTGAAAATTTTTTTGAAAAAAGTACTTGCACGTCCCGTGGACACGGGACCTACTAAGTTGTACGCAAACGCAGCTGAAACTCAGTTTCAACTCTATCCAAACTCAGTCTAAATAACTCATTATGAGGCCACAGAACGAAGTAATTTAATTCAACACGTTCCAAGGAAGCTTAATTTTCCAACAGGGCAATCCAGGAAAAGCTAAAACTCATAGCACCCACATAGTAACAGACAAAGTTGTAATTGGATCACGGCTTATATTATGCATCTTGTGAAACACAGGAGATACTAATTTGAGGAATGGTGTATGGCCCTTCTAGTAAACCATTGGTAATCCATCGATATGCTGCTTCTGTTAAGTGTATACCATCCCAACTAACATACTTTGAAGGGTCATCACAAGCACTCACCGAAGGATAACCACATATCGCTGATGTGTTGAAATTGTATGGGCCTCCCCCTCCACAACATGCTGTGAGTGCTCCTCCAGTAAAACCTAAAATGGACATGAAACAAATAATTAGTACCACAACTTTTGATATTAAGAAATGGGTAGTACTCATTGCACACAAGTTGTTACACAGTATTTTTTAACTGAAACAGTGACTTGTAGTTACGATTTTTAAGTTTAAAATCGTGACTTCAAATCATGGTTTCAGTTCAAAAATAGGATGTATGTAACAGTTTATGTAATAAACACACAAACTCCATTTTTTAACCGAAACCGTGAGATTTTAAAGTTCAAAATCATGACTTCAAGTCATGGTTTCAGTTCAAAAATGGTGCGTAACAATTTGTATGTAATAAATGCAACCCTTAAGAAATATTTTGACTCCTAGAATGGGTTCTAGCAAATCATCCAGATTTAAAACAAACTGATTTATTCAAGAGACTCTGGTGCCTATTTGTAAGTAAATGTCACGACTGTTCGCAGAAAAGAAAATCATATTATATACATAATATACTTCCCTTATGAGATTGTGGTTCCAAAAGCTAGTCTTTTGTTTTTTTTATTCTCAAGTAAGAGTGCTTCTAAGTACTAACAAATGCAATCATCAATCTCTTTTGTCAATATGTGCAAAATAAAGAAAATTATTAAGAAGGTTGAGTTACCATATTGGCTTGGATTACGATAAAAACGCATTGAAGAATTGTAAAAATCCGCATAGATGATATTGGTATGTGGATGTAGTGCTTGGATCCTACTTAGTTCTTTTTGAAGTTGATCATTGTGGTACTCAGAAAACTTGTTTAACCAGTTTAGACAGCCAGTTTCAGGGTCATATTGGTCCGTATCTGCAGTCTCGTAATATGTTAGGTAGGCTGCAGAGCATCCAATTGGTAGGTTCCCTGGAACCATGAGGGTCACTGCCCCTAGCTCAATCAACTCCTGCAAGGCAAAGTTTAAATCATTCAAAAGTCTCTTTAATGGTAGTGTGCTTATAGAAATACAATAGAGTGTTGTGTCATATATAGTGCATGCTTTATATATATATATATATATATATGTGTGCGCGCGCGCACATGTGCAATTTACAGTATCTCTAACATCAAATTGAATAGAAATTCATTATCCTAATTTTTGTGTTCCACTTTATACTTCACCAATTATAACTTGTCACATTTTTTTTTTATATATATAAAGTTATCTAAGTTTAAATTTGGGAAAAAAAAAAAAAAAGTAAAAATTAACACAGCAGTTGATAGAGTATAAGTGGAACACTTAAAAGTGGGATAGAATATTTTTATTTATAATATTCAAGTTACCAAAACTTAACTCTCAGTGATCAGCAGAAAAAACTAAAATTCCATTGTTCTTTTCACTTCATGCCGAAATTGTTTGATTGTAAAAGATTCAAATCAGGCATCGGCTCCCAATCTGTTGTTTGCACTCTCATATGCTGATATAATTGTCTTTATAGAAGTTTTTTGTTCCCTTTTTTTTTTTGGGTGAGTCAAGATGTTTTCCATCTTTTATATAAGGTGGTGTAATAACCCATTTTCTTTACCTTTGTGTGTGTGTGTTTGTTTCTTAAAAAAAAAAAAAAAAATTGTGAAGGATAATTATTACACTAGGTGCAATAATGATTAAAAAAATAAACATGATGCAATAATCAAGAAATTTGTCTAAAAGGAAAATAATTTTACTTTGCAATCTACAAAACATAAATTCTTACATTAATGGCTGAAGCGATTGCTTTAATCACTAGTGGCACAAAAGTCTGAATCTCTTCTATGCTCCTATACAGGAAAAATGGATAATTGTAGTCGTTGCCTCCAATCTCTCCCATAAGAAATAGAGAACTTCCAAAGATTTCATTGCATTCTGTAAATGTTCGTCACATTACTAGAGAAAAAGGATGGTACTAACCAAATTCATGTCATCCATGTTTACACATTACTAATACTTTCTCAAATATCGCCAACTCAGAGAAAGATTTCCGCAAAGTGCGTGTCTACTCTTAATTAGTGGAGCGTGTTTTAAAAGAAATCGATGACTTTTTTTTTTTTTTTGGGATAATTCAATAAAAAGAACTTGTTATCAAGAAATTTTAGTTTTTGAAATTTCATGTTATCAAGAGGTTAAAAAACTACTTCATAGAGAGGAATAATCAGTAACCGAATCAGAATTTCAGTTGTGGTGGACCAAAGTACTAATCAAAAAGGAATTAGAATACAAGAATGAGGATTAACTCTGCTAAAAATAATGAAGATTAACAAAATAAGGCCATGTTTGGTAATAGTTTTTGTTTTCTATTTTCAAAAACTTGTTTTGAAGAATATAAAGAAAAAACAATTTTCTTGTATTTTTGAAATAAAAAACATGTTTGGTTTGTTGAAATTAAAAAGATAAAATTTTGAAGAAAAAGATAGAAAATACTAAAATATGTTGTTCCTAGGATTTGAACTTAAATTATTAACTCATTAAATGAGACAGATTCATTAAATTAAATGTATGTTTTCATTGACTTTTGAAAATTAGAAACCGAAAACAGCATTTTACAAGTTTTCAATTTCCTTCACAAATTAAGTTTGGAGAACAGTTTTTGTTTTCTGTCAATTTTGAGTTGCCAAACAAGTTTTTTTGTCTCAAAAATAGAAAATTGTTTTTGAAAACATAAAATAAGAGGAAAAACAGTTACTAAACATACCCTAATTGTTTATCAACACATTTCAAATCAATAAATTATAATGCAGTATTTTGGGTCATTAAACTAGTATCCTTTCAAACTAATATCCTTTTTATAATGTAAATCAGGTTCAAAGCTTCAATTAAACAATAATTTGGATTCAATCAAATCTTTCTCTCAAAATTTGATGCACTCAACTAATTAATATAAGTGGGGTATTTTTAAAAAATAAAAATTAGGTAGGATTAAAACAATTTCACAATAACAAACAAATGTTTCTACCACCTAGCTAACACATGCTAAAAAATATAATAATAATACTAATAATAAATTACAGATTTTAGGGGCCCACGAGTAAGTTGATAAATAAATTGAGGAATGTTGTGAGTTTTTATTTTAAGTTGTAACTATAGCTTTATTGTTTTTTTTTTTTTAGCTATTGTTTACATTTATACTCTTTCTTCTCTATTTTTCATTATTATTATCAATATCGTACTGTCAAAATAATTTTAATTGTGATGAAATCAGAGACTACTCAACCTATCTCAAGAATTTTTGGTAAATAATTTATATTTAGAAATTTTGTGCTTTCTCTTAAATATCTATTTAGTTATCTGCTTAGTAACTTAAGTAATTTCCTTCCTCAAATAAAGGTTAAGGAGATAAGAGATATGTCAAATTTTAACACTAATTAAAAAAAAAATGCGATGGTTAAAATTATCTCAACAAACTAAGAAAATCACCCCCATAAAGTGACAATAACTGTCATTCCAAGTCTGTTAGAACAATTTATTGTGGAGAAAGTTACTGTGGTAATTTAAAACCACCACTATTGATCAATTTTATAATATAATAGAAAACAATTTACACCCCCCGATCATTTTTATAATATGAGAGAAAACAATTTACACCCCCAGACATTAGGCTGTCACAAAGGGAAAGGAAATGAAAGAAAAGACAAGCAAACTTGTGGTGGAGGTGAAAAAAATAGACAAATATGGGAAAATAATAAAGAGGATCTGTGGAGGAGAAGAAAAAATAACTGAAAGAGACAAAAATAAAAAAGACTTCATCGATTAGTCGAATAAATTATGAATAATATATATATATATATATATATATATATATATTTTTTTTTTTCTTTGAAGCAGTCTAGGCACTTGGTTTTATAGGTGAGCCTAATGGGTAGGTAGTTCGGTAACTCATATCGGTTTTAGCATATGACCTCCAACTGCAATTATTTGAAGAATAGTAGCCATTAGGAGTGTTCACCAAACAGCAAAAAATGCACCAAAGCCACTCGCAAAATAGTATAACCGAACCGCACCGCATCGCAAGTATCAATGCACCACACCGCACCGCACCTTATGGTGCAGTGCAATTTGCAGTTTTATAATAAGAAAACCGTACAAACTGTACCACACCGCACCCTCTCTATATATTAATATATTTATTTATTTTTAATATTAAATATATTATTAATAGTTCAATAACCCTAGTTTTCAAAAAAAAAAAAATGATTACCCTAACAAGTGTTGACTAAGAAAGCTAGCCTAAAATAAGGAAAAATTAGCTCAATAATTTAAAACTTGGTCTAAAATAAAGGGAAAAATTAGTTTTGGGCTAAGTAAAAAGAGCCCAAAATTTGAAAAATATACCAACTTTAAGTCGTACAAACTGCATTTTATACACCGCACCACACATATGACTGCAAAAATGAAGTGCAGTGTGGTTATGATTTTGGCTAAACTCTAAACCGTACCACACCACACATGTAACCACAAAAATAAAGTGTGGTGCAGTTATAATTTTAGCTAAAACGTACCGCAAAATACAGTGCTAAAAATGGCTTAAAACCGCACCACAAGCACCCCTGGTAGTCATCACCTTTTTTTTTTTTTCTTGAACGTAGCTATCATGTTTATGTATATATATATATATATATATAGCGTAGCCATCACGCTGTTAAATCGTTGAGAAGAAAAATAGTCATTCTTTTTTTTTTTTATATATACAAAATAGAAATTTTACTTTAGTCTAATCTAAGTGTATATGTGTATAAATCTCTCTCTTAGAAACTTGAATCCAAACTCTCTCTTAGAGACTTGAACTTGAGTTTTTACCCCCTACATCCTATAAACACTTATACTCGTAGAAGGACCATCATACCAAAAATATACAATAGTAAAAAATAATCATTCTTATTGCAACACATAAATGCCGACAAATGTTATCATTTTTCTCTTTTGGTAAACCGACAAATATTATCATTTCTATCTTAAAAGTATTTCCCAAAATCGAAAACAATAGTGCATCGTGACTCATAACGATCACAGTCATGCTCATATTGAAGCTGAAACTTTGTTTTATTTTTTAAATATAATTGCTGAAACAATTCATTTGTCAATTGAAAATTGTGTTTGAACTTTGAAATATTTTAAATAATTAAATTTCATTTTCTAAACAATTTAAATATTTGATAAAATTAATAAAAAAAATTTGAGAAAAAAAGAAAATTAATAATATAATATAATATCAAAGTAAAAAAAAATCCTAAAATTTTTTTTTTGGTTAAGAAAAAAATCCTAAATTTGATTTCTGACTTTACTACACTTCTCATTAAAAATATTAACAGGTGTATTTTTTTTAATATTATACTAGCACTAATAATTATATATTTATAATTTATCTCTTTTAGCACGTGGAAAACTTTTAAAACCCAATGGAAACAAGCAAAAAGAGATACTATAGTGAAAGAATGTGACGACTGCTTGTCACATTCACAGATTTACTTTTACCCATCACCACTTTTCCTCTGCATTTGATTACGTAAAAAAATTGTGGGCAAAAGTATAAAACTTATCCTCTAACTTTCAGTCTTTTTCATTTCAATTTTTTAATTTTTAGTTTCGTCATTTTAATCCTTTAACTTTCAGTTTTTGTCAATGCAAGGCTCCGATAAAATTCAGTTAGGAACTACTGTTAATTGAGCCAAAACGACGTTATTTTAGCTTCGATAAAATTCAGTTAAGGACTGCCGTTAATTAAGCCAAAACAACGTCATTTTAACTTTTTTTTTTTTTATTTTGGAATTTAAAGAAAAAAAAGGAAAATCTGTATAAAAAAAACACATACACACAAAGTCACAAACACAACAATGGTCTCATCACATCAAAACCTCTTTCACTACAGCCTCCAAACTCTGTACCTCATAGGGCCCACAACCTTCATCCCCTCGGGTTCCTCCAAGCCCCATATGGCAAACACAACCATCCTGGTTGGGGTCCTATCATGTCCCCCTTTCTTTTCCACTATTTCCACAGAACTTGCATATACCCACTTCGCCTTCACAACAACAACAATAAGAGTAAGACCAACAATGGCGGCTTCCCAGTGTCAGTGGCAATGATGGCTTTTGTGTTCAATCTTTTAAAAGCTTACTTACAAGCCAGATGGGTGTCTCAGTATAAGGATTATGAAGGTGATGGGTGGTTTTGGATGAGGTTTTTTATTGGGTTGATGGTGTTTTTAGGTGGCATGGGAGTGAATATTTGGTCGGATAGAGTTTTGGTGGCTCAACCGATTCAAGTGATGGAGTTCTGAATCAGTTTCTTTCAAGGGCGGAGCCAGAAATTTTGGTTGGAGGGGACAAGCTGTGATGCTAATATACTAATTAAGACAAACCTTTACACACACATATATATAAATTAATTTACTAAGAGAATTTATCATCTTCTAAATTTTAATGAGTACATAAAAGTCATACATTTCTTCTATTAGACATATACAAAAATTTATCATTTTCTATATAACTTAATTTGTTAAACCTCTTAAATTATATGATTTTAATATAATTTCTCTTTCTTTTAAAAGTACCATTGAAATAACTCAAAATTTTGAGAGGGGGTTAAATTTAATTTTTACATGCTACATTTTTTAAAATGTGAACAATATACATACTATAAATAAATTTTTAAAATTTTGGGGGGCCTTGGCCCCCTCACCCTTGTGTGTGGCTCCGCCACTGGTTTCTTTATTTTGATTTCAGGGGATCGTCGTTCTCCTTCAATGGTTTTTTTTTCTTTTTCCTTTAAATTCCGAAATTATATATATTAAAAAATAAAACCATAACACGTTGTTTTGGCTTAATTAACGGCAATCCTAACTAATTTCTAACGGAATTTTGTATTTACAAAAATTGAAAGTTAGAAGACTAAATTGACAAAACTGAAAATTAGAGGATTGAAATGAAAAAGACTAAAAGTTAGACGGTCAGTTTTGCATTTTTGTCAAAATTGTGTCAAAATGTTTGTAAAGTTTATGGTCCTAAATTATTGCATAAAAAATCATGAAAAGCCAAGCCAACTAGTCTAGAGTTCTAATCAGTCAAACGGTTTATTATTTTAGTCAAATTACTGGGTGGAATTGAGGACTAAACAGAAAAAAAAAAAAAAAAAAAAAAAAAAAAAAAGATGATGATTATATAGTAAACTTACCTGACGATGTGTTGCATAGAGATGGAAGAATTTTCTTGAACCAATCCAATTGAACACTTAAAGAGTCGTTTGTAGACACATTATCAATTCCCCTTTCGAAGAAAAAAGCTGCATCCAATGCTGTCGCTCCCACAACAGCGAAATTGACTCCTCCTTGAATAGTACTCCCATTCTCAACGCCAAGATATGGCTTTATCAATGGCAGTCCTAGAGTTTGAGCTGCCAAAAAAAACTATATGTGAGGGCAAAGAATAATGTATATATGTGAGGGCAAAGAATAAAGATTAAAAACCTGAGGCTCATTTGCTCACCTGTGAAGTCTAAGACAAGACGGCCATCGCAGCAACGACCTGTGGGGTGAGTAAAATAGCTCTCCCCGTATGGAGGAAAGAGACAGTGAAGAGTTGGATCAGTGAAGTAGATGTTTCCAGTGTCAGTAAGTGAGTCTCCGAAACTAAAGATTGATGTGTAGCAATTTCCAAACACGCCTTTAATGGTGGCTAATGAGAGGAAGACTTTGATTAATTGTAGTTTCATTGAGAAAACAGAGGAACAATGTTGAGCCATTGACCCCACTAAAATGAAAGAGGGGCGACCAGTCCCATCTTATAATGTCTGTCAGAGGCATTTCCATTCTCCAATGAAATACTACATTGCTTTTTATGTTTAAAATCTGACCAACCATTCCACAAACAGAAATTATAGGACTACATAAAATAAAAATAAAAAATAAATATTTAATACCACAATATATATATATATATATATATCTATCTTTTGCCAAAAACTGTTCATATGGTTGAGTATGATGGAGAAAAAAATTGTAAATTTATGTAAATTAATCGGTAATCTTTCATAATTTACCATGTCAGATAATTATAGTAAAAATCGTGATTTTTTTTTAGAGAATTACAATTTATGTCATCTGTTTCTGATGATAGTTTTTTATCATCAGATCAAAACGCCAATCAATTTTGATAGTTTTTTATCATCAAATCAAGATACCAATCAATTTTTGGTGTAAACGGGAATTAAATCTCAAATCTCTCATATAAATATTAACATTTTACCAATTGAGTTAATAGAAACCCAGTTTATTTTTGTTTCTTAACATAAAAAGAAATCTTAAAAAAATAAATAAATAAATAAAAAACCACCGACTTTTATTGTTCATGTGATAATGATATTAATGTGAAAATGAAAACGTGACCAATTAACTACACCTATCATTCTTTCTCAAAAAAAAAAAAAAAAAAAAAAAAAAACTACACCTATCATTCTTTCGCACATAAAAAATACAGCTATCATTATTGTAGTTTGGCATTATTTCCCGGAAAGGCTGGCTCTATATCGCCACTTTTTTTTTTTTTATTTGTCCTCGTCCCCACTTATTCTGACTAAGAAAAGAGATTTTTTTTTTTTTAATATAAGACATAAATTTTATTCCACTTTAATTTAAGCATGTATATATATATATATATATATGTGTGTGTGTAAAATTCTTTTTAAAAACTTAAATTCTGACATTTATTCTCACATCTCACCAATCACTTATACTTATAGCGTAAAACAACGTGCAAGACTAAAGAGAATAACAATGATGCAAAAAGTTTCAAATGAATCATATTTCTAGTTAACCAAAATTCAAAAGGAGAAAAAGTTAGTTGGGTTGGAGAGAGAGAACCATTGGAGAATAAACTTGACTTTTTTCTATAATTTATAATAATAAAAAAAAAACCTGTACTTTACTCTTTATTTCTTCCTCATTTTATTTAAATATTGTTTTTACTTTTTGTTATTTTTCTCTCTCCCCAATTTTTTTTTTCCTCCCTTAGTCTTTCTTAATTTTAGCATTTTCTCTCCTCTGTTACAAACAAATCACAAAGTCACCAATTAACCATTCACAATTTCAACATTCTCTCTCCAAGTCAACAAAATGTCATCATCTTCAAAGAAGAAACAATGGCCTCTTCATCTTCCTAAGAGGCATTCCTCAACTTGAACATGGTTCACCTCTGTTTTTTTACTCTAATTCTGGTTATTGTGTTGTGGGGCGGAATAGTTGTTCACTGACTTGAAGAACGTTCCCCTTTATCTTGGACTCAAGGTTTTCAGATCCAGACCGTTTATTGAACCATAAAAAGAAGTTGTTCAAGATTTTTAAGGTCGAATCGAGGTTAAACCGAGGTCGAACCGTGATGACGTCATAATTAATTTAATAATTATTTAAATATGAATAAATATATTAAATTAGTATAAATAGAAAAATTAAATTAAATGACCCAATTAAATATAGAAATCTATCTTTCAAATATATTTTTTCATATCATAATTTTCATAGGACAAATAAGAAATATCATATCCTAAGTACACATAGATATAATATTTATTTATTTATTTATTTATATGTTGATTAGTTAAACTCGTGATAGTAATAGTGTAATAATATAGGAATTAGAAGGACACTTAGTAATTTTAAATTAAAATAATTATTTAATAATTATTATATACTTAATTGTATTCACTATTTTTTTTTACTATTTAATTTTTTTGAATAAACAATAATCTTTATTAGAATACACATAAAAAATGTAACAAATAAAATATTATAAGTACTTTTAATTAATATTTACAATTTTTTTTTACATCTAAAAATTTTAGTGTTATAAAATATTCCACAACTTTTTTTTTTGTTACAATATAGCAAAGTTTAAATGGTCTTTTAAAAAAAAATAAAAAACAAAAAGTTTGAATGGCCAAAACTCAACAATTCTTAGTACTAGCCATCTTGTGTACTGTGCAGTAATATCTACAGTGTACCATACCTGCTGCCGTAGACATGGCAAAACGGGTCAAAATTTTCTGACCCGACCCGACCCGACCCGAAAAATACCCGACCTGAACCCGATTTTTTTGACCCAAAGCAAAAACGGGTTGACCCGTGACCCGACCCGTGTTTTTTGCGGGTCAACCCGACCCGACCCGCGACCCGACCCGAACCCGAACCATATTTTTAAAACTTTTTTTTTTTGGTAAAAAAAATAGTAAAACTAAGACAATATTGGTTTAATTGTTTATTGTGAACTTTAAAGAAACAATTGATACATTTACATAACTATATGCAAATTAATTGAAAGATTAATGGTTGAACATTCTGTAATGAGTGAATATTTTTAGATATCAAATAGTAAAGTACATGCCAAGATAATCTGGTTACAATAGAGTTAAAAACATAGATTTAAAATTGTAGACATGTAAGAAATATTCACAAGTGTGAAAATAGTGAAGCTAAAGTATCAAATTAGCATAAATTATGAATACTTAGACCTATTTTTTAATAATTTATGTCCAAAATAAACAGCTTTTCAAAATAAATTATGATATATTCTAGAGTGTGTGTTGCTTAACAATAATATGATATTCATAAAAGAGACCATGTATGAATAAGTAAGCAATCAAATTTTTAAAGTATATCTCAAATTGAAATAGAGTGTCAACCACAACTGATAATAGATTATAAAATTAATTTTCAAGATTGTAAATTTCTTATATATTTTTATTCTTTATCAAATGAGTTATCCAATAAGTCATTTGTAATTTTGTTTTATATTTGGAATGTTGATATTGTGCAGAAATAAAACTTGTGTATTTGTTTTACTTATCTTTGTGTTATTTTGTTTTAGATAGTAATGTTAGGATTTGTATAATTTTAAAATTGTTGAATAAGTATTAATAAGTTTAATTGAGTTCATTCTTGATATAAGTGGTGAATTCAAAATAATGCATTTTACATTAAGTAATTTGTTGCATAACTTTCCAAATGACAGATACATGTTGTTTTCTATATAAAAATTAAATAATAAAAAAATTCATGTGAAAAATACGGGTCAACCCGACCCGACCCGACCCGACCTGCAACCCGATTGACCCGAACCCGATTTTGACCCGCTTAAAGTGACCCGTTTTTGACCCGTGACCCGTAACCCGATTGACCCGACCCGAACCCGACCCGACCCGCCCGTTTTGCCATGTCTACCTGCTGGAGGCCATCTTGTGCACTGTACTGTAATATCTACAGTGTACCATACCTGCTGAATGAGTATCAAAAGCTGATGGCATCTTGGATTTAATTTTTTATATTGGTGTCCTTTTCTTTGCTACGTTTTTGTAGCTGTAGTCTATCACCGTAGTTGACTTTTTATAGAAGTGGCCTTTTTCCTTTGTTATGTGTGTTGAAGCTTCAGTCTATGGCCAGCTTTTTGTAGCTGGCCTTGGAAGTTTATAAGTTTTCTACTTTACGTATATTCAGTTTACTGAGCTAATAAAGTTTTTGACCGTTTTATTCAAAAAAAAAAAGGAAAAAAAAAAAAAAAGCTCTCTTTGTTCACGGGCTCAATGATCTAACGGCTGAAACATTTTGCTATCTTTAATTAAAAAATCAAAAGTGCTCTTATTTCCCAATGCAAGTCACGTGAAGGGCTGTGGAAATATAAAAAAGAATTCAAAACCAGCAAAAACATAGAGAAGGGTGAGAAACTCAGATACCACAGAAGTGGAGACGAAAGAAAAAAAAGGAGGAGAAAAAGAAGTAAGAAGAAGAAATAGAAGCACAAGACGAAGATGAAGGCCGTGGCAATCTGTGCTGGGTTGTTAGCTTACTGCTTCAACTTCGCACAACCTCTACTTTGTCATCTTCTTCTTCTCAGTTTGTTTTTTTTTTCCCTCACAAATCTTTTGGTTCTAGATCTGAAAAAAGTCCAAAGTGCATGCCGGCCATATCTTTAATTTCATCCGGTATTTGTTGAAAAAAAGGAACCGTGAGAACCACGAGAACCGTTCACGGCTCTCAAAACCTCAAAATCGTGAAGTCAGACCGCGGTTCACACGGTTCACTTCTTTTTTTCTATAAAGCAATTCTTGACGTTAAAGAAACCACAAAAATGAACGGTTCAAGGGTTTTTTCGGTCGGATTGTACGTTTTGGTCCGAATTTCAAAACCTTGCTTGGACTTTGTGTTCTAGTGATTTCACTTTTCTTTTTTCTTTTTTTTTTCTTTTTTTTTTTTTTTTTTTTGCTTAATGCTGTTAATACAAGGGTTTTGGGACGCTTTTAGCTATATTTTTGCCAAAGAGTGAAAATACAGAGCCTATGATAATGCTCTAAATAAGTCAAATTTGAGTCAAGTATTAAAAGTTTAAGATTTGTTGATTTAATTTTATTTAATTAGAAGTTGAGATCCAGCTCACAACTAAGCTAGATTTCATGTTTAAACTTGGTTCATTTCTTACCAATCCAATTCAAGTTTATTCACAAGTTGCTTTATAAATTTATTCTCTCTATATAAAGTAAAAAAGATTAAATTTATTACTTCTTCACAAATCTTAAATCTACACTAATAGTCAATAACTAAATTATTACTGGATTTTTTTTTTTTTTTTGGGTAAATACAGATTGCTAGAATTAGAAAGAAATAAGCCTAGTACAAGAAAATTCCTCTTTATCAAGGGTACATAGCTAATCCACCACAAGCGGCGGATTAATAAACAAAATATAAACATCAACACTAGTGCTACCTCTTTCTCAAAAAAAAAAAAAAAAAACACTAGTGCTACCTATTCTAGCCAAAACATCTGCACATTGGTTTGCTTTCCAATAAACATGTTCCACTCGCAGATTGCTAAAGGTCATCAACAGGTTCCCGTAGTGAGTAGAGGTTCAAGTGAGAAATTATTATAGTTAACTAGTTAGAATAGCTTTCAATTATGAACAAATAAAAATTATATTGACCAATCTTATTTGTAAATAATTAAATTTTAAAAAGAAATGTACATAATTTTTACTATGTAATGGAATATTTATATTTATCTGTAAACTACAAATAATAACTTGATATTATATAAACTTATTTCAAAATTTAGATAATTAATTTCTAGAGTTATATAAGGATATTTAATACATATACACTAATAAACATATAATATTATATATACTCAAACCAAGTTTCATATTCACCAATTTTTTCATAAACATATTATTTTTTTTGGTTTTAGTTTGTTGAATAGTTGGTCCTAAAAGTAAAATTAAGTTCAACATGTTTTTAAATAATCATATATAAAAAGTCTTCTTTTCGAGCTAAGCAAAAATAATTTGATTGGTTCATTTATGGCTTTGATGGTTTATTAAATGGTATATTTGAAAATGTGACTAGTTAAAACAGAAAATTAATTTAAAAAAAAAAAAAAGAAAAGTTAACATAGAAAATTAATATATATATATATATATATGGGTTAATAATATTCAATTAACATGAAAATTGACATGAATCGAATGGTAAATAATATTCAATTAACATGAAAATTGACATGAATGTTAAGAACATTTAGAACATGTAATTTAACGGTAGGATTTTTAAAGTATGAATTCTATAAACAAGTTATTGGGTGGTGTAATATTACTTAAAGTTGCACCAGCTGTAACTTGAACCCAACCCTGTCAACTTAACCCATATATAGGATTGGGTTCAAGTTTCACCTGTTGTAACTCTAAACAATGTTACATCACTTAATATTTTTTAATTGGATTCAAATTTTGACAAATCCACCGTTAGATTATATTATCCTTGTATATTCTTCATGCTTGCAAAATTTCGAACTGATCAAAGATTAATAGCCATGCCATCAATCAATTGTTTAAATTCAAGTTTTGGTAGTTTAAAATAATGTATAAAAAATAAGTTTATGGATCGAATGGTAAACCATTACTATAGCCAAAATTAAGAGAAAATTCAATTAAATTTCAAATAGAGTCTAATTTGGGGCCATGTGTACTGTCTATGTTTTTAAATTTTTGTTCCAAGTGAGTCAACTAAGCATAGAAAACAAGTAAATAAACCACAAAAAAAAAAAAAAAAAAAACATGATCATATATCTAGCTCTATAAATAAAATTAAAAGGAAAGAGAGTTTGAATGATTTTACTTTTATGAGCCATTTTTTATATAAGTAAAAATAATTCAAATTTATAAGTCACTTATAATATTATGAATATTTACTATCTATTACTAGCTAGGTAAGTAGGTAGAAACATATATTTGATATTTATGTGTCTGTATTAACAATAATTATTTTTAATTGTACCGTACATATGCAAAGTTATAAACTAATTTTAGTTATAATTAGTGTCCATGATAAAGTGATTCCCTTTCCACAAGTTAAAACATTATAAAGAAAAATCTAATGTCCCTGAGAGAGAGAGAGAGAGAGAGAGAGAGAGAGAGAGAGAGAGAGAGTATTATTTGTTAGGTCCATTTGGGAACAGTTTATTTAGCTAAAACAGAAAACTTTTTACTGAAAGTACTATAGAAAAAAGCTAAAAACTAACTGAATAATATAGTGAAACTCATAAATAGTACCAAAAAGATAATAAGACTCATGAATAATACCAAAAATAAATTAAAAACTCCAATGAGCTGTGACTTTCATTACTTTCCAAGCACGTATTATTGGTTGCATTTGTGGCTTTTATACTCAAAAGTCAAATTACTTTTCTTTTAGTACGGAGGCCATTCAAATCCAAATTGTAGTATGAGAGATGGAGAACACCGTATAAAGTTTATGGCAAAAGCGGAACAGTTTATTAGCAGGATTAGAAAAGTTATATCCCACTTTTTGCCCTCTTCTTTCTTTTTCAATAATTGTGTTATACCATGTATAAGAGATTTTTTTTTTTTTTTTTTTTTTTTTCATTTTTAAACCTAGATTATTGTATAAGAAAAATTTTTTAAAATACAATTAGTAAAATATAAAGTGAGACACAAAAATTGTGACAGAAAAATTGTATTCAACATATTACCTTATATATCTTAGATTCCTCAATTAAATTCAAATACTTCTTCTAAAAACTTCTAAAAAATAAATAAACACTTAATTGTATCGACTAATTAAACACAAAATATGTTATGTGGGGATAAAAGCTCAAGTTCGTATATTAGGCCTTGGGCTTTATTTAAAAATGTGGGTATGTTTGAGGAGGAGTAAATGATTGGGAGAAGCCCCATAGTGGAGAATCACATAAGTAAAGGATGGGAGAACATAGTCCGAGGAGTGTATCCTTCTCGAATACGATAAATATCAGCCAAGCAAGTACTAGAGCGATTTAGGTGATCTTCCAGGAAGTTCCAACGATAAGAATGAACTTCAGGCACGTGTAAAATTGATAAGAATACAGAAATATTAAAAGGAAAAGCTGCTACCACCGCATTAAATGCACCGCAACAACTTTTCTAGACGCATTTATGTTAAGAAGGCCCTTGAATAGTGCAATTTGAACCACTACCAAGCACAGAGAGCCAAAGAAGACGCTTGATGGAACATATACTCGAGTGAAGGTTTAGATGATTAATAGGTGTACGATCAAGATGGTCTGAAGAAAAATTATATAATGTAAAAAATCCCTCAAAAGAGAGGGATCGAGAAAAAGAAAAGGAAAGGGAGAGAGAAAAATATTTACTGTAACCCTAAGAATTGTATTAACTTTCTGAAGTAGTAGTTCAGTTCATAGTTCATCTCTTCAGACACCAATTTAATTAAGTTCTAAGTGTGTTTTTATACTTACTCATTTTTTAAATCCTTATTAGTCGTTGTTTAATTCATAAATAGCCCAGCTCTTTCACCCACTCTTTACAAATTCATTGTAATGGGCTCATTGGGCTCACATCCCACCTCTTTTGGGCTTGGGCTACAAATCGTAACCCTACGATTGGTGGCGTTTGTGGGGAGAGCTTGAGCAAGAGTGAGAGCAACGGTTGACGATGGCTGAACCAGGTTAACAACATGTAGAATCCAGGGCATCCCAACACGTTAATCCTTTTCTCAACCTGGAACAAAGAGGTGATTGTGAAGGTAGTGTGCATACCACACATACTAACCGAAACGAATCTCGAGGTGGAAGTCATGTCTTATGCAGAGAATAACAAGAACATGTAACTAGAGATTGATTGGTTAAAAAGGGAGTTGCGCCATACAATAAGGAAGTGGACTTCTTCGAACTCTGATGACAATTCTGATGACAAACAAGATGTTAATTATAGGCGGAGGTCTCGAACTCCAACTAGTGAATCCTTTTCCTATGAAGATGAACATTATCGTAAACGACAACCTCGAAGCCCATCACATAGAGGTATAGGGAATGACGCTATGAGCAAGGCCCTGAACCAAATCTCCAGATCGCCTTTCACATGTAGGATTGAAGAGGCAAGACTTCCCCGTCGTTTTCAACAGCCAATGTTTACTATCTATAATGGTTGAACAGACCTTGTGGAACACATGAGCCATTTCAACCAAAGAATGGCTTTCCATTCCAAGGATGAAGCTTTGTTGTGTAAGGTTTTCCCCTTCAGTCTAGGACTAGTTGCGATGAGGTGGTTCGACAGCCTGAAAGCAGATTCTATTAGCTCCTTCAAAGAGCTCACTCAAACATTTGGTTCCCGTTTTGTCACCCGTCGAAAAGTCGCTCGGCCCTTAGCTTCCTTACTATCCTTGAACATGCAAGAGGGTGAGACCCTGAAAACATATTCAGATAGGTACTGGGAGATGTTTAATGAGATGGATGGTGATTTTGATGAAGTGGCCCTCAATACATTTAAGCTCGGCCTCCCTACTGGCCATGGTTTGAGGAAATCTCTGACCGAAAAACCTATCACTAGTGTGCGTCGACTGATGGACAAGATTGATAAGTATAAAAGGGTTGAAGAGGATCAACAGCAAGGGAAAGGGAAGGATAAGGTTATCCCTCAAGAAAGGAGAGATTTTAGGTCGGATCGTTACAGTAACAACAGGCCACAGAGAGATTTTGCTGGACAATCAGGATCGGCAAATCTTCAAGCAATCAATGTCGTATTTCGAGAACCAGTGCATCAAGTTTTGGAGAAGATTAAAAATGAAATGTTCTTCAAACGACCGAATAAGATGATAGGAAATCCTGAAAGATGTAATCATAACTTCCATTGCTAGTATCACCAGGATCATGGGCATACCACAGAAGATTGTAGAAGTCTTTGGGATCACTTAGAACAGCTTGTCCATAAGGGTAAGTTAAAACAACTCCTGTAACATTCCAGTGGTCAGGGGAGCCAGGCAAGCTCAGAATCTCGAAGAGATGTTTCTTCAAGACCTCCCTTGGGAACTATCAACATCATCTTCGCTGCACCTGGGAGAATAGGATCTCGCCCATCCAGTGTAATGTCCGTAGCTCGTCTATCCACATGAGACGTTAATCAAGATTCAAAGAGGGCTAAAATGGATCTTCCACCAGTTCTAGGATTCTCGGACGAAGATAAGATTGGAACCATCCAACCCTATGACAATGCTTTGGTAATCACTCTCAGAATTGAGGGGTATGATGTGAAAAGGGTAATGGTAGACCAAGGCAGTGGAGTTGAGATAATATACCCTAATCTCTATAAGGGGCTGAACTTAAAATCTGATGATTTAACACCCTATAGTTCCCCCTTGATAAGTTTCGACGAAAAAGTTGTTATCCCGAAGGGCCAAATACGACTACCTGTACAGACTGGTCTAGAAATAGTAGAGATAGATTTTATTGTTGTAGATGCGTATTCACCATATACTACAATCGTGCCTAGACCTTGGCTTCATACGCTAGGGGCTATTTCCTCTACTTTGCATCAGAAGGTTAAGTATCCATCTGAAGGTTAGGTAAATGAAACTTTAGGAGATCAATCTATGGACAAACAATGCTTAGTGGCTGCCATCCAACATAAGCCCGAGGTTGAGTCTTCGACCCATGCTAAAAAGGATTTATAACAGTTAAAACCTCTGGCTTTGCCCACTAATGATTTAACCGAGGGGGCAAGGTGTGAAGATTTGGTAAAAGTCACTATCAGAGACGATCCGGAGAAGTTCTTTCAAGTTGGATCTCAGTTACCTCTTCAAGAGAAGGAAGAGCTGATAGAATTCCTTAGAAGAAACGTTGATGTATTTGCCTGGAATGCTTATGAAGCCCCGGGGGTGGATTTAGAATTCATATGTCACCACTTGAAGGTCAACCCATTAATCACCCCTAGGAAACAGCCTCCTCGGCGCCCATCTAAAGAGCACGCCGATGCAGTGCGAAAGGAAGTAACGAAACTCAAACAAGCTGGAGCTATTAAAGAAGTTTTTTATCCTGAGTGGCTAGCGAATACTATGGTGGTGAAGAAGAAGAATGAAAAATAGCGAGTGTGTGTGTAGATTTCACGAACTTGAATAAGGCTTGCCCTAAGAATCCATTCCTTATGCCTAAAATTGACCAGCTAATGGATGTCACTATTGGCTATCCTCAGATGAGTTTCCTGGATGCTTTTCAAGGTTATCACCAAATACCTTTAATCTTGGATGATCAGGAGAAGACTGCTTTTGTCACCTCTATTGGGAACTACCACTACAAAGTGATGCCATTTGGGTTGAAAAATGCGGGATCCACTTACCAAAGAATGATGATGAGGATGTTCGAGCTGTAGTTGGAACAGAGTATTGAGATTTACATAGATGACATGGTGGTGAAAAGCAAGGTTTTTTCTGAGCATGTGAAGGATCTTGGAAACATTTTTAAAGTTCTTAAAAGGTACAAGTTACGACTAAACACTTCCAAATGCTCGTTTGGTGTAGGATCGAACAAATTCTTAGGTTATATGGTAACTCATAAGGGAATTGAGGTCAACCCTGATCAGATAAAAGTCATCAACAATTTGCAACCACCTCAAAATCCTAAAGAGGTCCAGAAGTTGATTGGAATGGCTGCTGCTCTGAACCAATTTATCTCTCAATCAACAAATAGGTGTAGACCTTTCTTCTTGCTAATCAATAAGTGGAAAGGATTTGAGTGGACTGAAGAATGTGCTTTAGCTTTCCAGCAACTTAAAGACTGTCTAGCTCGGCCACCAATCATGTCTAGCCCTGAGTCAGATGAAGTCCTGTTTGCCTACATTGCTATGACTCCTTATGCTATAAGTTTGGTGTTGGTACAAGTGGATCGTGGTGTGCAAAGACCAGTTTATTGCGTGAGTAAGTCGCTGCATGAGGTCGAGATTCATTATTTGCCACTGGAGAAAGCCATCCTGGCAGTAGTACTTGGTACACAGAAGTTGCCTCATTATTTTCAAGCACATAAAGTTGTTGTTCTTACCCAACTTTCACTTAAAACTATACTCAGAAGTGCTGACTACACAGAGAGAATAGCTAAATAGGGTATTGTCCTAGGAACTTTTAACATCAAGTATATGCTTTATACCTCCACAAAGGGACAAGTCCTCGGGGATCTAATGGTCGAGTTCACTAAGCCCTCGTTAGAAGAATTGAAACCAGCATAGAACATGGATGAAAAATCGGTTAACATGGTCTCTTAACAAGGCCCCTAATTCTGGGAGTTGTATGTCGACAGTGCGGTAAATCAAAAAAGTTTTGGAGTGGGGCTAGTGCTAATATCCCCTGAGAAGATCGTTATTAAAAAGTCATTATGGCTGCGTTTCACAGCCACAAATAATAAGGCTGAATATGAAGCTCTACTGATGGGAATAACAATGATTCAAAGAATAGAAGGAAAGTTAATAGAAGTGTTCTCTGACTCAAGATTAGTCGTCAGTCAAGTAAAAGAGGAATTTGAGACGAAAGATGAAAGAATGTAAAGGTACTTGAGCCAAGTTATATGTCTACAATCTTAATTCGAATCTTTTAACTTGCTGCACATTCCTAGAAATGGTAATGCACATGCTAATTCTTTGGCCACGCTTGCAACTTCCTCGGCATAAAATCTGCCTCAGGTTATCCTCGTTGAGGACTTGCACAAACCCACAGAGATAAGAAAAGAGGCAATCCGAGTTCATCAAATTAGAGCTGAGCCGAGTTGGATGGACCCTATAATTCAATTCTTGAAGGAGGATACTTTGCTTGAAGAAAGGTTAGAAGCTAACAAAGTTCAGAGGAAGGCTACTAGATTCTGGCTATCCAAGAACCAGAAATTGTACAAGCATTCCTTTTCAGGGCCGCATTTGTTGTGTATACATCCTAAAGGAGTTGAATCACTCCTCAAGGAGTTACATGAAGGAATCTGTGGAAGCCATACTGGAGGCAGATTCTTGGCACATGGAGCCTTTACCTAAGGCTATTAGTGGCCAAATATGCAAAAGGAGGCCCATGAATATGTTAAAAAGTGAGATCAGTGTCAACGGTTTACACCAAACATACACCAACCAAGGAGAATCCTTAATCCATTATCCAACTTGTGGCCATTCACTCAATAGGGCTTAGATATTGTGGGTCCATTCCCTAAAGCAATAGGAAACAAGAAGTATCTTCTAGTCGGTACAGATTATTTTACCAAATGAGTTGAAACCGAACCTCTAGCTAACATCAGAGACGTGGACGTAAAGAAGTTTGTCTGAAAAATATTGTCACTCGGTTTAGGATTCCTCATACCCTCATCTCAGACAATAGCCTACAGTTTGACAGCAAAACGTTCCGAAATTATTGTTCTGAATTGAGAATCATGAACAGATACTCCACCCCTGCTTATCCCTAGGGGAATGGGCAAGCGGAAGCTGTTAACAAGGTTATAGTAAATGGACTAAAGAAGAGACTAGATGACACGAAGGGCAAATGGGTGGAAGAACTACCACATGTCCTCTGGACATATAGAACTATGCCTCATAGGTCTACTGGGGAGACCCCATTTTCAATGACTTATAGGGCTGAAGTTGTTATCCCTCTGGAAATTGGTTTCCCAATATTAAGAACTAGTTCATTCAGTCCGAGTAGTAATAATAAGCAGCTAGAGAAAAATTTGGACTTGATTGAAGAAAGGAGGGAAAATGCAATAGTCCAATTGGTATATTATCAACAGAAGCTCAAATAAGGTTATGATGTCAATGTAAAGCTAAGGCCTTTAGCACCCGGTGATCTAATGCTTAGGAAAGTTGTGGGCACTGCAAAGAACCTAGCTTGGGGAAAATTAGAACCCAATTGGAAAAGGTCATATCGTATTACCTCAGGAGCTAGCATTAGGGCATATTTTTTGGAAGACTTAGATGGTCATGTAATACCATGTCCCTAGAATGTAAACAACCTTAAAAAGTATTATTATTAAACAAGTTTTTTCTTTGATCACTATGTTTATTTATTACATAAAGGTTTTAGGAAAAGTATTTAAACTTAAATTTAATCATGCTTGAAGTCCTCGGACCAGATGATATAGGTTATTTAACACTCCATTACAATTCTTATAAGTGTTTAAACTTAAATTCAATCATGCCTGAAGTCCTCGGACCAGATGATATGTGTTAGTTAACACTCCATTACAATTCTTATAAGTGTTTAAACTTAAATTCAATCATGCCTGAAGTCTTCGGACAAGATGATATGAGTTAGTTAACACTCCATAACAACTTTCATAAACGCTGAAATGGATCTTCAACCATGTTAGACTTCTCGGACCACATACTTGGTTTAAAGATTAACACTCCACGGTATCCTTTGTAAGTGCTATACATAATCCAGTTTAGGTAAAGTCTTTAATTATTTACTAAGTATTAGAGAATATATAAGACCTTTATACCTTTCATTACTTAATAAGTTTGTTAACGATTCTTATATGACCCAATTTTTGCCCGGATTTATCTAAGTTATCTGCATCATTAGCAAAATATTGTTGTTGAGCTTGCTCAGATTAAGATAGTTACAGGTTAACATTACTTGCAATAACAATAAATTTTATAAGGTGTGCAATGAAAATGTAGAAAATAAAAGAAGCACGCTTTCATTGATCAAAAAGATAGTATTTTTCAATTCCTTACAACACAATAATAATAATAATAATAATAATAATAATAATAATAATAAAAGTCCTAGTATCTAAGCCTTCTTTGTGGAGACTACGGGATCAATAGTTTGGTTGGACTGGGTGGCAGCAGCATCTGGGGCTTGGTCCTTGGGTTCAGAAGGAGTTTTCTTCTTACCCAAGCCCTTACCCTTATCTTGAGGATCCTCAACTTGCTTGCCTTGGCCACTAGCTTGATCAGACTCCTTAGAAACTTCAGGAAGGGCAGGAGAGACTTGGCCGACCAAGGGCTGTTCCGATGCCTCTGGAAGTTGTTTGGAGGGAGAGGGGTTAGGACCTGGGATTTCGCAAATATCAGGATGGTAGTAGACACTCCCAGGTCGCCTCAAGTCAAAATCTGTAGGGACCTTAGCAGCATTAAGGGCTTTACCCCAAGATACGTCACAGTAGTCCCTACATATTGTAGAGAGCTCCTCTGTGAGTCTGACTTGAGTCTCCTCTACCCCAAGCTTATATAGGAATGGCAACGGGTCGAGTTCGGGCCTAGTTTTTCCATACCCGGACCCGACCCGCGGGTCTAGATCTACAACCTGAACTCGGCCCGATTATTAAACGGGTTTTTTTCCCAGAGCCCAGACCCACCCCACGGGCCCCGTGGGCCCCGTTTAGCCCAACCCAAAAAAAAAAAAAAAAAAATTGAACTCAACAGCGTTCACATACAAAATATGGTTGTGTTGTGTTTGTGTTTGTGTTTCTGTAATGAGATTTTCAGATATGCATATAAAAGCATAACGAAATATTGAAAAAATTTCTGGCATTATCTTTTTTTTGTACTTTGTATTTGACATATACACATAAAATCCACCATATATTGTCTGAAGAGAGGCTGAATGCCACGAGACCTGAAGAAGAACTCAACGGCGTCGTTATGTCCGCCATTGTTATGCCATACAATAAAAAATAAAAAAAGAGTTTCCCTTTCAAACACAGATTCACAAAATCACAAACACAAACTCAGATTTGAGAGAGGACATGAACCCAAAAAAAAAAACCCAAAAAAAAAAATATTGGAGAACTCGGTCCACCAAGGCTCTTATCTCCGATCTCAGACTCCAACTCGGCCTCTCTCTATCTTAGACCACCAAGATCGCCGATTATCAGTGGTGGGGCTCTCTACCTGTCACGGCCTAAATCTCGTACATCTCTCTCCGATCTAACCTTCGTGCTTCTCCCTGGCAAATGGCAACCACCACGTGATGAGAGCGAAGGTGAAGGTGACTGCGACTGCTAGACTGGGTGAGATGTGGGGTTCTTGAGAGAAAATGAGGCAGAGTTATTGAGGGTGAGGTGAGAGCACTGAGAGAGGTGGCTGTAGCTATAAGAGATATCAGAGAAATGAGTTAAGGTTTGACATAAGTGATATATATATATATATATATATATATATAGGTAGGTATTTTAGTAATTTTACTTTGGTTGTAAACGGGTCGGGTCGGGTTCGGGTTCGGGCTGGGTTTTTACATAAATCCGGACCCGACCCGGACCCACTTCGGGTTTTTTTTTTAAAACCCAAACCCAACCCTATTTTTTATCGGGCTGGGTAAAATCCGACCCATTAGGGTTAAGTCGGACCGAGTACCCACGGATCGGGTAAAAATTGCCATCCCTAAGCTTATAGGCCGCCTGCTTCTCAGCCTCAACTGCGTCCTTGGCCAGTTAGGCAGTTTCTATGGCTTTCTGAAGCTCAGCTCGAAGATCATTCACCATTTGTTTATTTGTTTCTAGATTAATCTCAGTCATATGCAACTGCCGGCGTTGATCTTCAGCCTGCTTCTCAGTATTCTTAAGGCCTGCATCGAGACTGTCCTTGGCCCTTATCGCCTCTTTTAGCTGTCGGACAGCTTAGCGTAATCTTCCTTAAGATTGCCCAAAGATTTCTCAACCTCGAACAGGGATGAGCCTCCGCCTTGGCTTCATTGTAAGCATCTTTATTCCATTCCTCAGCCACATAAACTTGTTGGGTAATCTGCATAACAGAATGGGAAAAAATTTAATATAAATAAAGAAAATGGATGAATAAAAATGACCAATAGTTTACTTGGAGAAACGGATCAAATCACCTACCATGGCCAAGTCCCTTTTAAGGGATAGGAAGAGTTCGTGTTGGCTAAAGCACTTGTAAGCATCCATATCCTTTGGTAGGAGAAGTGGTTGCTCCAGAGCCTCAACAATAAGACCTGCTCGCCCCCCTTGATAATTCCTGATGAGGTGTCCCAAGGAAGGGGGGCACCCTCCAGTTCTAGCTTAGGGGACCAGATGCACTGTCCTCGGCG
Source organism: Quercus variabilis (assembly GCA_030445155.1). Lineage (NCBI taxonomy): Eukaryota > Viridiplantae > Streptophyta > Magnoliopsida > Fagales > Fagaceae > Quercus > Quercus variabilis. The sequence goes on along the minus strand of CP129449.1, from coordinate 46,906,725 downwards.
TACATCAGTGGCAAGAGAGTCCTCTCGGCTTTCAACAGACAAAGTCCTCTTGTTCCGTTGATCCTTAACCACTTTCTGCTGTTTATTTCCTTTTGAGGGTTCCACCTTACCTTCCTCAAGAGTTGCATTAGGCCTTTTCTTCTTTAGCTTAGGGATTGGCTTCAGGTCGAGGTTAGTAGGAAGTTGAGGAAGGCGTAGGGGAAGATTAACAGTGGGCTAGGACTTACTGGTTTCTTTAGGCACAGGTGTTTTATTCCTTGCCTTCATAAGATCCCTTAGACTCTTGCTCCCTGTATTCAAAGCCATTCCTTCTTCATCTTTCGAAGAGTCGTCTAGAAGGGCAGTTATTAAAACAGGAGCGTGGACGCTGGAATGCCTATCAGTCTCTTCCTCGGTGTCCGAGAGTGGAATAACTTGAACCTCCCTAAATGCCTCTCCTTCAAAACGGAACTTGTCAATCTGTTCCTCTAATGAAGAGGTTGAGGAAGCAATTCCTTCTCTTGCTGCAACTACTTCAAGGGGAATCTGTTGAACTGAAGGGACGAGCAGGGGTACACCCTGTGGTATAGGATGTGGTATGGGGGGAAGATTGAACGGAGCTAGAAAGTTGGGTCGAGATACATCTATTCGGTTTATCCGATGGTCTCCCTGCCTTATAGCGTTGCCGGCCAGTTGAAACGTGTCCGAAAGAGGCTTGAAGTCCAAAACAAGGTGGATGGCCCAAAGTTACCCGTCTTCACTTACAAAGATCTCTGATCTTAATAGATAGTTAAGCGCGGCAACGTTAGTTAGGCTGAGCCAAGGAGCAACGTGCCTTCTATCTGTTAACACCACAACAGAGCTAAGCATAATTAGAAACTTAAAGTAAACCATTGATAGGAAGAGAAGAAAAACAACGCTAATGATGAAACCCTAAATCTATTGTTAGGGAACCTAAATCTAAGATATCCCACCTGACTCTCCTGGCTGGGTTGGGTAATAAAGACCGTCATGCCATGCTCACAAGATGATCAGGTAGTCGTCTTTCATCCCTTTGTTAGACTTGGAAAGACAGAAAATGAGTCTGACGATGTTGGATCGGGATTTAAGGTAAAATCCCGCCCCTTTTTGTTGATGGCATTTTCTTCATATGGACTACGTCTAGCCAGGTGAGCCCTAAGCCCAAGTGTTGGTTCAAAGCATCAACTGCTCCTAAGATCCTAAAGAGGTTAGGTGGGCACTGGTGGGGACAAATTCTATGGTTATGTAGGTAATCTCTAGTAATGTGACCCATGGGGAGAGTCATTCCCCCCTCTATAAAGGCTATCATAGGGATTATAATCTCTCCTACCTCTCGGTCAGTGTTTATTCCTTTCGGAGGACAATACCTCAGGTTTACTTCCTGTGGTATGTCATAGGTTTTCTTAAATGTCTTTATCAAAGCGGGACTATCAACTAAATACTTAAATCTACCCATTTTGGATAAGCAAAAAAGGGGGAAGCACTAAAAATGGCAACTGGGAAATGGGAATTTGAAGGCCGAGGAAGCTGGCCAAAGAGATAAAGATGGGTTCGAAGAAGTTAGAACTTACACGAACTGAGTTGGAACTTGATCCTTGAAATCTTTAGAAGAATTCTCAAGGATTTTCGAAGAAATAAGATTGATGATTTGATAATCTTTGTAAGTTTGAATGCTTGAGTTCGTTGGAGAGTCTGAGAAATTGTGAAGTAAAAAAGAAATGATCTCTTTTGAGACTTTATATAAGGGCCAAAAAATGAATGGGAGTTATTCCGCTAAAACCGAGGAAAAATGTCGTTCGTTGGATCAATGGTTCACCGTTGGATGCCAAAGACATGGCATCGCCTGGAGCAATTAATGATGCTTCGCAAATTCCGAAATGTCAGTAGCAATGATGAATCGTCTAAATCTATGCTCCCACACGTGTAAACTTGGGTATTTTTACATTTCTAGCCCTTATTTCTGTGGCAAATCAAAATCCCATTTTTTCTCCTCGGATGTGAAGAAAAAATTAAAATTTTGAGGGACTATTGTGGGGATAAAAGCCTAAGTTCGTATATTGGGCCTTAGGCCCTATTTAAGAATGTGGGTATGTTTGAGGAGGAGTAAATGATTGGGAAAGACCCCATAGTGGAGAACCACGTAAGTAAAGGATGGGAGAACATAGTCCGAGGAGTGTATCCTTCTCGGATACGATAAATATCAGCCAAGCAAGTACTGAAGCGATTTAGGTGATCTTATAAGAAGTTCCAACAATAAGGATGAACTTCAGGCACGTGTAAAGATAATAAGAATACAGAAATATCAAAAAGAAAAGCTGCTACCACCGCATTAAATGCACTGCAACAATTTTTCTAGCCACATTTATGTGAAGAAGACCCCTGAATAGTACAATCTGAACCACCACCAAGCACAGAGAGCCAAAGAAGACGCCTAATGAAACGTATACTCGAGTGAATATTTAAATGATTAATAGGTGTACGATCAAGATGGTCTGAAGAAAAATTATATAATGTAAAAGATCCCTCATAAGAGAGGGTTCGAGAAAAAGAAGAGGAAAGGGAGAGAGAAAAAGATTTACTATAGCCCAGCTCTTTCACCCACTCTTTACAAATTCATTGTATTAGGCTCATTGGGCTCACATCCCACCTCTTTTGAGCTTGGGCTACAAATTGTAACCCTACATGTTATATTTAAAAAAATTAAATTTAATACAAATATGTGTTTGAATTTAATTTAAGAACCTAATATATTACTATTATACATAAGATATTGAATCCAATTTTTGTCCTTTGTCCTTTCTGAAATACAAAAAATTGTCCTTTGTCATCTGTTCTATTCCATTTTTCTTTGGGCTCCAACACTTAAGAGCTCAAGCCCAATGACCCAGGATCACTAGTAGCATGGGCATTTTGATCAATGTCATATTGTGAGCAACAAAGCCCAATACCGTAAGTCAAAATAGGGACCACAATAAGAAGAGATCCCACATAAAATCCAACGGTTCCAAGTCCACCAAAAAACAGCGCATGTTGCAAATTTATGCTCAACTAACAAATGAGTACCTAGAATTGGGTGGTCCAGCCTGTGGCCGAAGCCTACAATGGGAGGAGTAAGATTTGAATGAGTGGCTCTCTGCCTCACCCCATTGGTCGCTGCGTCTACCAGGGGAAGTGCATACCAACTATAGCATGCTTGTCTGGTTGGGTATAATTTATTTAATTTTTTGTCGAAAGTCTACTAAATTATACTTATATTTTAAAAGGGTGATTTCTTTTCCCAAAAAAAAAAAAGTGATTAAAAAATGTAAGAAAATTTGAGATTTTAAAAAATTGCATATAAAAGTTAATAAAACAAGATAATGGCTTATAAGATGGTGGCAAACACACGCATATCACGTTATTTATTAGTTAAGTTTTGCGAATTGCTTTTTTTTTTTTTTTTTAATAGATTATATATATATATATATATATAGGTAAAACTTAGAGAAAGTTCAATTAAAATTAGAAATTAGAATTTAGAATTTAATTTTGCGTCATGTGTCTAAATTTATGTGGGGATCACACCATAATTATCTACTTAAGTTTTTTAATCTTTGTATCAAATGAGTTAATGAGTGCAAAATACTAAAAATATAATATTAATGAACTATAAAATTTATAAATAAATAAAAAATCACATATACTCAATAAAAATCACCACACGTTCTATCTTATTAAAAATTATAAAAAAATTATCATAAGTAGTATTAAATTTAGGTAAGAATTTTAATATGTGACTAATTACATTTATTTTTTTTAAATGACTAATTATTTATATTTTTATAATAAAAAATGTGTTTAATTTTAAATGTATTTATACGTATGCATATGTTACATGCTATTTTTTTAATAATTTAACTAATTATTTATATTTTTATAATATAAATTTTGCATAATTTTAAATGCATCCATATGTTTGCATGGGTTAAATGCTAGTCTATATATATATATATATATATAAAAGAGAAAGTCAAATTAAAATTTCAAATTAGAGTTCAATTTTGCGCTATGTATCCTAAATTATTTATTTTTAGAGATAGTTTTATTTCCTATTTTTAGAATCATAAATATTCATCAAAGTGAGTTATTGAGTATAAAAACCAAAGAATCTAGAATAGATGAATTGTAAAATTAAAAAAAAAAAAAAAATTGCTTCACAATAACAAAAATTAAGAAGTAATAAATAAATATGAACCGTTTACATTTATACCTAACAATATTCTTACAAGACTTTTTAAAGAGTTAACAGAATATAAGAATGACTATCAATAGTATTTAAATTATATATATATATATAGGAATTATATTATGCATTTTTTTTGTATATCTTTAAATGTATTCATGTATATGCATGATGTTAGAAACTTGTGTGTGTGTGTGTGTGTGTGTGTGTGTGTGTGTGTAGCTGAGAGAAAATCCAATTAGATTTTAGTTGGATTCTCAATTTTGCACCACATGTCTTATTTAATTTTTAATTTTATGTCAAGTAAATTATTAAGCGCGAAAATCGAAGAGTCCAAATTTAATTAAATTCTAAATTGGATTTCAATTGGAATCCAATTTTCCGCCCTATGTCTATTTAAGTTTTTTATGTTTGTTGCAAGTGAATTATTGGGTGCAAAAATTGAGAATGTAAAACTAATTAAAATTAAAATTATATATATATATATATATATATATATAAATAATGATAAACCATTACATATTTTAAAAATGTATGGTTTAAAAAAAAAATGTAAACTAACACCATGTATAATTTAAACCTACATGCATAGGCTACACTAGTTTGTGTAATGTAAGACGAAAAAAAAAAACAATTTTTAAAAGTAAAAATAATAATAATAATAATGGATAATTTAAGTAAAAACCTAGCTTATAATTGGCTCCTAAGTTTGTCACCAAGATAAGTTACCTCAACTACGCCTTTGTCTTTACCTTACTAAAGTCAACAACCTCTATAGTGTACCATAGATTGGTCCCCTTCTTCAAAACAAATAAATGTAAATCTTTCCTCTTAAAAACCAAAGTCACTTTCTACTCACAGTTTCAAGTATTCGGGAAAAGTGCAACCAGGTGAGAACGAAAGGAGCGAGGGATGACACTATAAAAGAAGCTATAAAATCAGTAATTACTTTTTTTATTTTTCTATAAAAGTTTATTAAAATAGTTTACTAACATATTAAGAAACTTTTAATGGAGAATTGAAAAAAGCTGTCAAATTAATAATATTTTTTTCATTTTTCTATAAAAAGTTTCCTAAAATGGTTTACTAACGCATGCCAAATTCATATATATATATATATATATATATATATATATGTATATAACATAATTTCCCAATTTGATCTAAACTTTTGTATAGGTCAAAAATACCTTATTCAGTAACTAATAATTTCTCCTACAAATGTTTTAGGAATAAGGTCAATGATGTCAAACAACACCCCATAAAATTCTCTTTCTTAAAACTATACTTTTATATGTTTTAAAAACACACCTGCACCTTAAGTTTAAGTTTGACAAAACTTGAGGGCAACAAAATAAAAATACATATTTAATTCCACTTAAAATTTTGCTTACAAAATAAGACCACTGTCCCACTAACTCATATCTTTAAAACAACTCTACTTTAAAAAAAAATGTCACCATGTTTCACCCTTTTTTTAAAAAAAAAAAACTTTATCAACAAGACATACCAATTTCATTCTCCCAAAAAAAAAAAAAAAAAAAAAAAAAAAAAAAAAAAAAAATACCGGTTTTTTTTTTTTTTTTTTTTTCACATTTTTTTCCCTGAATTTTCAGTTTCCTTACCCTATTCTCACATTTATGGTTTTTTCCCCCTTCTCAAATATCCTTTTCTTTATTTTGAATTTGAAGAAATAAAAAAACAATTCTACTATAAAACCATTACTATAACTTTTCATCCATATTTCTTAAATTTAGGCATTACCACGTATCTTTTTTTTTTTTTTCCAAGTTAGTTCCCAATAATCTCAATCACAATTTCTAAGAGACAACTATTCAAATTAGTAGCATTTGTTCAAACATTCAAAAATAAAAAAAACCTACCAACCCACAAATATCATGAATCCATTATTCCATTAGAAAAAAAAATTATGAATCCATGATCAGTTGCGAGTTGCCACACTTCGGTTTTCTCTCTTCTCCCACTTCATTGTAGAAAAAAAAAAAAAAAAAAAAAAAAAAAAAAAAAAAAAAAAAAACAAGGCCATTTCACGCCCCACTCCATTGGAGGAATATCGATATTTTTGTAGTTGGTGGCACCATTTTTTGTTGGTGGAGAGGCTTAAAACTTCACCATTCATGGCTTCTCCTATCAATCTATGGCTTCTCCTAGAAATCAACCCTGAAATCCTTTCTTCATGACTTTCATCTTCTTCATCACTTTCATCCCTAAACACCTTCCTCATCATCATCATCATTCTCTCGAAGTAATTCCCATACATGCACTCTTGCGTGTACCCATTTTCATCGTTGTAAAACACCATGTGCCCGTGCCACCCCCAGACTCTGCAACTGAAGTCAGACTCCTCGTGATACGAAACACACACGTAGTATTTGCCAATGGGTACAGACTGTCCCGAGTTGGGCTTCAACAGGTTGAGCTTCCTAGTTGTGATTGCCTTGATAAACTCCCTCTCGATTGTTCTTTCTTCTTTCAGTATCTGAGCTTTGTGGTTGCTATTGGCGATTTCTTGGGGTGGGGGTTTTGGGGTTTGAGAAGGAAAGAGATTAGTGTATAGGCGTAGTGGATTTAGAGACTAAAGAAATATAGCATTGAGTTTGTTGGTGGGTTTGTATGAATTTATTACTGTTTGATTGAAGTTTTAGGACTTTTTTTTTGGTTCTTTTGATGTGAGTAGGGGTTAATTTTGGGATTTAAAAAAAAAATAACGGTTTTTAACATAAGAAATAAATAATTAAATAAAAATAAAATATGGTTAATGGTAGACATGAATGGAATGTTAACAAAAGATGAAATGAGGAGAATTGAACTTAGAGAATTGAAATGACAAAATACAAACTTACAAACTGAAATGAAAAGTTGTGAAATTTAGAGGACGAGTTTTGCATTTTAGCCTTAATAAAATAAATAAATTGAATTTCATAATCTTCAAATTATCGTTTAAATAATAACATATCACATAAATTAGATTTTACCATAAAATTAGAGAACAAGTTGAGAGATATTACTTTGATGGTACTTTAAAATAATCTCATTACATGATAAACAAAATTACCATCAATTCTAAGAAGTTTTTAGGTGACGAAGTTGAGCCATGGACTAGGTCGCTCTCTTGAGATAATACAGACCATATACGGAATTTTTGGTTTAGTAGACTAGAAATTATGTGTGTCACCCCCAAGATACAACAATCCAACCACCTTACTGATTATCCTTACAAGCCTACACTGCTTATAGGATAAGAAGCTCTCAATCGTATTTTCTTTACCTATAGATATAATATATACAAGGATAAACTATTTTCAAGAAAGTAGAATTTTGACTAAGCAAAGATGTATGGAGTTTTCTTTTTACATGAAAATGGTGACCATAAAAAAATTGATCTTCTCCCTTAAATATCAGGACATGTTGGCTGCATAGGTAGACTAAATAATTCATACCAATTGAAAAAAGAAAAAGAAGAGAAAATATATATATATATATATATATATATATATTTGGGTGTGCACGTGTGAGCCTGTTTCCCCAAGGTGACTCGTTAGCCCTAAGGACAGGCCCCCAATTTATTCATATAATGTGGGTAATGGGATTCTTGCAATAGGAAGACCCCTTCTGGCTAATCTAGTGGCCCAAATGACAGAGTTTTTTGGTCTAGCCCATATCCCCCTACCCATTTTTGTATATCCCTTGAGGATTCCCCAAGTTACTGGTGAGCTTTTCCTCTTTTGTTGTTCCTCCCAATTCTCTCTCGTGTATGTCTCTCACCTTCTGTTTTTCCAACCCCCCTTATCTCACTCCTTCGGCCCCTATTTATAGACTTACCTTAGAGGGGCACTCATGATGGTGGGAAGGCTTTTCAGGTGGGTGGGGCCCTTTTGAAATAGATTCCTAACTAGATGGGATCCACTTTTCAAGACGGATGTGATTGTCTTGAAACTTGCACCCAATGCCGATTAGTTCTTGGTAAGTGATTTTTCCTAAGGCACTACCATGTTGAGCAATTACATCCCCAATATGTAGCTAGGTTCTCGATCGATGTGGTATACAACTCATTACTACCATGCGAGAGAGCATGATGTTTTGTCATGTGGCACTTTGTATGAGTAAGATTTCATTTAACCTTTCACCTCACGCCATCTCTTATCAATGGCCAGTTTAGGCCATAAATGCAAAAGATTAAGAGATTTGGTTCCACCCCCTTTTCTATCTTCTTGAACTTTTCTACTTTTAAATTCATTAATTTCAAAAATGAAAGGTTCTCTATTCAATGTTTTTCATGTTATAACACTTGTTATTTTCTATATTCCAGTCTCACAAAAATATTGAAGGGCCAAAAGAAAATGAGAGAGAGAGAGAGAGAGAGAGAGAGAGAGAGAATGTTTAGAAGAGTATGAAATTGGCTTTGATTTTAAGTGCATATAATATAAAACACTCAACAATACTGTCAAAGCTTGATACAGTGCTTTAGCGACATTTGAGGTTTTTAAAAGGTATGTTTAGGGAAGATAGAAAGCGTTTTTTTTTTTTTTTTTTTTTTTTTTTTGAAACACACACACACACATGCACACAAACACAAACACAAATTTTTGTAAAATTAAACTTAAGATATGAACCAAAAAAAAAAAACTCCCACAAAATGAAAAAGAAATAATAAGAATTTTTGTATTGAAAATATCAAATGTAGGAGCCAAATATACACGTACACTTGATAAAAAAAAAAAATTGAACAAGCATGTAGTGGCATTTTTAGGGCCTAATTAATTATGATTACTTATAGATATATTGTATTACAATTTTTTTCTTCATTATTTTAGTGACATATAATACATAACTGAAATTAATTTTCCAAACATTATAACGCATATGAGTATAATAAAATAACTAATATCAAACACGCACATTACGTGGAACATTCGGATTGTAGATTTTTTTTAGTAATCTATGGTGTAAAAAATGTGTAACTTAACAGAAATTATACCGTATGTGACTTGAACCCAACACTCATATATATATATATATATATTTTAAAAACCATCTCCTATGGGGGAGAAGCTTAGGCCCAATAAACTGGCCCGAAGAGATGCTGCTGTATGTCAGTTTCTGGACACACGACAGAATCCTATCGGGTCCAAGCCGAACCCCTCCCATAAGACTTCTTTTGAGCAAACCCGGCTAAAAGGAGCTTCGCTCTTCACGAAAGCTTAACAAAAGGCTACTCGAAAGTCAAATCCTAGGCCCAGTAGACATGGGTTTCTTTCGATAATCTGGAGTCTGCTAGAGCTAAAAAGCAAGCTCACAGCAGGTTAAACACATAAAAAAGAATCAATCCTTTTTATTTCCTTGCTATTTTATTTTGCAAAGTAATTACTAAATAATCTGCCTTTTCTTTTGCTCCTTTTGACACTTCATTTAAAAAAAGGCTGATATGGGTTTTGAGGTTACAAGTTTGCCGATTGATTGGCAGTGGCAGAAATGGATGCCTAGGCCCATTCTGCAGGAGAACAGACTCAACCACCCTCCCTCGAAAAAGCCTAAACACCAAGTTACCCACAATCCAAGGGCCACGTATCAAGGGCGGACCAATAGAAACCAAAAGGAACTACTCCCACAACATGTACCATCAATATTATACATGCATATTCATCATCAAGATTGTTACACTCAGTCATTTACAAAAGCTCTTAAAGGTTCAATGCTAACATACAGCAATTAAACTTTATTTTTACAACAAAAAGGAGGATGCGGCAACAGGATTGGTATAGATGCCTTGCAACCCAAGCAAGACTATCTTCTCTTATTAATTTATAGTTCTGGATTAGAGCTCATAATACCAATTTCAGTTCTGCAAAAAGGACTCGTAGTAAGGCCAATCAAAAATTATTGAGGATTTGGAGGACGGCCATTAGCAGCAGAAACTCGGGATCCCCATTCCAGCAGCTCTTTGCTGGTGTCATCCTTGTGCACAAATACTTCGATGAAACATAAAGAATCCTTTTGTGCGCCTGTTGCTGTTGCAATTGCTTCTGTCAGTTCGTCCTCTGTACGTACCTGTATTTTACCAACTGAATCTATCAATATACTTCAGAAGCAAAATGATATATTGCTATAAGATTCAAGTTCCAGAATGCATCTTTTAAATATCTAAATGAGCGAAACTACAAGCAAATGCTCTGCAAACTTTTTGACTCTGACTGGGACGTTTTGAGTACTCTGGGACTAGTCAATCTTTTTTGGTCATGAGCTTCAAAGCTTCAATATTTAAATAATATATACTACTTAGATCCTTGAAGATTTGAATTTGGGAATCATGTGACTCTTAAGTTATCTGGAATAAGTTCAGGAATGAATGACAGAGCAGAATGGAGGAATACTTCTGAAAATGCACGCTCAACAAGAAAATTTGTGGTAAGAACGAAACGAATGAGAACAAAACCAGTTATAATCGCTAGAAGCTTAAAAGTAAAAGTAAAAATCAAATAAAGCATGTGATCATGGTTTTCAGACAGTTGTTAGAACTCGATTTCACGAATACTAACCTTGGCAGTCCAGCATTTGCCTTCGCCATTGTGGATGGCATCAACAAGGGCAGTGTAGTCCCAGTTCTTAATCACATTGTATGGGCCATCATGAATCTCTACTTCAATTGTATAACCTCCATTATTGATCAGAAATATAATGGTCCTTTGTCCACATCGAATCATTGTTGAAATGTCCTGAGCGGTAACCTAAATAAAGTGGAAATTGTTTGATCACATCTTGATATTCCAAAAAATAGAAATCCCATAGCAAGGTTTAGCAATGCGTTAACAGAGGAGGCCAGGTATCTCCACAAAGTCCCAAAGCAGGGATGGAGCAAGGACAGTGAAAGATTTGCTTGGTAGGGACAGGGGCAGTGAATAGGGTCCAAGTCCCTAATCCCTATCTCCTGTTATAATATTTCATATCAAAATTATAACTAACCTGAAAACTACCATCACCAATGCAAGCAATCACACGCTTATCTTTGGCAGCCTGTGCATATCCAAGAGTGGCACCTACTGACCAGCCAATAGATCCATACTGCATCTGGAATTCATACCTAAATGCAATCCATATAAAACATTGGCACCCTTCCGGCTGATAAAAATATTGTATTCAATCATCAAGGAGTAAAGTGTTTAGTCGAGACCCTGGCTTACCCACAGTTCTCAGGGAGGCGGAGCTTCTGACAGTTGAACCATGAGTCCCCAGTTTCGGCAATTACCGCACTGTCTCCACTTAATATCTCCTGTTTAATCAATAGATGAATTAACCAAAAATGGCAAATCCATGAACAAAGACACAGGATAAGAAATTGTGTGTTACATAAGATTATTTAATTGTGCTGTGTTTCAAATTACAAACCAAAGATATCATAATAAAGACTTAAAACACTTCCTCTATGGGGATGATTTAGAGAAAGAAGAAATGATAAGAAGGTAGAAGTTTGAAGGACTAGGACACAATCTAACAATCCCAAGAATTGGGGAAAAAAGTTAATGGCAAAAAAATGCCAGGCATATGCTACCAAACCATATTAGAAATTCAATGAATAGAACTCTTAATTTACAACATAATATCTTGAATGAGTTTTCATTTCACAACCCTTAACCAATCTAAGACGAAAATGAATGGCTCTAGATAGTGTTTCTTGTGTCTTACCTGAATGTGCTTGAAGAGAACATTAACTCTAAGAGGCTCATCTTTCTCACATTTTAAAGGGATGCCTGACGGAACATAGATCCGGCTGTAGTTCTCATGAGCTGTGCAGTTCTTCTTTAGCCTTTTAGCCAATGCACTCAAGAAATCAGCCATGAAAACCCAGCCAAAAGATAGACCATTGGCTATAGTCACACGATTAGGCTGCACTATAATTGCTTTCTCCTTCTTGATCAGCAAGGAGTAACCAACAGAGCTGTAATCATTAAAGATGGGGCCAGCAAAGACATAAGCATCAGCAGACTCCACAATCTCCCCAACGAAGCTGGTGCTGATAGCACCCCAATACGTCCCAATGAAGTGAGGATGGTGCTCTGGCACCAGTCCCTTTCCTGAGGGCATAACTGCTACTGGATATTCACTGGCATCAGCAAGTTCTACAAAGGCCTTTTGCGCCTTCGCTACCCTTAACTTGGGGCCACCCACAAGCACAGGTTTCACAGCTTTGTTCAAAAACTCAGCGGCCGCTTCCACAGCTGCTTCTAATCCTAATTGATTGCTTATCCTGTTTAAAAAGGGTGGCCACTAAGATTATCGTAGATATTACTTCCAATTATTTAAAGCAATTAAATCCTACCTCAGAACTTCTACCCTTTTAAAACTTTATAAACAATGACAGACACAAGCATTACATGAAGAAAAAACAAAACAAAACAAAAAAAAAAACTACAATTCATGGTTACATCATGTGAAATCAATATTATCAAAATTGTCAAATATGATAACTTCGTTTTGATTTGAGTTCATCACTTCCTATTTGGCTAGAAAGTATATCTATTCAAAATATCAAATGTTGCCATAAGTAACGAAATGGGATTGATATGCTAAAAATATAGGGAATGTTTGGAATGGAAGGAAAGGAGAGGGGGAAGGGGAAGGTGGCTGGAATATACTAAAATTTAGTACATTGTAGTCATCTTCCATTCTCCTCTACTCTTCTATCCAAGCCTCGCCTCATCCCCCCCATCCAAACATAAGGGGAATGTTGAGCAACGTAGAAAATAAACAGCTTGATCGGCTGAATACAAATTCTTTTGAGTTTTACACTAGCCAAGAAAGTTCATTGTCATCAAAATATGTTCCAACTGTTTCTGTAGATGTGAAGTTAAACATCAACTAAAACACTAAAATGCCTGAGTTTACAAAGAAAACTTAGCAAGTATGGTTCTTCCTTTACTCAATAGTCATACAACTATTTACTTCAATTGTGTCCCCGATACATCGAGATCAACATTATTCACACCGTTCCTACTTCATCCATGAACCATGATCCACCAATTGCACTTTACCATCACACTTACTAAGTAAACCAATACATAAAACATATTTTTAATTATTGGAACTCATAACATCTAAATGAGCCATATCTTTGGCGCAAGATTTCAAGAAATACTAATCAAATTCACAAAAATTCCAAAAACCAAAAATCTGAACATGAGAGAGAGATCCATACTTGGGTGCTAGAAAGAACGGCACGGGATCCCGCCCGAAAGTTGGATGAGGAATCCCTGGCAAATTACAACCGATACTAATATAGACCGGCTTGCTTTCCTTCAATGCAGTCGAAATCGCCGTGTCTATCAGCTCGTGCGCATCATCCAAGTTATTCACCACCGCCTGCCACATTATCCATCACATAAATAAAACACCACCCATTACACTTGAACATCACCTAAACTCATCAAACTTAAAAATAAAAGCTTATAGACTAATGTGACAACGAACATGATCATAGTTCACAAATTAAGGTCATGTGATCCAGTGACACATTACTTTATAAAACCTAGTAAAATTTGTAACAAACACATACACAATTTTTATATGACCCAGTAAAATTTTAACCCAAAAAATAAGATCAGACTTTCTCTTTGTCTTACCTGATTACAAGTGACAGTTTGAAAGCACCTAAGCTCTTGAGAAAAGTCAGGCAACCCGATCGTGTGATGGAGGATCCGGTTAGTTCCATAATCGTTGGAATTGGGCCCACCAACTATGCAAATCACAGGCAAGTTCTCGCTGTAAGCTCCAGCAATAGCGTTGATGACACTAAGCCCACCAACGGTGAAGGTAACTACGCACGCGCCGACGCCCTTGGCGCGCGCGTAGCCATCGGCAGCATAGCCAGCGTTGAGCTCATTACAGCAGCCAACAAGGTTGAGGTTTGGCTCGGCTATGAGGTGATCAAGAAGTGTGAGGTTGAAGTCACCGGGCACAGAGAACACGTCTCTCACGCCGATCTCTACTAGCCGCCGAGCCAGGTGCCGACCCAGTGTCCCGCTTGAGCAAGCTGGGTGGACTGGAGCTGGAGTAGTTACTGAGCCTATGTTATTAGTAGTAGCCATGAGAATGATAAGGTTTTCTTTTTTTGTTGTTGTTATGGTAAAATCGAGTTTTGTTTATGTATGCTGTTGGTGTTTATATATGGTTGTCAAAAAATGGGGTTTTGGAGAAAAGAAAGACCAGCTGGTTTTGGAAAACTATGGGCGTGAGATTGTGAAGAGAAGAATTCAGGGGTGATTGGTTGGGCGTGAACGTGGAGAACGAAAAAAGTAGGGGAGGTTTTGGTTTTTGTCAATGGGTTTATTTACGGGCTATGGCTGTGGTTTTTGATGCCATTGCTGTGGTTTTGGGTTTAATTTGAGTTTAATTATAAATCATTTATGTAAAGGGAGTCTGCATTTGCGGTGGGTGGTAAAGCTAAAAGAGATTGGGAATCTTGGACCATTTTGCGGATCTAGAGGACCCAAATCATAGTTTAATAGTTCATCCAAGAAAAAAAAATCATAGCTTAATATAGTTTTTTTTTTAGCACTACTAAGTAAATAAATTGACCCTCAAAAAAAAAGTAAATAAATTATTTTACAATATTTTTATCAACAATTGATTGATTTTTGTCTGAATTCACTATTAACATTATATTTTTGTTACCAACAATCATTCATCATATCAAGAGTTTATAAAATAGTGTATGCCTTTAATTTTTTTTTTTCCCCTTTATAATTCAATGCTATAAGTAGGAATTCAAAGCCTAATGCTATAAATACAATATTTTGCACAACAAAAGTCATATTTGTTGAATTGTTTAGCTGTTATTCATTCTTATTTAAACTCGCTATTTATACCACTTTATTATTCACTATTTATAGCTCTATAATCCAGCAGATGTGAGAAAAAAGGAACAGATTTACAGTGTGAACTGATTTTAATTTAAATCCTCAAAAAAAAAAATTTGGAGAAACAAAATCCTCAATGTTGAAAGCATATCAATTGAGTTAAAAGGTCTCAGCTAAAAAAAAAAAAAAAAAAAACAATTGAGTTACAAGGAATTTGAATCTGGACTGTTGGCAATAGAGTATAGTAGGAGTTAATTAATTAAATACAGCACAATGTCAGATTGGAAAACCAGATGAATGTCTGGTTTTCGTAGTATTTTGTTTTTTTTTTTTTTTAATATAGATTTGTTTATTAATTAAAGTGATTGTCTTATTCGTGGGGCTTACGTGATGGCTTGCAGGAGTATACGCGTGGGGGAGGTATGAATAAACAGGGCGAGACTCTTGAGGGTTCCGGTCGCGTACATTTGTTGCCTCGTGTTTGGGCTGAGTGAGTCCCTTGATTTCCTGGTGGCGACTGAACCAAGGGTGAAGACTTGACATTTCCAAGGTCTGACTGAAGGTTGGTCCGCAATTTTTAGTTCGTTGAACATTAAAAGCAGGAAGCGCTGATCAATGAAAAAGAAAACGGCAAGCAGTACTGAAGAGCCAGGAATGTTCCAAAAAATGGATGGTTTTTATAAGTAGTTGTGTATTTTGTGCAACCTAAGTTATATAATGTTTCAATTATATGGTTTTCATTTTTTTCATATTTAGGAAAAACACATGTTCATATAGTATAGGACATTATAATTTACCATCAATAAACTTATTAAGGCAAAACTACAATATTGGTCTCTTAAGTTTACTATGTGTGCGCAATTGATCCCTCAAGTTTCAAATGAGCACAATTAGTCCATCAAGTTTAAAAAATGAATTGTATTAGTTTTTTTACTAACGGGGAATAGAACTTCGGCTAAATTAGGTTAGATTTAGAGTCTTACCACTAGGCTATACTAAAGTATTGATGCTCTAAGTGAAAACTAAATATACTTGAAGTAAACTTAACAGAATTCATACCAATAAATTAAATAAACTTTCATTACTACTCTTATTTTATATTATAACCAATATTCATAATATTTTATTATATTATATATTTTAATTAGCCATCTCTAAAAGGGAGTATATAAATATATTCATACTTTTATACTTCAAAAATTAATTATAACTTTTAAAGTATTTTTTTTTCATGCTTTATTATTTTACTTTTATTAAATTTCTTTAAAATATGCTTCAAAATCATTTAATTTTCCCCATATATATAATTTTATAAATATAATATCAATATTTGTATTTAATTATTTAATAAGGTAATAATGACATTATCACAGTTCGACCTCAGTCGAACCTCGATCTGACCTTAAAAACTTTGAACCTCTCCCCTTACCGGTTCTGTGAACAGTCTGGGTTTGAAAACCATGATGCACAGTGTTTATCAACTTCTATTCAAAGACTTCCTAGCTTCCTAGTTGATAAGGATAATTTTTCTCATTGTTCAAAGACCCAAAAAAAAAAAAAAATGATAATCCATAATTGAATTCTAGTAGCAATATTGTGGACGTAAGTGATAAGTAAACCAAACATGCATAAAAGCTGATATGGAAAAAAAAAATTATTAAAGAAGTTCTCCTAGCTTTTTCTTTTCTTTTTTTTTTTTTATAGCAACAAGAATATCTAAATCTCTTCGAGTATCTAATTATTCCCTTGGATGTATTCAGTCTCTTAGTCCCACACACACCAGGTTATTATATGGGAAAATCTCTTAAGGATGGCTCCAAGATGCTAACAAGATGTTTCAAACTCAAGATCTCATGGATATCATTCCCTCGTGATTTAAGCTCGCCTAGCTCTAAACTCTTTGTTTTATGTATTGGCGGTTGAAACTCAAATTTTCATCCCATATTTTTGTCCTTCTGACGGGTTCTTTATTCTCTTTTTAAATCAACATGCTGATTTAAGTTTCGTATCATATTTGCCAAAAGCCTTGTAGCTGAATTAATACCTCCCCATGCACAAAGTGCTTGAGGGTCTAGAGGGGAAAGAGTTCGAGCTACGGGGTTAGCAGCATATTGTAATTATCTCTAAACAAAGTTTCGTATCATATTTACTTTCATGGATCATTTTACGCTACACATTTTTTTTAACGTACTATACCTACTTAATATAAAGTATTTATGCCAAGAGCTATTGTAGTTCAGTTACTTTCCCTCATTTATAAATAATCGAGATTTGAATCCCCATATGCTTCTCTCTTTGTTATCATAATAAAAACCTGCAATATCCTGTATTAGCATATTATACCCACGGTTTAAAAAATAAGACTAGACTAGCCAATTCAACTGGGAATTAAGCACCAATTCAGTTCGACAAAAACCTCAATAACTAGTCAAAAACCAAGAACTTGAGCTTTTTCAATTCTTTAACTGTACCAGTTTTTAAAACCATGATTATACCACATTAACTATTGGATTACCGTACACAAAGAAAATTATCTACTTACAAAAGAATATATATATATATATATACCCTTTGGTGTATTCTGCTAGGATTTCATATTTTATTTATTTTGAGTTTAAATTATAATTTTTCAATTTACCATATTATCTCCCTCTTAATCTTATTTGCTTTTTATATGTGAATATATAATTTATAAATTTATGTTGAAAATGATTTTATTTTAGACTTTTTTTTATTTGAAAGATTACTAAACACAAATTTTTTTACACTTGTTTGTACTTTATTATTTTCTATTAACCTTATTATAAAGTTGTGATTTACAACTATGTTTTTGTTGACTCTAATTCTGTATCAAATTTGATTGTATATTTGTTCAATCATTTCCCTGTATTTTTGTGGAATTTAATGTAAGGGTTGAATGTGAGAGTTTGGTGAAAATTTGTGATGAATGTGAATTCATGACTAGTTCGCAAGTGGACACCTCGCAAAAGGTCATATAAGAAGTACATGTTGGAATCTGAACAGTCTCATGCCAGGCTAGACTTCACGAGTCACTTTGCGACTCAGGCCAAGTCGCGAGTGGCTCGCGAAACTCACTGCTTGAACCTTTTAAAGTGTGTTTTTCTCATTTCTTTACCAACACTATATAAGCCCACATTACCCACGAAATTGAAAAGAGTTTTTCCAAGGAGTTTTTGAGAGAGAAAACCCTAGCAATACACTCAAGAGTTAGAGATTGTAAACCCACAATCATCTACACAATTTCTCGTAAGTTATCATCTACTCCTACCTCTCCAATTACACATCCTTAAGATGTTCTTTGCCCAAACACTTACCTCATCTAATCTAAGTGCTGAGTGAAGTTTTGGTGCATGTGGGAAGTATTGGAAAATGCCATCGATTGGCAGATGCAATTTGGAGCTAATTGCAGGATCCATATAACTAGTGAAGACATAGCTCAGTGAAGCCTGTTGGTAACTGGAACTTGGAGGGTTCAAGTACATTGGGTAGATTAGACTTGGAGGGTCTTTTTGAGATTTGTGTACTCCAACTTTATTCACTAGTGAATCGATTTTGGCTTTGAGGGCCGTGGAAAGGTTTTTCACCGAGTACTTTGGTTTTTTCTTCGATAACACATTGTTGTGTTATCTTGTGTTTGCATCTCTCTTCTCTTACTCTTTGTACCTTACATTTATTGTTTATTCCTAATAGTTATCCACTAGAGTAGTTCCGATTTATTGCACTTCATTTACTTTTATTCCGCACTTACTTAAGTTAGAGTAAAAGCAATTTAGCCGTAAGTTTAAAATTGGAGGTCTAAACAAGTTATAGTGTTTTACACTATTTGAGCTTTCACTTATAAAAATGGTGAAACTTAACTGAAAATTTTGTTTAAATTTTTTAAGACATATTTTTAGTAACAATTGTTACGTTTACCATTTTAATACCATTATTTGTATATTATTATTATTATTAAATTAATTATGACATCATCATGATTCGACCTTGGTTGAATCTCGGTCTAACCTTAAAAATCTTGAATCTTTCTATTTTCTAGTTCAATAAATGGTCCGACTCTGAGAACCATGCAATTGAATACTAACAAGATATTATTGTTCTTCACTATCAACACCGTGCAATAAGTACAAGATGCAATTAAGTCGGCTTTGGGAGTTGAAAGCATTAAGTAGAATGAAAAATACTTGTGTGTGCCTTTTCTTGCAGGGCATAATTAGAAGCCAGCTTTTTTTTCTAAGATAAAAAGAAAGTTTGAGGAAAAGGTTACAAGGTTGAAAGGAAACGTAATTCTCTCTTAAGCAAGTCGTGGGATTTTGATAAACGTTGTATCCTAAACAATCCCAACTTATGTAATAAGCTAATTTAAGCTTCCTATGAGTCCAAGAAAATCAATTTGTCATCCAGCATTATGGACGACATTAAGTTACCAGTAAATCATTAAAGAAAGATAAATAACTGCTCAATCACATTCAATAATTCATTGATGACCATTACTCAAAGGTATTAAACTCCCATTAAGAAAATAATTGTTACTCAAGGTAATAATCACCTACAATTATATCCAACAATTACCTAGGTCACCTATAAAAAGGACAATCTGACTCACTTGTTAAGGTACGCCAAAAACTACTATAAAACTGCTATCTAGATACGAAAGATATGGGCTTATGTTGATTCAAGCATTGAAGGCTCCTCCATTGGGTACAACCTAGTGATCACTTTGATCAATTATCTTTATCTTGCAGACCCTACAAGATCGTCAAAAGCTCTAAATTGGATGAGTGATCCAACTAAAGATTTTTGGCATCATCAATTTGGTGTCATCTATGGAAAAAGACAAGCCATTGTTCTCTTCCCGTAACAAAGGGTCACATAGTTCATTCAAAAGATACGAACACCACGATACCGTAGTCAGTCTATAGATGGAATATCATGTAAAGATCCTCTGACAAAAGCATATCTACCTACGACAAAAGCAGTCTTGCAATGTCTTCCACCCGAAAGGGACAAGCGCAAGAAATTTGGAGGCCAAATCAAATCACATCGACATGATTTGGCAAAAAAATGTCATCGTGTTACTGTGGGTCAACGATCCTGGGCACAAACGAGATAGTTTGTGTCAAGAACCCAAGGTAATTCTTATACCTTTATTTAAAAAAAGGACAAAGTTTAGCTACAAAATTGGTTGTAGCCTTAGGCTACAAACTCACTCAATAAAATAAATATTACTACATATTTTGAAAATCTAACCATTGAATTATATGTTATTTACACTTTTAATACACATGACAATTTTTGTGTCAATCGGATATTATTTATTATATAATCTATAATCTTATATTTTATGCATAATTTTAAATTATAAAAACTTGCAATTTAAAAATTTATTGATGACATAGCTATTGATCTTTAATTTTCTTGAAATTTTGCAAACATGGAGGATGATGTAATCCAATGGTGGATTTGTCAAAATTCACCTCCAATAAAAAGATATTGAGTGAGTTTGTAGCCTAAGGCTACAATCGATTTTGTAGCTAAATTTTGTCCTTAAAAAAAAAAAAAAAAAAATAAGCAAGAGCAAAGATAAAATCGCCCCAAAAATACATGGCCTAACCCACTAAGCTATTCATTGAGTATCATTGCCCAGGTATGTTTAAGGGTTTATTTATTCTACCTAAAGTTATTTTTCTACGTGATACTATTATGTTTTGCCTATGATTTTAAATTCCTTGATTACTCCAAATAGGTCAACTATAGTAATGGTAGTCCCAAATCACAACTTTGACTTTCTATATTTATTTTAGATCTCAATTTGATCATGCCGAAGTTGCTATATATGGTGATATATAAATGGAAGGAAATGGGAATCATAGTCTCGGCTAAAGGCTTTATAAATATAAAATAAAAGTATAAAAAAAAAATTTTTAAGCTACAATTGATGAGACATATTGTGCACATATATATACACACACACACACACATACGTGTTGCTTAAGATAAAGAAGTCAACCCAATGTGGTGCAAATCCCATTTTGATCATTCACAATTTCACATAGAGTGTTCGCGGTGCAGTGTGGTTTTAAGCCATTTTTAGAACCGTAATTTGCGGTGTGGTTTAACAAAAACCATAACTATACTGTACTTAATTTTTGCAGTCAAATATGCTGTAAGGTGCGGTTTAGTGTTTAGCCAAAACTATAACTATACCGCACCTTATTTTTGCAATCACATATGCGATGCGATATTAAATGTGGTTTGAACGGCTTGAAACCTATATGTTTTTCAAATTTTGGGCTTTTCCTGTCCAGCCCAAAACCCTTTTTTTTTTTTCTTTTTTTACTTTGTTTTGAGTCAAGTTTTAAACTATTAAACTAGTTTTTCTTTATTTTTGGTTGGCTTTCCTAATAAACACTTGCTAGGGTTATTAAACTTTTTTTTTTTTTTAGAAAGCTAGGGCTATTAATTTTTTTTTTTTGGAAAACTAGAGTTATTAAACTATTAATATATATAGAGGGTGCAATGCGATGCGGTGCACTGTTATTTGTAGTGTGGTGTGGTTATGCCATTTTGTGAATAGTTTTGGTGCAATTTTTGCTATTGGTGCGGTTTGGTGCACATCCCTAACATCACATGTACTATTCAGTTGCATGCTTGATGTTAGACACACTTGTTTGACACATAATTCACTTATATATCCTCGCTAGACATAGCGATTCTTTTCACTCGCTACATAATAGAAAAATCAAACCAACGTTTATATTTTTCTCTCCTTTCTTTCTCTCTCTTCACTCACTCTCTGCCTCTCTCTCAACTCACTATAGTCTCTCGAGTTCACGCCAATTTTAGCAAGAGGAGTGGTCGATCTCACTAGTGCAAAGAAGGGCATCAAACATCGCATCGATTGAGCCACATAGTCAGGTATGATGCATCTCACTCTTTCTCTAATTTTATTGATTTTAGCAAGGTGGAGATTTTTGCGGCTTGTGGGTTTGTTTGTCTCTGGGAGTATGTGTTTGGTGTCTTTGTATCAATTATTGGCTTTTTTATACGCGTTTCTTCTTTCATTGCTTTGGCTTAATTGTGTTGTTGGTTTTGCTTTTTTTGGATAAAGGTTTGAACTTGTTGATTGTTATGTGATTCTGAATTTTGGGTTTTGATAATCAAGAATACTGGACTTTTGGTGATGTGAACTAGGTTTAATTTGGATTTTTTTTTTTTATATGGGAATTGTTTGCACATTCCAATTTGATGATAACATTGAATTCCCAAGTCTTGTCAATTGTTGAATGTAAAACTAGTTATTGTAATTTTGAATGAGATGAATATTATAACCTTACAAGGGCCTCTTTTGTTTTCCTAGTTAATGTAATTTTGAATGAGGCGAACGTATATGTAACTTTTGTTGAACTATCTTATGTAGTGATGATGCCAAAAATCGTCAGTAAGTCACACAGTCCTCACATGCTCGAGACAACACTTGTGAAACAAAGACAAATAAGACTTTGTAAAGAGTATTGGTGTGGTATCGACCAAATACCCTCCAACAGTCAACTCATAACTCTAGAGTGCCAAAACTAGGGGAAATTATGCATACCTTGGCTTGTGAGAGTTTTGGGGCTTTTATAGTAGGTAGGGTTGACATTTGTTCCTTGGCATAAAGGGCTTTTCCTTGTAGGGAAGATCTTCATTAATGCGCATATCTTGCGGGATCCTTTCCTAGTAGGTAATTATGCATAATATTCACAAGTTTTGTAGGTTTTTAGAAGTCAAGCTTTTTAAAAGTTATACTTTTAAGTTTATGTTTCCTAAAGTTTATCAAAAGAATTTTTATATCATCGAAAGAGAAACTTCGACTTTTAAATAATGTTTTGAATGGCTGCATCTTGTTTAAAAGATAATTTCTAGACTAAATTAATTTTATAAAATAATTGAGTTTCAACATAAGTTTTCTAAAAAGATTATTGTTCTTTAAATTTGTTTCAAACCATCTGATTTCAAATTCGTATTCCGGCTTTCCAAATGGTATTTAAAAGTTTCTTTTTGCGAATTGAGTTTTCAAACTTACTCAAGAATTATAAAATATTTATATAAAGTCCTCAATTCCTATTCATTTCCTAAGAGAGTCAAGAATCCTCTGGTTTATGTTCAATTTGATATTGTGATCTTCAATATGCCTCTATATTTGAAATGATTCTTACTATTAAGTAAATTATTCTATTTTTGTATAAACTTTGCTTTTGTGATATTTGACTAATTAAATTATTTTAAAATTGATCATATATATTCGTATGTATGTAAGCCCGCTCACAGGGTTGTATGTGAGATAAGTGTTGAACTCTCACTAATAGAGGTTAGATGTTGGCATCCGCTCACAGGATTATATGTGAGAATATGTAATATGTGTGTATATGACACAAATATCACATATGTGTCATATACACACATATGATACACATGTAAAAGACATTGTGCTCTGATCAATTATTTGTATGTATTTTTGAATGATTTTGAGATTTAATAATTACATACGTATTAAGTGGTTCATTATATGTTTTGGAAAATTGTGTTTGATATCATTTAGTGGATTTATGAATTCAACATACTCGTGCTTTTTCATAAAAAATTAAAAAAAAAAATACTCGTGGTTTGCTAGACTCTATTTTTTGTTGTGTATTGTGTATAATTGCTTACTAGATGTGTATCTCACCTTATCAATTACAATTTTCTGATTAAGGTTTAGTTGGGAAACATAATCTTTGGATTGCTTCCTATGGTGCAAGGTAGAGCTTGGGATGATTGGAGCCTTATAGGATTTTAGTTGTCTTTATTTCACCTTAGATTTTATAATATTTGGAGATTATTTCAAATTGTGGATGTTTAGAGATTGTAAGAAGTTTATTAAGAGCATTGTTTATTTGGAGTTTTATTTATTTTGAAATTGATTACTTTTATTGAGATTGCAAGATCAATAAGTTAGTCACACATCTAAATTCATGTTCTATGGTTTTGTCCATGACATCTCATAATGACAATTCAACTGATTATATTTTCCCACTAAATTGAGGATTTTAAATACAGTTGCCACTTATTTTATTTAAATTAGAAAAATAAGAAAAGTGAAAATGAAAGAAACATTATTGATACTATAAAATGTACATATTTGCTTATCTAACTAGAATATTACATGGTTTTGGTTCTAGAAACATGAAAATTACATGGACAAATAACTAGTCTAAGAACCCTTGATTGAAGTTCAGGGATTATGTTACAAGGTAGGAAGAGATTAGACGCACTGACCTTGCCTTGTGAATTTGGTCTTCTAAGCTATGGTGTCCAATGGTCATATCACATCATTCATACAAACAAACATAATTCTTACTATGCATTTTAATATGTCATGAACCATAATAATATGCATCTAATTATATAGCATTACCAAGTGTTATATCAAGTCATGTAGAGTGCATTTTTGACATCCTAATAATCTTATATTAGGGTTTATGGTATGGCAATGTTTCAAATGTGCAGATCAGTGCATATATGAAGATAATAAAATGTGCATCTATAATGATCATGAAGTGTCTCCCATGAAATGCCTTTGCTCATGTATCATCTCAAAACATTCAAGCATGTTTACTTAGTTTTTTTGTTGCATTGAAATTCATTTACCAACAGATTTTTTTTTTCTTCCATTTGAAACTCATTTCGATAATTCTTTTAGTAGAGAGAGAGAGAGAGAGAGAGAGAGAAGGTTTCATTAACTTTCCGGTATGCCATTGATATGACATAGAGATTAGGTTTTGTTTCCTCACATGCATTTTAAGAATGTCCATGCATTTAGGATAAACTGCATTGCATGTTTACTTTCCCTTCGATTATATGATAATGAGTAATGTATTTGTTTTCCAATATTTATTACAGATTTCTCCTTTTATTTATGATTAATGAATGCTTTAAGCTTTACTTTTTGTTTGATTTTTTTTAATGGGTTATATTGATTATTGTATGATTTGTATCCTAAGAGACAGGTCTTCAGATTGGGCAGGTGTGAAAACCATAATCCAAGGGCGAAGGGTCAAATATGAGGCCTCAAATTGGTTACTCAACTGATAACAGTTTCTTCTCAAAATAAAAATGATAACAGTTTACCCTTTAAATTGAGGGTTTTAAATATGGAGTCCCGAGTTGATTATTTTTGGATTTTTATTTTTTAAGAAGAAAACCAAAATAAGTAAGTGATCAATTTAATGACAACGAAGACGGCAAGAAAAAAACCATCACAGCTGGCCTTTGTCGTATGCTAACTAAAATGGACTTTTTTAAAACTGCTGGCCAAAATTGACCAGCAAAACAAGACAATTTAAGCGTCAATTTCAAGACTGCTTAGCTAATTAGCTTGAACACAATGTGTAGCCCGTCTAAAATTTAAAGAATAGCAATATTTGTTGACAATGTGCCCAATGGAAGCCTATAATGTTCCTATTCAGCTAGTCCACACAATTTGAAGTCTCTGAAGCTCTGTATAGAAGGCAACATTTGCCGGATATTGTGTAGTGTCCAGAAATTACAATCAATATGCTTCCCAAAGACATTACTCACTAATTTTATCGAGGTTCATATAAATAATTAAATATGAATCAAAAGCCTAGTTTCCTTGTTATCTTCTTTTTTGAATTTGAACTGACTTTTGGGTTATACGCTGCTAGATTCAACACGTTATATATATATATATATATATATATATCACAAGAAACACTGAAAAAAAAAAACAAAACAAAAAACAAAACATGAACAACAACAATCCAGGGAAAAAAAAACCTACACATTAATTTCATTTGTAGAAGAACAAAAATAATAGAAAGGGAATAAAGAGAAAAATTATATAGTAATCAAGATGGACCAGACAAAAAAATTATAAGAATTACAACGGCCTTTAAATGTCAACTAGATGATACCAAAGTGCAAACATGGCCTCAAAAGGGAATCAAACAATGAATCCATATCAGAGCTACTACTTCAAATTCTAACAAGGGATCTTGGATGTGAACCACTTCATCACCAGAATGGGAGCCTTAATCAAGGCCAATGCAAACTCAACCATTATTGTCACGCACAAGCAGCACGGGCATATGCAAGTCAACACCAACCTGCACCCATCACAAAACACAACACAAGGTACTATTCAAATTTCTAGTTTAAGAAAAAAAATTAAAAGCCATAACCCTTCTAACGAATTCAAAAGAGTTAAGAGATTGACACTTTTTTATATTTCCAACAAAAATGTCTAACGTTCAAATTTCTTTTTCCCAATTTCTAAAATAAAACAGAAAATCAAAAGAAAGAATTAAAGAGTGAGCCTAACCCGACGATCCACACGATGATACCCACAAGGGAGATGAGGAGGGAGAGGAAAGCAAAGGGAAGGCCCAACAGGAAGCCCAAAGGCCTGCATTCAAAATCCTCACCGCAGCAGCAACACATATCTTGTTGCTTGGTTGATTCTTCTTTTTCTTCTTTCCTTGTTGCTTTATGAACTACAGGCTTTTGTTGATCTTTCTTTGTTCATAGTATCAAAGAAGCAGAAAATACGATACTAATATAAAAGTAGTGGACGGAGTGCACAAGTAGTATGAACTAGAAAGAAGACATGAAGGCTTACGTTGCTGCCGTTCACGCAAAGCCCAAGCCACGATATTCGAAAGAGATGGTTAAAACAATTAAACATAAACAACCAATACCAGAAGCCCACGTCCTCTTCCATCTCTTACTAAAACTTCTTTCGTGGCTCACGCAACTCTTTTTCATTTAAGATTTCAAAGGCAAAAAGTCCAATCGTGTCATGCCATGATATTTGTACAGGTTTATCTGTTTCTTCGTTAAAGACAAGGTTTTTTTTTTTTTTTTTTTTTTGTTTTTTTTTTTGTTTTTTTTTTTGTTCTTTTTTTAAAGAACACAAACAAAGGCTAATTTAGTTCCGTGCGAATACAAAGACCTTACACTTCTTCTAATTCTTCTTCTTTCTTTTTCTATTTTTTTTCCTTTTTATTATTTTTTTATTTTTAAGAAGACAAGGACCTCATACTTTTTTTTTTTGAGGGTCAAGGACCTCATACTTGAGTATATTATTTGTGGAAAATTGAGTGACATCAGATCAGGATGATAGACTATCCTATAGCAATTTTTTTACTTAAAAGTAGTCTCTTGTTGAAAATAATAGACAATAAGAACTCTCATCAAAAGGAATATATATATATATACGAGCAAAGCATGTGTAATGGGTTTTTTTTTTAGTGGTCTTATTTTGTAGAAAAAAAATTGTGTTTTTTTATTTTTTTATTTTATATATAAGATTTTTATTTTGAAAATCTAATTTATGTCTCAAAAAAAATATATAATTTATAAATAGGTAAAGTAATTTGAAAATTAATAGGAGAGTGATCCTATTTTTTAGGCAATGTTTTAGTGGGAGTTAGGCAATGTTTTAGTGGGAGTTAAAGTTGCATTTTTCCTAAATTGTCCTCTAGTTTTATCTATACTTAAACATGGGGGTATTTGGGTATTTTTGAACTAAAAAATGAGGAATCCAAACATGGGAAGCCCCTAAATAATAGTATATATATATATATATATATATATATAGAGAGAGAGAGAGAGAGAGAGAGAGAGAGAGAGAGATGGGTTCAAGTTACACTTACACCCTTTTTAAGCCGTATATTCCCAAAAGATCAAACGATTAAAAGAAAACAATGTTATCCATTATTATATCATTAAATATTTACCAAATTAATAGCATACACATTATCTCTCTCCTTATTAAATGCTTTTTGTGTCCCCTTTTTCTCTCTCCTTATTAATTTTTTCAATTTTCATTGTAATTCCTTTTTCTATGCAATTCCTAGTACGTTTCTACCATCTCCATCTTTCTATGCTTTTCTTATTTTAGTCAGTTTTTTTCTCCACTAAATAAAACCTATCACTTTCCTCATCCTTTTTAACAAAATGTTCAAGTAAAAATATTCATAGTAGGAGCTACAAATAGCATCAAACAACTACAGCAAGACCACAAATTTCTTGAAAGGAACTTCTAATTATTTTTTGTTTAGGTCCTTTGTATCTTGTGTTCCAATTTTACTTACTCGATTTTTTTAATCTTTTTTAAATGTTCATTGATTTGCAAACAACCTCATCACCTAAGATAAAACCTGATTATCTTAACACTAAGGATAGTCCTCTACAGACTTAGGACTTGTATTTGGTGTGGCTGCTAGATATGTCCTTATCTCTATCTCTTGTATTTGAACTCAAACTAATATGATGATTAGTATTAGTAGAATCCTTAACAGGGCTCAAGTAATCGCAACATAGACAATTATGTTTTTGATTTTGGAACTTTTCTTTGAAGAGTTGAGTTGTTATTCCATAAGATCAAAACAATGTAATTTGATATTTCTTAATTATCAAAACCATGGAAATGGTTGGTACAGCTATTGGATTTGTATATATCGGGTTTTTTTTTTTTTTTTTGGGCAAGGAAGGGGGGGGGGGGTGTTAGAGGGCAGGATTCTTTAAACTTTATTTTTGCCCTATAGATTTATCCTGAAGATCCCATGTTTTGTTTTTAACTTTCAAGTTATTTTTAGATTTCATTGCAACGACACTTAGTCAATTAGATACGACTAATCTCCACACAAAGTGAGAGAGCTGGGCTAATTTCTGATTTCTTTATTCTCCCCCCAAAAAAAAAGAAAAAAATCTGATGCCTTTTTATTCAATTGTGCTTGAACATTTTGTAAAAAAGGGATGAGGTTTTATTTAGGAGAGAAAAAAACCAAGTAAGGAAATAGTAGAAGGAATTGCATAGAAAAGAATATTACAATGAATGACATAATAAGGAGAGAGAGAAAAATATAGGAGCATTTAATAAGGAAAGAGATAATGAGTATGCTATTAATTTGTTAAATATTTAATAGATGTTATGGATAATAGTGTTTTGTTTTTAACCATTTGATCTTTTGGAAATCAATGGCTTAAAAAAGGTGTAACTTTTGTGGAGTTACACCAAGTGTAACTTGAACCCATCTCATATATATATATATATATTATATTAAGAGAATTCGAAAAGTTAGTTATTGCTTTTTTTACTTTCAAAAATTCCCCTAATTTAATAAATCTAAACCAACCAAAATAGGGTTAAAATAGTAAATTCCCTCCTAAATAAATTCCTACCCACATTGAAACGCTACTTCTACTTCTACATTGAAATACTATCCCACGTTATTTAAAAAAAAAAAACTACCCCAGCCACCAAAAAACAAAAAAAAAAAAAAAAAACTCTTCCCTGCATAACCTTTAAAAATTCAAGTAAAACAAAAAAAATCCTAACAAAAAAACACACACACACACTCTATCAATTATCTACCCACGTTCCTATTGAAAAAAAAAAGTTCTATCCCAAAAAAAAAAAAAAAAAAAAAATCTCAGTAGTTGAACTTCTCACAAACACAAACACATAATATTCATTACATCTCTAGGAATTTTTTGTAATGGGAAAAATGTAGTAATCTCAAATTATAATGAATGCAAATTATTAAAATTTACCCAAAAATAGAAGAGCCTCTAAGTACGCGCGTGAGCGTGTGCTCAAAGGTTAGTGTATATATCTATATACATGAAACTTCTACTTTTCTATATTTTATTTTCATTTTATGATGAGCTCAACACTAATACTAAAGTTTTATGTTAGTCTAGAACCTAGACCTTCTTTCATTTTGGCATCTAAATTATAACCTTTAACTCTTATGTAAAATTTTCCCTTAATCTTACAATATAATAAAATCCATTAATATTTAGAAAATATACAAAACTCTTACCTTCGCAATTTCTAATGTTTACCAGATAAAGTTAAAGTCAATAGTGCATGCAACAGATCAAAGGAGTTAATACTATACCGTACCGGCCGGTATAGCTAGAATTTACTATACAAGCGGGTAGGCCTGTACGGAAACAACATTATTTTGTCTCAGATTAAATACTATCTTTACTAGTGCTATTCCAATCATGCTAGGATAAATAATGTTGGTTCAAGAAAAAAGTTTGTAATCTTGGCCATACTTGCAAGTAAGGCATTACATGGAATCAATTGTAGCCTTAAAGAGGAATACAACAACAATTTTAAAGTAATAGCTGTTAGGACATATATGAATCATGTTAAAAACATATGTCATATAGAATTGGCTAATCCTTTGACAAAACGCACTTTACTTGTAATTAGGTAGATCTAGGATGTGTTTAATACTTCAAAGAACAAGAGTTCAAGTCTAGCATTGAAGTCATGCAAATCTGTCCAAAAAACAAGTAACGAAGGGTTGTTCATTAAAGCTAGACAAATTCTTAATAGCTACTTGACAAATACTATCTACCAAGCTCTCGATAGCTACTCGACAGATTCTATCTATCGAGGTCTCGACAGCTGCTTAACAAATGTATCTATCGAGAATTACGAAATTAGAATTTTCAAATTTAATTTTCGGCCCATGCTGACATATATGTATAGGGTTTGTTTTCTCACAACCCTAGACATATATAAGACTTATTTTAAAGGCCGTCACACATGATAATACAAGGATAACACATGCAAAAAGTGACTGAGTATCTTATTCTCTCTTAAAGAAGCTATTGCGTCTTTGTGCTTTAGGGTTTTGTAACGACGTGCTTCTTGATCTTCATTGTTGACGAAGTGAAGAACTTTGCAGCCAACAATCTTCTTCAAGTTAGTGAGTTAGTCACGTACTGGAAGGCGTGCATCATTGGTTAGTCATGTATTGGGATCCGTGCAAAAAGATGGCGTTCATATATTAAAGAGTTCAAAAGTTCTAAAGCGGTAGAAGGTTTTTGCTATAAGTTCATCTACAGAGATTGTAGAGTCTAAGGATTAAAGTTTTATACTAGATCTAAAATTTCTCTTTATTATAGTAGATTGCTTTTCAAGAAGGGTTCTCCTCAGGTTTTTTACTATGAAACTAGTTTGTTTCATTGGTTTCCTAGGTCATCATATCTTGTTTTATTTACTTTTTCGCTATGCATGACATTGACATGATATTGATGTTAGTTTGTTTTAACAAGGTTTATTCATAATAAATCTAATTAACAACTTGGGTTTAAAACTTGTTGATTTTATCAACTAAGGTCTAAATTTCCAAACAAGTGGTATTAGAGCGGGTACACTCTGATTGGATTAATCTCCTGAATTTGATCTTTCACTCTCGTTGTCATGGATCGTGGACAATCTCTTTTAATTCCTCCTTTATTTGATGGCACTAATTATGCGTACTGGAAAGTTCATATAAAAGTTATTTTGCACTCTCTAGGTGAAAAAGTATAGCAAGCTGTTGAAGTTAGCTGCACTAAGTCAAATAAAGTATCAGTGGATTGGGATAAAGCAACAATCAATGCAACAAATTTCAACAGTAGGACCTTAAATACTTTGTTTTGTAGGGTGACCAATGAGGAATTCAAGAAAATATCATCAATGGAAGTTGCCAAGAAAGCATGGACCATTCTTTAGACCACCTATGAAGGTACCAAGGCAGTAAAGACTGTGAAGTTTCAAAGACTCACTAGTAGTTTTGAAGAAATAAAGATGGAAAAGGATGAGACCTTTGATAAGTTCCATGCTAAACTCAAGGATATTGTGAATTCTGCCTTCAACCTTGGAGAATCTATAGCAGAATCCAAAATTGTTAGGAAAAACCTTAGGTCCTTACCTGAAAGATTCCATGTCAAGATTACTGTCATTGAAGAAGTGAAGGACATTGATCAAATTCCTTTGACTGGGCTTGTAGGGAACTTTCAAACCTATGAGATGAGATTATGTTTAATGGGAAAGGGTGGAAAGAGTAAAAACTTGGCTCTCAAGGGTATAGAGGAAGATATTGATGACTCTGAATATGAGGATGAAGATGATGACGAGAATGAGGATCTAACCTTAATAGCTAATGAGTTTATCAAACTTCTTCAATTTAGGATAAAGGATAAGGACAAACCTCCTAGGAAATTTAAATCCTCTAAGAAGGGTAAGAGTGAGAAATCCCTTATTCAGTGTCATGAGTACAAAGGTTTTGGTCATATGAGGATTAAGTGCCCAAATTATCTTATAAAGGAAAAGACTAAGAAATCAAAAGATAAAGGGTTGGTTGCTACCTGGAGTGATACTGAGAATGACTTTTCTTTTGAGTATGTGGATAAATGTAGTCACTTTATGGCTTTTGTTGCCACAACCGATAAGGTGATTATGAAGAGTGCTAGTGATAGTGAGGATTCTTCTGATGATGAAGTACCCAAGAAGATGACCTTTCAGGAAGCCTATGATAAGCTATGTATTAAATTCCTAAAATCTGAAAAGACTTCTCATTGTTGTAGAAAAGAGCTTAATGAGATAAAAACTGAAAAAGCTGATCTATTAGTCAAATTAGATGAGACTACAAGCTTAGTTGAGACTTTTGTTATGGAGAACACCTCATTAGAAGAGAAGGTTAATAATCTCGAGGTTGAGCTTAGTTAAGCTAGAACTCAAATAAAGAGAATGTCTAGTGCAAAACTTAATGGGGGTATTGAGTGCTCAAAAGCCTAGTTCTGATAAGACTGGCTTAGGATATGTTGTTTCCTCCGGCCCCTCCTCTTCCTCGGCTTCTAAATCAAAGACTGTCTTTGTGCCCCAATTTGAAAAAGGTGATAAAGGTATGAAATCCAAAACTGATTCGGTTATTTCTAAATCCTTTGTTAGACCTCATGTTTCTCACCATTGTGGTGTTTCTAGACACATTTGTCCTAATTGCATTAAACTGTATCCTCAAAAGCAAGTGTCCAAACGATCACAATTTTCCTCTCAAGGACCTACACCTTTGTTTGGTGAGTTATTAAAAATTTTGAGCTTTTTAACTTAATTTCAAGAGAATTCTATTTCTTTTGTATCTTTTAGTAGACATATTAGGACACGTGCCTTTTCATCTTCACGGCCAAATACTCGTGCTGTGTAGGTGAAAAAGGAATCTAAGACTTAATTGTCTTTTCTGTTTGTCCTCTACTTTAATTCTTTCTATCTTAAGTAGGACTTTTTTTGCTTGATTTCTTATATGCCTTTGGAATTATGCTTTCATGCATTTGCTTCTATTTTCATGTTTTCATGTTGTTTTTTCTGCTTTTGTTTGGTTGTTTAGTTTTTATGTTTTTTTTTTTTTTTTGTTTTAAAAAAAAATTAAAAAATACAAAAACAGTGTGTTTGTGTATATTGGTACTTGTGTACCTTAAATGATTATTAAAACAAAATTTTCTAAACTTTGCATCTTTTATAACTTAGATGAACATCTCAATGCACAACTAAGTAAATGAGCTATGTGGCTCGTGTTTGTGATGAGTAAGATTAAGTAATCTCTTATACTTTACACTCATATCACTCTCTTTGACGGGAAGGACTAAAAAAACCTAAGAAAAAGGTATAAATAACTATCTCACCACTGTTGCCCACCAATCATGAAATGACATTTGTATGCTTCGGTATAGCAAAAGTGCAATGTTAAAAACTTAACATCGTTGGGTATTTGTTTTCTCTCTCTTATATGCCCATGCGTGATATGCTTAACAAAAGAAATATGCAAAGAAAAAAAATAAAAGTAAAAAGAATCAAAATGCTTTATATATAATTGCAAGTGTGTCTTTTAGGAGATGTGGCAGTTATAGGATGTACCTCGAAGATGATAGTCCCCATCAAACAGTTATAATTATGTGTGAGTTAAATTGATTTTCTCATATCCCAAATCATCATAACATGTAGACACTTATGCAATTTTGCGATATTTTTCACACACAACACGCAAATTCTTTACTACTTTTGATACATGTGCAGGTACAATGTGATTTGGCCATCACAAGGGATACATATGTTAATGTCTGCTTACTAAAATGTCTTGACTTATTTTTGAAATATAAAATTGGTTAGACTTGTTCAGTGTGTGTGTGTGTGTGTGTGTGCGTGCGTGTGTTTTGGATCTAAATTCTTTACACTCTTCTAGTTGAAAGATGTTTTTGAGAGCTTAATATGTTGTTTGGATCTTTGGTTGTGTAGCATGCTTGATTGCATTATTGTCTGTGTTTTTCTCTTCTTTGAAAAACTGTTTTTGCCCATCTCGACAACTCTCGACAAATTGCTATCTATCAAGCCTCTTTTTCTTCTTGTCTCGGCAAAAGTTAACGCAATCTCGATCCATTAAGCTTTTTGGACTTTTTCTCGATAGCTTCTCGATAGATTCTCTATCCATCGAGAAACATTCTGTCTGGCCGATAGATCATCGACGGATTCTCGATCCACCAAGGTTGGCTTTTGCTCGATAGCTTTTTGATCTGTTGAGATCCTCTTGCATGCATCTTTTTTCACATGTTTTGCATCTTTCTTTTATCTTGTCATCCATAACATCTTATTTCATTACATTTATGCATTTATATAGATTCCTTGTGCCCCATTGATCATCCTTGATCATCTTTATTTTTTTTTGGGTAAAGCTTTCTAGCTTCTTATACCATTTTTCAATCATGACAAAAAGGAGGAGAAATTGTGGAGAAAATGTGATTTCTTTTTAAAATTCTACATGTTAGGGGGAGAAATACATGTCTTTGTAAAAGGAAGTTGTGTCTCATCTTGTTAAAGGGAGTGTTTATCTCCTTATTGTTTTAGGAGTTTCTTGTACACCAGTCTTGTGACCATTTTCACATACATTGTGCTTATCTTTGATGTGTGTGTGTGTGTGTGTGTGTGTGATGATGTATGTCTTCTTCACCTATCTATCCATATGCTATTTCTTTTCTCTTTTTATACACATGTTTCTTATTTATTGTATGCAATCTTTTTATATTTCTATTTTACACTAAGATGTCGTGATAAGTTTTGTTTAAATGTTTTAGAAATACAGGTTGTCAAAGTCTTTCTTGCTATGAACTCTCTTCTTGCAAAGTTTTTCAAAAGTTTATGCTAGGAGAGATTTTATTGTATTCAACGAGTGAGTATGAGTTGAGTAATTTATGACTTATCTCATATATTCATTTGTTCGTTATGGATTTGTCACGGATTGTCAAAAGGGGAGATTGTTAGGACATATGTGGATCATGTTAAGAACATATGTCATATAGAATTGGGTAATCCTTGGTAGATCTAGGATGTGTTTGATACTTTAAATAACAAGAGTTCAAGTTTAGCATTAAAGCCATGTAAATCTATCCAAGAAACAAGTAAAGAAGGATTGTTCATTAAAGCTAGATAGATTCTTGATAGCTGCTTGACAGATACTTTCTATTGAGGTCTCAATAGTTGCTTAATAGATGTATCTATCGAGAATTATGAAATTAGAATTTTTAGATCTAATTTTTGGCCCATGCTGACATGTATGTGTAAGGTTTCTTTTCTCACAACCCTAGACATATATAAGGCTTATTTTAAAGGCCGTCACACATAAGAATACAAGGAGAACATGTGCAAAAAGTGACCAAGTACCTTATTCTCTCTGAAAAAAGCTACTGCGTCTTTGCGGCTTAGGATTTTGTAACCAAAAACTTCTTGATCTTCATTGTTGATAAAGTGAAGAACTTTGCAACCAACAATCTTCTTCAAAGTTTATGAGTTAGTCACATACTGGGAGCCGTGCATCATTGGTTAGTCATGAACTAGGATTCGTACAAAAAGGTGGTGTTCATATATTGAAGAGTTCAGAGGTTCTGAAGCGGTAGAAGGTTTCTGCTGTAAGCTCATCTACGGGGATTATAGAGTCTAGGGACAAGTTTTGTACTAGATCTGAAACTTTTCTTTATTATAGTGGATTGCTTTTCGGGAAAGTTTCTCCTCAGGTTTTTTACTGTGAAACTAGTTTGTTTCATTGGTTTTCTTGAGTCATCATATCTTATCTTATTTACTTTTCCGCTGTGTTTGACATTGACATGATATTGATGTCAATTTGTTTTAACAATGTTTATTTATAATAAATCTAATTAACAACTTGGGTTTAAAACTTTAAAACTTGTTAGTTTTATCAATCGGGGTCTAAATTTCTCAATAATAGCTATTGAACCACCTAAAGACTTATTAAAGAATCTTTCATTCACTTTGCCATGATCCTTTCCAATAATCAAAGAGAAGTCAGATATATACATAACATGAAGACTTTTTTTAACTTATCAAAAAATATGAAGCCTTTCTAGGAAAATAATGTTATTAGCAAATTTGGGAGGACCTAACGGAGAATGCTAAGATGAATTAAACCAACATATCTTGTCAAGTTTTCCAACGTATGTACATCCCTTTTTTTTCTTTTTGCAACTTCCCACTCTTTAGTGTTACCGATCCTTAAAAGTAGCTGGTTTAGATAAACAAAATAATATTCATATAAACTAAAAACTACTAATCACTCAAAAAGGAAAAGAAACAAAAAGCTTGGTTTTATGACCAAATTCCAAATCCTCTAGCACATATATTCTTGTTGAAAGAAAATGTTTGGAGTGAAAGACAAAAAAAGAGGGGAAGTTGAAGAGAAATAGATGTCCTTGGTGTTTGGTAATTATTATAAGAATAAACATAACAGCTAAAGACAATTAATGTGGCAGAAGCTAAATGCTTGGTTAACCATGACTCCTCAAATCCAATGTGATACATAGGAGAAGAGCAAAAATAAAAGCTAATCTTTTGTTTTTAAATCTATCATTAATATATATAACTAGTTGCAAACCCATGCGATGCATGGGAAAGTTAAATAAAAATTAAATATAGTTATATTATTTAAGGTATTGACTTGAAAATATATGAAAATAAAACAATCTGTTCAAAATAAAAGTTCACAAATAAATATAAACAATACAGTTTGTCACA
This sequence comes from Quercus variabilis, assembly GCA_030445155.1. Taxonomy (NCBI): domain Eukaryota; kingdom Viridiplantae; phylum Streptophyta; class Magnoliopsida; order Fagales; family Fagaceae; genus Quercus; species Quercus variabilis. The sequence continues at coordinate 46,869,710 of CP129449.1, read as the reverse complement.
TTTATAATCACAACACTTGTAGAAACCTAAAGCGATATAATTTCATAGAGGCAATAGATCGCAAAAGTAATACACGTAAAATTTCATAAGTTTAGAATAGTAGGTGTTATTGACACAACTTGAAAATTTCTTTTATTATGAACCTATTTGAAGTACCAAAAATTACCTTTGTGGAGGATAAGGCCAAGGCACCTGAAGTTGCATGTTCTGAGAATACATTTTTTGATAACATTAGCTTCTATCGCATCACCTGAATAAGGGGTTTAGAGACAGGGCCATATGCATTAGTTTGAGCAAATAACATTCTAAGCCAACTTTATGGAATCAGAATGCAGCAAGTTGTGAAGGTCCATATGATTTACCAAAAGGTGTAGAAGTAGCATGGGCATTTACATAATCCACCTGGTTAGGATGAAGGCTAGATTGCAAGTCATAAAAAAGCGAGCATATTATAACAAACTAGAATTATCATTTAAGGCACCTTGGCATAAAATTTAACTTAATCAAAAGCATTTTTTTGAGGCAACTGTTAGATCAATCCTACAAAAGAACTATTTTTAAGGGTCATACTAAGATGGCAAATGAAAAGAGTGAAACAGCAATGAAATTAGTCACCAAGACAATTAGCCCTGCACTTGACCATTATGACCATACATCCCCCAAATTTTATGTGTTTTCATGTGAAACTAATCGCATGAGATTTGGATGGGTTAAAACAATCATTTAAATAAATTGTAGGCACATAACAATTTGTTAGATTTGAAGACATATCCACTAATAGTCTACCACATTCTACATATGTGCTGCCACCACAAAAGAGTACAAAAATAAAAATAGAATTGATCTACAAGATATATTGATCTACATGTATCATTTGCACAATTAGCTAATGATAATTTATGCATATACAAGAATACACATGCATGCCAACAGTTAGTGTACATTACATAAAAGGTTCAATGCAATCAATTAGATTGTTGCCTGACTTAAGGCACACTTCATGGCCAAAATAGCACCTCTTCCATCAGTATGTGGTTGAGTAATGTGATATGCATCACCAAAATTGTATTATAATTTTCAAAACCCAATCATCCACAAAAGCATTATAATGAGAGATTTAATAGTTATTTTTGTCCATGTTGAACGACTTGACATCACATAGCCACGAATCTCTTCATAGATTTTTGCACCTCGGTTCTTTTGCATGCTCAAGTTCCTTCACAAAGAAAAAAGAAAAATACCAAACCAAATGAAAAATAGTGAAAACTACTCGATAAGGATAGAAAGAAAGGGTAAAAAAATCTAGAGTTCAAAAAAGAGATGTTTCAACTCATTTCCAACACCAACACTCTAGAGCCTTCTCCTATCCTGCGTTCAATGTAAAATTTAGACAGCAAAATGCAAGCATATCAAAACTAAACAAAGCATAAATTTGAAAAACAGGGAAGCAACGAGAATATGCTTACAAATAAAAGTCCATCATCAGTTCATTCTTTAATTAGAGAAGCAGATAGACTCCAAAAAAATAAAGTCCATCATCAAAGAATGAAAATCTATCCAAAACTTAATCAAATCAAATCAAGATTATAGAGAGATGCAACAAGTACAACAGGGACTCTGCCCTTATACTTGCAACAATGAAAACAATAGAGTTAGTTCGTGCAATATGCATCTGGCTTTGTACCTAATGAACTTAGCCAATAGTTCTTTTGCAATTCTCATGAATGTGTTTAAAGCAAGATTTTTATGTCTTTGTACAATCACACGGGTTTGTTTAAACAAAATTTCATATATGCTCAAGGCATAAACAAATTTTTGATAATTTGATCATAGCACGGTTGCTACAGCCTACATCAACCAACAATATTCGAGTTGGACAAAAATCCTTTACACATAAAAACCACGAATAAAGATTCATAACAAAACCAATAACTCAATTTCCAATCTATTAAAGATATAAACCCCCCAAGAGATATCTTTATAGTTTACACAATCAAATTTGATTTTGCACAACCAATCAAAACTCTCTGTTGTAGAATAAATATCAGTTTCCTGCATGTTTTTCATGGATGTAATTTTGTAGTTAGGTTTTCAAAACTTGCGTGTAGGGTTTTGTAGTTAATTTCTCATAACATGAGTGTAGGGTTTAGTTTTTTGTAGTCGAATTTTGTTATTGTGTTTTTATTATTATTGGGTTTTAGAAATATAAAATCGAAATTTTTGTTTTTTTTTTTAAATAATGCTAACATGGAAATTTGTGGAGCTTAGCAAAAAAGTAGGAGGTTTCAGTTTTATCTATATATATATATATATATTGATTAGATTTAGTAATGTAAAAAAAAAAGATATAATTAGATTTTTAACAAAACACTTTGAATAGTGATTGGAAGGTAACGGTTAGGAAAATTAAGGGGCACAAATTAAGAATTAGTGCTCATAAATAAAAATTAAAACATGAACATAAATACCATATTAAAGAAATACATTTATTTCATTCAAATTTGTAAATTATTATTGACACATGGCAAACATATTGACATGTACAAATAATTGTTTGACACATGGCTTTATTTGTTCATATAAAACTAACTAAATCTAGGAAGTCACCACATATCATCGTAGTATACATTGAAAAAGAAACATGTGTCACCACTGTATGTATCCATCAATTGTGGTATCTAACTTTAATACCATATTATAGATTTTTCATAATGTTGTACAAATAGCACCTCGGTATTCAAAGCAATAACAATAAAAGCAATAATAAATAATAAGCACACACAAAGAACACCAAAAGTTACATAGTTTAGTAAACTGCCTACATTTACGGATGGCAATATGGTAAAATTTCACTATAAAAGTAGGAAGATACAACAAAGGCACAAGAATAGTCTCAAAAAATTCAAAACCCAAAATACATTATGGCTCTCTCACACAAGACAAAAAACTAGAAGTGTCATGTAAAATTAATATGTGCCACTTGGTAGGTCCTATTTGGTATTTAAAAGGACAATGGTAACAAAGCAAATTTGAAATTAGAACCAAATGTTAAAGGGCTAAAATGAAAATTTTGAAACGTTAGGAGATAAAATTAAAATAACCCCAGACAAACCAAAAGTGAACTTTAGTCAAAATATAATATATGTATAAAGTATAAACATATAATGTTTTATATGTATAAACATATAGTATTTGATATGTATGAAACTGTATTAATTGGACACAAATACATACATACATTGTTCATTCTCAAAAAAAAAAATAAATAAATGATACACACATTGTAGATTCATTAAAACGTTTTTTTTTTTTCAAAATTAAAAACATAAAAAGTTTATTATTGTTATCTTATGAAATAAATTTTCTAAATTTACACTATAAAATTGCATTGCAAAAAGAAATGATTAAAATGGGAGGAATATATATATTTTTTTTTCCAAAGTGTGTGCATTATTCTATCATTATTATGACATATTAATTTAGAAGATTTATAAAATGTCCATATAATTATATGATCATAAAATCATAATGCTTATTAACATGGAAGTCACTAATCTCCTTGTTGCTGCATACAGTATTAAATGATTCGTAATATAGATAGACTTCCCTTTCATAAAAAATTTACCAAAAATCACAACAAACTCTCCAATAAATATTTTCTTCCTTATATGAAAGCAAAAAATACAGGAATGAAGATATACACATTTATTTCTTCTTCTTGACAACTGTTTTTACTTCCCCTCTTTTATACCAAAATTGAGAATTATGTTGCTTACATACACTAAAAACATCTATTTAAAATTAAATTATTACTTGTATGTAATATCACATAATTAGTTTTAAATAAACGAATTGTCATGGTTGAAAGATAGTTTGCCTTTTGTTTAGGCAAACCAAGTGGCAAACATTTGAAATATAGTGTACCTACTGATTATTTCGCATTTCCATTAGTTTTACTCTCTTGTTAGAATTGAGATTTGTTTTTGGAACCTAGAATTTTCGTTGCTTCACTAAAAATTCAGGGCTACTTATAAGAAAGTCTTTATTGAGGGGGAAATAACTAGTAGATAGGGCTTTTACTGGGTATGAAATAAACAGTACTACAAAGTATATAAACAACTAAAACTAGGAGATTCCTACTATATAAACAACTAGTAGTATTGCACTTCTGATAAAAATATAAATCTATAATTAAAATTTAAGAATTTCAACTAATTTAAACATAATATAAATATAAACATATCACGTGATATTTGTATAAAAATATATGTTATTGAATATGTACAATAATGTACTAGTTGCAAATAAATAAATACACACATTGTAGGTTTATTAAAATGTACCTCTGGAATTCATGAGGACAAATTAAAAGAATAATAATAATAACAACTTTTATACTCTCTATTAAAAAATTATAATTAATGGAAAAATTATGTGGCAAAAGGAGATTACTAAAAGGACATGCACATGGTGGGAAATAGTATTTGACTTTTGGTTTGGGCTAAACCTACATGAACAGGCGAAGTCACATTGGCATCCCGTAGAATGGCAATTTGATTGATTATATTTTTCCCCCTAGTTTGAGAGTTTTACATGGATTCATAACTTATTTTAATTATATAGGAAAAACATGAAAACCTAAAATGAAAGAAACTTTATTTATATTTTAAAATGTATGTCTTTGTTGAAATAACTAGAATATTACATGACTTTGGTCCTCAAAACAGTCTAAGAGAAAGTTGTATGACTTTAGGTCCTAGTTACATTTTTCAAAGATGAAAATTACATAGACAATGGGTCTGTTTTGATAAGCTATTTAAAAATGAGCATTTTTGAAAATAGTGTTTTTAAAATGTGCATTTGGAAAACACAATTTTAAAAATTATATTAAAACGTTTGGTAAAATTTGTGTATAGTATTAATCTAAAATTGTTGTTTTGGTGCAAATTACCAAAAAGGACCGGAAAAGACTTAATTCTGATGATATTATTCTATCATATTTGAAGTAGCTCATGAAAATAATAATAATAATAATAATAATATTTACTTTTCCTCTAACTTTTCTTTAAATAAAAAAAGTATTATTATCAAAAGTAAAAACTAAATTAAAATAACCCCAGTTACTTTCTCTTTCCCCAAAGCTAAGTCCAAGTACATTTGAAATTTGAACTCATTAGAGTTCACGTGGGGAGTCAGAACTCACACAAAGCAATTAAACAATAGCCACACAAAACAATTAAACAAGAGCCACACACACAACTAAAACAAAAGGCACAAGAAGAGAGGTTCAGTCTCAGTCAAAACTAAAGAAGAAGAAGAAGAAGAAGAAGAAGAAGCTGGATAAAACAGAAGGCTGGGGGAATGGCTAACAACATGGGAAAACAACCACTAGTGAGTGGTGCTCTCTTATTTCCATTTTCAATACTGCAACGATTGAGCTCTTTTTTGTTGTGTCAACATTCTCCACTGCCGTTGCAACATCCGCCTGAGACCTTGAGTGCAGTCTAGTCGCTGGAAAGTCAGGGAGGTGAGGTTATTTGCTAGCCGGTAATTTTGTCATTTAGCAAATGCGTGAGGGTATATTAGATATTCAAGCCTTAAAAAGTATTATGAGATTTGCATTTTAAGTGTCATTTTCAAAAAGTTGGTTGAAACTCCAATTTCAAAACGTGATATTTTGCGTTTTAAAGAACGCAATTTCTAGTAAAATCACAATGCCAAACGCACACGTATTCGCGTTTTCAATAAAAACGCGCGTTAAGGCTTTTAAAACAGCCTATCCAAATGGGCTCAATAACTAGTTTAAGAACCCTTGATCTAAGTTTTAAGGTTAAGTTACAAGTTGGGAACATCATGAACCTTGCTCAGTGAAACCAGTTTTTTAGACTATGGTGACCATTGATCATGTTACATCATCCATACAAACAAATATGTGTATGTACATGGTGAAGACCCCTAATATTTTTGCATATTCAAAATCTCATTTGGATTGAAGACTAAATAGGGTGAGTGTGTGTGATTGGTGTTGACCTATATCTACCATTTGAACATATCACATTAATTCATGGATGTGTCATAAATTTAAGATCAAAAGCCTAGTGAATGCATGAAAATGTGAAGAACATTCAACCATATTCAAAGAGCATAATCAGTTTCTATGATGCCATGATTGGCAGACAGACTAAGCTCGTTTAGGTCCACTAGATAATTTAACTATAGAAAACGTACCAAGGCTGCAGAGAAAGTTCGTGGTCGAGTGTTGAGAGTGAACGACTACTACTCTTGAGCACCCTAACTGAACTTTTAAAGAGTACTACCATTCCCAAATTATTGATCCACCACAACATATATCTTCCTCTCATGAACTAAGTGCAACTTGATATAGGACTTCTTTGCCTTGGAGCCAGCTTCTCTTCCTCTATTAAAAGTTGAAAGACATTTTCCATAACAAAAACTGCCAAGAGAACTTAAGAATTTCATCTGAAACTCCAATTCTATCCTCCAAGTGCTTTTTTCTTAATGAATAACAGACAGCTGTGTCTTTTTTTTTTCTTTTCTTTTTTTTATAAATTACAATTCATTACTGGAAAATAGAGAAACAAGGGGGATAATCAGCCTTACAAATTGCCATTAAGGCAGGAGGCAAATTATCCTTATTGAAGGAAAAAGACAAACAAGAACTTAAAGCAAATCTAGCTGCATAGTGAGCTACACCATTGCAAGTTCTCCTAACCCAAACAAAAGAACAGGAAACAAAAAACTCAGCTAAAGCAAGAATATTAAAAATGGGGGTGTGTAAAGTCCAGGAGCAAGGGAGGTCTGGGGAGTTGATGGCCTCAAAACAAGCCTTGGCGTCTCCTTCGAATATCACATGGCTCCACTTCTCTGCTTTAGTGAGCTGCATTACCCAGAGCAAGACTTCGGTTTTAGTTTGGAGAGCAAGTAGATTTCTTGATGGATCTTGCCCAGAATTTGATGGGTACTCCAAAGTGTCATGGGAATCTGAAATAGCTGCGTCCACATTGATTTTGAAATAGACAGCTAGTCTTGATTCATATCTCCAATTTCATCATCCAATAATAACTGAGATAAAATATGTTCATAACAACCACTGTTTGAGTATGCAATTTGCTACAGATCCCTTCACCTCAAATTAATTAGTCCACCAGTGTCAACTGCATTTATAAAATTGAAATTTGAATTCATCAACCTTCCAAATAGTTAAAGATTCTAGCCACCACCCTACCATGAACAATGCTTCAAGTGAGCCCTTTGGGTTTTTTGCTAGATCTTTCCATAGTGAAAATCACAAATCTTCCTCTTTGCACGTTTGTATTCATCTTTCTAACAATTATTGTTTCTAGTCCTGATCAAAGGTTCTAAAACCAAACAATCAAGAACATAAGTTCGTTTCAATATAGCAGCATGATTTGAAGAAAATTACTCGATATTGTTTAAGATCTGGTCAAGATTTTTTTTTTTGGGGGGGGGGGGGGGGGTGGGGGGGGTGTGGAGGGGGTGGGGTTTAAAACCTAGTCAAGATCATAGAAGCATAAAAACACTTGAAAATATTTTAATAAGTTCTAATAGATATCCCTTTTACCTCCATTATCTCCCAAGTTCGCTTACATTGACCCATTTCCCAGCAAAAGGTAAAGTTCGGATAGTGCAACATATGCTGATATGCCCCAAGCCGACAATCGATCATCACGGTAGCTACGCTTGCAATCTATCATCATTATGCAGCCTACATGACTATGCAGAGCTTCCCAAACATCAGAATTGGGTTTTTCAATTTTTCATGCATCCCTATTACAAACACCCATCGCTTACTTTAAACTCTATGCACATCCTAATTGTTAGAGTCATGTGTTTCGGTATTGTCAAACCATACCAAATTATGTGTCTTTTATTGATTTTTGATGTGTCTTAAAGTTGTAATTAAAGACCAAGTTGAAGACACAAAGTTTGCTCAAGAAAAACACTTTTTCAACACTTTTTCAGCATATACCTCGATACTATCTCAATACCTCTTGATAGAAGTTTGAAACCTACTACCTCCTCAACATAAGCTTGACACCTCCTCGATACATCGAGCTTCACAAATTAGCAAAAATCCATAGCACGAAAAAGCCCAAAACTTGTTCATTTAAAGCCTGAATTGAGATCCATTTGAACTGGTATTTAAAGGACATCATAAGCCATCTATTAGAAGAATTTTTAGAGAGAAAAACACTTTGTTTATATGGCTAGAGTTTTCTAACCAAATTTTCTCTATTTCACCATACCAAAGAGTTTCAAAGTAAGTTTGAAGATTCCACTAGTGAAGAAGCTGAAGTCATAGCAACCACCAAAGACTTGCTACAATGAAGAAAACCTTCAAGAGGTTCTTGAAGTCAATTAGAGGTTCCAATTGTAATTGTGGGTGGAGTGTTCATATATTGGAGAGTTCAAAGGTTCTAAAGCGTTAGAAGGTTTCTACTATAAATTCATCTACAGGATTTGTAGAGTCTAGAGACAAAGGTTTTGTGCTAGATCTGAAACTTTTCTTTATCATAGTGGATTGCTTTTTGGAAAGATTTCCCTCTAGGTTTTTTTACTGTGAAACTAGTTTATTTCATTGGTTTTCCTAAGTCATCATATCTTGTCTTATTTACTAATCTGTTGTGAATGATATTGATATTTGTTTGTTTGAACAATGATTATTCATAATAGATCTAATTAACAACATGGTTATAAAATTTGTTAATTCTATCAACCGGGGTCTAAATTTCCCGACAAGTGGTATTAGAGTGGATACACTCTGATTGGATTAATTTCCTGAGTATGATCCTTGACCCTCGTTGTCATGGATCGTGGACAATATCTTTTGATTCCTCCTTTGTTTGATGGTACTAACTATGCGTATTTGAAAGTTTGCATGAAAGTTTTTTTGCAAGCACTCGATGAGAAAGTATGGTTAGCTATTGAAGTTGGTAGGAAGAAACCAAGTTAGCCCCCTGCTACTTGGGATTATGACAATATCAAAACTGCAAATTTCAACACTAGGGCTTTAAATGTTTTGTTTAGTGGTGTGACTAATGTGGAGTTCAAGAAAATATCATACATTGAAATTGCTAAAGAAGCATGGACTATTTTTGAGACCATCTATGAAGTTACTAAGGCCGTAAAGACTGTTAAATTTCAAAGACTTACTAGTAGTTTTGAAGAATTAAGAATGGAGAAGGATGAGACATTTGATGAGTTCTATTCTAAACGGAAGGGTATTGTGAACTCTACCTTCAATCTTGGAGAATCTAAAGTAGAATCCAAAATTGTTAGGAAAATCCTTAAGTCCCTACCTAAAAGATTTCATGCCAAAATCAATGCCAATGAAGAAGCAAAGGACATTGATACAATTCCTTTGACTGAGCTCGTAGGGAACCTTCAAACCTGGGAGATGCGATTAGATAAAATAAGAAAATATGGAAAGAGTAGGAACATGGCTTTTAAGGCTATTGAGGAAGAGAGTGATGACTTTGAAGATGAAGATGAAGATGAGGATGAGAACTTAACTTTCATAGCTAAGAAGATTAGAAAGCTTCTCCAATATAGGAAAAAGAATAAGAACAAAGCTCCTAGGAAATTTGAATCCTTTAAGAAGGGTAAGAGTAAAAAACCCCTTATCTAGTGCCATGAGTGTAAAAGTTTTGGTCATATGAGGATAGAGTGCCCAAACTACCTTATGAAGGAAAGTCCAAGAAATCAAAAGGTAAGGTTTTGGTTGCCACCTTGAGTGATACTAAGAGTGTGTGCTTTTATTTTTGGTTAAAATTCAAAAATCCAAAAACATTGAAAAATCTCAAAAATATACCCAAAAAAAATTATTTTTTTCTTCTTGAGGTGTGTTACATGGACATTTATATCTCTTGATTTGAAACAGCTTGACATTGTCGAGAAACTTGGAAAGTGTGTGTGTAGCAAAACTAGTGCATGACTACTTTGAGAAGATTACAAATGATGGTATCAATTTATAAAAGTCTTTTATGCACTGTATTTTCTACTCTGGCACATGTACACTCATTACTCTTTATTAAACTCTCTTGTAGGTTAATTTTATGGAATAAATATTCATTGAGAACCTTGAGTTTTTAAGTCAAGCATTGATATGACTCTTGAAAAAATTCTGTATTTTCCACACATCTAGAAAAGATAGTGGAAAGGGCTACCTCTGATTTAGTGTGAAGCTACATGATGTGTTATTCTTAGAGATGGCTACCTAATTCAATAATGTGAAAGCTGCCACTCATGGATGTATAAATACTTATTGGAGAGATAGGGTGGAAAAGGAAAATAATTTGTTGGGAGAGATAGGGTGGATAAAAAGCATATGTAAATGCAAAGAAAACCTCTATGAAAAAGAAAAAAAGAAAATATATATGCATAGATAGAAAAAGTGAAAAAAAAAAATGGATTCAAGCTCAAAATTCTTTGACCGACTTGAAAACCTTGGAATTTTGATAATGTTTATTTTCATAACTTTTCACTTCTTTTGAGGTTGATCATTGATGTGAGTTTACAAGACACATGTTCACATGAAAATAGCTTGCATGCTTGAATTTTTATTTCATTGAGAACTATATTGCATAGTCTTAGATGATCATGTTTGGAAGTGTTTACATGCATCGGTACATGGGTCCCATAGTGTTAAGCTTTGCATAAAATGAAAAAGAGAATATTGGTATTCTATGTGCAATCTCATTTTTTTCATTTGTGTTATTTTTTTTTAATCTCCTCAAAATGTTTTTCTCCAACAATTTTTCTATTTTTTATAATGGGAGAAAGTTGTTTTTACAACCCTAGCTCTTCATAGGGGGAGTTTTATTTGTTTGCATTTCATATGTGTGTCATTCATATTTTACATATGTTGTCCCCTTGATATCCATAGCATCTTGTTTCATTACATTCATGCTTGTATATGGATTCTTTGTTCCCCTTTGATCATCTTCATGTTTCCCTTATGAAGCTTTATACCTTTCTATGCCCTCTGTCCATCATAACAAAAAGGGGGAGAAAATGTGGTTTTTGGAGATTCTACATGTTAGGGGAGCAATCAAGGTTTTAAAAACCGTGATAGGCCAAAAATGTATTAACCCATTTGGTAAATTAATCAATTAATTATCCTAGTGAATTAATTAGATTCAATTACATGCAATAAACATGGTAACACAAACAAATCGCCAACTAAGTTAAATGCAGTAAAAAATAAATTTGACACATGTGATTTGTTTATGAATAGGGAAAACCATCAAAGCAAAACTCCACCGATTGAATTTAAGGTCACCACTCCCGAGAATCCACTATTATCAAAACAAGCAGTTACAAGTAAAAGAAATCCCAGTACCTAATACCAACCTACAGTTAAACCCTTACCCTAATACCCAATTGGACTTGTGATGTAGTGGTAATCTCTCTTTTCAATGCACAATTCCCAGTACGTGACTAACCAATGATGCACGGATCCCAGTACGTGACAAACACACCAACTTAAGGAAGATATTGGCTGCAAAGTTCTTCAATTCATCCAACAATGAAGATTAAGAAGCTCCTTAGTTGCAAAACCCTTGGCGCAAAGACACAGTAGCTTCTAGAGAAAATATGATGAATTAGGACAAATTATCTCCGGTCACAATATGTATGTATTATCACTTTGCATCCAATGTAACAACCTTTAAAAATAATCTTTATATAGCTCTAGGGTTGTGAGAAAAGAAAGCTTACACAATACTTATGGATATGCAAGAAATCAAAGCTAAAAATTCTAATTTTGTAATTCTCGACAGATACAGCTTCTGTCAAGCTTCTATCGAGCTTCAACATTAATCATTGATAGATATGCATGCTCTCCCCCTAAGCAAATAAAAAACATCTCCCCCTTACAAAAACATGTATTGCTCCTAATGTTTTAAAAACCAAACCGGACCTCTAGTTCTCAGTTTTTGACCGGTTTTATCCATTTTCCCCGAACCGAACTAGCCTTCAGTTCTTGGTTCAACCAGTCAGACCAGCCGGTCCAGTCCGGTTTGTTAGGACATATGTAGAATTGTTAGAAACATATATGACGTAAATTGGTTAATCTTTTTACAAAACGCACTTTACTTGTTATTGGGTAGATCTAGGATGGGTTTGGTTCTTTAAGAAACAAGTGTTCAAATTTAGTATTGAAGCCATATAAGTCTGACCAAAAAACAAGTAAAGAAGTGTTGTTCATTAAAGCTCGACAAATGTCTCGACAGATGTCTCGACAGAATCATATCTATCGATGATTAATGTTGAGAGAGTCTGGAACTCTGTTGAGTACGAATGGGAGAAGCCCACTACTCCTGTGAATGAATGGCAAGCTTCTCAAAAAGAAGCAACCACTTTCAATAGCAAAGCTATGAATGTTATCTTTAACGTTATTTCTATGAAGGAATTTAAGAGAATCTCTAATGTTGAGATTACTCACACTGCTTGAAATATCCTCCAGACTATGCATGAAGGCACAAAGGCTGTCAAAATTAATAAATTGCAGTAATTAACATCTAGATTTGAGAGCATTAGGATGTCTGATGATGAATCCTTTGATGAATTTTATGTTAAACTTAATGACATTGTTAATTCTACATACAACTTGGATGAAATTTATGATCAACCTAAAATTGTTAGGAAGATACTTAGATCTTTAATTGAAGACTTTAGACCCAAGGTGACTGCCATCACTGAGAGCAAGGATGTGGACTCCATCCCTGTTGATGAGCTTGTAGAATCTCTTCAGTCCTATGAGTTGGACCTACCTAAAACTAGCAAATCCAAATTAATGACTTTTAAGTCAGTTGACGATGTTGAGATTGGTGAATTTGATGATAAGCTCTCTACTACAGAAATTGCTTACCTTGCCAAGAACTTTAGAAATTTCCTTAGAAATAGCAAAGAAGGGCAAGAGGTATGAACACTGTTGAACCTAGAAATTTAGGAAGAATGATCCCACTAAGGTTAGCAACACTGAGAAACCTAGAGAAAAAGTAAGTCAATCTTCTAATAATTCTATAGGTCCTCAATGTTTTGATGTCAAGGGTGTGGTCACATGAAGTCCGAATATTCTACATACTTGAGGTCTAAGGATAAGGCTATGGCTGTAACTCTTAATGATAATGAAGTTTTCGATAATGAGTTTGTTTTTGACAAGGATGGAAATTTTATTGCCTTCACTGCTACTGTTATAGTCAATGAAAGCATGTTTGTTAAAGAGAACCCTTCTGATGGGAAATTCTCTGAGGATGCAGATCTTCAAGAAGCTCACAATAAACTTTGCAAAGTTGTTGCAAAGGATACTATGAATGTTGAACTTGGCCTGAAGAAAATTGCATCTCTTGAACTTGATAAGAATAATCTGCTTGTGAAACTGCTTGATACTAATAAACTTTTGAATAATGTAAAAACTAAGAATATGTTTTTGCTTGATAAAGTTAAGAATTTGGAACTTGAACTGTCTGTTGCTAGAGAACAATCTATTAAGTCTGCAAGCTCTAAACTTGATCACATGCTGAGTGTTTAAAAGTCTCTCTCTAACAAAACTAGCTTAGGTTTTGTAGAAAGCATCTCTGTGTCTTCACCCTATTCCACAAATTTTGTTCCTTCTTCTTCCTCTGAACCCCTTGTAAGTAAGGTTGTGAATGCAACTATTAAACCTGTAGAGGTTACACCTCCTAGGAAGATTAGGGTTGATCTGAAAGAGTCTAAACCTAAGGAGTCTATCCATTCTAAGGACAAGGTGCATGGTAAGCCTTCTTGGATTTTTTATTTTTGTGGAAAGTCTGGACACATTCGTCTAAATTGTTTCAAGCTGCAAGCTGCTAAGCAAGCAAATAAGCCAAAAGTGTCTGTGCCTTAAGCACAAGATCCCATGGTACTTATTAATGAATTGGTAAAGGCTTAACCTTTATTCCAATCCTAGAGTTGGAAATCACTCTAATGTGAATAAGAACTCAAATGCTCGAGGTACATCTAAAAAGTTTTTGATGCAAAAGGCTCGATCTAATTGAGTCTTTCTAACATGGTCCTTGTGCTTCATTGCTCTACTCTTTGTGTTAGGACATATGTGTTTCACTTATTAAGAACATATGTCATTCTTTTATGTAATTGACTAATACTTTGACAAAATGCACTCAACTTGTAATTGGGTAGTTCTAGGTGTTTTTAATACTTTAAGAAATAAGGTTTCAAGATCAAGTGTTGAAGTCATCAAATCTGTCCAAGAAACAAGCTGAAGAAGTGTGGTCATTAAATCTCAACACCTACTCGACACCTACTCGACAGCTGCTCGACACCTTTTATTTGTCAAGGTTTATAAAATCAGATTTTCTGATCTGATTTCTTGGGATCTGTGGATGTGTCTTTAGGCTTTCTTTTCTTCTAACCCTAGGCATATAAAAGGATTGTTTCAAGGGTCGTTAAAGAGTACACAAGTTGCATAAGCATTAAGCAAACTCTGTTCAAGCAAATTGTGACCGGAGACAAAGTTATGCCCTAGTTCATCTCTTCTGAAGAAGTTGCTGTGTATGTGTACCTTTGTGTTTTGTGACCAAATATCTTCTTGATCTTCATCATGGATGTACTGAAGAACTTTGCAGCCAACAACTCTTTCTAGTTGGTGATTGAAGTCGCGTATTGGAATCCGCGCATTGGTTAGTTACGTACTTGGGAGCCGTGCATCAAAAGAGGAACTGTCACTACAAAACAAGTCCAATTGGGTATTATGGTAAGAGTTCAACTGTAGTTTGGTAAGGTACTTGGAATTCATTTACTTGTAATCACTTGTTGTAATAATAGTGGAGTTTTGGGAGTGGTGACTTGAAAATCGCCCGCTGGGGTTTTTGCCGTCAGGTTTTCTCCATTTGTTAACAAATCACCGTGTAATTTATTTTCCATTGCATAATTAGTTTATTGGTGATTTGTTTATGCTACCACGCGTTTGCATGTTAAATTGATTAATTAATAACTTGGCTAATTAATTAATTGATTTTATCGCAAGGGGTCAGTATGTTTGTGGCCTATCACTTTGTGACCATTGTTCTTTTCTTTTTGTTTTCTTTTTGTTTCTAAGATTTACATTACATAACATTCATACATTTCATTCTAGAACTGCTTTTGTCTCTTCTTTTAAAAATTAAAAAAAAATTAAAAATTAAAAAGAAAAAAGAAAAAGGGAAGCGAATTGTGTTTTGTATTTATTTTCTTGGTTTTGAAAACAAGGTTGGTCAATTTATTTACACATAACATGTTTTTGTACCTTGTTTAGCTTGGATGAGCTTATTTACTGCATTTTACTAGTTGAAACTTTGTAATGCATGTTGTGTGGGAAAGATGTTTATAGTTTTTGATCACTTTGTCTTGATCTTGAAGTCACATGTCTTTGACTGTCAGACTTAAACCTTTTAAGAAAGGCATAAATAACCATCTCACCACTGTTCACTAGCCAATCATGAACACCTAGTGCATACTGTAAGATTTTGTACTCAAGAAAGTGTAGCACATGCACAAAAAGAACATAAGGTGTAGCCTTAGCTTAATTGCTTAAAATTGGTGTGTACATTATCCCGGCTATTTTAATAAGTTTCTGCTAAATTAAAATTGGTGTGTACAATATAAGGCAAATCAAAATACTTACATGATTGCAAGCTTAGGATTTAGAAGATGTGGGAGTTATATGATGTAACTCTTTAGGTGATAGTCTCTCTCAAATTCTATGTGCTGAATTTTGTAGACTTTGTGGTTGATTTCTATTTACATATCAGCTCATGTGTATCTCAAGTTTTTGCTAGTTGCACACACTACACAAGTTACACTTTGTTAAACTTTATACATGTTATTGTGTGTGTCTTTGGTTTGACCAACCAAGTTTGAAAATTCCTTGAGTTTTATACAAAACATATTTGATGCTTGAGAATTTAAGAGAATGGATTGAAAATCTTATTTTTGGGAAAACTAGGTTCGAAACTTGTGTTTTTGAAAGACATTTCATCTTATACTCGTGCATTTTATTTTTAAAATCCAATGCTTTGAGGAGTTTCTGCACAAAAATTGCTTTGTTTTTCAAATTTTGTTTTTTCCAGAATTTTGATCGATCGAATCTGTTTTTCAATAAATCGAAATTGCGATTAAAAATTTTGGTTAGCCTTGGTCTGTTTCGATCAATCAAACCTAAATTTCAATCAACCAAAAATCGTATTGAGAGTTTTTTAAAAAGATGATTTTGACGTATTCTAACTCACTTTTCAAAAGTTTTTCAACTTTTTCTCTCTCCATACGACTCGGTCAAGGCTCCAATCCAATTTTTTGACATTTTCTACCATTCTTTTTGCAAGGTTTCTCTCTCCCAAGGCCGATAAGACACTTATACCCCTCCTTTTTCTTTTATTTTCAAGTTTCATGCATTTTTCATGCATTTTCATTGAGAATTTTGAACCTATGCATAATTGGGGTTTTTGATGATTGAAGCCATATTTCTTGACATTGATCAATGGGTTTTTGTTGGGGGAAGTTATAAACATGTTATTGATGTTTTAATTTTATCAATTTGGTGAATTGTGAGAAATTGAAAATTCTAAGGCTTGAATATACCCGAATTGGGGATTTTGTTCAAATTAAGTTTAATTGATGAAATTGGCTTATTGAATTGATCAATTTGATCATAATAAACTGTTTTCTAGCTTATGTGATGATCAATTAGTCAATTTGATACAAATTGAACAAGTGGTTTTTCAAATTTTGGGGTTTTTGTTCTAAACCCTATGCTCAAGCCAATTTTGTGAGTCTAAACTCAAATTTAACTTGTTATCACTACATTAAAGCATGCATCATAACATTTATCTATTCATGCATCATATAGATTGTTATTTTTATTTTTCTATTGTGCTAACTTACAGTCTGCCCTTGGTATTTTTTTGCTCTTCTTGGTTTTTGTCCTTGTGTCTTGTCCTTACCCTAGCACCATGCCTAGGAAGACTAGAGCTCATAGGTCTACCCCCTCACCTTCTCCTCCTTTTGATTGTGAGAAGTTTCCGAGTGAGAAAAACTAAGAGATCTTTGACACAATAAATCTTAGGAGAAAGATTTGGGCTAAGCGTAAGGTGCTATTAGATGAGCTTGATCCAGCCATTAGGGCTAATTTTGAGCGTAGGGACTAGTTACCTTTGTTGGATATTGGTCCTCTACCACCAGCTACCCTGATTAGAGAGTTCTACTCGAACATCTTTATCCGTGTCTATAATTCTAACACTTTAGTAAAGAGTTTGATATAAGGTGTAGAGTTCACCATTACTCCTATTGTAGTGGCTAATGCTCTTAGGGTACTATTGGTCCAGCACCCTGTCTATCCCTATGATGAGTCCCCTCCCTTGGACGACATCATGTCTTACATCACTGGATCTTCTATCTAGTGGGGTTCTGATCCTTGAATCACCACTGCTGAGCTTACTAAGTTACACTACCTTTTCTTTAGGATAGCGTGTCATTCTTTATAGCCTATCACTCATCTGCACACCATTCCTTTGGAGCGATGTGCATTTTTGTACGCTCTTGTTAAGGATGCTCTATTAGTTTCCCTCATCTGTTCCTTCGTTCTTTGAACAAAGTTTATAGGAGTTCTTCTACCGCAAATGCTCTTGTTCATCCTATTTTCATTCATAGGATTTTATTGCATTTTGGTTTAGATGACTTCCCCGCTTCTGAGCCCGTACACATAGTTGTTCACATAGGTGCCTCCTTTCTTAGGCAAAGGGCTGCTTATATGAAAGAGAGCTCTAAACACCCTCGTGTTGAGCCTTCTGGTACCGCGCCCCCTCCTTCTTCTATAGGTACTACTTCCGATGATGCGTCTGCTGATCATGTTACTGATGCTGCTACTGTTGCTGCTCCTCCACCATCTACTTCGGATGACTTTGATATTCGTCGTACTTTGGAGACTATTTTGACCATTCAAGCGGCTCAAGGTTAGATTTTGGTAGACATGCTTGATGAGCTCTGTGCTTTACAAGCAGACTTGGTGCATCTTCGACGTTCGCCTTCGCCACCTCCTTTTGATGATGGACTCTAATTGCCCTTTGGCATTCCGTCACAAAAAGGGGGAGTACATTTGAACACACTTGTAGAGGACTTTTGTAGTTAGGGGGAGATTTTTGTTCATTGGAGCTTGTGGAGTTGTTTAGATTGTTTCTAGGTACTTCACTGTGTATGTATCATTTTTTGGCTCTTGATGTATTGTTTTTGGGCTGTTCATGATAGGGGGAGATACATTGTTATATATGTTTCTTGTTCACTGCTTATTAATTTATATTTATGAGTTATTCATGATATATGTCTTTGTTTTGTGTTTTGTGAAGTCAAGAATTTATTTTTGTTTTACTTGTATTTTCCACATATGCGTTTATGCATTTGTTGAGTATTTCAAGAAATACAGGTTGATTCAGTTGTGCTGTTGTCTACACTTACAACTGATAGATAGTAGTTAGTTTGGATTTTTTTTGTAATGGGCATTATTTTTGTAAAGGATTTTTTCTTGTAACTTTGAGCATTGTGTGTGTGTTTTGTCACGGATTGCCAAAGGGGGAGTTTGTTAGGTTCTAAGTACTTAGGAACTAATGTATTAAAATTATAATTTGTATTGTTGGCAAACCATGATCAAAACAGGTTGTTAGTCTTGTTTTAAACTTGCTTAAAGTATGTCTTTTATGTAAAGTTGGAATCGAGTTAATTGCAGAATTGAGTGTGTAATTCTGACTGACTCGATCAATTGAAAATTAGATTCAATTGATTGAAAGTCGTGCAGATTGTTTTTTCTGCAAAATTTCCAACTCAGCCCTAAGCCCATATCACATGTAGGGTTTTATGTTTTGCCCTAGGTATGAAAGGGCTAGCCACGTTTTAGAGGTTGCTCTATTTACCGTGTGTGTGAATCTCTTGTGAGATCTGAGAGGTGGTTACCTTCACACATGCTTAGGATTATCAAGAAGAAGATTTCATTGATAGCTTAATGATCATTCAGTTGTTGCATTAAAGAGCTTAAAGATACACAAGAGGGAGTGCTTATACTTGCTGGAGAATCCAAGAAAGAAAAAGTCCGTGATTTTAGAGTTTACACGTGGTCGTGTCAGTAAGTTTTCTACTAGTGGTAGCAATAGAATGTTAGTGGTCTAAGTCACTATTATAAAACTTCAATTCTTTTATAGTGGATTCAAGTTTACCTTGAGGATAGCTAGGTTAAATCATTCCCAGGTTTTTTACCGGTTTGGTTTTCCTAAGTCATCATATTTTTGTGTTCTTTATATTCCGCACTTTACATTGATATGATTATATGATTTTTTTAACCTAGATCTAAAATTTGAACTAAGTAACTAGGTTAATCCAATTGTGTTTAAGGGGTCTAAAAACAAACACTTTTTGATATTTCCAACAAAAAAGTTTGAAATCAAATTTTTTATTCTCAATTTCTGAATAAACCAAAAATTGAAAGAGAGAATTAAAGAGTGGGCCTAACCCTACAATCCACATGATGATACCTACAAGGGAGATGAGAAGGGAGAGGAAAGCAAAGGAAAGGCCCAACACAAAGCTCAAAGGCTTGTATTCACAATCCTCACCGCAACAGCAGCATATATCTTGTCGCTTTGTGCATGTGATGAAGCATTTTGGTTTAATGTCATAATTTTTCATTTATGTCAATTTGAAGTTTACATTTTTTTTCCTACAAAAATTGTGCATTTAGAACTACTAATATGACTAGAACTATTATAAGGAATGTTAGGACATATGTGAATCATGTTAGGAACACATGTCATTTAGAATTGGCTAATCCTTTGACAAAATGCACTTTATTTGTAATTGGGTAGATCTAGGATGTGTTTACTACTTCAAGGAACAAGGTTTCGAGTCCAAATGTTAAAGCCATACAAATCTATCCAAGAATCAAGTGAAGAAGTGCTGGATTTTAAAGCTCGACAGCTAGCTCGACAAATAGAATCTATCAAGGTTTAAAAGGCTGTGTATGCCCAATACTCAACAGCTGCTTAATAGATAAGCTATCTATTGACATTTACGAAAATCAAATTTTCAGTTCTGATTTCACTCCAATCTATGTATATTTGTTTAGGCCTTCTTTTCTCACAACCTTAAACATATATAATGATTATTTTAAAGGCCGTCACAGCTAATGCAACTTAATGAAAAAGTTTTTCACAAGTATATTGTGACCGAAGACATATGCCCTAATTCATCTTTCTCTTTAAGAAACTGCTACATTTGTACACCGTAAGGTTTTGTAACCAAGGAGTTTCATGATCTTCATCGTGTTGATGAACTGAAGAACTTTGCATCCAACATCCTTCTCAAGTTGGTGGTTAGTCACATACTTGGATCCGTGCATCAATTGGTTAGTCACGTACTGGGAGTCGTGCATTGAAATGAGAGATTATCACTACAGAACAAGTCTAATTAGGTATTGGGGTAAGGGTTGAATTGTAGGTTGGTATAAGGTACTAGGATTCCTTTACTTGTAACCGCTTATTGTGATAATAGTGGATTCTCAAGAGTGGTGACCTTAAAATCACCCAGTAGGATTTTTGCCTTAGAAGTTTTCCTCATTCGTAAAAAAATCATCGTGTCAGCTTTATTTTCCGTTGCATATTAACTTAGTTGGTGATTTGTTTGTGCTACCACGCATATTGCATATTAATTGGATTAATTAATTAACTTAGCTAAATTAATTGATTAATTCATCACAAGGGGTCAATACATTCTTGGCCTATCAAGGAAAACCCTAAAAAATGAACACCGAAATATTATGACACTAAACCAAAAAAAAATAAAAAAAAATAAGTTCATCCCTCGCACAAAGCACCTATAATATATTGTTGTTCTAAAGTAATAGTTCTGGGCATATTAGTAAGCCGATACACATAAAATATCCACATACATACTTATCAACATAAAAAAAATATTCATATACATAAAAAAAAAATAATGAGAAATGAACAAAATATGCAAGCTGCATTCTAAACCAACTAGAGCTGCTACTGTGACTGCATTTGTGTGTAGCTATTTTTGTTTCACACGCTTTATGCACGTTTTTAAAGGCTTTTTAGTTTATATTTTCTTTATTTATTTCTTTTTTCTTTTCTTTTAAGGATTCCCTAATGGTTTCTATAGGCATAGAACTTCAAACTAAAAGAAAGTATTCTCATAAAAATCTCACATGCCATGAATTCAATGGATTCCATGGAATACAATGGGTGTAGGGATAATCATGTGGTTTCAATTTTGAAACATCATATGATTATGTGTTTTTACACTTAGCCCTAATTTGCACACTTTTGCATTTGATGCACACATACACACACTCTTTGACATGTTTGAATCATAATTCTATCATGTATTGATGAATTATGTCTTTGCATATCAATTTTGGTTGAATTACACTTTAAATTTCTATTTTTAGGGTTGTATTTCAATGTCCATTATATTGGTACTAACTAGTTACTAATTGAGTTTTTTATCATATTCTATGCTTTGTTTTGTGGTACTTGTTGCTCTGTTTTTATAGATGACTCCAAAGAAGAAGACCACTGCACAACACGCTGACAAAAGGAAGAAAATGGACAATACTCAATTCTACTCTACCCAAAACTTTGAGAGATATAATCAGTTCTTTGAGAATGCTCCAATCATCCAAAAGCAATTTATGGACCTTGTTGATTTGAAGGACTATTTTATCCCAGGCTGTTTTAAATATAGAGGTTGGGAAAAGCTCCTTGGTGTTCTCCCTGGGGTGTGTGAACCATTGATTCGAGAACTCTATGCCAATGTCATTTTACAAGATGATGAAATAGATTGTTGGATTAAAGGCCACGAGTTCACCATTGACGTGGAGGACATTGATGAAGTTCTTCGCTTTGAGGACCTAGAACATGATTTCACTCACTTCAAAGATAGAATGCTCTCCATAGAGACGATTCAATCCCATATCAGTGGTGTTAGAGAAGGAAGATGTCTTAACATAATTGCTTTTGCACCAGATTTGAGATGTCTTACATACACTATGATGTTCACCAGATTAAGAAGATGACCACCATCAACAATGCTAAAGCCATTTTTCTCATAGAGCTTCGAGAAAATACCTACATTGATATTAGTGCTTATGCATTCTCTATCATTGCTGATGAAACAAGGACAACTACAAGGGCAAAGCTTATTCTCCCTAGTCTACTCATGAGGCTTTTTCATGCAAAAGGTGTGAAAATTCCCCAAGACATCAGTCTCATGCCTACTCCTCCAGCTATCAATGCTCTAACAATCGCAAGGATCAAAGTTGTCTTCCGGGTGATGAAGAGGAGGGTGATCAAGCATAAGGAGAGCCTATAGACACTGAGACTGAAGCAGAAGGACAACCCTCAACTTCAAGAAGTCGTGGTAAAAGGAGTAGAGCCTCATCATCTTCAGAAGTGCCTCCAGATGCATTTCAAATCATTCTTGAGAGGATTAACAGCCTACGAGATGTCCAAAATGAGAACTCTGACAGGTTGATTGCTATTCAAGAATAGATCAATTTGCTTTCAGCCAAGTTTGATAGCTTCACTGACCAACCTTAGCCCTTTGGCCATTTCGGTCAAAAAGAGGGAGTAAATGGAGTAGCTCTTGAAAGGGAGCCTTACCTTGAGAGGGAGAAACTTTAAAAGTTTTTATAGTTTTTATGGTTTATGTTTGGATTTAGTTTCTATTATGGGTTTTCATAGCACTTATTTTAGTAACTTGGTTTGGTTTTTAAAATATTTGGACATGGTGGGTTATGAATGCTTGAATGCTTTAGTTATTTAAACCATATTTAATTATGTACCTTTGCTTTTGTAGCCTAGTACTTTTAGTTAATGTTATGCATTTTCTTTAGTACTCCACACTTGTGCCCTTGTTGGATCCTATATCCTTGATGCAACTACCTTTGTGTTTTTGTATCGATTGTGTGTTGGATGTGCAAATGATATTTTGCATTGAGCTTTTTTTCTTGCATGTCCAAATGTTTATTCTTTATGTGAATGATCATTGTGATCACTATTTATAGTGATTATTCATGTTTAGTCAAGCCATGCTTTATTGGTATAGTTGTTATTGCTTGATCGCATTGTGCTTGTTCCTTATGTATTTCAAGAGTTTTGCTTACAATGATCATCTTGTGTTATTGTTTTCAAGAAAACTTCTCCGTTTTGTTCAAGAGCTTCACAGTTTCTAGAGATAGGTGTGAGTGAGTTTTGGTAACTATTCCCAACTGACATTTTAAGTCTAGAGTTTGTTTTAGGGTTTTGTCATAGAATAGCCAAAGGGGGAGATTGTAAGGTTGAATTTATTCAATCAAGTGTTGGCTTTATTCCGTACCAAATTTGCTTGTATTTTAGCAATTAGATACCCTATATTTAAGTGGGATTTATGTAAGGGTTGTGTATGAGAGAGTGTGAAGAAAACTCAATATATGTGCAACCAAAGGAGTCTCAAGACTAGTTTTCGCGACTGACTCACGACTGGCAAGTCGCCAAAGTGGCATACATGTGAAGCATGCAGGGAACTGAAGGGTCACAATAGCTAAAGCACTATAGGACAAAATGTACAATCTAGCTAGGTAGTTAGCTCGCGACTCATTTCACTCATGAGGCTAAGTCGCCAGAATGCTCTGTTTGGATGAAAACTGACTTTTCACATTCCTCACATATACTATTATAAATACCCTTATACCCACGAAATGTAAAGAGCTTCCAAAGAGAATTTTGAGAGAGAAACCCTAGAGAAAAACAAGATTGACTCATCCACAATCTTCATCATTTGATTCTCCAAATTCCTCTACTCTCACCCTCTCCATTGACATATCCTTGAGAGGTACATTCTCCAAATCCTTATCTCACCATACCCATATCAGTGATGAGGTATTTTGGTGCTTAGGAAGCAATCCAGAGATGACCAATTTATTTCGTTGATGCAATAGGCTTATTGTGGGATTCGAGAAGCTAAAGAAGACAAGGTTAGGTGTAACCTTGTTTGAACAAGAAGCTTGGAGGGCTTAGGTGCATTGGGTAGATTAAGCTTAGAGGGTCTTCTACTATTCATGTATTGCAACTTTATTCTTTAGTGGATCATTTGACCACTTGGAGGGCGGCAGAGAGGTTTTTCGCCGAGTTCTTTGGTTTCCTCTTCGAAAACACATGCTGATGTTATCTTTGTGTTTGCATCTCTCTTCCCTTACTCTTAATCTTTAATTGCTGCTATGTTTGTGATTAATTATGGTATAGATTGTTTTACCTATTTGGTTATAGCTTATATTCATCATTCCGCACATATATTGTTTGTGTATAAGCTTTTGTTGTTATTGTTAAAATTGGGAGTCTAAACATTCATTAGTGTTTTACACATTAATTGAACTATCACATTTCGATATATTTTTTTCCAAAAAGCTTATTTGATTATTTACTAAAATTTTGTAAAGTATAGTTGTACTTAAAAAAAAAAAAAGATTTGAAAAAACTATATATAAGTAAATAAGATAAAATTTTATAAGAAAAAAAACTAATCCAAACTCACACTTAAAAATATATAGACACTGAGAATATTTATATTGAGAATTACATGTCAAGTTGACAAATAATGTCTTTATTATTTTCATCTACAATATAGAAAATCTAACATAACAATAGTATACAAGTCAACTCGAGATAGATCCATGTTTGACTTGGCCAAATTGGGTCAAATTCAAGTGCAAATCTAAAACTTATCAAACAAAAATGGACTGTTATTTGCATTACCTATACTCTTATTTTTCATGTGGGTTTGGATGATTAACAAGTTCTAAACCAGTTTTATCATGTTTAATTTTTTTTCACACCAAATGACAAAAAACATTAAACATATTTTCCACCAACATTTACGTCAAAGCTCCAAACCAATGTAACTAATACTATTTTGAATGGGCAAAGATTAGGTCCAATGCTTTTAGCACTGGATTTGTCAAGATTATGACACATGTCTACTTTTAGCTATGTGTTATGATCTTAATGGGTCCAATTCACAGAAACACTAAATCCAAGCCAACTCCATTTTGCATAAAGTTCTCATTATCTATCTATCTATCTATCTATCTATCTATCTATATATATATATATATAACCGAAGCCTCTAGAGCTTCCATAATTTTTCACATCACCACTATTTTCTTTTTCTTTTTATTTGCCACATCATTTTTATTTTTTTGCTCCAATTCCAATTAGAACACGTCTCTATTTCTCTCTTTTCGTAACCCTTCTTTGCCAAAACCCACACTTCATCATTGACTCAAATAAAAGCTACCTCCATAAACCTTAAACCTTTAACAACCCTAAACGTTGTAGCCAGTGTCTCCCTCTACCTTCGAGAAAGCTGCTATGCCTTCCAGAGGCTTTATTCTCTCTCTGGCTACAATCTCTCCAAGTATATAATCCACTATATACATATATTTTTAATGTTTACAATAGAGACTAAGGTACCAGCACAAGCAAAGGATACAGTCATAGAGAAAAGTGAGGCTATGAAAGACACTGCAATAGAGAAGGGAACACATGTAAAGGACACTATTGTAAGCACAACTAAGACAACTGCGGATTACAAGGCATTGACCACAAAGAAGCAAAATTGCTCAACATTTATCCATATTGGGTTTTCAATTGTACATCTAATCTTCCTTAGGAGCAAAGTATTCAAGTCATGTAGCTACAAAGCTTATAGTGAAGCTACTAAGGATCCTATTGTAGCGACAAGAGAGAGTGCAAAAGAATAAACAACTAGGAAGAAAGAAGAAGCTAAGAGAGAATTGGAGGCTAGAAGATCAGTTGAAAGAAAGGTATGTGTGTACCAAAATTATATCTTTACTATTGCATAGACCTTCAATTATATGACTTTTTGAACATGAAATTCTACATGTTTACCTTCACAGCTTCACAACACTAAATTGATGTTTGTAAAACTAGATCACTAATTTAAAGTTGCCATAAGACAGTATATATTTATTTAGAATTGCCAAAGACTAAGGTAGTATTAACTGTATAGATGCATAATATGGATTATGAAAACATGTAGCATGGTAAGAGGGAGTCTTGGCAATAATTTAGGTTGAATTTAGTAGCAGTAGCCAAAATTAGGCTACAGTTAATTACTGAAGCATTCATTGGTTTGTTGTAGTTCACCCTTCAATAGTGTACAAATAAACATTCTCTTTGTTTGTGTTCGTGACTAATCTGACGTTAGAGACTTTCTATTTGAACTATTTTTCCTTTGTTATTTTCTGCTCTATATTTATTCTTCAAACATATTTATTCCTTTGTTATATTTTGCTCTATGGATATTTATTGTAAAATATAGGTTAATGCACTTTTTTATTTAGTTAAAAATTTGTATTTTGTTATTGCTATTTTCATGTTTTGATACTTTTGTTGTAAGTGAATGGACAAGTGCTTGCATTGCGAGTGTCCTAGCCAATGTATTCAAATAATTTTTATTTTTTTGGTTACATCTTTCATAGTTTATGAATTATGTTCGTTTTAATTATTCGAATTAAGCTCTTCTTAATTGGAGGATTGGAGTGACCAAACTTATTGGGAATTTCTATTGAGACCTTGCATTGAAGATAAGAACATTGGCCTAATCCCTTCATGACATTCAAGGTTTGGTCTTATCAAAATGAAAATTTTTCTAAGCAAGGTATGCTTTAGTTTCCCCACCTGTCAACTAAAATCTAGCTATACTGAATTAAGTCTTTTACTATCTTTGATGTTAGGGTGTGCTGTCAATTAGGGGTTTCATTGTACATTTTTTTTCTTTTTTTTGCAAACTGATTATTAATGGACCTTCAAGCAAATTAAATATGTATATGATTATTATTGAATTATCCCGTGCATCGCACAGGTTAGCAACCAAGTATTTTGGAATGAATTCTCATTAATATGGGGAGGGAAACCCACGTCACGTTTTGTTTTGACCTTAAGATTATATTCGCGCTCAATCACCAAATGCTTATCTTCATATTGATTGCGGTAGCTTTTTTTCATTGATTTGCTTTGAATCAAACATTCACAAAATCAACATACTTTTCGCACTCTATGACGCCATGATTGGTAGATAGACTAAGGCTCCTTCAAGCCCACCAGAAAATGTAACTATCACGCGATTGAAAAGCTGCTACTTTGAGCACCCTAACTAAATTTTATTTTTTAAGGGTAATACGGTAATACCATTATTTCCAAATTATTATAATTGAAAGTTTAATATGTGTCTAAAACACTCTTGAATATTTAAACCCCAAATAATAAAATATCAATTTAAGCTTATAATCAAACAATTAATGTGCGGAACATTAACATAAGCCAATCACAAAATTGATAACTAATCTATGCCAAATATAAACACATCCACAACAGTAAATATAAGGCAAAGATAAAGGGAAAGAAGATGCAAACACACAAACAACACACGATGTGTTATCGAAGAGGAAACCGAAGTCCTTGGCGTAAAATCTCTCCGTCGCCCTCCAAGCGGTCAAATAATCCACTAAAGAATGTAGTTGGGATACATGAACAGCAGAAGACCCTCCAAGCCTAATCTACCCAAGTACCTAAGCCCTCCAAGCTTCTTGCTCCAACAAGATTACGGGGAACCTATTTCTTCTTTAGCTTTCCGGATTCCGCTACTAGACCATAGCATCAACCAATGTATATTGGTTCCTTCCAAACTGCTTCCCTTAGCACCAGATGAACCTTCTCACAGACGTAGGTGTGGTGAGATAAGGATTTGGTCAATGACCTCTCAAGGGTATGACAATGGAGAGGAAGAGAGTAGAGGAATTTATAAAGTCTCTAAGGTAAAGATTGGGGATGAGGCAATCTTATTTTTCTCTAGGGTTTCTCTCACAAAATTCTCTCTGGAAACTCTTTACATTTAGTGGTATAAGGTTCTATATATAGTGGTATGTGTTTGGACTACGAAGAGACTGTTTTTGCCAAACAGGGTTGATTGGCGGCTTGACCTCGTGGCTTGTCCAAGTCGCGAGTTCAAGTCGTAACGTAACGGCCTGGCCAGCCTGGGACTTTTGTCCTGTAGTGCGACAGCTGGCGCGACCCTTCAGCTCCTCATGTGTGCATCTCACATGCCTGCAGTTGGCGGCTTGCTAGTCGCAAGTCATCCGCGAGTCCTAGATGCGAAACCCTGCTTTCTTGCACATACTTGAGCTTTTCTTCACCTCTTCTCACACACTACCCTTACAATAATCTCACCTAAATATAGGGTTACTAAGTGCTAAATTACAAGCAAATTGGCACAGAATAAAGCCAACAAGATGGTTGATAAATTTCAACCTTACAATCTCCCTCTTTGGCTATTCCATGACAAAACCTTAAAGCAAACTTTAGACTTAACGCGTGAGTTGGGAACAGTTGGAAAACTCACTCACACCTAACTCTAGAATCTGTGGAGTTTTAGAACCATAAGAACAAGTAACTCCTGAAACACAACAACACAATAAGTTCATTGTATGCAGAAAACTTGTAATGCAAATGGAGCAAGCACAATGCGATCAAGCACAATGCGATCAAGCACAATGGAGTAAAGTAATAAACCATTGCAAGACCAAAACATGCAATCATTATAACCAAGTGATCACAATGCTAATTCATACATAGAATGAACATCCGGACATTTAAAGTGACAAACACAAGGCAAATTACTTGAATGACCACACTCAACCAATGCACAATATATGAAGTATGTGCATTTAGGAAAAATCCTACATGGGCACAAGAGTGACAGTACTTAAAAAGGAATGCATAGCATTAGGTTAGAAGTACTGATTTAACAAAGTATAAAGGCTGCATGAAGCATGGCACAAACCACAGAGGCCTACAAGAATGCATAATCAAACCCTTAAGCAACATGGGTACAAACTTAAACAAAAGTGCTAAAATAACTGAATAACATCAACAATATATAAATGAACCAAGTATTAAACACATTCAAGAGTTATGAGTTTAAGGGTCCGTTTTTTTCTCGTAAAATATTTTTCGAAAAATACCTATTTTCCAGAAATGCTATTTTTTGAAAAAGGAAAATATTTTCAAGTGTTTGGTTGTATTATGAAAATTGTTGTGGAAAATATTTTCATGTGTTTGGTTCTATTAGGAAAACACTATTTTCCTACCATTTTTTCACATTTTCTCAGCATCTAAACAAATTTTATTACAAAAAATTTCAACATCACAGCCAATTCAACAACAAATTTCGGCAACAAATTCCGGCAACAACAACAACAACAACGACAGCAAATTCCGGTGACAACAACACAACAACAACAACAACAACGATCAAACTTTAAAAAATCAAAACTAAGATGGGTCTAGATCTAGGTCTCAGCGATGGGTTGACAACGAGATATGGGTCGAAAGTCTAGGTTGTTGGTTGAAGGTCGAAGGCAATGGATCGAACATCTGGGTCGAACGCCTAGGTTTGGGTCGAACGCTTTGGGCTTTGGGTTCATAGGTCGCTGGCTTTAGTTCGAAAATCGGTGGGTCGTGGCGATCATGAAGATGGGTTCGCCGGCGAACTGGGCTCTCTCTCTTCGATTTGGGCTCTCTCTCTCTCTCTCTCTCTCTCTCTTTGGAAGTACTTTGAAGTGAAAATAGGTAGTGAAAATTATTTCCATTGTATAAGGGAAAATTGGAAGTGATTTTCTGAAAAATTCTATTTTCTGTAACAGCCAAACACGCGGAAAATGTGGAAAACGATTTCCTAAAATCGTTTTCACCAAATTCAAACGTAGCCTAAACCAAAACAAGACTAGGACCAATAATAACAATAGTTAATCAACAAACTATCAAAGCTACAAACAAAACATTTAAGATATAAAGAAATCTCCCCCTCAAAACAAGCACTTCCCCTCAAAAGCTGCTTTAAAAATTCTCCCCCTTTTTGACCAGAATGGCCAAAGGGTCACTGTTCCTGGTTAGTGTAAATGCTGTCAAACTTGGCTGAAAGTACATCCAACTGATCCTGCATTGCTTTCATCCTTTCAGTATACTAGTTTTGAACCTCTCTGAGTTCATTAAGCCTTTCCAGGATGATCTGAAATGCATCAGGAGGTGCAGCAGATGAAGTAGAGGCCCTACTCCTCTTGACTCTTCTTCTTGCTGTGGAAGATGGTCCTGTAGCCTCTGCTTCAGTCTCCATTGGATCACCTTCTTCTTGAACACCATCCTCTTCTTCACCTGGAAGACGACTTTGTATCCTTATGAGAGTAAATTTGTTAATTGCTGATAGAGGAGGCAAAGGACTGATATCCTAAGGAATTGCAACACCATTTTCTCTGAAAATCCTCATGAGAAGACTAGGAAAAATCAGCTTAGGTCTTAAGGTGGATCTAGTCTCATCCACTATAGTATCAAAGATGTGAGAACTAATGTCAATAAAGGTTTTCTCTTTAAGTTCCATGAGAAATATGGCTCTGGCATTTGTCAGTGTAGTCATCTTCCTTATAGGATACAAATTGTACATCATTATGGTGGTTAGACACCTTATATCTTTAGGAAAATCAAAAGTGTTGAGACATATCTTTTCTATAACCCCACCAATTCTTTTCTGGACAGTTTCTAGAGAAAGCATTATGTCCTTATAATTAGTGAATTCATAATCTTCCAATCCCTCAAGCTTTAGAACCTTATCAATATCATAAGCATCTAAGGTAAATTCCTTTCTTCTCACCCAACAACTCAACTCCTCCTCCCTTATCACAGCATTTACATAGAATTCTCTGATTAGATGGTCACACACAAGTGGAATGTCGCTCAACAATTTTTCCCAACCTCTACCCTTAAAACACTCTAGAATGAAAGTGTCCTTCAACTCCTTGAAATCATCAAATCTTTCCTGAATGATGGTTCCTTTAGAAAAAGAATCCCTATATCTCTCAAAGTGTTGAATAGACCTAAATAGGGTAGGGTCCATTTTCATTCTTTTATCAGATTTCTTAGCAGTTGTCTTCTTCTTTGTAAGTGATGCAGCCATCTGTAAACAAGCAGAAAAGGCCACAACAAGACAAAGCACAATGTTGAGATTCACACACATTAGCAACAAGTTAGTTACAAAGAGAGTAACAGAATGACCAGACAGAACACAGAAACAGCACAATTGATAACCAAAGGATGGAAATATCAAATCAAACAGGTTTAAACAGCATAAGAGCAGACAAGAGCAAAAAAAATGACATTGTAAACACATTCAGATAGATATGAGCCTATGTCAATGAACCATGACATAATGAGTATAAAGTGTGCAAGAAGGAAACTAAAAACAGTAGCACAAGCAAGATCAGGTGTTTTAAAATAAGAACAATGCCAACCACAAACACCACACACTCAAAAATCCTGAAAATTCTAACACCACATTCAGAGATAAATATAGAAACCCCAAAACCATATGCCCAAAAGAAAATCTAACAAATATCAATGTTCAGACCAAATATTGGCAACCTGATGAACATACAAATCTCTGAAACACCTCTGCAACAAAAAAAAATACCCTCACATAATCAATCCCAACATTTTAGGCAAACCTATGTTTGAACAATTTATATCGCAGAATCACAGATGTAGCATTCAAAACAATAACCTAAAAAGCAAAACAGTAAGAATGAAGTAAGGAAAAGAAAAACCCATACCTTTTTCTTGGTGTTTAATGAGGACATGACGCAAAGATGAGAGCTTTTTTCAAAGAAACACGAAGTGTTTGAAAAAGAGATTTGGGAAAGACAATGAATAGTCACAAATTTTCAAGGGAAAAACTGAAAAGCAATTTTAAAAACTGTCTTTATAACGCAAAACACACATTTTTTGCGACTGGATCAAGTCGCCAGTGTAAGCCACGAAACACTATGAAACAAGATTTGCAAAAAAAATCTTCTAAGTGTTTTTCGCGACTGGAAGGTCTACCCGCGAGATAGTCGCCAGGGGAGCTACGAAAATCTCTGTGTACTCCTCGCAACTGGACCTTCCACCCTCGAGCAAGTCGCCACACTAAGCCACGAAAACCACAAACACTCAAATTTTTGAAAATTTTCTAAGTCTATTTCGCGACTGTAGCCTTGACTCGCCAGTGACCCGCGAAAACTCTCGAAGTGGGCTTCGTGACTGGAGCATGGGACTAGACCTACCCGCGACTGAGTCGCCAAAACAGGGTTACACTGTTTTTGAAAATTTTGACATTTTTGTAAAACAAAATACTTTCCAAAAACAAACTAAAACACTTAAAAATCTTTTTGTGTTTGATCAACAAAGATTAAGTTTGTGAAAACACATTTAATCAAGTACACTCACACAAATGAATATGGCATTCATTGAACATAGACTTGTGTGTTGTATGTGGATATAAAAAATGAGATAGTCCTTAGTTTAATGTGAAGCTTCAATGATCAATTCAATCAAGGCATACACAACTAGCACTAGATAATGTGACCTATCTCAATTATAGAAACATGCATATATGACCTCCCACAAGCACTTGATAACAATTCTTTGAAACTTTTCATTTGACTCCATATTCAACATATCATTTGCACTTTTTGAGCAAAGAAAATCTCTTTTTGAGATAGATACCTGAAATTTTTGATATTTCAATTGATGAGTTAGCTTTTGGCTTTTTGGGCATCAAACATTTTATTTTGATTGCTTTCCCTTTTTCCTAGTTGAATACTAGTATGTGTGACAGGCTTTTACAGCTCTATATCTCTTTTCATTTGAAGATTTACATTTAGAGAGCTCTTTTAAGCATAAAAATAAAAAATGGGAAGATATATCGGCATGAGTCTATGCATGTCTCAAGATCAACAAAACCATTCACTAATTATTCATGACAAGGTTGAAGATCAATTTATAACAATCACATAGATTTTAGAATTCTTCTACAATGAAATGAGTGCATGAGGGACAAGCTAAGCTCGTTAAATGCACAAAGCCATTAGTACAAAAGTACAAGGCAAAACATGCTTTGAGACAAAACTCAACAAAACTGATCAAACTTTTTGGATTTTCTACTTTTTATGTGTTTTTGAATTTTTGACACAAAAACAGTAAAAGATTGATCAAAAGCATAACAAAAATGTAAAAACATTTAAACCAAAGACAAACACATACACAAAATAACAACTTAAATACTAGCAAGAAGCACACAACCAAGCACATTTGCAAACATGGGAAGTATTGATGCATGGACATGTTATAATGCTTATGCATGAGTATCCTTTGTCACCCACACATAACATGCATTTGGGTGATATCCTTGACGGATCGGGTACGAGAGTTGGGACTATCAAATCTTCGTTGAAGCTTTCTAGGCAATTGGTGAAGGCACCGATCATCTTCATCATGTCCATCATTCTTGGATCACGGTTTTGACTTCTTGGTTGCTCACCACCCCAAGACTTCATGTCATTTATTCTCCCTCGTGACCGAGGTGCACTTGCATTGTTGTCTGCTCTCAGCTTTTGATAATTGGGTCTGGTATGTCCTTGCAATCCGCAATAGTGACAAAATATTCCGTTCTCGGAACCTGTTGTGATCTTGGAACTAATCTCCCTCTAGCTCCATATCTGGATTCTGATTGATTACGGGACTTATTTATCACCCGTTGATCAGCCACATTCTTCTTCTTCTCAGCCTTAATTTTCTCAGGACTGGACCTATCCACAATCGTCTCCTTAGCCGTCAGAAACTTCACTTCTTTGGTAACCTTGGTTGACGAGCTACTTCCTCCAGTGTATCCTAAACCGGACTTGTATAAGGCATGTTTCTGAAATGAAATAACATTGTCCAATTTCCTGGAGGAGACTCTATCTACCTTGACATGAGCTTGCACTACCTCTTACTCAAGAAACTTCACTTTTGTGTAAGTTTCTGATAGCTTACCATTAAGTGCTTCAATGTCACGCTTTGCCTCCTTGTATCTTACTAGCAGACTTTTGTAGTCTTCCTCAGCTCTCCTCATCTTCTTCGTAGCCACCTTTGTATATTCACCTGATTTCTCAAGAAGTAAGGCGTAATTCTTTTGAAGACTAGATGTATCTTCTTCTTCTTTAGCCTCTGATTCTTCAATAATCCCAATGGACTCCAAATCAAAATATTCGCCAAGTTCCTTCACAAGTGAACCCAAATCATCTGATGACTCCAGATGTATAATGGTCATGAATGCGGAGTAGTTTCATTCTCCGTCACAACTCTCTTCATAATCAAAACTTGAAAAGTCTATATCATTTAGCGTTGTGGTATACGCCTTGCCTTTCTCTCTCAAGAAATTTGGACACTCCTTCTTGACATGCCCATGGCCATTGCATTCAAAACACACAATGTCTGAAGGAGATTGAAAATCCTTCTTTTCTTTCCTCGTAAGCTCTTTCTTATCACCTCTTGAAGATGAAAATTTCCCTCTATTGAATGGTTTCCCACTGTTCTTTATCTTTAAAAATTTGCAAAAGTTTTTTGCAAGATATGCTACTTCCTTCTCCACTTCATCTTCTTCGGAAGGATCATCTATTCTTTCAGTGATGATTTTCAGAACAAGCAATTTACTTGTCTTGTGGGAAGGCAGTCCAAGCTCATATGCTTGGAGAGACCTAATCAGCTCCTAAATTTTGATCTCATCCAAGTCTTTACTATTTTCTATGGCTGTGACTTTTGCTCTAAAGCTTTCAGGCAAGGACCTCAAGATTTTCCTCACCACCATAGTATCTTCAATCTTCTCACCAAGTTTGAGCTTAGCAATGACAATTTCGTTGAGCTTCCCATAGAATAAATCAAATGATTCATCTTCACCCATCTTGAGCTCTTCAAACTTGGTGGTAGGCATTTGGAGCTTTGTGTCCTTCACCTTCTTAGTACCTTCATATGTAGTCTCCAAAATCTCCCAAATTTCTTTGGCTATGGTCATATGAGAGATACTATGAAATTCATCAAGAGACATATCACAAAAAATAGCATTTAAAGCTTTCTGTTAGCATTAGCTGCCGCAAGAGCTGCCTTATCCTAGGTGGATTTTTCAGCCTCCGGCTTGGTCCAACCTATTTCAACCATATCCCACACGGTGTCATCAATAGAGTATAGAAATGCTCTCATTCTAACTTTCCATAAGGCATAATTGTTACCATCAAAAAATGATGGAACATTTAAGGATTGAGACCTATCTATCTCAATAAGGGATCAAGGATCACACTAAGGTATTAAAACCACAACAAGTGTACCCGCTCTGATACCAAATGAAAGTTCAATATGTGTCTAAAACACTCTTGAACATTTAGACCCCAAATAATAAAATATCAATTCAAACTTATAATCAAACAATTAATGTGCAGAACATGAACATAAGCCAATCACAGAATTAATAACTAATCTATGCCAAATATAAACATATCTACAGCAGTAAATATAAGGCAAAGATAAAGGAAAAAAAGATGCAAACACACAGACAACACACGATGTGTTATCGAAAAGGAAACCGAAGTCCTCGACATAAAATCTCTCTGCCGCCCTCCAAACAGTCAAATAATCTACTAAAGAATGTAGTTAGGATACATGAACAGTAGAAGACCCTTCAAGCCTAATCTACCCAAGTACCTAAACCCTCCAAACTTCTTGCTCCAATGAGGTTACGCCGAACCTATTTCTTCTTTAGCTTCCCGGATTTCGCTACTAGACCATTGCATCAACCAATGTATATTGGTTCCTTCCAAACTGCTTCCCTTAACACCAAATGAACCTTCTCATAGACGTAGGTGTGGTGAGATAAGGATCTGGTCAATAACCTCTCAAAGGTATGACAATGGAGAGGAAGAGAGTAGAGGAATGAACCTTCTCATAGACGTAGGTGTGGTGAGATAAGGATTTGGTCAATGACCTCTCAAGGGTATGACAATGGAGAGGAAGAGAGTAGAGGAATTTGTAGAGTCTCTAAGGTAAAGATTGGGGATGAGGCAATCTTGTTTTTCTCTAGGGTTTCTCTCACAAAATTCTCACTGGAAGCTCTCTACATTTAGTGGGTATAAGGGTCTATATATAGTAGTGTGTGTTTAGAATACAAAGAGACAGTTTTTACCAAACAGGGCTAATTGGCGGCTTGACCTCACGGCTTGTCCAAGTTGCGAGTTCAAGTTGCGACGTAACGGCCTGGCCAGCTTAGAACTTTTGTCCTGTAGTGCGACAGCTGGCGCGACCCTTCAACTCCTCATGTGTGAATCTCACGTGCCTGCAGTTAGCGGCTTGCCAATCACGAGTCAGCCGCAAGTCCTAGCCGCGAAACCCTACTTTCTTGCACATACTTGAGCTTTTCTTCACTTTTTCTCACACACTACCTCTACAATAATCCCACCTAAATACAGGGTTACTAAGTGCTAAATTACAAGCAAATTGGTACAGAATAAAGCCAACAAGATGGTTGATAAATTTCAACCTCACAATAATCTACCATAACAATTAACAAATATCTCCCTCTCATGAACTATTTGCAACTTGGAATGGGATTGCTTTGCCTTGGGCCCATAAAGCCAGCTTCTCTTTATCTATTCAAATTTGTAAGACATTATAATGTTGTGCAAATAGCATCTTGGAACTCAAGGCAATAACAGGAAAAAGCAATATTAAATAATAAGCACACACAAAGAACATCATAATTTACATGGTTTAGTAAATTGCCTACTTTTACGGACAACAATATGGTGAAATTTTACTATAAAAAAAGGGAGATACAACAAAGACACAAGAATACTCAAGAAATTCAAATTCCAAAATACATTATTGCTTTCACACAAGACACAAAACTAGAAGTGCCATGTAAGATTAATATGTGCAACTTGGTGGGTCCTACGTGGGATTTAACAGGACAATGGTAACAAAGCACATTTGAAATTAGAACCAAACCTTAAAGGGCCAAAATGAAACGTTTGAAATGTTAGGAGCTAAAATTAAAATAATCCCAAATGAACCAAAAGCGAACTTTTGTCAAACATAATATATGTACAAAGTATAAACAAATAAATTTTTATATGTATAAACATATATTATTTGATATGTATGAAAATGTATTGCACACAAAAAGATACACACATTGTAGATTCATTAAAATGTATTTTTTTGAAGTCGGGAACATATATGAAAATAATAATAATAATTATTATTATTATTATTATTATGAAAGAAAATTTTTCAATTTAAACTATAAAATTGTATTGTAAAAATGAAATTATTAAAATGGGAGGAAATTGTTTTTTTCAAAGTGTGTGCATCATTTTATCATTCTTATGAAATACTAATTTTGAAGATGTATAAAATGCCCATATAACTATGTGATCGTAAAATCACAATGCTCGTTAACAGGGAAGCCACTAATCTTCTTATTGCGGCATATATACAATAACAAATTATTCAAAATACGTACATCCATTTCAAGAAAAAAAAAAATTTTGTAACAAAAATCAAAACCATATCTAACAGTAAATACTTCCTTACTTATGTCAAAGCAAAAAATACGGTGACAAATATATTTATATGGTGAAAAATACCTATACGGCAAGATAAGAATCATACGCAATACCAATATTATCGGCATTCATTATGTACCTAGAGAATCATATTTATAATAAAAAAAAATAGAGAATTATATTGCTTATATACAATAAAATGTCAATTTAAAATTAAATTATTTCTTATATGTAATATCACGTAATTAGTTTCGGGATCAATTTAAATAAATGAACGGTCATGGTTGAAAGATAGTTTGCCTTAGTTTTTACTCTCATGTTACTTAGGATTGAGCTTTGTTTTGGAACATAGAATTCCTGCTGCATAACAAAAAATTCAATCGGGCTATTTTAAGAAAGAATATATTGTGTGGGAAATGACAAGCAGACAGGGCTTTTGAAATAAATAATACTATAAAGCATATAAACAACTAAAACTAGTAGGAATATAAACAATTAGAAGTATAGTACTTCTGATAAAAATGAAAATCTAAGATTAAAATGATTAAAAATTAAAAATTGCGTAACTAATTTAAAACATAATATAAGTATAAACATATCATGTGCTATATGTATAAATATATATAAATATATATATATATATATATATATATATATTTTTTACAAGATAAAAATTCTACTCTATTATAATCTAAGTATATAAGTATGTGAAACTCCCTCTTAGAGACTTGAATCCTAACTCTTGCCCTCCACACCCCACAAATACTTATACCTGTGGAGTAACTATTGCACCAAAGGTATGCGGTGATATATGTTATTTAATATGTACAATAATGTATTAGTTGCAAATAAAGACATATCGCACATTGTATGATATTAAAATGTACTTGTTGAATTCATGAGGATAAATTAAAAGAAGGGATAATTACAGTAAACCCACCTGAGGTATGATCCGTTTTCATTTTGCCTACCCGTGGTTCAAAACTTATCACTTTACCCACCTAAGGTTAGTTCCGTTAGCTTTCTGTAACCCACCTCTCTGTTTGCCGTTAAAAAAACACATTTTTAGACAAAAACAAATATAACAAGAATCCAAAAGTGAGGGTTTTAAATTAAGAATTGGGCAACCAAATTTATTGTCATTATGTAACACACCAAGCATACGGCATGTTTTGGGACTCCCATCTTTTCTCCGTTTGGATATTTGAATCATGCTTCTTTTCACAAGTTCTTCCAAGTATATTTCCACTATATCTTCTGGAGTCATCCCAGGGGTTTGCTTCACAAATCCCTCTGCAAGCCATAAACGCAGCAACCTTCTCACAGGAATATCATAATCTTTTGGGAAAAGCCGTAAATAGAGGAAGCAAGGCCTCAAGTGGAAGGGTAGATCATTGTAACTCAGGCCAAAACATTTGAGAATTGGACTTGCTTGCTATTTGGTAAGCGTACCTTTTTTAAGAATAATTCCCAAGTGTCTTCGTCATTTAGCGCGTTAAGCTGATGAGGCTTTCCTCTTGTATCTGCTCTTAAAGCAATGCGATAGTTGCTAAGTCTCTGGTACCATTTTTTGTGTCTGGAAAGGCATCAAGAAGTTTTTTCAATACATCAGGTGTCTGCAAATCGTCCAACACAACCAAATACCGTTTCTCCTTCAAAATCATATGGATCTTCTGTGTCAATTCCTCTTTCGTAGATTTCTTATCAACAATTAAATTGACATTTTGTTCCAATGTGCTCAGCAGCACATCTGCAAGGTTCCCAGAGGCAAGAACCCATCTTGGCCTCCATCCAAGTCTCGGCCTCCATCTCAGCCAAAATGGAGCTCGATCTCGGATTGACCACTATCTTTGCTTCATGGGTTTTCTTCTTTTCTTTTCTTTTTTCGCTTTTGGGTTGTGGGTTTGATAATGATCTGATTATGGTGGGGTTATGGGTTGTGGCTTGTGGTGGTTGTGGATTGTGGGCGAGGTGGTAGTGGTGCTGAGTTGTGGGTTTTGATAGTGGTAGTGGTGGAGTGGGTGGCAACACTTCGTGGGTTTCTTTTTTTTTTTTTTTTTTTTTTTTTTTTTTTTGCTTTTTGACTGTGGGTTGTATTTGATTTTGGCTTACTAGTAGTTTGAAAAATGAGAGGGATTTTTGGCCTAGATTTAGAGGATTCAATTATGTAACTGAAAATTTTGAAATATATTTACAAATGTTGTGTTCTTGTGTCCATGAGGAAAAGATTCAATGGTTCGTGTTTGTGATCCGTGTTATGTCTGATTTTTAATAAAATGGTGTTTTTCTAACGTCTGAGGATGAGGTGGATAACGGATTGAAATTCAGGTGGGCAAAGTGATAAGTTTTGAACCACGGGTAGACAAAGTGAAAACGGGTCATACCCCTGGTGGGTTTACTGTAATTATCCCTTAAAAGAATGTGAAAATACATTGTTGGTTCCTGAGATTTACCTAGTAAGCGTTTTGATTCTTGAAATCTCAAATAAGCACGTTATTTTTTTATTTTTTGAGAAAGAAACTTTGGCTATATCGAAGGCTTTACAATTTGATGCTGATTTGAGTTTGGAAGATGTCACCCCAAAGGGAGTTTCAGAGATTGCAATGAACGCTTTGAATGCAGATTCACAGTCTTTGGAATCCTTTGGTTTACTTAGTTGTGATGTTAAATATTTTGCAAGTTTATTTTATTGTATTAGGTTTTCACATGTTCTTAGAGAATGATTATTGTATTCTCACATTAAAGGAAGATGTCTCATCTCATATTGGTTCGATTTTATAATTGGATGTAGTTGAATTTTATTAATAAAATCCATCAATTTCTTTCTCAAATGAGCACGTTATTGGTCCCTAAAGTTTAAAAAATGAGTATTATTGATTATTCTATTAACTTTCATTAACATTTTTGCTTACGTAGCTAATGAAACAATGAAGTGAAATTTTTTAAATGATGTGGCAGTATTTTAATATTAAAAAATTAAATGCATATCTCATTAAATAGCCAACTCAACCAAAATGACCACTCACCTAAAAGAATCCCATTAAGACCTTTCTTACCCCGCCATCCATCGTCCCTGCCCTCTGCCCAACCATCCATGGCACCACCATCCCCAACAAAATGGAGGTCGTCCAAAAGTCCAAGGATGCTATCGAATTTCCCCCTAAAAAGATCATCTCGACATTGATTTGTTATTACAAGTGTGTAGGGGTGTCAAATGAGTGGGTTTGGAGTGGGCATAATTGGGTTAGGTATATAAATCTCATTCACTCATTAAAACTCATTTAACTAATTGCTTCTAACCCAAATCCAACCCAATCCAATTATTATGGGTAAACCCCAACCCACCCAATTGCCCAATTGTCAAAATTACCAAAATGCCACTAAAGTGAAAGTGACCAAAGTACTCTAAAATCTTCAAAAATGACCAAAATACCCCAAAATCTGAAAATTACCAAAATACCCCCAAGACCTAAAAAATAACCAAAACACCCCTGAAACTCAAAAAATTACCAAAATACCCTCGAAACTTTAAAATTACTAAAATACCCTTGAAACCCAAAAATGACCAAAATACCCCTCGAAACCTAAAATTTACCAAAATATCCCTGAAACCCAAAAAATAACTAAAATACCCCCCAAAACCCAAAAAAATTACCAAAATACCCCTGAAACCCAAAAAATTATCAAAATACCCCCAAAACCTAAAAATTACCAAAATATCCCCGAAACCCAAAAAATGACCAAAATACCCTTGAAACCCAAAAATGAACAAAATACCCCCAAAACCCAAAAATTTACCAAAATATTCATCCCCCACTACTAAAAAATTTGATATTTTACCTTTATTTTATTAAAGGTAAATATTCATCCCTCTATTAAAAAAAATTGTTAGAAAGAAACATAGTGCAATAGCATTTTCTACTAGTTATTAGTATATTCCTTTTCTTTAAACTCATAGGAGAATTAAATATATGAAATATTTCTTAAAAATATATTCTCATTCTATTCCCCTAATTATAGGGATATTTGTACCAACTTCCTGGCACAAAGTATAAGCATGAAAGCAATTATGCAAGTTTGTCTTTTCAAAGAGACTTGTGCATTTGGTACACTTATTTTTTTGTAACTTTTTAAAAATGATCTGTTTATATATATATATATATATATATATATATATAATATCTATAAAAAGTTGTTAAAAATAAAAAAAGATTTCAAAGTGTAAAACATTGAACCAAAATCTACTGACCCAACAAGACTACTATCCTACTACTCTTCCATTAGGCCTATTTTTACTACATATATAGATCACATGGCCCAAAATATAAATAGAGCCACAAAGGCCCAAATCAAAACTAATTCCAACCCAAAGGCAAATTCACATACAAACTCCAAAACACAGCAAGAACCAAGCCCAAGATTACCAAGTCAACTTCATAGACCCAGACCCAAATTCCAACCCGATGAGACCAAAATCAAAAGGCCCACAAAAAAAAAAAAAAAGACTCAAATAATCATTCTTCTTCATCATCATCCATGGCTGCCTCATCCTCTTCTCTCTTCAACTTCCTCTCCTTTCTCTTACCCTCAAAACCACCTAAAAGCCCACCACCCCAGCTCACTCCTTTTCAGATCCACAAACCTAGAGATGGGTTGGTCTCACTTGTGGCCTAGGAGGACCCACACACTTCATCTTCTTTTCCTTCTTCATTGTCCTTTGTGATATGTCCCTCTCTGGCCTATTCCAACACTCTCTACTTAAGCTTAGCATACAGTGTGCAAGTGATAGTAGATGACTGAACGGTTTTAAACCCCTTAAAACACAACCAGATTGGTTAGCTTAGACTAATTAGCCAAGTTGTTACTTAATCAAATTATGCAATTCTAGGTTAAAGCAATCAAATAATCATATCAAAATAATAAAGTAGCGGAATAATAAAAGACACAATGATATGATCACCCAAGAAACCACACGGTAAAAACCTGGGGAGGATTTGACCTAGCTATCCTCAAGGTAAACCTGAATCCACTATGCGAAAGAATCGAAGTTCATACAAAAGGATTACAAGTTCCTCGCTTGACTTCCTTATACTACCCACCAGTAGAACTTATTGACACGACCACGTGCAAGCTCCGAATCCACGGACTCCTTCTTTCTTGGATTTTTCAATTAGATACAAGCAACCACGCTTGATATTCTTTAAGCTTCAATGGTAGCAACCAAGTTAATCATCAAGATATTGATACTATCTCTAACTTGAAAACCCTAAGCTTTGTGTAAAGGAAAGCTCCTCTAGATCTCACAAGAGATTTACACAAAACAGCAATGTATGAGCAACAATACAATTGGAGCAACTCTAAAAACATGGCTAGGGTTTTACCTTATATACCTAGGGCAAAAACATAAAACCCTAAACGTTTAATGAGTTAGGGCTGAGTTGGAAATTCTGTAGAAAAAGCAATCTGGTCGATTTTCGATCGATCGAATCTATTCTTCGATCGATCGAGTCAGAACGAAATGCCCCAATGC
Organism: Quercus variabilis; assembly: GCA_030445155.1. Lineage (NCBI taxonomy): Eukaryota > Viridiplantae > Streptophyta > Magnoliopsida > Fagales > Fagaceae > Quercus > Quercus variabilis. The sequence goes on along the minus strand of CP129449.1, from coordinate 46,826,598 downwards.
ATCTACAGTCTCTCGATTCCAACTTTACAATAATTAAACAACTTTGAGCACACTATAACAAGACTAAACATATTGTTTTGATCATGGTTTGCCAATATTACAAATTAGAGTTCTAAATACATAAATTCCTAAACCTTCAGAACCTAACAAACTCTCCCTTTGGCAATCCGTGACAAAACCCTAATTAAAAGCTCAAAGTTTTACAAGTAAAAAGCTCTTTACAAAGATAATGCTCATAAACTTCAAATTCAACCCTAACTACTATCCATCGGTTGCAAGTATAGACAGCAGCTTAGTTGAATCAACCTGTATATTCCTGAAATACTCAACAAACGCATAAACGCATGTGTGACAGAAAAGAATAAAACAACAGGTATAACATTCTTGTAAGATTCACACAACACAAAATAAAGACATATATGAATGAACAACTTATAAATATAAATCAATAAACAGTGAATCACAAAGCAACAAGAATCAATGAAAAAAAATATGTATCAAACAATGTTACTCCCCCTAACATGAATATCCCCAAAAATGATATACAAAGTAAAGCACCTAGATACAATCTAAAAACTCCACAAGCTCCTCTCAAAAAGTAACAAAAAATATCCTCCTAACTACAAAACTCCTCTACAAGACAACAAAACTCCACTCCCCCTTTTTGTGACGAAATGCCAAAGGGCATCATAAGTCGCCATCAAAAGGAGGTGGTGAGGGTGAATGAAGACGCGCAAAGTCGACTCGGAGAGCACGAATCTCATCTAGTAAGTCCACCAAAATCTGACCATGAGTTGCCTAAACGGTCATGACAGTCTCCAGAGAACGACGAACATCAAAGTCGGTCGAAGGAGGTGGAGGAACATCAGCAGCAACAGCATCATCACCAACTGGATCAGGAACATCCTCACCAGCAAGACCTGTAGAAGAAGAAGGAGGAGGTGCGCTACTAGACGGCTCAAACCTAGGGTGTTTAGAACCATCTCGAAGATGAGCGGCCCTCTGTCTAAGAAAAGACGCACCTATGGGAGCTATCACATAAACGGGCTCAGAGGAAGGGAAGCCACTAAGATCAAGATAGAGCAAAATCCTATGAATAAAAATAGGATGTACAAGAGCATGAGAAGTAGATGAACTCCTATAAACATCGTTCAAAGAACGAAGAAAGAGATGAGGAAAACTAATAGGAGCATCAGTAACCAGAGCATACAAAAATACACACCTCTCAAAAGGAATGGTGTGAACATGAGAAATGGGCCAGATGGAAAGACACACTATCCTAAAGAACAGATAATGCAACCCAGAGAGCTCAGCAGAAGTGATCCTAGGATCAGAACCCCACTAGACAGAAGTCCCAGTGATGTAAGACAAAACGTCGCTCAACTCGGGAGACTCGTCATTTGGATAGACAGGATTCCGAACTAACGGTACCCCGAGAGCATCAGCCACTACCTGAGGAGTAATGGTGTACTCTACGCCTCTTATCCAACTCTTTACTAAAGTGTTGGAATCATAGATATAGATAGAGATGTTCGAAAAGAACTCTCTAATCAAGGCAGAAGGTGGAGGAGGATCAGAAACAACCATCAAGAGTAACCAGCCCCGACGCTTAAAGTTTGCCCTAATGGCAAGATCAAGTTCATCTAACAGAATAGAACGCTCAGCCCAAATCTTTCTCTTAAGGTTAAATTTCTCAAAAAGCTCTTGGTTTTTCTCACTCGGAAACCTCTCACGGTCAAAGGAAGAGGGGGATGAAGAAGAAGAGGGAATAGTCCTACGGGCTCTAGTCTTCCTAGGCATGATGCTAAGGAAAAGGACAGAGACACAAAAGAGAAAACCAAAAGAACACAAGAAAACAAAACCAAGGACAGACTGCAAGTTAGCACAAAAAACAATAGAATGAAAATCTATATGATGCATGAACAGATACAATGTCATGATGCATGCACTAATGCAGTAAGCAATTAAGTTCAATTGAGATTAAATTGACAAAATTGGCTTGAGCAGGGAATTTCTTATCAAAAACCCCAAAAATTGAAAACCACATAGATTATAATGCTTAATTACATCAATACAACAAGCCAATTTCATCAAATTCTACCCAATTTAACAAAAGTCCCAAATCGGATCAAGAACAAACCCTAGAATTTTCAAATTTTCAACAAACTCAAAATTGATCAAATTAGCAGATAAGAATCATGTTTATGATGTGTCCCCACAAAAACCCAATGATCAATTGCACAAAATAGAGCTTGAATCAATCAGAAAATCCCAATATGCAAAGTCCGAAAATCTCCCTTAAATGCATGGATTTATGCATGAAAACATGAAAACAAAATCAAAAGGAAGGGAAAAAGAGTCTTACCGGCTTGAGGAAAGAGAAACTTTGCAAAAACTTCGGAGGAAAACGACAAAAATTTGAACTATTAAGCTTGCCTCATCGGAGAGAGAAAGAAAAAGTTTGAAAAAGATTTGAAAAGTGTTTGAAAAATCAGATCTGATCTTTTAAAAAACCTTCTCCACGATCTTCGATTGATCGAAAATTACATTCGATCGATCGAATGAACCAGTCATTTTGAAACAAACTAGAGCACTTTTTCGATCGATCAAAAATCAGACTAGATCGATCGAGATGGGCAGAGGCTCACTAAATTTTGAGAAAAAACACAGTTTTGAAAAACACAAACCTAATTTTAAAAAACAACTCCTCAAAGCATTAAACAATGAAAGCAAAATGCATGAGTATGAGATGGAATGCTTTTTCAAAAACTAAAATTTTAAACTCAATTTTGTCAAAAACAAGTTTCAATCATTCTCCCATTGAATTTTCTCAAATAACCAATATGTTGTGCACAAATCTCAAGATATTTTCAAACTTGGTTGGTCAGACCAAAAACACACACACTAGCATGTATAGTATTTAACAAAGAGTAACTTGTGTAGTGTGTGATACTAGCAAAAAACTTGAGATACATGTGAGCTGATATGTGAATAGTAATCAAACACAAAGTCCACACAATTCATTACATAGAATTTAAAAGAGACTATTACCTAAAGAGTTACATCCTATAACTCCCACATCTCCTAAAACAAAAGCTTGCAATCATGTAAGTTTCTTGCATTTTTGCCTCTTATTTGCATGAATTGGCATTCAGCCTAACAGTACACACTGGTTTGAATTAAGTGAATTGGCATCAAGCCTAATAGTACACATCAGTTTTAATTTAATTGAGGCTACACCTTATGTTCTTTTTGTGTATATGCTACACTTTCTCGAGTACACAATCTTATGATATGCACTAAGGTGTTCATGATTGGCTAGTGAACAGTGGTGAGATGGTTATTTATGCCTTTCTCAAAAGAATCAAGTCCGACAGTCAAATAACATATGACTTCATGATTAAGACAAAGTGATTAAAAACCACACACATCTTTCCCACACAACATGCACTACTAAGTTTCAACTAGTCAAGTGCAATGAATAAGTTCATCAAAGTTAAACAAGGTACATAGGACATGATATGTGTAAATAAATTGACCAACCTTGTTTTTCAAAAATCAAGAAAAATAGTGTCAAACTTAATTTTTTCTTTCTCCTTTTCTTTTTTTTTTTTAAGAGAAAATAAATAAATCTTAGAATGAAATGCATGAATGTAATACAATGCAAATCCTAGAAATAAAACAAAAAAAAAAAAAAAAAAAAAAAAAAAAAAAAAACACAAAAACCAAAGAACAATGGTCACAAAGGAATGAGCAATGAAGCACAAGGACCATGTCAGAAAGACTCAATTAGGTCGAGTCGTTTACATCCAAAACCTTTTAGATGCATCACGAGTATTGGAGTTCTTATTCACATTCGAATGATTTCCAACTCCAGGATTGGAATAAAGGTTCAAAGTCTTTACCAATTCACCAATAAGTGCCATAGGATCTTGTGCTTGAGACACAGACACTTTTGAATTGTTTGCTCTCTTAGCAGCTTGAAGCTTGTAACAGTTAGGACGAATGTGTTCAGACTTACTACAAAAATGACAAACCCAAGCAAGTTTACCATGCATCTTGTCCTTAGAAAGAGTAGGTTTAGTTTCTCTCAAATCAACCCTAATCTTCTTAGGAGGTGAAACTTCTACGGGTTTGATTACCTCACTCACAGGTGGTTTGATAGTTTCACTCGCAACCTCACTCACAGAAGGTTTAGAAGAAGAATAAGGAACAAAATTCGTGGAATGCAATGCAGAGTTAAAGATACTTTCAACATAACCTAACCTAGATTTATCAGAAGGATACTTTTGGACATTCAACGTGTGATCAAGTTTAGAACTAGCAGATCTAGCAATAGATAAATCATGTTCCAAAGTTTTAACTTTATCAAGTAAAAGCATGTTCTCAGATTTAACATTGTTCAAAAGATCATTAGCATTAAACAGTTTAACAAGCAAATTTTTCTTTTCAAGCTTAAGAGAATCAATTTTCTTCAGGCCAAGTTCTACATTCATAGCATCCCTAGCAGCAATTTTGCAGAGTTTATTGTAGGCCTCTTGAAGATCTGCATCCTCAGAGAGTTCCCCATCAGAAGGGTTCTCTTCAACAGATATGCTTTCATTGACTACAGCAGTAGCAGTGAAAGTAATGAAATTTCCATCCTTATCACATCTGGACTCATCATCAGAAACCTCTTTATCGTTAAGGGTTAAAGCCATAGCTTTACCCTTAGTCCTTAAGAATGTAGGACATTCAGATTTCACATAAACATACCCTTGACAACCAAAACACTGAGGACCCAAGGAATTATTTGAAGATTGACCAACTTTTTCTCTAGGTTTTTCAAGGTTATTAACCTTAGTGGGATCATTCTTCCTAAAATTTCTAGGTTCAGCAGTGTATGTACCTCTTGCCTTTCTGTTGGTATTTCTAAGAAAGTTTTTGAAATTTTTGGTAAGATAGGCAATCTCTGTAGCAGAGAGCTCATCATCAAATCCACCACCATCAACATCATCAACTGACTTAAGAGCTATTGATTTGGATTTGTTCACTTTAGGTAGGTCAGACTCATAGGACTGAAGAGATCCTACAAGCTCATCAACAGGGATGGAGTCCACATCCTTGCTTTCAGTGATGGCAGTCACTTTGGGTCTAAAGTCTTCAGTTAGAGATCTAAGTATCTTCCTAACAATTTTAAGTTAATCATAGACTTCACCCAAATTAAAAGCAGAATTGACAATATCATTTAATTTAGCATAGAATTTATCAAAAGATTCATCATCAGACATTCTAATGCTTTTAAATCTAGAAGTCAATTGTTGCAATTTATTGATCTTAACTGCCTTTGTGCCTTCATGCATAGTTTGGAGGATTTTCCAAGCAATATGAGCAACCTCAATATTAGAGATCCTTTTAAATTCCTCCATGGAAATAGCGTTGAAAATGGCATTCATAGTTTTGCTATTGAAGCCAACTACTTCTTTTTCAGAAGTTTGCCACTCACTCACAAGAGTAGTGGGCTTCTCCCATCCGTACTCAACGGAATTCTAGACTCTCTCATCAATAGATTTCAGGAATGCTTTCATCCTTACTTTCCAATAAGTATAGTTGTTCCCATTAAAGTGAGGAGGAACAAACAGAGAGTGTCCATGCTCCATAACAATAGGGGTCAAGGATCAGCTCAGAGATCAAGAAATCTTCAACAAAAGAGCTACCTACTCTGATACCACTTGAACGATTTTAGACCCCTTAAAACATAACCAGATTGGTTAGCCTAGATTAATTAGCTAAGTTGTTACTTAGTCAAATTATGCAATTCTAGGTTAAAGCAATCAAATAATCATATCAAAATAATAAAGCAGCGGAATAATAAAAGACACAATGATATGATCACCCAGGAAACCACACGGTAAAAACTTGGGGAGGATTTGACCTAACTATCCTCAAGGTAAACCTGAATCCACTATGCGAAAGAATCGAAGTTCATACAAAAGGACTACAAGCTCCCCGCTTGACTTCCTAATGCTACCCACCAGTAGAACTTACTGACACGACCACGTGCAAGCTCCGAATTTATGGACTCCTTCTTTCTTGGATTCTTCAATCAGCTACAAGCACCCACGCTTGATATTCTTTAAGCTTCAATAGCAGCAACCAAGTTGATCATCAATATATTGATACTATCTCTAACTTGAAAACTCTAAACTTTGTGTAAAGGAAAGCTCCTCTAGATCTCACAAGAGATTTACACAAAACAGCAATGTATAATTAACAATACAACTGGAGCAACTCTAAAAACGTGGCTAGGGTTTTACCTTATATACCTAGGGCAAAAACATAAAACCCTAAACGTTTAATGAGTTAGGGCTGAGTTGGAAATTCTACAGAAAACGCAATCTGGTCGATTTTTGATCGATCGAATCTATTCTTCGATCGATCAAGTCAAACCGAAATGCCCCAATGCATCTACAATCTCTCGATTCCAACTTTACAATAATTAAACAACTTTGAGCACACTATAACAAGACTAAACATATTGTTTTGATCATGGTTTGCCAATATTACAAATTAGAGTTCTAAATACATATATTCCTAAACCTTTAGAGCCTAACAATGACAATGAGCCCAAGGAGAGGCTTCTGGGTTGGTTCGGAAGAGAGGTGAGAAAAGTTTCAAATTTTCATTTTTCCTTTCTTTTCTCTCACTTTCTCGAAGACCAAATAGTGCAAATTAGTGAATCTAAAGAAAGAAAGAAAAACTGAAATTTGAAAATTATCAAGTGAGCTTTCTGAGGAGACGAAGATCTAAGAGAAATGACAAAAATCTGAGGAATCTCCGAAGCTTTGAAGCTGCTAAAGCTGTTGGGTTTTCGATAAAAATGTGATTGGCGATCGAGAAAATGAGGAAAAATGAAAACTCTTGTGAAACACTAAACGTCTAAGGATTGAGTTTCTGAGATTTTTTTTTCTTTTCTTTTCTTTTTTATAGGAAGGGCTAGGTTGAATTTGGATATATTGTTTTTGGGCTAAATGGGCCTTAATGCCTATTTAACCCAACTCATAATTGGGAGGGCTTGGATTTAATTAGAGTGGGTGGGTTTGGGTGGACAAATGGGTTTGGGCTTACTTTACCACCCCTATTAGTGTGGGTCTCTATTCAACTTTGAAGTCAAATGTTATGAGATGTGTGGATTTGAGACCTATAAGATGGTGCGAATCTTAGTTTTACCTTTAGTTATACAGTAATGGGGTAGTTTTAAAAGTTGAATTTAAAAAGCTTAAACTGTAGTGGGTATGTCAAATTTGAAGCAGTAGTATAAGTATCTCAAGTCTTTTTATTACTTTTCAAGCAAAATTTGCTTCATTTTGTGGTGATGTTGTTAAAGTGCAAAATTTCTTGTTGTTGTGGCATGTAGCCAAGAGATTCGAGGTCATGGTGTTCATGTCCTGATCTTTGGAAGTTTTGTTAGGGATGGTGGTGCCGTTGGTGGTCAAACTGAGGAATGGGATGGTCATTGGCGCGCCAGGGGTTTTGGGACTCTTTAGGTAACCGGTCAGTTCTGCTGAGTTGGCTATTTGATGGAATGTACATTTAACATTTTTTTAATATTAAAAACCTGCCATGTCACTTAAAAATTGGTAATTCATGGCTCTATTAGCCACGTAAGTAAGAATACTAACGAAAGTTAACAGAATAACTAATAAAGCTCATTTTTTAAATTTTAGAGACCAATAGCATTCACTTGAAATTTCAAAACCCGAAAGTGTTCAGTAGGTAAATTTAAGGGACTGATATTGTATTTTTGCCTTAAAAGAATAATAATAATAACTTCTATACAATATAATAATAATAAAATTATAATTGATAGACAAATTAAATTGCAAAAGGAGATTACTAAAAGGGGCATACAAATGGTGGCAAATAGTATTTGGCTTTTGGTTTGGGCTAAGTGAATAGGCGAAGTAACATTAGTGCCCCTTAGAATGGCAATTTGACTGATTATATTTTTCCCCCTAGATTGAGAATTTTTTTACATGAAATCGTCACTTATTTTAATTAAATAGGAAAAATATGAAAACCTAAAATGAAAGAAACTTTATTGATATTTTAAAATGTACATCTTTATTGAAATAATTAGAATCCTACATAACTTTGATCCTCAAAACAATCCAATAGAAAGTTGCATGACTTTAGGTCCTAGTTACATTTCACAAAGATGAAAATTACATAGACAATAACTAGTTTAAGAACCCTTGACTTTAGGTCCTAGTGACCAATGATCATGTTACATCATCCATATAAACAAATGTCATCAATCAAAAATTTGAAAATAACATGCCATGTGATATTGCTTGAAATTAAAGTGTGTGAGCATGGTGCAAACTCCCAATGTTTGCATATTCAATATCTCATTTGGATTGAAGACTAAACAAGGTGAGTGTGTGCGATCGGTGTTGACCTATATCTACCATTTGAACATATCACATATTATTTCATGGATGTATCATAAATTTAAGATTCAAAGCCTAGTGAATGCATGAAAATATGAAGAGCATTCAACCATTTTCAAAGAGCATAGCCACAACCTAACATGATTTGATCTAAATTAACACCAAAAAGATATAAGAAACAATTTTAGAGTAAGGAAATATATTTGCACCCAAATCCCAAATAGAGGAGGAGAAGATATTTTAGGGATTCCCAAGGGAGGGGTAGAGAAGTACTCACTCAATACCTCAAATCCCAAGAAGACAAGGTATGTCAAGCCTTTTTTCTACGTCATTGGGACTTTAGGAAGAAAAGAAATTCTATGAAGAGGTAGAAAATTGCTCACTTGATACAGCGAAATCTGAGCATGACAATGACAAGCCCTTTTTTTCTACTTTCTGAAAACCCTAGGAGGAGAGAATGATGTTGTTATACTTCGGAATGAAGCTCTTGGACCTGATAAATTAGAAGAAAATAGGTGTTTGGATTTCTTTACATGAAGTGGATGCTAAGATTTTAATTAAATTCAGTAGCTTAGATTTTTTTTTTTTTTTTTTTGGGTGCTATTGATGCTTAATGCTTTGTTTTGAGCATTCTGTCCAAAATGTATTTTCCTTTCCTCATTTTTCTTTGTTCTCATACTCTTTTATGCTCCAAAAAGTCAAAGGAGATAACTTATGCGAATGGATTTGCAGGTTTTGGGCAATGGGATGCAGGCGTGCAGCTGATTTTGAGTTATTTTTGCAGGTGCTAGTTTGTTAGGACTTTGGGCAATGAAATTTACAAGTAGGTAGTGGATATTTTTTTAGGAGATTCAACACATCTAGTCCACGATTGAAGAATGTAGTCCAGTTGATCCGGTAAGGTTTGGCAGCTTTTGGATCTGCTAAGTTTGAGATATCATAAAATAAGCATCAGTCAAAATCATGTTGGCATTTTTTTTTTTTTTTGGAGAAATGAATAAAGGCCGAAAACATGATTTGTTTAGAAGATACAAGGGAGTTTCATGGAGCCATTTGGCTAAATATTGCCAAAACTTAAACATTTTAACATTATAGGTACTGTTTAAAGTTTATTGGCAAAATGAGGAGAGAGGTTGAATTTCGGCAACAGCGTTGCCGAAATTCAACAAAAGTAAGAGAGAGAATTAGGAAAGAGAAAAAGGAAACAGTGAGTTTGAATTTCGGCAACACTGTTACCGAAATTCATCTGCCCATTTTTCCTCTCTGCCCGTAAGTGTGAGTGTGTGAGAAATAGAATAAGGAGTGCCAGGAAAAAAAAAAAAAAAAGTAATTTCGGCATTGGTATCACCGAAAACAGTAGAAAAAAAAAAAAAAAAAGTGAATGCCAAAATTTAAAGAAAAATATAATGTGCTATGTACACAATATTTTTACAATATTTTCTTTGGCTATCACAATTTAAATTTGACATTGAGATTACTATTTTAATTTAACAACAATAACAAGTAACAACTTAATACTTAAAATTTGTTGTAAAAATATTGTAAAAATTATGTGCACCTATTATTTCTTAAAAAAAAATATAATGAATTTGCCGAAAATTTTGTAGCAATTGTGACTTGCCGAAAATGGGAGATCTGGGTTTGTGGCAATTTCTGGGAAAAAAATTAAAGACTTTTTTTTTTTTCAATTGTCGAAATTAGTTATAAAAAAAAAAAAAAAAAAAAAAACAAAACAAAACAAAACAAAAATTTCCCCAATTGTGGCAATGCCATTGCCGAAATTGTGGGAAAAATTTTCCCACAATTTCGGCAATGGCATTGCCACAATTGGGGAAATTTTTGTTTTTTTTTTTTTTTTTTTTTAATTTTTTTTTATAACTAATTTCGACAATTGAAAAAAAAAAAAAAAGTCTTTAATTTTTTTCCCAGAAATTGCCACAAACCCAGATCTCCCATTTTCGGCAAGTCACAATTGCTACAAAATTTTCGGCAAATTCATTATATTTTTTTTTAAGAAATAATAGGTGCACATAATTTTTACAATATTTTTACAACAAATTCTAAGTATTAAGTTGTTACTTGTTATTGTTGTTAAATTAAAATAGTAATCTCAATGTCAAATTTAAATTGTGATAGCCAAAGAAAATATTGTAAAAATATTGTGTACATAGCACATTATATTTTTCTTTAAATTTTGGCATTCACCTTTTTTTTTTTTTTTTTCTACTGTTTTCGGTGATACCAATGCCGAAATTACTTTTTTTTTTTTTTTTTTTTCCAGGCACTCCTTATTCTATTTCTCACACACTCACACTTACGGGCAGAGAGGAAAAATGGGCGGATGAATTTCGGCAACAGTGTTGCCGAAATTCAAACTCACTGTTTCCTTTTTCTCTTTCCTAATTCTCTCTCTTACTTTTGTTGAATTTCGGCAACGCTGTTGCCGAAATTCAACCTCTCTCCTCATTTTGCCAATAAACTTTAAACAGTACCTATAATGTTAAAATGTTTAAGTTTTGGCAATATTTAGCCAAATGGCTCGAGTTTCATGTGTGTTTTAGGAGAAAGTATATCTTGTTTTGGAATACCGACTAAGCACTTACCAATGAAAAATCAACACTTGTCTTAAAAAAACACATTAACAAAGTATATCATCTATTCTTGAAAAGACAAGATTGCCCCTGAAATTTCAAAGACCCGCCATTTACAACCAAAACCCCTTTTGCAAAAATCAAAATTTACTCTCAACGTTAGGTGCTGAAAGTGGTGAGAAAGAATCCATTATTGGGGCTTAGAAGCAATGAGAAGGAGAGACAAATTTGGGAGATTTCCAACGAGACAAAGGCCAATAGCACCGAAGGTTTGAAGTTTGGCAACATAGCTTTGGCGACGATGCAAGGCAATGGCTAAGGAGATTTGGAGAGAGAGAGAGAGAGAGAAGATGGTAATATATGGCGTGTGAGAGAGATAAGAGAAAATTTTATTTTTGATTTTGCAAAAGGGGTTTTAGGTTGTAAATGGCAGAGCCTTGAAATTCTATGAGCAATCTTGTCTTTTTAAAAGTAGATGGTATGCTTTAGTGATGTGTTTTTTTTTAAGACAAGTGTCGATTTTTCATTGACCTTAGAAACACTAATTAAGTGCTGTGTTGGTATTTCCAAAATAGGATAGATCTTGTTAGAGCATCCACAATGGGGTAGTTATATGCCAAATGTTAAGTACATTTGGCATACAGCCCCAAAAATTGGTCCACAATTGGAAGGCTATATGCCAAATGTCAAATTTTTTTTGAGATTTTGCTACAGTACCATCTCAAATGTAAGATGGTACTGTAGCGAAATGTTATAAAAAAAAATAATTTTTTAATGCCCAGAACAAGTTTTATATTGTTATTTCTCTCTCCTCTCTCATTTTTTCTGTGTCTTTTCTCTCTCCTCCTTCTCTCTTTCTCATCCCCTCTCTCTCGCTTCTCTCAGTTGAGTTTGCCGGATCGGAGCTCACACCGGATCGGCGTGGTGACGAGGCTGGTGGCGCGGCTGAGATGGACGTGGTGGTTGGAGGTCAACGCAGTCGAGATCGGCGTGGAGACCGGTGTTTGGTGGGTTTGGTGGTGTTGACATGGTGGCCGGTTTCTGGGTTTGGTGGGTTTTATTTTGGGTTTTTGGTTCCGATGGGTTTTGTTGGGCCGAGGGTAGTGGCCGGTTTCTGGGTTTGGTGGGTTTTGTTGGGCCGATGGGTTTTTGGTTCCGATGGGTTTGGTTCCGGAGGGAGGGAGTTCAGCCATTGTTGTGGTGACAGTTGCTTATGGGTTGCTGCGTTGTGGTGGTGGATCGGTGGGTTTCGGAGATCGGAGGGAGTTCAGCCATTGTTGATTATGAGTTGCTGGTTCAGGAGAGTGAGAATGAGGGTGATGGGAAAGGTTTTATTGATTTGGTTGCTATGGTTTCAGTTCTCTCGGCGTGTTCTTGTGTATCTGGGAAGGGAATTACTGAGGGAGTTCATGGGTTTGTGGTAAAGAGGGGACTCGTGGGGGATTTGAGTGTTGGGAATACTTTGATGGATGCATATGCCAAGTCCGGCAAGCTGGGTGTGTCTAGGAAGGTGTCTTTTCGGAGGGAGTTCAGAAGGTGAAAAGAAAGTAAACGAGGATTCTGGAACTGGAAGGCACGCATGTGGGGAGAAAATTGAGAAAAAAGAAAAAAAGAAAAAATATATTTTATTAGGTAGATATATTATTTTAATAAGTAGAAGAGGAAAATAGAATTTCGGGATGTTGAGTATATTGTAAATGCTATGGTATAATTGAAAAAGTAGATTTTTGAGAGGGTAAAATAAGATGAAATATAGGATTGGGATGTGGATGCTCTTAATGTGTACCTTTAAGGCAAACATTAACAAATCCATTTTTAAAAAAGTTTTATTGGAAATTGAAAAAGTAGTTGTCAAAACTTTTTCAATTCTTAATAAAATTTTTTCAAAATTAGTTTACTATTATATAACTTTAAGTGCTCACGTTAGTAAAATCCAAATAGGATATAGTGTTTTACGCTACAATACAATGAGTTATTCCAAGGCTCTTAGGTTCTTTTGGTTCCCCAAAGCCATTTGCAGGATTCTTAAATAGGTTGATAGGTGAGAAAAATACTTCGAATTCAACCGATCAATAAGATTCTTCGTATAATATGAAGTTGTGCACTGCATACCTCTCATGGGTTTCCACGCCATTCAAAGCCTATTTGTAAGGCTACTCATGGAGCCCAAGAAAGGTTGCAAAGATATCTTTTTATGCCCTCTAAACTATGATTCCTGTCTCTTTCACAAAGACACGTACACCTAGGCTTGGTCCATGTGATTGGGTTCCAAGTTTCAACTACTTACTTTTTATAATGAGTATTTACTGTATTTTTATAGGCCCATAGATGAAATTAAAATAAAGAAAAAAGGTGTCCTTTACAAATGGTTATTTGAGTTAATGTATGGTTGTAAAGCGAAAACAAATAGTTTTTTTCAATTTTATAATCTACCGATCACAGTATACCACATTTTTTATATAAAAAAATTCTCATAAAGTATCCTCATAACAATATCATTAATTAGTTTGTATATCCTCATCAATTTGTAGAACCTCATAACAATAACATTAACTATTTTGAGAGTAATTTTATAACTACAAATTTTTTTATAATATTTTTACAAACCGTTAAAATAGCAAATTTTTATTGGTTCACATTTGAGCCATCTATTTACATCACTTTTTTACATAACAATAAACCACTAACCACGTGAACAATTTATAAAAACTGTGGGGCCAGAAAATCAGGCAGCCTCGGCCCACTTTAATCCAGGCCCAGAGGCCCGCGCCAATAATGCATGAGGGGTCCGAGGATAAAAGCACGATGTCCACCCCCGAGGAACATATCCGAGGATGACCCCGTCCTCGGACATCCGAGATCTCGGAAGTACACGGGCACCACTCCACCAAAGGGGGTCTTCTTGAATATCTTAGGACGGGAAGGGCAAGTGCCACGCGTCGGCGACGGGAGCACGATGAAGGAGCAAGTCTTAGGCAAGCTGTCACCTCCACATTGAATGCTCTCAACTAACGTCTTGGCCGCATTAATGAGGATAGGACTCCTAAACGGTGCTGCCTTGGATGCTGCAACCCACAGGGGGAATGGGGATGCGGCTGATGGGACAGGCTCTCAAGTGATGACCTGACTGATCAACAAATTGAGGGTTAGGATCAGTTTAGAAAGGTATATAACGTAAGGAGTCTCTCCTGAAAGGGGGACGGGAGATTTGCATGAGGGAATACTGTAGCGACTTGTGTTCTCTGGACCTTTGTAATCAGTCTTAAAAGAAATGATAAGAACGCCAAGCCTTGGAAGACATGCCCGAGGAGTATCCTTATGCATCCCAATTCGCGTTTAGGTTGATAAGCCCACATGCAACCATGCAAGGCAGTTGCATCCCTTACTAGGGCCTAGTTTTTGAGCCCACTCTCTATAAATTCATTGAAAAGCAAGTTGGACTTGGGTCCACTCTCTCAACCTAAAGAAGTGTCCCAAATCTGGTCCCTACAAAAACATTTGTAGTTCTAAAATTTTTCTCCTTTTAAAGGCTATAAAAATTTTATAGATCTAAAATCTAAAATAAAATATACAAGTCCAGAAAAATTAGTTCAGCAACAAAATTTACCAATATCTTTTTTTAAAATAACCCAATCAACCAATTCTACCTAAAACAAACAACTCGGCCTTTTAAAAAATTATAAACAAAATACTTTTGCTTTACTCAGCAATATGTATCAAAGACACTAAAAGGAAAAAAAAAAAAAAAAAACCCACAATGACTAAACTGCAAAGCCAAAGGCCAGAGCCCTCACATGTGGCCAACAACAAAGCCATTGTCTATTGCCATGGTGTATGGGGGAACACTACAAAACACGTGGGTGTAGAGAACGTGAGTATAGCTCAAATGGACCTATACTGATGTAACGAAAGCCTAAAGAAAACACACACAACGCTCTCTTGATGGGGCAAAAACTAAACTGTTAGTTCCTGGTAGTAAACCTCGAATCCACGGAAGGTTTTCTTAAATCCATAAGGAGAAGAAAACTGGAATCCACCAGAGAAATAATTTGATAAAAGTCTGTATTTATTTATAATAATTTAATTTGCCTCTAATAGTTACAAAACATATAAATATTGAGAAAAATGTTTAAAACTCTAATTTGCATTAATTACACGATTATGTGACAAAATACGAATATTTACCAAAAATGGAAAAATTGAGTTAAATGCAGTATCATAAACTACTAATCTTTAGGGTCATTCCAAAATAGACAGGATCTTATTCTGATTTTTAAACTAAAAGTTATTAAAAAAAAAAATATTACCATAAATAGTAAAAACACTGTTTTCGAGGCTTTAATGAAGGAATTCACCTAAATTTTGGCAACGTTTATGATATCACGATTCTAGATCAGAATGCCGTTTCCCTTCAACCTATCAAATTTTATGCAATTCCAACACTATCACCCTGATGGCCTCTACTGGTACCCCATTTGATCTTGCATTGTGACTTGCTGCACCCCTGCTGCTCCAAGAATGCATGTGCTGTCTGTTCTATATACTCATGTTTTTAGAAGCTACAACCATGTTTTAAAAATGTGGTTGTATACATATTTTTTTGTAGTGCCACTGTGCCACCTTTTTAATTCCAAGTCTTGGATCCTTCTCTGTTGGTTAGATGAGAGATATAATCTTGTTATGAGTAATGTGTCATTTTTCATCTTCCCATTTGATCTGATACAATTTGTCATTGTTAGGAGCTTGAGAAAGAATAGAAGAAGTGCCGGGGATTTTTATAGCTTATATACCTCGTGAGTCACGACTCACGTCGCGGTTTCCTCTCTTCCAGATTTACTAAAATTTTAGAGTTATTTTTTCTTTTTCTTATTTTTTTTCTTTTTTTTGGAAAGGATTTAAATATCCATTAGCCTAAAAAATCCCCCTAAATCTCCACAAGTCACACTTACGGTGGTTGTATCTCTAACATCATCTTTTAATCGAAAGTTGAGTCCCAGCCAAATATTGACTGCACAACTTCATGCTCAAGCTCAAGCTCAATCCCTCAAGTAAGTTTTGTTCACGAAAAAAAACCTACAAAAATGCTTGTTAATGAATAGTAATGACATAATACATAAATATAGGATTGTAAGTGAGGACCTATCAATAAATAAATAAATAAAAAAGATTGTAAGTGAGCCAATTTGATCCCCATGCTTAATTAGTTATTTTATAGGTTTTTCTAAAGCCAGGTAAATAACAATTAAGGCCATGTTTTGTAAACTATAACGGTAATTACATAGGAATATAAATAGATATTACAAAGAATACAAAATGTTGTAATATAATACTTATTACTATTCATTTGTTTGGGGACAGCAAAATAATAGAACACTAAAGATAATGGAATGAAAACATTTTAAATCAAATTTAAGATATATTTTAGAAAATATCTTACTCATATAATTATATTTCATTAAAAAATAATTTTTTTTTTTAAATTTGAAAGATAGATTAGTTATTTTTTTATGATTTTTTATTCTCATAATTGTTATGTGCATATAGAAAGTTTGTTTATTTATAAATATATTAATTGTATAAATTAATACACCTGCTAAGGAATAGCTACTACATCCCTTTTAGAAATGAATATTTATTCCTCATTTTAAAAAATAGCTATTTTTAAAAAAATGACTATTTCATGTACTAAAAACATAATTAAACTGTTGAATAGCTAAATCATAAGAATAACTATTATATTACAGTATATATTACAATTTACTAAACATACCATAAGCTTTGTTAACAAGTTTTAAGTAGAGTGTAGCTAGGCACAGCTTTGTTATCCTTTTTGACAAATTGAAAAACTTTATTAAGGAAAGCACACAACATCAAAACATAGTCATTGAATACTATAAATGCGAACTTGTTTACAAATAAAATAATTTGGTTGAACTTGACTGGTTTATTAAATAGGTTTTAGAATTAGGTTGAATGTCTATTTAGCATTGAATTATAAGTCAGTGTTTTTTGCTTTTAGTTTTTATATACAGCTTTTTAAAACCTTTTCTATTTTATTTTTTTTATTTTTCACTTTTCTCACATTTTCAAAGTACAAAAATACTTTAACACACTTTCAACAAAAAATTTTAACTTAAACTAAATAAGTTGATCCCAAATAGACACTCAAACTTGGCTTATATATAAATAAATATTTTATCAATAAGTTGAGTCTGAGCTGGTCATGAGCATCAACTCATTTACAATATATAAAATAACATAGAGAACATTATTGATTGTAAAAATTTCTAAATACCCAAGTTTAGGCTTAATCAATGATAAAATTCTCAGACCTATGTGAGTCGTACTCCAAACCCTCTCAAGAAAAAGAATATCAATAAATTAAACATTTTTTAATAGGTAAATAGTAAAGTAAGGAGGTGATAGAATTCACACCACAATAGTAGGGAACCACAAAGAATGCTATTATTGCTAAACTATCACTTGAACTGTTAAACCCCACCAATAAACTAAACTATTAATTAAATAGGCTAATAGCAATAAACAAGACCGAAGAAAAGGTGATGGCCATTCATTTTAGTTTTTTAAGAACATATAAGCCAATTAGCCAGGTTGCATGAAGTGGGATGTCATTGAAAAACTTATGATGATAAACATAAATTATGGTTTAATCAAGTATTCGGCTCAAGATAATTATTATATTAGAAATATCTATGTTTCTGTAGCATGATTCTAGTTAAATGCCACTGGTGGAGCAACCTTTTTTTTTTTTTTTTTTTTTTTAATTTTTAATTTTTAATTTTGGGTAAGTACTGGTGGGGCAGTATTGTTACCAAAACCCACTTATAACTGTCATTTGGAAAAAGGTGAACAACGCATGGGAAGCTTTTTCATTGTGGGGATTGGAATACTTCCATTTGATTATAATTATACAGTTTTCTAATTCTATTGAGTGGACGTGGATTTGTGTCCCTTTTACTGTCTTCTTAATCGAGTGGTTAGAGCACATTGTGATGTCAAGCAATCTAAACAATGGTTTATGCATAAAGCACATATCAAAGCTAGGATTTTGCCTAATCTGCCTTGCTAACTTTAGCGGTTGCGTCAACCCCACCAACTACTGTTACACAACTTTATTTTATTTGGGCAGAAATACTATTTTCGTCCTTATATTTTTACTGTATTCTCACTTTAGTTCTTACTTTTTTATTTTACCACTTTTAGTCATTCAAATGAAAAACAAGTTCTATTTTAGTTTTTACCGTCATCTCACTAACGAAAATTGTCTGCGTAGCAGACAAAGTGCACTGTTGGCACAATAAATGTTGATGTGCCCATTAAAATAATATTTTAAAATTTTTATTTGACATTTAAAAATTCCATGTCAGATCCTCGTCGTATTTTAGATTTAAAAAATTAATTTTTAAATTTTAACTAAATAAAAAATCACATTAACTGAGATCTAGATTTATCTTGAACAAGAGCCAAACCTAGATTTAAACACATATACGTACATAGTATTTTCCTTTATTTGACATTCTTTATTTGCTTTTATTAAAAACAAACACAAAATTAAACACACACAAACCCAAAAAAATTAAACCCACCTAAGGCTTTGCTTGGGAGTTCATAAGGGAATGGAATGGAATAGAATGGAATCATCATAAGGGAATGAAAATGAATAAAATGAAATGTAATGTATTTAGGTAAGGGAAATGAATGGAATGGAATCAAGTAACCTTGATTGGATGTTTTAAAATAAAGGAATGGAAATAAATGAAAATGAATGGATTGTAAGTAATCTTATTTGGGAGCAACATGGAGGAAATGGAATGGAATTATTTTATGTCAATATTACTATTACACCCCTATTTTAAAATAAAGGGTTGAATATATAGGGGTATTTTGGGAGTTTTAGTAAAAAAGTCATTCCATTCCCTCCCATTCCTTCCAATTTCGGGGGGAATAAAATTTTAGATTTTAAGGAAATAGAGAAGAATGAGTGTTCTGTCCTACCTATTCCATTCTCTCCCACTTAAACTCTCAAACAAGGGAATAAGCTTTTTATTCCCTCCATTAAAACTCCCAAACAAAGGAAGGGAAGAATATTCTAAAATTATTCTTTTCATTCCTTTCCATTTCATTCCATTTCCTCCTCCCAAGCGAGGCCTAACACTCCCACTCCCTCTTGCTTAAATTCTCTCCCTCTCTTAACTACTGTTCAACCTCTCTTCAACCTCTTTCTTTTCCTCTCCCCTGTCATTGAACCTAATCCCAATCATGAGAAATGAAAGGAAAAGAGAGGAGGAACTGCCACTCATTGAGCTCGATCCTGACCCTAGTGGGACACGAGCAAGAAGAAAGAGTAGCAGAGGCAAAGGTTGCTTAGCGCGGAAGAACTTCCACTTCAAATTTGGCCATTTCAAATCTAAGAAACCCAGAAACCAAAACCAAACAACCACCAACACCTTTTCGAAAATCAACCAACAAACCAAGCCCATATAAACCCCAATGACAATGGCGAAGAACTTGAGGTGAAAGAACCAAGACCCATTGTCGTTCATGGTAGTGGTAGTCAACGACAAATGATTAAAGCTAGAGGAGCTTTGGTGTGGGTTTCTCATGGTGGAATGGAAGTAGAGATCGGTGGTGGTGGATGTGGTTGTGATTTGGTTAATGCTTGTGGTTGTGAGAGGGAGGAAGAGATTGTGGGTGTTGTGGTTGTGGATTGATTTGGGTATTTTGAGTTTGTTCAAATTTGGGTGGGAGTTGTGTTTGTTGTTGTTGGTATGGTTGGGGCATTGAATTGGATTTGTTTGTTGTTTGGTTTGGTTAAGAAATTAAAAATCTAAGAAATGAAAAACACAAACCTTATCTTTACGCCTTCTTTTGCGTTTTCCAATTTTTCCTTCTTCTCCGTTCTTTTGCATTTATTCTTCTTTTGCTTCTTTAGATACTGATTATTACTGACTGAAAACTGAAAATACAAAATAATTTTTAAATATGTGAATAGTAGTGTAAGACCCAGTTTTGAAGAAAAATTTGTTGAATTAGACAACTTGTGGGTCTTGTGAATAGTGCAAGGATCCCACTTACTACTGCTGAAAACGCCAAACGCAAGATGCATAGGAAAATCAGCCCAATTTAAACGGATACTAAGTATGCATTTGGATACCACTTATTTTGCTAAAAGCTGAAAACAATAAAAAATGATTTTCCGGTTACTATTCATAAATGAAATTACTGTTCATATGCCTACTTGCACTATTCATGTCCCATGAACAGTGCATTCATATGCCAACTTGCACTGTTCATGTCCCATGAATAGTGCAAGAGGCACTGGTCTTTAAAAAAAAAAAAGCTAGAAAAGCCAAAGAAAGGCAACTTACTCTAAACGCAGATGCAAGAAGCCTTACCTAAACGGATTCTAAGTGTGAATTTGGGAAGTGCGTTTTGCGCTTTCTAGTGACACATTTTTTCCTTTAATGGGTCCCGTGCACTGTTCACGGGAACCACAAACCTCTTTTTTCAGCAAAATAAATATTAAAAATGAGTCCCACAGTACTATTCGCATATTTAAAAATATTTTGTTACAGTATTTTCAGCTTTTATTTTTCAATTTTCAACAATAAGCGATATCTAAATAGACCCTAAGTCTACAAAATAAAAAAGAAATGAAAAGCACAAACCTTATCTTTACACCTTCTTCTGCATTTTCCAATTTTTCCTTCTTCTTCGTTCTTCTGCATTTATTATTCTTTTGCTTCTTTGGATACCGTTTATTGCTGATTGAAAATTGAAAATACAAAATAATTTTTAAATGTATGAATAGTAGTGTAAGACCCAGTTTTGAAGAAAATTTTGCTGAATTAGACAACTTGTGGGTCCCGTGAACAGTGCATGGATCTCAATTACCAATGCTGAAAATGCCAAACGCAAGACGCATAGGAAAATCAGGCCAATTCAAATGGATACTAAGTGTGCGTTTGGATATCACTTATTTTGCTGAAAACTGAAAACAATAAAAAATGATTTTTCAGTTATTGTTCATGTCCCATGAACAGTACAAGAGGCACTGGTCCTTAAAAAAAAAAAAAAAAAAGCAGCTTACTCTAAACACAGATGCAAAAAGCCTTACCCAAACGGATTCTAAGCGTGCGTTTGGGAAGCGCATTTTGCGCTTTCCAGCGGCACCTTTTTTCCTTTAGTAGTTCCTGTGCACTGTTCACGGGACTCACAAATCTTTTTTTTCAGCAAAATAAATATTAAAAATGAGTCTCACTGTATTATTCACATATTTAAAAATTATTTTGTTACAGTATTTTCAGCTTTTATTTTTCAGTTTTCAGCAATAAGTGATATCCAAACAGACCCTAAGTCTACAAAATAAAAAGGAAATGAAAAGCACAAACCTTATCTTTACACCTTCTTCTACGTTTTCCAATTTTTCCTTCTTCTCTGTTCTTTTGCATTTATTCTTCTTTTGCTTCTTTGGATACCATTTATTGCTGATTGAAAATTGAAAATACAAAATAATTTTAAAATATGTGAATAGTAGCGTAAGACCTAGTTTTGAAGAAAATTTTGTTGAATTAGATAACTTGTGGGTCTCGTGAACAGTGCATAGATCCCAATTACTAGTGCTAAAAATGCCAAACGCAAGACGCATAGGAAAATCAGCTCAATTTAAATGGATACTAAGTGTGCGTTTAAATACTGCTTATTTTGCTAAAAACTAAAAACAATAAAAAATGATTTTTTTGGTTACTATTCATAAATGAAATTACTGTTCATGTGCCTACTTGCACTGTTCATGGGACATGAACAGTGCAAGAGGCGCTAGTCCTTTAAAAAAAAAAAAAAGATGCAGCTTACTCTAAACGCAGATGCAAAAAGCCTTACCCAAACGAATTCTAAGTATGTGTTTGGGAAGCACATTTTGCGCTTTCCAGCGGCATATTTTTTCCTTCAGTAGGTCCCGTACACTGTTCACGGGACTCACAAATCTTTTTTTCAGCAAAATAAACATTAAAATGGATCTCACGTTACTATTCACATATTTAAAAATTATTTTGTTACAGTATTTTTAGTTTTTAGCAACAAGTGATATCCAAATAGACTCTAAGTCCACAAAATAAAAAAGAAATGAAAAGCACAAACCTTATCTTTACCCCTTCTTTTGCGTTTTCCAATTTTTCCTTCTTCTCCGTTCTTTTGCATTTATTCTTCTTTTGCTTTTTTGGCATTTCTTCTCTTCTTCTGGAAAAAGTATACCATATTTTAGTAATACCAACTCAGGATCTATTTTAGTATTTCTTATTTAATAAATGAGTGACACTTATTTTAAAAAACCACGTCAGACTATTTTCAATAAATAATTAATTTATTTTCTCGATAGTATAGAAGATTGTGATTAATTTACTATAATAGTCTAATGTGTTTTTTGAAACAAATATCATTCATTTATTGAATAAAAAAAATACCAAAACAGATATTAAATTGTTATTACTCATTCTTCCATCACTGGTGCCCAAAACCAAAAGAAATCAAAAGTTTAAGATTTTTTTCTTTTTTCCTATAAAGCTGTCTACCAATATGGCAGACACTACCCCTTCCCATGAAAAAGTGGGACATGTGGTCACGCTTCAACCATTCATTTGCTTTTAAATTTTTCAAAACTTTTTTTTCATTTAATTGAGTGTTTTTTATAGGACATCTAAATATTTAATTGCATTATTTATTGGTACTACAAACCCACGTGCTCTTCTTCTCAACAACCACTTGTGTACTGTTATTGGAAATTAGGATTTATATTATAGATTAAATTGGTATAATATTACATAAATTTATAAAAAAAGTGTATTATTATACATATTTGCATAAAAATATATAACATTGTAGGCATTCATTTTGTTTATAATATAAATCTATTTTATCTTGATAGTATAATGTAAACTAATAATTTTATTATTATTTTTAACAATTAATAATAATATTCTATTGATTTTTGAAATATCATAATTGAAGTTATGATATAAAAAATACATTTGAATGATGGTCTTTATATTTATTGAAATTATTTTAGTTAGTTTTTCTATTTATATTAATTTATTATATTTATCTATATTTTAAATAAATATTAAATTAATTATGACATCATCACGGTGCGACATCGGTTCGATTTTGGTCCGACCTCAAAAACTTTGAACCTCTTCTTTGAATAGTTCGGGTTTCAAAACCATGCTAAAAACTCTTCATCCCAAAGGAAAATCGGAATTCTCTTTCAATGTTAACTATCTAGGCACGACACATTTCTATTACTACTTTTGGTATGAGGACTTCCATGCTACTTTTGATGTGTATGTTGCAAACAAAACTTGGGAAAAGTACGGTGGTGGGAACCATTGCATTTGGACGGTACAAGACGATGGGTTCTACTTATATCAAATACAAAAAGCTGAAAATGTGAAGGAGCATGATTGGGAAAAAATATAAAAGTGATCGAAAATTCACATATCAAAATAAATGAAAGGAACGATTTGATAAGAAAAAATTTATATGGATTTTACGACCTAGATGAAATGGTAGTATCATTAGCATCAATAACACCTTGACCTTTTTCTTTCTCGAAATTATTTATTACAAAAAAAAAAAAAAATCCTTTCATGAGATCATATCTACAAACTTTTGTTCAAAATCTAGTTTAATGGAAATTCAAATGACTTCTAAGTCACGTCAAGTCAAAGTAAGAATAATTGTGGATTGATAGGATCTACTTTGCGTTTGTCACTGTTGATGATACATTTTGCCCTTTATAGGTTTATTATCACAATTGTTGCCAAGCGTGTGTGCATGCGCGTGTGCACATACACACACAAAAAACACATAATTTCCAAATACATGAACTAAGTTTGTGTACTTTTTCTTCGGAAAGATATTGGAGAGCATAAAATGGTATGTCGTCATACTGTTTTGGGTTTCATGAGTAGCCCTACAAATAGTCTTGGAATGCTTGTAAGCCCATGAGAGCCGATGACATGTTCAATTGTCATAAATTAAGTTAGATGAGTACCTCACTAAGTTGCTCAATAAAAACTCACACCATATTGACCTTATCACAATCACTTGACTATCATTATCAATTGGCCTAACTATTTTTTCTCCACCACTCATGGTTAGTCACATTAGAATTGTTTCAAAAATTATGACACACAAATTTTTACTTTATATTTTGTCATTAGGGAGCCCAAGGTGATTGCTTTAAACTTTTTCTAAAGAAAAAAAATCTATGGTCAATAAATTTGAAAAAAGAATTCCACACTCAATTGATGTGCCAGATTGTTAGTGGTAGGTAAAAAACAAAAAAAAATGATACAATGATGGTCTCAACTATTATAAAAAATGTTGTGAAATTTTTGTGTATATAGTATAGTTATTAAACCCAAACCAACTTGTCTAGTTGAACTAAAAATTGAGTGACCTAACACCTAGTTTGGTTCAGGTGTTTAAATTGACTGTTTTTGCACAAGACTCGGTCAAATTTGGTGGGGTTGTAGTGACTCGGGTAACCTGAATGGGCTTATATAACCTCGTTGGATTTGTAAAATTACATCTATAGGTTCATTTTATTCATTTCTTTACTGTTTAATATATTATAATATAGTAATTTAAAAAGAGAAAACCTGAAGAATTAAAAAAAAAATTCATTTCTTTGTCTATCTACTTACCTTCAAGACTCCTAAACTATGACTAGTCTATTATTGTGAAACCTTGATTTTGAATTATAACTGCTAGTTTAATTTAAGTATATGCCTATTGCTTTAATTTACTTATTTATGTTATGATCTCTTAAACATAGTTTTAAAAATCGGCACGGTCAAAGAACAGAAAAGAGAGTGATTATTGGTTTTTTGGTCGGATCGGGATCAAACCGATGGTTGAACTAGTGACATCATAAATACATAATTAATAATTTTAAAAATAAATAATAAGATATATAATAAATTATAACTAGTAATATTTTGTTTAAAAATATATTTCAAAATTTTTAAAAAATAATTCACAACAAATAATAGCAAAGTTATAATAAAGTTCATTTATTATTTAATTTATATATTAATTATTATTGTAAAATTATCACTTATATAATTCTATAATATATTATCATTTAAATAGTATATGATTGTTTGGTTATATAAACTATATAGGTAATATTGTATATTAATAAAATTTAAGCATTTATTAGGTTTTAATTATATTTATGCCAATGTTTGTGTTGTGTTTGCATCATTATATGGCTGCATTTTTTCGAGCAAAAAAAAAAAAAAACATGGATATGAATTATTGTTTGGTTGCCAAAAGTTTTGTATCTGAATTAACATCTCCCCATGTACTAAGTACTTGGGGGTTTAAGAAGGGAAAAAGTTCGAGCAGTGGGGTTAGCAATATATTATAATTATCTCTAAAAATATCAAGATCACCCTCTAATATTTACCTCTCTCACTGTGCAAACTTACGTGGTTTTTATTTATTTCATATTTGATTTATTTATTTTTGTTATGCATTTTGAAATCTAATAGAACTTTTCAATAACCGGTCCAACCATACTCATTTCCTAATTTCATAATCCAACCACTGATTTCTGGTTTTTCCTACTTTTTATTTAATTTTTGGTTTTCAATAAGAAAGGTTTTTTTTTTTTTTGGATAATATTTAACCTATTGATTGAAGTAGTAACAGAGTGATAGACTCATTGCTTGGGTTGGCTTAATGACAATGGTACTTTGTTTATAAAAGGGTAGATTATTAAAAAATGGCAAGGCCTAAAAGGCAAATGTTATTGTTAGGTGCCATTAGGATTGAAATTAGGTGCAATATTTAAGGTAATATTTAGGGGAGGTAATTGGTATGAGTGGTTGAGATTTAAAGTTGCAACTTTAAATCTTAACCATTAAATATAAAAAATAATAAAAGTAAAAGAATGTTGTGAGGAGATTGGGGTGAATTGCACGGTGCAATTGCTAAATGCAATTCCACCGGATCCCAATCCGTGCGCATCTGAAGGACTTGATCAGCTTTAAGCATTGACTGCGTGTGTGCGTGCAGTCAGCAGTGTGTTATTGTTGGAGAAGTGGGAAGTTGCACAACAATTATTGAAAAAAGGTTCAGTTGAAGCATAACAAAACCCATTTGTGAGAGATGAGGCCAAAGATTTACCTTTTCGGTGACTCAATCACAGAGTTTTCCTTTGATGAAGGAGGCTGGGGTGCTTCTCTTGCCAACCATTTTGCTCGAACGGTACTATTTCCTTTCCTTTCATGGCTTCTCTAACACACACACACACACACACACACACACACACACACACACATATATATATATATATATATATATTTTTTTTTTTTCTCTTTTTGTGGTTGATGATGGAGATTTTGAAACATCCCTAGCATATATATACATGTATTGACATGAACAGGCTGATGTGGTGCTAAGAGGGTACGGTGGGTACAACACGAGATGGGCCCTGCAGGTTTTGGAGAAGGTATTTCCTCGGGTGGAAGGTGGAGGAGAACCCTTAGCTGTCACTGTGTTCTTCGGTGCAAACGATGCTTGCCTTCCTGACAGATGCGCTGCCTTCCAACACGTGCCCCTGCATGAATACAAGCACAACCTCCACTCTATTGTCTCGTTTCTCAAGGTGAGATCTATCTCTTCCTACAACCACAACACCTTCTTTTTTTTTTTTTTTTTAATAAATTTTTTTGAATTGAAACAAGATTTTAAAGGTTTTTTTTTTTCTCCGTTTTGTTTTTAAAATTTAACAAATTTTTTATTCTATACAAATTTTTTTTTTTAACAAATTTTCTAACTTTTTGTCATATATTTAATAAACACTACACAAATACCTTTGACATAATACATAATCGTTGGAAAGGTGTCTTTGGTTACCGGAGTAACTGGACTTGACCTATCCACTAGATGAGGAGAGGGAGAGTTATTGTGGGTTCTTGTAAAATGTTTTACAAGTTTGACCACATTTTATGCAAACAAAAATCTAAAAATGGGAAAACATTTTCTGGAAAATATTTTATTTCGAAACAAACAGGGTTTTAAGTTAAAGTAGTATACGGGTGAAGAGACATAATTTGATCCCTGGTCCTTTAATCCTTTTGTGACTTGGAACCTCATTGAGTTAAGCTTGTCAAGTACACAACAAACACACTCGGGCATCGTGAGGAAAAGTTGCATTCAGCGTTTTTCTTTTTGTTGTTTCTTAGGGGTTGTTTAAGCAAGTTGCATTAATCAGTGTTGGAATCAGAGGGAAGATAGCATCTTGAGTGACACGAAAATGATGGGTGGTTTGGTACTTGTAAAATATGTCGATAGAATAAGTTGAGTGACAAAATATTTTTTAGAGTAGTGTTAGGAATATTACAAATTTTGTTATATAGATCTCACAACTCACCAATCACAAAAAGTAATTCAAAATTTCAAACACTAACTTATTTCCTTGTTCAAGTGGCACCAATCACATTCATTCACACATCAATTTTTAAGTTTTTTCTAATAAAATTTGTAGTGCCTTTAACATTTTTCTAATTTTTGCAAATTTTTTTTTTCCACAAGTACTAGTCTCTTGTGATTGATGCATAATAAAGGTGATGTTAGTTGTGGACATAGGTGGGTGATGTTTTGATCACACAACAGATCAAGTCAATAATTGTGAAAAATATTGTCCATACTATGCTTTGCACTCAATGATTGTACCATTCTAGAGATTAATCAAGATTGGAAAGTGGATTAAGAATTTTACCTATGGGATGTCCTAGAAATCTTTATGGGGATGGGGGAGTGGAAGAGTGGGACCAGGATGTGACCATTAAGGAGAGATGGTGCCAAAACAAAGTGGGTGTACTGAAGGTCTGGATGTCATTGTTGTTGTTTGCCACTGGGCTGTAATAGACTGCTGCCATTAGATCATTGATTGCTTTCTGAGGGGGTTAGTTTTTTATTTTAGTTTTTTCTATACTCTATGTAAATATTTATTCTTTATTATATATTTTTTTTCAACTTTTTTATTTTTTATTTTATTTTTATTTTTTATTGTTTATCCATTTTGTGGATGCTATAGTGACTAGTCACGTTTGGCTAACTACTCTTTAACCAAAAAAAAAAAAAAAAAAAGAGCGTCGAGCTAGTTTGTGGGACAGTCTTGGTGAAAGTGAAGCTAAATTTAGTTAAAAAATAGGAATAGAAGAATCCAAATAGCTTTTTCCACTTTGTATGTGTGAGCAGCTAATGATTCCCTCCTGTTCTTCTAGATGGCCTCCCTCTAGACACAAAGCCAAAGTGGAGCCAAGTTGCATACAAGGACTTGCCTCTCAGTGTCTATTGAGTTTTTAGGTTGAGCGGAATAGGATTCTCTCCATATTAATCTATTTCATGGTTAAAATATTATTTTTTGGATTTGATAGTGTAAAAAGTGTTAGATTATTTGAAAATTTAAATGACATATTACACTTTTAGATTTGTGAACTTTAATCTGAATCATAGAATTGATCTATTTCAAATGGAGAGGATCCTAATACAGATTGAACATAGTGTATTCATTATACTTCACTGCGTTAATGGTTTTAAATGACTAAGATTGTTAGCCACAATGTTAAAGCTAAAAAAAAAAAAATGAAAAAACTTTTGGAAAGCTCATTATCTTCTTGAAAGCTTTGTAGATACCGTTGGAATTATTCTAAGAAAATAGTTTAAGAGAAATAAATATTAACCAACATAACAAGAATGAAGTATGGATTAAATTTGTAGAAACATACAGTATTAAATTTTAGGGAAGATATGATGAATTTCATATATAATTTTTTTCAAGGTCCTTTGAAGCAATTTATATATTCTCTCTAACTAGACTAGATTTAAATTAAGCTTACATTCTTTTTCTTGCATTCTTTCCATGCTGTGGCAAGTATATATAGCTTCTAGAGGGGACACGACCAGCCATATAAAGGAAACATCAGGGTCCAAATCCTCCTTCCCTTCTATAGGACAAAATATAGGGGACAATTTTTATTGTTGGTTGATTTTTTTTGAATTTTTTAAATGTAATTTTCATTATTTTAGGTGGTAGGATTTTTTTTTTTCCCTTGATTGTAGGTGTTTTTTTTTTTTGATAGGTAATAAACTTTATATTGAAAAAAATGAACATCATGCTCACGATAGTGAACACCCTGAACAAAAAACAGATAAAAAAAATCAAGAACTAAAGGAACTAGAGGCTAAAAACTCAAATAAAGGAATACAATTCGTGCACCCCAAATGCAAGCCCAAAGAAACAGAGTACCAAAAAGGAGAGATTTTAGATGATCTAATGTTCTCTCCTTGTCTTCAAAAGTGCGGGTATTGCGTTCCTGCCAAACTAACCACATTAAACATGCCGGGACCATATTCCAAATGGTCAAACGGTGCCTTCCAAACTAGTTTCTCCCCATAAAGAAAAAAGAGCTGACTGACCTTGACATTACCCATTGGATCCCAAACACTGCAAAAGCTTCACTCCATAAGGCATGAGAAAACTTACAATGAAGCAGGAGGTGATTCACTGATTCCCCATCACAGTTGCATAAACAACACCTATTAACCAGAAACCGACCTTTGTTGACAAGATTGTCAATGGTGAGGATCCCATCATTAACTGCTGTCCATCGGAAGAAAGACACCCGTTTAGGCACCTTTGCACACCAAATGCCCTTCCAAGGAAAATCGTCAGTGTTAGGACTAGATAACAGCTTATAAAAAGAGCGCACATCAAAAACCCCAGATGTGGTCAATCTCCAAACCCAGTGATCCTCCCCCTCACCCCTCGGCATAGCGAAATAAATAAGATCAAAAAAGGAATAAAAAGTGACTGCCTCCCAATCCTGAGGACCATGATGGTAAAGTAAATTCCAGCACCTATTTCCTTCAGAATTAGATATAACTAAGTCGGAGACCCATGCTTCTTTAGAAAGAGAGCATGCAAATATAGCAGGAAAAAGCTCCTTTAAAGGAATAGGCCCACACCAAGGGTCATGCCAAAAACTAACCCGGAAACCCTCCCCCACATTAAATTGAATTTGACTAAGGAACTTCTCTGTGCCTTCCTTAATACTCCTCCACATCCCACACCCGTGAGAAACTCTTACCCCTCTAGTGCACCAGCCCCCTCTCCCCTCACCATATTTGGCTGCTATAACACGACGCCATAATCTGTTACTTTCATTTCCAAAATGCCACAACCACTTCCCGAGTAAGGCCTTGTTAAACAACCCAATCCTCCGGATCCCCAAGCCACCACTCTTAATAGGCAAACAAACCTTATCCCAAGCAACTAAAGGGTATTTAAAAACATCCTCCGAGGCACCCCCAAAGGAAATACCTCTGAATTCTTTCTATCCTAGCTGCCACTGCCTGAGGGATAGTAAACAAAGATAAAAAGTAGGTGGGAAGGCTTGAGAGAGTACTTTTTAACAAAGTAAGCCTGCCACCTTTGGACAAATAAAGTCTTTTCCAACCGGAAAGCCGATTCTCCATCTTTTCTATAATAGGATTCCATATTGACACATCCTTATAATGGGCCCCAAGAGGCATGCCCAGATGTATCATAGGCAATGTGCCCACCTTGCAACATAGGGTTTCAGAGGTCTAGGTATCAATTAGGATTAGTTTAGGAATATTTTGGCGTGCAAAATAAGTTTTCTGGTGTCTATATAGGCCTCCCAAGATGTATTATGAATTTAGAACATTTATTCAATAAGATTGAGGTTTTTATTATTTTTAGTGGATTCTAGTGTTCTTCCTTGTAGATTCAAGGTGGCCCTTATGGATTTAAGGATTTAATGTGGGCTAGGACCAGATCTAGCCGACTTCACGCTTTCAATCCTGCATCACTCCCTCATCGTAATTCAAAAAAGAAAAAAAAGGAAAAAAGAAGAAAAGAAAAGACCACATTATTTTAAGTAAATTACAAAAGATAATTAATGAATTACATGGATGTGTTGTTGAAGGGGTTTGGATACCCTTGTCCCTTGTTTCAGTCACCTTACATACCATATTTATAGATTATTGCATTTTGATAATATTTTTAATTAAGAGGTTTATAATTCTGTCTTGTAGTTATATAAGAAACAAAAAATCATAAAAATATTGTAATATATATATATATAGGCCTCAATGACCTCATTGAAGCCAACACTTAATGAGGACAAAATTTCATTTCATAAAGACGACAGAGATTGTTATGCTTTGACTATAGAATACTGGTACTTCTATTTTTCATAGTTTAACCTGCTCCTTTTCATTATGGTTTAACGATGTACCTACATTCATAGACTTCAGTTTTGATGGATATGGTTAACTCAAAGACTATATGTGATTCAAGATTCCAATTTTTTATGCCATAAAATTATTTTTAATAATTTCATATAAAATTTTGAATGATTACTTATTTAGAATAGAGGAATTAAAAAATCTTATGTTGGAGTCTCCAATATTTTATACATCAAAATTATTATGAATAATTTCACATAAAATGTTGAATAATTATTTGTTTAAAACAAGGGCATTAAAAAAAAGAAAAAATTTATGTTGGACCACAAAATTCTAATAATCTCTCACTTGGCCCAACATAACTTCATTATTTGTACTTACTGTTAAAAGATTTTTAAGGTATACTACTGCATATTTATAGCCTCTATTGTAGATTGAACAACAAATTCTTGTTTCTTGCTATTCTAATAAATAACTTTACCGCATATATATAAATACATAGAATATCTCCCAACTATTACAAATATCGGATTTGAGGTGACCACAGGTTGCTTAGTAGGGTCTATTTTAATGACACCATCATTTAATCACTTTTGGATCTGATTTTTAAGAACTCAACAATCTTCTATCGGATGAAAAACAACCCGATTGAATTTGTAGTATTTGGGATCTCCTACTCATGCCACCTCATTTGGTCGTATCCGTATTGTACTACTTGCCTGGTGTAGGAAAGAGTGTTCTATCTGTTTTTTAACCAGTCACTGGTAGTGCTGGTGTTTCTTATGGTTTGCAAATAGTGACTTAGGTTTGTTTCTCTCTGTTTGCTATAGTCCATTAGTGGTCTATAGTGAAATCCTTCTTGTTTGGTAAGCAAGCATGGGAACCAGCTCCTTCCGTCCGTTCGTCTTGCCACAGCACAAGCTCTTTATAAGCAAAATTAGAAACTCCCTATAGTTATAAATTACTTGAGGTGACATGTGAACTGCATACCTAGTATGTTTCAAATATCTAAAAATCCATTAAATAGCCAACCAATGTGATTTTGTGGGAATCCATATACATATCTTCTTTAATATCACTGTTTAAGAATGATGTCTTCACATTTATTTGATTTAGTTCAATTCAAATAATACAGACATGGTTATAATAGCATTTAAATATTGGATTCTTACAATTGGGGGAAATTTACTTTATAATCAATTCAATAATGATGATTTAACCCTTTGCCGTCAATCTAGCTTTGAATATTTCCACTTCTTTTATTGCTTCTCAGTCAGTGTCTCTGCCTGCGTTTGGATAGCAATTTTTCTTACTTAAAGTGAAGTTGCGTTTTGTGTTTTTTTTTTTTTTTTTGCCGCACGGGGGACAAAATTTACTGTGCATGTACTGTGCGTGCACTGTTCATGCACTGTTCACGTAATATTTAATATTAAAAGTGGGTCCCACAACACTATTCACACATTTAAAAATTATTTTGATACAGTGTTTTCAGCAACAATCAGTTTTTATCAACTTTCAGCAACAATAAGTGCTATCCAAACGGACCCTCTGTCTCTCTAATCTATTTTTGCATCTATCCATTTACATTTTTTAACGTCTTCTAACTAGCCTCCAAACACTCTTTTTCACATAGATTCAAACTCCTTCATTCATAGCACTAATGCATCGATTTGAAGCAATATCTTTTATAGATTGGGAATATGTTACTAGGTCTCGTAAATGTTGATGAGCTTTCATTTTCTCATAGTTTTCACAATTATAAAATATTTAGAAGTTTGAAAACTTTTTATTGGTGTTGGATCTACGAGTTCTAGTTCTACTACCATCGGCCATATATCTATTTCTTATTTCAAAACTTCTTTGTGAAAATCATTAATGCCTCTAATGTAAGGACGGTCTTCCAAGAATTCCACAAACCGTGCTTTCTAATATAACTTTATTGGCTGGATCATATAACTATCTTGTCTAGATTGATGGGGGCATATCACCATAATACATTTTTCTGTTTTACACAATGCTAGCTTTCTTACCAACAAAACTAGGAGTTTTATAAGGTTTAGTGGGAAATCTATTTATGATATGCATGGGAGTTAGGATAGCTTCACCCTCAAGGAAGTTGAAAATTTTTCTTGTGTTAAATTATTGATTGTCCCAAAAGTTTAAGTTGTTTCGGAAACATTGAATTTAATCATTTAATTATAATTTTAACACCCTCCCTCATGTGTGGGTCTAAACTTCCCCTTAATAAGTGTGGCCCAATACATGAGATTTTTAACATTTTAAATGGGAGGTAGAATAAAGCCAGGGATCGAACTCAGGATCTCTTACTTTGAAACCATGTTAAATTAGCAATTAACCCAAAAATTTAAGCTATTAGGAAATGGTGAATTTAATGATTTAACCATAATTCTAACATCTTGTCATTATAGATTTAACCAGGCTGACTTAGCAACAAATCCCATAACTATTTAAACCAGTTCAAGTTTCTGTTATATATATTACTCTGTCCTAGGGGATCCATATATTGATGCATCTACCGGCTTATGCTTGCATTGAATTGATTTACAAACAGTATGGAGGTAATTCTTGCTGTAGTACAGCTGCCATCTTGATGCGGTTGTAAGGTGGGGGCCAAGGTTAGTTAGTATTGCACTTTGTAAGTTCCTTCTTGCATAAATTTACCAAGACAAGCTAGATAATGCAGTTGAGCTTTTGTCCAAATGGCAGTAACACCCTTGTTTCGATTTTTTAAAAATTAAGTTGGAGGGGGGTGGGGGGGTGGGGGGAGAATAAATATCCCTACCTTTTGTTTGGATGTTTTAAAAATTAAGTAGGGGAGAAGAGGGGAGGGGAATATACATAAAAATTGACAATTTTAACTCTCTTTTGTTAATTTTAAAGAAATAGGTATAAATTTACATCAAGGAAAATTGATAATTTTTTTTTTTAAAATTTTTAATTATTGAACCCCTATCCTTGCCATCCTTGGCCTCTCTGTCTTGCTGCTGTGCCTGCATGAATCTTTGGTATTCTTGCAAGAAACCGTTTGCCCCCCTCAATATGTCTCTTGGATGGAGTTGGACCCGTTCAAAGTAATATTTGTTCCTCGTGTTCTAGATTGCCCAAGCCGTAACTGCCCACTTCTCCATGTAATGCACTTCTAATTTATTCACCATCCTTTGGAGTAGCATAAAGAAATCACAGTCTGTATTTGGGCATTTTTGAATTCTTCCACTGCAAAGAGCCCATACGTTCCTTGCTAGGGGTCATTCCCACAATAGGTGTCCAACTGATTCAGGCTTCTGACAGTACATACCGACATGGGGTCTACCTGCACTCTTTTCCTATTTAAATTCTCTTTGGTTGGCAATATATTTGAGCATGCCCTCCAACGGAACATAAGGACCTTTGGTGGCACGTTCAACTGCCACAACTTCCTCCAAAATGTTCCGTCTCTTTTGGCTGCTGAGTGCTCAACCCGAAAGGTGTCCCTCATCCTTATAACTACCTTGTAAGCAGACTTCACCGAGAAAACTCCTGATTTTGTCTTTTTCCATATTAGGGTGTCTCGGCTCCCATCCTGTTGTAGTGGAGTAGCTAGAATTTCCGTATCAGGGAGAACAAATATCCCTACCTTTTCTTTGGATGTTTTAAAAATTAAGTAAGGGAGAAGAGGGGAGGGGAATATACATAAAAATTGACAATTTTAACTCTCTTTTGTTAATTTTAAAGAAATAGGTATAAATTTACATCAAGGAAAATTGATAATTTTTTTTTTAAATTTTTAATTATTGAACCCCTATCCTCCCCATCCTTGGCCTCTCTGTCTTGTTGCTGTGCTTGCATGAATCTCTGGTATTCTTGCAAGAAACCATTTGCCCCCCTCAATATGTCTCTTAGATGGAGTTGGACCCGTTCAAAGTAATATTTGTTCTTCGCGTTCTAGATTGCCCAAGCCGTGATTGCCCACTTCTCCACGTCATGCACTTCTAATTTATTCACCATCCTTTGGAGCAGCATAAAGAAATCACAGTCAGGATTTGGGCATTTCTGAATTCTTCCACTGCAAAGAGCCCATACGTTCCTTGCTAGGGGGCATTCCCACTATAGGTGTCCAACTGATTCAGGCTTCTGACAGCACATACTACACATGGGGTCTACCTGCGCTCTTTTCCTGTTTAAATTCTCTTTGGTTGGCAATATATTTGAGCATGCCCTCCAAAGGAACATACGGACCTTTGGTGGCATGTTCAATTGCCACAACTTCCTCCAAAATGTTCCGTCTCTTTTGGCTGCTGAGTGCTCAACCCGAAAGGTGTCCCTCATCCTTATAACTACCTTGTAAGCAGACTTCATCGAGAAAACTCCTGATTTTGTCTTTTTCCATATCAGGGTGTCTCGACTCTCATCTTGTTGCAATGGAGTAGCTAGAATCTCTATCCTTGTCCTGTGTGCAAAGAGGTTGAAAATTTTCTCCCTATCCCATTATTTCGTGTGTCCATCTATCAGGTCCTTAACCATCAGCCCCTGCTGTTGTTCACCCAGAAAAACCGGTTCATGAGAGAGCCAGTTGTGTGTACTGACGCCGATAGGTCGACCTTCTCCCACCTTCCATTTGGACCCTTCACATATGATGTTTCTTGCTGCAAGTAAGCTCCTCCATACATAGGATGGGTTATTTCCCAACTCAATGTCCATAAAAGAGCAGTTTGGGAAATACCTTGATTTGTACATCTGATAGAACAGTGAGTGAGTGTTATGGATAAGTTGCCATGCTTATTTTGCTAGCAAGGCTAAGTTGAACGCTTTTATGTCTCGAAACAGCATCTCTCTTTGCTTTTGGGTTGCAAAGCTTTTCCCAATTGATCCAATGAATTTTCTTTTCATCCTTTGTTTGACCCCACCAATATTTAGCTAATGTAGAGTTTAGAGTGTCACATAAGGCATTTGGGATTATGAAGATTCCCATAGTGTATGTGGGGATGGCTTGGGCCACTGTTTTAATTAGTATCTCCCTTCCGGCCTTTGAAATAAATTTCTCCTTCCACCCTTATCACTTTCTTTGTAATTTTCTCTTGTAGGCCTTTGAAAGTGTTGACCTTTGATCTTCCTCCGGTCATGGACAAGCCTAGGTATGGTTCACAGTCTTCCATAATTCTGCCTCCCAATAATGCCTGGATTTCTGCCTTAACCAAATCCCTTGTATTTCTGCTAAAGAAGATGGATGTTTTGTGTCTATTTATAGCTTGTCCCGAAGCAGCTTCATACCTCCCAAGAATATTTAGAAGGTGCTGCCCCTCCTCCAATGTGGCTTGGCAAAAGATAACAAGAAGTGAGAAATGCATACTCCATTTTTACAAGATAAAATCCCATGTAGGTGTTTTGCCTCCACAGCCTTTCTAATAAGGGATGAGAGGCCCTCTGCACATAGTAAAAATAGATAAGGGGATAGGGGGTCTCCTTGTTTTAAGCCCCGTGAGGGTTAGATGTACCCCTTTGGTTCTCCATTTATGAGCACCGAGTATGTTGTTGTATGAACAGTCGCCATAGCTAATTGCACCCACTTTTCATCAAAACCCAATTTTAGCATGATTTGCCGGAGGAAAGACCACTTAACCCGGTCATATGCTTTGTTGATATCTAGTTTGATTGTCATCTGCCCTTTCTTTCTGGTTCTTTTATTCCTCATCCTGTGTAACACCTCAAAAGCTACAATTGTATTATCAGTTATCAACCGGTTAGGAACAAAAGCACTTTATGAATCCGATATTACATTGGGCAGAATTAGTTTCAAGCGATTTGCTATCTCTTTGGAGAGAATTCTGGATACAACATTTCCTAAACTTATAGGCCGGTAATTAGATATATTTTTGGGCTCATTAACTTTTGGAATAAGGACAATGTGTGTGTAATTCATCTTATGCAGAAAATGGCTTGAATGTAGAACAGATAAAACAGCATTTGTGACATCATTACTTACTACATGCCATAATTTTTGGAAAAAGAAAGGAGACATACCATCGGGACCTGGAGATTTTGAGGTGCATGCTGAACAAAGCCTTTCTAACCTCTTGCGGTGTCTAGGGTTGAAGGAGTGTATGGTTCATATTTGGATGGACCACCATATCCACCGAGTCCAAGACCGACTCTAAATTTGTTGGGTTTGATGTTGTGAACACATTCTGAAAATAATTTTCAGCCAATCTGGTTATGTCAGCATTTGATGTATGTCATTGTTCATGCTCATCTAGGAATTCATGGATATGGTTCTTTCGTCTTCGTTGGTTGGCTCTCTAGTGAAAATATCTTGTATTTTTGTCTCTTGTAGGAAGCCAAATAGCCCTAGATTGTTGCCTCCAAAACAATTCATCCTGTAAGAGCAAACAGTTGATCTCATCCCGAACTTTGTGAATCTAGTCTTGGTTTTCAGCTAGGTTCATAGAGGTTAGTGCTTCCAATTTTGTATGCTTCAACTCAATTTGCTCCTTAGAATTGCCCAAAGTTCGGCTTCACCTCACCAAAGCCATGCGGCAAGCTTTTATTTTTTCAAATAATTGGTACATGGGGCTACCTGTGAGGTTCACTCCTTCCCATGCCGGATTCGATGCCCACCTCTGTTCAAAACCGGATCCGATGCCCGCCTCTCTTCAAAACCTCTTTGGCTTTTGTCTCCTTCTTGTAACCTGTGTGACTTCCTGTGTGGTAATCAAAATTGGGTCATGATTAGAATATGCCGCATGGATATGATGCACTCTTGCAAAGGATAGATTTCCCTCCATTCAGTATTTAAACATGCCCGGTCCAACCTCTCTTGAACAAAAGCCCTTCCCGGTATCCCATTCCTCCAGGTAAATATATTTCCAATGAAGCCAAGATCTCTCAACCCACAATGTAATAGTGCTTGGCGAAAATCCTCCATTGGCCTGGGTGGTCGTGGGGGGCACCCTTGCTTTTCCTCTGATGACAATATCTCATTGTAGTCACCCACACACAGCCACGACATGGAATCTGTAGAGTGTAGATGCCTTAATAGCTCCCAAGACTCATGTTTTCGATGTGCCTCCGATCTTCCATAAAAACCTGTTTTTCTCCAAGGTGTAGGTGAATTATTCATGATTCGGGCGTCGATATGATTCAAATAAAAAGTTTGCACGTGTAAATCAACACCTACCTTCCACATCATTGCAAGGCCACCCACTCTACGGACACATGGGACTGCTAGCATAGAATCATAGTGTAAATCAGCTTGAATAGTTTTCATCTCTTCAACTGTCTGTTTTGTCTCCATAAGAAACAAAATATCAGGATGTTTCCCTCTTGCCATCCAAACTCCCCCAATTTGGGGGAATTAAAAATGAAGATTGGCTGGTTCAAGCGATGCGCAAAGATAATGACATCCTTTGTGATGCTTCATGTTCATGGTTCTAACCCCACCTCCCCCCACCCCCATTATCAACCTATAAAAAAATGATAAGAGGGGTTTGGAGGGTAAGATACTTGTGCAAATACCCTCAAACTCTTCCCCCTCCTTTTAAAGAACATCAAAACAAGGTTCAATAGACCCTCTCCGTCCCCTTCTTTCTACTCCCCTGTCCTATCCCTCAATCTAAACATAGGATTATAGGAGATCCTTCCTCCCCCCCTCTATTCTCCCAGGGCCTCTAGGGGTTTTGTGGGTGAATATTCCATCTATTTGGGCTCTATCTATTCACCAACAAAACCAAGGAGGTTATGAAATCATTTTTACAAATAAGTGTTTTATTGCGCCCTTTCTTATTGGTTCTGTTATGTCCAAACATAAAGGGGTCTATTTGATGGTGAAAGCCTTTGTGCAAGTTTCTTCTGGTTAAAAGTACACTTCATTGTGTACATTTGAAGGCTTTTCTTGTTTCTTTTGGAAAATTAATGCTTTCTTGTGCTAGGTTAAGTTCCAATCAAATGTATTTGAAGCGTTAGTTATTTTTGCAGCGACTAAGTGTCCTGCAAATTTTACTGTGTTGATTAGTGAGGAGCACTTGAGTCCCATGTGGACTTGGACAAACTGACTTTGCAAGTTCGAGGGGGTTATGTAGAAAAAATAATTAATAAAAAGAAGATATTTAACATTCTTTCTTCCCTGTCCAATTTCAAATGTTTTTACCTTTTTTTCCCATCTTTTTTGCACTGTAGGATCAAGTCGAGTTCAAAAGGTCAATGCTATTATTTGCTACACATTTATATATACAATCAAGGTGTTATAATGAAACTATGAAAACAAAAGATTTAGAGAGAGGAGTGAGCGGAAATAAGGAGAATTATATGTTTTTGGTTCAGCGTGACAGCCTATGTCCACAATGGAAGCCTTTAGTGGCTATAGCTTTACTAAATTGTTGTTTTACAATGAATCCTAAGTAGGGTATATATAGCAACTGCAGTTGACTTTGGATAATCTCGAGCGGTCTAAATCAAGGACAATTATGTTTTAATTTTGTTAATCAAGGATATCAGCATGTGCTAAATGTGATATGCATGATTTACTTACACAAGGGATCTATATCTATTAGTATCTTGGCAATTACTAGTTAGGTTAGCACCAAGTTGCGGAGGAAAGTGGCTTCCTTTCTTATACGTGGTTGAAAATTACATTTGTTTATATGTTCTGTAGATGACAACTACAATCAACATAGCAACCATAGGCATAAAAATTTATAGACCATAGCAAGTAGTAGGAGTCTCTCCCTGCCCATTGTTTACATTAGTTTTTCAGACCCTTTGTTCATATCTGCTTCAATTTTTAAAAAACTCCACCATTGCTTTAGTGAAACAAGGACGTG
The DNA here is from genome assembly GCA_030445155.1 of Quercus variabilis. Classification (NCBI taxonomy): domain Eukaryota; kingdom Viridiplantae; phylum Streptophyta; class Magnoliopsida; order Fagales; family Fagaceae; genus Quercus; species Quercus variabilis. The sequence goes on along the minus strand of CP129449.1, from coordinate 46,786,452 downwards.
TAGTTGAACTTTCTAATTGTATTCTTTGGAAACACACCTCTGCATAGCTACATTTACATTGAAGCTTTTATAGTTAAATCTGTTTTTGACAAGAACAGAAACAAAGAGAAAAGAAGAGTAGCAGAACTGTGTGGTATAAACTGGATATTCTGTATTAATGTACATGCAATTGACATTGAGCAGGCCTGAATATGTAGGTCTTTATGGATGACATCTTACTGAGACAAATATCCTTGATTAGGGCTAAAATCAAGGAAGTAAAAATGGTCCTTGATTTTAGCTCAATCAAGGGCAGAGATATACATGGAAAATAGACTCTATACTAAGAAAATCAATGCACAAAACTTATTTTCAAAGAAGAAAATTAATTATAAAAAAAATAGTACAGAAGTTATTTGCTACATGGATCTTGCTAAGTTACTCTTATATTCTAATTTCTGCTAACCTAGATGTTTGCTTTCCATTTTAGGCTTTCTATTACTTTACATTTTTTCTCTTTAAATCTTTTGGGCTCAGAAACAATGGCCAAAGACTCAAATTCTTCTCATAACACCTCCCCCAATTGATGAAAATGGACGCCTCAGGTATATTCTACCATACAAGATCTTAAATTTTGTCATAAAATCTGTGTTATCTTTGAATTTTTGTTTATCTTGATGTCCTTTAGTTCTTTATGGTGATGTACAATATTTGGTCATTGAGACAACAATCTTAACTTTTTTTTGATGTGAACTTAAATTGAGAATAAAAATTAGTTCAGTTTTGACAAAATCCTTTTGATGCAGAGATCCTTATTCTGAAAATCCAGTAACTCAGCCTGAGAGGACAAATGAAGCTGCTGGTGCATATGCAAAGGCATGTGTTGCTGTTGCTGAAGAATGTGGGATCCCAGTGTTGGACCTCTGGACAAAAATGCAACAGTTCCCTGACTGGGAAAATGCTTATTTGAGGTACTGCACGGTATTTTTTATATGCATGGTTAGCATGTTTGCACGAGCTTCACATGGTAGATGGTCACTCTTGGACTAAGTATGTGGATTAACTTCACATGATTATCTGATGGTTCTTGTAACTTCAAGTTGGTATGGAGTTAACTTTTGTGTATGCTAAGAATTAAAGGTATAATATACTTTTCACTGAGAGCCTTGTAGCTTAGTGACATTTCCTTCCTATTCTCTTTTATAAGAACCAGAATTTGAATCCCTCCTCTCCACTTGTTCATTAATTGCATTATCAATATATAATTTTCATATCCAAATTAAAAAAACTTGGCAATTAATTTTCATAAAAATTTAAAAGGAATCAACTTTCTCCTTTTGTGTATTTGTTGTTGAATTTTTTTCACACCAGTTTTAATGTTTCATGTCAATATTTTGTCTATGTATACAATTGCTTTAGCCAAGAGTCTTGTAGCTCAATTGGTTGGCACCTTTAGTGATTTCAATGGAGGCATCCAGGTTTCAAATCCCTTATCCCTAAATTATTGAATTATAAAAATAAAAAATAAAAAATGTATACAATTCCTTTACCTTAAGAACAGAATATACCAAAATTTTAGTATTTTCCAGCCACCTATCTCCGTACTCTTCTCTCCTCTCCTCTCCCTACATCCATCTGTTCAAATATATCTTTAATGGTAGATGGATGCAAGGATGGAAATTGATACATTAAAAATTTTTCATGGACTGAACAACTGGATCAGTTTGAAGGACGAAATCCAAGTTTGGATCAAGTTTTATAGATGAAAGTATATTTCAGCCTGAAATTACACCTTGGCATTTCTTTTTTCAATAGATTGTATGGTATTGAATTAAAAATCAGTTTGCATGGGTGAACTTGTCAATTCTCAATACAGCTAGCTGTTGGTATGACTTTATACATATCGTAGTTATTCTTTTGGTGGTATGGTTTCTTAAAAATTGTTTGAATGACCTTTATATTTAATGAAGTTATTAAATTTTGAGAGTTTGCCATGGGCCATTTGCCTAAATGGATCCTTTTGATTGCCATTAGTTGAGTGGTTTACAAGGAGTGTCCAGATTCTGTATTACATTATGCGGGTAGTAGCGTGTTGTTAAGGGTTATGTTATAATGCCCGGTGATTATTTTTCATGATCTGAAAATGCAGAGATGGTTTGCACCTTACTCCAAGTGGCAACAGGCTTGTGTTTGAGGAACTGGTCGTGAAGCTGAGGGATGAAGGCTTGAGTCCGGAAAATTTGCCAGTTGATCTTCCACTGTTTACTGTGATTGATGTTGATGACCCCCTCAAGTCTTTCAACAAATAACATTAGTATGTGTCGGTCAGGTCTTATATGGTTTTTTTTTTTTTTTGGTGCTAAATTATGGTTATAGTAATTATCAACTAAGTTGGTACCCAAGCAACTCTTAATTATGGGTCTAAATTATCTGCTTGATCTAATTGCCTCTCTTTTGGTGGAAAGCACTGCTTCTTTTTGTGTTAAAATAGCTTTCATGTCCAATGTTAAAAGTCAAACATGCTGAAATTCTAGATGAGACGTCTTAAATGATTTTATAGAAGTGTTACTTCTCGTTATTATTTTATTTAATTTAGAAGTTTTTAATTTTTACTTCCTATCATTGGAAAGATATGCGTGTCTTTTTACTTGAGGAAATTTACAAAATTGTTACCATTTATTTTTTGGTTTATGCATTCAAACGAACATGAACAATTGATTAGGTGATGAACAGCGGGATGAGCTAGTAATAGTTTGCTTAATTGTAATATATATTTTTTGCTTCAATATAATTTATAGAAGTAAAAAAATAAAAGGTACACAAATGCTTATGTAATTCTTTTTTTGTAGTATATGATGTCATTAGTATCTAAGGAATTTGTTCCGAATATCTTCATGTCATTAAGAAAAAAAAATAAGCACATTGTTAAGCATAGTTAAGAATTTAATTGATATGTTTAATGAAATAATTATTGTTAATATTATTGTGTTATTTTGCATCAATTTTTGTTTTTTTGGTTCTGATAATAGAAAATTAAAACACAAATCCATTCCATGAGATATAAACATCCTTCTAATTTTAGTTATTAGCATGAATGAGAACAACGACTAGATTTACACACATATATATATTTAGAACTTGTTTTTTTATTTATTTGTAGAAAAGTGTTCGGACTGTTTTTAACTCACATAAATGATTTTCGGATCCCAGAAGCCACTTGTAACTCTTGTGGGCTACGCGTTCCACCACAAATTTGGACCTTGTAGCCCAAGTAGACTATTCAATTTTAGGTGCCACCAAAGCGACGAGATTGACGATAAGGTATCTGAAGAAATTGTTAACAAAAGGAGAAGAAAACACTACCCCCACTTGGTGAACAAAAGAGGGCAAAAATACCTTTTTGGCCGTATATTTTGGGCGGATTTCTAGTTTCGTCTCCACATTTTGAACTCCTGTTTTGGTCTTTGAATTTTTGAAATTGTTTTTAATGTTATCCCTACCATCATCTTACTAATGAAAATAACCTACATAGTACATGGAGGACACTGCTGACATATTAAATACCAATGTGGCCATTAAATTAATATTAAAAAATTTATTTGGCATTTAAAAAAATTCCATGTCAGCTTTTGAATTAAAAAAATTAAAACAAAAAAATATTTTCTCAATCTAAATTAAATTAAGAAATATAAAAAAAAAATTATTTTATTTTTTTGTTTTTCAGTTTTAAAGATAGAGAAAAAACTTTGTAGTAACTTTCTCAACTTTTCTTGAACTTCCTTGGCAAGCAAACACAACATCACAAAAATAAAATTTACCAATCTTTAATTGCGGTAGACATAAAAATCAACCTAATACTATATTAAATAAAAAACTATTTGAAATCCCAATAACCCAAATCAAACCCCAAGGTTCCCAACCCACTTACAATCAAGTCTCCAAATGCCCTAAGTTCTCTCTCTCTCTCTCTCTCTCAGCACTGCGACTAGAGACGCCAAGCCTATAGATCATGCCACCACCACCAACGGCAATGGCTCCACTTCTCGCAACTAATGGCAGTAGCAGTGGGACATGAATACAATGACATTTAGACAGAGGGAATAGAGGGAGAAGGTCTTGTAGAAGAAATATTAAAAAGACGAGAAATACTAGACTAAGAAAAAAATTAAATAAAAATAATTTGAAGACCATTTTATGATTTTTCATTAGTTTTTCTTTTCATAATTATTTTATGTTATATTTTTTTTATTGATTAATGAGATTATGAATTATTTAATATACGTTTATTTTATGAGTATTTATTTATTTATTATTATTATTATCTGGTGTGTAACCACGAAACGGTGCACTGACACACACTTATAGCAAAATATACCGTTTCCATTTCCAATTCGAAAGGGAATTCAAAACCTTACTCTAAACCCATGGCCGAAAACCCAACTCACCTCAATTCAAGATCACAACTCGCTTGCCGCCGCCGCCACCACCACCACCGACGGTAGCTTTCTCTCTCTTTTTTTTTTTTTTTTTTCTTCTCTCTAAGCTTGAGTTATGGTTTTGGGATATGAGTTTGATTGGTGGGGGATGGATTGGTTTTGGGATCTAGGTTTGATTATTTGATCTTGGTTAGAGAGAGAGAGAGAGAGAGAGAGAGAGAGAGAGAGTGATGGTGATTTTGGGATCCATGTTTGATTGTTGTTGTTGTAAGACAAATTGGCTTGGTTTTCTTGGGTTTAAGTGTTTAAGATTTTTTGTATGGGTTGGTTGCATTTTTTTGGATTGATTTGGTACTTTGGAGTTTTGGGATTTGATAATTTTTTTTAGCTGAATTTTATTGTTTGTTGGGGGGGGGGGGGGGGGGGGGGTGGGTGGTTGTTTCCCAAGAAAATTGTTAGGTTTATGGGTTTGCTGGAGATCGGTTTGGTTGTTGGGTTTTATTTATTTATTTATTTTTTTGGGGGAGATTTTATTGTTTTTGGTGGAGGAAAGGGAGTTGTATGTGTTTTTACATGTTTTGTTGCTAAGAAAATGCAAGAAAAGAGAAGAAAATTTGGATTTTTTTTCTTTTTTCTTTTGGGTAACCAAATTGGGGAAGAACATGAAGAACATGTTAGTCTGTTCTTCCAAAAAAAATAGTGAAAAGAAATTAAAAAAAATTTAATTAGATTGTATAATTGTAATTTAATTTATTTTTTGTTTAAATTTTTGATGTGGCTCATTTATTTTTTAAAATTCTTAAAATTATTTTAATGACCACGTTAGTATTTAGTATGCTAATAGTGCACTCTATGTCAAGGTTTTGAATTTTATTCCTAGAATTTCTGAAGTGTTCCATTTTGATGCTTCAACTAGTGCAAAAAGCTCCTTTCCGTATCGTTCCAAATACCGTCATGTATTGGTTTGAACATGCTTTTTGACAAAAAAAATTGGGGTTTTAGGCAAGGTAGGAGTTCTAGACCAAGTCGAAAAAACCAAAAAAGAACAAAGAAAAAAAAAAAAAAAAGAAATAGAAAAGGATGAGAACAAAGATTAAAAGAGGCACAGTGAGATTGTGAGGAAGTTCGAGATGATTACTGAATTTGATGTTTTTCAGTATGAAAAACTCACGTTTTGGCCGTTGATGATTGTCGTTATTCTAAATTTCTTCTTTTAGGGTTCCTTTGGTTGGAGGAGTGGAAAAGTGGGAGGATGGAAAAAATTTAGTTTTCTCTTGTGTGTGCTTGGTTGGAGGGGTGGAAAAGTGAGAGGGTGAAAAACTCTTTTATTTGGTTGAAAAAAATGTAGGAGGATAGAAAATGTAGTTTATATAAATGGACTCTTATGCCCTTATTACATAATAGGTAAGAAATAGATTTATTTATAGTCATTCAATAATATAAAAATTAATACATTATATGTATAAATTTATATTATTTTTCTTTGTTATTATTTATAATATATATATATATATATATATATATATATATATATATATATATATTACTAATCAACACAAGTACTATTCAACAAAATCTATGAAGAATATGGAATAATGAGGCAGAAGAATGAAGATTGATGAGAGTTATTGGGTTAGGTGGAGGTAAGTGAGAGCAAAAAAGGTTGGGGCAGATTTGTATTTTACACACAATGGGCATTTTCATCCCTCTTTTCTCCCTATTTTGGAGAGAAAAGTTTTGTGTAGGTCAGGGTGAAAAATGCCTGGACTCCGCCTAAAAGTTTTCTTTCCTTTTTTTCAACCAAATAACACACAAACCCATTTTCTCTCAAAAGTTTTCCATCCACCCTATTTCACCTTTAAATAAACACACCATTTAAAGGAAAATTTTCTTCAAATTTTTTGCTTGAAACTTCAAAAGAGAAAAATATTAGATTGATGAGACTTGGAAATAAAAAAATAATGAATAGGAAATATGAGACTTTAAACCAATCACATGGGTACCTGCCACCTGATTGTTGCAGTGAAATTTAAGTTATAAAGAAACTTCTAAGAAGCTCCGTCATTTACAAATAATCCCAATAAGTTTATTTATTATTTTTTTAATAATCAATCTAATAATTTTTATTTTTATTTTTATTTTTATTTTTGAAATCATCTATTAACTTTATTATGAATGCTTTTTAAAACCTTGCTCCATGTGCCACGTATGTTATTTCCACTAGTGAGACAACGGTAAGAATGACATTGAAAACAATTTCAACAGTTTAAGAACCAAAATAAGAGTTAAAAAAAAAAAAATGAAGACCAAACTAAAAAATGGCCCAAAATCTTGGGACAAAAAAAGAGTTTTCTCCCAAAATAGGGAGGCTCTCTTGTGTAAGTTTCACTCCCACCAAATTTTTATGCCAAAAAACTTATTCCCTTCCAAAAGTCCTTGTAGAAAAGGAACTTAATAATTACAAAGATTGAAGCAGCGCACGAACACAAGTCAAAAGGATATAGCCCACTATTTTGGGCTCAACAAACTATGTAACACGTAGTTTTTGAGAATTAGATTTTTCTATAAGCATGAGGGCAATTAAGAAGATACACTTAGTTGTGGGATAATCATTTATGCCAGTCTCTTTCAAGTGCCTTGTTGAATATTGCCTCAATTGTCTAATTAGTATTGGTTTGGTTTCCTTGACATAGAAGGAAATGTTTTTCCTTGATATAAAAGACAAAGAATTTACTTGGTGATAAAGATTCTCCTTGACGTAAAAGGAAAAGTAATACTTGATAGGCCACAATCTGAATGACCCCTTGTGATTAAACCAATTAATTAATTAGCAAAGTTATTAATTAATCAATTTAGCATGCAAATATGTGGAAGCACAAACAAATCACCAAATAACTAAATATGCAGCGGAAATTAAATGACATGGTGATTTGTTTATGAATGGAGAAAAACCTCGCGGCAAAAACTCCACCGGGTGATTTTCAGGTCACTACTCCCGAAACTCCACTATTATCAAATCAAGCGGTTATAAGTAAAGGAATCCCAAGTACCTTATCAACTTACAGTTGAACCCTTACCCTAATACCCAATTGGATTTGATCTGTAGCAACAGTTCCCACCTTTGATGCACAGCTCCCAAGTACGTGACTAACCAATGTGCGGATCCCAGTACGTAACTTCAAAACTTAAGGAAGAAAGGTTGGCTGCAAAGTTCTTCAGTTCATCCTACACGATGAAGATCAGGAAGATGCTTGGTTACAAAATCCTATGGTGCAAATACACAGCAACTTCTTCAGAGAAGATAAACTAGGTCAAGAACTTCTTCTTTTGATCACAATTTGTTGAACAGAGATTGCTCAATACTTTTGCAACTTGTGTCACCCTTGACGGCTCTTAAAACAATCCTTTTATATGTTTAGGATTTGGAGAAAAGAAGGCCTAAAAGCATATTCATGGATCCCAAGAAAATTAGATCATAAAATCTGAAATTTTAAATCTCGACAAATAGCAGGTGTCGAGGTAGCTATCGAGCAGGTGTTGAGCTTTAATGAAATTGCACTTCAGCTTGCTTTTTCTTGGACAGACTTGATGACTTCAACACTTGACCTTGAAACCTTGTTTCTTGAAGTATTAAAAACACTTAGAACTACCCAATTACAAGTAGAGTGCGTTTTGTCAAAGGATTAGCCAATTTACATAAATAAGTGACATATGTTCTTAACAAGTGAAAACACATATGTCCTAACAATACTTATTGAAGAAGTAATGTGTATTCCTTTTCCATCAAGGAATATGTTTGAAACTCTACAAATAGGTATTGTTGCAAAGGGTTTGGTGACTTTTGGCTAAGATTCCTTCCACATGGGGAGAGTTGAAAGGCTCCTAGAAGAACACGAGTGATTTTCTTCGAAGAGTAAGTTGGTTGATTTTTTAGGGTTGAAATATTACTTGTGGTTGTATGTTGAGAGTTTGTTTGTTTTGTGAGTGCGAGATAGTTATTCTATGTATTAGGACTTTGGGTTTATAAGTTTATGTTGGTGAGGTTTGTGAGTGTTGCCTATGTGAGTTGTGAGTGTTGATTAATATTGTTGTAATCCATATCATTAATAGTGAATATTTTGGTTGGCGTTGCCTGTGGATGCAGGCATGGAGTTAGCTGAATCACTTTAAATATTGTTGTCTCTTATGGATATTTTATTTTCTTGTTTGTGTTAATGCATTTTTGCTAGCCCCCTATATAATAATTGATATTAGAGCTTCCAATATTGCACAACATGTCTAGTGCACAGTTTAACATTATGATAAGGACACATATGACACTTGACTAATAGCCCTCCAAGCACTCATAGAGAGCCACAAACTAGACTTAGTATTGAGAAGCTAGTGCAATAGGCACAAAGCTAGGATAAGAACGTTACACAGTTAAAAATTAATTGTTATGTGCCCAACTAAAGGTACAATGCCCAGTACACAAACACACACATAGTTCTTATATTTTTCTCTTTTTCAATTTTTTGTTTTTGTTTTTCATTTAAGATCAAAACAAAAACACAAAATGTAGACTATAATGCAGTATTGATTGAACCTAACCTCAAATGCTTTGAAATCCTAAAATGGATGATGATCCATGAAGACAAACAAAAGGAGTTAAAGTTGTAATGCCCAAAAAAAGATCGGAAGAATTTGAATAAAGGACAGATGTGAGGGGCCTAGTTCTTAGAAGTCTTTTTCACCCACACAACATGAGGCTTGGCTTGTGTAGATGATGAGGTTTTATTCCTCAAAAGATGAAGAGGAGGACGAGAGGAATTCACTCCAAATAATTATGTTAAAATGTTGAACGCCTTAATCAATTCATTGAGTAAGGGCACAAGATAATATGCCTTGGGTTGAGATGCTTTCTTTCTAGCCTAAAATAGTACAATTTGAAGCAGTTAGGACAAATTGTCTAAAGCATCATCATGGTATCGACATACATATAGAGCGCGAGGAGGACACTACTTCATAGGAATAGGATGGACACTGGTCTTTGGCATAAACTCAACAATGACCCTAATCTTGTAGACTTGAGGTTGCTTAACCTGAGGTTCAACCTTTTTGGATTGGGGCAAAAACCAGCCTTAGCCCTAAGGATTTAAGAGAGAAGGGACCACAAGATCCAATTTTTCTATATCTTATCATAGATTCATAGTCTTGTCATAACTAGATTTTTGAGAACTAAAAACCTCCTTTGGCTTAAAACTTGAAATCCACTCCTACTCAGTCCTATCTTGACTCAATTCACACTCCAAGGTTCTTAACTAGTAAAACAAAGAAGTATTCTCTTTTTTGGTAGCATCCAACTAGGTGGTCTCATTTAACTTAGCCAAAAGCTCTTCCTTTTCCAGTTCCATCTATAGACATCGCATTTTGTATTCCTGTGGGGGAGAAGAATCCGGGCCCAACATTATGAACCAAGGGCCCACGAAACGGCTGTCTTGCATCCGAAGAGAGAGGGAGAAAAAGAGCGAGGCCTATCTAGGAATGGGATCTTCATGAAAGATCATCTCCATCCGAGGAAGGCATTTCCTGTCCAAGGAGAGTATTGCTTGTCCGAGGATGACGCATCACTCCAACAGGAGGCCCCAAGCCATTTGGGTGCGAGAAAAACCAGTGGTTGTCCGAGGACTTTATCAGATCAGGATAAGCTCAGAACGAGGGATGAGAACGATAAGAATGAAGAAATATCTAATATAAAGGCTGCTGCCACCGTATTTAATGCACTACAACAGCTTTTCTAGCCGCATTTATGTGGAGAAGACCTCTGAACAGTGCACCTTCAGCTACCGTCACTCCCAGATAGCTAAAGCATACCCATGATGTGACATACACTCAAGTAGATACACAGATGAAGAACAAGTGGACGATGAAGATGGGGGGGAAGGGCACTATATAAAGAAGAAGAGAGCCTGATAGAAGGGGATCGAAAAAGAAAAAGAAAAAAGAAAAGAATAACCTTACTGTAGCCCTAAACCTTGTAACCATTGATCGTTCAATGAAACACCTCTTCGGACACTGACAAAAGAGTTTCCTTGGTGTTATTTTATGTCCCTCTTCTGTTCAATGTGATCCCGTCCGTCATTGTTTATATCAAACCCAGTCCAGCCCTTTCACCCACTCTCTACAAATTTATTGTGCAAGGTTCGTTGGGCCTTTGGTCCAGATTTGTGGGCTTGGGTTACAAATCCGTTCCTTACAATTCCCATTAATAAATTTTGGTCCCCGGCTATAATAATGAGCTTAAAATATGTCAACCAAGTGAAATTAAAGAGTTCTCAATATTTTGGAGGTAATCACAACTCAAAAGTGCTTAAATTGCTCTGAAAACAATACTAAAAAAATGATATTTGCTCACTTTTTTGATAATATATTTTTAACCACAAAGAAACTTTTGGTGAAATTTACTTCATTGAAAAGTAGACATCTCGAGTTTCAATTTGAACACAAATTTTTCCTAATTTAAATTAAAAATGAATGAGTTATAACCGTTTGAAGTTGGGCTAATAGTGTAGTCAAATCCGAGTTCTAAGTGAACTTGCGTACACAACCCTCAAACATCAGTTTTGGGCTCCCAAAACTTCAATATTTTATGGAGGCCCTTAAACCTTTAGGAACGTCAAAAAACCTCTAAAAAGCTCTGAAAATCCTTATTTATTTGTATAAATACTCACCTTATGTCTCTAATCCAAAGGCTAGCTAAAGAGAGTTTATTTTTGTGCCTCCACTTTTCTAAAAACCTATTTAATATTTTCTAAACACTCACGCAACACCTAAGTATGTTTTTTATAGATTCAAAATCTCTTTTTAGCAATCTCTTAAGGCAGAAAGTGATTCTTAGTATGGGGTTCTAAATCTTTTTTCAAAAGAATATTATTTTGAGTTGTGATTCCTTGTTTCTATTGTGTTTTTTGGTTATCCATGTTATCTCTATATAATCTCTGTATTGTAGACACTAAGGGATCAATTAATTATCCTTAAATCTGTGATTCTAAACCAATATAGTTTTCTTTCCATGATTTACTACTTTGCTTTGTAAGATCCATATGAATCTCTTGTTATAATTTATTTATAAGTTTGTTTAGTTTAGTTTAATTATTATGGCTTTCTTTTATGCATGTTAATATGATCTTAATTTGATTATAATATGTTTTTTCGTTGTTCTTGTGTTAGATAAACATGTTTTTCTTGATGTAGTTTATATTATGTTTATCTTTAATTTGTTTAATTGCCATGTTCCTTTTCTTTTTATGTTAACCAAATATTGAGTTGATCATATTTGTTTTTAGGGTTTCACAAATATTTTAATACTGGTGTTAGACTCTTTGATATGATGTAACAAAGTGATTTTTCTAGATTCTGCATTAAGGATGCATACACATGCTCAAGGATGCGTTCAGGGTTTCGACCTTGCACGTACACAAGTTTGAGTTTGCGCATACACACCAAATCCAGATTTGGGCCAAAACCCTAATTTTGATTTAATTAACTAACTTCCATGTGTTTTGTGATTTTTTCAATTCTATATTTTAGGTTAATTAATTGATATTTTGTTTCCCATGTTTATTTAAGTCTTTTTTACCATGTTTGGTTTATTTGATATTTTTCCTTACATATTTAATTTGATTGTTAGTTATCTTTTTTAATATATTTTGTTTGATTATATTTTAACTTGTCCATATTTTTGTTGTGATGTGATATTTAACATGTTGTGTGTGCTCTTTTCATTTAGTGCATGATGTATGTTTAGCTTTAGGGTTAGGACATACTTAATAAAATCTTTAATTAAATATGACCCATTAGCACATATGGAGGCCGGTTCACAAGCTGGGCGGTTTTGGATGTCTAACACCTTACCAAGTCGTACCCTAACTTTGAACCCAATGTCTAGTGTGTAGACCAATGTAAGCGAGTAGCCCAAAAGACCCGATTTGGCTCCTAGACCTAAATGAGGTGGCGACTCCCAAATCTCCTCCTTTGGCTCATTCGGTTGAGGCATACCTCCCATGAGGGGCATGAACCATGCGTGTAGTGCAAGACAATGCACTCACTCCACCACATTTAGCTTAACTAATGCTAACCTCGTTTTTTTCACCGACCTAGAAGCAATCTTACAAAGCTTATTAAAAGCTTCTTATAGCATGGCAATCTTATGTTAGTTCATAATAAGATGAATTCACAAAAACTCTCAACCGCCACTCTTTCTTCCACTAGAGAGGTTGTGAAAGCCATGAACTTTCCCTCTTTTTTACTCTTTGATTCACTATTCAACATCACTAAGGGTGGCTACCATAACCCATTATGTGACCGTAACCCATGCTACCATGATCCATTGACAACATGAGTCACGGATCAACTTAAGAATCAAATTCTAATATGGAGTTAACTTGGCTTTGGTTCCAATTGAAATGATAGTTTAAACCCCTTGATTTACTTTATAATGGGAATAACCCAACTTTATGAAGTGTATCAATTATGATGTTCCTTAATATTCCATTAACAAGCCTCGATAAACAAATCCTACTTAATATATTGTGCAGTAAAATAAATAACACTAGTGATTTATTGACAAAGTGAAGAACTGATGGACCCAAAAAAAGAAAAAGAAAAAAAGAAAAAATCCTTTGGGTATTAACACTGGTCTCAAATCAAAAAAATTCAATTACTGGAATCGAAGTTTCACAATTGAAACATACACATGTTTCTAATAGTTTCCAATAGTAGAACTAACAAATGCGACCCCCACACTACTCAAAACCCTCCTAGACTCTTTTAATATGGAACTCTCTACATGAACCTCATCTATGACTTCAAGGACTACCTTGAAGCTTCTTCACAATTATGGTTTGCGGTGGCTACATGGCTGGTTTCAATTTTCAATCATCAATTAATTAACAAACCGTCTTCTAATTTATTGCTTGATCTTCAATATTGTGACAATATAGAAAGAATTAGGTTTTTCACTCTTTGATGCACAATAATAGCTCTCTCTTGTTTTCAATCCATTATAATACATCCTTGTATACTTTAGCATATAAGGCTTAAATTCCAATTCATTACCCGATTTATTGGATCTTTAAAAGAATTCAGCTTCTTGATTCTCGATTGAGATTTGATCAAGAGTTGATCGATAAATAATTCTTGATCTATCAAGAGTCAATTGAGTTGCAGTTGAGAAATTGAAGATTGCATTAACTCGAGTTGAATCTATAACATCATAAAAAATTAAACAAATATTACATTGTCATGAATTAAGTTTTCCAACACCATATCTAACACAAGTCATATCAGTTGTTAGAAGATGTGTTATAGTCATTAGTGAAGAAAAATGGTGGTTAAACTATGCGGGAAAAAGCAGTTTGAAACATTAGGATTTGGTCTCAAGGAATCATTTGTTTGCCATTATTTCAAAACATGGAAAATATAGAAAAGGAAGAAGAAGCAGTGATTGTTGATAACATGCTCACACCATTGGCAGTTAAGAGGATAGAATGGATATGCTGTAAGGGTTGAATCAATGGCATGGGTAAGAAGGTTAGGATTCCATGTTAGAATTAATTTGTAATTTTAATAAAGAAATTTCTAAATGATGTGTAATGCCCCAACCCAAGTAAATAAAAGGGGGGGGGGGGGTAAATTCTTAAATTTTTGTAGCTTTTCAAGTTATTGTAATATTTCTTTCTAATCTAAGCTACTTGAGTGATATACATGTGATTAAGTATATGGGTTTTTGATTTGGTGGACTTATTTGTTAAGTGGTTAAGGGTTTTCACAGATGGTGATCTTTTGGGGCCTTTCCATGGTTAAAAATTTGGGTAATTTGGACTCCTTTAGCAATCTTACGGGTGGATTTTTGTGTGGAAGTTGGGGTTGATTTTTGGAACTGTGCTTCCTTGTATTTTGAATGGCTTTGGCATGAGTGGATGTGAGTGTAGCTATGAACTTTGTTTAAGGGATGTAAACATGTGGTTATTGCATGCCAAATGTTTGATAATTTGTCTCTATGAGTTATGAGTTTTGGTTTCTTGATTTTTAGTTGTGGTAATTGTTTATATGAGATTAAGGGTTTCATTCCTTGTTTTTAATATGATTTAAGACATGTGGTTTTAATGTGAATAAAGTCTCAAAGCATTTGGGCTAGTATTAAAACTATAGAAATTTTCTTTTAGGAACCTAAATCTGTCATGGACAGATTTGAGTTAGCTGCAATACGTGATTTTTAATAAATTATAGAAAAATTATTTTGAGCTGAATTTTTGATGGTACATACTACACGTATAAGAACTTACCCATATTTAATTTTAAGTTTATCGGATAAATTTCACGGACCAAACGATTTTTACAAAAGTGCTAACCTGCTGTGTAGTGAATCAGAAAGTATGATGATTATGTTGAGATTTTGTGGAATTTACTTAAAATCTTCATTGAGTGGGTTGGCGTGTAAATTCCTATGTTTTCTTCGATATGTGTTTTACTTAGTTAATTTTAATAATGGTTTGGTTTAAACACTTGTAGTAGTGTATTAAAATGCTTTGGTTTTGTTATGGTCCTTTGGATCACTTGTATGCTTGTTTGATGTCCCTTGGGAATAGGTGCCTTGGGATAATCAAGTAAGGCTTTAGAACCTCGATTTGATTTTAGTGGACCATTTTCGATTTATGGAGACAAGTTTGAATGTACTTTGTGATAGGCCTTGTTATTGATAGGCTTGATCATTGAGTTTCTAGGTTTCAAGATTCCTGGTGATGGACCTAGTAATTGGATTGCTTGCTTAGGTGGTGGTGCCCGATTGAGGTCAAATTGGTTGGTCTTTTGAGGTAAGTAGCTTTTTAATAGGAATTTTTGGAAAATAACCATGTTGCATAAACATTGTATTTGGGTTAAACACATTTTGGAAAATTATTTGTGGAACTATACTTTTCTAAAAACTATTGTGTTGTAACCTTAATGTATATGACTATTTATGAAAAGTGCATCATGTTTAATATTGCATATGGGGAAATGCATGAATATTTGGCATGGGAGAGAAAAGCATCTTTGATTAAATTATTGAAAATGGATTTATTGCATTATTCGCAAAATTTAAAGATGCTTTGATAATTGGGAGGGTTGATACAAAATCTTCTTGACAAGAAATGAGTTTGAAGGCTTTGAGAAGTTTGTGAATATCTTTGGATATTAAAAAGGTTTTGTGAAACTACTTGAAAATGAATTGTGTTTTGAATTCATGTAATTTGTGAGCTCTTTATGTTTTACCCTTGTGCCGTGACATGTGATTACCCGATGATTTCCTAGCTAAATACTATAGTTTGTGTGACATTGGTATCTAAGCACCTGTCTTTGTGACGGCATATGAGTTCCGTCTTTGTGACGGTGTTGAGTTCCATTTTTGTGATGGTAGATTAGTTTTGGCTGTGTGTTGGTAATGAGTTCCGTGTTTGTGACGACATTGTCACGAGGCCTTGGGTTGGATTTTTAGGTTTTGGAATGATGTTTTGATAGCTAACAACATATAGTATGTAGTTTCATGTTGAGATATTTTGAGAAAGCTTTGCGCTGCATAGTTTTAATCATTCTTGTCATTTTATCAATAAAAATGAATTTGCTGGATTTTCATTGAAATTCCCAAAGTATAACATGTTTTGTAAAATGCCCATTATCATGAGACTTGCATTTCTCCCACCCCTATTAATTATGCTACTTACTAGGCTTTAGCTCATCCCAATCTCCAACAATTTTGCAAATAAATTAACTACACGTCGGGCATGGAGCTTAAATTATTGGTGGTGATTTGAGTGCAATATAAAATTTGGGAGACTTGGGCCATAAATGGTTGGTGACTCAATTTCGCAAAGTTTAAGAAGGTCATAATTAATTCTATTGGAGGTTGGGTACTTGAGGTTTGTTAGCCTTAGGCATGGTAGGCCTAGCTTCAATGTTGAGGTTGTGTATTCTAGAAGGGATTGTGGTTTTGTGTTATCCATTTGGAGCTTTGAAATATATTCATGTATTATTTAGAGGCACATGGTTTGAGTTATTGTTTGTAAATGTGTTATAGAACTCTGACTTGTAATATAAAGATTTTAGTATGGTTATTTATTCTTATCATATGTCAAGGAGAAGAAAAGAAAAGAAAAAGAAAAAACTCCTACGTTCTTGCTCTTAATGGTTCTTCTCTCATGCTTTGCACCCTTTTGGGTTTAGGGCATGACATAATGGCTGTTAGTATTCTAGGGTGATAAACTGTTTGTGTTTCTAAAGGTTAGTTATTTGTACCTAGAAGTCTAGAAGTATCTTTCAAGTATAAATAAGTGCTATTGTACTGCTTTATGTAGATCAGAAAAAATTTGTCTAGCATTGTGTAGGAGTAGTAGCTTTGCATCATAAAAAAAAAAAATCCTTGTAATCTATAGCACTTTATCAATAAAACTTCCACATATGCCAACAAATTTTGGTATTAGAGCCAGCCTATACAACTTGTACAACACCTATACAACACCTGTTATTTCTTTCTTCATCCACTATTAAACCTCTTTTTAGTTATTCTCCATGGATGCTAAATCTGGAGATGTCTTGTTTTCCTATTCAACAAACCAGGTTCCTATTTTCAATGGAGAACACTATGACTACTGGAGCTCTCAATTGAGACAATTTTCATTTCCCAAGATTTATGGGATTCGATTGAAGATGGTTTCCAAGACCCACCAGAAACTGGGAATTCTTCGTGGACTGATGCAAATCAAAAGGAGTACAAGGAAAAATTGAAGAAAAATACTACGGTCTTGAGGATCATTCATCATGGGGTAAGCAAGTCTATCTATCCCAGAATTTTTGGTGTTAAAAAAGCAAAAGATGCATGGGAGATTTTACAAAAGGAGTTTCAAGGCTCAAATAAAGCCATCTTTGTTAAGCTTTAAAATTTGTGGAGAGAATTTGATAATTTGACAATGAAGGAAACTGAATCTATCAAAGATTTCAATTCAAGAGTTGCGAGATTGTTAATAAAATCAAGAGCTATGGAGGTACAATTCAAGAGAAGAAACTTGTTGAGAAGATGTTCTAGAGTTTGCCTTAAAAATTTGACCATGTAGTAGCAATAATAGTAGACTCTAAAGGCCTATTAGTTCCCACCATGCATGAATTGATGGGGTCTTTTGAAGCACATGAAGGAAGGATGACCAGATTTTGAAGCCAGTCATTGGAGCAAGCATTTCAATCAAAGTTGAATGTCTCTCATAATGAAATTTCCAAAGAAGAACAAGGGAAAAGAAGAGGCAATTATCAAAAGAAGTGTCAATATGGAAGAGGCCAAGGCAACTTCAAAGAAGGGTAGAATAGAGGACAAGGAGAGAATGGAAAAAAATACTAGCGAAAACCAGGTACCTTTAGTGGCCAATGTTTTATTTGCAAGAAACCCGATCATGAGTCAAAGGAATGTCGTTCTAGATGCACTAGATGCAAAATTCCTAATCACTCTAAAAGAAATTGCTGGTATCGAGAAAAGTGAAAAATGATATGAATTTTGTAAGAGGCAGTCAAGAAGATCAGTTATTTATTCTTGCTTGAATGCTCAACATGAAACACAAGATACATGGTTTTTGGATAGTGGATGCAGTAGTCATATGACAATTAATTCCAAGTCTTTTGTGGAACTTGATCATAGTTATACTTCTGTAGTAAAACTTGGAGATGGAAAGCTAAAGAAAGTTGAAGAAAAAGGAACCATTGCTATCCACACTGAAGAAGGTAACCAAAAATTTATTCTTGATGTTTTCTATGTGCCAAGCTTATCTCAAAACCTTCTTAGTGTTGGTCAGTTGCTTAGAAAATGTTATTCTTTATACTTTGATGATGGTGTGTGCAGTATGTATGATAAGAAAAACAAATTGATAGTGGCAAAGGTTGGAATGTTACAAAATAATGTTTTTCCACTTAGCATGCCATTATATGAGAAAATTTCTTTGAAAAGTGAGACTGTTGATGAGTCTCATCTTTGGCTTCTAAGATATGGGCATTTGAATTATCAAGGCCTTCATTTGTTTAAGCAAAGAAATATGGTGGTTGGCCTTCCTTTAATTTAGAAAAATGACATCGTTTGTGAAGGTTGTATATATGGCAAGATGCATCATCTTCCATTTCCAAAGACAGCTTGGAGAGCCTGTAGTCCTCTAGAGCTTATGTATGTAGACATATGTGGGTCAACCAGAACTCCATCACTAAGCAACAAAAGATATTTTCTTTTGTTTGTTGATGATTACACAAGGATGATATGGATTTATTTTCTTGATCAAAAGTCAGAAGAATTCTAATTTTTTCTTCAATTTAAAGCTCTTGTTGAAAGGCAAAGAGATCATCAAATGAAGACCTTGAGAACTAACCGTGGTGGAGAGTTTATTTATAAACCATTTATGCAATATTAAATAGCATTCAAAGGCAACTCATAGTTCAAAGAACTCCTAAACAAAGCAGAGTAGCTGAACAGAAGAATCAAACAATTGAAGAAATGGCTAGCAGCATGCTCAAGGGCAAGGGATTACCTAACATATTATCGGCAAAAGTTGTCAACACAACTGCATATATTCTAAATTGCTCTCCAACAAAAGCTGTTAGAGAGAAAACTATGTTTGAAGCTTGGCATAAGCAGAAACCTGTGGTGAATCAGCTTAAAGTCTTTGGTTGCATAGCATATGCTCATATTCCCTCACAAGAAAGAGAGAAGTTTGATTAAAAGGGGGAAAAGTACATCTTCATTGGCTATAGTGATGAGTCTAAGGGATTTTGCCTTTTGAATCCCAAGACAAACAAGTTGGTGATTTCAAGAGATGTTATTTTTGATGAGTTGGCAGCGTGGCAATGGGAGGAAAATGTCCAAGAAAGCAAAAAACTTGGAAGTTGTTGTTTCTCTTGATTTTCAAGACAAGTCTAATTCACTTCCAAGCATGAATTCTGAAGAAGCCCCAAAAGCAACATCATTTCCAACTAGATCTTCAAGCACTGCCTTGCCAAATTCAAAATTTTATGATTTAGACAGCCTCCAAGAAAGTTTTTCTCATTGTCAGATGTATATCAATTTGGTGAATTTGCAATATTTGCTAGTGAGCCACAAACCTTTGAAGATGCTGCAAAGGAGAATGTGTAGGCAAAAGCGATGGATGAAGAAATTGCTAGCATTGAGAGAAATCACACATGGGAGCTTGTGGACTTGCCAAATGGAAGAGATGTGATTGGCTTAAAAATGGATTTATAAAACAAAGTACAATGAAGATGGCTCAATTCAAAAGCATAAGGCATCTTTGGTCGCAAAAGGCTATGCACAATAGGCTGGAGTAGATTTCCATGAAACATTTGCACCTGTTGTTCGTATGGAAGCTATTAGAACTTTCTTAGCTCTTACTGCACAAACAGAGCTTCAAGTATTCAGCTTGATGTTAAGTCAACATTTTTAAATGGCGACTTCAAAGAAGAAGTGTACGTAGAGCAACCGATGAGATATATTAAGAAAGGAAAAGAAGACAAAGTCTATTGACTTCGAAATGCATTGTATGGCCTAAAGCAAGCTACAAGAGCTTGTAATAGCAAATTTGACGGTTACTTTCGCCAAAATGGTTTTCAAAGGAGCAAATGTGAGCCATCGCTTTATGTCAAGCATGAAGGTACTAGAGATTTTCTAGTAATTTGTTTATATGTTGATGATTTGATCTATATGGGCACAAATATGAAGATTGTTGAAGATTTTAAAAAGGCCATGATGAAAGAATTTGAGATGACTGATTTGGGTTTGATGAAATACTTTCTTGGTTTTCAAGTGTGACAATCTTAAGGTGAAGTTTTTATTTGCCAAGAAAAGTACATTGAAGATTTGCTTAAAACATTTCACATGGCAGCATGTAAACTGGTGTCCACACCTATGTCTTCTAATGAGAAATTGCAGCAAGAAGATGCAGTAGAAAAGGAAGATGCAGAGACATATCGAAGTCTTGTTGGTTCTTTGATTTATGTCACAAATACAAGGCTAGATATTGTTCATTCAGTTAGCCTTATATCAAGGTTCATGATCCAGTCCAACAAGCTGCATTATGTAGCAGCAAAAAGAATTCTTTGCTACCTGCAAGGCACAAAGAAGCGAGGCATTTTGTACAAAAAGGAGAATGACAACAATTTTGTTGGTTTCATTGACAGTGATTGGGTTGGATCACTTGATGACAGAAAAAAGCACATTTGGCTACATTTTTTACTTGGGATCAAATGTGATTGGTTGGAGTTCAAAGAAGCAAAAGCCAGTTGCCTTATCTTCAGCAGAAGTTGAATACATTGTAGCAGCTGATGCAGCATGTGAAGCTATTTGACTAAGGAGATTACTTTCAGATTTGTAGCAAAAAATTGAAGAACCTATAATATGCTGTGACAATATGGCAGCCAATGCAATGACTAAGAATCCTATTTTCAATGCAAGGACAAAGCTCATTGAGATTAGGCACCATTTTATTCGAGACTAGGTTGGTTAGGAGAAATCCAACTGCAATTCATTCTTACAAATGATCAGCCGTTAGATGTTCTCACCAAAGTAGCTACAGCTAACAGTATGGAGTGGTTGCAGAAGCAATTAAAGATTACAAATTAAGAGGGGGTGTTAGAATTAATTTGTAATATTAATAAAGAAATTTCTAGATGATGGCTGTTAGTATTCCAGGGTGATAAACTATTTGTGTTCCTAAGGGTTAGTTATTTGTATCTAGAAGTCTAGGAGCCTATTTCAAGTATAAATAAGTGCTATTGTACTGCTTTATGCAGATCTGAAAAAATCTGTCTAGCATTGTGTAGGAGCAGCAGTTCTGCATCATAAAAAAAACCTTGTAATCCATTGCACCTTATCAATAAAACTTCCGCATATGCCAACATTCCAAACCCGAGGCTAAGGACTATGCAAGGACTGGGTATGAGGTCGATGTCCTTGCAAGAGACATGAAAGAACAAATTAGGAGCCCAACCTAACGCTGGTGTACATAGAGAGAACTCACCACAACTATGCCAAAAGTCCTAAACACCAGTAATAGGCAAAAAGTACATTGTACTGTAGAAGAGTGCTACTTCCTTAGAATTAAAAGACGGACTGGATATTTTTAAATTTGCTTCATATAACAGTGTCTTTAAGGCTGTAATCATATAACAGTCTCTTTGTGCAAGCTTCTCATTAATATGTATAATTAAATAAATTAATACGATTATATATATATGGTCAATGGTCATCACATTTGTTAATTTTAATTGAAAGGCAATACCTAGACGACAGATGTTAAATCATATTTTCTAAATTGTCTACTACTTTGTTTAGTTTTTGCTTTTGCACAAAATGACTTATTGTGTGTGCGCTCTACTGCTTTTTCTTTCTTTTTGTCATACAAAGCCGTTGTGTTCTGAAACTAGTATTTTTTAGTAGTCAGCCTACGTTACAATGAGTTTATTAGCGTGTGCATGCATTGCGCACAATATATGGAAGACATACCCAGGGGCGTGGTCTATGTGTTAGGGTTTTGGTGTGGACTAAGAGTCCGTTTGGATACTGCTTATTTTGCTGAAAATTGAAAACTGAAAACACTGTAGCAAAATAATTTTTAAATGTGTGAATAGTACTGTGAGACCAATTTTTAATGAAAGTTTTGTTGAAAAAAGAGGTTTATGGATCCCATAAATAGTGCATGAGACTCACTGAAAAAGCACTTTGCTTGCTGAAACATGTTTCTCCAAAAAAAAAAAGAAAAAGAAAAGAACGCAAAACGCAGATGCTGGGGATAAAAGCTGTATCCAAATGGGTATTAAGAATTAATTAAATCCTTGGGGACAATTATGTGAAGTTGGTTTACCTCGATTATTACTTTCTACCACCTAAAGAATGGGATATTGGATGAGATTAAAGTTATGTTAATTATGACTTATACTACTAGAGTGAGCTATTGCAACCCCTTTGTACGATAATAGGATCTTTTGGACAAGAATTTGTAGCTCAACTAGTACTTAGTGTTTTCAATGAAAACATCAAGGTTCAATCTCCCAATTATTGAATTATTAAAAAAAAAAAAAAAAAATTCTATGTTTCACTCCAGGTGTTCACCTTTTACTCTACCAATCATAGTATAGCATATGTATGACTTTTCTCATTTTAAACTTTGGATATTTTATAAAAAAAGAATAACCGACTTGTGATATATCGTAATTAGTGGAAAATAGTATGTGAAACACCTAAAATGGAATAGAAAATTACAAATCAACTATTTTAATTTTTGTATTCTACTTTATACTTCTTCAATTATAACTTGTTATTTATTATTTTTACTTTCCTTATAAAATAACTGAAGTTCAAAAAAAAAAAAAAAAAAAAAACCCAGACACATAACATAAGGACAATTAATAGGAACAAAGTACAATACAAAAACCACTTTTATACTTAACACAAACACACTTTTACTCTTATTAAAAAAAAAAAAACAACAAGACTGACCTGAAATGACAAAGTTAAGTTAACTAGATAGTAGATAGTGGTGCTTAGTATTCAAAATAAACTAAGATGCAGAAATACATTATTTTTTTTGAAAATTTTTAGCTCCAAACTTATAGCTATTTTTTTCAAACAATTACATGATAATTTATAAGACTACCCATGTGTATTATTTAAACAAGTCGCATGACTCATTAAAAGTTTTATAACTAAAACTATACATGGATAGTGTCTTTAATTACCATATAGTATATAAGAGAAAGATAGCTTCAAACATATTTGGAGCCAAACTTTTTTTATTCTTTTTAGCACCCCAAATACAAATGGTTGCAGTGAATCTCTATTCCTGTATATGCATATCTAGGGTAGAGCTGTCCCTGCAACTGCATGCATGCTTCAAATGGCATCTAGGGCATCAATGCTGGTGGTTCAGTGTTATGCTGGTGGTCTGGACCTCCCGGTGGAAGCCTTGATGGGTTTGAGTCGTCTGGGATTGTCGTCCTTTTGTTAAGCTGCATCTTAGACAAATCAAAGACCAGTTCACGTAAAAGAGATCTGCTACTTATTCTTTTCTGCATTGTCTTACGCTCGTGATACTTTAGTGCTTCAAAGCTACTCACATGCACAGATAAGATGAGAAGGATGATCAGCATTGAAACTTTCATGACATTGGAGTCAGCCATTCTGACGCACAAAATGAAAATTGCTAGCTGAAAGAAGAGTTTGTAAATAAACTAGGCTGGATTGGTCAGGTATCGTTCTATGACACAGAAGTTAGCTCAAATGGATATATATAGTGAAAATGCATGACTAATCTAAGATTTCAACGCTAATTAAACAATAATAATACTGAAATCCAACATGGACATTGTCTTTTCTTTGGGACAAAGTCTTTTGCTTTATCAACGGATTCCCATTACCTCAGAGTTGCACAAACTCGTCCTTATTTTGTCCCCACCTTACCACCAATTTTGTCTAATTTTTTACTCATATCTTCTTCTTTCTCTTTGTGTAGTTAGACATTTCTTTCATTGACAATTAGACTTGTGTCGAGCAATTGTGTTAGTCGTCCACTGTTGTACTGTATGTGAAATCTAATTGGGCAGTTCATGAAAATAAATTAAAGAAGAAAGTTTAACTATCTTTTTTTTTTTTTTTTTTGATAATCAAAGTTTAACTATTTAATGCATAGATTCGGAAGCCTCTGATTACTAAATCCTCATAATTTTTTGTCTGATAGTGTTTAACCTAAGTAAATCCCCACGGGCAAATGTGTATTGCCCACTTTGTATGATGGAAAAACATCTTTCCACATGGTTTCTAATTAAAAATTGCTACCCTTGGATTCCTATATTGGCTTTATGTTGCTGTTTCTTTTCTTCTTAATTAATTGCTTATCCAATCTGTAGTGCAGTGCTGAATCCTCTCTTTTAATTCGAAAGGCGATACAGAGACGTCATAGTGAAGATAAACTCAGCAAAAGTTAGATTAACATGCTAATTGAAAGGGGTCA
This sequence comes from Quercus variabilis, assembly GCA_030445155.1. Taxonomy (NCBI): domain Eukaryota; kingdom Viridiplantae; phylum Streptophyta; class Magnoliopsida; order Fagales; family Fagaceae; genus Quercus; species Quercus variabilis. Next base: position 46,761,995 of record CP129449.1, on the reverse strand, counting down.
ATTGATGAAAAAAATTTTCTTTAGGGGAAGGGGTTTTAGTGGTTTGGATTTCCTTTAATTTACAGTGCAAACAATTTACAAATATTAATAAATCATTAATTATTTGACAAAGGAAACAAATGAATCTTACAAATGAGGAAGAGAAATGGAAAACTAACGTTGTTAATCATACTGAAGTTACATTTTGAAAGTTAATTCCTTGACTCTCTCTCTCTCTCTCTCTCTCTCTCTCTCTCTCTCTCTCTCTCTCTCTCTCTCTCTCTCTCTCTCTCTCTCATTGGATTTCTCGGATTTCGAAAGATCCTCTCAATTCTATGGTAGGTCCTTTGCTTTTACGATGTAAAATAATATTGCCACGTGTTGCTGTAGATTTCCTAGCTTTGCAATTTAAAGGAAATATGAGCACAAAATTCCTAAATCTGTGAGATGTAAAATAAAAGAAAAATATGTGCCAAAGAAAAAGTAATCACACAAGACAATATTTATGTAGTTTGGTCATTTGCTTATGTCTAAAGAGTTGTAGAAATTTCACTATTTTCAGAAAAATACAAAATGTGGTAGTAAATCTCCCATTAAGAACCATAATAATATTATTTCGGGTCAAGTCATAATCCGGATTAAACACAACTAGGCTCTACAAAACCCAATACTATTGGTGTATAAATAATATATGTTTTATTTTTTGTATAAAAAAAATAATATATGTTAGAATTATTATAAAAATTAGAAAAGTGTAATGTATATAATATTTTCACAATAATTTCATAATAAATCACAAGTAGTAAGTTATATTACTTGTTCTAATTTTTACTCACTATTGAAATTATTTTTTTTCCTACCAATAATAGTTACTAACAACCTGTCACTTTGGATTTGTTGTAAAACTATTATAGACATAACATTTTTCTAAATTTTATTATGTGATGAAGGGATAAAAAATATGATTGGTAGGGTTGTCCAAGGGTCTAGTTTATGCCCAATCCAAACTTGACTCAATGATCACTTCGGGTCCCCAAGAATGGCACCCATAGCTAGCTGGGAAGAAGAGTTGAATTGGGAGAGTTGAATATCTTTGTGTATTAATCAATTATCAGTTTAAGTTGGGGAAGAGCATAATGGATACTTTAGTGGGGTGGAGATTATTCGGGTCGGTTGGAGTCAAGTTTACATGCAACAACCCACCAAGATTGGTTTTTGGGGCGGAGAATTGCCTCAGACTGCCATAGGTGTCAAATTAGCCAATTTTAGGGTTGAATTGGATGGTTGGGACCGGTGGATCGGTTCCATAAGTTGGTTGGACAGCCCTAACAGTAACGATTGGTATCACTTCAATGATATAATTAATAAATATATATTTTTTTCCATGATTGATGACACCATTTTCTAAGATTGATTATTATGTCAATTTTAAGTCAATAGCTTTAGCATTTTTCTTTAAAGTATGCATCTATAGTAATATGTTGAGTCCTAGTCTAGTGTTATGTAAATTAAGAAAATCAATTAAGAAGTTTAATCAATATCAAAAAATATATTATCACTAAATTTACCAAGCCAATGTATCAATCATACATCAAAACATAGATTTACATGGAAAACAATTTCTCCATAAAGGGAAAAACCTTGGAAAAAATTCCGAATAAATTCACTAAAATAAATTAATTAAAATATATATTCTTAAGTTTATGCCTTCCTTGAGATCTACAGTAAATACGATAATCTCTCTCTCTAGTAATTTAAGTGAACTCACTTGAGATCTTTACTCACTTTCAATACAACTTTCCTTAGTTGTAGCACTCAAAAAACTTGTCCTTAGAGAAATCTTCAAATTGATGTTTAATGTATATGTCTCACACCCAAAGAATAACCTCCGCTCTCATACACATTATTTTTCTTCTTCATTGCACTCACTGTATTTATTATTATTATTATTATTATTTTTTCATTTGGCAACATTAATCAAAGCCCCATAAATTCTTTTATTTTTTTGTGCTTTAAGAAAAACTCTAATTTGTAGAGAAAATCCAAAACTTATTGTTTCTCTCCTTGCACAACATCCCATGTGAAAATCAATTTTTTTTTCCATGTTCAATTCTATGATTCTCTCATCTTCCCCCATGGGGATATCTTTGGGCCAAATTCATCAAATTCTTTGCAAAAAAGTTTACTATAAGATTCAATTCTTATTCTTTGGAGAACAAGGAATAGACTTTTCTTTCACCCCAAATAAACTCAAAACAACAACCAAATCTATTTTTCATTCTTCAACAAAAAAATTACTTTTGTGAGGGGTGGAAGCCCAAACTTATGTATTGGGCCTAAGGTCTTATTTGAAGGATACTGTGTGTCTGAAGAGGTGAAAGCTGTTGAGAAGGAGTTTGTATGAAAGAAAGACCTGGAAATGAAGGGGGAACAGTTCGAAGAGAGGACCAGTGGTCCGAAGAGGTCATTCTCCTTGGATGCAAATATTCTTGGTCAAGCAAATATTTGAAGGGTTCGAGTGATCTTCCTAGCGACTTCAGTGATCTGGATAAGCTTTGGGCATGCCTGGAGATGAGAAGAATGGAGAAATATCTAAAAGGAAAAGCTGCTACCACCACATTAAATGCACTACATCTGCTTTTCTGGCCGCATTAATGTGGAGAAGACCCCCTAAATAGTGTCATCTCAGCTACTACCACTCATAGAGAGCTAAAGAGGAGACTTGACGTGACATATACTCAAGTGGACACTTAGATGAAGAACAAGTGGACGATGAAGATGATAAGGGAGGATGCTATATGAAAGAAAAAAGCCTCTGGTGAAGGGGGGGGGGGGGAGAAAAAGAGAGAAAAAGGGAGAAAAAGGAGGGGACTAGAGCTCTAAGAATTGTATTCATCTTTCATTTAATAATATTCCTCATCGGACGTCAAATTGAAAAGCCTTGAAGTGTATTTTTATATTAGTTCCTTCTTTAACACCATAGTTAACTATTGTTTGGTTCACAATCAGCTTAGCTCTTTTACTTACTCTCTACAAATTTATTATTCTGGGTTCATTGGGCTCATATTCAAACAATTTGGGCTTGGGCTACAAAAACAAACCCTACAATTGGCGCCGTTGATGGGAAGAGCTTGAGCGAAAGTGGAAGCCACAGTTGATAATGGCTGAACCAGGGCAACAACCAGCAGAATCTAGAGCATCCCAACACGTAAACCCTTTTCTCAATTTGGAGCAGAGACAAGATCGTGAAGGTAGTGTGCATACTACGCATACTGATCGAAGCCAGCCACACGGTGGAAGCCACGTGTCTCATGCAGAGAAGAACCAAGATATGCAACTAGAAATTGATAGGTTAAAGAGGGAGTTGTGCCATGCAAAGAGGAAACGGATTTCTTCGCATTCTGATGAAGATTTCGATGATGAGCAGGATGTCACTTACAAGCAGAGATCTCGGACACCAATTAGTGAATCCTTTTTCCTACGAAGAAGAACATCGTCGCAAGAGGCAACCTCGAAGCCCATCACGTGGAGGCGTAGGGAACGATGCTATGAGCAAGGCCTTGAATCAAATCTCTAGGTCACCCTTCACGCGTAGGATTGAAGAAGCAAGACTTCCTCGGTGTTTTAATTAGCCGAACTTCACCATTTGTAATGGTAAAACGGACCCTGTGGAACATGTGAGTAACTTTAATCAAAGGATGGCTGTCTATTCCAGAGATGAAGCTCTGATGTGCAAAGTTTTCCCCTCCAGTCTGGGACCGGTCGCAATGAGATGGTTTGACAGCCTAGAACCAGACTCCATCGACTCCTTTAGAGAGCTCACTCAGGTATTTGGTTCCCGTTTTGTCATCTGCCGAAGGGTGGCCAGGCCTTTGTCTTCACTGCTATCCTTGAGCATGCAAGAGGGTGAAACCTTAAAAATGTATTCAGACAGGTATTGGAAGATGTTTAATGATATAGAGGGCAACTTTGATGGAATGGCCCTTAGCACGTTTAAGCTTAGCCTCCCCACTGACCATGGGTTAAGGAAATCCTTAACTGGTAAGCTAGTTACTAACATACGTCAGATCATGGACCGTATCGAAAAATATAAAAGAGTTGAAGAAGATCAATAGCAAGGGAAGGGAAAGGATAAGGTTATCCTCCACGAGAGGAGGGATTTCAGGTCGGATCGTTACAATAACAACAAACCATGGAGAGATTTTGTTGGGCAGTCAAGATCAACAAACCTTCAAGCAGTTAACATCGTATTCAAAGAGCTAGTACATCAGGTTTTGGAAAAGATTAAGAATGAACCATTCTTTAAGAGGCCAAATAAGATGGTGGGAACCCTGAGAGGCATAATCATAATCTCTATTGCCAATACCACCAAGATCATGGGCATACCACAGAGGATTGCAGGAGTCTGTGGGATCATTTGGACCAACTAGTCCACGAAGGTAAATTGAGACACCTCTTGCACCACTCTAGTGGCCGAGGAAGTCAGATGAACTTGGATCCCCAAAGAGATGACTCTTCAAAGCCTCCATTGGTAGCTATCAACGTCATCTTCGCCGCACTAGGGAGAACAGGATCCTGGCCGTCCAAGGTTATGTCGGTAGCCCGGTTACCTGCAGGGGACTGGCCAAGATCCGAAGAGAGCTAGATCGGATACTCGACCGATTTTAGGGTTCTCGGACAAAGACAAGATTGGAACCATCCAACCCCATGATAACGCTTTAGTAATCACCCTCAGAATTGGAGGATATGATGTGAAGAGGTTAATGGTGGACCAGGGTAGCGTGGTAAAGATAATGTACCCCGATCTCTACAAGGGGCTGAACCTAAAACCTGATGACTTAACACCATACAGTTCTCCCCTAGTTAGCTTTGAAGGAAGAATCGTCACCCCGAAGGGCCAAATACGATTACCTGTACAGACTGGCTTAGAGGTAATGGAGGTGGATTTCATTATTATAGATGTGTATTCCCCTTATACAGCAATTGTAGCCAGACCTTGGCTTCATATGCTAGGGGCTGTTTCCTCTACTTTGCATCAAAAAGTTAAATATCCATCCGAAGGGCAAGTTTTTGAAATCTGGGGAGATCAATCCGCGGCCAGACAGTGCTTAGTAGCTGCCATCCAACACAAGCCAGAAACGGAGTCCTCGGCCAAGGCCGAAAGGGGTTTATAGCAGTTAAAAAGTCGGGTATTGCCCTCTGAAGATCCAGACGAGGGCGTTAGATGTGAAGATTTAATAAAAGTTGTTATTGGAGATAATCCCGAAAGGTTTTTTCAAGTCGGATCTCAGGTGCCTCTACAAGAGAGGGAGGAGCTAGTAGAGTTCCTTAAAAGAAACCTTGATGTATTTGCCTAGAATGCCTACGAGGCCCTAGGAGTGAATCCAGAATTCATTTACCACCATCTGAAGGTCAACCCATTAATCACCCCTAAGAAGCAGCCTCTTCAGCGCCCATCTATGGAGCATGTTGATGCAGTAAGAGAAGAGGTAACAAAGCTCAAACAGGCCGGAGCTATTAAAGAGGTGTTTTATCTTGAGTGGCTAGCAAACACTGTGGTGGTGAAAAAGAAGAATGGGAAATGGCGAGCGTGTGTAGACTTCACTGATTTAAATAAGGCCTATCCTAAGGATCCATTCCTTATGCCAAAAATTGATCAGTTAGTAGATGTCACTGTCGGCCACCTTCGGATGAGTTTCCTGGATGCCTTCCAAGGTTACCATCAAATACTGTTAGCCCTGGACGATTAGGAGAAGACTGCATTTGTCACCTATATTGGTAACTACCATTACAAGGTGATGCCCTTTGGTTTGAAAAATGCAGGATCCACTTACCAAAGGATAATGATGAGGATGTTTGAGCCGCAGTTGGGCAAAAGTATCGAAATTTATATAGATGACATGGTGGTGAAAAGCAAGATCGTTTTTGAACATATAAAGGATCTTGAAAACATTTTTGAAGTTCTAAGAAGGCACAAGCTACGTCTAAACGCCTCTAAGTGCTCATTTGGGGTGGGGTCAGGCAAGTTCTTGGGGTACATGGTGACTCACAAGGGAATTGAAGTTAACCCCGATCAAATAAAGGCCATCCACAATCTACAGGCTCCTCAGAATCCCAAAGAAGTTCAGAAATTGACCGGAATGATTGCTGCCATAAATCGATTTATCTCCCGATCAGCAGATAGGTATAGACCTTTCTTCTCGTTGATCAACAAGTGGAAGGGATTCGAGTGGACTGAAGAATGTGCTGTGGCTTTTCAGCAACTTAAGGACTATCTCGCTCGGCCACCCATCATGTCCAGTCTTGAGCCAGACGAAGTCTTGTTTGCCTACATTGCTGTGGCTCATTGTGCTGTGAGCTTGGTGTTAATACGGGTAGATTATGGTGTGCAGAGGCCAGTTTATTATGTAAGTAAGTCGCTGTATGAGGCCGAGGCTCGTTATTTGTCACTGGAGAAGGCTATCTTGGCAGTGATACTTGGTAGGCGAAAACTCCCTCATTACTTCCAAGCTCATACAGTCATTGTTCTCACTGAGCTCCTGCTCAAGGCTATACTTTGAAGTGCTGATTACACCAGGAGGATTGCTAAATGGGCATGATCTTGGTAGCTTTTGATATCAAGTACATGCCTTGCACATCGGTCAAAGGCTAGGTCTTCGCAAATTTGGTGGCCGAGTTTACGGAGCCCCGATTAGAAGAAATAACGCCAACCTCAGATATGTATGAAAAATCGGTTGGCATGATTTTCCAAAAAAGCCCCTCACATTGGGAAGTGTACGTGGATGGTGCAGTGAACCAGAAGGGTTTTGGAGTGGGGTTAGTGTTGATATCCCCTAAAAGAATCATCATTGAAAAGTCACTAAGGCTGGACTTCTCGGCAACAAACAATGAGACAGAGTATGGAGCTTTGCTGATAAGAATGGCTATGGTTCGAAGAATGGGAGGAAAGTCAGTGGAGGTGTTCTCGGACTCGAGATTAGTAGTTGGTCAAGTACAAGGTAAGTTTGAGGTGAAGGATGAAACAATGCAGGGGTACCTGAGCCGAGTTAAGCGTCTGCAGTCAGAGTTCGAATCTTTTAATTTGCTGCATATCCCCAGAAATGGTAATGCGCATGCTGACTCTTTAGCCATGCTCGCTACCTCTTCGGCGCAAGATTTGCTGAGGGTTATCCTTGTTGAGGACCTGCATGGCCCTATAGAGGAAAGAAGAGAGGTAGCCCAAGTTCATCAAATTAGGGCTGAACTCAGCTAGATGGATCCTATAATTAAATTCTTGAAGGAGAATATTTTGGCTGAAGAGAGGGGTGAAGCTGACAAAATTCGGAGGAAGGCGACCGGGTTCTAGCTATCCGAGGACCAGAAACTATACAAACGTTCCTATTCAGGACCGTTCTTATTATGCATGCATCCTAAAGCGGCTAAGTTACTACTGGAAGAGCTACATGAAGGAATCTGTGGGAGCCACACTAGAGGTAGGTCATTGGCGCACCGAGCCGTTACCCAAGGTTACTGGTGGCCGAATATGCAGAAAGAAGCCCATGAGTATGTCAAGAAATGCGACCAATGTCAACGGTTTGCCCTAAACATTTATCAGCCAGGGGGAACCCTTAATCCGCTATCCAGCTCGTGACCCTTCGCTCAATGGGGTTTAGATATCGTGGGTCCATTCCCTAAAGCCGTAGAAAATAGAAAATACCTTATGGTCGGCACAGATTATTTTACTAAATGGGTCGAAGCTGAACCTTTGGCCAACATTAGAGACGTAGATGTACAGAGATTTGTGTGGAAGAATATTGTCACTCGGTTTGGGATTCCTCATACTCTTATTTCGGACAATGGCTTACAGTTCGATAGTAAAGCATTCAAGAATTATTGTAGTGAACTAGGAATCACAAAGAGATACTTTACCCTTGCCTATCCCCAGGGGAACGAGCAAGCAGAAGTAGTTAACAAAGTCATAGTTAATGGATTAAAAAAGAGACTAGACGATGCAAAGGGCAAATGGGTGGAAGAACTGCCACACGTATTGTGGGCATATAGAACTACGCCTCGTAGGTCTACTGAAGAAACCCCCTTTTCAATGACCTACGGAGTTGAGGCTGTCATATCTCTAGAGACTGGGTTCCCAACTATCAAAACTAGTTTGTTCAGTCCAACCGGCAACAATGAGCAATTAGAAAAGAGTTTGGATCTGATTGAAGAACGGAGAGAAAATGCAATGGTTCGATTAGCATATTACCAACAAAAGCTCAAGCAGGGTTATGATGCTAACGTAAAGCTAAGGCCTTTAGAACCTGGCGATTTGGTACTCAGGAAAGTTGTGGGCACTGCAAAGAACCCAGCTTGGGAAAAGTTAAGACCCAATTGGGAGGAGCCATATTGTATTATTTCAAGAGCTGGCATTGGGGCATATTTTTTGGAAGATCTGGATAGTCATGTAATACTATGCTCCTGGAATATAAACAACCTTAAAAGGTATTATTATTAATCAAGTCTTTACTTTAATCATTGTGCTAATTTATGATGTAAAATCTTTAGACCTTTCCTAGGTGTTTAAAATTAAATCCAATCATGCTGGAAGTCCTCAGACCAGATGATTTGGGTTAGTTAACACTCGTTTACAAACCTCCTAAGTGTTTAAACTTAAATCCAATCATGTCTGAAGTCCTCGGACCAAATGATTTGGGTTAGTTAACACTCGTTTACAAGTCTCCTAAGTGTTTAAACTTAAATTCAATTATGCCTGAAGTCCTCGGACCAGATGATTTGGGTTAGTTAACACTCGTTTACAAGTCTCCTAAGTGTTTAAACTTAAATCTAATAATGTCTGAAGTCCTCGGACCAGATGATTTGGGTTAGTTAACAATCGTTTACAAGCCTCCTAAGTATTTAAACTTAAATCCAATCATGCCTGAAGTCCTCGGACAAGATGATTTGGGTTAGTTAACACTCGTTTACAAGCCTCCTAAATGTTTAAATTTAAATCCAATCATGCCTGAAATCCTCGGACCAGATGATTTGGGTTAGTTAACCCTCGATTACAAGTCTCCTAAGTGTTTAAACTTAAATCCAATCATGCCTGAAGTCCTTGGACCAGATGATTTGGGTTAGTTAACACTCGTTTACAAGTTTTCTAAGTGTTTAAACTTAAATCCAATATTGTCTGAAGTCCTCGGACCAGATGATTTGGGTTAGTTAACACTCGTTTACAAGTCTCTTAAGTGTTTAAGCTTAAATCCAATCAGGTCTGAAGTCCTTGGATTAGACGATTTGGGTTAGTTGACACTCCTTTGTATTTTGACTAAGTGTTTGAACTTAAATCTACTTACGCCTGAAGTCCTCGGACCAAATGATATAGGTTAGTTAACACTGTCTTGTAGTCATTATCAAAGTTTAAATTTAACAAGTCATACCTAAATAACTTCGTCTTGTAGTTCTAGATATTGGAATAATCCTATAATCAATACTTAGTAATACTCCTGGTGGATATCCAAGAAAACTCATAATATCTTCACATCATTCATTGCATTCTATGTTTGTTAATAATTCTTGTATGACCTACTTCTTCCAGTATTTGAATGAGGTGTTTACATCACTGGCCTGATATTATTGTTAAGTCTGCCTATATTACTGTAGTTACAAGTTATAGTTATTCACAATAGTAAATTTCATAACATGTACGATGAAGACAGAAAATAGAAGAATCATTTCATTTATTAAAAAGAAAGTACATTGCAATCCCTTAAAAAAAAAAAAAAAAAAAAAACTAACTAATACAAGTGCGAAATAGAAATTCCTAGATATCTAAGTATTCATCTGAGGAGCCAAAGGGTCAGTAGTATGGCTGGGCTGGGTAGCAGCATCTGTGGTCTGATCCTCAGCCTGCTTGCCCTGGTCTCCAGTCTAACCAGGCTCTTTGGGTGCTTCAGTAGGATTAGGAAGGGTCTGGTCGACTACAGGTTGCTTCGAAGCTACTGTCAGTTCGCAAATATCTGGGTGGTCGAAAATGCTCTTAGGCTGCCTCAAGTCAGCGTCTGGAGGGACCCCAGCAGTTATCCCAAGTTACATCACAATATTCCCTACAGACCTTCGCGAACTCCTCAGTGAGTCTGAGTTGGGTCTCCTCCACCCCAAGAGTATGTTGCTTGTCTCTCAACCTCCACTGCCTCTTTGGCTAGCTGAGCAGCTTTCTCGGCCAACTGAGCAGCTTTCCTGGCTTTCTTTACTTCAGCACGAAGACCTTTGACTGACTCTCTCTGTGTCTCTAGATTGATCTCGGTTATACGCAACTGCTTGCGTTGTCTTCGGCCTGCTTTTCAGTGGTCTTCAGGCCAGCATCAGTATTGTCCTTTTGGCTTGTCATATCTCTTAGTTGCTCGGACAACCAAGAATAATCTTCTTTCAAACTACCCAGGGATTTTTCAACCTTAGACCGAGTGTGAGCCTCGGCCTGGGCTTCATTAAAGGTTTTTTTATTCCACTCTTTGGTCACGTAAACTTGCTGGGTAATCTATATAGTAGAAGAAAAAAATTTCAATATAAAGTAAAAAAAAATTAATTAATTAATTAATTAATCAATATTTTAATTGAAAAAACGGATTAGTTCACTTACCATGGCCAAATCTCTTTTAAGGGATAAGAAGAGTTCATATTGGCTGAAGCGCCTGTAGGACTCCATATCTTTCGGAAGAAGAAGTGGCTGCTCCAGGGCTTCAGTAACTAAACCTGCCCTCCCCCCGTGGTAATTCCTGAGGGAGGTATCCCAGGGGATGGGAGCACCGTCCGGCTCCAATTTGGGGGACCAGGTGTGTGGCTCTCGGCGCAACTCAGCGGCAAGAGCTTCGTCCCGGCTTTCAGTTGACGAAGCCCTTCTGCTCTGCTGGCCCTTGTCTACTTTCTGTTGCTTAGCCCCTTTTGGAGGCATCACCTCCCTCTCTTTGTTAATTGTAATGGGCCTCTTCTTTTTCATATCTGGCAATGGTTTTAAGCCAAGATCCGAAAGAATTTGAGGAGGTGGTAAAGGAAGACTAACGACTGGCTGAGATGTACCAGTCTCCTTAGGCCCAGCTTTTTTGCCCCTATTCTTCATCAAATCCTTCAAGCTCGCCATATCGCCTTCTTTGTCGGAAGAGTCTTCTAAAAGAGCTGTTATCAAGACAAGAGGGCGGACACTAGATTGCTTGTCAACTTCCCCCTCGGTGTGAGAGACTGCGCCCCCGGCCCGTTTTAATGAAATGTTGGGCCAAACCCACGTGAATGGGTGGAGTCGTGTTATTGCCTCTCAAAATGGAGGTTCGACTAGTTATATTTTCCCCTTTAAATTAAGGGTTTTACAATGGAGTCGCTACTTATTTAATTATTGGAAAAATAAGAAAACCATAATTAAAAGAAAAATTCATCATTTTATTAATTTGAAATTGAATTTACATTGAATATAGGAAATCACATGGCTTTGGTCCTAGATACAATCTAAGAAAAAGTACATGACTTTGTTTCCTAGTTACAATCTAGAAATTGAAAATTATAAGGATAAGCATTTGATCTACTAACCCTTGATCTAAGTTCGGAGGCTATGTTACAAGGTGGGAAGGTGTTAAGCACCCACCTTGCCCGGTGAAACCGGTCTTCTAGACTATGGTGACCAACAATCATATCATATCATCCAATATGTCAATCAATTTACATGTTGAATTTAATGTGTGTGTGCATGTGACAAACCCTAATTCAATTTATTGAACATTGCATTTGGATTGAAAAATAAAATTCTAGTGAATGTGTGTGTATGGTGACATCCTAGATTCAAAGATTTGAAAGAATTATTAAACAAATAAGTTTTTTCATATTTTTGATGTGGATTTAAGATTAAAACTAGTGATATGCATGAACATGTGATGAACAACTAAGAACATATGAAGAACATATAAGAACAATTAAGAACATTCAAACACATTCGAGGGAATTTAAATAGTTACTATCATGCTTTAATCTTAAACTCTCATCATGGCAATACAAAAAAACAAGTTAGGGAAGGAGATTATACCTTCATGCAAGATCCATACGGTGGAGGAGGAAATTCTTGGTGGAGGTCCTAAGGGTGGAGGAAAGAAGAAGAACTAGGAGAGGGAGAGTGAGTCTCACTCAATACCTTGAGTTTCAGGAAGACCAAGATATGACAAGACTACTCTACTTCACTAGAACTCAAGAGAGGAGAAGAGAGGGGATTCTTTTTTGGTGTCCTAGAATGAAGAAGGGGGAAGGTTTATATAGTGGTAGTGGAGGGAATATGAATGGAAGGCCATTTAATGAGGGTTGACAAGGATTATGAACCTAGACCTCATTTTAGCTTTGGGGAAAATCCGGTGCATTAAATGGAGAAATTGGTAGGAGTGGGGAGCAAGCCAAAATTCGGTTTTCTCGTAGCTGCTGTAACAGCTTGTAGAGCTAACTTCGAAAAATCATATCTGACCCAATTTTGATCGGAATTGTCTCGTTCTTATGCTCAAATTGAAGCCCCAGATGTCTAGTTTCTGGAAAAACTAACGTCATTCACAGATTCAAAATATTCTGAGAGATATTGAAGAAATGGTGAGTAGAGGTCATTTGTTAGAAAATGGTTTCAGCACAATTAACATTAATAGGTCCCAAATTAGCTCCCAATTAACATTAAATGGCTCCAATCACTCCCATTTCAGAATTAATTGGTTCCCAATTTACTCTAATTAAAAGATAATTACACAAATTACTCATTGAATAATTAATGTTTAATTATCTAATTAATTAGGTGTATGCAACCTCACCATAAAATGTAGTCCTAACCAATTAAATTATGACACATCATTGTTCTCAAATTGATTACACCTATAACCAATTGAAATCAATTGTTCATAATCACATATAGTCGGACTCAATTTGTGATAGTACATCTTAGCCATTAAAACTTGATTTGATGATAACTTTCAATCTAATGGTCCGATTAGGGCTTATGACCAGTCGATTTGATCGTTACAACATCAAGATCATTTTGATGAAATGAGTCCAATGATCTAATGGCTAGAATCAAGATGTATATTTTTAAAATGAAAGTACCATTTTACCCTCCATGTGAGGTTAAATGCGGGTTGCAAAATGGGGTGTCAACAGAATGCCCTTCATTGCCAGAGCTTGAAAAGCGAATGTCAATGTATGAAAGAGACACCTAAGTTTGCAATCAGCATTTAACCGCGGTGAATGTATGATGCATGTAGAAAAAAATGTAGATGGTCATGTTATGGATCAAAATGTGGACCGAATCTTGGGGGAGATTGCCTACGTACCTCTTGGTGGGAGGATCAGGTCCAAATGTAGTTCATGCATGCAAATTTTTTTTTTTTTTGAATAAGTACAAGAAATGCTTACCTGAGGTCAAAAAAAATGGAAGACCAAGGATCCTGACTCATGTTTTCAGAGGACCTAGGATTTTTGGATCTTGGCTCGTGATTTCAGAGGACGAAGGGTTTTTTTTTTTTTTTTTTTTTGGGCTTTGGCTCATGTTTTCAGAGGACCAAAGGTTCTGGATCCTGGCTCATGTTTTCAGAGACCTAGGATTTTTGGATCTTGGGTCATGTTTTCAGAGGACCAAGGGTTTTTGGGGCCTTTGGCTCATGTTTTCAGAGGACCAAAGGTTCTGGATCCTGGCTCATGTTTTCAGAGACCTAGGATTTTTGGATCTTGGCTCATGTTTTTAGAGGACCTAAGATTCTTCGGGCTTTGGCTCATGTTTTCAGAGGACCAAAGGTTTTGGATCCTGGCTCATGTTTTCAGAGACCTAGGATTTTTGGACCTTGGCTCATGTTTTCAGAGGACCAAGGGTTTTTGGGGGCTTTGGCTCATGTTTTCAGAGGACCAAAGGTTCTCGATCCTGGCTCATGTTTTCAGAGACCTAGGATTTTTGGATCTTGGCTCATGTTTTCAGAGGACCAAGGGTTTTTGGAGGCTTTGGCTCATGTTTTCAGAGGACCAAAGGTTCTGGATCCTGGCTCATGTTTTTAGAGACCTAGGATTTTTGGATCTTGGTTCATGTTTTCAGAGGACCAAGAGTTTTTGGAGGCTTTGGCTCATGTTTTCAGAGGACCAAAGGTTCTAGATCCTGGCTCATGTTTTCAGAGACCTAGGATTTTTGGATCTTGGCTCATGTTTTCAAAGACCTAAGATTCTTGGGGCTTTGGCTCATGTTTACAGAGGACCAAAGGTTCTGGATCCTGGCTCATGTTTTCAGAGACCTAGGATTTTTGGATCTTGGCTCATGTTTTCAGAGGACCAAGGATTTTTGGGGGGCTTTGGCTCATGTTTTCAGAGGACCAAAGGTTCTGGATCCTGGCTCATGTTTTCAGAGACCTAGGATTTTTGGATCTTGGCTCATGTTTTCAGAGGACCAAGGGTTTTTGGAGGCTTTGGCTCATGTTTTCAGAGGACCAAAGGTTCTGGATCCTGGCTCACGTTTTCAGAGACCTAGGATTTTTCTAGGATTTTTGGATCTTGGCTCATGTTTTCAGAGGACCAAGAGTTTTTGGAGGCTTTAGCTCATGTTTTCAGAGGACCAAAGGTTCTGGATCCTGGCTCATGTTTTCAGAGACTTAGGATTTTTGGATCTTGGCTCATGTTTTCAGAGACCTAAGATTCTTGGGGCTTTGGCTCATGTTTTCAGAGGACCAAAGGTTCTGGATCCTGGCTCATGTATTCAGAGACCTAGGATTTTTGGATCTTGGCTCATGTTTTCAGAGGACCAAGGATTTTTGGGGGGCTTTGGCTCATGTTTTCAGAGGACCAAAGGTTTTGGATCCTGGCTCATGTTTTCAGAGACCTAGGATTTTTGGATCTTGGCTCATGTTTTCAGAGGACCTAAGATTCTTTGGAGGCTTTGGCTCATGTTTTCAGAGGATCAAAGGTTCTGGATCCTGGCTCATGTTTTCAGAGAGCTAGGATTTTTGAATCTTGGCTCATGTTTTCAGAGGACCAAGAGTTTTTGGAGGCTTTGGCTCATGTTTTCAGAGGACCAAAGGTTCTGGATCCTAGCTCATGTTTTCAAAGACTTAGGATTTTTGGACCTTGGCTCATGTTTTTAGAGGACCAAGGGTTTTTGGGGGGCTTTGGCTCATGTTTTCAGAGGACCAAAGGTTCTGGATCCTGGCTCATGTTTTCAAAGATCTAGGATTTTTGGATCTTGGCTTATGTTTTCAGAGGACCTAAGATTCTTTGGGCTTTGGCTCATGTTTTTAGAGGACCAAAGGTTCTGGATCCTGACTTATGTTTTCAGAGACCTAGGATTTTTGGATCTTTTGGCTCATGCCGATGTGTGTGGGCCTTTTACCCTAGTACCTGCAAAATAAATATTTTCAATTAGTAACAGAGTCATTCATTGAAAAGAATTCGGCATACCTGGCGAATGCCCCTAGTTTAGGACATATTCCATACTTCGATGAATGCTGAGGGTGGACAATTGACTTGATGTTGCACCATTGGAGAATATGGAAGAGGATCATAGCTTTTTATTTCTGAAGAAGAATTTAATGATTTTTTTTTTTGGAAAAATTTGGAAATCTTGAATTTTTTGAAGGAATTGAAAATTTTGATTGATGATTTTTTTTTTTTTTTGAAAGCAACTTAAGCAATACGAGCCCAATGCCCATAGTCCCAAGGCCTTTTTTGAAAATTTCCTTCTTCTTCTTTCTCCTTTTTTTTTTTTTTTTTTTTTTTTTTTTTAATATGGGGATTTGTTCATTATCAAAAATGGAAGGAGATGAAGATAAAGATGGAGTAAAAGTGATGAAGATTTACTCATGATGATTTTTTTTTTTTGGTTGAAAAACCTATCTTTTGAACAAGAATAACTTTGGCTGGAAGTTGATGCGGATTGCTAAGTCCTTGGTTAATTCCTGCAAAAAGATAATTTCAATTTAGCAATAGATTTATTCATTGAAATGAATTGGAAGTACTTACCCAATGCCCCTAGTTTAGGGCATATTCCATGCTTAGATTGAAGCTGAATTTATTTGATGTTGTGACCATTGGGATACATGAAAGAAGATCATGATCCGCCATCCTTGGTTCCTGTAAAAAGACTTTCTTTCTCTAGCTTGTTAGAAACCAATTATTGTGAAAACTTGCACACAATACAAATAGGCCAATGCTCCAAGTTTAAACATGCTTAATGCAAACAAATAGGCATGCACCCAAACAATTTTATCACATTGTTTTGATTTTGCTTCACAAGGTTGTTTGGATGATTGGGACCGGGCCTTTGAAAGGCTGCCTACGTACCTCTCTCGTAGAGGATCAGGTCAAGACGTAGTTCAAGAGAACTGGATTTTGAAAAAGAATGATTTTTTTTTTTTTTTTTTGAAAAACAAATTTTCATTTTTTTTTTTTGGAACAAGATGTGATCCTTTGAACAACCATTTTAGAAAATCATAGTGTTTAAGAACCAAACAAATCTCTTTGATTAGGAAGGATCAAGATCATTAAACTTATGTAATCAAATTTGCTTCATCCTTTTGAACATCATCAGATTAAGTCTCCAAAGGCAATCAAGAAATGAAATGTGATAATATTTATGAATCACATTGTTGGGTGCAAACAGTGAGAGTGCTCCAGGTTTGGAAGTTCTTTTGAGTCATTTTGAGGATTTGAGGAATTGAGAAATTTTGTCCTCGGACATATCATCCGTGGGGTTTGACAATTTTAAGCACTTTTCCTTTTTAATTCAAGAGAAAAATATTGTTAGAGTTTAAGATGCGCCTACAATTAGCAAGACTTCAAGGAGGTCTTATTCATGGGTTGTAATGTAGGCCGGGTTTAGGTTATGAAATGAATGATATAAAAAGGCTCAAAATTCCCTATGATGTTCCCTCAAGTATGCAGTACTCAATGATCAAGTATTGGAGGAGTTTTCCCATTTCTTCTTTGCCATCTTCTCATTAGTCTTCGTCGATCACCTGTATCAATGTTTGTTTTTATGCTCATTCCCTTGAATCATACCTCTAGACTTTCATCTTGTAAAATTCTTCTCTTTTTAGGTTGCATCTTCAAGTTTCCAACTCGGTAGGATTTTCCAATTTTTTCTTTTCTTCCTCTTCATTTCTTTGGCCCTAACTTTTGCCTAGACCGCCCTTTTGGGTTTTTAGCCCAGCGGGCTTCCTTCTTTTTTTTTTTTTTTTTTTTGGCCCTAGCTTTTGCCTAGACTGCCCTTTTGAGTTTTGTTTTGGGCCCTAGCTTTTGCCTAGACTGCCCTTTTGGGTTTTCAGCCTAGCGGGCTTTTTTTTTTTTTTTTTTTTTTTGGCCCTAACTTTTGCCTAGACTGCCCTTTTGGGTTTTCAGCCTAGCAGGCTTTTTTTTTTTTTTTTTTTTTTTTTTTGCTGTTTTTCATCTCTTGATTGAATGAACTATTGCCTTCCTTGTATTTCTCAACTTAATGATTTTCGATCATTTTGATGCACTCTCTAAACTTCTTTCTTGCCACAATGCACTTGCACCTTTATGTGCTTGATGAATCTTTTCCTTTTTTGATGAACTTTCTTTTGGATGAACCTTCTACTCTTCTTGGCATGATGAATTTTAGGTTCTTCAAACTTGATGCACATTTTGTTTTCTCTCACATTTGTGGAATTTCATTTCTCTTTCCTTGATTGAGTGAAAACTCCTTTTACTTTGATGATCTCTTATCTTTAGCTTAATGAATTCTCTACTTGTCTTTCATGTCCTCTAGGAGAGCTTTGTCAATTAGTTTCAAAGTTCAAGGTCGACTCCTCCTTAACATGAGATTTAAGCATGCATACTTTGAATTTTCCCACCCTAGGTTTAGATTTTAGGGGGTTCATGAAAAAAAAGAGGTTAAGTGTTTAAAGGCTCAAATAGGCTTGCAATGGATAATGATCATTCTAGGTATTAAGGTATAATCTTGTTTTACCAAAGACGGCCTCCTATCCCTAGTAATGCTTGCTTGTAGGCACAGTGACTTGAGCTCTTTTAATAAATTCCTCTTAAAAGAAAAAGTATGAATGCTTTATTGGAGACACAAAAGTTTTCAGAAATTTGGAATGAATGCATGAGCCTTTTGAATTTTCTGATGGATAGATTTTCTTTGATTGCCTTGTAAGACCATTTCTTCTTTTATTCAAAGTAATTTAGCAAAAGTGTTTACACGAATCAAATGAAATCAATCATTTCTCAGTACAAGTTGATTGTTCAAGTCTTTAAACATCATAATTTAGAAAAAGTTTTGTCCAAGGGATCCTCATGTACTATTTTGAAAAGAAGACTTTAAAAAATCTTGAAATCTTTGAAAGAAAGAAAAAAAAAATGGGCCTTTTTGAAAAAGTCACTAGGAAGTCCAATGCCCCTAGTTCAAAGAATTAATTTTTTTTAAATGACTTAAGGGCTCAATGCCCCTAGTCCAAAGACTTTTTTCATTTGAATTTTTTTATTTTTTTATTTTTTTTTATTTTTTGGGGAAAGATTTGGAAATCTTGAATTTTTTTTTGAAATTTTTTAAAATATATACATGAACAAAGTACATCAAATGCTACATGGATTTTTAGAATTCAAAGAAACATAGAAACATGGAATAAACAAACAAACTTTAAGCTTAATCATGATGTCGCAAACCAAATGTGGAGTGAGGCAAAGTTGGGTCACTTGCTTCTTCTTGGTCCATTTAGGATGCTTGAACCTTGATTATGATGAAATGGCTTGGGCTTGCACTTAGAAGGCTTGAACCTTGATTATAATCTTTTGATATTTGCTTGAAATGGCTTGGGCTTGCACTTGAAATGCATGCATCTTGTGAGCTTTTGGCTTTTGATGTTGATCATGCGTATACACCTCCAATGGGCTCAAGTATTGGGCTTAGAATGATTCAAGAAACAATTTTCGGCTTCCATACCAAGTAGAGTTCAATCACAAGCCTTTGGGCTTGAGCTCATTTATAGCATACAAGGTTCAAACAATGATGATGGGCTCAAGCGTTGGACCTGGGCTCATCATGGTTCAAACAATGGCCAAACAAATGCATAATGCAATGCAACTTACATGGACCGACCTAAAGGTAGGTTCTATGGGTCATTACAACATGGGTAGAAGGTAGGTTAAAGGTCCCCACAAGCTAGGACGTCGTACCTCCCAATTTGTGACGCCAGGAGCACCGCATTAGTCCGAACGGTACAGTTTGTCCTTATGAACCACCATGGCATAACCATGATGATCCTTGTCGCGGTGGGTGGTAGGTTCACTGCTGGGTATGTGAGTCTCAGGAAGACCACAATCCACGGCTAATACTACCGGGCTTCCGGGCTAGCACACAAATAAAATAAATTTCATTCAAGCAAATGATGCATGACATGCAAAATAATGACATATTAGACATGTTATATACAAAAAAGCAATAAACAAACAATGACATGGTTGGCCACCATAATCTAATTGAAGCTTAGCCCTCAATATCCCCAGTGGAGTCGCCACTATGAGAGACCGCGCCCCCGGCCCGTTTTAATGAAATGTTGGGCCAAACCCACGTGAATGGGTGGAGTCGTGTTATTGCCTCTCAAAATGGAGGTTCGACTAGTTATATTTTCCCCTTTAGATTAAGAGTTTTATAATGGAGTCGCCACTTATTTAATTATTGGAAAAATAAGAGAACCATAATTAAAAGAAAAATTTATCATTTTATTAATTTGAAATTGAATTTACATTGAACATAGGAAATCACATGGCTTTGGTCCTAGATACAATCTAAGAAAAAGTACATGACTTTGTTTCCTAGTTACAATCTAGAAATTGAAAATTACAAGGAGAAGCATTTGATCTACTAACCCTTGATCTAAGTTCGGAGGCTATGTTACAAGGTGGGAAGGTGTTAAGCACCCACCTTGCCCAGTGAAACCGGTCTTCTAGACTATGGTGACCAACAATCATATTATATCATCCAATATGTCAATCAATTTACATGTTGAATTTAATATGTGTGTGCATGTGACAAACCCTAATTCAATTTATTGAACATTGCATTTGGATTGAAAAATAAAATTCTAGTGAATGTGTGTGTATGGTGACATCCTAGATTCAAAGATTTGAAAGAATTATTAAACAAACAAGTTTTTTCATATTTTTGATGTGGATTTAAGATTAAAACTAGTGATATGCATGAACATGTGATGAACAACTAAGAACATATGAAGAACATATAAGAACAATTAAGAACATTCAAACACATTCGAGGGAATTTAAATAGTTACTATCATGCTTTAATCTTAAACTCTCATCATGGCAATACAAAAAAACAAGTTAAGGAAGGAGATTATACCTTCATGCAAGATCCATATGGTGGAGGAGGAGATTCTTGGTGGAGGTCCTAAGGGTGGAGGAAAGAAGAAGAACTAGGAGAGGGAGAGTGAGTCTCACTCAATACCTTGAGTCTTAGAAAGACCAAGATATGACAAGACTACTCTACTTCACTAAAACTCAAGAGAGGAGAAGAGAGGGGATTCTTTTTTGGTGTCCTAGAATGAAGAAGGGGGAGGGTTTATATAGTGGTAGTGGAGGGAATATGAATGGAAGGCCATTTAATGAGGGTTGACAAGGATTATGAACTTAGACCTCATTTTAGCCTTGGGGAAAATCTGGTACATTAAATGGAGAAATTGGTAGGAGTGGGGAGCAAGCCAAAATTCGGTTTTCTCGTAGCTGCTGTAACAGCTTGTAGAGCTAACTTCGAAAAATCATATCTGACCCAATTTTGATCGGAATTGTCTCGTTCTTGTGCTCAAATTGAAGCCCCGGATGTCTAGTTTCTGGGAAAACTAACCTCATTCACAGATTCAAAATATTATGAGAGATATTGAAGAAATGGTGAGCAGAGGTCATTTGTTAGAAAATGGTTTCAGCACAATTAACATTAATAGGTCCCAAATTAGCTCCCAATTAACATTAAATGGCTCCAATCACTCCCATTTCAGAATTAATTGGTTCCCAATTTACTCTAATTAAAAGATAATTACACAAATTACTCATTGAATCATTAATGTTTAACTATCTAATTAATTAGGTGTATGCAATCTCACCATAAAATGTAGTCCTAACCAATTAAATTATGACACATCATTGTTCTCAAATTGATTACACCTATAACCAATTGAAATCAATTGTTCATAATCACATATAGTCGGACTCAATTTGTGATAGTACATCTTAGCCATTAAAACTTGATTTGATGATAACTTTCAATCTAATGGTCCGATTAGGGCTTATGACCAGTCGATTTGATCGTTACAACATCAAGATCATTTTGATGAAATGAGTCCAATGATCTAATGGCTAGAATCAAGATGTATATTTTTAAAATGAAAGTACCATTTTACCCTCCATGTGAGGTTAAATGCAGGTTGCAAAATGGGGTGTCAACACTCGGCGTTCGAAACGTGTACCACTCGAACCTCTTTTGAGGCCTCTCCTTCGAAGGTAAATTTATCAATTTGCTCTTCGAGTGATGAAGTCGAAGAAGCTACACCCGCGCCTTCTGCTATTGGTTGGAGGGAAATCCATTGAACCAGCTGGACGAGCAGTGGTACACCCTGCGGATTTGGATGTGGCACGGGGGGAAGATCGAACGGAGCCAAAAAATCTTTCTTAGCAACGTCGATATGGTTGATGCGATAATCTCCTTGTCTTATTACGTTGCCGACCGGCTGAAAATCGGACGGTTTGGGCGTGTAACCAAGAATGAGGGGAACCGAATGGAATTGGCCGTCTTCACTTACAAAAATTTCCGATCGTAATAGATAGTTGAGCTTGGCGGTGTTTGTGAGACTCAGCCGAGGGGAAACGTGGTCTTTATCTGTCAACATCACAACAGAATTTAGTCAGAAATTTGAAAATAATAACACAAAGAGAGGACAAAATTGTTAAAAAAAAAAGGTTGATCCTAAATCTACTGTTAGCAAACCTAAATCTAGGATGCCCCCACCTAGCTCTCTTGGTCAGGTTGGGCAGTGAAGACTATCATGCCATACGCCCGAGATGATCAGATAATCATCTTTCATCCCTTTGTTAGATTTGGGAAGGCAGGAGACGAGCCTAACAGCGTCGGATCGGGATTTAAGATAATATCCCGCTCCTTTCTGACTATGACACTCGTACATATGTACCACGTCCAGCCAGGTGAGTTCCAATCCTAAATGATGGTTCAAATCGTCAATTGCTCATAAGATTCTAAAGACGTTAGGCACACATTGTTCAGGACTAAGCCTATGGTTTCAAAGGTAATTAGTTGTGATGGGGCCCATAGGGATAGTTATTCGTTCTTCTAGGAAGGCGATGATGGGGATTATAACATCACCCGCCTTTCGATCTGTTAGTATTTTTTCTAGAGGGCAATATCTCAAACCCACATCTTGAGGTATGCAGTATGTGGCCCTAAATTCCTCCATCTGGGCGGGGCTGTCCACCAAATATTGAAATTTACCAATCTCAGATAAACCAGAAAGAGGAGACTCTAAATGTAGTGACTGGGGATTAACTACTCGAAGGCCGAGGAAGCTAGCTGAGGAGAAGATGAAAGGTTTGAGTAAATAAATGAAAACTTACAAAAACTAGATCGGGGAATGATCTTTAAACTTGTAGAGATTCTTGCAAATTCTGGGTTTGATGATTGAAGAGCTTGATGGATTTGAATGCTTTAGTTCACTGGAAAGTCTGAGAATCTGTAAAGTAAAGAAGGAAAAGCCTCTTCTGGGGCTTTATATAGAGACAAACGAAGGGGTAGGAGTCATCCCGCCCAAATTTCGAGGAAAAATCACGTCCGTTGGATCAGTAGTCCACTGTTGGATAACAAAGACAAAACGCCGCTTGGAGTAATTAATAGTGCTTTGGGAATATTGAAACGGCAGCAGCAGTTATGAAGTGTCTAAATCTATGCTACTATATGTGTGAACTCAGATATTTTTGTACTTTTGACGTTTATTCCATAACAAATCAAAATCCTATTTTTTCTCCTCGGATACGAGGGAAAAGTTAAAATTTTGAGGGGCTATTGCGGGGGGTGGAAGCTCAAACTTATGTATTGGGCCTAGGGCCCTATTTGAAGGATACTGTGTGTTTGAAGAGGTGAATGCTGTTGAGAAGGAGTCTGTATGAAAGAAAGACCTAGAAATGAAGGGGGAATAGTCCGAAGAGAGGACCAGTGGTCCGAAGAGGTCATTCTCCTCAGATGCAAAGATTCTTGGTTAATTAAATATCTGGAGGGTTCGAGTGATCTTCCTAGCAACTTCAGTAATCTGGATAAACTTTGGGCATGCTTGGAGATGAGAAGAATAGAGAAATATTTAAAAGGAAAAGCTGCCACCACCATATTAAATGCACTGTATTTGCTTTTTTGGCCGCATTAATATGGAGAAGACCCCTAAACAGTGTCATCTCAGCTACTACCACTCACAGAGAGTTAAAGAGGAGACTTGACGTGACATATATTCAAGTGGATATTTAGATGAAAAACAAGTGGGTGATGAAGATGACGAGGGAGGATGCTATATGAAGGAAAAAAGCCTCTGGCGAAATGGGGGGGGGGGGGAGGGGGGGGGGGGAGAAAAAGAGAGAAAAATGGAGAAAAAGGAGGGGAATAGAGCTCTAAGAATTGTATTCATCTTTCATTCAATAATATTCCTCTTCGGACATCAAATTGAAAAGCCTTGAAGTGTGTTTTTATATCAGTTCCTTTTTTAACACCATAGTTAACTATTGTTTGGTTCACAATCAGCCTAGCTTTTTCACATACTCTCTACAAATTTATTGTTCTGGGTTCATTGGGCTCATATCCAAACAATTTGGGCTTGTGCTACAAAAACAGACCCTACAACTTTAATTAGCTTTTTAAGTCACAATTGGAATTTGAGACAATTTCCCAGCAAAATACACAGTAAGTGGGTAAAAATGATCAATCATCTTCCTTTGTAGTATATTTTTTTATAGTTCAAATTAAATATGAAAAATTAATCCAAAAGTATCATTAGCTTCAATATAATTTACTTCTTTTAGTGGGGTGGAGAATCCTGAAATTTGGCCTTAAAAAGGAACGGAATTTGACAGTCAACATCCAGGTCTCAAATCAAACAAAGATGGGCAAAACGAGGGCCGAGCTAAGATTTTGCGAACGTGGTTCTAAATGGGTAACTTTTTTTTTTTTTTTGGTGCCTTAAGGTGAATTTTTGACCACTAGTTCACTAAAATATAGTGTCATAAATGTATTGAATATGTTAACCACAAAGGGGGGTGGTTATGGGCTCCTTTCCTAATAGATACGTTAGTTACATTCGTACGATCTGTTGATTAAAAAAAGAAAAGAAAAAGAAAATCTTTGTGATATATAAGGATAAAAGAAGGAGATTTTAGAACAATTGATTGATACCTTTGGGCTCTGGGAGTATTAATGACATTTAAGATTCAAATCCCATTCTCCCATTAATAATTATCAAATTATTAAAAATAAAAAATCAAACAAATAAATAAATTAATAATAAGGGACTCATGACATTATTTTTGTATAAAGGATTTGAAAACTCACGTTTTTAATAACAATTGAAATTCAATTTTCTTATATGGTGATAGTTTTATCAATTGGACAAAAGGTTTAACTTGAATAAATTTAAAATTAGAAAAATTAATTGAACGAAAATAAAGTTAAAAGATTGAAATGAATTTCAACCAAATTTAGAGGATGTAATTTACATTTTATCCTAAAACTAAAATCAAATTCATATTTCTCATTGTACTATAACTCAAAGCAAGTGGAAAAATATTTTGAGCTTAAAATAACTACTAAGAGAAGACACACGTGGCACTAAATTCCTATTGCCTCTATCCCTCATCTAATTTTTTTTCTCCTCCCTTGTGTTTCTCTAATCTCTTACATAGTTTCAAACTTTGGGTTTTTGTTATAAATCAAATTTCAAATATTAAGAAGAATAGAGAAAGAAAGTTGAATTTTACATATGTTTTTTTAAAAGAAATTAAGGCAATTCGATGATATAAAATTTACTAGGTATTTTGATAATTGATATACTTAACTTTCAAACCTTTTACTTTGATTTATTTTGGGTAATCAAACTTCATAGTTGAATTTT
This sequence comes from Quercus variabilis, assembly GCA_030445155.1. Taxonomy (NCBI): domain Eukaryota; kingdom Viridiplantae; phylum Streptophyta; class Magnoliopsida; order Fagales; family Fagaceae; genus Quercus; species Quercus variabilis. The sequence continues at coordinate 46,736,874 of CP129449.1, read as the reverse complement.
CATACCTGGATTAATCTCTTGAATTGATTGTTATTAGCTATGAATTGAATATCTTTGTTTCTTTATTTTATTAATATATGAAATATACATAAATGCATATAGGTAATTGAAATTATGGAGAAATATAAGTATAATAATGTGTTTAGATCAAATTTTAGGCTGTACGAAAAATAAATTGTATGGATAAGTACATTACTATCTAATTGTTATATTTATCTTTGTTGATGTCAATTAATTTTTTTGGATTAATTTTGCTTTCAAGTATGTGTTTTAATCTTGTCATCTTGAAACTAAAATCTTAGCTCCGCTACTAGCCTCAAAATGCAACATTGTTCCTCCAAGAGGAAAGAAATTGTTACTTTATCAATTCATACCAATAATTAAATTGGTCTCTACTTTTTTTTTTGGTTATTTATTTTACTAAAGGGAACTCTATAAACGTTTTCCTACTTTAATTTTGCCTTGCAGAATCAAAGTACCCCATATTTGAATCTGGGGAAGACGTGGAGGACTTGATAAATCATATTAATTGAGAAAATCCTTGATGAATCCCCCAGCTTTTCTTGTGGCGTACGGCTAATATTTCTTCAAAAGATTCCGTTGGATTTGACTGAGAAAGTAACAAATTGAGGGATATTTTTTTTTTCTCTTTCTTTTGCTTATTTCCCAAACATAGAAGGGGAATTTGGCTGGTGTCCAAAATAACGGGGAGAATTGTGAAATTCCGTAAACATTAAGGGGGGAAGTGCTTTTTCCTAAAAAATAAAAACAAAAAATTTAAGATTTTTTGAAGAATATAAAACTTTTGGGAGAATTTTTAAATTTAACAACTGAAACCTGATTATTCACCTGAAAATTTGTTGCTGTGGTTGACTTCATCTGGGCAGAGGGTGAAAAAAAAAATTCGCCTAAAACGATTAGATTGAGTGACCCATTTATGCCAAATCTGAGTCTGATCAGCCTGTGACCAGCCTTACTTAATAGGCATTTGTTTGGAAGCTTATTAAGTTCTGTTTTATTTTATTTTTGAGTTCGACTGTGACTAAACTTATAAAAACTAGCGGACGCTACTTTATCAATGGAGAATTCGCTCCAATATTGGTCTTTTTAACCACCTCCCTGTAACCTGTTGAATCAAAAAGCAAAGAAAAAATAAAATAAAACCACCTCCCTGTTGTAGGTGGTGGGCTATATAAAGGTACAAACTAGCTTGCTAGGTTTGCCATATAACAATATTCTCCCATCAAATCTCATGTGTCACGTAATCCGGCGGATTGCATGTATACGTATATTTTATTGTGATTTAATCATGTACCTATTATTTTCACAGTTTCAAGGGAGATACGAGATATCTTACCAGATCTATCATATAATATAGGTTTTTGTATTCATCAAAAAAAAAAAAAAATATATATATATATATATAGGTTCTTGTTAACTAATTCCTTATGGAACTAGGTAAAGGTGTATTTGATACTTCATTAAATATGATTTTTTTCAAACTTTTTTTTAATACATTTTATAAAAAATGATGTCAAATTATGCACAACTTAAAAAAATGGTAAATTGCAAAGTACACTTTTGAAATTTGGAGTTTGAATTTTATACCCTAAAATTTAAGAAATTTAATTTTACACCTTAAAGTTTGGTTTTGTTAGCAAAATAACACCCTTGGTGACTATTAAGTAATACCTCATCATGCTGAAATGTTTTTATTTTTATTTTTTTGGGTGCCAAATCAGCCCTTAAATGAAGCCGTTTTGCCCAAAACTCATAACACAAACTGCAAATTTAATACGACACAGCTTCACAGCTATTTCCAAATTCAAAATGTCATGAACACCTCATTCTCAACACCCCCCCCTTTTATTTTTATTTTTATTTTATTAATCAAGTGACTGTCTTTAAATTTCAAGATAAAAATAGATTTAAACAATTTCTTTTCTTAGAAAGATAAAAGATAGGCAGATTAGTCAAATAGTTGGCGTGCCTCACTTAGCCCAGTTTGGAGCATTTATCAACTCAAAAAGTTAAGATCTTCAACACAACAAGCAGATACCCAGGATAAAAAACGAAAAACAAAAGTAAATTAAAATAACAAATGATAAATCCATAGAATTCAGATGAAAAAAATTGAACTAAGAAGAAAGAAGAAAAGGAATATTAATAAGAATATAGAAAAGAAAAAAAAAAGAAACTAAGATCTGGAGGTTGGGATGGGGTTATGGATTAAAAAGATGATATTGTGAATGAAAACACAAAAATCGAATAAAGAAAAGTAAAGTTGAACTGTGATTCAATGGGGTGCTTGATTAAAAAAAAAAAAAAAAAAAAAAATACTGTGTTGCCAAAATTTGTAAAAAATAGATTTGGAATGAGCTGATCATGGGGTTTAAGTTTGGGAATAGCTGTGAAACAGTGTTGTATTAAATCTGCAGTGTGTGTTGTGAGTTTTGGGCAAAACAGCTTCGTTTAAGGGATGATTTGACAAAAAAAGAAAAGAAAGTCAACATGATGGCATGTCGCTTTATAGCCAAAACTAATTATGGGTGTGATTTTGCTAACGGAACCAAACTTTGGGATGTAAAATCAAATTTCTCAAATTTTAGGGTGTAATCCCAAACTTTAGAAGTGTACTTAGCAATTTACCAAAAAAACAATATACACAAAAATAACAATGAATAGTTACTTTCAAATTAACGAAAAATTTATAAATATATTTTATTTTTGAAAAAACATTGAATTATAGTTCATATATATTTCTTTTACAATCACATTTTATAATCCATGATTAAATATTTATTATTTCTTAACATGTACTCTTGTGACACTCAAACTAAATTAGTATATATAAAAAAAAAGGTTTTGTTTTCTACTTTGTATTGCATTGTTTTTAGCAGAAGTAAGAATCAGACTTTAGTGGTGGTTAAAATCGGTTTGGAATTGAACATTCAAATCCTCTAGATAGTTCTTCTACCCATTCGTCTAAAGACTCTAAACTAGCAGATAAACTACTTGCCTAGCAAGGGAATGGACAAGTTGATTGCCCTTCCATTTCACATGATTAAAAGTAGAACAATGTAATCTAAGCATTAGATATCGAATCTCAATAATTTGCCATGACTGTTGGGAAAGTTGGGTGTATTAATTGAAATCATATTAACAGAATTTTGACTAAATGCAAGATATGCCAGAATTTAAATGAATATATATGAGATTTGATAAAGAGTAGCTAAAACATAACAACTTCATGCGTGCATGCATGGCAGAGAAGTGCTTAGCACGCGTGGATGCAAGTAATGGAAAGGAAATTGGCATTTCATCGTGCGGCACTTTGTAATTGTTTTGTGCCTACTCTAAAGTTTCCTTGTATGTACAAAATTTGGCTTCTTCGTAAATTCTTTTAATGGTCCAAACCCCACTAATTAATGGATTCCCCATGCTTTGTACAAACTTCCATGATTCAGATTGTTTGTTCTATATATAGTTGCTACTTGCTAGTAATTGATAGCTCTTGGAGTTATTTGTTAAAGTTTTAATATTCATTTAAGCATCTCCAAATTATGCTATGAGAAAGGAGAAATTATTAGGTCCATCCTGACCTCCCAACCAATAAAATACTATTATTTACACAAATATGAAATCATCTGATAATTTATATTTTTTTATTTATTGTGCTGATTAGGAAACTCATTCATACATTTGCCATTTGCATAAATAGCATCATCTCATTGATCAAGGAGGACCACATTAGCAGTCCTCCCGGTGTAAATAATAATTTCTCTTGAGGAAGGTGGAGATGTAGGACCTGCACATTTGCCATATAAGATTCTTTGAGAGATTAATCAAAGCTGTCTAATTCATAGAGCTTATCTCCACAAAGATCTCTAATAATTATAATGTAAACATTGATGGAGTTTATCTCTATCCTATCAAAAAGGGAACTGCAAGTGACATCTCTACAAATTTGCATTGATTTAATGGGCCAAAATGAGCATTTGCCCATTTCGCCCAAAACAAGTAGCAAAATGCTCTTGTTCTGAAATTATTTGTCCATATGCCATTGTTTTAAACTTGATTTTTTAAAAATTGAATTTCAATGAAAAACTTGATTTTTAGAAATTCAAGTTATAGGCAAAAAACTAAAAAAAAAAAAAAAAATTACAAGGAACTCAAGTTCCATGTAACATTTTGCAAGTAACTCGATTTTCATTAAATCGAGTTTTTCATTGAAACACGATTTTTTAAAAATCGAGTTTTAAAATAGAGGCATTTTGCTAGATAGTTTCAGAACAGAGACATTTTGTTACTTGTTTTGGGCGAAAGGGGCAAATGCCTATTTTGGCCTGATTTTATGTGTCTACATTACTTTTGATTTGATTTTTTATATTCACAATGCCTATTTATAAGGTTTCAATAATATTTTTTGCCTACTCTAAAGTTTCCTTGTATGTACAAAATTTGGCTACTTCGTAAATTCTTTTAATGGTCCAAACCCCACTAATTAATGGATTCCCCATGCTTTGTACAAACTTCCATGATTCAGATTGTTTGTTCTATATATAGTTGCTACTTGCTAGTAATTGATAGCTCTTGGATTTATTTGTTAAAGTTTTAATATTCATTTAAGCATCTCCAAATTATGCTATGAGAAAGGAGAAATTATTAGGTCCTTCCTGACCTCCCAACCAATAAAATACTATTATTTATGCAAATATGAAATCATCTGGTAATTTATATTTTTTATTTATTTATTGTGCTGATTAGGAAACTCATTCATACATTTGCCATTTGCATAAATAGCATCATCTCATTGATCAAGGAGGACCACATTAGCAGTCCTCCCGGTGTAAATAATAATTTCTCTTGAGGAAGGTGGAGATGCAGGACCCGCACATTTGCCATATAAGATTCTTTGAGCGATTAATCAAAGCTGTCTAATTCACAGAGCTTATCTCCACAAAGATCTCTAATAATTATAATGTAAACATTGATGGAGTTTATCTCTATCCTATCAGAAAAGTGAACTGCAAGTGACATCTCTGCAAATTTGCATTGATTTTATGGGCCAAAATGAGCATTTGCCCATTTCGGCCAAAACAAGTAGCAAAATGCTCTTGTTCTGAAATTATTTGTCCATATGCCATTGTTTTAAACTTGATTTTTTTAAAATTGAATTTAATGAAAAACTTGATTTTAGAAAATCAAGTTATAGGCAAAAAACTTAAAAAAAAAAAAAAAAAAAATTACATGGAACTCGAGTTCCATGTAACATTTTGCAAGTAACTCGCTTTTCATTAAATCGAGTTTTTCATTGAAACTCGATTTTTAAAAATCGAGTTTTAAAATAGAGGCATTTTGCTAGATAGTTTCAGAACAGAGACATTTTGTTACTTGTTTTGGGCGAAAGGGGCAAATGCCTATTTTGGCCTGATTTTATGTGTCTACATTACTTTTGATTTGATTTTTTATATTCACAATGCCTATTTATAAAGTTTCAATAATATTTTTTGCCTACTCTAAAGTTTCCTTGTATGTACAAAATTTGGCTACTTCGTAAATTCTTTTAATGGTCCAAACCCCACTAATTAATGGATTCCCCATGCTTTGTACAAACTTCCATGATTCAGATTGTTTGTTCTATATATAGTTGCTACTTGCTAGTAATTGATAGCTCTTGGATTTATTTGTTAAAGTTTTAATATTCATTTAAGCATCTCCAAATTATGCTATGAGAAAGGAGAAATTATTAGGTCCTTCCTGACCTCCCAACCAATAAAATACTATTATTTATGCAAATATGAAATCATCTGGTAATTTATATTTTTTATTTATTTATTGTGCTGATTAGGAAACTCATTCATACATTTGCCATTTGCATAAATAGCATCATCTCATTGATCAAGGAGGACCACATTAGCAGTCCTCCCGGTGTAAATAATAATTTCTCTTGAGGAAGGTGGAGATGCAGGACCCGCACATTTGCCATATAAGATTCTTTGAGCGATTAATCAAAGCTGTCTAATTCACAGAGCTTATCTCCACAAAGATCTCTAATAATTATAATGTAAACATTGATGGAGTTTATCTCTATCCTATCAGAAAAGTGAACTGCAAGTGACATCTCTGCAAATTTGCATTGATTTTATGGGCCAAAATGAGCATTTGCCCATTTCGGCCAAAACAAGTAGCAAAATGCTCTTGTTCTGAAATTATTTGTCCATATGCCCTTGTTTTAAACTTGATTTTCTAAAAATTGAATTTCAATGAAAAACTTGATTTTTAGAAAATCAAGTTATAGGCAAAAAACTAAAAAAAAAAAATTACATGGAACTCGTGTTCCATGTAACATTTTGCAAGTAACTCGATTTTCATTAAATCGAGTTTTTTTTATTGAAACTCGATTTTTAAAAAATCGAGTTTTAAAATAGAGGCATTCTGCTAGATAGTTTCAGAATAGAAACATTTTTTTACTTGTTTTGGGCGAAAGGGGCAAATGCCTATTTTGGCTTGATTTTATGTGTCTACATTACTTTCGATGTGATTTTTTATATTCACAATGCCTATTTATAAGGTTTCAATAATATTTTTTCAAGGACAAAAAATACCAAATTATTTCTTGAACAAGAAAAGCTCTTTTTGAATCATTGTCTTCCACACCAAAAAAAACTCTTTCCTTATAAGTTAAGAAGACCCAAATCAAATATAATTAGGAATTTGTGGCAATTTCTAACAAACAAAAACAAAGAACCATATGAATATTTCCTGTTTTTTTTTTTTTTTTTTTTTTTTTTTTTTTTTTTTTTTTTTTGCATTGATGTTAGGTGCTTATATGACTTAAGATCTTACGATTTCTTATATTCAAAATGTTACAAATTTTTGTATACTTTTTTTTCTTTTTCACCGTCTTTTTGGGTGCTTAGGGCTGCGGTTTTAATTAATGTGAGATTGTTTGTGAACCAAGTGTACTGGCTAGCATATTTTTATCAATATTAAGTGATTTTGAGAGCAATAACCAAAAGATTTTCTTTGAGAGATTAATAAAAGCTGTCTAATTCATAGAGCTTATCTCCACAAAGATATCTAATAATTATAATGTAAACATTGATGGAGTTTATCTCTATCCTATCAGAAAAGTGAACTGCAAGTGACATCTCCGCAAATTTGCATTGATTTTATGGGCCAAAATGAGCATTTGCCCCTTTCGCTCAAAACAAGTAGTAAAATGCCCATGTTCTGAAACTATTTAGTTATATGCCATTGTTTTAAACTCGATTTTTTAAAAATTGAATTTCAATGAAAAACTTGATTTTTAGAAAATTGAGTTATAGGCAAAAAACTTTACAAAAAAAAAAAAAAAAAATTTACAAGGAACTCGAGTTCTATGTAACATTTGCAAGTAACTTGATTTTCATTGAAACTCGATTTTTTAAAAATCGAGTTTCAAAATAGGGGCATTTTGCTAGATAGTTTCAGGACATGGATATTTTGTTACTTGTTTTGGGCGAAAGGGGCAAATGCCCATTTTGGCCTGATTTTATGCATCTACATTACTTTTGATGTGATTTTTTATATTCACAATGCCTGTTTATAGGGTTTCAATAATATTTTTTAAGGACAAAAAATACCTAATTATTTCTTGAACAAGAAAAGCTCTTTTTGAACCATTGTCTTCCACACCAAAGAAACTCTTTCCTTGTAAGTAAAGAAGACCCAAATTAAATATAATTAGGAATTTGTGGCAATTTCTAACAAACAAAAACAAAGAACTAGATGAATATATATGTGTATATATATATATATATATATATATATTTTTTTTTTTTTTTGCATTGATTTTAGGTGCTTACATGACTTAAGATCTTACGATTTCTTATATTCAAAATTTTACAAATTTTTTATACTTTTTTTTTTTTTCTTTTTCACCGTCTTTCTGGGTGCTTAGGGCTGCGGTTTAAATTAATGTGAGATTGTTTGTGAACCAAGTGTATTGGCTAGCATATTTTTATCAATATTAAGTGATTTTGAGAGCAATAACCAAAAGATTTTCCCCATCATTGATTGAAGTTGAATGGATATGAATTATGAAAAGCAAACTAAAGTAATAGTTGACCACAGCATGAGAGGCCGACCACAGAATCTAGTATAAAAAAATTGATAAGAAAAAAGGTTATCTTGGCAAGAATTCTGTGGTAGTTGACCCTTACCTGGAATCCTTGTTCTCATCTCACCACTTTATAATATTAAGACAGACGTGCAAGGGAGCTATCAAAAAAAAAAAAAAAAAAAAAAAAGAGTTTGCTCCTCTTTCGGCCCCATTAACAGGGGCGCAGTTGGAATTTTTGTTTGCGAGCTGATGATGCCACATATATTTGTCAAAACCACACCTAGCTCAACCATGCTCAAGCACACACAAAATCTTAATTTTTTTAAGGAATGTAATAAAATATTTAAATTTTTTAACATTAGAATAAGTCATAATTTACAAAAATATTATATCCTAAATTATTAACTTTAACAGAATATATAAAAAATGTCTAATTTAATATTAGACATGTACAAAAGAATAGAGAAGATAAAATATTTAATATCTTTTTTTTAAAGTTATGCTCCATTAAGATTTTTTATAGAATAAAATCCATCGTGAAGCTCAAATCCAAATATAAACATATACTTATTTGACATAAGACAAAATGTAATGCAATGTCCGATCAAGTTTAAACATAATAAAAAATGGCCGAAATTCCCTTGAGACCACTAAAATCAATACATTCAACCCCAAATTTCACCAAAATAACTAAATGCCCAAACGATCATCATAAAAATTGGATCATCCCAATTTAATATAAAAGGACCAAAATGCCCAAGGATCACTAAAATCACTAGATTAATCACTAGATTTGCGCAAAACTTCACGGAATGACCAAAACACCCTTGGGACCAACTAAATCTCTAATTAAGTCCTAATGGTACTCTTAAAAAGAAGAGTTGGTCAACTGGCCTAAAATGTGTATTTATTAAAATTTTTAAAGGTTTCATTCCCTAAAAATTTGAATTGCCCAATGCTACTTTTAAAATGTGTATTTATTATTATTATTATTATTTTTTGAATTTTAAACCACTATTGGGGCATGTTAAGGTAATGGCTTGGTTAAATTTTGGGCTTAGGCTTTATGGGTCAAAAAAGGGGCCGTAGATAATGGGATGATTAGCCCTAACTAAGTTGGGGATGGGTATTATGGGCCACGTAGGTCCTAGCTTGGGCCTAAGAGTGGACTTAGGTGTGCTCTGTGTGTTGATCATATCATATGCTGGGTTTAAACACAAGTTGGGCTCTGGCTGAAAGGTTATTAAGCTCATACTTAACTTTTGTTTCGGTTGATTGGAGATTGGGCTTGGATAATAGTTGGACTTCATCTAACCTGACCCTACCAACCTTGTACGTACGCAATCTGATAGGTCAATTAGTTTGCATGAAAATCCAAGATTCATTCAAAATTGTTACTAGCTCAAATGGTGGAAATAGGCGAATAAGAGACAAGTATTCTTTTTTCCCTTTGCCTCTTCTCTTATAAGATTGTTCCTTTTCTCCCATTTTCCTCACTTTCTCTCTTCTCTCATCTCTCATCTCTCACCTCACTTAAGCCTTAGCCATGGCCATACCACATTGTCCCATGGTTGCGATGAGCTACCTATTACTACACCAGCAACACCTCATTCCCCTCCCCCTCACCAACCCCCCCCCCCCCCCCCCCCCTCTCACTCTTTCCTTTTTGACTTTTTTCCCCCTCTTTCTAAATTTTCTTCCTTTCTCTTTAATTATAACTCCACCCATCCTCTACTCTCTTTTCATCTATTTCCCTCTTTCTCTCTCTCCCCTATCTCTCACATTATTTTTAGGCTAAATTATTACTTTTGACTAGTGACATATATGGGTTGGCTATGGGCTTTCAGGCTCTGGTTGAATAGTGATGAGTCTATATATGGTGGTTTCAATTAAGGGAAATGAATTTTAAATATGTTAGGGTGACTTTGTGGCAATGGTATTCAATAACATAATTTGACCCTATAAAAAAGCTCAATAGTTGTGTATGGACGGATTGAGGGGTGGTTCAGGGAGAAGGTAATGAATGCACTAGCTAGAGTTTCAGGCAAATAGAAATAGAAGGATTATGCCTTGAGTCATACCTTTATAGGAAGAATGAGGGATAGTGAGAAAGATCGTGTAGGTAACTTGGATAATGTACTTCTAACTCAAAAGTCTTGGATGTAAACATAAAAAATTTGATTTAATGTTTTTGTATAATTTCATATAAGTTTTTTAATAACCCAAAAACATTATTTTTTCACAAGTTTTATATATATATATATATATATATATAAACAAATCTGATTTAGATCACAAAATTCTTAAAGCAACAGATTAATTAACTGATAAAAAAATTACTTATTGATACCACACAAATAAGTACTCCAACTGCGGTTATCCATCATTGAAGAATGACTCAAGACATCGAACAATAATAGAGTAGGAGCATTTTTCTAGGAACTCAAGTTAAATATGCTAATATTACACATTAAAGTATAAGAATAGTTTTAAAATACATAATATATATATATATATCTCAATCAATTTTAGATAAAATTAAATAATGAATGTTATTTTTAAATGTCTTAACATATACCATATAAAATAAGAGAAATATAATAACAACAAAAAAACTAAATGAATATTTTTTTTTTTTGTTGGGATGGATGCAAAAACCATTATTCATTTAGGCAACAAGGAAAAATTATAATTTCATCCATTGCGGTTTAGTTCTATTACAATTTAGTCTATGAAATTTCAATTCTTATATCTAACTCCCTCAAGTATGGATTAAAATGAATTTTTTAGGTTTATGTAAAAATTAATAAAAAAAGGTAGTTAATTTGTGTATAAACAATTTACTCCTTTTGGTTTGGCTCATTCACAATTTAGTCCTATAGGTTTTCTTAATTGTTTCATTTTGACCTTTAAGATTTGGAATAAAATAAAATAACCATTAGTGGATACTTTGGATGAAATCCTAACAGTTTTATTTTTGATTTATAAAGAAATCAAATGGGACCAAGTCCGAGTTATGGGGCCAATAATGATAAAACACTTTGCATGTATCAAAGTTTCAAGATCTTGGCATAAAAAGATTTTTCATAATGGCTAGCAAATAAAAAAGAGAAAAAAAGAAAAGAAAAGAAAAACTTCAATATCAAATAATCTTTTCAAAGAAATCAATCCAGAACCACATATAATGTTAACATAACACTAACAAAGAAAATCTCAAGAGTCTTCTGGCATTGGGTATCGGCACAAGGGGCATAAATGACTCGTCTTCAACCACTTGAAGATACATTTTTCGTGATAGATATGCAAGCAAGGCATGCGAGTGACTTCTGAAACAATATGAAACTCTTCCATGCAAATTTTACATACTTGAATCGAGTTTGACCCTCCTTGAAACCTAACCTTCTCCAAAGCTCAAATGGAAGATTTCGCTGCGGAATGGGCTTAGGTTCTTAAGTCTCTATGGAGTGCAAAAGTCTCATATCATCGTCCGTCTCATCCTCATCGCTTGAAAAATCCAAATCTTGATTCGTGGGCATCCTTATTACACGTTTCACCATTAGCATCATATCCACAACAATTGGCATCCTTGATCCCCTAGCCGATGCAGCAACACTTGTTAATTTTTTGTAACACAGGAGCGTGATATCTCTCACTGGATGTCCAAATTGTTGGAAAATCTAGTTTTGCATCTCATACAAAATACATAGTAGAAGGAATAATCATGAATCTACTTTATTCATGAGAAATAACATGTCCTATGTAAATTTTAGAATTTAAGAACAAGAGAGTATACCTTGGTATGGTGAAATTCTAAACAAAAGATTAGAAGTATTTGTGAACACTTTTAATTTTCACTCCAATTTCACTTTACGCCCAGGAAGTGTGCTCTCTCAATCAGTTTCCAAGGGAGAATAATCGAGTGGCTTCTACCCACATATCCACACTATTTCACAATGATGTAACATTTATAAAATTTTGTATGTTTCTCCAGTTGTATCTAACTGATTATCTAATTGGGCTAGCCTTTTGGGCATTTTCAATTGGGCTTTAATGTGTGGCTTGGAGTGGGACCAAAATGGAACAATTAAGACTCAAGCTCCAATGGGCCTTGGGTTTTTCTGTCAATTTTTGACAAGTTCAAAGTTACCATTAATTATATTTAATACCACTATATAAATATAATTGTACTCTAGGCCTTATTAATAAATTATATCTTAAGACTTTATTATACATATAACCTCTTTATAAAATATTTGTAGTAATACAAAATCATGAATGTTGCCTGCCACTTTGAAAATTACTACATCTTAATCTTTAAGTACCCGGTTTAGTCCTTTAAGTTATTCATCATATATTTATGAAATCCAATTTCATAAATATATACTTTAGTAATTCCTTACTAAAGTGGTTAGGCCTACCACTCTAAATAACCAAATCCATTAAACTTATCTTAATGGAATATTTTATATCTACATTAAGTGATTATGAATTCCATTTTGAGAATATATATATGTTTCATCAACATTGAATGTGGTTGCCCAACATACTGAGATTTTGATTGTGACTTTAGATCTCATTTCTGATATATCAAAGTAACCTACACCTCATGATTAGGTCCATTATTCTCTCAGGATTAAGAATTCATGCAAATAAAAGTCGTGATTTATTATTCATTTGGCAGTCGTTAGGATAATAATAAATCTTACTGTGGTCCAGTTTAATATGTCTTAACTCTTAAAACATATCAACATATCAACTAGAAGTCTTTACTTTCATGATTAAGACAAATCTTCTTAGTTGATATGTTATAGTTTTCGCAGATGAAATGCCCAATTTCATCACTGACTATGAACCGAAATTCTGAGTTTACAAAAAACTTGTGATCTATATCTTCTGTGACTAAATCATATAAATCACATATTATGCATTTCATAGACTATATAATAATGTCCAAATATTTATGTTATCATTATTTTAGATAATAATAAAAACAATTTTATTAATCATAACATCAAATCATACATAATGTCATACATAGTATCATATAATAGAATTTAAGAGCACTAATCCTAGCACAAGTCGTGAAGCAAACATAAGTGATCACCATTGTCACGCAACAACACCTTATCTTCTTTGGACAAGAAGGCAGATACCCTCTTAGGGAATGTATTTTCTAAGGAAGTATGTGGTTCAGGACTGTCGCCTTTGTAGATCTCTGATTTCACTAGTGTACGCAGTTGAAATTTGATGGGGAAGACATTCAACATCGTTGTCATGAGATGGTGGCTGCTGGTTGCTGCTGGGTTGGTCTCGTTGCCATACCAAGAAATTAGCATGTTCAGAGATGGAGGGGTGGACGTAGACGGCGTGGTGTCTGAGTAGAGACATGCTTGATAGTCAGTAGGAACAAACAATAGTGAAAGAAAATGTAAGTGGATGCTAACAACAAAGAACTCTCTGAGAAAGAAACTGAGAGACTTTTGGAACGTAAGCCTAAGCCTACGTGTGTATATATAGTCGTGTTGGGATACCAAATCAGTCTCGGAATAGATTTCCTATTCGAATTAGATTTAGGACACAAACTAAATTACCATACAATATATATATATATATATATATGTATATTACAATAATATGTTTCATATTCCTCCTAGATTGAGGAAACCAAATAAGTCTAAACTTTTATAAGAAAATAAAAATCGCAATTTGGTTTAACTTTTACTAATATCAATATTTTAAAGAAAAACACCCTTAATCAAACGGTACCCACCTCGATGAATCCCCTAAAATTCGGCAAAGGACAAAATGACAAAATTTGACACCTGCTCTGTTTTGCTTCTTTTTTGTAGCACCATATAGTACCAGTCGCGGAGCCAAAATTTCAATTTAAGGGGGTAAAATCATAAGGCAACTTTGAAAACACAATTAAACTACAATATATAATAGATATTTAAAATAAATAAACTAATATATAATAATGTAATCTTTATGCGAAACGTAATATAATATAAATGTGAGGAAAAATATAATATAAATGTAAACTGTGATTTACTTTTCATGCTAATTACTTGGTTACCTTGACAAGTTTTCATATTTTAAAGTCAATAATGATTTCTTTGTTTTCAATAATTTTAAATATTTCTTTTCTATGTATGTAGCTAAGAAATCGTTCATCTATTGATCAACCATTCATTTTTTTAATCAATTTTTAAAATTTCATTTCTAAAAAGCCTCAAAGTTCATTACCAAAACAAAAAATTTGAAACAATAAAAGAGTCATGAGATTGAGGGGGGAAAAAGATTAATGAAAAAATGCAAGCTTTAGAGATTTCATGTCATGAAAAAATAAGACATAATTTGAAATTATGGATCCATTACTTAGAGTTAAAGTACCATGAAATATTTTAAACTCAATTTAGTAGATGATTTTCATTTAAACTTAAAAAGTGTGATGAAAATTGAATTTCAATAGTTGTAAAAGACTAAATGTTGTATATCTCCCTTTAAAAAAAGTAGTAAGTATCAATGTGTCCAATATTATCTCTTCGTATCTTTTTTCTTTAGTAGGATATTTAGTAAAACTTTGTTGATAAAAGTACAAGTGTGTAACCCATCTTATGACAACACAACAAGTTCATGCATGTGCTGTGAGAGAATAACAAGCCACCTCATGAGGCACTATCTCTCACAAACATACATGATATTAGCTCAATAGAATGTAAAATCTCAATTATTCAAACTTCAGGTAGATGATAGACGCATATTACGCAGCTCTTTGTATCAGAACATTGTGGTAACCAATTCTAATTCTTCTGCAGGTGTCTCGAGCTGTTAAGTAGCTCTTTGTTTTGTTTTTAATATGTATAAATCAATCTATCAAATTTGTATCATTTATGTTGTTATACTGAAATTATGGTTGAGAATTTGATGTTAATTGGTTGTCTTGGAAATTTGTCCAAAACTTCTTGGTGTGGAAGCAAAATAATCCAAGAATCCTATACTAAAGGAGTTTTGGGCGAAGGTCGGGGGGTAGTTGCCCCCCCTCACCCCCCCTGGCTTCGCCTTTGCTATATACCCAAGGTTAGCATTTTGTTGTTATATACTCTTCATTTTCATGCTTTCTTCCTGATTTATCATTTATCATAATCCAGGTTTTTTTTGGGGGTGCCATTATAGGGTTTAGCCCCTTAATATTTGTAGAAAAAAAAACATCTTTACCCAATTTATTTGTTTATTTAAACCTATATAAACCAGATTTGTTTAACCTAATTAATTAGCCAAGTAGTTACTTAGGTTAATTATTCAGATCTAGGTTAAACTCAAGCAATCATATCACAAAGTGCAGAAATATAAAGAAGATAGCGATATGATGATTCAGGAAAACCAATGAAACCAACAATTTCAAGGTAAAAAACTTGGGGAGAATTTATCCTAACTATCCTCAAGGAAAACAAATTCACTATGATAGAATGGAAGTTTTACAGATTTTTACCCTAAAATCTAAAGCTACCTCTTGTACTACTTACTCACACGACCACATGTAGCTTTGAATCAACGGACTCTTCTATCTGAATTTGTTGAACACAAACACCCACGTTTGTGACTTTGAGATCCCACTCAACGGTTTTAGATCACTGTCAGTAGTTGATCTTTATGATGCAACTTGTCTCCACCAGTTCTTGATTGTAGATCTAGCTTTTGGTAGATGCTTGTTGAGTTAGAAGGCTACGGAAACTTCATAAATCTCACAGGAGTAACTCACAAGACTTCCAAGAACTTCTGAAACATATTTAGGGTTTTTCTTTTATACTATGAAGTGTTGGATACAAACCCTCAACATTTTTGCGGGCTAAGGGCCTAATTTAAATTTTGCAGAATACGACTTTCAATCGGTCGAGCTTTATGGATTCTGAATTCTTCTTTCTGTAGCTTAATTTTTCTTGAAACTTGACTTGAACAAACTTGAGCATTGTCTAACACCTAATCTAGACATGTTTTTGTTCTCAGTTTGCCAACATACATAAATTTAGAATATAAACATTTAAACTAAATATGAACAATCTGCCCCTTTGGCAATCCATGACAAAACAATCATAAACATGAATTGCTCAATTCAAGAACTAACCCAATCACAAGATGTTGCCCTAATACAATTCAATCACAATCTACTTTCTATAAGTTGCCAGAATAGGTAGCAGCATGATGAATGAATTAACCTGTAAATTCTTGAAATACTAAAAACAAACCATAAACACATGTTTGGAAAATACAGTATAAAACATGGTATGAAATTGATTTCACAAAAAAAAAAAAAAAGAAAAAGAAAAGAAAAGAAAGAAAGATATCCAATGAGAATCATCAATATCAATAAACATCAAGTTTGTGAAACAAGAACTTAAAATAAACAACAAAACCAAAAAAAGAATAAGAAAAAGAACTGAACATAATACAACTCCCCTAGCTGCAAAATCTGCCCTCCTCCAAAGTACAAGAGCTTTACACATCTACTCCCCCTTTTTGTTATGCATTGCCAAAGGCAACCATTAAGGATTCGAGGGTAGAGGAGGTGGAAAAGATCTCCTATACTCAGTAAAGTCCACTCTCAAGGTAGCAACCTCAGTGAGAAGCTCATCCAATAACTGTCCATGAGTTCCCTAAGTTATCATGAAGGTCTCCATCATGTCACAAAGAGAAGGAGAAGGGGCAGAAGGATCAACATCAAAAAAATCCACATCTACACCATCCTCATCATCATCAAGAAGTGCAACTGAGGGATCAAAAGGTATATCCTCAGTAGTAAGATCAGGAGGAACATCTGTAGCTGTAGGCTTTGCTCTCAGTCTCTTTGTTGTACCAACACTTAGTTCAACAGTCTTCTTCTGTGCACTTTGCTGTCTAAGAAAGGTAGCCCTTATAGGTGCAATGAGGTGGACCAACTCTAGGGAAGGAAAGCGCTCTAGCTCTAAGTAGTCTAAGATCCTACTGATACAAATTGGAAAGAAATGACTTTGCTTCCTAGATTTTTTCCTATGCACCTCAACAATGGTTTGAATGAAAAGAGAGGGAAACCAAATAGAACCATTATTGATGAGGGCATACAAAAAGACACAACTCTATATAAAAATGGTATGCACATAAGAGATTGGGAAAATGCTATGGCTTGCTATCCTAAAGAGCAGCTAGTTAACCTCAATTAACTCTTGAGAGTTGAGTCTAGGCTTAAAACCCCAAGTAATAGTTCTTCCACAAAGAAGAGACATGACATCATCTGTGGGAGGATTCTCAGTGTATGGATATATAGGTCTACGAACAAGAGGCACATGAAGAGCTTCAGATACTATTTTTGTAGTTATCTGGGATTCTTAGTCAAGTAGTGACCACCGGATATAGTAGAATGGGTAGAGAGATTCGAGTAGAATTCTCGAATTAAGGCAGCAGGAGGAGGAACACGATCATTACATAAAGATAACCAATTCCTAGACTCTAGATTACGATGGATAGAATGATCTAACTTCTCTAGATTAATCCGCCTTTCACCCTAAATAGACCTATATTTAACAAAGGATTCAAATTTCTTAGCATTTTGAATAGAATTGAACCAAATTTAGCAAAATCCTCAACTAGTTTAGAAGTGGACTCAAGGACTCTTTTGGCTTTGGTTTTGATATTCCTAGATTTCTTAGTAGCCATATCTAAGATCTAAAGAGTGAGGAATAACCAAAATAGAACACAAAACCAAAGGCAAATTGCATTAGAGAGAGATAAGCAGGATATATATATATATATATATATGAAATCTTTGAAAAACTACATGATGCATGGTGCAAATACTTAAATGATGCATGAACTAATGCATTGAGGTATTCAATTTCTCATAATTTTGAAAATATTAACCCAAAAATTCAAGTTTTATGAAAAATCCCCAATTTTTAAAGAACAAAAAACTTAATTTTTCAAAAAACACACAAATTGTGTGATTGATCATCATAACAGGTATAAAACATGTTATAAACAATCAATCAATCAATAACAATGGTCAATTTTACCTAATTTTATCCAATTGAACAAAATCCCCAAAATTTCAAGATCACATGAATCCTAATTTTGAAAAATTTCATAATTCATGAAAAATTTCAAATTAAAGTAGAGGAATCATGTATATATCATGCATAGACAAAACCCATTGAACAAATTAACTCAGAACACCCAAAATCATCAAAATCCCCAAATTTTTAAGTTCAAAAATTTCAATAAAAATGAATGATTATGCATAAAAGAATGTAATTTGATAAAAAAAAAAAAGAAGGGTAAAAGAGTCATACCAGATGTAGAAGAAGAAAACCCTTAAAGCTTTTAACTAGAAAAGACCCAAAAAAAAAGAAAAAATGTGTTTTAAGAAGGGATCAAGAGGAATCGAAGAACAGAAGAGAGAAAGGAAAAAAACTAATCTGTCAAACCCTTAAAAATTTGAAAATTTTGAATTTCGATCGGTCGAGAGGAATCAAATAGCAATTGAAAGGGTGTTTTAAAAATTTTCAATTGATTAAAGAGCAATCGAATAGTAATCGAGAGAGACAGAGAGTTTTGGCCTAAATACTAGACATTTTTGATCGATTGAGGAACAGTTTCGATTGATCGAACTAGGATTTTTTTTTTTTTTTTTTTTTTTTTTTTGTTGTTGTTGTTGAAAAACTTAGAATTTTGTAGAAAATCAACTGAAAACCTTTTTTTTTTTTTTTTTTTAATGATATGAAATGCATATGAATGCTTCCAGAAGATTTCAAAATCAATTTACTAGCAAACTTTTCAAACTTTTCACAAAATAGAAGTATAAATCACTTGATTTAAAAACTTCTAGAGTTTTCTTCAAATACAACTCAAACCACAAAAAAAAGTATCAAACATCACTTTATGAGAAATTAAAGATGGCCAGATTAGTCAATACACAGTCATATGTACTAAGTTTAGCATGGATTTGCGTATAGTGTGTGCAACTAGTATGTGTATAAAGTACATAAAAGTTGATATGTAGATAGTAATCAAACAAATTTCTACATCATCAATCACATTGGTTTGAAAGTGACAATCACCTAAAGAGTTAAATTATATAACTCTCACATCTCCTAGAAAGCACGCTTACAATCATGTAAAGCATTTTGATTCCTTTTGCTTTTGCTTTTTCTTTTTCTTTTTTATTTGTTTTTCTTTTGAGCACAATCAAAGAAATCATGCATGGGCATACAGGAGATAGAAAATAATAGCCTTGTTACACATTTTTTTTTTATTCTTTTGAGAATAATACCTCGTTTAATCTTGGTGTGCAATTGCTACACCTTATTGAGCACGACTTTTATAATTTGCATACATGTATTCATGATTTGCGAGTAACAGTGATAAGATGGTTATTTATGCATTTTTCCTAGGATTTTCTAGTCCTTACAATCAAAATATGTGACATGAAAATCAAGATCGTTTGTTTAAAGACTATAAACAACTCACACAATTAAGCACTACATAGCACGACTAGTAAAGTGCAAAAAAATTGCTCATCAAAGCTAAACAAGGTACACAGTCATGAAATGTAAATTTCATCAGCCAACCTTAATTACACACTTGGGGGTATGTAATACAATTTTTTTTTTTTGAATTTTCCCTTTTTCTGATTTAGAAAAAATAAAAACTTAAAAACATCCTAAACAACCTAGAATGAAATGCAAAAAAGAAAATCCTAATAAAAAACATTTTTTCCAAAGGATTGAGAGATTAAGCACAAGGACCATAAGGTTCACTATAACCTAGGGGCATGTGATAACACCAATCACTTGACGAAGGGACTCAAATCTACTTCTATCAAGAGGTTTGGTAAAGATGTCAGCATTTTGATGCTCAGTAGGGATATATTTAAGAGCAACAATTTTTCTTTCCACAAGGTCCCTAATGAAGTGATATCTAATCTCTATGTTTTTAGTCCTAGAGTGTTGAACATGATTCTTAGATATATAAATAGCACTAGAGTTATCACAATACACAACCATGGTATCCTGTGATATGCCATAATCACCTAACAACTTTTTCATCCATAGAAGCTATGAGCAACAACTTCCTGCAGCAATATATTTAGCTTCTGTAGTAGGCAGAGAGATAGAATTTCGCTTCTTACTTATCCAAGCAACCAAGTTTGTCCCAACATAAAAACCCCTACACGTGATGCTCTTTTTTATTTTTTTATTTTTTATTTTTATCATTGGCATTGCCAGCCCAACTAGCATAAGAGTATCTAACAAGAGATACATTTGATTCTTTACTATAGAACAAACCAAAATTACTAGTCCCATTCACATATTTGATTATTCTTTTAACAGTAGTTAAATGTTACATTTTAAGATTAGCCTGAAATCTAGTTCAAACTCCAACACTAAAAGATATATCACGATAACTAGCAATAAGATATAATAAACAACCAATCATGCTTCTCTGTAGAGTAATTCCCACAGATTGACCTGATGGATCAATCCCCAGTTTGGTGTTGGAGGTTGTTGGGAAATTTAGACCTTGGTTAATAGAATTAATAAGTTTTAAACCCAAGTTGTTAATTAGATTTATTGTAAATAAACCTTGTTAAAACAAACAAACATCAATATCATGTCAATATCATGTACAACGAAGTAGTAAATAAGACAAGATATGATGACCTAGGAAAACCAATAAAACAAAATAGTTTCATAGTAAAAAACTTGGGGGGAAACCTTCCCGTAAAACAATCCAATATAATAAAGAGAATTTTTAGATCTAGTACAAAACCTTTGTCCTTAGACTCTATAATTCCCATAGATGAACTGACAGTAGAAATTTTCTACTGCTTTAGAACCTCTAAACTCTTCAATATATGAATGCCACCCTTTTGCACGGATTCTAGTACGTGACTTACCCATGATGCACGGCTCCCAGTACGTGACTTACTTCAGCAACTTGAAGAAGTTGTTGGCTGCAAAGTTCTTTACTTCATCAACAATGAAGATCAAGAAGTACTTGGTTACAAAATCCTAAGGCGCAAAGATGTAGTAGCTTTTTTTAGAGAGAATAAGGCACTTGGTCACTTTTTGCATGTGTTCTCCTTGTATTCTCTTATGTGACGACTTGTAAAATAAGCCTTATATATGTCTAGGGTTATGAGAAAAGAAACCCTACACATACATGTCAATATGGGCCGAAAATCAGATCTGGAAATTCTGATTTCGTAGATTTCAATAGATTTTCTGTTGAGCTTCTTTCTAACTTCTGTTGAGCTTTAATGAACATCTTTTCTTCACTTGTTTCTTGGTCCAATCTTCATGGTTTTAATACTTGGCTTGAATAATATATTTCTTGAATTACTGAACCCATCCTAGATCTATCCAATTACAAGTAAAGTACGTTTTGTCAAAGGTGTAAGGTAGAAATTTATCAACCATCTTGTTAGCTTTATTCCGTGCCAATTTGCTTGTAATTTAGCACTTAGTAATCCTATATTTAGGTGGGATTATTGTAAGGGTAGTGTGTGAGAAGAGGTGAAGAAAAGCTCAAGTATGTGCAAGAAAGCAGGGTTTCATGGCTAGGACTCGTGGCTGACTTGCGATTGGCAAGCCACCAAATGCAGTCACGTGAGAAGCACACAGGGAAGCTGAAGGGTCGCACCAGCTGTCGCACTACAGGACAAAAGTCCCAGGCTGGCCAGGCCGTTATGTTGCGACTTGAACTTGCGACTTGGACAAGCCGCGAGGTCAAGCCGCCAGGTCAAGCCGCCAATTAGCCCCGTTTGGAAAAAACTGTCTCTTCATATTCTAAACACACACCACTATATATAGACTCTTATACCCACTAAATGTAGAGAGCTTCTAGAGAGAATTTTGTGAGAGAAACCTTAGAGAAAAATAAGATTGTCTCATCCCCAATCTTTACCTTAGAGACTCTACAAATTCCTCTACTCTCTTCCTCTCTATTGTCATAACCTTAAGAGGTCATTGACCAAATCCTTATCTCACCACACCTATGTCTGTGAGAAGGTTCATTTGGTGCTAAGGGAAGCAGTTTGGAAGGAACTAATATACATTGGTTGATGCTATGGTCTAGTAGCGGAATCCGGGAATGTAAAGAAGAAATAGGTTCGGCGTAACCTCGTTGGAGCAAGAAACTTGAAGGGCTTAGGTACTTAGGTAGATTAGGCTTGGAGGGTCTTCTGCTGTTCATGTATTCCAACTACATTCTTTAGTGGATTATTTGATCGCTTGGAGGGCGGTGGAGAGGTTTTATGTTGAGGACTTCGGTTTCCTGTTCGATAACACATCGTGTGTTATCCGTGTGTTTGCATCTTCATTCCCTTTATCTTTGCCTTATATTTACTGCTGTGGATGTGTTTATATTTGGCATAGATTAGTTATCAATTCTGTAATTGGCTTATGTTCATGTTCCGCACATTAATTGTTTGATTATAAGCTTGAATTTGTATTTTATAACTTGGGGTCTAAACGTTCAAGGGTGTTTTAGACACATATTGAACTTTCATTTGGTATCAGAGTGGGTACACTTGTTGTGGTTTAAATACTTGAGTGTGATCCTTGACCCTTTTTGAGATAGATAGGTCTCAATCCTTAAATGTTCCACCATTTTTTGATAGTAACAATTATGCCTTCTGAAAAGTTAGAATGAGAGCTTTTCTATGCTCTATTGATGACACCATGTGGGATGCGATTGAAATAGGTTGGACCAGGCCGGAAGCTGAAAAATCCACCTGGGATAAGGTAGCTCTTGCGGCAGCCAATGCTAACAGTAAAGATTTAAATGCTATTTTTTGTGGTGTGTCTCCTAATGAATTTCATAGGATCTCTCATATGACCGTAGCCAAAGAAGCTTGGTAGATTTTGGAGACTACATATGAAGGTACTAAGAAGGTAAAGGACATAAAGCTCCAAATGCTTACCACCAAGTTTGAAGAGCTCAAGATGGGTGAAGATGAATCGTTTGATTCATTCTATGGGAAGCTCAACGAAATTGTCATTGCTAAGCTCAATCTTGGTGAGAAGATTGAAGATACTAAGGTGGTGAGAAAAATCTTGAGGTTCTTGCCTGAAAGCTTTAGAGCAAAAGTCACAGCTATAGAAGATAGTAAAGATCTGGATGAGATCAAAATTCAAGAGCTGATTGGGTCTCTTTAAACATATGAGCTTGGACTGCCTTCCCACAAAACAAGTAAATCGCTTGCTCTTAAAACCATCACTGAAAGAACGGATGATCCTTTCGAAGAAGATGGAGTGGAGAAGGAAGTAGCATATCTTGCAAAAAAATTCTGCAAATTTTTGAAGATGAAGAACAGTGGGAAACCATTCAACAGAGGGAAATTTTCATCTTTAAGAGGTGATAGGAAAAAGCTTACGAGGAAAGAAGGTAAGGTTTTTTAATCTCCTTTAGACATTGTGTGTTTTCAATGTAATGGCCATAAGCATCTCAAGAAGGAGTGTCCAAATTTCTTGAGAGGGAAAGGCAAGGCGTATGCCACAACGCTAAGTGATATAGACTCTTTGAGTTCTGATTCTAAAGGGAGTTGTGACGGAGAAGGAAACTACTCCGCATTCATGACCATTGCACATGTGGAGTCATCAGATGATTTGGGTTCACTTGTGAAGGAACTTGGCGAATATTCTGATTTGGAGTCCATTGGGATTGTTGAAGAATCAGAGGCTGAAGAAGAAGAAGATACATCTAGTTTTCAAAAGAATTACACCTTACTTCTTGAGAAATCCAGTGAATATACAACGGTGGCAAAGGCGGCTGTGAAGAAGATGAAGAGAGCCGAGGAAGACTACAAAAGTCTGCTGGTAAGATACAAGGAGGCAAAGTGTGAGATTGAAGCACTTAATGGTGAGTTATCAGAAGCTTACACAAAAGTGAGGTTTCTTGAGCAAGAGGTAGTGCAACTCATGCCAATGTAGATAGAGTCTCCTCCAAGAAACTGGATGATGTTATTTCATCTCAGAAACATGCCTTAGACAAGTCCGGTTTAGGATACACCGAAGGAAGTAGCTCGTCAGCCAAGGTCACCAAAGAAGTGAAGTTTGTGACGGCTAAGGAGACGACTGTGGATAGGTCCAGTCTTGAGAAAATTAAGATTGAGAAGAAGAATAACGTGGCTGATCAACGGGTGATAAATAAGTCCCGTAATCAATCAGAATCCAGATATGAAGCTAGAGGGAGATCAGTTCCAAGATCACAACAGGGTCTGAGAACGTAATATGTTTGTCACTATTGCAGATTGCAAGGACATACTAGACCCAACTGTCAAAACCTAAGAGCAGACAACAATGCACGTGCACCTTGGTCACGAGAGATAAGAAATGACATGAGGTCTTGGGGTGGTGAGCAACCAAAAAGTTAAAACCGTGATCCAGGAATGATGGACGTGATGAAGATGATCGGTGCCTTCACCAATTGCCTGGAAATCTTCACACAAAGGTTTGATAGTCCTAACTCTCGTACCCGATCCGTCAAGGATATCACCCCAAACGCACGTGACGTGTGGGTGACAAATGGTACTCATGTATAAGCATTACAACATGTCCATGCATCTATACTTCCCATGTTTGCAAATTTGCTTGGTTGTGTGCTTCTTGCTAGTATTTAAGTTGTTATTTTGTGTGTGTGTCTTTGGTTCAAATGTTTTTACATTTTTGTTATATTTTTGATCAATCTCTTACTGCTTTTGTGTCAACAATCCAAAAACACATAAAAAGTAGAAAATCCAAAAAGTTTGATCGGTTTTGTTGAAGTTTGTCTCAAAGCATGTTTTGCCTTATACCTTTGTACTAATGGCTTTATGCATTTAACGAGCTTAGCTTGTCTCTCATGCACTTATATCATTGTGGAAGAAATTCTGAAATCTATGTAACTGTTGTAAATAGATCTTCAACCTTGTCATGAATAATTAGTGAATGGTTTTGTTGATCTTGAGACATGCATAGACTCATACCTATATATCTTCCCACTTTTTATTTTTATGCTTAAAAGAGCTCTCTAAATGTAAATCTCCAAATGAAAAGAGATATAGAGCTGCAAAAGTCTGTCGCACATACTAGTATTCGACTAGGAAAAAGGGAAAGCGACCAAAATAAAATGTTTGATGCCCAAAAAGCCAAAGGCTAACTCATCAATTGAAATATAAAAAATTTTAGGCATCTATCTCAAAAAGAGATTTTCTTTGCTCAAACAGTGCAAATGATATGTTGAATATGGAGCCAAATGAAAAGCTTCAAAGAATTGCTATCAAGTGCTTGTGGGAGGTCATATATGCATGTTTCTATAATTGAGATAGGTCACATTATCTAGTGCTAGTTGTGTATGCCTTGATTGAATTGATCATTGAAGCTTCACATTAGACTAAGGACTATCTCATTTTTGATATCCACACACAACACACAAGTCTATGTTCAATGAATGCCATATTCATTTGTGTGATTGTACTTGATTAAATATGTTTTCACAGGTTCAATCTTTGTTGATCAAACACAAAAAGATTTTTGAGTGTTTTAGTTTGTTTTTGGAAAGTATTTTGTTTTTACAAAATAGTAAAAAATTTCAAAAACAGTGTTGCCCTGTTTTGGCGACTAGGTCATGGGTTAGTCCAGTCGCATGCTCCAGTCACGAAGCTCACTCCGAGAGTTTTCGTGGGTCACTGGTGAGTCAAGGCTGAAGTCGTGAAAAAGACTTAGAAAATTTTCAAAAATTTGAGTTTTTGTGGTTTTCGCGGCTTAGTGTGGCGACTTGTTCATGGGTGGAAGGTCCAGTCGCGAGAGGTACACAGAGATTTTCGTGGCTCCCTTGGCGACTATCTTGCTAGTAGACTTTCCAGTCGCGAAAAACACTTAGAAGATTTTTTGAAAGTCTTGTTTCATAGTGTTTCACGGCTTACCCTGGCGACTTACTGGCGACTTGATCCAGTCGTGAAAAACGCGTGTTTTGCGTTTTATGGATAGTTTTAAAAATTGTTTTTCAGTTTTTCCCTCGAAAATTTGTGACTGTTCATTGTCTTTCCCAAATCACTCTTTCAAACACTCCGTGTTTCTTTGAAATAGCTCTCATTTTTGCATCATGTCCTCATCAAACACCAAGAAAAAGGTATGGGTTTTCTTTCCTTTACTTCATTCTTACTGTTTTTGCATTTTAGGTTTTTGTTTTGAATGCTGCATCTGTGATTCTGCGATATAAAATGTTCAAACTTGGGTTTGCCTAAAATGTTGAGATTGATTGTGTGAGGGTATTTTTTCTGTTGCAGTGGTGTTTCAGAGATTTGTGTGGTCATCAGGTTGCTAATATTTGGTCTGAACATTGATATTTGTTAGAATTTCTTTCAGGTATATGGTTTTGGGGTTTCTATATTTATCTCTGAATATGGTGTTAGAATTTTCAGGTTATTTGAGTTTGTGGTGTTTATGGTTGGCATTGTTTTTAGTTTAAAACAACTGATCTTGTTTGTGCTACTGTTTTTAGTTTCCTTCTTGACATAGGCTCCAATCTATCTGAATGTGTTTTACAATGTCATTTTTTGCTCTTGACTGCTCTTTTGCTGTTTAAACCTGTTTGATTTGATATATCCATCCTTTGATGATCAACTGTACTGATTTTGTGTTCTATCTGGTCACTCTGTTACTCTCTTTGTAACTAACTTGTTACTAATATTTGTGAATTTCCACATTGTGTTTTGTCCTGTTATAGCCTTTTC
Organism: Quercus variabilis; assembly: GCA_030445155.1. Taxonomy (NCBI): domain Eukaryota; kingdom Viridiplantae; phylum Streptophyta; class Magnoliopsida; order Fagales; family Fagaceae; genus Quercus; species Quercus variabilis. The sequence continues at coordinate 46,710,019 of CP129449.1, read as the reverse complement.
TGCTTGTTTATAGATGGCTGCATCACCTACAAAGAAGAAGACCACTGCTAAGAAATCTAACAAAAGAATGAAAATGGACCCTAACCTATTTAGGTCTATTCAACACTTTGAGAGATATAGGGATTCTTTTTCAAAAGGAACCATCATTCAGGAAAGATTTGTTGATTTCAAGGAGTTAAAGGACACTTTCATTCCAGCGTGTTTTGAGGGTAGAGGTTGGGAAAAACTGCTGAGTGACCTTCCACCTGTGTGTGACCCTCTAATCAGAGAATCTATGCAAATGCTGTGATAAGGGAGGAGGAGTTGAGTTGTTAGGTGAGAAGAAAGGAATTTACCTTAGATGCTTATGATATTAATAAGGTTCTAGGGCTTGAGGGATTGGAAGATTATGAATTCACTAACTACAAGGACAGAATGCTTTCTCTAGAAACTATCCAGAAAAGAATTGGTAGGGTTATAGAAAAGAGATGTCTCAACACTTCTAATTTTCCTAAAGATATGAGGTGCTTGACCACCATAATGATGTACAATCTGTACCCTATAAGGAAGATGACTACACTGACAAATGCCAGAGCCATCTTTCTCATGGAACTTAAGGAGAAAACCTTTATTGACATTAGTTCTCATATCTTTGATACTATAGTGGATGAGACTAGATCCACCTCAAGACCTAAGCTGATTTTTCCTAGCCTTCTCATGAGGATTTTCAGAGAAAAGGGTGTTGCAATTCCTCAGGATATCAGTCCTTTGCCTCCTCTATTAGAAATTAACAAATTTATTCTCACAAGGATACAAAGTCGTCTTCCAGGTGAAGAAAAAGAGGGTGTTCAAGAAGAAGATGAACTCAGAGAAGTTCAAAACCAGCATACTGAAAGGATGACAGCAATGCAGGATCAGCTGGATGTACTCTCAGCCAAGTTTGACAGTATTCACACTAATCAGGAGTAGTGACCCCTTTGGCCATTTCGGTCAAAAAGGGGGAGAATTTTTGGGGTAGCTCTTGAGGGGGAGTGCTTGTTTTGAAGGGGAGTGCTTGTTTTGAAGGGGAGATTTCTTTATCACTTAATGTTTTTGGTTATAGTTTTGATAGTTTGTTGATTAACTATTGTTATTATAGGTCCTAGTCTTGTTTTGGTTTAAACTCATAACTCTTGAATGTGTTTAATACTTGGTTCATTTGTATATTGATGATGTTAATCAGTTAAGTCAGCATATGTTCTGTTTTGTTTATACAATTTGTACCCATGTTGCTTATGTAAGCTTTAAGGGTTTGGTTGTATGCACACTTATAGGCCTTTGTGGTTTGTGCCATGCTTTATGCAGCCTTTGTGCTTTGTTAAATCAGTACTTCTAACCTAATGCTATGCATTCTTTTTTAAGTACTGTCACTCTTATGCTTTTGTAGGATTTTTCCTAGATGCACATACTTCATATATTGTACATTGGTTGAGTGTTGGTCATTCAAGTGATTTGCCTTGTGTTTGTCATCTTGAATGTTCGGATGTTCATTCCAAGTGTGAATGAGCATTGTGATCACTTGGTTATAGTGATTGCATGTTTTGGTCTTGCCATGGTTTATTTCTTTATTCCATTATGCTTGTTCCATTTGCTTTACAAGTTTTCTGCTTACAATGAACTTATTGTGTTGTTATGTTTCAGGAGTTACTTGTTTTATGGTTCTAAAGCTCCACAGATTCTAGAGTTAGGTGTGAGTAAGTTTTCCAACTGTTCCCAACTCACGCGTTAAGTCTAGAGTTTGTTTTAGGATTTTGTCATGGAATAGTCAAAGGGGGAGATTGTAAGGTTGAAATTTATCAACTATCTTGTTGGCTTTATTCCGTACCAATTTGTTTGTAATTTAGCACTTAATAATCCTGTATTTAGGTGGGATTATTATAAGGGTAGTGTTGAGAAGAGGTGAAGAAAAGCTTAAGTATGTGCAAGAAAGTAGGGTTTTGCGGTTAGGACTCGCGGCTGACTCGCGATTGGCAAGCCGCCAAATGTAGGCACGTGAGAAGCACATAGGGAAGCTGAAGAGTCGTGCCAGCTGTCGTACTACAGGACAAAAGTCCTAGGCTGGCCAGGGCGTTACGTTGCAACTTGAACTCATGACTTGGACAAGCTGTGAGGTCAAGCCGCTAATCAGCCATGTTTGGCAAAAACTGTCTCTTCGTATTTCAAACACACACCACTATATATAGACCCTTATACCCACTAAATGTAGAGAGTTTCTAGAGAGAATTTTGTGAGAGAAACCCTAGAGAAAAACAAGATTGTCTCATCCCCAATCTTTACCTTAGAGACTCTACAAATTCCTCTACTCTCTTCCTCTCTATTGTCATACTCTTGAGAGGTCATTGACCAAATCCTTATCTCACCACACCTATGTCTGTGAGAAGGTTCATTTGGTGTTAAGGGAAGCAGTTTGGATGGAACCAATATACATTGGTTGATGCTATGGTCTAGTAGCGGAATCCGAGAAGCTAAAGAAGAAATAGGTTCAGTGTAACCTCGTTGGAGTAAGAAGCTTGGAGGGCTTAGGTACTTGGGTAGATTAGGCTTGGAGGGTCTTCTGCTGTTCATGTATCCCAACTATATTCTTTAGTGGACTATTTGACCGCTTAGAGGGCGGTGGAGAGGTTTTATGCCAAAGACTTCGGTTTCTTCTTCGATAACACATCGTGTGTTGTCCATGTGTTTGCATCTTTCTTACCTTTATCTTTGCCCTATATTTACTGCTGTGGATGTGTTTATATTTGGTATAGATTAGTTATCAATTCTATGAGTGGCTTATGTTCATGTTTCGCACATTAATTGTTTGATTATAAGCTTGAATTGATATTTTATAATTTGGGGTCTAAACGTTCAAGGGTGTTTTAGACACATATTGAACTTTCAAAAGGATTAGCCAATTTACATAACATATGTCTCTAACAATATCCACATATGTTCTAACAGTGGTCATTGGCATTTAACATGGGTTGCATTTGCCAATCCAAATCTCTTCACAAGATTTTTGTCATATTTTGCTTGGTTGATGTAGATTCCTTTGTCAATTTGCTTCACTTGAAGACCTAAGAAGTAGGTCGGTCCACCCACCATGCTTATCTCGAACATATTCTTTATATTTTCAGCAAATGACTTGGCAAGATCATCATTAGTTGATCCAAAAACAATGTCATCCACATAGACTTGTCCCATAACAAAATGTTTCTCATCCTTATGAATAAAAAGAGTACCATATGCACTTCCTCTTTTAAATCCATTCTTAGCAAGATAAGAAGTTAGTTTGTCATACCAAGCTCGAAGTGTTTGTTTAAGACCATACAATGCTCTTTTCAGTTTGTACTCATCATTAGGTCTATATGGATCCACAAATCCTTTAGGTTGCTCCACATACATTTCTTCTTGTAGCATTCCATTCAGGAAAGCACTTTTCACATCCATTTGAGAGCTTGAAGTTCAAGTAACATGCAATGGCCAAGAGAATTCGAATAGACTCAAGTTTAGCTACAGGTACAAAAGTTTCATCAAAATCTAATCTATTCTTTCTACTTGAGTATACCCTTAAGCAACAAGTCTGGATTTGTTCCTTATAATAGCGCCATGTTCATCAGACTTATTCTTAAAAAGCCATTTGGTGCCAATTACATTTATTCCTTGTGGTCTTGGAACCAATTCCCACACATCATTCCAAAAAAATTGATGAAGTTCTTCATGCATGGAGTTTATCCCATATCTATCTTCTAAGGCTTCATCAACTTTCTTGGGCTCCATTTGAGAAAAATAACATGAATGTGTAACAACATTCAGCACTTTTGATCCTAATCGCATATTCTCATTTAGGCTTCCTAAGATGTTGGTAGTGGGATGATTTAGCCTGACCCTTAAAGATGGCCCTTTTACTAAGGATGTTGATGTGTTGTTTTGTCCAGCAGGAGTACTTGCTTCACCTTGTTTTAGTATTCTGTCATGAACAAGTCTTGTTGGTTCTAACATTGCATCATTCATAATTTGTAATTCTAGATCTTTGTCTTTACTTACATAATCAGTAGGTAGAGTGTCTTCAGCATAATCCTTTCAACTTGCTATAATCTCTTCATGTAGAACTTCAGTGGATTGTTCATCATTAATAACCATATTAGCTGATTCCATCATTGTTTTAGTCCTGAGGTTGTAAACTCTATAGGCTTTGCTTGATGTAGAGCATCCAAGAAAGATCCCTTTATCACTTTTAACATCAAACTTTCAAGATTCTCACAATCTCGAAGAATGTACCACTCATTGCCAAATATTCTGAAGTATTTTACTACAGGCTTTTTCCTGTACTCTATTAAGTATGTGGCATGCAGTATTCACAGCTTCTCCCCAAAATGACTTGGCCAAATTCTTATTATGTAACATGACTTTAGCCATTTCTTGAACCACTCTGTTCTTCCTTTCTACAACTCCATTTTGCTGAGGAGTTTTAGGTGTAGAAAATTCTTACTTGGTTCTTTGATCTCTGCAAAGGGAGTTAAGCTTAGAGTTTTCAAAATCTCTACCATGATCACTCCAAATACGAGTAACTATTGTGTCCCTCTCAATCTAAAGTCTCTTGCATAGATGTATCATCTTCTCTGGTTCTTTAGACTTATCTCTCAGGAGTATTACCCAAGTATATTGTGTGAAGTCATCTACCATAAAAAGTATGTACTTCTTCCCTCCAAAACTTTGAATTTTTGCCAGACCCATCATATCAATATGGGGTAGCTCTAGCGGTCTTGATGCCTGAACCTTACTTATTGATGGATGTTAAGATCTTACTCATTTACCAATTTGACATGGTCCACAGATACTTTTCTCAATCTTCTCAAATTTTGGTAAACTAACCACAACTTCACACTTAGAGATCTTCTAAATTTTCTTGTGACTGGCATGTCCCAATCACTGATGCCATAAATCAACTTGATTTATTTTCACACTCTAGCAGTTGTGAGTGATGCTTGGTGTTATACCATAGCAGCTATCAGCAGTTCTTATTCATACATAGATGCAATCATCTCCATCATCTACTATCTCACATTCATTCTTCATGAAGAACATACTCAGTCCATTGTCACAAATTTGACTAATACTTAGTAGATTTGCCTTTAGTCCATCCACATACCAAACATCTTCAAAAACTAGTAGCCTTGGAATATTTATAGTACCAATACCATGAATGACAGATTTGCTTCTATCTCCAAATGTGACAGTTTTTATCTTTCCTTTAAACAAAGTCTTGAACAATTCTTTATTAACTGTCATGTGCTTGGAACAACCACTATCCAAATACCACAAACAAACATCCTGTACTTTTAAAGCAATTAAGGCAGTATAAAAGACATAATTATTGCAGCATGTAGTTATACCAAAGTAATTAAGAATAGGATTAGGATAGTTTATAAGCCAGATGGTCCAAGATGAAAAAGATTCAATTTTCAATTTAATTGAACTTAAAAGAAGTGTTAGGTTCTAAAGACTTAGGATTTGATGTATTTAGAACTCTAATGTGTAAAGTTGGCAAACCATGATCAAAACAATATGTTTAGTCTTATTTAGACTTGCTCAAAGTTGTGTAATTCATGCAAAGTTGGAATCGAGAGGCTGCAAATGTATTAATGCATTTTGGCCTGGCTTGATCGATCAAAGGTTAGACTCAATTGATCGAAAGTCGGCCAGAATGTTTTTCTACAGAATTTGCAACTCAGCCCTATCTCATTAAACGTTTAGGGTTTTATGTTTTTGCCCTAGGTATATAAGGCAAAACCCTAGCCACTTTTTGAGAGTTGCTCTGGTTGTATTGTTGCTCATATTTTGCGGTTTGTGTGAATCTCTTGTGAGATCCTTGAGGAGCTTTCCTTCACATAAACTTAGGATTTTCAAGGTAGAGATATTATCAACATCTTGATGATCAACTCAGTTGCTGCCATTGGAACTTAAAGAAACACAAGCATGAGTGCTTGTACTTGATTGGAGAATCTAAGAAAGAAGGAGTCTGTGGATTCGGAGCTTGCACATGGTCATGTCAGTAAGTTCTATTGGTGGATAGTATTAGGAAGTCGAGCGTGGGTGCTTGTAAGTCCTTTTGTATGAACTTCGATTCTTTCATATAGTGGATTCAGGGTTACCTTGAGGATAGCTAGGTTAAATCCTCCCCAGGTTTTTTACTGGTTTGGTTTTCCTGGGTGATCATATCTTTGTGTTCTTTATATTTTAGCTGCTTTATATCTTGATACAATTATTTGATTGTGTTAACCTAGATTTGCATAATTTGACTAAGTTAATCACTTGGCTAATAAACTAGGTTAATCCAATTGTTGTATTTTAAGAGGTATAAAAACCAAACAAGAAGGATAAGAGAATCCATGACAGCAAGGGTCAAGGATCAACTTAAGGTAAAACTACCTAAACAAGAGCTAACCTACTTTGATACCACTTTTTTTGTTTATTTAAACCTTTGTAAACCAATTTTTTTTTTTTTACCAAATTAATTAGCCAAGTAGTTACTTAGGTTAATTATTCAAATCTAGGTTAAACTCAAGCAATCATATCACAAAGTGTGGAAATACAAAGAAGATAGGGATATGATGACATAGGAAAACTAATGAAACCAACAGTTTCAAGGTAAAAAACATAGGGAGGATTTAACCTAACTATCCTCAAGGTAAACAAATTCACTGTGATAGAATTGAAGTTTTACAATAGATTTTCTCCCAAAAATCTTAAGCTATCTCTAGTAGTCCTTACTTACATGATCATGTGCAACTTCGAATCCACAGACTCTTTTATTTGAATTTGCTGAACACAAACACCCATATTTGTGACTTTGATATCCCACTCAATGGTTTTAGATCACTATCAGTAGTTGATCTTTATGTAGTAACTTGTCTTTGCCAACTCTTGATTGTAGACCTAGCTTTCGGTAGATGCTTGTTGAGTTAGAAGGCTACAGAAACTTCAAAAATATCACAAGAGTAACTAACAAGACTTCCAAGAACTTCTGAAATGTATTTAGGGTTTTTCTTTTATACTATGAAGTGTTAGATACAAACCCTTAACGTTTTCGTAGGCTTTAGGCCTGATTTAAATTTTGCAGAATATGACTTTTGATTAGTCATATTTGTTGTGGTGCTTACAAAAGTGCCCCAATAGATTTAGGTATATAGCAGTAGTACAAAAAAGCATTGCAGTAGGTGACCTATAGTGGCGGTTTTAGAAACTGCTAGAGACAAAATGCAGGGATAGCCCATGTTTTTTGTAGTGGTTGTATTAGAACTTGCATATTACTACTTAAACCATGTGTTATTAAATTTTCCTTAAGAAAGTTTCATGTTAAGGATGGAATCGTATGTGAATATTGTAACGACCCCGCCCTAACTGTGTAGATATTGTCCATTTTGGGCCTCATACCCCTTATGATTTTGTTCTCCTCCAAAGCACACAGTAGCGGGGGAAAATGCCTCTACACATTGAAGGGAGGTCATTCCTTATAAACACATTCCTATGTGCTTCCCTAGGCGATGTGGGATTCCATGGAATGCAAGACCCCCCCCTTTTTGGGTCACTACAATCCACCCCCTTACGGGCACACGCGTCCTCGCATGTGGGGCCCACACTTCTGGCTAGGGCATGGCTCTGATACCATCTATAATGACCTAAGGAAAAACGCTAGCCACATCTACGCTATACCTCAAAAGGACTAGTCACAATTGAGGCTCTTTGTAGCTCAAATGGTAGAATATGCAGTATAACTTACACAAAGAACGAGGATCGTTACCTTATATCTCCATTAATTTATTGTGACGCCCCAATTTGGTTGATTGTGTGATGTGTGTGGGTGTGTGATGAGTCCCATATTGAGTATTTATTAGGTAGATTTGGGATTTATTAACAATTACAAAGAGCCTCAATTGTGACTAGTCCTTTTGAGGTACAGTGCGGATGTGGCTAGTGTTTTTCCTTGGGTCATTATAGATGGTATCAGAGCCATGCCCTAGCCAAAAGTGTGGGCCCCACACGTGAGGACGCATGTGCCTGTAAGGGGGGTGGATTGTAGTGACCGAAAAAGGGGGGTCTTGCATTCCATGGAATCCACATCACCTAGGGAAGCACATGGGAGTGTGCTTATATGGAATGACCTCCCTTCAATGTGGAGAGGCTTTTTACTCCACTGCTATGTGCTTTGGGGGAGAACAAAACAATGAGGGGTATGGGTCCCAAAGCAAACAATATTTACACAGTTGGTGTGGGGTTGTTACAAATATTATTCTACTATATATCCAATTACTAATATTTGACTAAACAAGAGAAGAAGTGAGTGTGTTTAATAATATGTACAAGAGTAATTCTAAGATCACAATGTTTTTGTGCTATAATTTTGATATGGCAGACCTTAAGTGGTTATCATTCTCACATGGACTCACAATTTTTTCTCTATCACTTAGGGGGCATTTGGTTCACCGTGATGTGCTTTTGATTTGATGCACATTACGGCAATGTGACATTAAGGTGTTTGGTTCACTTGATTTTTCTAATAAGGTAATGTAAGATTACAAAATATATCACATCACCTTAATCTCATCACCTTCTTAAATAGGGTAATCTTTTTTTTTTTTTTTGGATACAAGATAGAATTTTTTTAAATAGGGTAATCTTACATTATCTAATTGTGGAAAATATAATAAATATCAAATTGAAAAAATCACCCATACTAATAAATTTTACTTACAAAATTGTCCATGTATATTTTCAAACCTAGCCTCCTATCTTTTATCAAATTAAGTACTAGCCCCTCGCTCTCTCACATCAAATCTTGGCCACGCTAAGCCAACCAAAACTACCCAATCTTCTCTTTAGATAATGTACAATTAGGGCCAAATGTGAAGATGATCTATAAATACTGAAAATGTCTGACTTTGAATTCTCCAAGTTACTAATGGATATACCACAATAAGATTACAAACTAAAACACCATAATTGGAATCAGAGTATGCCCTACTTGTTGTTCATTATTTCAGCCCTACTTGTATGTACAAGGATTGAAAAACTAGGGTTTGATTTGATGAAAGAGAGTATGCCTAGATTGAGGGTCTTAGTGTCCACATATATTTTCAAACCCTAGCCTCCTCGTTGTTGAGAGTGTTATTGAAAGTGATGTTTATGTCGGTGTTGCCTGTCACACCCTGACCTCAAAAGAGTCCAAAGCATGAGAAAAGAACCATTAGGAGAGAGACTATAGGAGAATTTTCTTTTCATTTCTTTTCTTTTCCAAATGATAAGAATATATATACTGAAATCTCCACATTACAAGTTAGAGCTCTATAACACATTTACAAATAATAACCAAAATCACGTGCCTCCATATGATACATAAAGATATTACAAAACTCCAAATGGATTACACAAGGTCATAATTTTATCAGGAATAGACAACCTCAACCTCGAATCTAGACCTACCACGCCTAAGGCTAAAAAACCTCAAGTGCCCAACACCTCCAATAGAATTGATTATAGCCTTGTTGAACATAGCAAGGTTGAGTCACCAACCAGTTACAGCAAAAGTCTCATAATTTAACATAACACTCCAATTACCATCAAATAAAGGAAGCTCCATACTCGAGGTATAGCTAATTGATGGGCTAAAGCCCAGTAAGTAGCATAATTAATGGGGGTGGGAGAAATGCAAGTTTCATTATTATGTGCATATTACAACAAGAAACAATTGGATAATTTCTAGCTGAAAATTACAAAATCATTTTTAATAATAATATGATAAGAATGATTAAATAATGCCACCCTATGTAGACACCACATTTTGTACTCCTTACAACTCGGGCCCCTGTTCCCCAATGATGTTGAAATTCTAAAACTCAAGGTTGGTTTAGGGCCTAAAAAGATGTTAAATTGACTTGAGAAATGTTAAAATAAAAAATATAACTTTTAATGAGCAAATAAATCAATTTTTGGAAAAGTAAAGCCAAGGGAATCCTTAGCTTACGCGTGCAGGAATCAACTTGCACACACAGCTATGATGCATACGCATGCAAGCCCAAGCCTGCACGTGCATATAAGGTTCCAAAAACTATGAAAGACAAGTTTTCTGCATTAAAGACTGAGGTTTGGAACAAATCCCACATCGTTTGGGAGTCGTTCCAAACTCTCATTTTCACAATATAAATAGTCATACATGGTACCTTTTCAAAACACACAGAAGTCCTAAGGGAAAACACTAAGATTCACTAGAAATAGTGAATCAAAGAGGGAGTTTTTTTACAAAACATCCTCAAGTCAATTTTCTTTTGATTGAGGCTTTTTCTAGCCTTGATCTTTGAGTTTAAAATTACTAATCACTATTGTTTTTAATTGTGAATTGATTTGACTAAGGGAAACGGTCAAAATCAAGCCTAGGAGCTTTTGTTTTGAGGTATTGAGTTCTAAACTCTTTTTTGTTTTAATCTTGTTGTTAATCTTGTTTCTTTGCTTGTTTTATGTTTTAATATGTTTATATAGCTTAGTTTTAGATAGCTTTTGTATTTCTAAGCATGTTAGGTTGTTAGATTTATTGTTTTAAAGTTTACTTTGTTTTTTGTGCTTGCTGGGTTTTTGGGCTAGGGTTTTTGAGCAATCTTGTGCATGCATGCATTATGCATGCGCACGTAGGTCGTTGCTTGAAAACCCTAATTCAGGTTTTTGCTTTGTTTTCTTTGCTTATTTCACATGTTATGCCACTTTCTTAATCCTTTTTCATAGATATAAGTCTCTGCTTTATTGTTTATTTTTTCTATTTACTTTTCACATGATTAAAGTAGGGTTTATCTTTAGTTTATTTATTTTGATACCATGAACACGCATTTACATGTTCATGCATTAATGCAATAGGTGCTGAGATGCAGTAAGGTAAGTGATGTAGTAAGGTAAGTGAGGTAAATCATGCATTCATATGAACATGCCTTTGTTTGTGACATAATCTTGTTTATGGTTGATAAACATGATATGGTGGTTCAAATGAGCATGTTTGTGCTCTTAATGTCTTCCAATGATCCCTTGATGATGCCATGATTGTTTGCTGGCTATATTCTACCTTGATTTAATGTTTACATGCTTCTACCTTGGATGTGATATGATGACATGACGCTAGATGAATGCTAGGTTGATATGATATGCCATGATAGATGTATGTTAGGGTATGTTGTGATTTGTCATGACAGATGAATGATTAGGTTTTGGGATGATGGATGCCATGATTGTATGCTCAGATGTATGCTAGTGTGTGTGTGAGTATAAATACAATATTTAATGTGCCTATAATAGGGTTAAGACATAAGACATAATCAGAGGAAGCCAACCCTAGGGTTGGGCATTTTTGGGTTCCTAACACTTTCCTAAAATTGTACCTAAACTCCAAACCAATACTTTGTGTTGACACCTCGTTTTGCAGCCCACATTTAACCTCACATAGAGGGTAAAAGGGTAATTTCACATTGGAAATAGGTATCTTAATTTTGGCCACTAGATCCCTCATTTCATTTTATCAAAATGATCTTGATGTTGTAACGATCAAATTGACTAGTCATAAGCGCTAATCAAACCACCAGATTGAAAGTTGTTATCAAATTAAGTTTTAATGGTCGAGATGCACTATCACAAGTTGAGTTCTACTATATGTGATTATGAACAATTGATTCCAATTGGTTATAATTATAATCAATTTGAGATAATTGACATATCATAATTTGATTGGCTAGGACTACATCTTATGATAAGGTTGCACACACTTAATTAATTAGATAGTCAAATATTAATTATTCAATGAGTAATTTGTGTAATTATATTTTTAATTAGGGTAAATTTGGAACTAATTAAGTTTGAAATAGAAGTGATTGGAGTCTATTAATACTAATTGGAAACTAATTTGGGACCTATTAATGTTAATTATGCTGAAATTCTTTTCTAACAAATGACCTTTGCTCACCATTTTGTTGATATCTCTCACAATATTTTGAATTTGTGAGTGAGGTTAATTTTTATGGAATCTAGACATCTGGGGTTTCAATTTAAGCTAAAGAATGAGGCAATTCTTATAAGAATTGAGATAGATATGATTTTTTGAAGTTAGCTTTAAAAGTTGTTATAGGAGCTACGGGAAAAACAAAAGTTTTAAACATTTTGCTTACTCATTGTTGATGCTTACTTTTGATGAAGGGCCCAATAGTAGAAGAAGCTTAACAATATGAAGAAAGTGAGAAGAGAAAATAGTAAAGCAAGCCTAGCAGGCTGGAATGGCAGGAATGATGACCAGCAAGCCCACAAGGATAAAAAGCGGTAAAGAGGAAGTAAATGGGCTGAGAAAGCCCAATGAATGAAGTAGCAAGCCTATGGGAACAGTAAGAGGTAAAGAGGAAGTAAATGGGCTGGGGAAGCCCAGGAAATGAATTAGTAAATTCATTGGATTGGCTTAAAGGTCAATAAGCCTAAAAAAGTAATAAGAGGTAAGGATGTGGTAATTGGGCTGAGGAAGTCCAAAGGATTTAGCAAAAGGCCCATGTGAGTAAAAGAGGTAAAAAAGAAGTAAAAGAGTTGAGGAAGCCTGAGGAATGAAATGGGCTAGCACAGTAGGAATGTTGGTCAATAAAGCCCAAAAGAGGTAAAGACGTGGAAAGCGGGCCTGTATAGTAGGAGTATCAGCCCAAAAGCCCACGGGTAACAAGAAATAAAGGAGAGGTAATGCTATAGCAGGAATGATGAAGTGGCATGGCAGGATCCACAGCCAAGAAGCCCACAGACATAAGAAATAAGAGAACATGGGCTAGGAAGGTGAGGGCCTTCACCCAAGCAATACCCAATCCAGGGAAGGAGTGAAAGGCAGGGAACATGAGCCTAAAAGCCCATATGTCCTTCATGCTACAAGAGTTAAATACCCACCAGAACATACAGCAGAATCAGATATATACAGAGGCAATAGAAATGGTGTGAAGGCTAGAAAGGAACGGATTCAGTCGGAAGTGGAGCATACACAAAGGGCCCAAGCACCACCTACTTGTACCCAGCCAATACATAGGAGGTGGGCCATGGGTCAAAGGTATTAGAGGATGTGGTTTGGTAGTGGGGAGAAAGAGGGGGTCTATTTTGGGGTTCCCACTCAAATATTTTTAGGAGAAATGTCTTGCTGGGATGGCATCTCACCCAAAAGAAGTAAGAATGAGTTGGGACCATTTGATGCATGCCATAGAGGTAGGTGAGGGAAAGGATTAATCCTTATCCAGATAAGAGTAGTGAGAACAGAGGGAGGTAAGAAACAAGACAAGCCATTTTTGTTTGGGAATGAGGAGTGGTGCAACCAACACATTCAGTGCAATGGTAGTGGTTGGACAATCGGTAGGCTAATGGGCAGTCTTGGAAGGACACCCATAAGGAGCCAAAAGCAGTTGAGTGGTAAAAATGGTAAATCCCATCATGGTAGACAGTATAAAGGGTGGTAGCTGTGAACAGTAGGGGATCATTAAAAAAAAAAAAAAAAAAAAAAAAAAAAGAGGTATCACCATCAGGGAAAGAAATGGAGGTAGGAAAAGGAAGAAGATGAGAGAAAAGAAAAGAAAACACAACAAAACATAAGAAAATCATGAGTGATAGAAATAGAGGCATGCATTAATAGGCTACCCATTTTTCTCCCTCTTCATGGACCCACACTTTGAGATATTAAGAGTTAAAGTTTAAGCCATCTAGGTCCTTTTTCCAAAGTATGTAATCTCTATGGCAGAAGCCTTCTTTAAGATTACTCACATTGGAGATCGGTTCCCTTTTTGGAATTGCATTTTTTGAGAAGAATAGGCTCATTTCTTTGCAAGACGAGTTTTACTTCCGTGATTGATGAACGATTAACTTGTTACCTTATTATTGAATTGTTTACTGTAGCATTGTTCCCCGCGGTTGTATTATTCTACCATGACCTCATTGGGTTTTATTTTTTCCTTTATTTAAGTGTTAGTATTACTTGTTAAATGTTATAGTTATTTTGTAACAATTGTTCCTGCTGTGGGCATACTGTACACTCAATTCTCTAGCTGAGGCACATCTGTATTGGGATGGCCTAACTTGTGCACAAATTGGCCTAAGGTGTGTTTTACTTAAGCTAGCCCTAACTCTCGTACCCCAGAATCACAGGTCGTGATATAGTAGAAGAAGTCAAAACCCAAAACATAAAAGGCCCACCACATTTAAATTGGAAACTTCATTGGGGAGTTGGGAAATAGATAAGGAAAGAAGATAGATCCCTCACAAGTTATGCCCCCAATATTAAAAAATGATGCGAAATATGAGCATCGGGCCATCACAAGTAGAATCGAGGCCAGCCATGCCGCACCAGTCCAATCAAGCAGAAGGTGCTGATGGAACGGGGGTTTAGCTGCAGCAGCAACAAAAGATTTCCACTGACAATACTAACATTCCCAGTAGTAGCTGATGGAGTAAATTCGCTAGATGAAGGTGGACATGACTAAGGAAAAATGAAGCCAACATGACCCCGAGCATATGGCAAACAAGGAAGAAACCCCTGTGGGCGGTGGCTTGCAAAACACAGAGTTGCGTTTCATCATGATGGCTGATGTCATAGCACTGTTAGAGCAAGAAAGGACTAAGGCGCCCAAAGAAAGGTTTTATGCACGAAGACCTCCCTATCCACTAAGGATACTCAGCAAGACGTATCTTGAGAGATATAAGTCGCGAACCTTCACACAGTATGATGGTAGAAGGGGAAGCGATGTTGAGCACATAAGTAAGTTTATAGACACCTTCGGTCCCTACGCAGTAAACGAGGACTTGTGTTTCAAGAGTTTTTGAAGTCCCTATGTGACCGATGTGGTGGGCCTTTTTTGCATCTTGGCCTGGATTGCTCTCGTTGTACCATGGCCTTATGATTCCGGGGTAAGAGAGTTAAGACTGGCCTAACTGAGACACATCTTAGGCCAACTTGTGTGCAAGTTTGGCCCTTCTTGTGTTGACGTGTCCTGGTAGGAATCTTGAGCATATTCATGTGCTTACGGTAGGAAAAATTGTTACAAGTGTTATAGCAGGAAAACACAATATAACAGGATAACTAACACACTCTAACTAAAATATTTTCTGCTAACAACAATAATACTTGAACGGTTCCACAAAGGAAAAAGTATCACAACATGATTACGGTAGGAATAGATTAATGGCCAGAAGTCACATTAGTCCTTAATCAACCATGGTAAAAGAAAAGAAGATTAGTTTGCTAAAGGAATGGGCTTGGCTCTTTCATAGATTCAAGTCTAAAAAGGGAACAAATCTCCAACGTGGGTAACCTTAGAGGGGAATCCTGCTGTAGAAGTTACACACTTTGAAAAATGGACCTAAATGGCTTAATTTCAGATTCTTGATTCATTAGAGAGTGGGCTATTGAGAGGAGAGAAATGGGTAGCCTATTGATGCATGTTTTTACTCCTATCACTCATATTTTTCTTCATTACTCTTGGTTTTCTATTTTTCTTCCTTTCTCTTACTCATTTTTCTCTATTTTTTTCCTTTTCCTTCTCCTTTTTCTTTTCCTTCATTTTTTATTGTGCACGTCTATGGCCTTTTATACTGCCTGTCGTGACAAGATTTGCCATTTTCACCCCTTAACCGCTTTTGACTTGCCATGGGTGTCCTTTCAGGATTGTCCATTGGTTTGCTGGCTGCCCAACCACCACCACTACACTATGTTGGCCATGCCATGCCTCATTCCCTGACGAAAGTGGTCTTGTTTTGTTTATTACTCCCCTTGACACTCCTATTCGGATAAGGGCTAGACTTCTCCCTTACCAACCTCTATAGCGTGCACCTAGGCATTCTAGCTCATGTTTACCTCTTTTAGGTGAGATGTCATTCCAGCAGGACATTTCCACCAAAATAGCTTGAGCGAGAACCCTAAAATAGGCTCCGCCTTCTCCCCACTATCAAACCACACCCTTTCTTACCTCTGACCTGTGGCCCACCTCCCCTGTATTGGCTGGGTATAGGCAGGTGGTACTTGAGCCTTGTGTGCATGCTCCATTTTCATATAAGTCCATTGCTTTTTTGGCTCTCATGCGTTTGCCATTGCCTTCAGGTTTTGTTGACTTTACTGCACGCTTTGGTGCTTGTTTTACTCTTGCGGTGTGAATGAATTTTTGGGTCTTCATTCTCTGCATCCTATTTCTTCTTCGGGCTGGGCATTGCTTGGGTGTGGGATTTTTCTTCTTTAATTCGATCCATGTCTCCTTTTCATCTTTTGTCTATGGGTTGGTTGGTGCTCTTGCCATGCCATTGCATTGTTCCTGCTATGATATCCTTCACCTTTGTTTGTCTTGTTATTACTTTTGGGTTTGTGGGCTGAAGTGCCTACCATGCCAATTTCTCATATTATTCCTTCTTTTAGTCTTCACTGCCCAGCATTCCTGCTGGGTTAGTCCATTTAACACCTTGAGCTTCCTTGGCCTATTTCATTCTTTGGGCCTCCTTAGCCCGTTTCATTCTTTGGGCACCCTTAGCCCATTTCATTCTTTTCTACCCCCTTTCATTTCTATGGTCTTTTGCTAAATTCTTTGGGCTTCCCTAGCCCAATTACCACATCCTTTGCCTTTGGGTTTATTGGCCTTTGAAATAATCCCATTTACTAATTCCTTTCTTTGGGCTCCTCTGGCCCCTGTTTGCTTTATTTCCATTTCTTATGATTCCCATGGGCTTACTACTTCATTTTTTGGGCTCTTTCGGCCCGTTTGCTTTCTTTCGGGCCACTTATTATTTTGTGGGCCTGTAGACCATTATTCTTGTCATTTTGGCCCAGTGGTTATTACTTTACTGTTTTCTTTCTCTACCTTTTTCATATTGTTGGGCTTCTTTTGCCATTGGGCCATTTTGTCAAAAAAAATAGGCATCAACATTTAGCCCCTTGAGCATATGAATTGCTCCTGTAGTTCATTTGCCAAAAAAAAAAAAAAAAAAAAAAATCTCCTTTCTCTTTTTTTTCTCTCTCTTTCTTTTTCACAGTTTTTTTGAATAATGGGCCTGCCTTATTTTCTTTCTTACTATGAACAGTGTTGTCTCTTTATTAATACAATGCTTTATTAATATGGTGCTTCTTTTGACGGCTGACCCATTGCCTTCTTTCACGTCACTTTTATTGTCTTTAGTACTTAAACTCTTCCCTTTCCCATCATTCGTTCAGAACACTTTTCTTATTCCTTTCTCTTCAATGTGTCTTCATTCTTATAACCTCACCATCAATCTTCCAGGTTCAAATAACCTGTCATGTTACGGGCAAAAGATGAAGGTTCTTCCTGCTGTAGGGGAAAAGAAATTGCCGCCAATGATCCTTCTACCAATATCGTGGGCGAAGAGGCTCCCCTCTCCAAATTGAAATTCTTTGAGGAGTTGGAAAAGGGTCATGACCTAAACAGTAAGTGCCCTCCCCTCATCAATTCATGGTATGACACTCACATTCACTTCCCCGTGGTGCCCGGTGACTATTTGTCTCCGCTATTGGGCCATGTGTGACTCTCTATTTGTTGTCATGATACGGAGATGTCTTGGACCCCTTTGGCTTCCTTCATTCATGATCTTAATATACACCAAGGGATGCCGCTTCCAGTGCCCATCCTCTTCAAATTTGGGTCGGGTACCTCTTTGGGTTGGAAGGAGTAGGTAGACGAAGAGTTGGCTGACATGGGTTTCATGGTGGTGTTACGGCAGGCCAGTGTGTTGAAGGCTATCATTTCATCCCGTTGCTTGTCCAACTATAGGGACTTGTTCAATCTCTGCCATTTGGTTCACTGATGGTGTAGCGCCACCTAAACCTTCTTCCTTTCTTGCGACGAGATCACCATTACCTTGGAGGATGTGGCAAACCAACTATTGTTGCCCATCCTTGGTGATATGGACTTGGGCAATATTGAGCTTTCCACTGAGTAGGAGGCCGAGTTGAGGAAAAGGATAAGTGGCAACACAAAGTTATCGCATTGGGTTGGGGCTTTCTCCAAGGCTTCCGATGCTATCCACCTTGGAGCCTTTGTTACGTTTTGGCTTTGTAAGTTCATCTTTGGCTCTCACTCACATTATGCTGTAAAACCTCTTTATTTTCGATTAGCCATAAAGATTTTTGCTAGGGTGAGTCTACCGTTGGCCCCTATGTTTTTGGGTCACTTGCATGTGTAATTCGATATTCTGCAGAGTGATGAGAGGCAGGCAGGCTCCTGTCACATAGTTACTACTTTTACCCACAGTACCATATTGCAGCATCTGCTATGGGAGCGTTGTGCCACGCATTTGGCTAAGTTCAAGTTTGTTTGTTTTGCCAAAGAGTAGTACCGGTTTTGTCCAAAGGTTATTACTAACTTCTGTGGTTGTTTCATATCTGATTTTTAGTCAGCTTAATGCTGGGTTAGGTTGAAGTTGTTTGGGCATCCTGCTGTTGAATTCTTTGACAAGGGAGTTGGCTTTTGGTGGAGAGCATACAAAAATTTAGGCACTAACTTCATATGTGCTGATTCAGTTATGGGCCCATTTACAGACACTGCTGGTAACACCACCCCATTGACTGCCTTTGATGAGAGAGGGATTATGTATTTGGCAACCACTAATGTCGGGTGGTTTCCTTACCTTACTGATAAGGGCATCCGCTTTGTTCACTATTCTACCAACAGAGTGAGGAGACAGTTTGGTTTGGATTAGGACATACCTGATGATTTCACTACCCTTTTAGAGTCCACTACTTCCGTTTGGCCATTTCTGAGTCCCGATGCTTTTGAGTTTTAGAGGAAGCACTTCACGGTAATCACCATTCTTGGTTCACAAAGAGAGGGCTTTTGCATTGCTACGATGCATGGGTATTGGCAATCTGTGATGACTTTGCGGGTTTTCTCTTATTCCTCTCGAGGGTCTTCATGCCATTATTTCTGCCAATCCACGGTTGTTACTCCCCACCAAGTCCATAGTGGTATATGCTAAGTAATAGAGCATGTCCACCATATTTGAGTAGCAATAGAAAGAGAAATGGTGGTATCTTTATGCTGGCGAGTATCCTGTGGGATGGGAGAAGAAGCTGAAGGTGGTGAACCTTCCTGTGCTTGTGAAGAAGGGCTCGGTGTCTTGGACCACTAAGCCCAAATCTGCCAAAAGAGGGGATGATTCTTTTGAGATCTGTTCAGACATCATTCCCTATGAGGGTGGCCTTCCTCCCACTGGCAACATAGTCTTTGAAGGTTCTCCTCCTCCCTTTGCTTGCACTCGTTCTAGCAGGCGCTCTACTGCAAGCAAGCCCAATTCCTCCGCTCAAAGGCTAGCCATGGATACTCCTTCTAGTAGGACTCGTGGTAGTAAGAGGAAGACATCTCCACCACCCCTATTTGCCACTACCAAGAGGAGAGAGTATGTTATCTCTAAACTTTACTTTACTTTTTTTTTTTTTTTACTTATTGATGGGGCTTTTCTACGGGTAACTCCATATGTATACTCATTCAACTCTCTCCTTTTTTTTTTTTTTTTTTTCTTGGCAGTTTAAGCACAAGGACACTTCTGCCACTTATCCCATATTGCTTGATGAGCCCGAGTTGGAGGTACATTCCTCCCCTTCACATGCATTTTCATTGTCATATGTTGCCAAGTGTTTTCTCTTTCTTTTGTATGTTTATTTATTTCTTCTTCTTGCCTTAACATCCGCCTTCTTTCTTTCTCTTCCTTTTTTCTTTTAGGTTGATCCCAAGCCCCTTTCTGTTTATCACCCCACGAGTGGGGAAGTTCCTGTTGTTATGGGTATGCCTATGGAGGGCTTCTTTGATGGGGCAGATATCATGGCTAAGGCCATAGCCTCTGCTTCTGCTGCTGCATAGGGAGTTCTTGCTGAGGCTTAAGCCTGTTCCTATTAAGGAGAGTACCCAGGCTAAAAGGGTTGGTGAGTCCGTTTCTATTCCTGCTGAGATTCCTACTCCCCAGAAAGAAGTCACTCTTGTAGGTGTACTTCTCCTGCTACCCCTCCTATCATCTCCGCCAGCGATCCCTTTGTTGCCCTCTCCTAGGCTATGAAGGATGGCTCCTTCTTGGTGGTCACTCCTTCATCCATTCCTAGCTCTACCATCTGAGGGCTTGATGCAGATTTGTCTTCTGATAAGGGATCCGAGGAGGTCTTTGATAATTCCGAAGATGAGCCTGTCATGAAGACGAGGGTATCTAATTCTGATAAGGACAGTGACGATGGTGAGCAAGAAACCGAGGCTATGGGTATATGTCTCTTGTCCTTAGAAAATATTCTTTTTCTTTTCTTCCTATCATTTCCTGGTACATTCCTCTAATTGTTTTGCACATCATTTTTTTAGCCACAGTTACTCTTGAGGAGCCTAAGACTATAGCAAACATTGCGATGCCTACGATTCCTGCTTCTGCCACCCCCACTCCTATGGGTCATGGTAATTTTATTTCTCTTGTACCTTCTTTAATCTTCATTATTGGATTCATCCTTTCACTTTGTTTATCTCTTGTGAACTTGTGCTCTATCTTATATTTCTTCCTAGGTCCAACTCTTGTTGAGGTGGCTCCGTCCTCTTGGTTTGAGGTTAGTAGCAGTTCTGCCATCATTTCTGATCCATCAAGTGAGGTTGCTACCTTCTACATCCGATTTGACTAGCCCGAGACCAATGATCTTGATCCTACGAACTTCATGCAGGGGTTTCTTTTTGGCCAATCCGCGAGGGAGCACTTCCTTAAGCTATTGGGGAGTGTGATGAATGACATTGAGCATAACTTCATCGATACTATG
This sequence comes from Quercus variabilis, assembly GCA_030445155.1. Classification (NCBI taxonomy): domain Eukaryota; kingdom Viridiplantae; phylum Streptophyta; class Magnoliopsida; order Fagales; family Fagaceae; genus Quercus; species Quercus variabilis. The sequence continues at coordinate 46,689,207 of CP129449.1, read as the reverse complement.
TCTGCTGAGAGGATTTTACAGTAGAGGGCTATGGTTCAGGAGTTAATCAGAGTTGGATTTGCTGTGGAGTTTCTACTGGATCACTTGCGAGAGATTGCTCGAGCCTTCTTTATGAAGAAGGTTCAACCTGCTACGGACACCATAGATGCTCACATTGAGGTTTTGAAGAAGGAGATGGTAGACCTAGGAGCACGTCGTGAGTGTCTCTATTCTAGTATCACTGGCCCTAGCCACTTTGTAGATCATACCCTTATTTCAGGCCTTTGATTAGACCGTTACATTATGTATTTTTGTTTCCTTCCTCTATGTTTATTTTATTTCCCCTTTCTCCCTACCTAGTACAGTTCTTTATTTCTTTAGCACTTATTTGATAAGTCTGATATGACTTATATATTTTGGGTTTGTAATCTATTATGCTACATTTGCTATAGCTATTACTATAATCATGATACAATATGGTTTGCTTAATATTTCATGGTCTTCATTACTTTTGTTCTTTGCACTTAATCATCAACTACGAATGAAAAACACACTACAACACTTTCTTTTGACATTATTCCTTGAAAGGGTGGTCACTTGGAGGAAAAAAAAAAAAAAAAAAAGCACAAGAGAAAGGAACAACTACATAATGTTTCTTAGGCATAATAATGCCTTAACCATTTGCCATTAATGGGGTCCATCAGGTATTTTCCATCTATTTGGGCCCAACGATAATATCCACTTGCATGTGCTTCCCTTATCACGAAGGGTCCCTCCCATTTTGGCGAGAATTTAAGATGGTCTTGCCATACCTTGCCTGACGTCGTCTGTTGTCTTCAACACAAGTTGTCCTTCTGCAAACACCGTTTCTTTAGTTGTCATGTAATAAATTTCAGTCATCTTTTGCTTGTATCTATGACTATGCCTTAGGCCTCCTCCCTTTTCTCGTTTAACCCTTCCAAGTCCTCGCATCTTTTTGCCACAAAGACTTCCTTCTCTTTCTCTTTCTTTCATGCCTGCATAACCCTTAACAAAGGTATCATCACTTCTATTGGGCTCATTACCTCTATTTCATAGATTTGGACGAACTTCGATAGGCACAAAGGGCATTTGCCAGACATTTTACCCATCCTTCAATGTATTCTTGGCTTATCTTGTTGATAATTTTGATGAGAGTTTTGTTTATTGCCTTTGCTTGCCCATTCCCTTGGGGGTAATAAGGCGATGATCGATGGTGTTTGATTTGATAAAATTCCAGCATGCTTCTTACCTCACTATTGACAAATGGAGTTCCATTGTCACTTATGATCCTCTGAGGTACCCCAAATCTGACAATTATGTTTTCCTTGATAAAGTTTGCCACGGCTCCTCCCATGGCCATACGGAGTAGTATGTCTTTTGCCTATTTAGTAAAGTATTCCATAGCCATAAGGATCCATATGTACCCATGAGAAGGTGGATTAACTGGTCCCACTAAGTTAAGCCCCTAAGTATGGAAGGGCTATGGGGTGACCATGCTATGTAAGCTTTGTGGGTGGGTGTGAATCAAGTTAGCTTGCACTTGGCTATTGTGGCATTTCTTCACAAATTCTATCATATCCTTCTTCATAGTGGCCCGATAATATCCCATCTGTAGCATACACTGATATAGCTTTTTCTTTCCTTGGTGCTCTCTGCATTCCCCTGCGTATACCTCCCTTATCATTTCTCTATCTTCTTTAGGACCCAAATATCATAATGGGTCCCTGTCATACCCCTTTTTGAAAAGGATTCCTTCTTGTAAAAAGTAGAGGGATACCAGCTTCTTAAGCTTATATCTTTTGCTATGCTCCTGTGGTAGGACACCTTCTGCTAGGTATTGCACGAATGAGCTTCTCCAATCTTCACCGGTGAACATGGCATAGCTTTCTTCTCTATCTGTAGCCAAATGGCAGGCCTCATACTGGGTTTGGACTAGGTTCTTGTCCTTACCCATGCTTGGCCAATAAAAACCCGTTCTTTGTAGCCTGCGGTAAAGGTTGATCTCAATGCAGAATTCGCAAGTTCTATCATGCACCTCCTTTAGTTTTCTATGGGCCTCTTCGTGCTCAACACATCTTGACAAAATTCCTCTTGGCATTCTGCAATATAGTTCCCCTTTCATCAGGTTATAGTCCTTCAATGTTTTCAAATCCATTGGATCTCCCTCTTTTAACAGGGCTTCCTTAATGGGAACCCTCCAATCCTCTTCACAACCTTACTTTTCTTGAAATCTTTCTTGTAGTATTTCAACAATTGACTCTTTCCGCTTGTTGACTTTAACCCTGGTACTATTTCCTTCGAAGGCTATCAGTGAGCCCAACGCGACTAGCGCGTCTACATACCAATTCTCACTTCTTTGAACATGCTCTATCTCAAATGTAGAAAACCTATCTTCCATTTTCTGAGCTAATGTCCTATACAGAGCCAAACTTGGTTCCTTCAAGGAGAAACTCCCCTTGGCTTGGCAAACCACTAGGTTGGAGTCACCTATCACTTTCAAATGTTTGATCCCTATCTCGAGGGCTGTGGCTAACCCAGTAAGCTTGGCCTCGTATTCTATAGTATTATTGGAACACGGAAACTCTAACTTGAATGAGAGTGCCACGGTCTCTTCTCCTTTGTGGTAGAGGATCACTCCTATGCCCCTCGAGTTTGCTGGAGAAAATTCATCGAATTTCATGACCCATTGCTTTTTGGTTACTTCTACTGTGGCCACTTCTCTTGGAGCTTCATCGTCCAGTGGGAATTCCTCTTTTCCTGGAAACTGTGCTAGCAGTTTTGCTATGGCCTAACTTTTTTCTACCTTAGGTGTTCCTGCCTTCAAGTCATATTGCGACAATTGTAACAACCATTGAAATATCCTTCCAAAGAGGATAGGTTGTTGACGAAGGGATTTGATTGCGTGGGAATTTATCAGCAGGTGTATCTTGTAGGCCAAGAAATGATGACATTGTCTTTGCGATGTATAGGCTATTACCAGGCATGCCCTTTTTGCTTTTGGGTAGCGGGTTTTTGCATTCCTTAGGGTGTGACTTACGTAATAAACTAACTGTTCGACACTACCTCCATCTTCTTGGGCTATTAAAGCACTTATGACATGGGCTTGAGGCCAAATAAAGTAGAAGTGGCTTTTTGATGATTGGGGCTTGCACAGTAGGGAGGTTTGTCATGATCTGCTGTAGCCTTCGAAAGGCTACCTGTTGCACCTCTTCGTACTCGAAGCCTTATCCTTTCTTGAGTAATTTGGTAAAAGCTGAGGTGATTGATGCCAAACCAGGGATGAACCTCCGGATGTACGAAACCTTCCCCTGGAAACTCTTTAATTCCTTCACTGTGGCCGGTGGCTTCATGGACGCTATGGCTATGGCCTTGGTCGGGTCCACGTCTATTCCCCTGCTGTGGACCAAGAATCCTAGAAAGTTCTCGGTAGACACTTCGGAAGCACATTTTAGTGGATTCATTCTCAGCTTGAAAAGTTTGCACCTTTCAAATACCTTTCTTAACACTTTAACATGGTCTTCTCTCCTTCTCGACTTCACGACTATGTCATCCACATAGTCTTCTAGTTCGTGGTGCATCATGTCATGGAATATGGCGGCCAATGTGCGTTGGTAAGTTAAACCTGCATTTTTCAACCCAAAAGGCATCATGTAGTAGAAATTACCAATTGGCTTTCTGAAGGCAGTTTTCTCCTCATCTTTTGGCACTATTCGAATCTAGTTGTACCCACTGAACTCGTCCATGAAGGAAAACATGGCATTCCCTGCTGCAGAGTCTATCAACAGGTCTATGTTGGGTAGCAGGAATTCATCTTTGGGGCAAACCCGATTAAGGTTTCTGAAATCCACACAGCATCTTATCTGCCCATTTTTCTTCTTCACTGGTACAATGTTGGACAACCATCACAGGTGCTGGATGGGTTTGATAAGCCAACCACTAACAACATTTGCGCTTCCTTCACTATTTGTTCTTCTATTTAGGTGTGAAACACTCTAGCAGGCTGAGCCACTGGCTTAACCTCAGGATCTATGTTAAGCGTGTGTACCACCAGTCTTGGGTCTAGCCCAGGCATCTCGTTGTAGTCCCATGTAAAAACATCTCTAAACTCTTTCAATAGCAGGATCAATTCTGCCTTTCCATCCTCTAACAACTTTGAACATATCGAAATGGGTCTTGGCTTTTGCGAGTCTGTACCCAAGTCAACTTCTTCTAACTTCTCTTTTGTAGGTACTTGCGTGTCTTTTTCTATTGTAACCTCCTTTTCACTTTCCGTGTCTCTTTCTTCTTTTCGAACTTTCTTAGGCCACATAACACACTAAACTTTTATGTTGTGACCTTTGTCCGGGACCCCCTCATGTGCCATAAGTGGGCCCTGCACAACTTCATAACCTGTAGACTATCTTGCCGTCAGGTGTTCGAACCTTGATGCATCGTGGCATACTGTTTAACTTCGAAATGGGTGCATCTTTCCTCTTATTCCTCTACATTAGAAGCTCTCTTAGGTTAGGCTCTAGGTCATCCTAAACATCCTCCCACCTAGGGACGAAGGTGCCTTGCAGTTTGAACACCGAACTTTCAACAGATGGTTTCCATTCATCATAGAACATGGTTTCGACTAAGTGGGCTTTTGCTTGCTTAAACAGTGATGGGTTTGTTGCTATCCGTATCATCCTGCCATTCAATCTTCCCTTCATGCATTGATGATAGATTAATGGGACCAGTCAGTGTTTGTGCAGCCACAATCTTCCCAATATTATATGATATGAAACTTTTGTTTTCATTATATGGAAGCGGGCCAAGGAGGCTATTGGCCCCACTTTCAGCCATAGAAGAATGTGGCCTGCAGTGTACTCACCTTTTCCTCCGAATCCCATCACTTCCATTGGCATCCCTGAATCTTGCCTTTTGAAATTCCTGTTGCTTATAGCGTGCTAAGCAGGATGAGATTCATTGAAGCACCTGTATCAACTAAGGCTCTCTTGATGGAGATTTGGTTTATGGAGGCCGCCAAGTAAAGAGGTCTCCTGTGGTTTGAATATCCTATTTCCATGTCTTCATCGCTGAAAGTAATATTTTTGGTATCCTGTAGGAAGGCTTTGTTAGCTCTAGTTTCTACCACTAAGCATTTTACTCCTGCCCTTGAAGTAGTGCTTACTAGATCCTTTGTGGCAATTCTTTGTTCATTGGCTTTGAGTTCCAGCTGATCAAACAGGTTCTTGAACCTAGAACTTCTTTGCAAGGTGGTAATGGCTGTGGTAGGTAGGGCCGACCTTTCCTCTTCATCTTCTCTTGAATCTGCGAAAATAATGACTACTGCTACCCCCTTTCCCTTGTGGTTTGGGAGTGGGTTTCTTTGCACTTTTGGCTGGGACAACTCAAGAGTTCCCTCTCTGATTCAGCGGTGCACTAATCTATGGAGCGCCCAACATTTTGTGGTAGGGTATTGCACATAATTGTGCAACCGACAAAAACGTGAGTCCCTCTGCTCTTCCTCAGTGAGTTCTCTGGAAACTTGATTAGGCTTGAAGACCCCATCTGTAATCCATTTATCTAGGAGCACATCTAGCTCCTTTGGTGTACATGGTAGTGGTGGATGGGTCTCGTACTCCCTCCCATCTAATTTCCTTTTCTTTTCGCTAATAGATACCACCATAGAATGCGGTGTGGATCACCGCTCTTTGGGTCTATCAGAACTTGACCTTACTGATTGGGTGGTCTTTATGGCCATTTGCAATAGCTGCATAAATTGGGAGATTTCCAAGTTCCCAAGATAGCTCTGTACTCCACGGTCATGTTACCCATACACATTTCCACCAATGTCTTCTCTTCACAATAATCATAGCAATCAAGGGCTATGTCCCTGAATCTTTTGATATACTTCATCAGGTCTTCACAACTCCTTTGCTTAGTTCCTTGCAAAGTTGCAAGCATTACTGTTTCTTCTCCATGAAAATACTTGGTGCAAAATACATCCTCCATGTCGTCCTATGTTGAGATTGACCCTGGCTTCAAACCGGTGTATTAGGTGTATGCTCAGTCACATTGGGATTTGGAAAACTTACTCACGTGCTCGATAACACTTCCCCTTTTGCCATCGTATTGTGTAAAATTTCGTGGTTCATATCTCTTTGGATATGGTTTGCTGAGTATCTTCAATAGATAAGGAGGCCTTCGTGCATAGAATCTCTCCTTGGGCACCTTGTTCTTTTCTGCTCTAAAAGTGTTGCAACTTCGGCCATCGTAATGAAACGTTGTTCCGTGTTTTGTGGGCCACTCCCTACAGGGTTTCTTCCTTGTCTGCCGCATGCTCTGGGTCATTCTAGCTTCCTTTCTCGTTTGTCTTGTCTAGCTAAAACTTTTGATATACTCCATCAGGTCTTCGCAACTCCTTTGCTTAGTTCCTTGCAAAGCTGTAAGTGTTATTGTTTCTTCTCCATGAAAATACTTGGTGTAGAATACATCCACCATGTTGTCCCATGTTGGGATTGACCCTGGTTTCAAAGGGATTTGGAAAACTCCCGAAGACACAAATCCTCATTTGCTACATAAGAACCGAGGATGTCAATAAAATTACTCATGTGCTCGATAGCACTTCCCCTTCTACCATCGTATTGTGCAAAGGTTTGTGGTTCTAATAGGCCAAAAACGTATTGACCCCTTGTGATTAAATTAATTGATTAATTAGCCAAGTTATTAATTAATCGAATTAACATGCAAACGCGTGGTAGCACAAACAAATTACCAATAAACTAATTATACAGCGGAAAATAAATAATATGGTGATTTGTTTACAAATGGGGAAAATCTGACGACAAAAGCCCCATCGGGTGATTTTCAGGTCATCACTCCCGAAATTCCACTATTATCACAACAAGTGGTTACAAGTAAAAGAATCCTAGTACCTTATACCAACCTATAGTTGAACCCTTACCTCAATACCCAATTAGACTTGTTATGTAGTGACAATTTCCCCTTTTCATGCATGGCTCCCAAGTACGTGACTAACCAATATACGAATCCCAGTACGCAACTTCAAACACTAACTAGAGAGAGTTGTTGGCTACAAAGTTCTTCAGTTCATTCACGATGAAGATCAAGCAGATGCTTGGTCACAAAACCCAAAGGTGCATATATACAGAAACTTCTTCAGAAGAGATGAACTAGGGCAAAACTTTTTCTCCGGTTACAAATTGCTTGAACAGACTCTGCTCAATGCTTGTGCAACTTGTGTACTTTTTGACTGCCCTTAAAACAATCCTTTTATATGTATAGGGTTAGGAGAAAAGAAGACCCAAACACATAAACACGGATCCCAAGAAAATAGAACAGATAAATTTGTTTTCTTAAACCTTGACAGATAGGAGGTGTCGAGTAGTTGTCGAGCAGGTGTCAAGCACACTGGCTTGAGCAGCTTTCTAAACTCGACACATGCTAGCTATCGAGCTTTAGTAACTTTGCACTTTCAGTTCTTTTTCTTGGACAGACTTGAAGGCTTCAATACTTGATCTTGAAACATGGTTTCTTGAAGTATTTCAACATGTCCTAGATCTACCTAGTTACAAGTAAAGTGCATTTTGTCAAAAGATTAGCCAATTACATAAAAGAATGACATATGTTCTTAACAAGTGAACCACATATATCCTAACAGGTTCATATCTCTCGAGATAAGGTTTGCTGAGTATCCTTAGCGAATAAGGAGGCCTTCGTGTATAGAATCTCTCCTTGGGTGCCTTGGCCCTTTCTTGGTCTAGAAGCATTGTAACTCTGGCCATGGTAATGAAACAATATTTTGCGTTCTGTGGGCCACCTCTTACAGGGGTTTCTTCCTTGCTTACAGTATGCTCTTGATCATGCTGGCTTCCTTTCTCTTTCATCTTGTTGCCTTCATCTGGCTAATCTCTTTTATCAGATGTTGTTGGGAATGCTGCACAGATTGTAGCACCTCAATAAAAAAGTTGGTATTATTAGCAGGAATTCATTGTTGCTGTTGCAGCCCAGCCCTCGCTTTGTTAACACCTTCCACTTGATTAGGCTGGTGCTGGTGTGGCTGGCCTTGATTTTGTTTGTGAAGGCACGACACTCATGTTTCATGTTGTCTTTGATCTCGAGGGCATAACTTGCGAGGTCTTTATTTGCTTTCCCTATCTTTTTCCTAACTCACCAATGAAGTCACAAATTTAAATGTGGTGGCCCATTTTTGCGTCTTAGGTTAGATTGCTTCTGTTGTACCACGACCCTATGATTCTAGGGTAGAAGAGTCAGGACTAGCCTAATTGAGACACCTTAGGCTAGTTTTTGCGCAAGTTTGGCCCTTCTTGTGTTGACACGTCTTGGCAGGAATCTTAAGCATATTCATGTGCTCACGGCAGGAAAAAATATTACAAGTGTTATAGTAGGAAAACATAATACAGCAGGATAACTAACACATTTTAACTAAAATATTTTCTGCTAACAACAATAATACATGAACAATTCCATAAAGGAAAAAGTATCACAACATGATTAGGGCAAGAATAGGTTAATGGCAAGAAGTCATGTTAGTCCTTAATCAACCATGGCAAAAGAAAAGAAGATTAATCTGCTAAAGGAATGGGCTTGGCTCTTTGGCAGATTTAAGTCCAAAAAGGGAATCAATCTCCAATGTGGGTAAACTTAGAGGGGAATCCTGCTATAGAAGTTATTCACTTTGGAAAATGGACCTAAATGGCTTAATCTCAGATTCTTGACTCGTTAGAAACTGGGCTATTGAGAGGGAGAGAAGTGGGTAGCCTATTGATGCATGCTTTTACTCCTATCGCTCATATTTTTCTTCATTACTCTTGGTTTCTTGTTTTTCTTCCTTTCTCTTACTCATTTTTCTGTGTTTTCTTCCTTTTCCTTCTCTTTTTTTTCCCTCCCTTTTTGACAGTGCATGTCTATGACCTTTTATATTGCCTACCGTGACAAGATTTGCCAGTTTTACCCCTTAACCACTTTTTGCCTGTTGTGGGTGTCCTTTTAGGACTACCCACTGGTCTGCCGGCTACCCAACCACCACCACTATACTGTGTTGGCCGTGCCACGCCTCATTCCTAGACAAAAGTGGTTTTGCTTTGTTTTTTACTCCCTTTGACATTTCCATCCGAATAAGGGCTAGACTTCTGCCTTACCAACCTCTATAACATGCACTTAGTAATTCTAGCTCATGTTTACCTCTTTTTGGTGAGATGTCATCCCAGCAGGACATTTTCCCTAAAAGAGCTTGAGCGAGAACCCTAAAATAGGCTCCCATTTTCCTTACCACTAGACCACACCCTCTCCGATCTCTGACCTGTGGCCCACCTCCCTTGTATTGGCTAGGTATAGGTACATGTTGCCTGAGCCTTGTGTGCGTGCTCCACTTCCATATGAGTTTGTTGCTTTTCTTGCTTTCACGTGTTTGCTATTTCCTCCATGTTTGTTTGACTCTATTGCATGCTCTGATGCTTGTTTAACTCTTGCGGGGTGAATGAGTTTTTAGGTCTTCATTCTCTACGTCCCATTTCTTCTTCGGGTTGGGCATTGCTTGGTTGTGGGCTTTTTCTTCTTTAATGCAGCCTATTTCCCCTTTTCATCCTTTGTTTATGGGTTGGTTGGTGCTCCTGCCACATCATTGCATTGTTCCTGCTATGATATCATTCACCCTTACTTGTCTTGTTATTACTTCTGGGTTTGCAGGCTAAAGCACCTGCCATGCCAATTTCTCATATTATTCCTTCTTGTAGTCTTTACTGCTTAGCATTCCTACTGGGCCAGTCCATTCAACACCTCGGGCTTCCTCGGCCTATTTCATTCTTTGGACCTTCTCAGCCCGTTTCATTCTTTGGGCACCCTTGGCCCATTTTATTCTTTCTTACCTCTTTCGTTCCCATGGGCTTTTGCTAAATCCTTTAGGCTTCCTTGGCCCAATTACAACATCCTTTGCCTTTGGGTTTATTAGCCTTCGAACCAATCCCATTTACTAATTCCTTTCTTTGGGCTCCTTTGGCCCATTTTTGCTTTCTTTCCATTTCTTACGATTCCCAAGGGCCTATTACTTCATTCTTTGGGGCTTCCTCAACTCGTTTGCTTTGTTTTGGGCCACTAATTATTTTATGGGCCTGTGGACCATTAATCCTGCCATTCTAGCCCAGTGGTCTTTATTTTACTGCTTTCTTTCTCCACCTTTTTCATATTGTTGGGCTTCTTCTACCATTGCGCTCTTTTGTAAAAAAAAAGAAAAATGGGCATCAACAACTGGGCATACACCCGGTACACTAGCTTGAAGCCAGGATCAATGCCAATATAGGATGACATGGTAGACGTGTTTTGAACCAAGTATTTCCATGGAGAGGAGACAGTAACGCTTGCAACTTTGCAAAGAACTGAGTAAAAAAATGGTGAAGACTTGATGGAGTACATCAAGAGGTTTAGGGACATAGTCCACGATTGCTTTGACCACTGTGAAGAGAAGACGCTGTTGGAAATGTGCATGGGCAATATGATCATGGAATATAGAGCTGCCTTGGAAAACTTGGAAATCTCGCAGTTTGTGCCATTGTTACAAAAGGCCAGAAAGATCGATCAATCAATCAGGCCCAGCTCTGATAAGCCTAAGGAGTCGAGATCTACACCGCAAGCCATAACAGTGTCCATCGACAAAAAGAAGAGGAAGTCAGATGAAATAGAGTACGAGAACCCTCTGCTAATACCATGCACACCAAAGGAGTTGGATGTGCTTATGTACAAATGGACCGCAAATGGGTTTTCAAACTCAATCAAGTTTCTAGAGACCCCACTAAAGAACAATGGAGGGAACTGTGTTTCTACCGTTTGCATAATTATGTGCAACATGTCACTGTAGAATGCTGGGCACTCTGTAGACTAGTGCACCACACTAAAGAACTCAAGAGGGAACTCTTGAGTTGTCCCAACAAGAAGTGCAGAGAAACCCACTCCCAAACCATAAGGGAAAGGGAGTAGTAGCAGTTGTCATTTGTGTAGATTCAGGAGAGGACTAGGAAGAAAGGCCAGCTTTGCCAGCCATAGCCATTACTACCTTACAGAGGAGCTCCCGGTTCAAGAGCTTGTTTAACCAACTAGAGCTCATGGCCAACGAATGAAGGATTGCCATGGAGGCTTTGGTAAGCATTGCTTTAGCAGCAGTAGTAGAATGCCTTGCTGTAGAAACCAGAGCTGACAAAGCTTTTCTACAAGACACCACGAGATTACTTTTAGTGATGAAGACATAGAGGTGGGGTATTTGGACCACAAAGGGCCCCTCTACTTGGCAGCCTCCATAAACCAATTCCTTATTGAGAGAGCCTTGGTTGATATGGGCACTTTAGTGAATCTCATCCCATTTAGCATGTTGCAAGCAGCAAGAATCCCAGAAAGCAAGATTCAAGGTTGCCTAATGGAAGTAATGGGGTTCGGAGGAAGAGGTGAGTATACCGTAAGCCACATACAGCTATGGCTGAAGGTGGGTGTAATAGCTTTCTTAGCTTATTTCCATGTGGTAAAGATAGAAGTTTTCTACCATATATTACTGGGAAGACCATGGCTACACAAGAACTGCCGTTTGGATGGTGCGTGAAAGGGAGATTGAATGGCAGAATGATACGGATAGTAGAAAACCCATCACCATTCGAGCAGGTAGAAGCCCATCTAGTAGAAATCTTGTTCTATGACGAATGGGCATCGTTTAGAGAAAGCTTAGTATCTTGGCCACAAGGCACCTCTATCCCCAAGTGGGAGGACATCTAGAGCTTAACTTAAGCGATTTGTTGATGCAGAAGAAGAAAAGGAAAGAAGTGCCAACTTTGGAGCTAAGATGTATGCCACGATGTGATAGGGTCCGAACACTTGACGGCAGGATAGTATATAAATTATGAAGGTGTGGGCTAGCTTGTGGTATGCAAGGGGGTCCCGGAGGAGGGCCACATCATAAAAGCCTAGTATGTTGTGAGGCCCAGGATAGTTTAGAGGAGGAAAGCGACACGGAAAGTGAAAAAGAGATTGCAGCAGAAAAGGATTCGCAAGTAATGGCAGAAGGAAAGCTAGAGGAGATTGAGTTGGGCACAAACCCACAAAAGCCAAGACCAATTTCAATATGCTCAAAGTTGTTAGAAGAAGAAAGGACAGAAGTGATCCTACTATTAAAAGAATTCAGAGATGTCTTTGCATGAGACTACAGCGAGTTGCCTAGGCTAGACCCAGGGCTAGTGGTACATACGCTCAATGTGCATCCTGAGGCTAAGCTAGTGGCTTAGCCTGCCAGGGTGTTTCACACTGAAATAGAGAAGCAAATAGTGACAGAAGTATAATAATTGTTGGTGGTTGGTTTCATCAAACTGATCCAACACCCATGGTGGTCATCCAACATCGTACCTATAAGGAAGAAAAACAAACAGATACGATGCTGTGTTGATTTCAGAAAGCTTAATCAGGTTTGCCCTAATGACGAATTCCCATTACCCAACATGGACTTGTTGATAGATTCTGCTGCAGGAAATTCAACATTTTCCTTTATAGTTCAACGAGTACAATCAGATTCGAATGGCACCAAAGGATGTGGAAAATACTGCTTTCAGGACACCTATTGGGAATTTTTACATAGTGATGCCCTTTAGGCTAAAAAATATAGGTGCAACTTATCAGTGTACGATGACAGCCATATTTCATGACATGATGAACCTTTTAAAAGGTGCAGACTTTTCAAGTCAAGACTGAACCTTTTCAAATGCGTCTTCAGAGTATTTGCCGGGAAATTTCTAGGGTTTCTGGTCCATAGCAGAAGGATAGACGTAGATCCGGCCAAGGCATTGGCAATAGTAACCATGAAGCCACCGACCACAGTCAAGGAGTTGAAGAGTTTTTTGGGCAAAGTCTCCTACATCAAGAGGTTTATCCCTGGTTTAGCGTCAATCACTTTAGCTTTCACTAAGTTACACAAGAAAGGACAAGGCTTTAAGTGGGGGGAAGCACAATAGGTAGCTTTTTGGAAGCTATAGCAGATCATGATGAACCTCTCCATAGTACAAGCCCTAGTCTGTAGGAAACCGTTGCTGCTTTAGTTAGCTTCAAGCTCGTCTACAATTAGAGCTTTGATAGCCTAGGAGGATGGAGGTGGCATTGAACAGCCAGTTTACTACATAAGTCGTGCCCTAAGGGATGAGAAGACCTGGTATCCCAGAGCAGAAAGGGTATGCTTGGCAATCGTCTATGAATCGCAAAGACTACACCATTATTTCCTAGCCTACAAGGTACACTTAATGAGAAAGTCCCATGCGATTAAAGCTCTTCTCTGACAACCCATTCTGTCTGGCAAGATATCATAATGGCTATTGTAGCTATCACAGTATGACTTGAAGGTGGGAACACCCAAGGCGATGAAAAGCTAGGCCATAGTGGACTTGTTAGCTCAATTTCTAGGAGAAGAGGAATTCTCGCTAGATGATGAGGTACCAGGAGAAGTGGCTATAGCAGAAATGGCCGAAGAATAGTTGATCATGAAGTTTGATGATTCCTTTATAACAAACTCAGGAGGCATAGGAGTGGTCCTTTATCACAACAGTGAAGAAACTGTGGTACTCTCATTCAAGTTGGAGTTTTCATGTTCAAACAATATAGCAGAATACGAGGCCTACCTGATGAGGTTGGCAACATCCCTCTAGATGGATGATAGGCCAAAAACGTATTAACCCCTTGTGATGAATTAATTAATTATCCAAGTTTAGTAATTAATGAAATTAACATGCAATTTTACGTGGTAGCACAAACAAATCACCACTTAACTAAAGTATGCAGTGGAAAATAAATTGACATGGTGATTTGTTTATGAATGGGGAAAACTTACATGGCAAAAACTCCACTGGACGATTTTAAGGTCACCACTCTTGAGAATCCACTATTATCAAAATAAGCGGTTACAAGTAAAGGAATCCCAATACCTTATACGAACCTCCAATTGAACCCTTATCCTAAAACCCAATTGGAATTGTTCTGTAGTGACAATCTCTCATTTTTAATGCATGGCTCCCAATACGTGACTAACCAATTGTGCGAATCCTAGTGTGCGACTTGATCACCAATTTGAGAAGAATGTTGGCTGCAAAGTTCTTCAGTTCATCCAGATGATGAAAATCATGAAGTTGCTTGATCACAAAACCCTACGGTGTACAAACACTGTAGCTTCTTCAAGAACTAGGGCAAACTAGGTTTCTAGTTACACTCTTCTTCACACTTGTGGAATTGTGCTCTTGTGCAACTTTGCACCACCTGTTTCAGCCCTTAAAATAATCCTTATATATGTTTAGGGTTGTGAGAAAAAAAAGCTCAAACATACACTCACGAATTGGATGAAAATTAGCTTGAAAAATTGAACTTCATAAAACTTGATAGATACCCTATCTATCGAGCTAATTGTCGAGCCATAAGCTTCAGTAGTTTTTAAACCTTGATAGATGCTAGCTGTCGGGCTAGTTGTCGAACTTTAAAATCCTGCACTTCATTCCTTGATTTTTGAACAAACTTGTATGGCTTTAACACTTGAACTTGAAACCTTGTTTCTTAAAGTATTAAACACATCCTAGATCTACCTAATTACAATTAAACTATGTTTTGTCAAAAGACTAGCTAATTACATAAAACATTGACATATGTTCCTAACATTGAATCACATATGTCCTAACATTGGAGATCAAACCTTTAAAGGTGATAGGCGACTCCAATCTGGTGGTCTGCCAAGCTAAGGGGAGTTTTTCTTTAAAAGAACCAAGTCTAGCCCTATACAGAACACTGGCCCAAAGAATGGAGGAAAAGTTTTCCACGTTTGAAATAGAGCACACTCAAAGGAGCAAAAATTGATATGCGGATGCATTGGTCGCGTTGGGCTCACAGATAGCCTTTGAAGGGAATAGTGCCAGAGTTGAGATCAATAAGTGAAGAGAGTCCATTATTGAAGTACTCTAGGAAAGGTTTTAGGAGAAGTCAGGATATGAAGAGGATTGGAGGGTTCCTATCAAGGAAGCCCTGTTAAAAGAGGAAGACATGGCAAAATTGAAGACATTAAAGGACTATGTCCTGATGAAAGGAGAGTTGTATCGCAGAATGCTAGGAGGAATTTTGTCAAGATGCGTAGGGCATGAAGAGGCCCAAAGAAAACTGAAGGAAGTGCACGACAGAACATGTGGTTTTTACGGCAAGATTAGTCTATATTGTAGGTTGCAGAGGGTGGGTTTCTATTGGTCATACATGGGCAAGGATGCAAACTTGACCCAAACCAAGTGTGAAGTGTGCCACCTAGCTATAGACAAGGAAAAGAGCTATACCATGTTTACCATTGAGGATTGGAGAAGCCCATTCATGCAATACTTGACAGAAGGTGTCCTACCACAGAAGCATAGAAAAAGGTATAAACTTAGGAAGCTAGTAACCCATTACTTCCTACATGAGGGAATTCTTTTTAAGAAGGGATACAATGGGGACCTACTACAATATTTAGGCCCAGAAGAAGCTGGTGAGATGTTAAAGGAAGTGCATATAGGAGAATGTAGGGAGGATTAAGGGAAGAAGAAGCTATATTGGTGCATACTGAAGATGGGCTACTATTGGCCCACTATGAGAAGGGATACAACATAATTCGTGAAAAAGTGCCACAGCTGCCAAGTGCAAGCCAATTTGATCCATACCCACCCACAAAGCTTACATAGCATGGTCACTCCATGACCTTTTCACACTTGGGGGCTCGATTTAGTAGGACCAGTCAATCCACCTTTCATTGGGTACATATGGATCCTTGTGGCTACAGAATGTTTCACTAAATGGGCAGAGGCCATACCATTCCGCAAAGCCACTAGAGGAGTTGTGGCAAATTTCATTAAAGAAAACATAATTCTTTGATTTGGGGTGCCTCATAGAATCATAAGTGACAATGGTACTCCATTTGTCAACAGAGAAGTAAGGAAGATGTTGGAATTCTATCAAGTGAAGCATCTCCAGTCATCGCCCTATTACCTGCAAGGGAATGGACAGGCGGAAGCAACAAACAAAGCCCTCATCAAGATCATCAGCAAGATGAGCTAGGAGTACAGTAGAAGTTAGGGAGCATATCTGCCAGATGCACTTTGGGGTTACTGAAGCTTGCCCAAATCTGCCACAGGATTCTCTCCCTTCTCCTTAGTGTATAGGATAGAAGTGGTGAACCCAGCAGAAGTGATGATACCATCTTTAAGGGTTATGCAGACACGAAGGAAGGAAAAAGAGAAGTATTTACGGCAAAAAGGTGTGAGGACTTGGAAGGGTTGGACAAAAAAGGGAGGAAGCCCAAGAGTGTAGCAGATATAGGCAAAGAATGACCAAAGCTTGTGGTAAGATAGTTAAAGAAAGAATGTTTACAGAAGGTTAGCTTGTGTTGAGGACATCAAAAATAACTTCCTTTTGAGGAGTGGAGATCTCAGCAAGAATAGGAGCAAACTCACCACTAATAACTCTCTCGGCCTGGGTACTCTCCTTGGCAGAAACAGGCTCAGATGAAGGGACTAGAGCCTTGGCAGGAGCTCCCTGTGTAGCAGCAGTAAAAGCAGAAGCCATAGCCTTAGCCATGACATCTGCCCCGTTAAAGAAGCCCTTTATAGATGCATTAGCAGTGGTAGGAGCCTTCTTACTTGTGGGGTGATAAATAGAGAGGGGTTCAAGATCAACCTAAAAGAAGAGTATTATAGTAGAGAAGGGATAAACAAACATACAAAAAAAAAAAAAAAAAAAAAAAGCAAGAGAAAGCACATGGCAATATCTGATAATGACAAAAAATGAAGATGCATGCAAAGGAAATGAGTGTACCTCAAACTCGGGCTTATCAAGTAGTATGGGGCGAGTGGCTGAAGTGTCCTCGTGCTTAGACTATCAATGGAGAAGAAAAGAAATATATATACGGAGTTAGCCATAGGAAAGCCTGAAAAATAATTAAAATAAAGAAAGAATGAAATTTAAAGATAGTATACTCTCCTCACGGTAGTGGCAGATGGGGCTGGTGGAGATGTCTTCCTTTTACTGCCACGGGTCTTGCTAGAAGGAGGAGCATCCACAGATGGCCTTGAAGTGGAAGGCTTGGGCTTGCTTACAATAAAACTCCTACTGGAACGGGTATGAGCAGAAGGAGGAGGAGAGCTCTTGAGAACGATGTTGTCGATAGGGGGACGGCCTCCCTCATATAGAACAAGATCAGAAAAAGTCTCGAAAGAGTCATCATCTCTCTTGGCAGACTTGGGCTTGGCGGTCTGAGACTCCAAGCCCTTCTTCGTAGGTATTGGAAGGTTCACCACCTTTACCTTCTTCTCCCAACCTAGAGGAAACTCACTAGCATACAAATACCATCCTTTCTCCTTCTCTTACCACTCAAATATAGCAGACTTGCTCTACTTCCTAGCTTACGCTACCATGTACTTGGTGAGAAGCAACAATCATGGGTTGGTAGAAATAATGGCATGAAGGCCCTCAGGAGGGATGAGAGAAAACCTATAGCCACCCAACAATTCCTGGCCAAAAGAAGTCATCACGGCTTGCCAATACACGTGCATCTGAGTAGTGCAAAGGCCTTCTCTCTGGGAACTCGGAATAGTGATTGCTGTAAAGTGCTTGCTCTAAAACTCAAAGGCACTAGGGCGCAAGAAAGACCGGACAGAAGTGGTAGACTCCAAGATAGCAGTGAAGTCATCAGGTATGTCCTGATCAAGCCCAAGTTGCCTCCTCACTTTGTTGGCAAAAAAATGAACATAACGGATACCCTCATCAGCTAGATAAGGCAACCACCCATCATTGGTGGTTGCTAAGTACATAATCCCCCTCTCATCAAAAGCAGTCAACGAGGTGGTGGTCCCAGCAGCAAGCATAAAGGGGCCCATGGCCGAATCAGGGCAAGTGAACTCACTACTCAAATTTCTATAAGCTATCTAAGAAAAGCCAACTTCCTTAGCAAAGAACTTAACAACAGGATGCCCAAATGACTTCAACTCAACCCAACGGTAAGCCAACAGAAAATTAGAAGCAAAACGGCCACAGAAATCAGTAATCACTCTTAGACAAGACTGGTACTTCTCTTAGGCAAAATGGATTGACTTGTACTTGGCCAATTGCCTGGCACAACGCTCTCATAGTAGGTGCTGCAATATGGTATTATGGGCGGAAGTAGTAACTATATGGCAAGAACCTGCCTACCTTTCAACACTCTACATAATGTCCAATTGTATAAACAAATGACCCAGAAACATAGGGGCCAATAGTAGACTCACATTGGTAGAAATTTTTATGGCTAACCAAAAGTAAAGGGGTTTTAAAGCATAATGGGGATGAGAACCAAAAATGAACTTACAAAGCCAAAATGCGACAAAGGCTGCATGGCGGATGGCAATGGAAGCCTTAGAGAAAGCCCCAACCTAATGAGAAAACTTTGCGTTCCCACTCATCCCTTTCCTCAACTCGACCTCCACGGCCTACTCCAAGGCAGAAAGCTCGATATCATTCGGGTCCGTATCGCCAAGAATGGGTAGCAATAGTTGGTTTGCCACATCCTCCAAGGTCACGGTGATCTCACCACAAGAAAGGAAGAAGGTATGGGTGGTGCTACACCACTGGCAGACTAAATGGAAGAGGTTGAACAAATCTCGATAGTTGGACAAACACCAGGAAGAAATGATGGCCTTTAACACACCGGTCTACTATAATGCCGCCATGAAACCCATATCGAATAACTCTGTGTCCACCCATTCTTTCCAACCCAAAGAAGTACCCGATCCAAATTCGAAGAGCATTGGCACGTGTAGTGAAGTTCCTTGGTGAATATCAAAGTCGGGAATGGTGGAAGCCAAAGGGGCCCAAGAAACTTCCGTGTCATGGTGGCAAATGGAAAGCCACACACGGCCCGGCGGCGAAGGCAAATAATCATTGGGTACTATGGGGAAATGGATATGGGTGTCATACCATAGGTTAATGAGAGGAGGACATTCACTACCCAGATCGCGACCCCCCTCCTCCTCAAAGTGGTTCGATTTGGAGTGGGGAGCCTCTTCACCTATGGTCTTGGTAGGCAAATCATCGAAAGCAACCTCTTTCCCCATTCAGCAGGAAGAACCATCACCTTTTGTCGGCAACATGGTTTTGACGGAGAAGATGGGTAATGAGGTTTTGGGGAAGACGAGACGGTGAAGGGAAAAGGAAAAGAAGAGTTATGAGAGAATGATGAGAAAGAGAAAAGCGAAAGGACTAAGGACAATAAAAGTGACGTGAAAGGAAGCAATGAGTCAGCCGTCAAAAGAAGCATCGTATTAATGAAGCATAGGTTGTGTTCCAGAATAACTACCAAATTGGGAAATTTAAAGCAAAAAGCCTGCCAATCGGAGGAAAGGAAATAAGGCGGGCTCCATTATTTAAAAAACTCACGTAAAATTTTTTACGTAAGTATTCACATAGGAGGTAAAGAAGAAAGTGAGAAGAGAAAATAGTAAAGCAAGCCCAGTAGGTCGGAATGGTAGGAATGATGGCTAGCAGGTCCATAAGAATAATAAGAGGTAAAGAGGAAGTAAATGGGCCAGGAAAGCCCAAGAAATGAATTAATAAATTCATTGGGTTGGCTTAAAGGCCATTAAGCTTGAAAAAGTAATAAGAGGTAAGGATGTGATAATTGGGTCGAGAAAGCTCGAAGGATTTAGCAAAAGGCCTATGGGAGTAAAAGAGGTACAAAAGAAGTAAATGGGCCAGGGAAGCCCGATGAATGAATGGGCTGGCACAGCAGGAATGTTGGCCAATAAAGCCCCAAAAAGGTAAAGATGGGGGAAAAAGGGCCAGTACGGTAGGAGCATTAGCTCGTAAGCCCACGGGTAACAAGAAATAAAGGAGAGGTAATGCTATAGCAGGAACAATGAAGTGGGATGGCAGGATCCATAGCCAAGATGCCTAAAGACATAGAAATAAGAGAACATGGGCTAAGAAGGTGAGGGCCTTCACCCAAGCAATACCCAATCTAGGGAAGGAGTGAAAGGTAGGGAACATGAGCCCAAAAGCCCATATGTCCTTCACGTTGCAAGAGTTAAACACCCATCAAAACGTATAGCAGAATCAAATAAACACAAAGGCAATAAAAATGGCATGAAGGCAAGAAAGGAATAGATTCAAACAGAAGTGGAGCATACACAAAGGGCCCAGGAACGACATACTTGTACTCAATGAATACATACGAGGTGGACCATGGGTCAAGAGTCAGATGGTGTGGTCTGGTGGTGAGGAGAAAGAGGGGGTCCATTTTGGGGTTCCTACTCAAACTTCTTTGGGAGAAATGTCTTGCTGGAATGGAATTTCACCTAAAAGAAGTAATAATGAGTTGGGACCACTTGATGCATGCCATAGAGGTAGGTGAGGGAAAGGGAGAACAAAGAGAGGTAAGAAACATGACAAGCCATTTATGTCTAGGAATGAAAAGTGGTGCAACCAACACATTCAATGCAATGGTAGTGGCTGGGTAATTGGCAGGCTAGTGGGCAGTCTTGGAAGGACACCCATAAGGAGCCAAATGCAGTTAAGGGGTAAAAATGGTAAATCCCATATTGGCAGACAATATAAAGGGTGGTAGCTGTGAACAGTAAGGTATCATTAGGAAAAAAAAAAAAAAAGGGTATCACCATCAAGGAAAGAAGTGGAGGTAGAACTAGGAAGAAGATGAGAGAAAAGAAAAGAAAAGAAAAGAAAAAAACCAAAGAAAAGCATGAGTGATAAGAATCGAGGCATGCATTAATGGGCTACCCATTTCTCTTCTCTCCCTTTTGACATACCCACTTTTTGAGAAATTAAGAGTTAAAGTTTAAGCCATCCAAGTCTTTTTTCCAAAGTGTGTAATCTCTATGTCAAAAGCCTTCTTTGAGATTACTCGCATTGGAGATCGATTCCCTTTTTGGACTTGCATTTGTTGAGAAGAATAAGCTCATTTCTTTGGCAGATGAATTTTACTTTGATTGATGAATGATTAACTTGTTACCTTATTATTGAATTGTTTATAGCATCATTGTTCCCCACAGTTGTATTATTCTACCATGACCTCATTGGATTTTCTTTTTTCCTTTATCTAAGCGTTAGTATTACTTGTCAAATGTTATAGTTATTCTACCATGTTGTATTTCCTGTTGTAATACCTGTAATAGTTGTTCCTACTGTGGGCACGCCATATACTTAATACTAGCCGAGGCGCGCCTGTATTGAGATGACCTAACTTGTGCACAGACTGGCCTAAGGCGTGTTTCACTTAGGCCAATCCCAGCTCTCCTACCCTACAATCATGGGCCACGATACAGTAAAAGAAGTCAAAGCTCAACACACTTATCACTCCTACCAACCCCTAAATTTAATGCACTAGCCTTCCCCAAAGTCTGAAATAGGGTTTAGATTCATGATTCTCTTTGATCATTTGTCAACCCTTATTAAATTTCCTTTTGTTCATATTTTCTCCACTACTGCTATATAAACCCTCATCTCCTCCACTCTAAGATACAAAAAAACCCTCTCCTCTCCCCTCTTGAGTTCTAGTGAAGTAAAGTAGTCTTGTCATACCTTAGTCTTCCTAAGACTCAAGGTATTGAGTGAGACTCACTCTCCCTCTCTAAGTTCTTCTTTTCTACTCCACATTTAGAACCTCTAACAAGAGTTTCCTAATCCACCGTGTGGATTTTGCATGAAGATATAATCATTTTTCCCTAAATTATTTTTATGTTGCTATGATGAGAATTTAATATTAAATCATGATAGTAATTATTTAAATTCCTTGAATATGTCTGAATGTTCTTAAATTTTCATATGCATTCTTCACATGTTCATGTTTATGCATGAAACTAGCTTTGATCTTAAATCCATGTCAAAAATATAAAAAATATGTTTGTTTCAAAATTCTCTCAAATCCTTGAATCTAGGATATCACCATCCACACACATTCACTAGAATTTATTTTTCAATACAAATGCAATGATTAACAAACTGAATTAGGCTTTATCATATGCACACACATTAAATTCAACATGCAAATTGATTGATAACATATTGGATGATATGATATGAATGTTAGCCACCATAGTCTAGAAGACCGATTTCATCGGGCAAGATGGATGCCTAATATCTTCCCATCTTGTAACATAGCCATCGAGCTTAGATCAAGGGTTGATAGATCAATGCTTATACATGTAATTTTCAGTTTCTATATTGTAACTAAGAAACAAAGCCTTGTACTTTATTTTATATTGTATCTAGGACCAAAGCTATGTAATTTCTTATGATCAATGTAAATTCATTTGCAAATCAATAAAATGAGGAATTTTTCAATTTTGGTTTTCTTATTTATTCCAATAATTAAATAAGTGGCGACTCCATTGTAAAATCTTGAATCTAAAGAGGAAAATATAATTAGTCAAACATCCATTTTGAGAGGCAATAACACGACTCTATACATTCACGTGGGTTTAGCCCAACACCAAAATACGGGCCAAGGGCATGGTCTCTCACACTGTGGTAGTAAGATCAAAAGGTCCTTCTCTGAGAGGACGTTATATTCATGGTTCTTAGGCCATTATAAAACTAGATGGCGACTCCCCCTCGTTATGTCCACACCCAAGGTTTCTTAAAAATGATCACCATGAAACTACATGAAACTACATTATATATATATATATATATATATATTGTGAGCATAAAACCATTGTTCCAAAAACCTGAAAAGCGAACCCAAGCCATATGACAGTCCACCACAAAGACGGAAATGTAACAAAGACATTATATCGCCATAGAGACAAGTCAGAACCCACAAACCACTAGCATGATATGTACCTTTTTTGGCATGTGTTCTATCGACCTTGCCTAGACTCACCTACACCCTTAAGGATTTACCTATCCCTTTTATGGGCAACAGGGGATAACGCGCCTTGTAGTACCTCTTTTGCATGTGGTCTCTTGGCCCTACCTAGCCTCACTCACACACTCAAGGATTTACTTGTGTCATGCAAAGTGAGAGCCTCCAACTTGACTCGTCGTCACAAAGATGGGGTAATCACATGTCACAAATACGGGGTAATCACCGACATCATAGCACAAGGGAAAATCTACATCAAAACTCACAAGTTAAATGTATTCAAAATATATAGTTTACTTCCAAGCAATTTCATAAAATATTTCAATAACCAAATATCCATAATATTCTCAAAGTCCTCAAAAATGTTTTGCATCAACTTTCCCAATTATCACAGCATCTTTAAATTTTGCAAATAATGCAATAAATCCATAAAATCCATTCTCAAGAATTTAATCAAAGATGCTAGTCTTGTCCATGCTAAAAAATTATGCATTTCCCCATATGCAATAAGAGACATGATGCACTTTCAATGCCTCATGTGTTTTCCATAAATGATTAACAATAATAGTACAAATAGTAAATTTTAGGAAAACCATGAATAATGTTTCAAAATGGTTTTAACCATAAAACAATTGAGTGCAATAATGATTCATTTTCAAAAATCTCATTAAGAAGCCACTTACCTCGCAACCCGTAAAGCCTAATTTCTCAAACTCCAAAGAAGATTAGCTAGAACCTAAACAATACCAAGCAAACCTATCACAATAAGCATAAGGCTTGACATTGCATATAGCTACGAATTAGAAATCGCTAAATAAGAAATTAATTAGGCAAGCCTATGTATTTACCCTCACAAATAATGTATTTCACTTCTAAAGTTTTTCAACAAATTAATTTACAAGGCATAGACTCCAATTTATAGACTTAAATCATTCATGTATTCTCCCTAACATTAAAACCTCAACACTTAATAAGTAGTTCCCACAAGGTTTACACAACATCGTTAAGAGACCCATGAAACCAAAATCACAATATTCTCCAAAACAAACATTTTAAATCTTTAACTAGCTACAAATAAACCCAATAACAATGGAAAACTTTGATTTACCAACTACCACATGATATAACTTAAAACCCCTAAATTTCTGCCATAACAAACCTTAGATAGCCACCATTGTAAAAACCATAAACTCACTCATCAAATAAGTAAACCAAATCAAAAACCCATATACATAATCTCAAGATTATCTCTCAAGAAGCTCAAAAATTACATGAAGTCATTATCAAAGCTTAGATAAAAGAATCTCAAGAAAAGTATAAAACCCACCAAAAAGATTATGAATTTTTACCTCAAATAAAAGATATGGAAATGCTTAGAGGTTCTTAAGGATTTTCCAGTGATCTTGCAGGAAAAATGATGTTAGAGATGGGGGTGAGGAGGTACACCGATGGGAGAGTGTGAGGGAGTGAGAGAGGAGTGTGTTTGTGAGAAATTAGAAAGAAAACAAGCTGAGAGGACCACTTAGTTGATCGGCCAGCCAAGAGAGTGAGGGAGATAATGTGATGTGTGGTAGGGAACAATTTGGGTAGGTGGGGCATGTGGGAGCCGAAAAAATCTGACCTTTGTCTCTTCCTTTTTTTCTAGTTGAATTGGGCTGGGGTGTTACATTGTTGCTACTCATGGTGCTGTTGCTCAAGTCTGATTTGTTATAATATTTTGTGTTTTTTATTAAAAAATAAAAATTTGTTTAGTTATTTCAAGGGATATTTGCGTAAATTCATTAGTCCATTTTCGTAGAATGTGATGCAAATGTAATTATTGAACCAAACATTGAAATGTTACATTTTTCCAATCTCATTGAATAAATATAAGATTACAAGAATATAACATTATTATCTATTTATATAATAATAGGTGAAGTAGAGAGAAACTCAAATAGAATTCCAAATTAGAGTTTCAATTTTGTGCCATGTGTCTAAATTTATGTAGGTACCACACCATAATTATCATTCCAATTGTTTAATTAGAATCTGAAATTGAAGTCTAATTTTACTATACATGTGTACAATCTAATTATTTTTAAACACTTGTGCTTTGGGAATCGGTAGTACCAATCTAAATCCATTGAACCTGCTTCGTGATAATACAACTATGAAGGATGTATAAAACATGCACAAACCCATCTCTCTATAAAAAGAGATTGGAGAGAATTTCCTTTACCAGCCATGCAACTTCAGAGGTTTTTTCTTCACACAAATGCCCATCATGTTACAAAATGACCCATCGTAAAACTACAAAATGAGTACAACTCTGAGGTTTTTTTTTTTTTTTTTTTTTTTTTTTTTTTTTTAATTTTAAAATTTTTAAGCTACGAAAATTTCAATCGCCAATAGAGATTGAAGATTCAAAAGCATGAATGGATCTTTTAGATAAACATCGTCACCAAGGTTCATCTTTTTGTGTAATTTTTCCATTTAGTGTTGATTCCCTTAATTGAAGTAGTGATGGGTTTGTGTGTATGTGCATACATTGAGTCAATATTAACATTTTTTTGAAATCTTTTGGTCCTTGCTTGATGATTGACTTCTCTTGCAGATATCAATCTTGCACGAAGATGGCTTTCAACTTATTTGGTGTGACCTTACTGAAAACAATATTTAGCACATGGGAAGAATATCCAATGTCAACCTTGTGAATTCTTAAACCTATTAATTAGTCCCTTTTATGGCAAACACCTCTCTCCTAGTAGCTTCATGGCTGCCAATTTAGTTTCATATTACTCTATTTTGGCTTATAGTTGTGCTACTTTTGAACATATTTTTACTTAAGTTTGATTGCTGTGCCAAATGCCTCTAAAGTTTTATTTACTTAAGAACCAATTAATTGTATGGGCTTAATTACCCTTTCAATATACGCATGACTGCGACTGTAACTTGTATACTATATCAATCTATAATTTGATCAAAGTTTATCTTTGTTTCTATTTTTGCTACCCTTTCTCTGGTGGAACTATTGTGGTTCAACTCGCTTTCTTTTATACATGCTGTTATATGCAACTCCTAAAATTTGTAAGCGAGTCTGTATGCAAGATAAATAGCACCTTTATAAATTCTAAAGAAAATATTTTTATTTCACATTCTAATTTGGTATTCCTCATTTTCTCTAACATTTTCTACAAATGTTGACTATAGCTAAAGAACTACGTGTTACATCATCACATGGTTTAAGGAAAAAGAGTTGCCACTGCATGAGCTAACTCATTTGCTTTTCTTTTGAGCTAGTTGAAACTATAGCAAACAAAAGATCTCTAAGTTATGCAATATTGTTAAACAGGGTGATGCAAACTAAGGACCATCAAGAGCTCCCTTGGTGATTCTCTCAAAGTTCTCATCATAAGCAAATTGTAATGCCCACAAAAGTATTAATTGATTGTGTTTTGGTGGCATTCATTTTTTGTCAAAAGTCATTGTGCCAATAGTTCATACGTAATATTTTATTATTAATTAATTGTGTTTTGGTGGCACATACGTAATATTTAAGTTTGATTTTTAGAACTTTGAAGCTGGCACAAGGGATGAGGTACAGTGTTCAAGAGAAGGGAGTAAGTTTGCATGGAAGATCATTGAGGATATATTAGAAAATGGAATCCTAATGTTTAAATTTTTGTTTAATTGATATTTTCCATTTAGTCGTTAAGAATTTTTGAAATAGTAATCCTAATTTGCAATCAGAGAAAAAGAAGAAACAAAGAATTGTTTAAATCTTCTTACAAATTCTGTGAAAGTTACATTGGCAAAACATTCATAGACATCTTAAAAAATAAATCGGCTAAACATTTTGCTCTTTAAAGGTTCATTCTCATACTGTTCAATTTTATCTTAAATTCCATTTTGCAAAATCGTTACAATTACAATCCAAATATTATTTCAATTAGAGTCTAATTTTGCACAACGTGCCTCATTTAAGTTTTTAAATTTTCATTCCAAGTGAGTCATTCAATGCAAAAGATGAGAAGTCCAATAAAAATGAGTCATAAAAATACACAATCATATATCTGGTTGAAACTCTCTAAAAAAAAAATTATATATATATATATATATATATGTATATATCTAATCATATAATTTTACACTAAGAGTATATATATATATATATATTTTTTCCAAGTGACTATTACAATACTAACACAAAAACCGAATGACTATCTCATCTAATACTATATATAATAGCAGAAACTTTTACCAGGTGTTGACACGTTAGCAAAAAAAGCCCCTTAAAATGCTGACACATGTTGAGTAAATTCTTTAAAATCTCGCTCGGTGCGTTGGAGAGGCTTACTTTCAAACACCCACCAGCTTATCCAAAAGAAAAAAAAAAGGAAAAAAGAAAAGAAAAAAAGAAAAAAGAAAAAGAAAATGCAAGCCTTGTTCAATTAAATATTCTTAACTACACAAATTCCAATTTGCCACCTCCTTGGCATTACTCTTTTATATCTACATGACATATCTTTTGTATGGATGGTAAAGGGCATGTTATTTTAGCTTACTAGATGATAGAATAGAAGGAGGCAAAGCTCATACCAATTACTTTTTCAAATTATATAATGTTTTATTCACTTGCAATAACTTTAGCAATACACTATTAGACATTTAGGTATGTATGTAATTATTATTTATTGTTAGCTTGATCAACTATCTTTTATCTAACTTATGCATCTATGAGTCTATAACTTTAAAGACTACTATTCCTCAACATCTAACTTATACATCTATGAGTAGTCTATGACTTTAGAGATTATTATTCCTTGAGAAAATTTAGGACTCAATAAATTATATAAGATGTATACCACTTTTCTTTTATTTTTTTTTAAGGGTAAATTTCACTAACCTACCTTGTGGTTTGAGCTAATGCCTACTCTCTCTCTCTCTCTCTCTCTCTCTAACCTGCAAACACAATGCTAATTGCCTTTCTTTTTTCTCAATGAATCTTATCAACGAAACTAATATAAATATTAGTTGAAAGAATATTATTCAAATTAGTTTCTAATAGTAGTTTAATCATAAGCTGAGTGTCCTTTTTTTTTAAAAAAAAAATTTGGGTGCTAGGCTCCGTATTTTAGTCACCCAGTCCTACTAGATGACAATACAAAAATTTGATATTTTCATGTTATGAAGCAAAATATCAACATGCACTACTCATAATGGGAACATAAAAATACTTCTTGAATCAAGAAATCATTAAAGGAAAAAAATTGACTGAAGAGGCTATTTCATATGGTGATTTGATTACTACATATATTCATGGAGTCATTTTACCTTTCGAGTCAAATCCTAAAGGCATAGGTAAGCTTTTGGAAGTGTTGAATGATGAACATAGGAAGCATATACTTCTAAAATGCCGAACAACTCTTCGACTACTTGCTACTGGAATTGCCATGTATCAAAGTCCAAACTTTCAAATTAGCCAAAAAAGTGGAATGGGACATTGGAATTGTGATGAACCTTAAACCTTATGATTATGAAGAATTTGTGATTTCATGCAAGAGATGCTCCATTGTTCGTGATATGTTTAAGTTGGTGAATAGGTTTTTCTAAGTTTGTCAAACAATAAATATAAAATGATGTCCCTTTATATATTTTAAATAATAAAATGCAATATTCTCTTTTTCTTCTTTTTTATTGTTTTATCTAATACTATCCTCCGTATGATAAACCAAAAAAAAAAAAAAAACCATTATTTTTTTTCCCATTGTTTTATCTAATGGTATCCTCTGTATGATAAATAACTAAAAAAAAATGAATTCACCAATAGCATTACTACAATTGACTTACGCAAAAGCTACATACTATTCCTTTTTAAGATTTCATCTAAAATCTCATTTTCATCCTCTAAAATTTGAATCATCTACATTTTCTAATAAAGTTTGCTAAATTATAAATTAGAACCATCATTTCTAACTAAAAATCTCTGCATTTATACATCTAATCTACCAAACAATACCTACTAAATAATAAAGCAAAATCTTTCTTGTCCAAAGCATGTTTTATGTCACTGTGATGACACCGAACCATACTCATGTGGAAGCACACAGTAATAAAATAAAAGTAAACCATCCACTGATCACACATCACGTAACTCCTAGAAATCAATTATACAAATTCAATCAAACTATACTCATCTAAGCTAGAAGATAGACAATACAAACATCATTTCCTATACGCCCAACGTAAAATTCACCTATGCACACAAACCACTCTTATACCAATTATTTATAACCAATTGCAAGTAAAGCCCCAGTTGATAAGCCATATCATATAAGGTTTGCTGGCCTGCTCGATTGAAATTGTGCTTAATTGTCATCTCCTCTTCCCCTCCTCCTTTCATCTGCTCTATCTTACCCCACCACTCATTCTCATCAACAACTTCCATCTGCACATGAATATCATTTTCAAACCATAAAAATGGAACAAATAATATATATATATATATATATTGCTAAGTTTTGTTAATGAAATTTTATGGTTAATAATATGAATTTAGACTTAACTGAACTTTTTAAACATGAATAAACTTGTGATTAATAATATATCATTACATATTAGTTGATAGATAATGCACATTATGATAATGAAACTATCGAATCACCTTATTAATAGTATTCCACATCAATGTACAAATCAATGTAGCCCTCGATAGATAAAATGATGATGCGGGTCTGGTCCTCCAGGACTCAATCTATTGGGCTTCTCGTTATGGGTTTCGTTTGTACTACTTGCCACATTTGGGCCCATTGCTTCCTTTGCAACCTGATTTGAGGCTTGTAACAACAGTCTTAGTTCTATCTTCTCTATTGTTGGCTTGAGAGGACGCGTTTCGGTCCTTGCACATACAAGTAGGACCGAGATAATGAACACCAAGCACCTCAAGCTGGGCATATTCTGATTCCAATTATGGTGTTTTAGTATGTATTTTATTGTGGTATATCCACTAGTAACTTGGAGAATTCAAAGTCAGACATTTTCAGTATTTATAGATCATCTTCACGACTTGCCCTGCTTGAACATTATCTAAAGTAAAGATTGGTCAGTTTTGGTTGGCTTAGCATGGCCCCAGTCGATGTGCATGTAAACCTACAACCCTACCCAATAACTTTCAATATGATTGAAGGATTAGGGTTGGCTTAAAAGAATGATGCTTATGTTTATCCCCTCGTATTAAACAAAGGAATTGATGGATAACATCGAAAAGATTTATGTCAGAGCCATGTGTGTGCCTTGAAGGATTCCCATCAGAAGAGAAGGTTGATGACACATCTAGTAATTACTTTACTAAATAATGCCGTGTTAAAGTTGGAAAATCCATCAGAAAGCAACACTTTTGACACCGCCTACGTACATAGCTGATCTATTAAAATAATGGATTTCGGCAATGACCTCAGATGGATAAGCATTATCACGGTTGAAACCTTTGTTGTCAACTTGTCGTCAAAAGTTAAAGGGTTCAATGGATAAGTTACTAGTGTTCTTCTTCTTATTGAAAGATAAGCACAGCAATAGCATCGCCAGCGATTATTGAAAAAAATATTAAACAGCCAAACATTGAATCTCCTACCAGACCGACACCTACAACCAGATTAGCAATATACACCGAGTCTCTCAGTAGAGGCAGCCTAAGATGCAAATAGCAATGATCATATGAAAAGAGCTATACAAATCTCACACTCGAGCTTCAAAATATAAGTCGATCAAGGAAATTTCTGACGGAACAGATAACAATCAGATCAGCAACAATAGGGTACTAGAGACTTCAAAGTGCAAGCTAACCAGCAGAGGATTGAATATATCTGAAGTTAAGAGTTACAACAGAATTATTAATTGTCTTAATTATGTAATTTACAAGGGAATCATTTATTACCATGAATTGGCATGCACCAATTCAAAAACAATAATAAGAAAGCAATTAGGCACGCAGGTTAAGTGACGAAGTTAAAAACTAATAGAAAACTCTCAAAAGAAAAATAAAATCACAACTAGGGTAGCATACCCCATTTAAGTCAATCTATAATAGGAGTTTTACAATCTAGCACAGAACTACTGTACCAAGACTATAGTTTTGATAGATAACGCACCAATGCGGCTCCAATACTTTCAAAATTCTAAACTTCTTTTTGTATGAATTGTTTTTGAACGACACGTCCGCGTGCATCAACAAACCAGAGCTTCTGGTGCACTAAGGCCTAACCTAGCCAAGCCTAAGTCAGTTCAAAACCCAAACTTGGTTCAGAAAAGTAGAGTTGTTCGCACATAGAGCCATAAACTTGTAAGCTGTGCTTATTGCCCAAATTTAGCTCTGATAAAGGAAAAAATATACCATGCATCCGATTCATGATATTTTCCTGACTACAAAAACTAGGGTCCTGCGGCCGCGTTTTTAAAACGCGGCTATAGGTCAGAAAAACGTGGCTATAGCCCGATTTGGCCTATATTGAGAATACATGTAAAACGTAGCAATAGTTGAACATACATTGTATGCAAGGTTAGAGTACATAAATATTATATCTAAAAATCTGCATTTAATGCATTGTTTGGCATAGTGCATCTACAAACTACGTCTGACTAGAAAAAATTGGGCCAGAACCCAATTTCAATTTTTTTTGTCCAACCTCTCAATTTAGAATAGAACTTAGCCAGGTAAATAGTAGGCAAAGACTACTATGAATAGGTCCCCCTCGCCTCATTGAAAACCTCGATCAAAGACTATTGAGAGTCTTTAAACTCCAAAGAGCATTCAAAGTAGTTTGATTGAGATCCTAATCTTCCCAAAAGCTAAAAGAAGGAGTCCGTCTGAAACTTGACCTAATAGTTTGAGCCCAGGAGTCCTTCTGAGGCACTCAATGGCACAGAACCTAGAGTGGAGGCACCCATCCACTAGAATAAGTGCAAACATAATGATAGACAACTCACCTTGGGTATGGATCTAGTTATGTTAGGAATTTAGACCCCTTAAACACACAGATTGCGTAGCCTAGATTAATTAGCCAAGTTGTTACTTAGTCAAATTATGCAATTCTAGGTTAAAGCAATCAAATAATCATATCAAGATATAAAGCAGCGGAATAATAAATAACACAAGATATGATCACCCAGGAAATCATTCGGTAAAAACCTGGGGAGGATTTGACCCACCGATCCTTAAGGCATAACAGAATTCACTATGAAAGAATTGAAGTTCTTACAGAAGGACTACAAGCTCCCCGCTCGACTTCCTAATGCTACCCACCAGTAAAACTTCCTGACACGACCACGCGCAGGCTCCGAATCCACGGACTACTTCTTTCTTGAATTCTTCAATCAGCTACAAGTTCCCCGCTTGCTTTTCTTTTAAGTTCCAATGGTTGCAACAATAATGATCTTCAAGATGTTGAAATCATCTCTACCTTGAAAACCCTAAGTTTTGTGTAAAGGAAGTCTCCTCAAAGATCTCACACGAGATTCACACAAAACAGCAATGTATGAGCAACAAAGCAATATGGATAAGCCTCAAAAACGTGGCTAGGGTTTAGTTTATATACCTAGGGTAAAAACACAAAACCCTAAACGTTTAATGAAGTAGGGCTGAGTTGGAAAATCTGCAGAAAATTCAACCTGTGCGATTTTCGATCGATCGAGTCTATTCTTCGATCGATCGAGCCAGGCCGAAAGTCCCAAGTACTTCTGCAGCCACTCGATTCCAACTTTACAATATTAAACCAACTTTGAGCAATTCTAAATAAGACTAAATACAATATTTTGATCATGGTTTGCCAACATTACAAATTAGAGTTCTAAATACAAAAAATCCTAAGACCTTAGAACCTAACAAGTTACTCTCTTTTAGAAGCCACTTGTACAGGGTTAGCTTCATACCCTTTCAAACATTGGACCTTGAATCACACTAACATGATAGCAGAAGAATGATGATGTTCAATAGCATTTTATGATAGCTCATACTATTTCCTTAAGTATTAAATTGTTTTATTATTCAAGATGATTACACAAAGATAACTATAATCAAACATTTTCCCCATACACAAACAAATCCTAAAACTTATATCAATGGTTTGTAGATATTTTATTGCATCATTTATAGTGTAGAAAACATCTTACGCTCTTAACCTTGGACTGTTAACAATGTTAATTGGAAATTACATTGTCAACCACGTGTAGGAAATCTTACGATTGTTATAGACTCTACTCAATCGTCAAAAGATGAGACCTCTTTTAAGCATAAGCTTGAAATCCAGTATTGATATGGCAGTCCATCAGTTAACGCTAGTGCTAGACAATTATAATTAGAAAAATCGTGCAAAGACAAAATAGAGGTACCCCATATCGCTATGGATGAAACCTTACCATCCAAGAGTTCTCTGTCTCTCTCTCTTCTCTCGTTAATTTGTTCCTTATTGGTCGAAGGTTTCGTCAAAAGAAAATCATAGGCCTTAGTTTGTGGATCTTTCTAAGTGGTTCTCACACTCCAGAAAGTTATGAAGGACGCCCTAATATGCTTGCTAGAATTTTGAATTTCAGGTTTCGTGGATTTCATGAAGTTCTTGAAAGCACTAGACCAACGCATTAGGATTGGCTAATTTCATGCTATAGGAAAGCATTAGGTGAATATTATCTCATCATGTCAATTGGTTCTCTTTGAGAAAAGAAAGGATTAAAAACATATTGCATTTAATAATGAAAAATTATTGTTCGACACTCATGGGAACACAGTTGACAGACTACATCATGTGTAAAAATGTGGATGCCAAGTGTTAATAATTTATAAAATCAAAGCCATTTAATAATGTTAAGCCCGAATCTAACTATAAAGATAGGAACGTGACAATGGCCGCACACTTATAAAGTAAGCACCTTACAAGTGTGCAAGGTCTTTTTAGCAATTAAATTTATCCTCAAAAAATTATACCAAATAAATCCAAAAGCAATTGTCAAAGATCTCCAAAGTACCAATAGATACAACAATCCAAACTTCATGACGGTTAAACAAAAGAAATACTAATATTACGAGATCAACTTATTTCAAAAATTATTAATCTCATTTCAAGGGTACACCCTCTGCAAAAGTCTTAAAAATTGTTATTTTTCAAAATCTGAAACTGGAGGGAAAAAAGGGAGGTGAGTTGACTACTCAATAAGTAACAACATTCTTAATAAGTTCTATCAAACAAATAGATCTGTAAAATAATAAGTTGTACATAGATTGAATATTTTAATCTTACAAATATATCATAAATGGATTAGAAAATAATAAATTTTCCATATATAAAAGCTATAATTTACAATAGGTTTCAAAAACGCATAAGCAATTTCAAGGAATTAAAACAGTTCAAATATTTAAACACAATTCATATTCTTAATAATCTTTATGATTATGGTCACGCTATATCCCTGTGACTGAGCATTAGATTTAGATGAAACTAGTTTCATGCTAATGTATATCCCTTATTAGCTGGGTCTAGAAACACAATAGGCTCGTGATGCTCCAGATAGAATTAGTTTCAATACCAATGAATAACTCTCATTGATTGGGTATCCAAGTACCAATGAATAACCCCCAATGACTAGGTATTAGACTCAAAACGTGTTAGAATGTCCAAAATCATATATATATATATATATATATCAAATCATAGTTCACACAAAATATATCTCATTCAAATATATATATATATATATATATATATATAAAATCATATATTCGGTTATCAAATATATTTGTGATAATTCTTTATTCTTTACTTTAAATTAGTAGTACAATTGAAATAAAAATGTAACAATTATAAACAATTTTTAGTAGTTAAAGTACAATAGTATAAGCAAAATAAAACCAATTAGGATAAGGTTACTTATCTCAGCTAACTTACCATAAAAGAACTCCTCTCTAACACATCCTCTAAAATCCTTAGATATCACCTAAAACAATTATACAGGTATCATTTACTCAATAATCAAATAATTTAAGAAAAACTTATAATGGTATCCGGTCAAAAAAGAGACTACTAAAAATATGCAATAACTGTCCACTGTTATCTCACACCAAAATTTCACATAATTATAATATTTTTCTTTATTTTTCTGCCACCATTAATGCCCTAGAGATAAGGCTAAAACTCCTAGTACTATATCAGTATATCATACTAGGAAAGACAAGGCACCTGGACCCATCTCCAAGAATACGTGCGTTCCTTTTTTTTTTTTTTTTTTTTTAGAAAAATTTTACCGCTACTTTCTTTTTGAAAACATAAGAATAGAGGACATATTTCAAAAATGCAATGGGATCTCAAAAATTCAACCGAATAGATTCAAATACAACTCTCCATCACAAATAGGTGGCAAAAGAGAATTTCAAATGTTAATCAAAATTTGTTCCTTACCCTAATCACAATTAAGTACATGTAATATATGTAATAGAGTTCAAACTTTTCAATAATAATTAAAAAAAAAAAAATCACCTCTCACAAAATTCTTCATAGTTTTTTTTTTTTTTTTTCATATACATATATACAAATACTAATGCGATGCATACATTAAAATTAGATGGTCAATGCTTTATTAGACCACACGTGAGCTCCATGGAGTCAAATAAATCCACCTACCAACTATATGAGTCAATAAATATTTGTTAAATTGTACTAAAGTTAGATGTTCAATGATTCACTAGACCACTTGTGGCCAGCAAGGTTCGACTAAACTAGACCAAACTAACCTTAGGGAGGTCAACTATATTAGGCAAAACTGTCAAATGAGCTTACAAAAGATAAATAACAAAACAGTAGGAAGATTCTTTTGATTGTTCTCTCCCTCTCTCTTCTTTTATTTTAAGAAGAAGAAGAAGAAGAAGAAGAAGAAGAGATTTTTTGAATAACCAATCTAATCCAATACAAAATTTCAAGAGTAAAGCACACCCACTTAATACTAGCATATAAGAACATAAAAGTATATCAATTAACATCCTCTTTTTGTTCTTTTTTATGTCACGTATTTATAAACACAATGACATAGATATCAAATCCTAACAAATCTGACCGAACAAATCATCATATGATGGACCCTCACCTACACTTCTCATCAAGTCACAAAAAGAACACTATCTACGACCTAATAACCTCCATAAATAATAACTGAAACCATAATCCCTAGTGCACAAACTTTATTCAAGATCAAATCCTAGTATAGAGTCTGCAAGATCACAATCTAGGTTTGATACCATAAAAATTGTTACACCTCGAACCCAACTATAAAGATAGGCGTGTGACGTCACACGCTTATAAAGTATATAAGCACCCTACAAGTGTGCAAGGCCTTCTTAGCAACTAAATTTATCCTCAAAAAATTGTACCAAATAAATCCAAAATACCTCAACAATTTGTTTTTGAATTATTGCAATTGTCAAAGATCTCCAAAATATCAATAGATACAGCAATCCAAACTTCATGACTGTTAAACAAAAGAAATACGAATATTACAAGAACATCTTATTTCAAAAATTCATAACCTCCTTTCAAGTGTACACCATCAGCAAAAGTCCCAAAACTTAATATTCTTTATAATCTGAAATTGAAGGGGAAAAAGAGGGGGGGGGGGGGGTGAGTTGACAACTCAATAAGTAACCAAAGTCCTAATAAATTCTATCAAGCAGATAGATTTGTAAAATAATAAGTTGTATATAGATTGAATATTTTAATCCTACAAATATATCATAGATGGACTAGAAAATAATCAGTTTTTCATATCTTAAAGCTATAATTTACAATAGGTTCCAAAAACACATAAGCAGTTTCAAGGACTTAAAACAGTTCAAATATTTAAACACAATTCATATTCTTAATAATCTTTATGACTATGGTCACGCTATATTCCCGTGACTAGGCATTAGATTCAGATGAAGTTAGATTCGTGCTAATGTATATCTCTTATTAGCTAGGTCCAGAAACACGACAAACTTGTGATGCCCTAGATAGAACGAGTTTCAGTACCAATGAATTACCTCCATTGGCTGGGTATCAGAGTTAAAACATAGTCAAATTGTCTAAAATCATATATATATATATATATATATATATATTAAATCATAGTTCAAACAAAAATATATCTCATTCAAATACATATATAAAATCATATATTTAGTTATCAAATATATTTGTGATAATTTTTATTCTTTACTTTAAATTAGAAGTACAATTGAAATAATTATGTAACAATTATAAACAATTTTCAGTAGTTAAAATATAGTAGTATAAGTAAAATAAAACTAATTAGGATAAGGTTACTTACCTCAACTAGCTCAGCACAAAAGAACTTCTCTATAACATATCCTTTAAAATCCTTAGATATCACCTAAAACAATTTTACAAGTACTATTTACTCAATAATCAAATAATTCAAAAAAAACTTATAATGATACCCGGCCATAAGAGAGACTACTAAAAATATCTTATAACTGTCCACTGTTATCTTACACCAAAATTTCACATAATCATAATATTTTTCTTTATTTTTCTGCCACCATTAATGCCCTAGAGATAAGACTAAAACTCCTAGTACTATATCAGTATATCATACTAGGAAAGACAAGGCACCTAGACCCATCTTCAAGTATAGGTGCGTTCCTTTCTTTCCTTTCTCCTTCTTTTTTTTTTTTTTGGATTACTGCATACAAAAACCTGCAAGGACCTAGCGTCTAATTTACAGTAAATATAAATCTAAATCTTTGAATATTTAAATAGTTTCACTATTGACCAAAATACCCACATAAAGAAAAATACTCTAATTATAGATAAAACAAAATTCTCTAATTTCAAATAAAACTTAGATTTGCTAAGAATGAGATTCTTAGGCTCTTACCTTAAGTGTTCAGTCAATCCTTCTCTATTAGAGTAGATTGGCTAGTCTCCTCTCTCAAAATATCAAGCTGACTAAATTAGTTTATATATAGTTAATATTTCATCCTTATTTTTCTAAAAACTCTATTAGTAATATTAAGTATAAAATTGACCCATAAAGAGATTTACTTAAATACCCCATCATTTTAAGTCTGTCTCTTTTTTTCTTTTCCTGGTATTACAAATAATTTATACAAATCATGGATGTTGTCCATGGATAAAATGACGATGAGGGTCAGATCTTCCTGGATTCAATCGACTGGGCTGCTCATTCTGCGTTTTTTTTTTTTTTTTGGTTGTACTTCCTGCCACATTTAAGCTGACTGCTTCCTTCGCAACCAAATTAAGGCCTGCGCAGGCTTAGGTTTCTTCTCCCAATATATAGTTGGCCTGAGCTGACTCGCTTTGATCCTTGTATATACATGTAGGACCAAGATAATGAACACCGAGGACATCAAGCTAGTCATTAAAACTATGGAGTCTTAAGAATGTAGTTTTTTTTTCACTTTTATTGCTATAATATTAACTACAAACTATGGGACTTCCTGGTCCTGCATCTCAATAGATAAATGCGAAGGGTCTCGCTCTATGTGCATGTAAACCTATAATGCCTAACCAGTTACTTTCAAGATGAGTGAGAGCTAGGGTTGGCCTAAAAAATGATGTTGGGAAGACTAAGCATTACATACGGTTTTCCAATTAAAAAGAGGTCTCATTTAGGTTCATCCAAACGCCAAATGATGCTTCTTATGTATGTCCCTTCCTGGTATTGAATAATAAAGG
The DNA here is from genome assembly GCA_030445155.1 of Quercus variabilis. Taxonomy (NCBI): domain Eukaryota; kingdom Viridiplantae; phylum Streptophyta; class Magnoliopsida; order Fagales; family Fagaceae; genus Quercus; species Quercus variabilis. Next base: position 46,650,618 of record CP129449.1, on the reverse strand, counting down.
AACAGAGCAATAGAATCAAAGTTTGATGTCAGTGCCTTGAATATATGTTACATCAAGGATAGCCACCAGACCAGGATTAGGCACTACTTGACTATACAGCAACTAATTACTTTACCAAACAATGCCAACGTATACGTTTAAATAATGGATTTCACAGTCGACCAAGTGGCCTCACATGGATAGCACTATATAAGTCGGTTGAAAAACTTAATGTTCTAAAAAGTAGAAACGTTCAATAGATAAGTGCTTTTCGGATTGTTTGGATTGAACTTATTGTTGCTGAAACTGAAAACTGAAAACACTGTAGCAAAATAATTTTTAAAAGTGTAAATAGTATCGTGGGACCTATTTTTAATATTTTTTATTGTGTAAACAGTGCATGAACAGTAATGAACAGTCATTTTTGTCTCCCGCACAGTGATTTTACTGTTCACAAAAAAAAAAAAAAAAAGGAAACGCTGAATGATACAAAACGTGGATGCCGAATCCAAACTGGGTCTTCTTCTTATTGCCGGTGTCAGTCGGCGGTTAGATAAGCACAACATTGCCAGCAGTACTATCTAGCTCGCTGTCATGACTCATGGGATGGTGCGTGCATCAAACATATTATATATATATATATATATATATATATCATAGCTAAGAGAAAAATTCAATTAAATTCTAAATTGAATTTCAATTGTAAACTAATTTTGTGTTTGTGCCTAATTAATTTTTATAAAATTTTGTGCTAGTGAGTTATTGAATGCAAAATATTAAGAGTCTAATATTCATGAACATTAAGATAATAATAATAAAAAAAATAAATAAATAAAAAAGAACATAAAGATCTTCTTGGCTTAGAAATAGAGAAAGATTCCATTGGTTTTTTGGGAATCAGTTCTTTTTGATCTCTCTTGATACCAAGAAGTTCTGCGTTAAGATTGGTCTATTTGCATGCGTTTTTAAATGGACTATCACGGTTTATTTAGCGAGGTGTAATCTGGTTTTCATTTTACATATAATAAAAAAAAATTAAATATTAATTGAATTATACAATTGGAGGAAATGATTACATAAATAATGTCATGCACAATTGAAAAACAACTATACAACTATACATACATATATATATATATATATATATATATATATATTTTGTAAGAATTGGATTTGGAGGCCTAAGCCCTGTTAGAGTAATGGAGCCTTGCACTTTAACCCAAGCCCAGGAATAGAATTAATTTAATGAAGAGATAGGAAGGCAATCACAATACAGTAGTATATCAAGTTTCGGGCTAAGAATGTTGGTCACATTCAAGGAAAAAAGTGTCAAATAAGTAAAAAAGCTCTTCTCAGTCTTTCCCGAGGATGTGTTCTTATATAAGTCTTGCTGAGGTTATCTCAGTTTGTACACTGTTCTTTTTCCTTTTTCTTTTGATTTTCTCCAAAAGTCCCCTCATCTCAGAGCTTCTTTCCTCTTCTATACTTTATTTCTTTGCATCATGACCTTCCATGTGTACACCCCAGAACTCTCCCTCTGATACTTATCCCGTCAAGGTTCTGCTGAAGGTGGTAGAAGGAGTTGTTAGCTATGAAAACACTATTCAGGGGCCACCTTTTCATAAATGCAACAAATAAGTTTTCTACAGGGCATTTAATACGGAGGTGGTAGGTATGCCCTTTTAGGTATCTTCCTTCTACCCACTATATTTCCCCAGAATGCTACTTCTCCACCTCGAGTGCTCACAAGACACCATGCCTCTTCCCATCCTCTACTCAAGTAGGCCACCATCTCGGGTCTGAGGCACTTTTACAAATGGTTTAGTGAGGAATGTCTCGCTCTTTGCCCTTCTCAATCCTTGGAAACCCCCCATTAGCCCCCTAAAACCTTGCTATTTACATTTGGCTTAAGAGTAAGGTTTTAGTAACATCGAGTTGAGTAGTACGTGGCAAACGTGTTCCCACGTGAAGACGTCATTTCAACTGTCCTCTACACATTCCTGACACTTCGGTATCCAGTTTCCTCATTTTTCGTAACTTATTGAGCGGGAAATTTACCGGTCATTTCTTACTCCTATATATAAGAAGGTGCTAGGGCCAATTTTGCCCCACTTGTTTCCTAGCTATTTTATTGAAGTAACAGTTCGAGGAGAGGCCTTTCTTGTGATTGTAGGTGCGTTCAATTTCCCATTTTGTACTGCAAGGGGATTTATTTCTTCTTTTATCATTTTTTATACTTTAACCTTTAGGGACCTATGGGTAGATTTGCTAGGGTAGTTGACACTCTCGAACGTATGGCTGCCTTTAGGGCTAAATATAGGATTCTCAACAATGTTGAACTTCAACATTGTGAATTAGGAGAGTGGTTAGTCCTTTAACAGACCACCTAGTTCAATAATTATTCTGATGATTGCCTTCATAGAAGGCAGGATGAAAAATCCCATGGGTAGGGTTACTAGAGATTTTCTTATTAATTATAGGTTATCTCCAACCCAATGTTCTCCTAACCTTTTTAGGGTCCTAGGTAGTATAGACATGATAAACCAAAAGATGGAGACTAACCTTACATGGAACAATGTAAACTAGGTATACAATTGACAAAAGAGAAAAAATACCGGTTACTACTTCAAATGTAGGGTCCCCGCCATTAGGTTAATCTCCTATATACTTGAGTCGAATAAGGGCATGGATAAAAACTTCCTCATCATCTTTGATGATTGGCATGATGGGTTGCAATGTCCTACCCAAGATGGGGAACCAGGTAGGGTTCCCACAGATCTTTAAGCTAACTCAAGGCATCCATTTTCATGTGTTTATTTTATTTTATTTTATTTTTTACTATTATTTTTTAACAACTTTGTAACGCAATTTTGTTTACTTGCAGACGAATTTCATACTGCCCTAACCAAGAGCTTGTTAAACTTTGCAGATCTCAACCAAATCCTTCAGTCAAAGATCTTTCTCCATCGAGACAGGCAACTCCAGGCGGTACACATGATCCTCGGATTCACACCAATCTCCAAGCTCTTCCAAAGTCCTACGCACGTGATTAGGGCAAAAGATCCTAGGTTAGCGCTGATTGATGTGGCCATTCTGGGATTTTTAACATAGCCTGCTCTGTTTGATACCCAAGACGCGTAATTGCCAGCCCCATTTACTGCCAAGCTACACTATGGAGCCCATCTTTCATATTGAGCTCAGGGGATCCAGTTATCAATGATGCCTCCCTTCGTGACCCTCAGAGGGGAAGATCAGGTATTTTGTCCAAATGTCTAAAGAATGTGCTCCTACTTCCCGAGGACATGCATAAGCTACAGTCCTTAAGGAAGTGTGAGGTGTTCCTAGCACTTAAGAGGGACCTTGCCAACGTATATGCTTACACTACAAGAAATTTGAGTTTAGGCGGCGTGTTTTTTAGCAACATTTTTAAATCCGCCACTATAAGTAGTATATTGTGACGTTTTCAAAAAACGTCGCTAAAGAGTGAGCTTTTCGCGACGTTTTTTGAAAACGTCGCTGTAACCCAAAACAATAGTAGTGTTTCTTAAAACGCTGTAAAAGGTACAGTTTTAGTGGCGTATTTTTGATTATAGCAACGTTTTTAAAAACGTCGCTATAGTTATTAAAGAACACCCCAGCTATAGGCCAAAAAATTTTGGGAATACATATAGTGATGTTTTTTGGAAACATATAGTGACGCTTTCAAAACGTCACTATATTTTTCCCCAAAATTTTTATCCCTTTCCCACTCAAAATTTCGCTAAGTGGGAAAGTTCCTGCCATTTTTTTTTTTTTGGTGGTCTCCTTTTTGTCCTTTTCCCACTCAAAATTTCGTTGAGTGGGAAATTCCCACTGTTTTTTTTTTTTTATTTTTTTATTTTTTTTATGGTATGCTTTTTGTCCTTTTCCCCCTCAAAATTTCACTGAGTGGGAAAATTCCCACCGTTTCGTCCTTTCTTTTTTTTTTTTTTTTTTTTTGAGTCTCCTTTTCCTACACGTTTTTTCATTCCTTTTTCCTTTTTATTATTCTTTTTTTTTTTTCTCTCAGACAAACTTTCCTTCTTGCTTCTATATTCTCTCTACTCCCCACCCCCACCCCTATCACTTCTTCACACATAGCCAACAGTAGCCATTGCTACCCTTGCCACTGCTGACCCACCAATCTACAATCTCTTCCCTCTCTAGCCACTACCCACTGCTAGCTCCATTCATTTTTTCCTCTTGTTTGGTGTTCAAGTTTCTTTAAAGTGTAAGTCTTTGTATTTTAGCTTATGGGTTTGCTTTGATTAGTTTTTTTTTTTTTTAATGGGTCATGGAGGCTTTGTGTTTTGGTTTATGAGTTTGCTTTGATTTCGTTTTTCTTTAATGGGATATGGAACTTTTGTGCTAATTTTTGTTGTTTGCTTGTTTTTGTTGGATTTTGGTACAGAAAACTCTTATTCAAATTTGCATTTTTGAGCAAAAAGACTTGAGCATCAAAGGCTAAATCATTGTAAGTTTATGTATAAGTTTGTAAATCTTGTATTTTTTTTTTCTACAATTTTTCTATAGTGTAGATTTTGAATTTTTCTATTGTACTTTGTTTTAATATTGTCATAGTTTGAGTGGTTGTTTTTTTCTTTTATTTTGGTATAGGTAGACAAGTGTTTTGTTACAACTCCATTTATTTTGAAAGTATTCTACTTTGTTTAATATTGTCATAGTTTTGGTGGTTTTTTTTTTTTTTTTTGGCAAGTAGACAAGTGTTTTACTCAATTAAAGATGATACATGTATTGAATCTATGGTTAATGTGTTAGTGTGGACATTTGATATTGTGGAATATTGATGATAGGTATATTTGATCTATTACAAGCTAATTTTAGGCTTATGTTAGCTATTGTTGAATTTTAAGTAGGTTTACATAGCATTTTTAATAAATTTTTTTTTAAAAAAAATGAGCAGGTTTTGCAACGTTTTAAAAACGTCACTAAAAAGTAAAAGGACAAATGCTTTTGCGACGTTTTTGAAACGTCGCTATTGGTGTGACTATTTGCAACGTTTACAAAACGACGCTAAATGTATTTTCTTACATTATTTATAAAAATGTTATATTATTTAGTGACGTTTTATAAAACGGCACTAAAAGTTTTTGAACGCCACTAAAGAGACACCTATAGCGACGTTTTTAGAAACGTCGCAATAGACCTATAGTGACTGCTCTATTGCGACGTTTTTTAGTGCCGCGAAAAAAAAAAAAAACATCGCTGTAGACCATTTGTATCTATAGTGACGTTTTTTGGGTTTTTAGTGACGTTTTACAAACGTCGCCTATACCCATATTTCTTGTAGTGTTAATTTCTTAACTTTATATGCCTAACAATTTTCACTATGTAGTCATTTATATAATTTTATAGGCCATGCAAGCATCCTTTGTCATTGAAGAATGGGTGGATCACAGGCTGTCTAAAGCCCACGAAGCAGATACTAAACTAGAGTAGTCTGAGAAGGCCCTTGTCGACTTAGAGAAAAGACTCAAAGACTCCTACTTTCACTGGTCGAAGCTGAAAGAGTGTGGAAGAATGCCGAATTGGCCTTGGTAGGGTTCGAGAAGCAAGCCGAGGAGGCATAGCTTTCCCTGAAGAATGCTAAGACTCAGCTAGCCTTAGCAATCGAGAAAACCAAGCAGCAGCAAAAGCAACTTGAAGAGAAAGACACCGAGAAGGCACAAGCTGAGCAGGAAGCCTATGATGCTAGCATGACCAAGACTGCTCAAAGCTTAACCACCCAACTCCAAGAAGTCGCTCAAGCTTTTTACGTTGAAGTTTGGGGTGAAGCTCTCAACGTTGTAGGTGTGAATGCAAACTCTGAGCTCAGGGAAGTTGAAAAGATTTATTACCCTCAGCCACTTCGTATAGCTCCTAGTTCAACCCCCACTCTTCCTGATCCAAGCTCTGCCTCCTTGGCACCAAAGCCTGCTGTGACTTTAACCTCTGTCCCTTCCTCTGAAAAGAAGAAGGAAAAACAAACTCAGTCTCCCGTCGTGGAGCTAGGACCAGAAGAGGTTATTCAAGTTGAAAAACAGAAGAAGAAGAAGAAGAAGAAGAAAGAGAAGGCAAAAGATGTAACAGAATAAGTTCTTCAGCTTTTAGCACTTAGGAAAATTTTGTAGGGCAATGGGTTCTAGTGATGTTAGGTTCTAAGACTTTAGGAACTAAATGTATTAGAACTTCACTTTGTATATGTTGGCAAACCATGATCAAAACAATGAGTCTAGGTTTAGGCTTGCTTAAAGTTTATTTGTTATAGTTTGAATTGAGCTGAATGCAGAAACTTCTGCTAAAAGTAAGGCTCAATCGATCGAGAATCATATCTACAAAATTTGAATTAAGCCCAAATAGTAGTTCAAACTCATTAAGGACTAGGGTTTCAGATCTACTTCACCTAGTATATAAAGGAAACCCTAAGCACATTTTTTAAAAGGCTTTTTAGAGTGATTAGAGTGAATCTTGTGCCACTTTTGTAGATCTAGGGTTTTGTACCCAAAAACTCTCTAAGGTCTTTGTTGAGTTGTGTGTCGAATCCTTTGTGAGATCTGAGAGGTGTTTACCTTCATACACACACATAGAGCTATCAAGATCAAGATTTGCACCAAGAACTTGATGGTGGTTTTAGTTGCAGCATAAAGAACTTTTAAGAAGATCCAAAACCTTTGAGTGGGGTCTCAAAGTCACAAGTAGTAGAACTTGTGGTTGCTGCAGATCAAGGAAAGGAGTAGTCCATGGACTTAGAGTTATCATTGGGTCGTGGTAGTACGTTTTCTACTCGAGGTAGCAATAGAATGTTAGTAGTCTAAATTCTATTGTACAAACTTCAATTTTTTTATAGTGGATTTACTTTTTACCTTGAGGATAACTAGGTTAAATCCTCCCTAGGTTTTTTATCGGTTTGGTTTTCCTAAGTGATCATATCATTGTGTTATTTATTTTTCACTATTTTACATGATATGATTTTATTGTGTTAACCTAGATCTGAATAATTTATCTAAATAATCACTTGGCTAAATAATTAAGTTAAACAACCTGTGTTAAGGGGTCTAAAAACATAAAAGTGGTATCAAAGTAGGTTAGCTCTTATGTTTTTAGATCTTTTGATATATGAGTTGATCATTGATCCCTGCTATCATGGATAATTTGAAGTGTCTTTCTGCTCGTGTTTATGACAATTTGAATAAAGAAGATGCTATTGATTTTGCTGATCTTATTGATGCTTGTGAAACACTTCATGAGAAATTATCTAAATCGTTGAAAATTGCTAAGAAATCCAAGGAAGAGTTAAAATTGGCTAATCTTGAAAAAGAGGAATTGGTTGTTAGATTAGATGAATCTGATAAAAAGAATGAATTTTTGAGAAATCAAATTTCCTCTCAAGATGAGAAGATGAAAAGCTTGGAACAAGAGTTAGTTGAATCTAAAGCTAAAATTGAAAATTTGACTAGTACCAAGCTTGCTGTTGATAACAAAAGTGTTTCTATTTCTCTTAAGCCTAAAATTGAGAAAGTTTATATCCCTTCTTTCAAGAGGAATAATAAAGAAAAGACTTATTTGCTAGGTTAGACAAAGATAAAAGTTCTGATATAGACGCTGAAATTTCTAAACCTAAATCTAAACCTACTGTTAGAGAGCATAGTAAATCTGTTTTTTGTGCCTACTTGTCACTTTTGTGATGTTGTTGGTCATATTAGACCGAATTGTTCTTTATTGAAGCAAAAACCAAAATTTGAGACTAGATTTGCTGTTAGGAATATTGATGTTCGTAAATTTGTTTATGTCTGTCACTTTTGTGGTGTCTCCAGTCACATTCGTCCTAATTGTCATAAATTGAAATTTAAAAATTCTATATTTCAATCTAGGATATGTGATGATATTTCTCCTGCCCAAAGTCCATACAAATTGTTTCATATTCTTTTGAAAAGTTTAAGCTTGTTGGCTTGTGAAAGGAATTAGCAGGATTTCAGACTTTCTCAGAAGATTGGAGTAATCCCTCGAATAAACTCTGCTTCTCATGGATTTTCACCTACAAAGCCGGAGACTCGTGCTATATGGGTGAGAAAAGATTCTCTAAGGTGAGTGTTGTTTACTTGTCCTTGATTTAATTCTTTCAATTAATTGTTGACGTGTTTTCTTTTAGTTTTTAGTTGTTTTATTTTCTTAGGTTGTTTTGTTTAAAAAAAAATCCAAAAACATTGACAATTTTCAAAAAGATAAAAATATTTTATTTTGTGTCCTGTTTTATTTGTTTTGAGGATTACATGAGTTATAGTATCTCTCTCTTGATTTAGAACATGCTTGACATTGTGGAGAAACTTGAATAATATGTGTTATATAAGTGCTAAGCTATTTACGATTTTGTATGAGTATGTACTAGTTTGTATATGTGCTCATGGGTTAATTAAGAAATTGATATATCTTGTTTCTATACCCTCTATAGCTTAGTTAAGCACTGTCATGCATTGTATTTGCATTTTTAATCAATTAGCTTAATGTGTGCTGTTAGTTTTGGTCATAAAATTTTTTTAAACTAAAAAGATTTTTATTTCTTTTGTATTACACATCATGAATATGTAATTGAGGTTGGCCTATTATCTTTGCGTAACATGCTTGTGTACCTTGTTTAGCTAGGATGAGTTTATTTTTACTGCACTTTGCTAGTTTTTAGCTATGTAGTGCATGTTGTGTGGGAATTGTTGATAGTTTTTTATCACATGATCTTGATTTTGAAGTCACATGATTTTGATTGTTACGACTAGAACTTAATGAGAAAGGCATAAATAACCATCTCACCACTGTTAACTAGCCAATCATGAACACCTTAGTGCATATCCTAAGATTTTGTGCTTGAGAAAGTGTAGCACATGCACAAAAAGAAAATAAGGTGCAGTCTTGGAATAAAAAATATAATAAAAATATTTTGTACATTATAAGGCTAAAATTAAAAATGGTGTGTACATTATAAGGCTAAAAAATAAAAAATAAAAAAAATAAATACATGATTGCAAGCTTGTTTTCTAGGAGATGTGGCAGTTATAAGATGTAATTCTTTTGGTGATAGTCACTTTCAAATTTATGCCATGAATAATGTAGAAATTGTGAATGATTAATATCTACATATCACCTTACATTTATCTCACACTGTTACTAGTTACACACACTTCACAAGTTATTCTTTGCTAACATAGTTCATGAAATTGCGTGTGAATTTGGTTTGGCCATCCAAGATTATATGTTTCTTGATGTTGATACAAAATATGTTCATTGATTGATTTTTGGGAACAAAAGGTGTTACATTCTTGTTTTGGAGGGTCTGGGCTGAATTCAAGATTTTTTGAAAAACATTTAAACTCATTCTCATGCATTTCATTCATGAAATTTTTTGGGTTGAGTGTTTTCTGCATAAAACTTCTGCTATTTAAAAAAAAAAAAAAAATCTAGTTTTCTAGAATTTCAATCGATCAAGTGTAATTTTTGATCAATTGAAAATTTCTAGATTTTTCAAGTTTAGCCTTTGCCTAACTTAATTGGTATTCGATCAATGCTCAACCGATCAAAACTGAAAAATTTTCAGTTTTTAAGTTTTTGATCAATTTTTTTTCATACATCATTTATGTTTAGGATTCACATGCATTGCATTGTTTTTTGTATCCATCTTGTAGTTTTGCAGTCATATCTCACATTTTTTTCACGCATAACACGCATACACTTTGCTAAATTGGGTACTCAACTTGATTTAAAAATTGATTGATTAATTTTTTAGTCCTTTGTACATTTTAGTATATGTTATTTTTATGTGTGAACTACAGAAAATATTTTTCTTTGGAGATATGATGGATAATAATGTGCAAATATTTTCTCTACTTGATTTGAGTTCAAACACTAATCTATTTATGGGTCACATAGTGTCAAGTTTGCTTTTATTGAAAGAGAGAATATTTTTCTTCGTGCGTATCCTCAACTTAGTTTTTAAGTTTGGTTTGCGTGTTTTTATTTTCCCCACCTCCTAAATTTTTCCCAAAACTGCTTTTCCTATTTTTATAGGGGGAGAAATTTGTTTCCTTGATTCTCTATTTTCTCTTGACTTTTGTTGTGTATGTTTTCTGTTTACTCTTTGTTTGAGTTGTCTTTGTCAATATGTGACAAAAGGGCAGAGATTTAGATAAAACGTGGGAATCCTGTTTGTTTTGTTTAGGGGGAGTTGAAATTGTTTTTAAAAAGGGGAGAAAATAAATTTTTTTGATGTATCTAACTTATGGGGAGAGTTAGTTTATATATTTGTTATTTGCTTTTGTTTGTTTATTTTGGTTTACTTGTATTTTCCACACATGCGATTATAGTTTGTTTAGTGTTTCAGGAATTTAAAGGTTACTTCATTTGAAGTTGCTGTCTATTCTTACAACTAATAGTTAGTAGTTTGCTTGAATTGTAATTTGGGCAACAATGTGTAATTGGGCTGTATTTTTACTTTGAGCATTTTATCTCTTGTAATGTGTTTTGTCACAGATTGCCAAAGGGAGAGATTGTTAGGTTCTAAGACTTTAGGAACTAAATGTATTAGAATTTCACTTTATATATGTTGGCAAACCGTGATCAAAACAATGAGTCTAGGTTTAGCCTTGCTCAAAGTTTATTTGTTATAGATTGAATCGAGCTGAATGTAGAAACTTACTGTGCAAAATTGCAAAGCTTGATCAATCGAAAGTAAGGCTTGATCGATTGAGAATCGTATTTGTAGAATTTGAATTAAGCCCAAATAGCAGTTCAAGCCCATTAAGGGTTGGGGTTTTCAAATCTAATTCACCTAGTATATAAAGGAAACCCTAAGCACATTTTTAAAAGGCCTTTTAGAGAGATATTAGAGTGAATCTTGTGCCTCTTTTGTAGATCTAAGGTTTTGTACTCAAAAGCTCTCTAAGGTCTTTGTTGAGTTGTGTGTTGAATCTTTTGTGCCTCTTTAAGATCAAGATTTGAATCAAGAACTTGATGGTGGTTTTAGTTGCTACATAAAGAACTTTCAAGAAGATCCAAAACCGTTGAGTGGAGTCTTAAAGTCACAAGTAGGAGAACTTGGAATTGTTGCAAATCAAGAAAAGAAGTAGTTTGTGGACTCGAAGCTATCATAGGGTCGTGGTAGTAAGTTTTCTACTCGCGGTAGCAATAGAATATTAGTGGTCTAAGTTCTATTGTACAAACTTCAATTCTTTCTAGTGGATTCGCTTTTTATCTTGAGGATAGCTAGGTTAAATCCTCCCCAAATTTTTTACCGGTTTGGTTTTCCTGGGTGATCATATCATTGCGTTATTTATTTTCCACTACTTTACATGACATGATTTTATTGTGTTAACCTAGATCTGAATAATTTATCTAAGTAATCACTTGACTAAATAACAAGGTTAAACAACTTGTGTTAAGAGGGGTCTAAAAACATACAAGTGATACATGTACTTTGTAACTTAGACCTTTGAATGGAAAAATATGCAAATTTTTGTTGGCTTTCTTAACTTTCCTTGCTCGTCAATCTTTTATTTCTACCATTAATATCCATACTTTATAGTCGAAGGCATATAGCTTAATATATGAAAGCCTACAGTCTGCCATATTGCAAATCAAATTAAATTTACTTCTGCTTTACTTTCAATTTGCATCTAAATTTTGCCTTACTGAAACTAGCCTACCCTAGACCTTAAAACTAAAGGGGTCATAAATAATAACCTTTCAATAAAAAGTAACTCAACCAAGTCTTGTGATCTGAGGAGTCGAACAAGATAGTGGTTTTGTCTAACACCTAACACTTAACAGTTTCACAAAAGGGTTAATTTACCCACGGTTTATGATCCGAGGAGTCGAACAAGACCAAGGTTCTGTTTAATACTTAGAAATTTTTACGTAAGGGTTAATTTTCTCGAGGCTTGTGACCTAAGGAGTCGAACAAGACCAAGGTTCTGTCTAACACTTAGACAATTTTACATAAGAGTTAACTTACCTGAGGCTTGTGAACTGAGGAGTCAAACAAGACCAAGGTTCTACTTAACACTTATTCAATTTTACGTAAAGGTTAATTTACCTGAGGCTTGTGACTCGAGGAGTCGAACAAGACCAAGGTTCTGTTTAACACTTAGCCAATTTTACGTAAGGATTAATTTACCCGAGGCTTGTGACCTGAGGAGTCGAACAAGATCAAGGTTCTGTTTAACACTTAGACAATTTTATGTAAGGGTTAATTTACCTGAGGCTTATGACCTAAGGAGTTGAACAAGAACAAGGTTTTGTTTAATACTTATTCAATTTTACGTAAGGGTTAATTTACCTAAGACTTGTGACCTGAGGAGTTGAACAAGACCAAGGTTCTGTTTAACACTTAGTTACTGGAGAACCTTAATGATTTTACCTTGCGCCTACAACAGTAAGAAATTGAACAAGGAATGAACAAAAAAAAACTTCATATTATTAATAATAATACCGGTGTAGGTTATTTACATTCCACAGGCACGAAACCCCTTTTTCATCCAAGACTTCTATGTAATAAGCTCCAACTCTTGGTACTGAGGTTATCCTATACTGGCCCTCCTAATTCGGCCCCAATTTTGCCCACGAAAGATTCTTTGCCGTTCTCATAACTTTTCTAAGAACCAAATATCCTGGTGCTAGTGGTCTTGACTTAACCTTCTTATCATACTCGTGCTTGAGCTTTTGCTGGTAGTGCACCATTCTGACCATGGACATTTCTCTTTTTTCATCAATTAATTCTAAGCTCACAAAGAGTAAACGATCATTCTCTTCCTTATCAAAGTTATCAGTTCTCAAGGTTGGGAATCCTACCTCAAGGTGTATAACTGCTTCGGATCCATAAGTTATTGAGAAGGGAGCCTCTCTTGTTAACCTTCAAGGTGTGGTATGATATGTCCATAACACGTGTGGCAACTCATCCACCTACTTTCCCTTTACATCATCTAACCTTTTATTTAAGCCCAAGACTATGGTCTTGTTAGTTGCTTCTGCTTGACATTTCCCTAGGGGTAGGCTAGGGTAGAATATCTATTAGTAATACCGAGCACGCCACAATACCTCCTGAAGGCTTTACTATCAAATTGGAGTCTATTGTCCAAGATCAATGTATGAGGGACCCCAAATCTAGTAACAATATTCCTCCAAATAAGCCTTTTCGCATCTACATCCCCAATGTTGGAAAGAGGTTCAACTTCCACCTATTTTGTAAAATAATCAGTCCCTACTAAGAGCCATCGTCAGTTCCCTGTAGCCTTCGGGAAGGATCCAATTATATCCAAGCCCTACTGTGCAAAGGGCCATGGGCTGGAAAGTGGATTTAAAACCCCCCCTGGTTGATTGATGTTAGGAGTGTATCTTTGATATTGGTTGCACTTACAAATGTATTCCTGTGTAGCCTTCTGCATACTCAGCCACCAATACCCCTAGGTGAGAGCACTACAAGATAAAAACCTTCCTCTAGTGTGACTTCCACAGATACCTTCATGTAATTCCTCCAACGGTGATTCCACTGCTTTTGAGTGAACACATAGTAAATATGGTCCTAAATGGGAGTGTTTATACAACTTTTGCTCCTCAAAAAGCCAATACCGTGGGGCCTTCTTCCATACCTTCTAAGCTTCATTCTTTTCTTCAGGCAATAACCCCTCCTTCAAGAATAATATCACATGATCCATCCACCTTAGACCTGTCTATATATTATTTACCTAAATAAAAGCCTAGTCATCATAACTGGGAGCTATTAAATCTTCCACCGTTATAACTCGAGGTAGCCTTGGTCCTGAGGAAGTTGCCAGCATAGCCAGTGAATCTACATGGGAATTTTGTCCTCTCGGGATTTGCCATAAGATAAAACTTTTAAAACCATTCTGCGGATGCTTAACTTTGAAGAGATACCCTTGCATTCTTTGATCCTTGGCCTCAAACTCTCCATTGACTTGTCCAACGACTAGGCAAGAGCCCGAATATATTTCTAGGACTTCCCCTTCTAGGTTGCTGACCATCTCCATCCCAGCTAATAACGCCTCGTACTTAGCTTCATTGTTTGTAGCTGGGAAACCTAACCATAAAGATTTCTCCACTACTAGCTTCTTAGGTGTCACCAATACAATTCCCACTTTAGAGCTTCTTTGGTTTGCTGCTCCATCCGTGTACACTTCACAGGATGAAAAAGAGGGGACGAAAACTTCCAAAACACTTAGATCCAACCTTTTATCTCCTCGAGTGTCTTTGGTAAATTCTGCAATGAAATCAGCTAACACTTGCCCTTTTATGGCAGGACGAGGCATATACTTAACATCAAAGGCCCCAAGCATGGTTCTCCACTTAGCAATCCTTCCTATATAGTTTGACTTTCGCAGCAACACTTGGAAAGGAAGCTGCGTGAGCACTACCATAGTGTGGGCCTGGAAATAATGTAGGAGCTTCCTTGTAGCATGTATGATGTCCAACACTTCCTTTTCCAAGGGCAAGTAACTAGTCTCGGCTTCCTGCAAGGACTTGCTCACGTACACTAGTTTTTGAATTCCATTCTCCACTTTAACTAAGACTAAACTCACTGCATGACCTGTGACAGCAATGTACGCATACAACACTTCCTCTCTCTCAGGTCGGGATAGGACATGCGGATGAGATAGATACCGCTTCAATTCCTCAAAGACTACCACACATTCTTCAGTACACTCAAAATTCTTCCACTTGTGGAGGAGCCGAAAGAATGGTCTTCACCGGTTTGCTGACCGCAAAATAAATCTACTTAGTGCAGTCGTCATCCTAGTTAACCTTTGCACTTCCTTGGGATTCTAAGGAGGATGCAAATATTTTATAGCCTTTATCTGATTGGGATTCACTTCTATTCCTTGGTGTGTAATCATGTAACCAAGGAACTTTCTAGAACCGACACCAAAAGAACACTTAGATGCATTCAAGCGTACTCTATCTTCTAAGTATGGAGAATACCTCTTTCAAATCCTCTAAATGATCTAAAGTTTGTTTACTTTTCACCACCATATCATCAATATACACCTCCACATTCCTCCTAATTTGCATTTCAAACATTCATGTCACTATCCTCTGGTTCGTGGAACCAGCATTCTTTAAACCAAAGGGCATAACCCAGTAATGATAGTTACCAATAGGGGCTCAGAAAGCAAACTTCTCTTGGTCGTACAATGCTAGAGGTATCTGGTGGTATCCTTGAAAAGCATCCAAGAAGCTCATCCGAGGATATTCAACTGTTGCATCCACTAGTTGGTCAATTCTAGGGACAGGGAAGGGATGTTTTGGATAGGCTTTATTTAGATCCATAAAATCTACACAAACACGCCATTTCTCATTATTCTTCTTAACCACTATGGTGTTAGCCAACCATTCAGGATAAAAGAGTTCCTTGATTACCCCCACTTGCTCGAGTTTATTTACCTTCTCTCTTACTGCTTCAGCATGCTCATTGGAAGAGTGTCGAGGTGGTTGCTTCCTAGGCACTGCCTTGGGATTCACATTCAATCAATGGCAGATAAACGCGGGATACACTCCCAGAGAATCATAAGTACTCCATACAAACACGTCCACATTATCTGGAGAGGTAGCTAAGCCCCGACCTAAAAAGTACTTTTTCGCATCGTGGTCAATTATGATTTTTTTCAATTCTTCGAATAATGATTCCTTCATGTCGAGCTCCATTTCCTCGATGGGCACATTTAATTGCTATGGCATATGTGCTTCTCCTACTCGTGATTCACCCACCGAGCGTTGCCTTACTATAGCTATCAAACATTGCCTAGTAGTTGCCTGACTTCCAACAATCTCCCTAACGCGTCCTTGAGTGGGGTAGCTAACCTTTAAATGTAACGTATATGACATTGCTCCCATGGCATGGAGCCAAGGCTTTACCAACATTGCTGTATAAGGAGAGTAGGCTTCCACCACAATGAAGTTAACTAGCACCTCCTCGTCTCCAACTTGCATTGGTAACCTAATCCTTCCCTGAGGGACCACTATCCTGCCATCAAATCCTATTAAGGGTGAGTTATATCTCTCTAAGTCCTCGGGTTTAATATTTAACCCTTTAAACAAATTTGGGTTCATAATCTCAACTTCACTCCCTTGATACACTAAGACCCTCTTCACATCGTACCCCCCAATATGCAGAGTTACTACAAGAGCATCTTCATGGGGATAAAAGTTCCCCACCTTATCCTCATCTGAGAAGCCTAATACTGGTGACAGCTCTATCTTAGCCCTTTTTGACACTTGGGCTAGATTTTCTTGCTATGTGCTCGAAGCAACATTCAACACCCTAGAAGACAGATTTACCTTACTTTCAAGTGCAGCCAAAATCACGTTGATTGTACCTAATGCTAGCCGAGGAATTCTATTCCTGGTTGCCTTATTGCACTTGCAGGTTGGTGTAAAAATTGCTTCAACTTTCCTATCTTCACCAATTGACCTAAGTGATCACGCAAAGTTCTGCAATCCTCGGTCGTATGCCCTCTCTCCTGATGATAATGACAAAAAAGACTTTGATTTCGTTTGGTCGGATATTCCCCCATCTTGTTGGGCCACCTGAAGTAAGGATCATTTTTTATTTTTTTCAAGGATTTGATAAACTAGCTCCTTAAACACCGAGTTTACCATTGGCGCATTGTCTCTTGGTAACTGGTTGGAAAAATCCCTCCTTTGTTTGTTTTGATTAAATCATCCTGCTTGAGGATCCTTTTTTCCCAAAAACACTTTAGCCTTACCCTTGCTTTGCATTTGATCTTCTTTAACCTGTTTGTGCTCATCAATGCGGTCCATGAGTTTACACATGCTATGAGTAGGCTTCATCGTTAATGACTTCCATAGATCATGCTCAGTTGGTATTCCCACCTTGAAGGTTCTTACAGCCATGACTTCAAAATCCCCATCTATCTCATTGTATGTTTCCCAATACCTATTTGAATAAGACTTATGAGTCTCCCTCTCTCTCATTGCCATGGACAGTAAAGAATCTAGGGGCCTAGGGACCTGACTACATGTTACAACCTAGCTCTAAATGCCCGGGTTAACGCCTTTAAAGATTTTATTGAACCGTCTTCTAAAGCATCGAACTATCTCATGGCAACAAAGCCTAAGCTGGAAGGAAAAACCTTACACATTAGGGCCTCGTTTCTAGAATGAATGGTTATTCTTTGGTTGAAATGGCTTACATGTTTCATAGGGCCAGTTCTTCCATTATAAATGGTGAACCTGGGCTACGTGAAGCGATGTGGTAACTTTGCTTTATCAATCCTCCTTGCAAAGGGGGACTTCGGAATTTGACGAAAGGCCTTATTCATCGCGCCCTTCCCCATAGTTTGAGAGAACGTATTATCTCTACGTTCCCCTTTTCCACACTCCTTCCTATGATCTTCAAACCTATCTTCCTCAAAGGATGTGGAGAAAGGTTCACTAGAAGGGGTTCTAGACCTCCGCCTATAAGATCTATCTTCCTTCTCCTCGTACTCCCCTCTTGACGGGGGTGTATGATTTCTCCTGTTACGTCCCCTCCTACGAAATTTTCTACGTAAATGATTGATTTCTTGCTTTAGATTTCACATTTCCTATTCGTGTGAAACGTGACTTCTCGACCTAGAATAACTTCCTATGTGCTCTGTATGCTGTGTTTCTACTCTAACACTGGGCATAGGATTGTTCTCCCTATCCCTATGTATTTCCAAATTAACAAAGTGGTCCTCACGCTGAGAACCAAAAAATTCCTCCCTATTGTTCTCCAAGTTAGCCACAACTCAAGAATACTAACAGTGATTCCCACAGACGGCGCCAATTAGAAGAATTGGATTTGGAGGCCCAAGCCCACTTAGGGTAAGGGAGCCTTGCACTTCAACCTAAGCTTAATAATAGAATTACTTTAGTGAAGAGATGGGAAAGCAATCTGTTAGGTTTTAAAATTTTAGAACAATTGGCAAACCATGAACACAAACTCATCTAGATATAGATCTTGGAGTTTATAGGTATTATTAGACAATGCTCAAGGTGATTCAAGTCAAAATTCAAGAACAAGTAAGCTGTAGAAAGAAGATTTTAGAATTTTCCTGATTTGTTCGATCAAAAGACAAGCTCGACCAATCGAAATACAGGTCTATAGAATTTTAAATTTAGCCCAACAGTAGTTCAAGCCTAAAAAGGATTAAGGTTTCAGATCTACTTCTTCTAATATATAAAGGAAGCCCTAGGCACATTTTATTATGATTTTGGAGGTGCTCTTGTGAGATCTAAAAGGTTCTGTGCCTTCCTCTATAAAAGTCACTACCGGATATCACTTTCATATCTTTAGAACTGGTAGATCTGAAGTTGCTGCATGAAGATCAACAATAGTTGAAGATCTAAACCTTCAAGGGCGGTCTTGGAATCATAAATGGGAGAGATTGCGTTGCTAAACCTTTGAGTGGAGTCTCAAAGTCACAAGTGTTGGTGCTTCTGTTGCAAAGGCCTAATTGAGAAGGAGTTTATGGACTCGTAGCTTGAACGTCGTCGTGTCAGTAAGCTTTACATGTGGTAGCAATAGGATGTTAGTGGTCTAAGTCTTATTGTAAACTTTGATTCTCTATAGTGGATTTGATTTTTACCTTAAGGATAGTTAGGTTAAATCCTCTCCAAGTTTTTTACCAGTTTAGTTTTCCTGGGTGATCATATCATTGTATTTTTTATATTTCCGTTGCTTTACATATATGATTTTTGTTTGTTTGACCTAGATCTGAATAATAAACTTAAGTATTCACTTGGTTAATTAATTAGGTTAAACAATCTAGTTTACAGGGATCTAAAAAACCTAACACAATCACAATACAGTAGTATATCAAGTTTCTAGCTAAGGATGTTAGTCACAGTCGAGGAAAAAAGAGTCAAATAAGTAATCTCCTCAGTCTTTCCTGAGAATGTGCTCTTATATAAGTCTTGCTGAGGTTATCTTAGTTTGTACACTATTCTGTTTCCTTTTTCTTTTGATTTTCTCCAAAATTCCCCTCATCTCAGAGCTTCCTTCTTCTTATATACCCTATTTCTTTGCATCATGACCTTTCACGTGTATGCCCCAGAACTTCCTTCTGATACTTGTCCCATCAAGGTTCTGCTAAAGGTAGTAGAAGAGGTTGCTAGTTGTGAAAACACCGTTCAGGGGTCACGTCTTAAAAAATGCAACAGATAAGTTTGCTACGGGGCATTTAATGAGGGGGTGGTAGGTATGCCCTTTCAAGTAACTTCCTACTACCCACTGTATTTCCCTAGAATGCTACTTCTCCTCCTCAGGCGCTCACAAGACACCATGCCTCTTCTCATCCTCTACATAAGTAGGCCACCTTCTCGGGTTTGAGGCACTTTTACAAATGGTTTGGTGAGGAATGTCCTGCTCCTCGCCCTTCTTGATCCTCAGATGTCCCCCATCAAGAATGAACAATTTTTTTTAATAGGTCATCAAGAATCGAAAGTTAGAATTAAAATGATCATAAGTATTATTAAACTTAGGCATGAATTTTAATATGCATCTAATTATATTTATTTTTCTTTTTTGAATATTCAATTAATAATGAATATTTTTATAATAAAAAAATTGGTTTTATTTTAAATGCATCCACGCGTATGCATTTGCTACAAACTAAAATACATATAAAATAACTACTAAAACAAATATTAAACATTGTGGCCAAAAATTGAGTTGTAAACCAAAAATAAAATTAATCAAATATGCACATTAACTAAATTAGATATGTATTTAGTTTCACTTAAAATTTCATAATTCTCATTTTAATTATATTAAGTTTATGAACATGTTATTTCTTAATAGTTCTAATATTCATAAATGACATATACTTGATCTTATAGTAGCCAAATAAAAATTTTCTTTAAACTTATTTAGTATTGTAAATCACATAATACTCCTAACATGTTTCTTTGTTTTTCTATTAGATCTAGTTCAATAAAAACTAAATGGAAATCTTTATCAACTTCTCTATTTTTTTTTTATTTGTTTTAAATCACTCTCCGATAATTTTTATAGTGTGACTTATAATTTTAATTCCACTATTTTGTGTACAATTTTGAATGTTGCCCTTGTTCCGATATAGGTATTACAGTTCTTATATTCCTCCCACTAAACATTTTACTAATAAAATATGTTTTGAAAAGGTTTGCCAACCATCCTACATCCAAGCACTTGCAACTTCAATGAGAATTTCATCATGTCCCATAATTGTTTTTGTGGATGCAAATGACCCGAGAACACCCAAAAGCTCCTAGGTCTAGACCGAGGATGACCAAAGGCCTGTACATGTGTTAACCCAAGTTTGGCATGTGGGCCTGGGCCGAGAATTGAGGGTATCAAGACCACGTGGAACTAGGCTAAAGTTTAAGAAAAGAGGTCCAAAGAAGAGAAGACTGGATGACTCATCGTCCGAGGAGCAAGCGCACCTTGGGAGAACCTATTTGATTCCCTGCACAAGAAAGTGAAGCACTAAGGAAGACATGAGAATCATGCAAGTGACGAGACAGTAACTCAACATATTTGGGAAGGTGACCATCACCTACACATTCAATGCTCTGTACCAACTGAGCTAGCCATATTTATGAGGAAAATACACCTGAACAGTAACTCAACAGCTCACAAATCTCTCAGTTTCCTCCAGAAAGGTCCTGATGGGACAAGCATCCAAGCCATCCTCCCTGAAACATATATACGGAGGGTTGAGATGCAATGGGAGGGGATATATAAAGCAAGAAACTCTCTTGAAAAGGGGAGGAGAGATGTTGAACATAGAGAGAGAGAGAGGGAGAACTAAAGCTTATTGTAGAAAGATCAGTATTAACTTTTAATGAACTAATCATCCTTGGACTTGCCTGAGAAATATTTTCACACTAAATTTGTGTATCTTGCCCTTATAATGAACGCACCGGCCCAATTATCCCAAGCTTGGGATTGCACTGCATTGTAACTAGCTCTTAGAACCCATTCTCTTACAAATCTATTGTTTTGGGCTTGTTGTACAAGGTCACATTGCTCTAAGTGGGCTTGGGCCACAATCATAGTCCTTACGGTTTTCATTTTCAACCTCCTCCATATGTGCTTAACCTATATCCTAATTCTTTGAACAAACCAAAACTTTCTATTATCCGTTGGGTTATTCAATTTGCCCCTTTCATATATGAATTCATTTAAAACATTTATCAAATTAAGATTTTCATCTATCTTTAATCTCCTTTCCTTTACATACACTCTTGGATCTTCATCTTTAATGCACTTTACACAATTCAAGTCTCATGTTTTCATTTCCATTTCTTTGCAAGTTTATGAACATTTTTATTTATCTATCCTTCATAGGTTTTAAATCTAGCCTTTTGGACACCCTTCTTAATTTGCTTCCCTCTTTATCAACTTATAATTTTCATAAGTGCTAGTGTATCTACATCTAGGTGGAATTTTATAACTCTCCCTATTTAATCTTGCTATTGCTTGAACATGCTCATTCCGCCACAAACTCTCCTTAATTATAGCAATCCACATCTTTTTGATACTCCAAGTACTTCTTGAACCACTATTTTATTACACCTAGCTATATTCATTCCAAATCATATCAAAATATTTATTCAGCCACTTGGCTTCTTTGATCATATGTTATTGCAAAGTCTAGAATAGGATCTTTTGATTCATTTCTTACTTTATACTCATGGCTTCCATAAAATCCAAGTCAAAGTTTCGTATAGAACCATGAATCCATACATCTCAATCGAAAAAGAATCAATAGAAAAGGAAAAGGATCGAATTCATGGATTCTTGAATACTAAGAGAATAAATGGACTATATTAAACAGGCATGCTTGGTAATCCATGTGTTCTATTTGAGAGAGAAGGAGTACTAATATCTAAGAAGCACGGATATGAATATGGGTACAGGTACACAATGGCGGCTCTAAATTTTTTTTTTAGAGAGGTCATTAAAAAATTTAGATTAAATAATATTTAATTAATAAAAACTTTAATCTTAATGTCGACACCAAAAAAACACAGATACACACATGCAAATATAAGAAAATTTACAAATTTTTTTTTCTATGAGTTTTTATATTTTGAAATCATTACATGATATTTTATTATCAGTTTTCATTATCTATTGTCAATGTGGGTAGGTGTGACTATTTTATTTTGTTAATTTTAAATAACATATTTATTTTTAAGCAATTGACATTTTCTATTTGTTAATATTTTTACAAAAATATTTTAAACTAAATGATTTTATTAATTATTGACTCACATAGCCACATTCATCCATGCATAAATAATACATTGTCTACTTAACCAATCAAATCCTTGAGCATCACTAACTTTACTATTTTTTTTTCCTTGACCGACTAACTTTATAACAATAAGTTATTAAAACATGTTAACAATACGCACACATGTAGCAATCCCCGCCTACACCGAAAACCAATTAGAGTTTTGGTCTGATGATAAAGAGCTATCATCAGAAGCGAACGCCATAAGCTAAAACTCTCTAAAAAAAACATTATAACAAAAAAATAGTGTACATAATTAGTATCAAACACTCACTTTCACACATATAATATAACTTTATAATAAAGAAAGACACTCACAACTCACAAACACTCACTTTTTACTCTTAGAGTTAGAGATACAAGACATATTCAGAGAGAGAAGAAAGAAGAGATTAAATTTATGAGAGAGAGGGAGAGCGTGATCTATGATTTGTGTTGTTGTTTGATTTTGAAATGAGCTAATATATGTTATTGTTTGATTTTGTGTTGGACTGATATGTGATCAGGGTGTGCAAGTGAACATAACACCACTAAGGCATGAGAGAATGCATATGTGGTTGAATTTGGACCTTACACGTGGAACGGCTGTAAGCAAAGGAAGAGGAAGCTTTGGCTAAGGAATCTTATTCTTGGTCTGTGCTAAAGGCACGACTTCCTTGGGAAGGAAGTAAGATATGCACTTGACATGGTACTCAAGCACTCACAAAAAGGGAGATAGTGACTTTCTAAGGTCAGAAGCTATGAGGACACCCCTTATTGGTTGAATGCATGTTGGACCACCTCAAAGACATTTGTATCAATCATAGTACTCTCGACATCCCTCTCAATGTCTAGGAACTTGTTTCCCAAGTAGTGGCAAAGTAACCTACCCACAGGTCCCAGTGCCACGTTGGCACAATTCCTATCCTCTAGTCATTGAAGACCTTCAGCGTTCTTAGGTTAATACATGGGTAGAATTCCAGTACCTATGTCAGGAGACAACTATACCTCAATCCCCTCAAGGTGGTCAAGGTCCTTAGGGATCTCCTTACTTGACCAAGGAAGGCATATCCACTATTTTTTTTAAAGCTAAGAAGTTGGAGAGTGCTATTTATGTTAATACCAAACCTCCTTACCCTGCTAACTACACTTCTCTTATGTGTCCTAAGTATCATGGCATGACAGGGAATGTTAGAAAGCATATCAGGCGGTATGTAGATGCGTT
Organism: Quercus variabilis; assembly: GCA_030445155.1. Lineage (NCBI taxonomy): Eukaryota > Viridiplantae > Streptophyta > Magnoliopsida > Fagales > Fagaceae > Quercus > Quercus variabilis. The sequence continues at coordinate 46,627,095 of CP129449.1, read as the reverse complement.
GATGGCTCAGTCCCATGACCATGAGTTGAGTCTCAAGGAGTTCTCTAAGTCTTTAGAAGGACGTGTTTTTACTTGGTACACTAGTCTTGCACTAGGATCGATTCTGAGTTTAGAATGACTTGGCAATGCAGTTCATGAACAAGTTCTTTACTTTAGAGGAAAAGCTCACGTTGTTAGATCTATATCAAGAAAAGCAAACGGTGTCTGAAGGGTTGCTAGAGTATATTTGTAGATTCAGAGACCTTTCTTTACTGTGTTATGACCCTGTGGAGTAGGAAAGGCTGGTGGATGTTTGTATTGCAGGTATGCTATATGAATATCAGCCTTATCTTGAAAATTTACAGATTTCTAATTTTACAAGGCTTGTAGATGGTGCAAGAAGAATAAGTATGTTTGTGAGGAAGCCTTCAAAGGGTTCAACTTCACAAGTTGTAAGTACTCCTAGATAGCCCTAGAGGAGAGAAAGACAGAAGGTGGAAATCAATGTGGCAGAGGAATCTAAGAAAGTAGTCAAAGGTAAGAAGAGGGAGAGAGGTGACATTCCTCCTCCTTTTACTTTTTCCACTAAAGAGTTATATAGCATCCTAGAAGCTTGGCCAAAGGATGGTGTAGTGGTGTTACCTGAATGCAAACGTGAGCCCATAGAAGAAGAAAAGTGAAATCCACTTTATTGTAGGTATCACAGGAGATGTGACCATCATACCATGGATTGCTATGCTTTGAGGAATATCTTCCATGAAAGGGTAGCTAAGGGAGACTTATTTGTCAAAGCTGGGAAGAAGGCTAACCTGAGGATACGTAGACCAGAGGATATGTAAACCAGAGATGGCAATGAATTTCTTTATGGGTCGTGAAGATCCAATGGAAGAAGAAGTAAAGAACATGGCTAGTAGTAGCTCAACACCTCCACCTTTGATAGATGAAGAAATGGTAACAAGAATTCTGCAAGAAGATAAGATACATGCCTTTCTTGAAGGAATAAGGCTTAGGCCAATGGCTAGAAGAGAGGCAACCCAAGCTTTGACTAGGGTGATGGAAAGGAATCATGAGGTGGCACCTGTTGAAGGAAGTTTAATGCAAGTGGCATACCAAGAAGCAAATGATTCGGTCACCTTCTCTAGTAAAGATCTAGCCAACCAAGTCATTGATGGCAATAGACCTTTATATTCCACTAACTTTTTGGGTGCATCTTGAATCAAAAAGGCCTTGGTAGACACTGCCACCTTAGGGTATTCCGAGAGAAAGAATCATTCTAGAGCCATTACAGGTAGCAGAAATAAGAGCCTTACAGTAGAGTTCTCTAGGGCATGTGTCCTTGGATCTTAAGGTTGGGCCAATTCGCGCACCCACTCTCATGTATGTAATGGAGGGAAGTACATCCTATCATATCATTTTAGGTCATCCATGGCTAAAGGCATATAAAGCTATGGCTTCCACATATCATCAATGTGTAAAGGTTGTTTGGAGGAATAAGCAAGTAGTTATTGAGGCCACTAGGATGCCTTTTGATAGAGCGAACTTCATTTTGCTAAGGCAGCTTTATATCAAGAGTATGAGCTTGAGGGTGAAATAGAATTCTTCCTTTTAATCCTATTGCTTTGCAAGTGGAGGAGGAAGATAATGGCGAAGTTGTATAGCTAGAAAGGCCTTCCAAGATAAGAAGAATCACTGGGCCTGATAGCCGGGTGGTATATGAGTTTCAACGGTTAAAAGAAGGGGATGAAGAGGATGGCAAGCCTAATTCCCTTAATCTGATACAATAGCCAGAAGAAGTTCACGTAGCTGAGGAACTAGTGAAAGAAACTCTTGAGTACATGAACAACATTGTTAAGAATGTGAGAGAAGAACTTGTTGAGATTGATCTTGTTTGTTTTTAGACCCCTTAGAACAGAACTAGATTAACTTAGTTAATTAGCCAAGTGATTACTTAGTCAAATTATCAGATCTAGGTTAACACAAATATATCATATCAATGAAAAGTGCGAAAAATAAAGAACACAAAGATATGATAAACTAGGAAAACTAAACCGGTAAAAAGCCTGGGGATGATTTAACCTAGTTATCCTCGATGTAAACAGCAAAACCACTATGAAAGAATTGAAGTTTGTATAATAGTGACTTAGACCACTAACATCCTATTGCTACCTCGAGTAGAAAACTTACTACCACGACCCCATGATAGCTCCGAGTTCACGAACTACTTCTTTCTTTGGCCTTTGCAAAATAGAAACACCTATGTTTGTGACTTTGAGATACCACTCAAAGGTTTAGGAATACAAACTCTCCTATTTGTGACTCCAAGACCACCCTTGAAGGTTTAGATCATCAGCACCTTTGATGACTAGAGAAGGCATCAACTTCTACAACACCGGATCTCAAGATTCATCAAGTAATAACATTGGTAGAAAATATGAGAGAGGTTTATTGGTACAAAAACCTAAATACAAAAAAGACACACTCTTCTCTCTTTGAAAAGCCTTATAAAAACGTGCTTAGGGTTTCCTTTATATAGTGGGAGAAGTAGATCTGAAACCTTAATCTTTAATGGGCTTGAACTACTGTTTAGGCTTAATTAAAATTCTGCAGAGATACAATTTTTGATCGGTCAAGCCTGTTCTTCGATCGATCGAACCAGGCAAATTATGAAATCTTCTTTCTGCAGCTTGTATGTTCTTGTGTGTTCACGATTTGCTAATTGTTCTAAACCTTTAGAACCTAACAGATCTGAATGATGGAGAAGAAGGTGAAAGATTGGTGAAAATCAGCAAAAGTTTATTCAAAGAAGAAAGAAGAAAGCTGATAGCCTTGTTAAAGGAATACAAGGATGTTTTTGCTTGGAGTTCCTAAGAAATGCCAGGTCTAAGTCTAAGCCTGGTAACACATAAGTTAAAAGTGGATCCTATTGTTAAGCCTGTGAAGCAACCACCACGGAAATACCGTTTGGATGTATAGGACAAGATAAAGGTTGGAGTGAAAAAGCTTTTAAAGGAAGGTTTCATTGAAGAGATTGAATATCCAAGTTGGTTTTCCAACATAGTTCCTGTTGTAAGGTTGAAATTTATCAGCTATCTTGTTGGCTTTATTCTGTGCCAATTTGCTTGAAATTTAGCACGTAGTAACCTTGTATTTAGGTGGGTTTCATGTAAGGGCAATGTGTGAAGAGAGTGTGAAGAATTGCTCATCTATGTGCAAAGAAGCAGGGACTCGTGACTAGGACTCGCGATTGACTCGCAACTTGCAAGCCGCCAAATGCTGTGCACATGAGAAGCATGCGGGGAGGTGAAGGGTCAGGCCAACTATCGCACTATAGGACAAAAGTCCCTGGCTGGCCAAGTCGTTACCTCGCGACTTAAACTCGCGACTTAGACCAACTACGAGGCTAAGCTACCAACCAGCCCTGTTTAGGAAAAACTGACTCTTCGTATTCCAAACACGCACCACTATATATAGAGCCTTATACCCACAAAATGTAGAGAGATTCTAGAGAGAATTTTGTGAGAGAAACCTTAGAGAAATACAAGATTGCCTCATCCCTAATCTTCACTAAGAGACTCTTCAAATTCCTCTACTCTCTTCCTCTCCATCAATACATCCTTGCGATGTTTTTGACCAAATCCTTTTCTCATCACACCCATGTCTGTGAGAAGGTACATTTGGTGCTAAGGGAAGCAGTTTGGAAGGAACCAATGGTTATTGGTTGATGCTATGGGTTATAGCGAAATCCGGTAAGTTAGAAAAGAAAAAGGTTCAGTGCAACCTCGTTGAAGCAAGAAGTTTGGAGGGCTTAGATACCTGGGTAGATTAGGCTTGGAGGGTCTATTTTGTTCATGTATCCTAACTACATTTTCTAGTGGATTATTGGACGCTTGGAGGGCGGCAGAGAGGTTTTCTGCCGAGGGCTTCGGTTTCCTCTTCGATAGCATATCAAGTGTTGTCCTTGTGTTTGCATTTCTCTTCCTTTATCTTTGCCATTTATTTTATGTTGTGGATGTGATTATATTTGACTTAGATTGCTTATCAATTCTGTGTTTGGCTTATGTTCATGTTCCTCACATTAATTGATTGATAATAAGCTTGAATTGATATTTTGTAATTTGGGGTCTAAACGTTCAAGGGTGTTTTACACACATATTGAACATTCAATTGGTATTAGAGCTGGTGCACTTGGTGTGGTTTAAATACCTTAGTGCGATCCTTGACCCCGTTTTGAGATGGATAGGTCTCAATTCCTAAATGTGCCACCATTTTTTTATGGTAATAATTATGCATTTTGGAAAGTTCATATGAGGGCATTTTTGTGTTCTATTAATGATGCTGTGTGGGATGCTGTTGAGATTGGTTGGACTAGGTCGAAGGCTGCCAAATCCACTTAGGATAAGGTAGCTCTTGCGGTGGCTAATGCTAACAGTAAAGCCTTAAATGCTATTTTCTGTGGTGTCTCTCCAGAAGAATTTCACAGGATTTCACATATCACTATTGCTAAGGAAGCATGGGAAATTTTGGAGACAACTTATGAGGGGACTAAGAAGGTCAAGGACACTAAACTCCAGATGCTGACCACTCACTTTGAGGAGCTAAAGATGAGTGAGGATGAGTCTTGTGACTCTTTTTATAGTAAGCTGAACGAGGTGGTTGTCAACAAATTTAACTTGGGAGAAAAGGCGGAGGATTCTAAAATTGTAAGGAAGATCCTTTGGTCACTGCCGGAGAGTTTTCATGCCAAAGTAACAACTATTGAAGAGAGTAAAGATCTAGATGACATTAAAGTTGAAGAGCCGGTTGGTTCTTTATAGACATATGAATTGTCACTGCCTACGCAGAAGAAGAGCAAATCTCTCGCTCTTAAGACAATAGATGAGAGGGTGGTGTCTCATGAATCTTTGGAAGAGGATGCAGTAGATAAAGATGTGGCGTATCTTGTAAAGAACTTTCGGAAATTCTTGAAACTTAAGAATGGTGGGAAATTTGGTGACAAAGGAAAATTTCAGAGTTCTGGGAAGGAGAAGAAAGAATTCCGAAGGAAAGATGGTAGAGATTCCCAATTTTCTCAAAGAATCACATGTCTCGAGTGTAATGGACACAGACACTTCAAAAAGGAATGTCACAACTATTTGAAGTCAAAGGGCAGGGTCTATGCTACTACTCTGAGTGACTCAGATTCATCGAATTCTGATTCAGAGGAAAGTTGTGACGGAGAAGGAAACTACTCCGCATTCATGACCATTGCACATGTGGAGTCCTCAGATGATTTGGGTTCACCTGTGAAGGAGCTTGGCGAACATTCTGATTTGGATTCTATTAGGGTTGTTGAAGAATCGGAGGCTAAAGAAGATGAAGATACATCTGGTCTTCAAGAGAATTATGCCTTACTTCTTGAGAAATCGGGTGAGTATGCAAAGGTGGCAAAGGCGGCTGTGAAGAAGATGCAGAGAGCTAAGGAAGATTACAAAAGTCTGCTGGTACAATACAAGGAGGCAAAGTGTGAGATTGAAGCACTAAATGGTGAGCTATCAGAAGCTTACACAAAAGTAAGATTTCTTGAGCAAGAGGTAGTACAAGCTCATGCCAAGATAGAAAGGGTCTCCTCCAAGAAACTAGATGATGTTATTTCATCTCAAAAACATGCCTCAGACAAGTCCGGGTTGGGATACATCGGAGGGAGTAGCTCATCAGCCAATGTCACCAAAGAAGTGAAGTTTATGAAGGCTAAAAAGACGACTGTGGATAGGTCCATTCCTGAGAAAATTAAGGTTGAGAAGAAGAAGAATGTGGCTGATCAACGGGTGTTAAATAAGTCTCGTAATCAATCAAAATCCAAATATGGAGCTAGAGGAAGATCACTTCCAAGATCACAACAGGGTCCTAGAACGAACTATCTTTGTCACTATTGCGGAGTGCAAGGATATACTAGACCTAACTGCCATAAGCTAAGAGCATTGAACAATGCAAGCGCTCCTCAATCATGAGGAAGGAGAAATGACGAGAGGTCTTGGGGTGGTAAGCAACCAAGAAGTCAAAACCGTGATCCAGGAATGATGGACATGATGAAGAGGATTGGTGCCTTCACAAATTGCATGGAAAGCTTCACAAAGAGGTTTGACAGTCCTAACTTTCATACCCAATCTATCAAGGATATCACCCCAAGTGCACGTGACGTGTGGGTGACGAAGGGTACTCATGCATAAGCATCATAACTTGTCCATGCATCAATTCTTCCTATGCTTTGTGATTATGTTTGCTTGTATGCTTTTTGCTTTTGTTTGTTTGAATTGTTGTTTGTTTATTTGGTTTTTTTTTCTAAAATGTTTTTACATTGTTTTTGATTAATCTTTTATTACTTTTATGTCAAAAATCTAAAAACACATAAAAAGTAGAAAATCCAAAAAGTTTGATCAACTTTGTTGAGTTTTGTTTCAAAACATGTTTTGCCTTGTACCTTTATACTAATGGCTTTGTGCATTTAACGAGCTTAGCTTGTCTCTTATGCACTCATATCATTGTGGAAGAAATTCTGAAATCTATGTGACTGTTGTAAATAGATCTTCAACCTTGTCATGAATGATTAGTGAATGATTTTGTTGATCTTGAGACATGCATAGACTTGTGCTTATATATCTTCCCACTTTTATTTTATTACTTTACTCAAAGAGCTCACCAATTGTAAATCTCCAAATGAAAAGAGATATTGAGCTGCAAAAGCTTGTCGCACATACTAGTATTTGACTAGGAAAAAAATGAAAGCTCCCCCTAAAACAAGAGCTCCCTTTCAAGAGTTCCACCAATTGTTAGTGGTTCAGATTTACTGGGTTTTGGCTAGTCCTATTTGGGTGTTTTCTTTAAAAGATAGTTTATTCCTTCTGCATAGTGATTATTGCCTGCTCTAAGTTCGTTTGTTCATCTCATTTTCATGTTGTCTTATCCTATTGCCATATGTCTTGCTCTGTGTTATTTGGTGTTCACTGATTTTGTTCCTATGATTATATCTTGTGAAAAATATGGTTGGGTTTGTGTTCTAAAGTACTCTGGGTTGTTGAATATGTTGCTAATGTTTTGAATTTCATCCATTGTGCTATGCCTTGTTGTGGCCTTTTCTGCTTGTTTACAAATGGCTGCATCTCCTACAAAGAAGAAGACTACTGCTAAGAAATCTGACAAAAGACTGAAAATGGACCCTAACCTATTTAGGTTGATTCAACACTTTGAAAGATATAGGGATTCTTTCTCAAAAGGAACCATCATTCAGGAAAGATTTGTTAATTTAAGGGATTTGAAGGACACCTTCATTCCAAGTTGTTTTGAGGGTAGAGGTTGGGAAAAATTACTGAGTGACCTACCTCCTGTCTGTGAGCCTCTAATCAAAGAATTCTATGCAAATGCTCTGATAAGGGAGGAAAAGTTGAGTTGTTGGGTGAGAAGAAAGGAATTCACCTTAGATGCTCATGACATTGATGAGGTTCTAGAGCTTGAGGGTTTAGAGGATTATGAATTCACTAATTACAAGGACAGAATGCTCTCTCTAGACACTGTCCAGACCAAGATTGGTGGGGTTAAAGAAAACAGATGTCTCAACACTACTGATTTTCCTAAAGACATGAGGTGTCTGACCACCATAATGATGTACAATCTGTATCCTATAAAGAAGATGACTACCTTGACAAATGCCAAAGCTATCTTTCTCATGGAACTTAAGGAGAAAACCTTCATTGACATGAGCTCTCACATCTTTGACACTATAGTGGATGAGACTAGAACCACCTCAAGACCCAAGCTGATATTTCCTTGGAGTTCCTAGGATGCATCCAAGACTCAATTAGATGCACCATGAGTATTGGAGTTCCTATTCACGCTCGAGTGATTTCCAACTCCAAGATTTGAATAAAGGTTTAAGGCCTTTACCAATTCACCAATGAGTGCCATAGGATCTTGTGCTTGAGGCACCGGCACTTTTGGTTTGTTTGCTCTCTTAGCAGTTTGAAGCTTGTAACAATTAGGACGAATGTGTCCATACTTTTCACAAAAATGACAAACCCAAGCAGGTTTACCATGCATCTTATCCTTAGAAAATGTAGACTCTTTAGACTTAGACTCTCCCAGATCAACCCTAATCTTCCTAGAGGGTGAAACTTCTATAGGTTTGACAACCTCACTCACAAGGGGTTTGACAATTTCACTCACAACCTTACTCACGGAAAGTTTAAAAGAAGATGAAAGAACAAAGTTCGTGGAATTAGGAGCAGACACAAAGATGCTTTCAACATAACCTAAACTAGATTTGTCAGAAGGATACTTTTGAACATTCAGCATTTGATCAAGTTTAGAATTAGTAGATCTAGCAACAGATAAATCATGTTCCAAAGTATTAACTTTATCAAGCAATAGCATATTCTCAGATTTCACATGGTTCAAAAGATCATTAGCATCAAATAATTTAATAAGCAAATTCTTCTTATCAAGCTCAAGAGATTCAATTTTCTTCAGGCCAAGATCAAGATTCATAGCATCCTTTGCAGCAACTTTGCAAAGTTTATTATAGGCCTCTTGAAGATCTACATCCTCAGAGAGTTTCCCATTAGAAGGGTTCTCTTCAACATACACGCATTCATTGACTACAGCAGTAGCAGTGAAAGCAATGAAGTTTCCATCCTCGTCACATCCAGACTCATCATCAGAAACCTCATTATCACTAAGAGTTACAGCCATAGCTTTACCCTTAGACCTCAAGTAAGTAGGACATTTAGACTTAACATGACCATAACCTTGACACCCAAAACACTGAGCACCCAAAGAATTGTTTGAAGATTGACCAACTTTTTCTCCAGGTTTTTTAAAGTTATTAACCTTAGTGGGATCATTCTTTCTAAAATTTCTAGGTTTAGCAGTGTTTGTATTTCTTGCCTTTCTGTTGTTATTCCTAAGAAAATTTCTAAAATTCTTGGCAAGGTAAGCAATCTCTGTAGCAGAAAGCTTATCATCAAATCCACCAACATCAACATCATCAACAGACTTAAGAGCCATTGATTTGGATTTGTTAGCTTTGGGTAGGTCTAACTCATAGGACTGAAGAAATCCTACAAGCTCATCAAAAGGGATGGAGTCCAAATCCTTGCTCTCAATAATGGCAGTCACTTTAGGTCAAAAGTTTTCAGTTAAAGATCTAAGAATCTTCCTAACAATTTTAGGTTGATCATAGATTTCACCCAAATTAAAAGCAAAATTAAAAATATCATTCAGTTTAGCATAGAATTCATCAAAAGATTCATCATCAGACATTCTAATGCTTTCAAATCTAGAAGTTAATTGTTGTAATTTATTGATCTTAATTGCCTTTGTACCTTCATGCACAGTCTGGAAGATTTTCCAAGCAGTGTGAGAAACATCAACATTTGAGATTCTCTTAAATTCCTCCATAGAAACAGCATTAAAGATGACATTCATAGCTTTGCTATTGAACCTAGCTGCTTCTTTTTGAGAAGTTTGCCACTCATTTACAGGAGTAGTGGGCTTCACCCATCCGTACTCAACGGAATTCCAAACCCTTTCATCAATAGATTTTAGGAATGCTTTCATCCTTACTTTCCAATAAGCATAATTATTCCCATCAAAGTGAGGAGGAACAACGAGAGAGTGTTCATGTTCCATGACAACAGGGGTCAAGGATCAGCTCAGATATCAAAAGATCTACAACAAGAGAGCAATCTGCTCTGATACCACTTGAACAGTTTTAGACCCCTTAACTTAACAAGATTAACCTAGTTAATTAGCCAAGTGATTAACTTAGTCAAATTATGCAAATCTAGGTTATCACAAACACACAATCATATCAAGAATATAAAGCAGCGGAAAAGTAAATAAAACAATGATATGATGACCCAGGAAACCTCACGATAAAAACTTGTGGAGGATTTGACCTAGCTATCTTCAAGGTAAACCTGAATCCACTATATGAAAGAATCAAAGTTCATACAAAAGGACTTACAAGCTCCCCGCTTGACTTCCTAATGCTACCCACCAGTAGAACTTACTGACACGACCATATGCAAGCTCCGAATCCACGGACTCCTTCTTTCTTGAATTCTCCATAAGATATAAGCACCCACGCTTGTTATTCTTTAAGCTCCAATGGCAGCAACTGAGTTGATCATCAAGATGTTAATGCAATCTCTATCTTGAAAACCCTAAGTTTATGTGAAGGATAGCTCCTCAATGATCTCACAAGAGATTCACACAAACCACAAAGTATGAGCAACAATACAACTAGAGTAACTCACAAAAACGTGGCTAGAGTTTTGTTTTTATACCTAGGGCAAAAATAGAAAACCCAAAACGTTTAATGAGATAGGCTGAGTTGGAAATTCTGCAAAAAAACATTCTGGCTGACTTTCGATCGATCGAGTCTAAATTTTGATTGATCGAGCCAGGCTGAAATGCACTAATGCATCTGCAGCCTCTCGATTCCAACTTTACATAAAATAAACAACTTTAAGCAAGTTTAAACAAGACTAAACATATTGTTTTGATCATAGTTTGCCAACATTACACATTAGAGTTCTAAATACATCAAATCTTAAGTCTTTAGAACCTAACAGAGATTGTGCTAGCACGTGAGGTATGGATGTTTGGGTCACTGAAGCTCAGCATTTAGGGGAAACACAAAATAGTCATCTGAGCTTGACATTCTTTGCATATGATGATATATCTGAAGTAGGAGTAATCATTTGAGATAGATATATGGAGGACAAGAGACAGTGGCTTTAAGTGAGCGATTGCCTATGTTGTAGTATAAAACAATGAAAATTGAGGTCGTTGCTTTGGAGGTGGTCACATAATTTGCTTGGGCCTAGGGTTATTGGGCTTCAAAAGATTGTCTTGGGACATGCACGCACGGTGGCCCCAAAATAAATTAAGTGAGAATTAGACACATTTTAAAAGTTATCTTCGCAAACTCTAATTAGGGACTTTCTAGAGGCACGTTACAATTAATGTACAAAATAGGAAGATTCCAGCATTATTATAGTGATCTCCCTATTTCCGCCAAGTCATTAGTTCATGTTCCTACATTATAAATAAAAATCACTATTTATTCTCTCTAACATGAGGAGTCGTCTCTCCCCTTCTATAGGAGTGAATAATTTCTTAGCTGCCTCTTTAAAATTCTATATGTCTTTGCTCACATGCTTGATCTTAGCTAAAATCCCAATAAAAATGATAAAATTATTCATAACACATCCAAGTTGGGATGAAGGATAATCACGTAATCATTGATATAACATAGATTGTTAGGTTTTAAATTTGTATAGTTTTCTTGGTAAACTAGTGAACATAAACTTGTTTAGTAATTGCTCATAGAGTTTATAGGAATTGTTAGACAAAGCTCAAGATATTGCCACTCAATGTGCAAGAACAAAATTTCAAGTGATTTAAGGATTATAATTTTTAGCAACTTCGATCAATCGAAACTTAAGTTCGACCAATCGAATTGTGTATTTGAAGAATTAGAAATTCAACTCATCATATGATTAGGGTTTCGTGTTTATTTCACTCAGTACATAAAGGAAACCCTAAGACACTTTATTTATTTATTTATTTAAGTTTTGAGAGTTGCTCATTTAAGATCTAAAAGATTTTGGACCTACTGCTCTTTCAAGTCACTATCGATGATAAGTTGCATACTCTTTGAACTGGTGGATTCAAGTTGCTGCAATCTAGCTATCATGTGTACTGGATTCAAATCTTCTATAGGACATTAAAATCATGGATTGTAGGTTCAAGTTGTAGCAAATGGCTATCAGAGACATTTGTGACATTCAGAGTTCAGTCCAATAAGTGTATTTAGATTTACAAGTAATAGAGTTATTCATATTATAAATCTCTATCATATAGTGAATTTGTTCACTCAGGATTGATATGGTCAAGCAGGGATGGACCCAAGTGAGGCCCAAGCCCCCCTAGGTTCAATTTTTTTTTTTAGTTATTATATATTTCATTTTTGTAGTTGGGCCTCCTTCTAAAATCTTAGGCCCCTCTTTCCTTAATAAGCCTAGCTAGCCTCACTTAAATAGCAACTATCTAACCCAAAAACAATAAAAACATTGATAATGTTGATTGTATTTTAGCACCCAAAAAAAAAAAAAAAAACTATTTTACCACCAAAGAACCAAAAAATCTTGTCTTATTAGAGAAATTAAAGCTAAATGTTTTGCAACTACAGTCAACAGGTACCAATTGTTAAAAATAAAATAAAATATTTTATTAAAATTATATCTCTTCCTTCAATTAAAAAACTAAAATTCCCTCTTTTCCTTTATTATTTTAATGAGTTGTTTATAATATTTTAAATGAAGTGATAAAAGTAAAAATAAAACATTTGATATCGGGTGTATTGTAAAGTGAGGTGGTAAAAATATGTAAAGTAGCTTTTTAAGGTGCTAGGAACTAAAATTTTTAGCACCACCACTATAAATACTCTAACTAAAAAAAAAAAAAAAAATCCTAGTCAACCTAGTATTAAAAAAGAAAAAATATTTTGTTTTTGTTTTTATCTTTTTTGGTAAATGATTGCATCTTAACGTATTTAGAAACAACGATTTTGTGTATTTATAATTTTTTAATACTATATTGATACATATTTGAAGTTTTCTTTTTCTTTATACTCCGGCCCCCCACTAGCTTAAAATCCTAGGTCCATCCCTAGTCAAGTCCTCCCATGTTTTCTTGTGAAACAATTTTTTTCCATTGGTTTCCAGAGTCATTATATCTTATGTCTTTTAAATTTCCACACTTGCATGATGTTGATAGTTATGTGTTTAACCTAGCACTTCCATAATTCACTTAATTATTTAGTTGGCTTTAAAACTTATTAAATACACTGTTTTGACATGGGTCTAAAGCCAGCAATAATTAAGCTCCTACCCATTTGGCTTAGGTCTTTAGAAATAAGTATGTCCCTATATATTTTATTAACTATTCAATTAGTCTCCACAAGGTTTCATTTCCCCAACAGCCAAATCATTAGTTTATGTTCCTAAACTATAAATAAATGCGGCTATAATGATTTAAAAAAAAAAAAAAAAAAAAACCTATAGCCGCATTTGTAAAATGCAGCTAAAGTAGCCCCTATAGCCGCGTTTTTAAAACATGGCTAAAATAACTCCTATAGCTGCGTTTGTAAAAATGTGAATATAGACTTGTTGGTTTATTGTCATGGTGTATAGGCCACACTTAAAAATGCGTCTATAGAAAATGCAGCTATAGGACAAATGGACTTATAGTCATGTTTTTAGGAGCTACAGTTGTGTTTTAAAAATGCAGCTATAGACCAATTTTTTGTAGTGACGTATCTCTTCATCACATGATTGATCTAAAGCCCTAGGAAATAATTAAATTATCCACAGCACATCTAACCTTATTTTGATCCTCGAAAAAAAGAAAATATAAAAGAAAAACAAAAAGAAAAGAAAGAAGAAGATAGGATAAGAGGAGTGGCTCACATTTGATTCAACGGTGATACAAATTTTCAATGACATTACCCAATCTCTCTCTCTCTATTCCAAATTATTCACTCCATTTTTATTCCCTGCATTCTCAAATTATTTCTTTTTATGTTCCATAGAATGATGCCAAGGATCTGGTCCACCAGGACTAACTCGATTAGAATCATACATTTGTCTCTTTTTTGTCACCTTTAACTCCAATCTCTTGTGGAAAAAAGCTTTAGCGCCCACGAGCATTGTCTGCAATGATTTGCTTGGAATATTCCATGCTTCAACAAATGGATTGAGATGGCGAGCTTCAGACCTGCTTGGAAATATGAGGAAGACCAATATAAGGTAAGCCCATAACATCAACTTAGCCATATTTCTCTCAAGATTTCTTCAAGAGCCGTTGAGGTTTTAAGGTCGGAAGTAGGATATATATAGATAAGCCATTTCTCACAATATTAAGTTTACATTTTCATAATATAAGCACACCTGAAGACTCAATCCAATGCTTTTCTTCCTATGTTGTTTTTCTGTTATCTAATTGCACCTGGCAAACTTTGCCTTGTATATTAGTAAAATTAAAAACCAAAACAAAGAATTTGATTGATTTAAGATCAGTTCTGACTTCTGAGAGCTATTCTCATGAATTAATATATCAACAAAGAAAGCACGGGGCTCTTGAATCTTAATTCTCAAATGGTATTGTTATAGTGCTTTCAACTTTGGAAAACAAAATGGAATCTAAAGGTAGCATACCTGGATCCCTATCCGCCATAGGTGGAGGGAAGCAATTGCCCTATCAGAAATTCTCGGACCAGGCATGCGTGGATTAAACTTTTCAACAAAAGGAAAAAAATTCTCTAGTTACTTTCTATTTTTGGCTTTTACCTCATGCTTCGTGATTATTTTATTATTATTTTAATATATCGTCTTGTATTTCACTTCATGAGAATATGCAGGCAGCAGGCATGCATGGAGGCTTGTTTCTATTGGTAATTTTATAAGTAACAAATGAAATGGTTTGAACTTACTCAATTCCACTTGTTATTTCAATATTCTTCCAGAATATTTAGTCTAATCCTCCAGTAATTAAGAAAAATAATGCATAACTTTTCACCCACATTCATCTCAACCTTCACTTGCAGAGTCTTAATCAAGAGGCTTGTGGGTTCGGCCTACATATGAAGAGGTTTGTTACTGGAGCACGTGAGTGAACCTTGTAGACTAAACAACTAGCTAGGTTAGTAGAAAAGGATTCGAAGAGTCTTTCCAAACATTGGGTAGCCAGGGATTTGCTGCTGAATATTTTGATGTATGGGCGGCGTTGGTTATAAGTCAAATTGTAATACACAAGCATGCGTGGTTATAACTATTTTTTTCCTTCCAACAAATAGGGGAGGGGTGTTAAAAGTTTTACTTTCTCTATATATATATATATATATATAATATAGGATTGGGTTCAAGTTACACCAATTAATAACTTGTTATAAAATTCATATTTTAAGAATTTCACCGTTAAATTGTATATGATCTATATGTTTTTAACATGTATAATAATTTTCATACCAATCGGACGTAATTTGTCATTCGATCTATAAATACATTTTTTATGTGTTATTTTAAACTACAAAAACTTGAATTTAAACAATTAATTAATAACATGATCATTGATCTTTGATCATTTTTAAATTTTGCAAGCATGAAAAATATACGAAAATAATGTAATCTAACGGTAGATTTGTCAAAATTTGCATCCAATTAAAAAATATTGAGTAGTGTAACATTGTTTAAAGTTACATTAAGTGTAACTTAGATCCAACCCTATATATATATATATGCATGTTTTTATTATTATTATTTTTTATTATATTTTATTTTAAGAATGACCATGTATGTAGTCGTTTGTGATGTATTTTGAACTTGTTTCTTTTATGGCCATTTACTCGCATATAACTAGGTGTGTGCATGAGGGATAAGTGTAAGGACTGTCTTTTATGTTTGAAAAAAAAAAAATTCTATGTAATTGGAGAAGCCTAGAATTAATTTAATAGAGAAAAAGAAGAAAATTACAGTCCGTTTTCTCTCCCTTGTTCAGAAAATACTTATTGTTCTCATAGAAAAAAAATTAGTCATTGATAGCGAAATATTAAAAGAAACTTATCAAAATCATTGTTCCCTTTTATTCAAAAACCAACATAGTTGTATCAGAGCTTAGTTTGCGAGCAAAACAAGCTAGCAATGAAGATTTTTTCATGTTTAATTATTATTATTATTATTAGTTTTTATTTTTTTTTAAGAATGACCATGAACGTAGTCGTTTGTGTTGTGATGGGAAAATAAGCCCTAACGGAAGCAACGGCAATGGTAAGTCCAAGCAACCAAAATATGTGAGCCCAACTACCTTCATCTCCTGTGGAAAAAGTATCATTTTTTGGTTTGTGAAGCTGAAAATCAATTTTCTTTCACATAAGCATTGGGAGTATATATAAGATGGGTACGAAGAACATGAGGATGAGGCAAAAAAAGCTCTTAAGTTGATGAAAAAAAAAAAGAAACAATTGAAGGAGCGTAAGAAGAAAGATGAAAAAGCTCTTAAGTTGATTCAACAAGAGGTAGCCGACATGATTTTCCTAAGAGTAAAAGAGCCACCATATTGCTTCTTAATAGTCCAACAGTTATTGACATATACTCAATCTTATAGTACGTAGCCAATTAAAAATATTATTTTAATTTATTAATTGGGTATTTTGCGATCACAAAATACTCCTAATGTGTTTTTTCATTTATTGAGGATGTCATTATATTATTATTCACATTCTATTCCATCTCTTCTATTAGGTTCTAAATATTTAGGATTAAATGTTTAGATTCTTATTTTGTGTATGTTGGCAAACCGAAAATAAAAACATGTCTAGATTAGGTGTTAGACATTGCTCAAAATTGTACAAATCAAGATACAAGAACATTCAAGCTGCAGAAAGGAGAATTCAAGTTCTGTGAAGCTTGACTGGTCGAAAATTAGACTCAACCGAGCGAAAATCGCAGAAAAGTTAAATCCAAAGAATTTAAATCATGCCCAAGCCCGTGAAAAAATTTAGGGTTTCAATCCAACACTTCTATGTATATAAGAAAAACTCTAACTACGTTTTGAAAGCTCTTGGAAGACTTGTGAGTTATTCAGTGATGGAGACAGGAATTTATATTTGGGGGGGCCATATATAATATATATATATATATATATATATTTTTTTTGTGTATGAAATGTAAAATAGTAATGTGCAATTCTTCATAAGTGAATATGTATAAACAAAAGTATATTTAATTAAAATTAAACAATCATGAGACAAAATTGACAAAATGATTTAATATCTTTAATCAACTATAAAATGGGCAAAGTTGCAAAATATACAATAACATAAAAGTTAAACATCTTTGTTCAAAACTGTAACCTATGTTCTTTAAGTGATCTAAACTCATCAAGTATTAAGTCAATAGTGAAGTTCTTAGTAATTTCCTTTTTAATGTAGACAGCTAGTTATCTAAGAGAAACTCGTCCTCGATTTTGTTGCTTAGTCTTGTTTTAACAATTTTCATAGCTAAAAAGGCTCTCTCACCAGTTGCTGTGGACACTGGAAGATTCAAAGCAAGGAATCAATCGATCAATAAGAGGATATACCTGTGACTTTTTTGTCTCTACTAACCTTTGACATAATTCTGCCATAGATGACAAATTATGTAACTTCAAATGATTTTGCACATCATGCTCAAATAGCTTCAATTGAATTTTCAAACCAGTCTTATCACGCTCAAAAAAATCAAGATGATAATATTTCTCAACATGACGAGATATATCATCCACATTAAAGGATTTGTAAGCATCCTTTGGATCCCAAGTAGAGCAAAGTGTCAAGAGTTCTATTGGTCATTCACCAAACCTATTGTCAAGCTCTTGCAATTGAACATCTATTGTAGCGTTAAATATATCAAAATGATAATGATGCTCTACTGTAACATGATCCTTTTTCTTACAACTTCTACCTTCAGCAAATCGAGCATTTAGATTTGGAATATCAATTTCAAATATTTTGGAGAATCCTATGACATTCTCAAGAAAATTGTCCCAGCCATCTATTCACAAATTTTGGAAGAGTGCCTTTGTTGTTGAAACTAAATTTTGGGCATTTGAGATGTCTTGAGATTTTTGCTGCAAAGCTTGACAAAGAACATCAGTAATACCCATGATTTCCTTCATTAGATGTAAACTAAATATAAACTCAAATGAATTAATCATTTTATGAGCTACATTTGCATCTCCACGTTGCAAGTCAGTGGACCCATCTTCATTTATATTTTTAAGCACCAAACAAGTTGGACCAAACATCCTCATTAGGCTACAAATGGAATTCAAATGAGAACCCCAATGAGAATCACTAGCCCGTTTTAGAGTCCAAATTTGGTTTGCTCCTGTTCCTGTTTCAAGTTCATCAATAGCTAACATTCTAGCAATTTCTACAGCTTGAGCAGCTCTTAGTTCATCATTACGTTTACATGAAGAACCAAATATAGTGATAATGATATTTAAATTCAAGAAGAATTCATGTATAGGGATTACCTTTCTTGATGCAGCAACTAATGCTAATTGTAACCAATGAGCAAAGCAAAGCACATAGTATGCATAAGGACAATCATTAAGAACTAAGGCTGGCAATCCTTTCCATTTACGACACATGTTGCTAGCACCGTCATATCCTTGTCCACGAATATTTTGAATGTCAAGACAATGACGAGAAAGAATAGCATATATTTCGTTCTTTAGGGTCAATGCAACAATGTCTTTAACATGAGAAAGATCAAAGAAGTGTTCTTGTATAAAGCCATCATTGTCAAAAAATCTCAAAACAAGAGCCAGTTGCTCTCTCTTTGGCTCATCACATGATTGACTTTTTTCCAATTCTTAAAAAGGCACAATTCTTTCCATTATTGACTTTTTTCCAATTTCCAAAATTCTGTGAAAGTAAATGCATCACAACAAAGGTGTCTACTTCTTTTCATGGTAAAGAGATAACATGATAGACAGTATGCAGAATCTTTACCAATACTCAAGCCAAGAAGAAAATTGAGTGAACGAAGAAGCTTGAAAGCGATAAGGATGCTTTTCTCTAGAAAATGGATAGTTTGAAAGACATATTTGATATGGTTTATTTTTTAAAACAAGCATGTCTAACTTCATCACTAATATTGGCTGGATAGTTATACATTTCAGTGTGCTCTCCTGGATCTTGTTTTAAAATTCTAACATCAACTTCATTGGAAATAAGTGGTGACAATTTTACATGAATTTCTTCAAGTTCCACTTCCACCACTGACAGTCTAGAAGGATGCTTTTTGTGATCAATCATTGGAGATTTGGAAGGACGCTCATTGGAAGTTGACGCTTCAAAATTAGACCAAAAAGTGTACTATTTTTTGAATTACCATCTTATTTTTTTTTTTTTTTAAGAATGAGTCAATAGTCCTAAACTTGCCCATGACCTAGATTTGTCAAATTAAATTATCACTCATTAAATAAAATGACTGAGATTTAAAAAAATATACTAATAAAATACTAATAGTCCAAAGATTGCTAAAAAAAAAAAAAAACATTCAAATGTCAATACATAAAAAAAACATATATATATATATATATATAAAATAAACAACAACTAAATACATGTGTATATATTGTTTATAATATATTGATTTTTATAATAATATATAATATATTATAAGGAATTTAAAAAAGAAAGCAATGAAAGAAAAAGAAAAACACCTAGAAAGTGTTAAAAACTTATGGTTCAGCCGGTCTTAGGGGTATAGACAGAGCACTGCACACTGTACAAGCACGAAAGCTTCACAAATTGAGGGTCCCAGGGAAATGAGTCAATGATAAAGGGACAAAATTGAGTCACTCTTTCTTGTCTAAATTGAACACATACTCACATAGTACACTACACTACTACAAAAGTTTTACTTTTAAGCAAAGGGACAAAACTTTTAATTTTAAAAAAAGGGATGAAAAGCAAAGAACTAAAATCTGAAAAGATTAAAAAAAAAAAAATTAAAAAAAGAAGAAGAAGAAGAAGGCAAAGGCAGTGGCGAGAAGAAGGCAAAGAGAAAGAACTGAAAGTTTGAAATAAGAAAAATAAGAAGAACGCAAAGGCCAAGTCCTCAACGGAGAGAGAGGGAGCAAAAGAGAGAGAGTCACCTATGTAAGAAAGATTGTTTTTGCATGACTGCAACTGTGTATGTGTGTCCGTGTGGGAGAGACAAAGTTTCAGACTTTTCAATTTTTCTACTGTGTACATGTAAGCTCTAGATGTGTTGGGAAGAAAATTATAATTTTTTCCCTTTTATTTGTTGTGGTAATTCTTAAAATACCTATGTGTTCATTTTAAAGATGCTGAATGTGTAATTATTGTAAATTTTTGACATGTATTTGTGGATTGTATTTTATTTAAATGAAAATTGTGTTTATTTTTATACTTTCTTTTTTATATATATATATATATATATATTATTATTATTATTATTATTATTATTAGGTATGGGGGGCCAAAATGATAAGGCTATTTAAGAATTTGAAATTTTTTAGGATATTTCCCAAAAAAAAAAATTAATAATTAATTTTTTTCAAATATTTTGGGGGGCCAAGGCCCCCCTCAGTCCTTAAATGGCTTCGCCACTAGAGTTACTCCTGTGAGATCTATGAGGTTTCTGTAACCTTCTAACTTTACAAGTGTCTACCAGAATGAGATCTATAATCAAGAACTTGTGGAATCAAGTTGTTGCTACAAGAGCAACACATGCTAATGATCTAAACCTTTGAGGGGGATCTCAAAGTTATAAGTGTGGGAGCTTGTGTTCAGTAAATCTAAGATAGAAGAGTTTGTGGAGTCGGAGCTGCACATGGTCGAGTTAGTAAGTTCTACTAGAGGTAGCATTAGATTTAGGCGTTATATCTTTTGTAAACTTCCATTCTATCATAGTAGATTTGTTTAACTTGAGGATAGCTAGGTTAAATCCTTCCCAGATTTTTACCTTAAAAAGGTTAGTTTCATTGGTTTTCTTGAGTAATCATATCATTGTGTTATTACTTTTAAGCTATGCATGATATGATTTATTATTGTTTAACCTAGATCTCATAATTAACTTAAGTAACTACTTGGCTAATTCACTAGGTTTAAACAATTTGTTTAAGGGGTCTAAACAAAGAAACATCTTCATTTTTTTATGAATTGTTGTTCTCAAATATCAAAAACACTCACTATTTAGCCAACCCTGTCTAAATTTTAATTGCATTGTTCTTTGAATTTGACCACCTAACACAACAGGGAGTCTCCATATAGTTTTTACAATGGTCTAGGAACCATATATATAGCGTCTTTTCTAGTAAGGACCATTAATCTTACTACTAGAGATATGGGTTTGGAGTTAAGGTACGGTCTAAGGAAGGTGTTAAACACCTAAAACCCCCTAACCCTAAGGTTGGCTTCCTTATGTTGTGTCTTATGTCTAAATCTCATTAAAGACACATTCAATATTGTCATTCTAAACTCACACACACACACTAACATACATCTAACAATCAACATGGCATCAATCATCCCAAAAATCCTAGTCATTCATCTATCATGGTATCTCATCACGTCACAAACCCTAGCATTCATCTAGTACGACCAACAAATCATCTCAAACTAGGCAAAAAGATAGGCATGGCAAACAAATTAGATCATCACATGTATTCCAAACCTTTAGACATGAAATCAAGCATGAAGCAAACATATTACATTATAAAAATGCATGTTCATACTAATGCATGACTTACCTCACTTACCTTGCTGCATCTCAGCACCTATGGCTTTAATGGATGGACATGTAAATGAATAGCATGGTATTAAAGCAAGAAATTGAAAACAAAACCTATTCTAACACGCAATGAAAAACAAACATGTGAACAGAGAAACAGAGACTTAAAAGCATAAAAAAGGAGCAAAATAGAGACATATTATGTAAAGTAAAAGAAGAAATAGAAGTAGGGAACTTGAATTAAGGTTTTTGGGCACGAGTATGCGTGCGCATGCATAAGCCTGCGTACACAGGCTAGTTTTATGCATGTGCATACTTTGAGCCCGCGTACGCATGCAAGAAACACATGCACGTAGACACGCCCTAAAGAACTCTAACCCAAAAAACAAGAATACATAAACAAAGGAGAACAATTCTAACAACCTAGCATGCTTAAAAATGTAAACAAAGCCTAAACCTAATCTAAACAAACATTATAAAGCGTAAAAAAGCATAAGAAAAGATTAAAACACAATAAAAAGGAAGAAATGAAAAGGAAAGTTTAGAACTTAATACCTTAAACAAGAAGCATTTCAAACTAGATTTTGACCATTCCCCTTAGTGAAATTTATTCACAAATCAATAAAAAAGTGATTAGTAATCTTAAAATTCGGAAATCAAGATCAGAAAAAGTCTCAATCAAATAAAATTGACTTGGGGATGTTTTGTAAAAAAAACTTCCTTTTTGATTCACTATTTCTAGTGAATCATAGGTTTTCTCTTAGGATTTTCTCCACCCCCCTTGAAATAAACTATGTAAGGCTATTTATATTGCGAAAATAGGGGTTTGGAATGGCTCCTAGATGATGTGGGATTCATTCCAAATCTCAATCTTAAATGCCGAAGACTTGCCTTTCATAGGTTTTGAAACCCTACTTGTGTGAGCAGGCTCGTGCCTGTGTATGTAGGTTTTGAGGTTGCATACGCAGGCCGAGGGTTTTCTTTGGTCTTTAGTTTTCAAAAATAGATTTATTTACTCATAAAAAGTTGTACTTTCTATTTTTACACCTCTCAAGTCAATTTGTGATCTAATTAGGCCCTAAATCAACCTTGGACTTTAAAATTTCAGCATTATTGGGGAACGAGGTCCTGAATCGTAAGGGGTATAAAATGTGATGTCTACACCACCAATCTTGATCATGACCCAACGAAAATAACCTTTCACTATATCTTTCAAATTCATAACTCTAGATTTTTAATCTAAGCCTTGAAATCTAGTTCTCGTATGTTATAAACCCAAACTCTGAGCAACCCTGATCAAGACCATTCCTTCAATCTAGCCACTTGATTTTAATTGTATCTACGCAGGAATTAACCCTTCATCACAACCTTCAAATAAACTAGTTCGATTCCCAATCTGAAAATCAACACTAAGTTCCTCTGTGTCATGCACTCAAGATCAAAGAAACCCTAATCGGGCTTTTCTCTTAACTTGATCAATCAATTCAGCTTAAATTTTAGAAACTAACATATTTTACTATGAACCCAAAGAAGCCTTAATCATGAATTTTGTCATAATCTGACCATATGATTAACCTCAAACTTCACTAGTGCCTAGATTTTCCTCTAGCCTTTAAACTATATGATTATGATATTGATCAAATATTGGTGCGTGATGATCACATGCCATGTACTTACACCCCAAGAAACCTCAATTGGGCTCGTTCTCACAATCTAATCATCTGATCAAGCCCACCAATACTCTAAATCGGAAACATTTTATAAAACCATAGACCTCAAGACTCGAGCCCCTATACCAAACAACCCCCCATCTCCCTCCCCCACCCCCCCCCCCCCCCCCCAAATTTCAACTAATTCATTACTCCAATCTGAACACTAGACTCCCTTAGTTTTTATTTAGAATCAAACATTTAAAACCACTAAATTCAATACCAAAGCCCTTATACCAATCCCCCCCCCCCCCCCCCCCCCCCCCCCGGCCCCCCATTCCTTTAGAAAAAATTTCAATTGCTTCGTTATTCCAATCTGACTACTAGATTCCCTCGGTATATCACCCACAAAAACCTCCCTTATAAAATTCATATCGATCAGTTGATTTTCCAATTAAACACTCAACGGTTGAAAAATAATAAACCCTAGTCAAAATTAGGGTTTTCTCAAAACCCAGTCAAACAATCTTGTGTAACTTAATTTACTATGGTTAGTGTTAGGTTTTATTTATGAGAAAAATATATTTTGTAAGTGCCTTTAGAAGTTTATTTTTACAATCAAAACTGCTACAAAGTTTTGCAATTTAGAGTATGAATCTGGAAATTTTGATTCATGTTGGACTAATCAAAATTAAAATTTTGATCGATTGAAAATCATAGATCAGACTACTTTAGTTTCGTGCCACTTATTGTACAAAATAAAAGAGGTTATATAGGACATGTAAAACAAAGAGAGAGAAGGTCCTCCTATGCCTATTAATTATTTTGTACCTGGGGTTTTTGTATCCAAAACTCTCTCATACCTTTTATTGGTAATATTCTTTGAAGAAAATCATGATCTGGAGTTATAGGAGTTGCTGCTTCAAACTAGTCATCAAGTGTGTTGGATTTAAGCCATTAACTCCAATCTTGGAGTCATGGACTGGAGGTCTATGTTGGAACAAAACTTCAAGGGTGGTTTTGGAGTCATGTAGGGGTGGCAATACGTGTTCGCGTGTCGGGTTCGTGTCGTGTCAAGTTATGAGTATTCGACTACATAGGTCAACACTAACCCGACCTATTTATTAAACGGGTCAAGATTCCTCAACCCTAACACGACCCATTTATTAAACGGGTCATTCGTGTCGACCTGTTTATCAGATTTTATTAAAATGAAAAAAAAAAACTATGAAAAAACAAAAAAAAAACAAATATTTTTAATATAAAATTCAGAACTAACGAGTAATTGTATCACAAATAATCATTCAAAACTAAAACATATCCCAATATCACAAATAATTAATCACAATATGTCAAAGAAAATAAATCACAATAACTAATATGTTTATATACCTAGAGTTTAAAGGGTATATTGGTAAAATATCAATTAATTAAACGGGTCAGACGGGTCAAACGGGTTCTATGTGTTCAACACTAACCCAACCCGTTTATTAAACGGGTCAGCCGTGTCGACCCGAATATGACACGAATCTGTTAAGCCTCAACCCATAACCTGCTAATTTCGTGTCGTGTCGTGTCGGGTTCGCGGGTCGTGTCAAATTTTGCCACCCCTAGAGTCATGGACTAGAGGTTCATAGTTAGAACACACCCATATCAGAGATATTGTGGATCTCAAAGTTTAGTTTAGTAATTGTAGTTAAGTTTACGAAGAATAGGGTTATTCAATCTATGAACTTTTATTTAATAGTGGATTTGTTCATCTGTAGATTGGTCTCCTTTAGTTTTTATTGTGAAACTAGATTGTTTCATTTTTTTTTCTAGGTCATCTTGTGTTATATTTATATTCTGTTGTGTATGATATAAATGTTTATTTAATTAACCTAAGGCTTTCATAATAGATCTAATAATCAACTAAGCCTTAAAATTTTGTTAATTACTGTTTTGATAGGGGTTTGAAACAAATAGTTAGCCCCAAATGAACAAATTTTATTAAAAAAATCACAAAAAATAAAGAGCGCAAGTAAACCATAGTCAAACTTTTTTACCCCAAAAATGCCAAAACCAACACCCGAAATGCCTCACCACTAAACGATCATGTACCTGTCATAAGCTTTTCAACAGTATATGGCATGCAATAATCAGAATCCAATAATACCTCCAATAACACCTACGCCTTGGCAAACCAACACGAATTCACAACGCCTTAACTTTCAGGAGCCATAACTTTTGACACTAAACTCTAATTCTTGAAAAATTGCTATCATTAGAAATAAGCTCTCTGAAGGTGCTTAATTTGTCAAATTTTGAGTTCCAAAAGACCAACTAGGTTGATGGCACCTAATCATAAACATAGCTCACTTTTACAAGAGGAGTCCTTTCTCCCTTCTTGTAGGCTGTAGGAGTGAATAATTTCTTGACTGACTCTTTCAAATTCTGTATGTCTTTTATCACATGCTTGATCTTAGCTAAAAGCCCTAAAAGAATGATGAAATTATTGACAGCGGATCCAACTATATCTTCTTTTCCTTTCTTTTCTTTTTCTGCCGAGTAATTTAACTATGTTTTCACTTCACATAAGAATGGTTCACATTTCAATCTGATACATGAATGTATATTTATGTGAGATAGATTTGTATTGTAAACAAAATAATATGTGAAAGAAGATTAATCCATCAGCATTTATTTTAACCTAAGAATTGAGTGAGGTCAAAGTTGACCGAGCCTCATTCATACTTTGGTTTCTAAACCTCACATGTTCAGCCTATTTAATTTGTGTGGTGGCTTGATAGATAAGGTATCTTTCTATTATGGAGCACAATTAAAATTAAAAGAAAAAAAAGTGCCCAACATTAGATTCAACAAGAACACATAATTTCAACCAAACCATTCTCATTCCCAAATTATTTTTAAAATGTTCACATGTAATTAGCACGTGAAATTGAATGTGAAAAATGAGACGTAAAAGAGTGGAGGTGTGAGAATCAAAGCCCTTCTTTTAATGTTTTGAGGTTGCTGAAGTCTAAAAAAAGCACACATGGTACTCTTTTTGATGAACAGAAGCTAAACTGTTAGTTTCTGGGTAGTAAACCTCGAATTCATGAGGGGTTTCTTGAATCCACAAGGTGATAAAATCTGGAATCCACTAGAGAAAAAAATTGACATAATGTCTGTGTTTATTGATAATAATCTTATTTGCCTCTAATGGCTACAAAATATATAAATACGAAGAAAAAAGTATAAAACCCTAATTCACACTAATTACACGATTAGATGACAAAATACCGAAATTTACCAAAAATGCAAAATTGAGTTTAATGTAGAATAAACTACTGACCTTAAGGGCTATCCCAAAGCAAGCGGGATCTTATTCTGGTTTTGGAGCAAAAAGTTATTAAGGAAACAAAAATTACTATAAACGGCAAAAATGAGGTTTCCTATGACTAAATGAAGGAATTCGCCTTTCTCAGGGATACCCCATAGCAAAGCGATGACTATTGCTTAGAATGTTATTTCGCTTTAGCCCGCCAAATTTCATGCGATTCCGACTCCGAGACCCATGATTTCTACTAGTGCCTTTTCGCTTTGCATGATGATTTCAAACACGCGTGAGAGTCTTGGCGGTTTGTTCTGCATCATGTTCCATAGAATGATGCCAAGGATCTGGTCCACCTGGACTAACTCGGTTAGACTCATACATTTGTCTCTTTTCTGACATCTTCAACTCCAATCCCATGTTGACAATAGCTTTAGCACCCACGAGAATTGGCTGCAATGATTTGTTTGGAATATTCCATGCCTCAACAATTGGATTGAGAGGACGAGCTTCAGACATTCTTGTAAACGTGAGTAAGGCCAAAATTATAAGGCAAACCCAAAATATCAACTTAGTCATTTTTCTCTCCATATTCTGCAATAGCTGTTGAGGTTTTAAGCTCTGAAGAAAGAGTTCTGCAGTAAGCTCTATATATAGATAAGTCATTCGTAATAACGTTAAGTTTACATTTTAATATTATAAGCACCTGATGATGTATCAATCCAATTCTTTTCTTCTTATGTTGAGTGTCTGTTATCTAATTGCACAAGGCACGTAAACCTCGCCTTGTATATTAGTAAAAATAAAAACCCAAATAAAGAATTCAATTGATTTAAGATCACATCTGACTTATCTGAGAGTTATTCTGATGAATTAATTTATCAACAAAGAACGCACTGGGACTTGAATCTCATTTCTCTAATGGTATTGTTGTAGTACGTAATACTTAGCTGCCTCCACAGTCCATGTGCACTGTGTATAATTGGTCATTTTCGTGAGGACTTTGGCCGGTGCTTTCGCCTTTAAAAAACAAAGTGAAATCTAAAAGGTAGCATACATATTAGACTTTGGCCAACCTATATGTAAGACATATAAATCCCTATTCGCCATCTGTGGAGGGAAGGAGGACTGAGGGAAGGGAAGCAATTACTATTTCATTTACAAAGGGGAAACTGGGCATGCGTGGTTTAAACTTTCAAGTCTTTTGTGATTTTTTATTATTAATTTAATTTATCTTCTTGTATTTCTCAGCATTAAACTATACAGCCATGTAGGCTTGATTCTATTGGTGTCGAAGGTCGGAAAGTTTCATAAAGTGATACATGAATGGTTTGAACTTTGAAATAAGAAAACAATGCCTGACTGCCCAATCTTTGTAAAGATTCAGTCCCACTAGTTATATCAACATTTTTCCAGATTCTTTAGTCAAATCTTCCTGTAAGAAAATAATCCATAACTTTTCACCCGAATTCAACTAAATCATCTTTTGCACATTTTTGTTTTTAACTGGCATGCGGGTGTGCGCTACATATGAAGAAGTGTGTTATTGGCAAAACTTGGTGGACGTGAGTGTACCAGATTGGGACAACCGTATGTCACCCTCAATAACATTGGTTGATACGCGGCGTTGTGTCGTAGTACCAGATTTAGTGGAAAAATGGATACGAAGAATCCCTGATAATAATTTTCGTGATGTATCTTTACAAAGATTGGGTTATTTGCTGCTGAATATTTTGATTTATTAGTGGTATTGTTTGTAAGTCAAATTTAACACGCAAGCATGCATGGTTGTAATTAGTTTATATATATATATATATAGATGTCATTTTTTTTTTCCTTCCAAGGAAGGCGAGATTGGTCAGTGGTGTTAAAAGTAATGCTTTTTTGTTTTTTTTTTTTTTATGCATGTAGTTGTTTCTTATGTATTTTGACCTTGTGTCCTTTATGGTCATTCCCTGCATGTAACTAGGTGTGTGTATGATGGAAAAGTGTAAGCACGGTCATTTATATTTGAAAAAGATATCCATGTAATTGGAGAAGTCTAGAATCAAGTGAATGGAGAAGAAGATCGAAGAAAACTACAGCCTCATTCTATCTTCCTTGTTCAAAAAATACTTACTGTGCATCTTCAGTAGCAAAATCTTGAAAGAAACTTATAACCAAAATCATTGTTCTCTTTTATTCCAAAGCCAACATAGTGGTATCAAAGCATAATTTGAGCGAAGGAAAAAAGAGTAGATTTGCTACTAACCTTTACTCAAGTAGTATATCAAGTTTCTGGCTAAGAATGTTGGTCACAGTCAAGGAAAAAAGAGTCAAATAAGTAAAAAAGCTCTCCTCGGTCTTTCTCGAGGATGTGTTCTTATATAAGTCATGCTGAGGTTATCTCAGTTTGTACACTGTTCTTTTTCCTTTTTCTTTTGATTTTCTCCAAAAGTCCCCTCATCTCAGAGCTTCTTTCCTCTTCTATACCTTATTCCTTTGCATCATGACCTTCCATGTGTACACCCCAGAACTCTCCCTCTGATACTTGTCCCATCAAGGTTTTGCTGAAGGTGATAGAAGGAGTTAGCTGTGAAAACACTATTCAAGGGCCACCTCTTCATAAATGCAACAGATAAGTTTTCTATAGGGCATTTAATATGGGGGTGGTAGGTACGCCCTTTTAGGTAACTTCCTTCTACCCACTATATTTCCCCAGAATGCTACTTCTCCTTGGGCGCTCACAAGACACCATGCCTCTTCCCATCCTCTACTCAAGTAGGCCACCATCTCGGGTCTGAGGCACTTTTACAAATGGTTTAGTGAGGAATGTCTCGCTCCTCACCCTTCTCGATCCTTGGACACCCCCCATTAGCCCCCTAAAACCTTGCTATTAACATTTGGCTTAAGAGTAAGGTTTTAGTAACATTGAGCAGCAGTATGTGCCAAACGTGGTCCCACGTGAAGACGTCGTTTCAACTATCCTCTACACATTCCTGATGCTTCGATATCTAGTTTCCTCATTTTTCATAACTTATTGAGCGGGAAATTTATCGCTCATTTCTTACTCCTATATATAAGAAGGTGCTAGGGTCAATTTTGCCCCACTTACTTGTTTCCTAGCTATTTTATTGAAGTAACAGTTGGAGGAGAGGCCTTTCTTGTGATTGTAGGTGCGTTCAATTTCCCATTTTGTACCACAAGGGGATTAATTTCTTCTTTTATCATTTTTTATACTTTAACCTTTAGGGACCTATGGGTAGATTTGCTAGGCTAGTTAACACTCCCGAACGTATAGCTCCCTTTAGGGCTAAGTATAGGATTCTCAACATTGTGAATTAGGAGAATGGTTAGTCCTTAACAGACCACCTGGTTCAATAATTATTCCGATGATCGCCTTCATAGAAGGCGGGATGAAATTTCCCATAGTTAGGGTTACTAGAGATTTTTTTATTAATTATAGGTTATCTCCAACCCAATGTTGTCCTAACCTTTTTAGGGTCCTAGGTAGTGTAGACATGATAAACTGAAAGATGGGGACTAACCTTACATGGAACGATGTAAACTGGGTATACAATTGCCAAAAGGGAAAAAATATTGGTTACTACTTCAAATGTAGTGTCCCCGCCATTAGGTTAATCTCCTATAGACTTGAGTCGAATAATGGCATGGACAAAGACTTCCTCATCATCTCAAGTGATTGGCATGATGGGTTGCACTGTCCTACCCAAGATGGGGAACCAGGTAAGGTTCCCACAGATAACTCAGGGCATCCATTTTCTTGTGTTTTTTTTTTTTTTTTTACTATTGTTATTTTTTAACAACTTTGTAACTCAATTTTGTTTACTTGCAGACGAATTTCATATTGCCTCGACCAAGAGCTTGTAAAACTTTGCGAATCTCAACCAAATCCTTCAGTCAAAGATCTTTCTCCATCGAGATGGGCAACTCCAAGCGGTACACATGATCCTCGGATTCACGCCTATCTCCAAGCTCTACTAAAGTCCTAAGCATGTGATTAGAGCAAAAGATCCTAGGTTAGCGCTGATTGATGTGGCTGTTCCGGGATTTTTAACATAGCCTCTTCTGTTTGGTACCCAAGATGCACAATTACCAGCCCCACTTGCTGCCAAGCTACTCTATTCTCAGGAGCCAACAATACCCTCTGACGACGAGCAAGAAGAACGTGCGCTTGAACCTACCAAAGAAGACTTGGATAAAGACTTCGAGGTTTTTACTTGAAAGATCTTTGACTGAAGGATTTGGTTGACCCCCGACCCTTGCTCCTACATGTGATCCTTTTAGTGATGCTATCAAGAAGAAAAAAAAAAAGGGGGCAAGGGATCCGAGGGCACTGGGAATGGAGAAATAACTCTCCAGCACAGCAACCCCCTGCCAAGGAGCCTAGAGTCACAAGAGCTCAATAGAAAAGGAGCACATCTTCTGGACCTTCCAAAGGTGCTGAGGGAGAGCAACCCCCACTCTTCCTGATCCAAGCTCTGCCTCCTCAGTACCAAAGCCTACTATGACTTCAACCTCTGTCCCTTCCTCCAAAAAGAAGAAGGAAAAACAAACTTAGTCTCTCGTCATTGAGCTAGGACCAGAAGAGGTGATTAAAGTTGAACAATAGAAGAAGAAGAAGAAAGAGAATGCAAAAGATGTAACTGAATAAGTTCTTCTACTTTTAGCACTTAGGAAATTTTTGTAGGGCAATGGGTTCTAGTGATGTTAGGTTCTAAGACTTTATGAACTAAATGTATTAGAATTTCACTTTGTATATGTTAGCAAACCATGATCAAGACAATGAGTCTAGGTTTAGACTTGCTTAAAGTTTATTTGTTATAATTTGAATCGAGCTGAATGTAGAAACTTACTATGCAAAATTGCAAAGCTCGATCATTCAAAAGTAAGGCTCGATCGATCGAGAATCATATCTACAAAATTTGAATTAAGCCCAAACAACAGTTCAAACCCATTAAGGATTAGAGTTTCAGATCTACTTCACCTAGTATATAAAGGAAACCCTAAACATGTTTTTAAAATGCTTTTTAGAGTGATTAGAGTGAATCTTGTGCCTCTTTTGTAGAACTAGGGTTTTGTACCCAAAAGCTTTCTAAGGCCTTTGTTAAGTTGTGTGTTGAATCTTTTGTGAGATCTGAGAGATGTTTAACTTCATACACACACATAAAGCTATCGAGATCAAGATTTGCACCAAGAACTTGATGGTGGTTTTAGTTGCAGCATAAAAAACTTTTAAGAAGATCCAAAACCTTTGAGTGGAGTCTCAAAGAAACAAGTAGGAGAACTTTTGGTTGTTGCAGATCAAGGAAAGAAGTAGTTCGTAAACTCAGAGCTATCATGGGGTCGCGGTAGTACGTTTTCTACTCGAAATAGCAATAAAATGTTAGTAGTCTAAGTTTTATTGTACAAACTTCAATTTTTTCTAATGGATTTACTTTTTACCTTGAGGATAGCCAGGTTAAATCCTCCCCTGATTTTTTATCTATTTGGTTTTCTTAGGTGATCATATCATTGTATTATTTATTTTCCGTTGCTTTACATAATATGATTTTATTATGTTAACCTAGATCTAAATAATTTATCTAAGTAATCACTTGGCTAAATAACTAGGTTAAACAACTTGTGTTAAGGGGTCTAAAAATGTACAAGTGGTATCATAGCAGGTTAGTTCTTATGTTTTTACATCTTTTGATCTATGAGTTAATCCTTGATACCTGCTATCATAGATAATTTGAAGTGTATTTCTTCTCACGATTGTGACAATTTGAATAAAGAAGATGCTATTGATTCTATTGATCTTATTGATGCTTGTGAAACTCTTCGTAATAAATTATCTAAATCGTTGAAAATTGCTAAGAAATTCAAGGAAGAGTTAAATTGGCTGATCTTGAAAAAGAGGAATTGGTTGTTAAATTAGATGAATCTAATAAAAAGAATGAATTTTTGAGAAATCAAATTTCCTCTCAAGATGAGAAGATGAAAAGTGTTTGGAACAAGAGTTAGTTGAATCTTCTGTTTCACTTAAGCCTAAAACTGAGAAAGTTTATATTTCTCCTTTCAAGAGGAATAATAAAGAAAAGGCTTATTTGCTGGGTTAGACAAAGGTAAAATTTCCGATGTAGATGCTGAAGTTTCTAAACCTAAGTCTAAACCTACTATTAGAGAACATAGTAAATCTTTTTTTTTGTGGCTACTTGTCACCTTTGTGGTGTTGTTGGTCATATTAGACCAAATTGTTCTTTGTTGATGTAAAAACCAAAATCTGAGACTAGATTTGCTGTTAGGAATATTGATGTTCCTAAATTTGTTCATATCTGTCACTTTTGTGGTGTCTCCAGTCACATTCATCCTAATTGTCATAAATTGAAATTTAAAAATTTTGTATTTCAATCTAGGATATGTGATGATATTTCTCCTGCCCTAGTCCATACAAATTGTTTCATATTCTTTTGGTTTTTGAAAGGAATTTGCAGGATTTCAGTCTTTCTCAGAAGATTGGAGTAATCTCTCAAATACACTCTGCTTCTTATGGATTTTTACCTACAGAACCGAAGACTCACGCTATATGGGTGAGAAAAGATTCTCTAAGGTGAGTGTTGTTTACTTGTCCTTGATTTATTTGTTTCAATTAATTGTTGACGTGTTTTCTTTTAGTTTTTAGTTGTTTTATTTTCTTAGGTTGTTTTGTTTAAAAAAAAAAAATCCAAAAACATTGAAAATTTCAAAAAGACAAAAATATTTTATTTTGGTCCTTTTTTTTTTTGAGGATTACATGAGTTATAATATCTCTCTCTTGATTTAGAACATGCTTGACATTGTGGACAAACTTAAATAGTATGTGTTATATAAGTGCTAAGCTATTTATGATTTTGTATGAGTATGTACTAGTTTGTCTATGTGCTTATGAGTTAATTAAGAAATTAATATTTCTTATTTGTATACCCTCTATAGCTTAGTTAAGCACTGTCATGCATTGTATTTGCATTTTTAATCATTTAGTATAGTGTGTGCTTTTAGTTTTGGTCAAAAAAAAATTTTAAACTAGAAATATTTTTATTTCTTTTGTATTACACATCATGAATATGTAATTGAGGTTGGCCTATTACCTTTGCATAATATGCCTGTGTACCTTGTTTAGCTAGGATGAGTTTATTTTTACTGCACTTTGCTAGTTTTTAGCTACGTAGTGTATGTTGTGTGAGAGTTGTTTATAGTTATTGATCACATGATCTTGATTTTGAAGTCACATGCTTTTGATTGTTAAGACTAGAACTTAATGAGAAAGGCATAAATAACCATCTCACCACTGTTTACTAGCCAATTATGAATACCTTAGTGCATATCCTAAGATGTTATGATCGAGAAAGTGTAGCACATGCACAAAAAGAAAATAAGGTGTAGGCTTGGAATAAAAAATATAATAAAAATAGTGTTACAATATAAGGCTAAAATTAAAAATGGTGTGTACATTATAAGGCTAAAATAAAAATAAAAATAAAATTACATAATTGCAAGCTTATTTTCTAGGAGATGTGGGAGCTATAGGATGTAACTCTTTAGGTGATAGTCAATTTCAAATTTATGAAATGAATAATGTTGAAATTGTGATTGATTACTATTTACATATCATCTCACATGTATCTCACGTTGTTACTAGTTGCACACACTTCACAAGTTATTCTTTGCTAAACATAGTTCATGAAATTGCATGTGAATTTGGTTTGGCCATCCAAGATTATATGTTTGTTGATGTTGATACAAAATATGTTCATTGATTGATTTTTGGGAACAAAAAGTGTTACATTCTTGTTTTGGAAGGTTTGGGCTGAATTCAAGAGTTTTTGAAAAATATTTAAACTCATTCTCATGCATTTCATTCATGAAATTTTTTGGGTTCAATGTTTTCTACATAAAACTTCTGCTATTTTTCAAAGAAAAACCTAGTTTTCTAGAATTGCGATCAATCAAAAATTTACAGATTTTTCAAGTCTAACTTCTGTCTGACTCGATTGGTATTCGATCAATGCTCAACCGATCAAAACTAAAAAATTTTCAGTTTTTAAGTTTTCGATCATTTTTTTTCCATGCATCATTTATGTTTAGGATTCACATGTATTGTATTATTTTATGTATCCATTTTGCAGTTTTACAGTCATATCTCTCATTTTTTTTCACGCATAACATGCATACACTTTGCTAAATTGGGTACTCAACTTGATTTAAAAATTGATTGATTAATTTAGGAAGGCAAGGTTAAAAAAACTCCTTCCTATCCTCTACCAACTCCCACATTAGGGGAAGTTTAAAAAAATAAAAAATAAAAAATAAATAAAAAACCTATATTATCCCAAGCATTGTAAACTGTATATTATGGTCTATTGATGTAAGTCACTCTCTATATCTACATATAATAGGCTACTTGTATGGGCTAATGGTGTAAATGGGCCTATTAATAGGCATATAGGTATTACTTTAAATTAATGGTAATTATACCTTATTTATACACACAAATATTAAGTCCTCAAAAGTGTGAAGGTATAAGTTCCCGTAAAATAAGAAAAAGATTGTCGCAATTATTATTCAGAAAAATTTTTAGACCTTATATTAATCCTCGTTCAATTGGACTCCTTGACTTTGAATCATGAATATGTCTTCCTTTAATTTCAATTAGAAAAGCTGTCTGGCCTAGAAACAAACAATTTCATCTACCAAACCAACTTTAAACGAAAGAAAATGAATAATTATAAGAAAATTTTCCATTTGTTTACTAATTAAAATTGAAGAGCCCCCAACAACTTACATTTTTTTTAATCTTTAGATAGAAGGACACCATGAGAAGTACAACTTTTATGTATCTACTAGCCTCTGAGCACGCGCTCACGCGCGTGCTCAGAGGCTCTTCCATTTTTTGGGTAAGGGTTAATTTAGGGCATTTATTAAAATTTGGGATTACTACATTTTCTAATCACCAAAAAAAAAAAAAAAAACCTAGGGTGTGATGAGTATTATGAGTGGTGAAATAATTTTTTCATCACACCCTTGGTTTTTTTTTTTTTTTTTTTTTTTTTTTTTTTTTGGTGATTAGAAAATGTAGTAATCCCAAATTTTAATAAATGCTCTGAATTAACCCTTACCCAAAAAATGGAAGAGCCTCTGAGCACGCATGGGAGCGCGTGCTCAGAGGCTAGTATATATATACATCTATCCATGTACTATTTTAAAAAATCCCATTTTTTATCCCATGTTAAACATCTCACGTTTTCCTCTTCCATTTTTTTTTTTTTTTAAAAAAGCTCTTCCATATTTTGGAAAAAAAAAAAAAAAAAAAGACTCCTACTATAAAACTATTACTATAATTTCTCCATCCATATCCTTATATTTAGGCACTAACATATCTGATTTTGAAAGAAAAATAAAGGCTAAATTTTAGGGAAATTTAAAAGATTAAGTTGGGGAATTGGTGTGACCCTATCCTTATTTAAAAGTTTATCAAAAAAAGAAAAAGTACACGTTTGAAAAAATCTCATGTTCTATTCATGTACTATTTAAAAAAAGAGAGATGCTACGTCTACAACAATTTTACAACATTTTTACAACAAATCGTAGGTGGTTAGTTGTTATTGGTTCAAATTTAAAACTAACACTAAGATTACTTTTTTACCCCAACAATAATAACCAGTAACAACCTGCCACTTAGGATTTGTTGTAGAAATGTTGTAAAAATGTTGTAGACGTATCATTTCTCTTAAAAAAATCTCACTTGCTATCCCACGTTAAACATCTCAAGTTTTCCTCTCTCTTTTATTTATTTATTTATTTATTTTAACCTTTTTGGTGTTGTTGATGTTGTTGTCGTTGTTGTTGTTTTTTTTTTTTTTTTTTTTTTTTTTTTTCAAATTTTATGTATGACAGTTATCATTTTTTTTGTCTAATCCTAAGATGTAGTTTTTTAATCCTAAAATTTAGTTATTTACTACACATCCATAACATAAGTAAATAAAAGCTTAAATTGAAAATTTTATGGCAAGAGAGACACGTTAATTGTATACAAAAGAAGTATAGTTTCTATTTCGGAAGAAATTTTTTTACAACATTTTCTTAGATAACAACCACTTTATGTGAGGTTTAATACATATAATAATTCTTACATATAATAATTCTCACCCGAACTTATCTAATATTCCATTCCAATGACTCCTCAATGCAATCCCAAAAATTTGTGCGTACGTGAACCTGAGAGAGATAAAAGAATTAGGGTTAAACCAAGAATTAAAAAAAAGAAAAAAAAACTTTAATCAACAAACCAAAGTTAGCGTGCATGTTATCTTTTGTATATATTAAGAGATTCGAAAAGTTAGTTATTGTTTTTTTTACTATCAAAAGTACCCCTAATTTAATTAATCTAAACTAATCAAAATGGGGTTAAAATAGTAAATTCTACCCTGAATAAATTCCTACCCATATTGAAATACTATCCCACATTCTTTTTAAAAAAAAAAAAAAAAAAAACTACCTTAGCCACCCAAAAAAAAGACACTCCCAGTACACCAAAACACTCCCCATGTTCATCAACCCAAAAAAAAAAAAAAAATCCCCACGTTCAAATAATGCTCTATCAATTATCTACCCACATAACTTCTCACAAATACAAACTCATCCCAATAGTATAGGTTTGTTAGAGTTTGTGTTTGATTTAAATTTTGAGGAGATAATTTTTCCTGAAAATCCTAATAAAATTGTTGAGAATAAAGATAAAGATTTTTTAGAGTTTAACTCTATCATGGAGTCTTTAAAATCTTATCACCACATCATCAACAATTTAAATAAATAGCTAATTATTAAATGTTTTATTTGAATTTGTTTTAAAACGTTCATCACATGTTCTTTAAAAAAAAAAAAAACCTTCATCACATGAAAGTAATTAACGTACTGATGAATGGATAGGAGGATTAGCAACTGTAATACAAAAAAAAATTGTATATCTCGTTGTTCACTTAATATCATTCAAAAAAAAAAAAAAAATGTAGCGTGTACAAAATATCATTCTAAAAAAAACTAAAATTAATAATTTTGTTAAATAAAATGTAGCGTATAAAAAAAAAGTAATCTAAACTAATTTAATTAATCTAAACTAATTTAATGTAGAATTGTTTTTTTTTATTGTCAAAAGTACCCCTACTTTAATTAATCTAAACTAATCAAAATGGGGTCAATATAGTAAATTCCATCCTAAATAAATTCCTACCCACATTGAAATACCATCCCACATTCTTTTAAAAAAAAAAAAAAAACTACCTCAGCCACCCAAAAAAAAGACACTCTCATTACACCAAAACAGTCCCCACGTTCGTCAACCAAAAAAAAAAAAAATCCCCACATTCAAATAATGCTCTATCAATTATTTACCCACATAACTTCTCACAAATGCAAACTCATCCCAGTAGTATAGGATTGTGTTTTTTATTTTCAATTTCATATAGGGGGAGAAGAGTGAGTAAGTATGGATGATATAGAAATTAGTGATTTCTTTGGGAAAGGATAAAGCAATAGAAACTGGTTAAAGCTTAAACACTTGAAATTTTTTGAGGTGGTTACTGCTTAGTGGTTAGGCATGGAGAGTTATTGAGATGTCTGGATGAGTGCTAAAAATTATAGCCTAATTTTAAGTAGTTGATAGAACGTTGCTTAGTGGTTAGGCATGATCCCCAATCAAGAGAGAAATAAAGAGCGCGGGTTGGCAACATGGAGTCCGCCAGACCAAATACAGTAACATTAGCAAATTTCCTTTCCTATGTTTACAACTGTACGTTACCAACAACTACAACTGTCACTTTCAAAGCTACCATTTCTGATCCATCTTTTTTTATAGCCAAGCAACGCTGGCTGTTTGTGTGAGACTTTCAAAATTATAAAGAGAGACAAACATAGACACACTCTCACACACACACACACAAAAATTGAGAGAGAATGTGGCCTTTTAACAGAAAAGGGCCATCTGGGTTTTCATCTTCTTCCACAGCTGAAGATGTTAATCAAGGGGTTGATGGAACTGGTCTCACTGCTATTGTTACAGGTCCATGTTCTGTTTTTTTTTTTTTTTCTTTTAAATTTTGATATAATAAAAAATATGGGCTTTGTACGGTTGAGTGCTAAAAATTTGTAGCCTAATTTTAAGGAGTTAATAGAACGTGAGGGTCTAAGAGATAGAAGACGTGATAGAGAGACTAAATTTTTTTTAAATTATCTATTTTAAAATTATGAATTTTTTAAAAAGGTTTAAAATTTAAACATGGATAGAAGAAACAGTTTTTTCAAATTTATCTCAAATTTAGGAGTTCTAAATTATTAATTTTACATGTTTAAGCTGTTTACACTTCCTAAACAGTTGAATTTGAGGGTACTTTGAGCAAATTTAGCAGTTTTAAATTAGTAATTTTACATGTATAA
This sequence comes from Quercus variabilis, assembly GCA_030445155.1. Classification (NCBI taxonomy): domain Eukaryota; kingdom Viridiplantae; phylum Streptophyta; class Magnoliopsida; order Fagales; family Fagaceae; genus Quercus; species Quercus variabilis. Next base: position 46,588,360 of record CP129449.1, on the reverse strand, counting down.
CCTTATTAGCACTTAATACCTAAACTGCTCTTAATCTCTATTTTTTTTTTCAGAATAAAAAAGGGAGTTAACGTGTGAAATTTACATTTTAAAAAAAGAAAAGAAAAAAAAGGGTGTTAACATTTCAAAATTAAATTTAAAAAAGAAAAAAAAAAAGGAAAAAAAAAGGACTTAACGTGATACATAAAAAAATAAATAAATAAAAAAGAAAAAGAAAAAAAGAAGTGGAACTCAAGCTTGCTACATACCTAAATGAAAAAATAAAAAAATTTAACATCAAAAACATATACAATGATGGTAAAAAAAATAAACTTTCTTAAAAAGAAAAAAAAAGTGGGGATGGAGAAGGAAATAGTAAGTGATCATTTTGTTTTTGATCATTAATATTTTGATAATAAGAATCAATATACATATAAGCAATATATCAATCAAATAGTAAAACTGCAGGATGGAAACTAAAGAAAACGAAAAACCTATTAGAATATATGGTTGCTTTTTATTTTCTTTTTCCTTGTTTTCAAAGTTGGGTACTTTTGAAGTTTGAATGTTGAAACTTGAAACCAACAGTTGAGATTATGCTAACTATTTTTATTTCAATTCAAAATTTTTAAATAAAATGTAAATAAAGGCTACTAAAGGAGGTAAAGGAAGCCATACTGTTTAACTGCTCAGGAATGATTTTGAATGCTTCTTTTGTAGTATAAAACAGCCCAGTCTTTAAATCACAATACCTACAACATGAAATTACAATTTATTAAGAAGTACAGTGTAGAGTATATGAAAGAACCATTCATTTCAAAATTACATATATAAAAAATAATAATAGTTAACGTGATTGATACACATAGAAAAGGAAAAAAAAAAAAGTAGAACTCAAAGAAACTCAATCATAAACAAAACAAAAGAAAACAAAGAACTTGTAAAATATAAAACCTAAAAATTTGTTGGCGCCTTGACAGTAAATGTCTTTAATCTAAAAAAAAAGAAAGGAAGATGTAAAGCTAAACTAAATGTCTTCAATCTGAAGAAGAATGAGAGATAGAAAGTGAAATAGAAACTGCAAAGCGTACGTGAGTTTGTGGGTCTTAAAGTGTAAGAGTTTTAATTTACATATTTATCCCCAATAGTTGAAAACTTGTAAGTGGGTATGATGAGGATATTTTAGGCACAAAAAATGTGGAATCCAAACAGGGGAAGCCCCTTAAATATTAGTATAGATAATTTTATTCTCCACCTCCGCTTCTTATTTCATCGTAGGTTGATATAAGAAATGATTATATTATTACATTAAAGGGATATCATTTTGCTTCTCAAAGTTACTGCTTAAAGTTTTTGCCAGAAACTTGAGATCTTTAGGAGGGCAAACACAAAAGTCGCTTATACTCTTGAATCTAGAAGGGTCGCCGCAATCGTTAGTAGTCTGACATCGATAGTTACATTTCTCCCTTGAACTTCTACTTGTAAACCTGCCGGAAAATTTTATAATTTTAAACATTCAATTTAAATCATGTTTTGATAGAATTAATTAAATTTGAGAAAAGACACAATTTTGCTTGTTTTTGTGTGAGTTAAGCATCACTAGTATGGATTATGGAGTAACAATATCTATAGGAAATAAAACACATAAGTCACTTACAAGATCCAATAATCAAGAATAAACCCAAGAAGGCCAACTTAAGTGAAGATTTCTCCATAACTTTGGGCTTAATATCTACAAATGTTATTTGTAATGATTATATTTTATTGCACTAACAAACTTCGCTCCAAGGTTGGGTATATATACATGTGAAATCCACATACGGAACTAGTTATCCTAATAATAGATATTGTTAAAATATAATAATCCAAACGATCCAAAATTAAAATAGAATGCATGAATTTCTCGGATTTTATCAGATTTCGGGGTACACATAATCTTTCCTTACCGTATTTTGTATTTGTAAAAGTAAAACCACATCAATTATCATTTTGAAGATTATTTTGTTTTTCCTTTGAAGTTTTAATTCAAACCATAACGATGTAGATTATATTTTGATGCATTAAGGATACAGTTCATGAGGTTTCTTAAATTTCCTCCTCCAATTAAATGAACTTGCAACTCCATTTGTACTGTATACAAATCCTTGGTACCACTTTTTGTGCTCCACCAATCATGGTATGTTGTATGTTTGATTTTTTTTTTTTTTTTTTACTAAATTAAGCTATAGCCTATATGTATGTGTAATTATATTGACGATTTAATTCTTTACTCTTATTTGCTTTCCTTACCATTTCAAAATTTGTTTGTTTTACAAGGAAAGTCAAACAAATACATGGCAAGTTATGGTTGGTGAAACATAACATAGAACACAAAAGGTAGTACATATAATTTGTACACAAAATACCCCCGATTCTAGGCGTTATGAATTATTGATTAAGTAACCACATGAAGGAATCAATTGCTCTATCATTCTTGCGTCGTAGTTCTCACAATAATGACATCGTTAATTGAGAGTTGAGGTAGGATTTTTAACATTTGAAAATGATTAATTTTTCTATTAATAGATAAGTTTATAAGGTAAGAATTAGAACAATAAAAAAAACTTGCATTTCTTGGACGTGGTTTTCAAAATGATAGCATCTCATTTCTTTGAACAATTTCCCTTATATTGTAATATTAATATTTGTCATAAATTCGCTCCACCAAGTACTTGTTGATGAATCAACACCCATTCCTTTTGAGGTTGTCAATTATATCTCTATTCGATTCGTTGGTTTGGTCCTTCTTGGACACTTCCTCTTTTACGTCACATTCTTCCTCTGCTTACCCTTTTTATGCAAACCATCTGTAACGTTTTTTATTGTGTTATGATTTATATAGTGATATCTTTAATAGACAAGATTGAACCATAATTAATTTGTCGGAATTGTTTTCCTTCTTTCTCCTCTTCCCCAAAATGACATTTATGGAAAGTGATGTTATCATGATTTCTTTACTCATATGTTTTATGAATGTCAAAATATAGTTCTAAGACATTGACATATAATTATTAAGCGCCATGGGGAGTTAAGTTGCACTTCAACCTCCGATAGTTGTTTGAAATCAGAAAGTTCTTTAGTAATAAGTTTCGTTCAACCTTCCACAATTATCACAAAATTTTCCACTTACAGTGTGCTTCCCAAGATATTGTTTTTTTGAAAGAGCCCTAACAACCAAGGATTTGATTGAGTTGATTTATCCTAATTGTATTTTGGAACGTTAATTTTTGTAAATTGATAGCCACATCCAAATTTTGATAAAGTTTGAATTGATTTGACCAGAAATCAGTTGAAAACCCAACATATTCCGTAACATAGACCACATAATTTCTTCAATTCTACAATTCAAATACCAAAATTGTGCTTGAGTCAAGTGAGATATTGCCAAAAATAAAAAATAAAAAATACTTATGTAAGGTTGAATTTTATCAACCATCTTGTTGGCTTTATTCTGTGCCAATTTGCTTGTATTTCAGCATTTAGAAACCTTGTATTTAGGTGGGATTCATGTAAGGGTAGTAAATGAGAGAGTGTGAAGAAATCCTCAAGAAAGTGCAAAAATGCAGGGCTTCGCCGCTGGGACTCGTGACTGGTAAGCCGCCAAATTCAGCACACGAGTGAAGCGTGTGAGAAGATGAACAGTTGTGCCAGCTGAAGCACTACAAGACAAAAAGTCCAGCCTGGCCATTCTGTTATCTCAAGGCTTAAACTCGCGACTCAGTCAAGTCGCGTGGCCAAGCTGCTAACCAGCTTTGTTGTGAAAAACCTGACTCTTCGCATTCCTATCTCACCTTAGTATAAATACCCCTTAAATCCACGAAATGTAGAGAGCTTCCAGAGAGAATTTTGAGAGAGAAACCCTGGAGAAAAACAAGATTGCCTCATCCACAATCTTCATAAAGAGACTCTTTAAATTCCTCTACTCTTACCCTCTCCATTGATATATCCTTGAGAGGTTCTTAACCAAATCATTTTCTCACTATTCCCATATCTGTGAGAAGGTCTGGGAAGCTGTTTGGAAGAGACCAATATGATAGGCCACAATCTGAATGACCCCTTGTGATTAACCCTACTTAATTAATTAGCCAAGTTATTAATTAATCAATTAATCATGCAATTGCGTAGAAGCACAAACAAATCACCAAAAACTAAATATGCAGCGGAAATTAAATAACACGGTAATTTGTTTACAAATAGGGAAAAACCTCGCGGCAAAAACCCCACCGGGTGATTTTCAGGTCACCACTCCCGAAACTCCACTATTATCAAATCAAGCGGTTACAAGTAAAGGAATCCCAAGTACCTTACCAACCTACAGTTAAACCCTTACCCCAATACCTAATTGGACTTGATCTGTAGCGACAATTCCCACCTTTGATGCACGGCTCCCAAGTACGTGACTAACCAATACGCGGATCCCAGTATGCAACTTCAAAACACCAACTAAGGAAGAAAGGTTGGCTGCAAAGTTCTTCAGTTCATCCTTTATGATGAATAGTAGGAAGATGCTTGGTTACAAAACTCTACGGTGCAAATACATAGCAACTTCTTAAAGGAAGATGAACTAGGTCAAGAACTTCGTCTTTTGATCACAATTTGCTTGAACAGAGATTGCTTAATGATATTGTAACTTGTGTCACACTTGACGGCTCTTAAAACAATCCTTTTATGTGTTTAGGGTTAGAAGAAAAGAATGCCCAAAATCATATTCATGGATCCCAGGAAAATCAGATTGGAAATCTGAAATTTTAAATCTCGACAGATAGTAGGTGTCGAGGTAGCTATCGAGAAGGTGTCGAGCTTTAAAAATTTTGCACTTCAACTTGCTTTTTCTTGGACAGACTTGATGACTTCAACACTTGACCTTGAAACCTTGTTTCTTGAAGTATTAAAAACACCTAGAACTACCCAATTACAAGTAGAGTGGATTTTGTCAAAAGATTAGCCAATTTACATAAATAAGTGACATATGTTCTTAACAAGTGAAAACGTATATGTCCTAACAATCTCCCCCTTTGGCAATCCGTGACAAAACCACAACAAACAAATGAGCATATGAGAGAAGTCATAAATCACTCAACTCATATTCACTTGTTTGAATACAATAAAATCTATCCTAACACAAACTCTTGAAAAACTTTGCAAGAAGAGAGTTTATGGCAAGTAGACTTTGACAACCTGTATTTCTGAAACACTTTAAATAAAACTCATCAAGGCATCTTGTGTGAAACAGAAATAAATAGATTGCATACAAGTATAAAGAACATGTGTATAAAGATAAAAAAGAAACAATACATAAAGAGAGAGGTGAAAGAAATATACATCCACATATATAGAAAATAAGTACAATGTATGTAAAATGGTCAAAGGACCTCATATACATGATCAATGTATCTAAAAGGTAAGAAAAAAAAAGATACATATAAAGCCTCACTACATCCCTCAGAAAAGTCAACACTCCCCTTATCAAAAATGTCCTATACTAACTCTCCCCCTAAGATGACTACTTTCATAACCCCAAAACTACTCCCCCCTTTTTGTCACGAGTGACAAAGGGTAGAGTATCATGTAGACATCTCATCGGCAAAACTAGCATCCCCATCATCATCATCCTCAGAATCTGAAGCTGCTAGAGTAGGTGGTAAAGGAGTAGCCTCTGGAGCAAATCCACCCATGGTCGCCTGCCGTCGTGCAATACGACCAACACGAACATTCACCTGATACAACTCAGCAGAGAGTGTATCAAGGCGAATGTCCATGCGCTGCAGCTACGCCATAATATCTCCCAGAGATACATCGCTCGAAGAGGAAGAAGGAGCAGATGTAGATGGAATTGATCTGGATGGAGCCGAACGGGAGGGAGGAGTGGCATCCAGCTGTCTCGACCTGAACTGCGCCTCACTATGTTTTACGGTAGCGACATCTATGGCAGATATGTGTGTGAAGTGGTCGGACACAAGAAAGGAAATGGAAAAATGGCGTAGGATCCTTGTGATAGCGAAAGGAAAGATGAGCTTATCACAGGACGCCAAATCAAGATAAACATCTATGATAGACAGGATGAAGTGAGAAGGAAAGTCTATGGTAAGATACTCTAGAAGTGATAGCAAAAATCAAGCACGAGGCTCTGTGATAGAGTTATAGTGAGAAAAAGGATGGAGAACAAAAGTCATCACCATGTTGATAAATTTAGGACTTTTAGCAAAAGGCCTACATGATGTGAACTGATGCTCACCCCAATCAACAGGGCGCTGACAAAAGGCGGAGATGAGCTCATCTTTGGACACAATCCTCAGACGCTCACAAGAAGGATAGTCAGGAAACTCTATCCTAGGAACCTTAAGCACATCTGCAACTAGCTGCGGTGTGACAGGGATGCGCATACCTCAAACGCGAGTGAAAAAGAGAGGTACTAAATGATCTATTCCGTGCATGTTGGAGTAGAACTCCTGTATTAGCACGAGAGGGCAAGTGACCGGGATGTCACACAGTGACCTCCATCCCCTACTGTGAATGACAGAGGGAAGGTCAGTATCGGCGAAATCCGCCAGAATGACTTAGCGTTCCGAATGAATACTTCGTCTAGAAAAGTTCTTCGAAAATGCCTTATGGACATCTCCATCACGGAACTGAAGATTAAGGGGAGCAGAATCAGAAGAAGTAGAAGCTCCAGAATGCAGAGGGTTCTGAGCAGGAGTGGATTTACGTTTGGGTGCCATAGACACTTCTAACGTAAAAGAATGAGAGGGAGAGAGAGGAAAACACTCAGAAAAGTTCCCAAAACAGTTCAAATATGAAAAATATATTGAACAACAAGTACGTATGCATGAGAATGCATGAGCATGTGACATGCAAAATAAAAATTGCATCATGGGCTCAGCCCAATCCAATCCTATCAGCACACAGCATATAGCACACATCTAAATGCATGTAAATATCATTATAATGCACATGAAATGCAATGTATGACATTTTAAAAGCATTTAAGTGAAAACCTAACTCAAAATTTCAAGAAACACTCATCAATTTTGAAAAACCCCCAAAATTTCAAAAAATCCCAAAACCTAGGTTTTAAAACATGCAATGCATGAAAAAGGAAGGGAGAAAGAACATACCAGGTGATGGAATGCAAGGGAAGATCGAAAATGATGAAGATTTGAAGTTTTGAGTGAGAAGTGTGAAAAGGAGATGAAAAGCCACGGAGAGATCGAGAGAGATCGAGTGAGAATGACAGAAATCGCGATCAGTCCAATATATAGGCACCTCAGTAATTCTCGACAGCTGAGGTGTCGAAAGGTATCGAGGAAGTTGTCGAGAAAGCTATCGAGAATTTAGCCATCGACAGATGGAGGTATCGAGAGGTATCGAGATGTAATACCAATTTCAAAGAAAAGAAGCTCGATCGATCGCACAGGTGTCGAGAAGGTATCGAGGAGACAGATGATTTCTCGATCGATCCACAAGGTGTCGAGACAGGTGTCGAGAAAGAAGAATCAAACATAACAAGTGAATCTCGATCGATCCATCAGGTGTCGAGAATCTATCGAGGAGACAGAAGATTTCTCGATCGATCCATCAGGTGTTGAGATAGGTGTCGAGATTGCGATAAGAAAAGGCTTGAGAAGCTCGACAGATGACCAGGTATCGAGGAGGTGTGGAGGAAGTGTCAAGCCAGCAGTAAAAAGCAGTTTTTTGAGAAGGGAAAAACACAGGCATGAATGCAATCCAACACACATCTCAACCAAAGATCCACTCAACATATAAAGCTCTCAAACACATCTCTCAACTAAAAAATTAAGCATATGGATCCTCCAAAACACACACACACACTAAACAAGTCTAACCAATTTTATTTTTCAAAAACAAGTTATGACAGTTTAGTGAGCATACATTAGCACATGTAAAACCTTTGTGATGGCCAAATCACATTGTACCTGCACATGTATCAAAAGTAGCAAAGAATATTGCATGTTGTGTGTGAAAAAACTTTAACTCACACACAATTATAACTGTTTGATGGGGACTATCACCTTCGAGGTACATCTTATAACTCCCACATCTCCTAGAATACACGCTTGCAACCATATTTAAAGCATTTTTAATCTTTTTGCTTTTTATTTTCTTTGCATGTTTTCTTTTATTTTAGCATATCATACATGGGCATATAAAAGAGAGAAAAGAAATACCCAAGATGTTAAGCATTTGACATCGCACTTTTGCTATGCCGAAGCATACAAATGTCTTTGACACTGCACTTTTGCTATGCCGAAGCATACAGGTGTCATATTATGATTGGCGGGTAACAGTGGTGAGATGGTTATTTATGCCTTTCTCTTAGGATTTTCTAATCCTACCCGTCAAAAAGAGTGATATGAATGTTAAGCTTTCAGAGATAACCTAATCTTACTCATCACAAACAAGAGGCACAAAACTCACTTGCTTAGTTGTGCATAAAGATGCTCATCTAAGCTACAAGAGATACAAAGTTTAGAAAACTTTGTTTCATCGGCCATCCAAGGTACACAAGTACCAAAGTACACGTGACACACACTGTTTTTGTATTTTTCTGATTTTCCAATTTTTTTTTATTATTTTTTTTTTTAAAACAAAATAAACAAAACTGAAAGTAAACACACAAAACATGTTAACAAAGCAAAGCAAAACTAGACTGACTTAGCAGAAAAGCAAAACACACAAACAATGCAACAAATAGAAAAACAAGAAGGGAAAAGAAAGTGATGAAATCACTTAAAGTCCTTTTTCTTCCACACCTTGGAAGAGCCTTTCCTTTGATTGAATCCTTGAACCGGCAGTGAGGGGGAAGAATTTAAACCGTTCAAGTTTGAAAGGAACATGAGGGCTTTCAGAAGATCTCCAAGAGGAGCAATAGAGGATTGAAGCTGATTTTGGCTTCCAAATGCTATCATGCCATTGCTCTGTTGAGTGGCTAACCACTTATAGCAATTTGGTCTAGTATGACCGGCAGCTCCACAATGATGACAGAGATGCTGCTTCTCTTGTTTAGGCTTTTGAGAGTTAGCCTTATTAGCCCTAGGGTTTTTAGCATCTTTCTTATCTTGCTTAGGGGGTGCTCCTAAGATAGATTTACCATTGTCTAAGTTCTCACTCGCTAATTCAATTTTAACATTAATATTCTCAATTTTAGTGTTATTAGCAAGAGGAACAAAAATAGTATTGCTAGTAGAAGCAGTATTAGAGAAAGAAAGACCATACCCCAAACCAGTTCGATCCGAAGCAGATTTCTGATTGCTAAGCATCTCATCAAACTTTGCACTTGAAGTCCTCTCCAGTTGAGCTCTTACTTGAACCAGCTCCGCTTCAAGCTTCTTGGTCTTCTCAGCCAAAAAGTTGTTTTCAAATCTCAGTGCTCTAATAGTTTAATTTGCCTCATCAAACTTTGTGGACAACTCTTCACGATCAAGTTCCATATCACTGAGCTTCTTGGTGGCCAGCCTATATAATTTCTCATGCTTTTCAGAGAGCTTGTACAGCTTTTCATAGGCTGAATGGATATCATCTTGATCATTCATCTTCTCAAATTTTGACTCTACTAGTTCTTCTTCTTCATCCACTTCTTCAACGATCCCTTCAGTAGGATTGATTGTGGCAGTGAAGGCATTTAAGATTCCGTCATCCTCATTATCGGAATCATCTTTAGGCTCAGTGTCACTTAGAGTTGCAGCAAGTGCCTTGCTTTTCCCAATGCTCTTAAGATATGTAGGACACTCATGTTTCATGTGTCCGAATCCATGACACCCAAAGCACTTTGGTCCTGTAGGAACAGTGTACTGACCGCCATCCTTAGTATCCTTCTTCCCATTGTCTTGGCTTTTAAACTAAGAAGAACTGAACTGCCTGCGGTCCTTGTCGAAGCTCCTTCCATTGGCATTCTTCATAAACTTCTTGAACTGCCGGGTGATGTAGGATTTCATCTTGGAATCTTCATCATCGGAAGACTCATCTGTATCACTGCTCTTTGCCTTCAAGGCCATGCTTTTGCCTTTACTTGACTTACCAATCCTAAATAGCCCTATCTCATAGGTTTGCAAGTTTCCAACCAGCTCAGTCAAAGGAATCTTGTCAATGTCCTTTGATTCCTCTATCGTCGTAATCTTGGCATGGAATCTCTCAGGTAGAGATCTGAGCACCTTCCTTACAATCTTGGGTTCAGCGATGGTTTCCCCAAGATTGAAGGCTGGGTTCACTATGTCCTTGAGCTTGGCATAGAACTCATCAAATGACTCATCCTCCTCCATCTTAATTTCTTCAAAGCTAGTAGTGAGCCTCTGAAGCTTTGAATCTTTGACAGCCTTTGTTCCTTCATAGGTTGTTTAGAGGATGGTCCAAGCCTCCTTAGCAGTTTCAGTTGAGGATATCTTTTTGAACTCCTCATTGGTGACTGCGCTAAATAGGGCATTTAACGCTCTGCTGTTGAAGTTTGCCACCTTGATCTTAGCATCATCCCAATCGACCGGTTCTTCTTTTGGCTTAGTCCAGCCAATCTCTACAGCTTGCCACACCTTTTCATCTAAAGACTGCAAGAAAGCTCTCATGCGTACTTTCCAATATGCATAATTAGTGCCATCAAATAAAGGAGGTATAATTAAAGATTGTCCTCTATCCATGACAAGCAGGGGTCAATGGTTTAACACAGCAAAGATTAAACCTAATCAGAGTGTGCCTGCTCTGATACCACTTGATAGGCCACAATCTGAATGACCCCTTGTGATTAACTCTAATTAATTAATTAGCCAAGTTATTAATTAATCAATTAATCATGCAATTGCGTGGAAGCACAAACAAATCACCAAAAACTAAATATGCAGCGGAAATTAAATAACACGGTGATTTGTTTACGAATGGGGAAAAACCTCGTGGCAAAAATCCCACCGGGTGATTTTCAGGTCACCACTCCCAAAACTCCACTATTATCAAATCAAGCGGTTACAAGTAAAAGAATCCCAAGTACCTTACCAACCTACAGTTGAACCCTTACCCCAATACCCAATTGGACTTGATATGTAGCGACAGTTTCGACCTTTGATGCACGGCTCCCAAGTACGTGACTAACCAATGCGCGGATCCCAGTAGGCGACTTCAGAACACCAACTAAGGAAGAAAGGTTGGTTGCAAAGTTCTTCAGTTCATCCTTTATGATTAATAGCAGGAAGATGCTTGGTTACAAAATCTAACGGTGCAAATACACAGCAACTTCTTGAAGGAAGATGAACTAGGTCAAGAACTTCGTCTTTTGATCACAATTTACTTGAACAGAGATTTCTCAATGATATTGCAAATTGTGTCACACTTGACGGCTCTTAAAACAATCCTTTTATATGTTTAGGGTTGGACGAAAAGAATGCCTAAAATCATATTCACGAATCCCAAGAAAATCAGATTGGAAATCTAAAATTTTAAATCTCAACAGATAGCAGGTGTCGAGGTAGCTATCGAGAAGGTGTCGAGCTTTAAAAACTTTGCACTTCAGCTTGCTTTTTCTTGGACGGACTTGATGACTTCAACACTTGACCTTGAAACCTTGTTTCTTGAAGTATTAAAAACACCTAGAACTACCCAATTACAAGTAGAGTGCGTTTTGTCAAAGGATTAGCCAATTTACATAAATAAGTGACATATGTTCTTAACAAGTGAAAACATATATGTCCTAACACAATAGTTATTGGTTGATGCTATGGGCTATAGCGGAATCCAATAAGCTAGAGAAGAAAAAAGTTCGGCGCAACCTTGTTGGAGTAAGAAGTTTTGAGGGCTTAGATACTTGGGTATATTAGGCTTGGAGGGTCTATTGATATTCATGTATCCCAACTATATTTTCTAATAGATTGTTGACCGCTTGGAGGGCGGCGAAGAGGTTTTACGCCGAGGGTTTCGATTTCCTCTTCGATAACACATTGCCATGTTGTCTTTGTGTTTGCATCTCTCTTCCTTTAATCTTTACCTTTTAATTTCTGTTGTGGATGTGATTTTAATTGGTTTAGATTGTTTATCAATTCTATTATAAGCTTGTTATCATTTTCCACACATACATTGTTTGATATAAAGCTTGAATTGGTATTTTGTTGTTTGGGGGTCTAAACGTTCATAGTGTTTTCAATGATATTTGAACTTTCAATTGATATCAGAGCGGGTGCACTTGTTGTGGTTTAAATACCTTAGTGCGATCCCTGACCCCGCATTGAGATGGATATGTCTCAATCTCTAAATGTGCCACCATTTTTTAATGGTAATAATTATGCATTTTGTAAAGTCTGAATGAGGGCATTTTTGTATTCTATTTGTGATGCTGTGTGGGATGTAGTTGAAATGGGTTGGACTAGGTCGGAAGCTGCCAAATCCACTTGGGATAAGGTAGTTCTTGCGGTGGTTAATGCTAACAGTAAAACCTTGAATGCTATTTTTTGTGGTATCTCTCCAGAAGAATTTCACAGGATTTCTCATATCACTATTGCTAAGGAAGCATGGGAGATTCTGGAGACTACTTATGAAGAAACAAAGAAAGTGAAAGACACCAAACTACAGATGTTGATCACTCACCTTGAGGAGCTTAAGATGAGCGAGGATGAGTCCTTTGACTCTTTTTATAGCAAGTTGAACGAGGTGGTTGTTGGCAAATTCAATTTGGGAGAAAAGACAGAGGATTCTAAAATAGTAAGGAAGATCCTTCGATCACTGCCGGAAAGCTTTCGTGCCAAAGTAACAGCTATTAAAGAGAGCAAGGATCTTGACGACACTAAAGTTCAAGAGTTGGTTGGTTCATTGTAGACATATGAATTGTCACTACCTACACAAAAGAAGAGCAAATCTCTTGCTCTTAAGACAATTGATGAGAAGGTAGTATCTCACGATTCTTCAGAAGAAGATGTTGTAGATAAAGATGTGGCATACCTTGTGAAAAACTTTTGAAAGTTCTTAAAACTTAAGAACAGTGGGAAATCTGGTGACAAAGGGAAATTTCAGAATTCCGAGAAGGAGAAAAGGGAATTCCGAAGGAAAGATAGTAGAGAATCTCAATCTTCACAAGGAATCACGTGCTTTGAATGCAACGGACACGGACATTTCAAGAAAGAAGGTCCAAATTATTTGAAATCAAAGGGGAAGGTCTATGCCACTACTCTAAGTGACTCAGATTCATCAAATTCTAATTTTGAAGAGAGCTGTGATGGAGAAGGAAATTTCACTGCATTCATAACCATTGCACATGTGGAATCCTCAGATGATTTGGGTACACCTGTGAAGAAGCTTGGTGAGCACTCTGATTTGGAGTCTATTGGAATAGTTGAGGAATTTGAAGATGAGGAAGATGGAGAAGCAGTGGGACTGCAAGAGACCTACAATTCACTCTTTGAGAAGACCGGTGAATATGCAAAGGTGGCTAACGCAGCCATTGAAAAGATGAAGAGGGCCGAGGAAGACTACAAAATTCTTCTAGTGCAATACAAGGAGACTAAATGTGGAGTGGAGAAAATGAATTGAGAGCTGTTAGAAGCTTACTCAAAAATTTGATTCCTTAAGCAAGAGGTAGTGCAAGCGACTGTCAAGATAGAAAGGATCTCCTCCAAAAAGTTAGAAGATATTATTTCATCTTAAAAACATTCCTTAGATAAATCCAGGTTAGGATATACCGGAGGAAGTAGCTCATCAGCAAATGTGACCAAAGAAGTAAAGTTTGTGAAGGCCAAAGAGACGGTTGTAGAAGAGCCTATTCCTGAGAAAGTTAAGGTTAAAAAGAAGAAGAAGGTGGCTAATCAACGAGTGTTAAATAAGTCTCATAATCAATTAGAAGCCAAATTTAAAGCTAGAGGAAGACCACTTCCAAGATCATAACGGGGTCCTAGAACGAATCATTTCTGTCACTTTTGCGGATTGCAAAGGCATACCAAGCCCAACTATCATAAGTTGAGAGTGTTAAATAATGCAAGCGCTCCTCGATCACGAGGAAGAAGAAATGACAAGAAGTTTTGGGGTGGTGAGCAATGAAGAAGTCAAAACCGTGATCCCAGAATGATGGACATAATGAAGATGATCGGTGCCTTCACAAATTGCTTGGAAAGCTTCACAAGAAGGTTTGAAAGTCCTAACTCTCGTACCCAATTCGTCAAGGATATCACCCCAAACGCATGTGACATGTGGGTGACAAAGGGTACTCATGCATAAGCATTTCAACAAGTCCATGCATTAATTCTTCCCATGTTTTGTGTATATGCTTGGTTGTGTGCTTCTTGTGAGTTTGACTTTTTTATATTGTCTGTTTACTTGCTTTCAAATGTTTTTACATTAATTTTTTTTATCAATCTTTTCTAGCTTTTATGTCAAAAATCCAAAAACACATAAAAAGTAGAAAATCCAAAAAGTTTGATCAACTTTGTTGAGCTTTGTCTCAAAGCATGTTTTGCCTAGTACCTTTGTACTAATGGCTTTGTGCATCTACGAGCTTAGCTTGTCTCATATGCACTCATATCATTGTGGGAGAAATCTTGACTTCTATGTGACTATTGTAAATAGACCTTGAATCTTGTCATAAATGATTAGTGAATGATTTTGTTGATCTTGAGACATGCATAGACCTGTGCCTATATATCTTCCCACTTTTTATTTTGTTGTTTTTGCTTAAAAAGCTCACCAAATGTAAATCTCCAAATGAAAAGAGATATTGAGCTGCAAAAGCCTGTCACACATACTAGTATTTGACTAGGAAAAAGGAAAGCAACCAAAATAAAATGTGTGATGCCCAAAAAGCCAAAAACTAACTCATGAAATTAAAATATTAAAAATTTCAGTCATTGATCTCACAATGAGATGTATTGATTCAAAATGATCAAATGATTTGATGTATATGGAGCCAAATGAAAAGCTTCAAAGAAATGTACTCAAGTTTATGTGGGAGGTCATATATGCATACTTCTATAATTGAGATGGATCACATTATCTAGTGCTAGTTGTGTATGCCTTGGTTAAATTGATCATTGAAACTTCATATTAGACTAAGGACTATCTCATTTTTGGATACCCACACACATCACATAAGTCTATGTTCAATGAATACCATATTCATTTGTGTGATTGTACTTGATTAAATGTGTTTTCACATGCTCAATCTTTGTTGATCAAACACAAAAAGATTTTTGAGTGTTTTAGTTGTTTTTGAAAAGTATTTTGTTTTTACAAAAATGTCAAAAATTTCAAAAATAGTGTTGTCCTGTTTTGGTGACACAGTCGCAGGTTGGCCCAATCGCATGCCCCAGTCGCGAGCCCACTTCGAGATTTTTCGTGGCTCACTGGCGAGTTAAGGTCTTAGTCGCGAAAAATACTTAGAAAATTTTTTGAAATTTGAGTTTTAATGATTTTTGAAGCTTAGTATGGCGACTTGTTCACAGGTGGAAGGTCTAGTCGCGAGGGGTACACAGAGATTTTCGCGGCTCCCCTGGTGACTGTCTCGCGGGTAGACCTTCCAGCCGCGAAAAACACTTAGAAAATTTTTCAGGAATCTTAATTTCAAAGTGTTTTGCGACTTACCCTGGCAACTGACTAGTGACTTGATCCAGTCGTGAAAAACGCGTGTTTTGCATTTTAAAGATAGTTTTCCCTCGAATTTTTGTGACTATTCATTGTCTTCCCCATTTCTCTCTTTCAAACATACCATGTTTCTCTTTGAAAATCCTCCATTTTTGCACCATTTCTACTCCAATCTTCAAGAAAAAGGTATGGGTTTTCTCTTTCTCACTTCGTAGATCATGATTTGAGCATTATTTTTCTTATTTTATGTGTTGCCATTGTGATTTGAGATACATTGTGTTCGTACATGGATTTGGTTTATCTTTGTTGAGTGTTCTTGGTGAAGTGTTGGTGTTTTTGTGTGTTAGATGCTCCTCTGTTTTGGGTTTCCTATATATGTTGTTCTGTTCATATCATCTCATGGTAAATGGTCACAATGACAATTATCTGTGACAATGCAATCTTCTGTGTTCATTTTCTACTGTGCTGTTACTGAACAATCATCATTTTTGGTCACCATTTTCTTTGTACTATCTTGGTCAATGGTCTGTGTTTGTGTCATATCAATCTTTGATCTATTCTACTTAATCAATTATTTAACTAACTTGACTCTAATCATATTGGGTTCCATGTTTTGGGGTTTTTGCTCTTAGTTCTTTGCTGTGTGTCCTATTTTCTGCAAATGTCACACCATTTCGCTAAAGGAAAAAACATTATAATTGATGTTCCATCCCCTGTTGCTAAGCGGACTCGTTGCTCGACTTAGTCGTCTCGAGATTCAGAAATTGAGAAATTCAGGAGTCCAACTGATTCACAAACCTATGCAGACATCTTTGTGAATGCTCCGACTATTGTGGAACGAGTAGTACAATTTGACTCCTTATGAACAACATTTATCCCTAGGATTTTTGAATTAAGAGATTGGGCTAATATGTTCGGGAGATTCGATGATCTAGTTGAGGAATTGGTTAAGGAATTCTACTCCAATGCTAAATACATCGGAGTAGAGTTGAAATGTTGGGTAAGAGGAACGAAATTCTCCATCAATCCAAACTACATTGCAAAGGTTATTCGCATCACAAGACCAGCAAGTGTAGACACCACTCCATATGATGACAGAGTACTCAATGCTCAAGACATTCTTCAAGTTCTTGGAACTGATCATGAAGTTGTCAGCAAGGGAACCTCTATAGGCATTGGACAATTTTCACCTTAACTGACGACTTTGAAGTTGATCATGTTCTCCAACCTATACCCACTGTCTAACACTGCCTTCATCAATCTTAGAAGAGCACAATTTCTCTGTGATCTCATTACCGGTGTACTCTGTGATCTCATTACCGGTGTATCGATTGATATCTGTGCTCACATATTTCAGACCATTGGGAAAGCAACAGCTTGATCAGCAACCCGAACTTGCCTTTCTTTTTGCAGTCTCATCCTGAAGATTTTTTTTTCATGAAGGCGTTCGTTCATCGTCAGATGGAAAGATTATACCGGGTCTAGACCAATATCTATGATGACCCTTCACATAAGCAAGAGTCATTTATCTAAAACACCTAAGAGTGAGCCATCCACCTATGAAACTCCAACTGCTCATGCTTTAGTTACGCCTGTGCAATCAACTAGAACTCCATCTGTTCCTTCTAGATTTCAAACTCCTAAGCAAAGTTACTTCATTGAAAATGTGCTTCATTGAATTTCTGATTTGGAACGGCTTCTTCACTCCATCAATAACCAAACTCAAATGCTTCTCACAACTATTGAGACACAACTAGATGCTATGCAGCAAAAGATGGAAGATAGCCTTTAGTTATTCCTGTCAAAAAGGGGGAGAGCAGCACATAGAAAGGGGAAGAGCAGCATAAGAATGAGAAGGAGTGTGCATATTGAAAGGGGGAGTTGTGTTGATAGACACTCACACACATGTTTATAGCTATTTTCTTGTTTTTGTTTATATACTCCTGTGTGGATATGTTTATAATTCTCTTTTGGAAAACTTGTGTTTATCTAGTGCACATATATAATTTTATGATGTTTCATATTAACTTTGTTTCGTGTTTATTTGCTTTATTTGTACCTGTTGTTTTTGTAAGCTTTTAAGGTTTTTAGGTCTTTGTACCCATGCTATGTAACTTTTGTACTTGATGGAAAATGTCATGCATTTTTTCTTTCAATACACCACTCTTGTGCCCTTGTAGGATCTTGTTCCTAGATGAATATATGTTTTGTGCATTGGTTGAGTGTTGGACATGCAAATGATACTTTATAAAATAAGCTTATTAGCTTGCATATCCGGATGTTCATTACTTGAGTGAATGAGCATTGTGATCACTAGTATATAATGATTGCTATTTTGGTTAAGCCATGGTTTATAGTTTTATTTATTGTTTTATCCCATTTTTGCTTGATCGCATTGTGCTTGCTCCATATGCATTACAAGTTTTCTACATACAATGAACTTATTGTGTTATTGTGTTTCAAGAGATTTTTTGGTCTTATGGTTCAAGAGTTTCACAGATTCTAGAGTTAGGTGTGAGTGAGTTTTCCAACTATTCCCAACTCACGCGTTAAGTCTAGAGTTTGTCGTAGGGTTTTGTCACGGAATAACCAAAGGGGGAGATTGTAAAGTTGAATTTTATCAACCATCTTGTTGGCTTTATTTTATGTCAATTTTCTTGTATTTCAGCACTTAGAAACCCTGTATTTAGGTGGGATTCATGTAAGGATAGTGAGTGAGAAAGTGTGAAGAAATGCTCAAGAAAGTACAAGAATGCAAGGCTTCACAGTTAGGACTCGCGGGTGACTTGCGGCTGGCAAGCTACCAAATTCAGCACACGAGTGAAGCATGTGAGAAGATGAATAGTCGTGCCAACTGGAGCACTACAGAAAAAAGTCCAACCTGGCCGTTCTATTATCTCGCGGCTTGAACTCGCGACTCAGCCAAGTTGCGAGGCCAAGCCGCCAACCAGCCCCGTTTTGAAAAACCTGACTCTTCACATTCCTATCTCACCCTATTATAAATACCCCTTAAACCCACAAAATGTAAAGAGCTTCTCGAGAGAATTTTGAGAGAGAAACCCTAGAGAAAAACAAGATTGCCTCATCTAGAACCTTCACAAAGAGACTCTTCAAATTCCTCTACTCTCACCCTCTCCATTAATACATCCTTGAGAGGTTCTTGACCAAATCCTTTTCTTACCATGCCCACGTCTGTGAGAAGGTCTTTTGGTGTTAAGGGAAGCAGTTTGGAAGGGACCAATAGTAATTGGTTGATGTTATGGGCTATAGCGGAATTCGGTACCTAGGTAGATTCGGCGCAACCTCATTGGAGGAAGAAGCTTGGAGGGCTTAGGTACCTGGGTAAATTAGGCTTGGAGGGTCTATTATTGCTCATCTATCCCAACTACATTTTCTAGTGGATTATTGACCGCTTGGAAGGAGGCGGAGAGGTTTTACGCTGAGGGTTTCAGTTTCCTCTTCGATAACACATCGCCGTATTGTCTTTGTGTTTACATCTCTCTTCCCTTAATCTTTACCTTTTAATTTCTGTTGTGGATGTAATTTTAATTGTTTTAGATTGTTTATCAATTATGTTATAAGCTTGTTATCATTTTTCGCACATACATTGTTTGATATAAAACTTGAATTGGTATTTTGTTGTTTGGGGGTCTAAACGTTCATAGTGTTTTCAATGCTATTTAAACTTTCAACTTAGTTGAGAATGTCTTTTGTGGAAAAGACCATGGATTGATGGGGAAAAATGTTGAAAATTTTATAGGAAAATGTGGTTTAATTCCCTTGGAAGATAGCTCTAAAAGCTTTGAAATTTTGCATTTTCAATTTTTGGTTAATCTGTATCAAAATATGCGTGTGATTTTCTTGAGAAATTAAATTCATTCTTAACTCTTTTAATTAGGATATGTGTTTGAGTTTGTTTAAGTATTTACCTCACCAAAAAATCAAAGTGACGATTACTGCAAATTTCATGAAATCCATAAGTGTTGGCACAAATTGCATGAAATTTAGGAAGGCAAGGTTAAAAAAACCCCTTCCTATCCTCCACCAACTCCCACATTAGGAGGAAGGGAAAAAAAAAAAAAAAAAACTACTTTTATTTTCCCAAGCATTGTAAACTATATATTATGGTCTATTGATTTAAGTCACTTTCTATATCTACATATAATAGGTTATTTGTATGGGCTAATGGTGTGAATGGGCCTATTAATAGGCATATAAGTATTACTTTAAATCAATGTTAATTATACCTTATTTATACACACAAATATTAAGTCCTCAAAAGTATATCAATTAACATATAAGAACATAAAAGTATATCAATTAACATCCTCTTTTAGTTCTTTTTTTAGGTCACGTATTTATAAACACAATGACATAAATATCAAATCCTAACAAATCTGACCGAACAAATCATCATATTATGGAACCTCACCTACACTTCTCATCAAGTCACAAAAAGAACACTATCTATGACCTAATAATCTACATAAATAATAACTGAAACCATAATTCCTAGTGCACAAACTTTATTCCAGATCAAATCCTAGTATAGAGTTTGCAAGATCACAACCTAGCTTTGATACCATAAATATTGTTACACCCGAACCCAACTATAAAGATAGGCACATGACGCCACACGCTTATAAAGTAAGTACTCTATAAGTGTGCAAGGCCTTCTTAGCAACTAAATTTATCCTCAAAAAATTATACCAAATAAATTCAAAATACCTCAACAATTTGTTTTTGAATTATTGCAATTGTCAAAGATCTCCAAAGTACCAATAGATACAACAATCCAAACTTCATACTGTTAAACAAAAGAAATATGAATATTACAAGATCATCTTATTTCAAAAATTCATAATCTCCTTTCAAGTGTACACCCACAGCAAAAGTCCCAAAACTTGCTATTATTTATAATTTGAAACTGGAGGGAAAAAGGGGGGGGGGGGGGGGGTGAGTTGACAACTCAATAAGTAACCAAAGCCCTAATAGATTCTATCAAGCAAATAGATCTGTAAAATAATAAGTTGTACATAGATTGAATATTTTAATCTTACAAATATATCATAGATGGATTAGAAAATAATTAGTTTTCCATATATTAAAGTTATAATTTACAATAGGTTTCAAAAACGCATAAGCAGATTCAAGGACTTAAAATAGTTAAAATATTTAAACATAATTCATATTCTTAATAATTTTTATGACTATGGTCACGCTATATTCCTGTGACTAGGCATCAAATTCAGATGAAGTTAGTTTCGTGCTAATGTATATCTCCTATTAGCTGGGTCCAGAAACACGATAACCTCATGATGCCCTAGATAGAACGAGTTTCAGTACCAATGAATAACCTCTATTGGCTGGGTATCAGAGTCAAAACATAGTCAAATTGTCTAAAATCATATATATATATATATATATATCAAATCATAGTTCAAACAAAAATATATCTCATTCAAATACATATATAAAATCATATATTTAGTTATCAAATATATTTGTGATAATTCTTTATTATTTACTTTAAATCAGAAGTACAATTGAAATAATTATGTAACAATTATAAATAATTTTCCCTAGTTAAAATACAGTAGTATAAGCAAAATAAAACCAATTAGGATAAGGTTATTTACCACGACTAGCTCAGCACGAAAGAACTTCTCTATAACACATCTTCTAAAATTCTTAGATATCACTTAAAACAATTTTACAGATATCATTTACTCAATAATCAAATAATTCAAAAAAAACTTATAATGATACCCGGCCATAAGAGGGACTACTAAAAATATCTAATAACTGTGCACTGTTATCTCACACCAAAATTTCACATATTCATAATATTTTTCCTTATTTTTCTCCCACCATTAATGCCCTAGAGATAAGACTAAAATACCTAGTACTATATCAGTATATCATACTAGGAAAGACAAGGCACCTAGACCCATCTTCAAGTATACGTGCGTTCCTTTCTTTCCTTTCTCCTCCTCCTTTTTTTTTTTTTTTTTTTTTTTTTTTTTTTTTTTTTGGATTGCATACGAAAACCTGCAAGTACCTAGCGTCTAATTTACTGTAAATATAAATCTAAATCTTTGAATATTTAAATAGTTTCACTATTGGCCAAAATACCCACATAAAGAAAAATACTCTAATTTCAAATAAAACTTAGATTTGACAAGAATGAGAATTTTAGGCTTTTACCTTTAAGTGTTCAGTCAAATTATCACGCTGACTAAATTAGTTTATATATAGTTAAGATTTCAACCTTATTTTCTAAAAGCCCTATTAGTAATATTAATTATAAAATTGACCCTACAAAGAGATTTACTTAAATACCCCATCATTTTAAGTCTTTCTCTTTTTTTCTTTTCCTGGTATTACAAATAATTTATACAAATCATGGATGTTGTCCATGGATAAAATGACGATGAGGGTCAGATCTTCCAGGATTCAATCGACTGGGCTGCTCATTCTGCGTTTTTATTTATTATTTTTTATTTTTTTGGGTGTACTTCCTGCCACATTTAGGCTGACTGCTTCCTTCGCAACCAAATTAAGGCCTGCGCAGGCTTAGGTTTCTTCTCCCAATATATAGTTGGCCTGAGCTGACTCGCTTTGATCCTTGTATATACATGTAGGACCAAGATAATGAACTCCGAGGACATCAAGCTAGTCATTAGAACTATGGAGTCTAAGAGTGTAGTTTTTTTCACTTTTATTGCTATAATATTAACTACAAACTATGGGACTTCCTGGTCCTGCATCTCATTAGATAAATGCGAAGGGTCTCGCTCTATGTGCATGTAAACCTATAATGCCTAACCAGTTACTTTCAAGATGGGTGAGAGCTAGGGTTGGCCTAAAAAATGATGTTGGGCAGACTAAGCATTACATACGGTTTTCCAATTAAAAAGAGGTCTCATTTAGGTTCATCCAAACGCCAAATGATGCTTCTTATGTATGTCCCTTCCTGGTATTGAATAATAAAGGAACAGAGCAATAGAATCAAAGTTTGATGTCAGTGCCTTCAATATATGTTCCATCAAGGATAGCCACCAGACCAGGATTAGGCACTACTTGACTATACAGCAACTAATTCCTTTACCAAACAATGCCAACGTATACGTTTAAATAATGGATTTCACAGTCGACCAAGTGACCTCACATGGATAGCACTATATAAGTCGGTTGAAAAACTTAATGTTCTAAAAGGTAGAAACATTCAATAGATAAGTGCTCTTCTTCTTATTGCCGGTGTCAGTCGGCGGTTAGATAACCACAACATTGCCAGCAGTACTATCTAGCTCGCTGTCATGACTCATGGGATGGTGCGTGGATCAAACATATTATATATATATATATCATAGCTTCTAAATTAGATTTCAATTGTAAACTAATTTTGTGTTTGTGCCTAATTAATTTTTAAAATTTTTTGTGCTAGTGAGTTATTGAATGCAAAATATTAAGAGTCCAATATTCATGAACATTAAAAAAAAAAATAATAAAAATAAATAAATAAATAAATAAGAACACAAAGATCTTCTTGGCTTAGAAATAGAGAAAGATTCCATTGGTTTTTTGGGAATCAGTTCTTTTTGGGCTCTCTTGATACCAAGAAGTTCTGCCTTAAGATTGGTCTATTTGCATGCGTTTTTAAATGGACTATCACGAGTTATTTAGCGAGGTGTAATTTGGTTTTCATTTTACATATAATAAAAAAAATTAAATATTAATTGAATTATACAATTGGAGGAAATTAATGATTACACAAATAATATCATGCACAATTCAACAACTTTAACCCTCTAATTTATTAAAATCAATTAAACATGAGATGGAAGAAGAATTTATTCAATTATATATATAAAAGCACCTATTCATTTAATACAAGATGCTAAACTTTTTCAACTCTCCATGTTTTACTATTCCATTCTATAACTTTACGAAACGGTAAAGGTCTTTTTATTTATTTGGTTATATATTATATTAAATTTCAACGAACTCTAAGGGCCAATTCTATTTAATTCGCATTTGAAACCACTTCCAATCCATTTAAAACTTATCTATATTTTCTTATAAGAAAAAATATGTGATTAGTTCAAACAAAAATTTCAATGAAAATTTTAATTATGACTTCAAAAATTGGTTGTTCATATCTTATTTGAAGAAAATTTTAAAAATGAGATAAATTTATAGCATTAAAATAACAAAATTAAATTAAAAAACAACTATACATACATACATATATATATATATATATATATATATACATATATATTGTAAGAATTGGATTTAGAGGCCCAAGCCCAGTTAGAGTAATGGAGCCTTGCACTTCAACCCAAGCCCAAGAATAGAATTATTTTAGTGAATAGATAGGAAGGCAATCACAATATAGTAGTATATCAAGTTTCTGGCTAAGAATGTTGGTCACAGTCAAGGAAAAAAAAGTCAAATAAGTAAAAAAGTTCTCCTCGATCTTTCCCGAGGATGTGTTCTTATATAAGTCTTGCTAAGGTTATCTCAGTTTGTACACTCTTCTTTTTTCCTTTTTCTTCTGATTTTCTCCAAAAGTCCCTTCATCTCAGAGCTTATTTCCTCTTCTACACCTTATTTCTTTGCATCATGACCTTCCATGTGTACACCCCAGAACTCTCCCTCTGATACTTGTCCCATCAAGGTTCTGCTAAAGGTGGTAGAAGGAGTTGTTAGCTATGAAAACACTATTCAGGGGCCACCTCTTCATAAATGCAATAGATAAGTTTTCTGCAGGGCATTTAATACGGAGGTGGTAGGTATGACCTTTTAGGTAACTTCCTTCTACCCACTATATTTCCCTAGAATGCTACTTCTCCACCTTGGGCGCTCACAAGACACCATGCCTCTTCCCATCCTCTACTCAAGTAGGCCACCATCTTGAGTCTGAGGCACTTTTACAAATGGTTTCGTGAAGAATGTCTCGCTCCTCGCTCTTCTCGATCCTTGGACACCCCCCATTAGCCCCCTAAAACCTTCCTATTAACATTTGGCTTAAGAGTAAGGTCTTAGTAACATTGAGCTGAGCAGTACGTGCCAAAAGTGTTCCCATGTGAAGACGTCATTTCAACTGTCCTCTACACATTCCTGACACTTTGGTATCCAGTTTCCTCATTTTTCATAGCTTATTGAGTGGGAAATTTACCGTTCATTTCTGACTCCTATATATAAGAAGGTGCTAGGGTCAATTTTGCCCCACTTACTTGTTTCCTAGCTATTTTATTGAAGTAACAGTTCGAGGAGAGGCCTTTCTTGTGATTGTAGGTGCGTTCAATTTCCCATTTTGTACTACAAGGGGATTTATTTCTTCTTTTATCATTTTTTATACTTTATCCTTTAGGGACCTATGGGTAGATTTGCTAGGCTAGTTGACATTCCCGAACGTATGGCTGCCTTTAGGGCTAAATATAGGATTCTTAACAATGTTGAACTTCAACATTGTGAATTAGGAGAATGGTTAGTCCTTAACAGACCACCTGGTTCAGTAATTATTCCGATGATCGCCTTCATAGAAGGCGGAATGAAAATTCCCATAGGTAGGGTTACTAGAGATTTTCTTATTAATTATAGGTTATCTCCAACCTAATGTTCTCCTAACCTTTTTAGGGTCCTAGGTAGTATAGACATGATAAACCGAAAGATGGGGACTAACCTTACATGGAATGATGTAAACTGGGTATACAATTGCCAAAAGGGAAAAAATATTGGTTACTACTTCAAATGTAGGGTCCCCGCCATTAGGTTAATCTCCTGTAGACCTGAGTTGAATAATGGAATGGACAAAGACTTCCTCATCATCTCAGGTGATTGGCATGATGGGTTGCACTGTCCTACCCAAGATGGGGAACCAGGTAAGGTTCCCACAGATAACTCAGGGCATCCATTTTCTTGTGTTTTTTTTTTTTTTACTATTATTATTTTTTAACAACTTTGTAACTCAATTTTGTTTACTTGCAGACAAATTTCAGACTACCCCGACCAAGAGCTTGTTAAACTTTGCAGATCTTAACCAAATCCTTCAATCAAAGATCTTTCTCCATCGAGACAGGCAACTCCAGGCAGTACACATGATCCTCAGATTCATGCCTATCTCCAAGCTCTTCCAAAGTCCTAAGCATGTGATCAAGGCAAAAGATCCTAGGTTAGCGCTGATTGATGTGGCCGTTCCGGGATTTTTAACATAGCCTCCTTTGTTCGGTACCCAAGATGCGCAATTACCAACCCCACTTGCTGCCAAACTACTCTATTCTTAGGAGCAAACAATACCCTCTGATGACGAGCAAGAAGAATGTGCACTCGAACCTACCAAAGAAGACTTGGATAAAGACTTCGAGGTTTTTTACTCGAAAGATCCCGAAGATCATCCTACCCCTTCTTATCACCATCCAACCACTGCCTTTATTAGCACTAGTCAAGAAGCACTCAAGATACCGGAAGCTATGGTTCTTGAAGAAGAGACCCTAGACTTGTTGGCATTGCTTACTGCTATGCTTCTCCTACTCGTGATTCACCCACCAAGCGTTGCCTTACTGCAGCTATCAAACATTGCCTAGCAGTTACCTAACTTCCAACAATCTCCCCACGCATCCTTCAGTGGGGTACTTAACCTTCAATGTAGGGTATATGACACTACTTCCATGGCGTAGAGCCATGGCCTTACCAACATTGCTGTATAAGGAGAGTAGGCTTCCACCACAATGAAGTTAATCTGCACCTCCTCCTCTCTAGCTTACACTGGTAACTTAATCCTTCCCCGAGGGACCACCATCCTACCATCAAATCCTATTAAGGGGGAGTCATATCTCTCTAAGTCCTCGGGTTTAATATTTAACCCTTTAAATAAATCTGGGTTCATAATCTCAACTTCACTCCCTTGATCCATTAAGACCCTCTTCACATCATACCCCCCAATATGCAGAGTTACTACAAGAGCATCTTTATGGGGCTAAAAGTTCCCCACCTTATCCTCATCGAAGAAGCCTAATACTGGTGACAACCCTATCTTAGCCCTTTTTGACACTTGGGCTAGATTTTCTTGTTGTGTGTTCAAAGCAACATTCAACACCCTAGAAGATAGATTTGCCTTACTTTCAAGCGTAGCCAAAATCACGTTGATTGTACCTAATGCTAGCCGAGGAACACTATCCCCCTAAAAGCCTATCCTTGGTTGCCCTACTGGACTTGTAGGTTGGTGCAAAAATTGCTTCAACTTTCCTATCTTCACCAATTGACCCAAGTGATCATGCAAAGTTCTGCAATCCTCGGTCATATGCCCTCTCTCCTGATGATAATGACAGAAAAGACTTTGATTTCGTTTGGTTGGATATCCCCCCATCTTGTTGGCCACCTAAAGTAAGGCTCATTTTTTATTTTTTCAAGGATTTGATAAACTAGCTCCTTAAACACCAAGTTTACCATTGGCGCATTGTCTCTTGGTAACTGGTTGGAAAAATCCCTCCTTTGTTTGTTTTAATTAAATCCTCCTACCTAAGGATCCTTTTTTTCCGAAAACACTTTACCCTTACCCTTGCTTTGCATCTGATTTTCTTCAACCCGTTTGTGTTCATCAATGCTGTCCATGAGTTTACGCATGCTACGAGCAGGCTTCATCATTAATGACTTCCATAGATCATGCTCAATTGGTAGCCCCACCTTGAAGGTTCTTACAGCCACGACTTCAAAATCCCCATCTATCCCATTGTATGTTTCCCAATACCTATTTGAATAAGTCTTAAAAGTCTCCCCCTCTCTCATTGCCATGGACAATAAAGAATCCAGGGGCTTAGGGACCCGACTACATGTTACAAACCTAGCTCCAAATGCTCGGGTTAACTCCTTAAAAGATTTTATTGAACCTTCTTCTAAAGCATCAGACCATCTCATGGCAACAAGGCCTAAGCTAGAAGGAAAAACCCTACACATTAGGGCCTCATTTCTAGAATGAATGGCCATTCTCTGGTTGAAATGACTTACATGTTTCACAGGGTTAGTTCTTCCATTATAAATGGTGAACGTGAGCTACGCAAAGCAATGTGGTAACTTTGCTCTATCAATCCTCCTTGCAAAGGCGGACTTTGAAATTTGACGATCCCCATAGTTTGAGAGAACGTATTGTCTCTACATTCCCCTTTTCCACGCTCCTTCCTACACTCTTCAAGCCTATGCTCCTCAGAGGATGCAGAGAAAGGTTCACTAGAGGGGGTTCTAGACCTCCGCCTATAAGATCTATCTTCCCTCTCCTCGTACTCCCCTCTTGAGGGGGGTGTATGATTTCTCCTGTTATGTTCCCTCCTATGCAATTTTCTACATAAATGATTGATTTCTTGCTTTAGATTTCACGTTTCCTATTCATGAGAAATGTGACTTCCCCACCTAGAATAACTTCTTGCGTGCTCTGTATGCTGTGTTTCTACTCTAACACTGGGCACAGGATTGTTCTCACTATCCCTGTGTCTTTCCAAATTAACAAAGTGGTCCTCACGCTGAGAACCAACAGATTCCTCCCTACTGTGCTCCAAGTTAGCCACGACTCAAGAATACTAACAGTGATTCCCACAGACAGTGCCAATTGGAAGAATTGGATTTAGAGGCCCAAGCCCATTTAGGGTAATGGAGCCTTGCACTTCAACCTAAGTTCAAACAATAGAATTATTTCAGTGAAGAGATGGGAAGGTAATCTGTTAGGTTCTAAAAGTTTAGAACAATTGGCAAACCGTGAATACAAACTCGTCTAGATATAGATCCTAGAGTCTATAGGTATTATTAGACAATGCTTAAGGTGATTTAAGTCAAAATTCAAGAACAAGTAAGCTGTAGAAAGAAGATTTTAGAATTTTCGTAATTTGTCCGATCAAAAGACAGGCTCGACTAATCAAAATATGGGTCTGCAGAATTTTGAATTCGGCCTATCAGTAGTTCAAGCCCAAAAAGGATTAGGGTTTCAGATCTACTTCTTCTAGTATATAAAGGAAACCCTAGGCACTTTTTATTATGACTTTGGAGGTGCTCTTGTGAGATCTAAAATGTTCTATGCCTTCCTTTATAAAAGTCACTACCGGATATCACTCTCATATCTTTAGAATCGGTAGATCTAAAGATATGAGAGTGATATCCGGTAGATCTAATGTTGCTGCATGAAGATCTAAACCTTCAAGGGTGGTCTTGGAGTCACAAACAGGAGAGATTGTGTTGCTAAACTTTTGAGTGGAGTCTCAAAGTCACAAGTATGGGTGCTTGTGTTGCAAAGGCCTAATGGAGAAGGAGTTCATGGATTTAGAGCTTGAACATGGTCGTGTCAGTAAGTTCTACATGTGGTAGAAATAGGATGTTAGTGGTCTAAGTCTTATTGTAAACTTTGATTCTCTATAGTGGATTTGCTTTTTATCTTAAGAATAGCTAGGTTAAATCATTCCCAGGTTTTTTATCAGTTTGGTTTTCCTGGGTGATCATATCATTGTATTTTTTATATTTCCACTGCTTTACATATATGATTTATGTTTGTTTGACCTAGATCTAAATAATAAACCTATGTATCCACTTGTTTAATTAATTAGGTTAAACAATCTAGTTTACAGGGATTTAAAAAACCTAACACAATCACAATATAGTAGTATATCAAGTTTCTGGCTAAGGATGTTAGTCACAGTCGAGGAAAAAAGAGTCAAATAAGTAAAAAAGCTCTCCTCAGTCTTTCTCGAGAATGTGCTCTTATATAAGTCTTACTAAGGTTATCTTAGTTTGGACACTATTCTGTTTCCTTTTCTTTTGATTTTCTCCAAAAGTGCCCTCATCTCAAAGCTTCTTTCTTCTTATATACCCTATTTCTTTGCATCATGACCTTCCACATGTATGCCCCAGAACTTTCCTTCCGATACTTGTCCCATCAAGGTTCTGCTGAAGGTGGTAGAAGGGGTTGCTAGTTGTGAAAACACCATTCAGGGGTCATGTCTTAATAAATGCAACGGATAAGTTTGCTACAGGGCATTTAATGAGGGGGTGGTAGGTATGCCCTTTCAAGTAACTTCCTACTACCCATTGTATTTCCCCAGAATGCTACTTCTCCTCCTCGGGCGCTCATAAGACTCCATGCCTTTTCCCATCCTCTACACAAGTAGGCCACCTTCTCGGGTTTGAGGCACTTTTACAAATGGTTTGTTGAGGAATGTCCTGCTCCTCACCCTTCTTGATCCTTGGATGCCCCCCGCCCCCCCCCCCCCCCCCCCCCCCCCCCCACACACACACACATATTTGTAAAAAGTATTATTAAACTTAGGCATGAATTTTAATATGCATCTAATTATATTTTTTTTTCTTTTTTGAATATTCAATTAATAATGTATATTTTTATAAGAAAAAAATTGGTTTTATTTTAAATACATCCATGCATACGCATTTGCTACAAACTAAAATGCATATAAAATAACTATTAAAACAAATATTAAACATTGTGGCCGAAACTTGAGTTGTAAACCAAAAATAAAATTAAACAAATATGCATATTAACTAAATTAGATATGTATTTAGTTTCACTTATAATTTCATAATTGTCATTTTAATTATATTAATTTTATGAACATGTTATTTCTTAATAGTTGTAATATTCATAAATGACATGTACTTGATCTTATAGTAGCTAAATAAAAATTTTCTTTTAACTTATTTAGTATATTAAATCACATAATACTCCTAACATGTTTCTTTGTTTTTCTATTAGATCTAGTTCAATAAAAACTAAATGGAAATCTATATCAACTTCTCTAAATTTTTTTATTTGTTTTAAATCACTCTCTGAAAATTTTTATAGTGTGACTTATAAGTTTAATTCCACTATTTTGTGTACAATTTTGAATATTGCCCTTGTTCTGATATAGGTATTAGAGTTCTTATATTCCTCCTACTAAACATTTTACTAATAAAATATGTTTTGAAAAGGTTTGCCACCCATCCTACATCCAAGCACTTGCAACTTCAATGAGAATTTCATCATGTCCCATAATTATTTTTATGGATGCAAATGATCCGAGAACACCCGAAAGCTCCTAGGTCTAGATCGAGGATGACCAAAGGCCTGTACATGTGTTAACCCAAGTCTGGCATGTGGGCCTGGACCGAGAATAGAGGGTATCAAGACCACGTGGAACCAGGCTAAAGTTTAAGGAAAGAGGTCTAAAGAAGAGAAGACTGGATGATTCGTCGTCCAAGGAGCAAGCGCACCTTGGGAGAACCTATTTGGTTCCCTGCACCAAAAGGTGAAGCACTAAGGAAGACATCAGAATCATGCAAGCGACGAGACAGTAAATCAACATATTTGAGAAGGTGACCATCACCTACACATTCAATGCACTGTACCAACTGAGCTAGCCACATTTATGAGGAAAAGACACCTGAACAGTAACTCAACAGCTCACAAATCTCTCAGTTACCTCTAGAATGGTCTTGATGGGACAAGCATCCAAGCCATCCTCCCTGAAACATATATATGGAGGGTTGAGATGCAATGGGAGGGGATATATAAAGCAAGAACCTCCCTTGAAAAGGGGAGGAGAGATGTTGAACACACAGAGAGAGAGAGAGAGAGAGAGAAAGAAAGGGAGAATTGAAGCTTATTGTAGAAAGATCAATATTAACTTTTAATAAACTAATTATCCTGGATTTGCCTGAGAAATATTTTTACGCTAAATTTGTGTATCTTGCCCTTATAATGAATGCACCGGCCCAATTATCCGAAGCTTGGGATTGCACTGCATTGTAACTAGCTCTTATAACTCATTCTCTTACAAATCTATTGTTTTGGGCTTGTTGTACAAGGTCACACTGCTCTAAGTGGGCTTGGGCCACAATCATAGTCCTTTAGATTTTCATTTTCAACCTCCTTCATATATGCTTAACCTATATCCTAATTCTTTGAACAAACCAAAACTTTCTAAACAGTTTTAGACCCCTTAACCCAACCAGATTAGCCTAGTTAATTAGTCAAGTGATTAACTTAGTCAAATTATGCAAATCTAGGTTATCACAAACAAACAATCATACCAAGAATATAAAGCAGCGGAAAAGTAAATAACACAATGATATGATGACTCAGAAAACCACATGGTAAAAACTTGGGGAAGATTTGACTTAGCTATCCTCAAGGTAAACCTGAATCCACTATGTGAAAGAATCAAAGTTCATACAAAAGGACTTACAAGCTCTCCACTTGACTTCCTAATGCTACCCACCAGTAGAACTTACTGACACGATCACGTGCAAGCTCTGAATCCACGGACTCCTTCTCTCTTGGATTCTCCACAAGATATAAGCACCCCCGCTTGTTATTCTTTAAGCTCCAATTGCAGCAACTGAGTTGATCATCAAGATGTTGAAAAAATCTCTATCTTGAAAACCCTAAGTTTATGTGAAGGAAAGCTCCTCAATGATCTCACAAGAGATTCACACAAACAGCAAAGTATGAGCAACAATATAACTAGAGCAATTCACAAAAACGTAGCTAGGGTTTTGCCTTTTATACCTAGGGTAAAAATAGAAAACTTAAAACGTTTAATGAGCTAGGGCTGAGTTGGAAAATTCTGCAAAAAACATTCTGGCCGACTTTCGATCGATCAAGTCTAACTTTCGATCGATCGAGCCAGGCCGAAATGCACCAATGCATCTGCAGCCTCTCGATTCCAACTTTACATAAATTAAACAACTTTGAGCAAGCCTAAACAAGACTAAACATATTGTTTTAAGCACATTTTTGATCGATCAAAAAATAGAATGGATCGATCGAAATAGGCGGAGGCTCACAAATTTTTTTTTAGAAAAAAGCACAATTTTGAAAAAGAATAAAGACATTTTGGGCACGACTTTTAAAGCATTAAAATTGAAGAACAAAATGCATGAGTATGAGATGAAATGTTATTTCAAAAACTCAAGTTTTAATCCCAGTTTTTCAAAGAAAATTTCAACCATTCTCCCTTTAAATTCTCAAGCAAACAAATGTTTTGCATAATACTCAAGGTATTTTCAAACTTGGTTGGTCAGACTAAAAACACACACAATAACACATACAGTGTTTAGCAAAGAGTAACTTGTGTAGTGTGTGCAACTAGCAAAAACTTGAGATACATGTGAGGTGATATATGAATAGCAATCAATCACAAAGTCTACAAAATCCATCACATAGAATTCTAAAGAGACTATTACCTAAAGAGTTACATCATATAACTCCCATATCTCCTAGAACATAAACTTGCAATCATGTAAGTTTCTTGAATTTCTCATAATGTACACACAGATTTTAATTATGTGAATTAGCATCAAGCCTAATAGTACACACCAATTTTAATTATGTGAATTGGCATCAAGCCTAATAGTACACACCAATTTTAAGCATTAAGCAATTAACCGAGGCGACACCTTATGTTCTTTTTGTGCATGTACTACAGGAGCACAAAATCTTATGATATGCACTAAAGTGGTCATGATTGGCTAGTGAATAGTGGTGAAATGGTTATTTATGCCTTTCTTAAAAGGATCAAGTCTGATAGTCAAATAACATGGGACTTCAAGATTAAGACAAAGTAATAAACACCATAAACATCTTTCCCGCACAACATGCATTACAAAACTTCAACTAGTAAAGTGCAATAAATAAGCTTATCAAAGCTAAACAAGGTACACAAGACATGTTATGTGTAAATAAATTGACCAACCTTGTTTTCAAAGACCAAGAAAAATAGTGCCAAACACAATTTGCTTTCCTCTTTTTTTTTTTTTTTCTTTTATATATATATATATATATATTAAAAGAGAAAACAAATAAATTCTAGAATGAAATGCATGAATGTTATGCAATGCAAATCCTAGAAACAAAAAAAAAAACAAAAAAAAAAACAAAAAAAAACAAAAACAAAAACAAAAAAAAAAAAAAACAAAAAAAAAAAACAAAACAAAACAAAACAAAAACAAAAAACAAAAAACAAAAACCAAAGAACAATGGTCACAAAAGAGAATAGCAATAAAGCACAAGGACCATGTCAGAAAGACTCAATTAGATCGAGTATTTTGTATTCAAAACCTTTTAGATGCACCACGAGCATTGGAGTTCATATTCATGTTCGAGTGATTTCCAACTCCAGGATTGGAATAAAGGTTTAAAGCCTTTACCAATTCACCAGTAAGTGCCATAAGATCTAGTGCTTGAGGCACAGGTACTTTTGGTTTGTTTGCTCTCTTTTAGACCCCTTAACACAACCAGATTAGTTTAGTTAATTAGCCAAGTGATTAACTTAGTCAAATTATGCAAATCTAGGTTATCACAAACAAATAATCATATCAAGAATATAAAGTAGTGAAAAAGTAAATAACACAATGATATGATGACCCAAGAAACCACACAGTAAAAACCTGGGGAGGATTTGACTTAGCTATCCTTAAGGTAAACCTAAATCCACTATGCAAAAGAATCGAAGTTCATACAAAAGGACTTACAAGCTCCCCGCTTGACTTTCTAATGCTACCCACCAGTAGAACTTACTGACATGACCATGTGCAAGCTCCGAATCCACGGACTCCTTCTTTCTTAGATTCTCCACAAGATATAAGCACCCCCGCTTGTTATTCTTTAAGCTCCAATGACAGCAACTGAGTTGATCATCAAGATGTTGAAATAATCTCTATCTTGAAAACCCTAAGTTTATGTGAAGGAAAACTCCTTAATGATCTCACAAGAGATTCACACAAATAGCAAAGTATAAGCAACAATATAACTAGAGCAACTCACAAAAATGTGGCTAGGGTTTTGCCTTTTATACCTACGGTAAAAATAGAAAACCCAAAACATTTAATGAGCTAGGGTTGAGTTGGAAAATTCTGCAGAAAAATTATTTTGGCCAACTTTCGATCGATCGAGTCTAACTTTCGATTGATCAAGCCAGGCCGAAATGCACCAATGCATCTGCAGCCTCTCGATTCCAACTTTACATAAATTAAACAACTTTGAGCAAGCCTAAACACAAGACTAAACATATTGTTTTGATCGTGGTTTGCCAACATTACACATTAGAGTTCTAAATACATTAAATCTTAAATCTTTAGAACCTTACACTTTCTATTATCTGTTGGGTTCATATATAAATTCATTTAAAACATTTATCAAATTAAGATTTTCATCTATCTTTAATCTCCTTTCCTTTACATACACTCTTGGATCTTCATCTTTAATGCACTTGACACAATTCAAGTCTCATGTTTTCATTTCCATTTTTTTGCAAGTTTATGAACATTTTTATTTATCTATCCTTCATAGGTTTTAAATCTAGCCTTTTGGACACCCTTCTTAATTTTCAAAAGTGCTAGTGTATCTACATCTAGGTGGAATTTTATAACTCTCCCTCTTTAATCTTGCTATTGCTTGAACATGCTCATTCCGCCACAAACTCTCCTTAATTATAGCAATCCACATCTTTTTGATACTCCAAGTACTTCTTGAACCGCTATTTTAATACGCCTAGCTATTATTCATTCCACATCATATCAAGATATTTATTCAGCCACTTGGCGTCTTTGATCATACGTTATTGCAAAGTCTAGAATAGAATCTTTCGATTCATTTCTTACTTTATACTCATGGCTTCCATAAAATCCAAGTCAAAGTTTCATATAGAACCATGAATCCATACATCTCAATTGAAAAAGAATCAATAGAAAAAGAAAAGGATCGAATTCATGGATTCTTGAATACTAAGAGAATAAATGGACTATATTAAACTGGCATGCTTGGTAATCCATGTGTTCTATTTGAGAGAGAAGGAGTACTAATATCTAAGAAGCACGGATATGAATATGGGTACAAGTACGCAGTGGCAGCTCTAAAAATTTTTTTTAGAGAGGTCATTAAAAAATTTAAATTAAATAATATTTAATTAATAAAAATTTTAATCTTAATGTTGACAGCAGAAAAACATAGATACACACACATGCAAATACAAGAAAATTTACAATTTTTTTTCTATGAGTTTTTATATTTTGAAATTATTACATGATATTTTATTATCAGTTGTCATTATCTATTGTCAATGTGGGTAGGTGTGACTATTTTATTTTGTTAAGTTTAAATAACATTTTTATTTTTAAGCAATTGACATTTTCTATTTGTTATTATTTTTACAAAAATATTTTAAACTAAATGATTTTATTAATTATTGACTCACATAGCCACATTCATCCACGCATAAATAATACACTATCTATTTAACCAATCAAATCCTTGAGCATCACTAACTTTACTATTTTTTTTCCTTGAACGACCAACTTTATAACAATAAGTTATTACAACATGTTAACAATACACACACATGTAGCAATCCTCGCCTATACTGAAAACCAATTGGAGTCTTGGTTTGATGATAAAGAACTATCATCAAGAGCAAACACCATAGGTTAAAACTTTCTAAAAAAACATTATCACATAAAAAATAGTGTACATAATTAGTATCAAACACTACATAATTAGTATCAAACACTCACTTTCACACATATAATATAAATTTATAATAAAGAAAGACACTCACAACTCACAAACACTCACTTTTTACTCTTAGAGTCAGAGATACAAGAGATATTCAGGGAGACAAGAAAGATGAGATTAAATTCATGAGATAGAGAGAGCATGATCTGTGATTTGTGTTGTTGTTTGATTTTGTGTTGGACTGATATGTGATCAGGGTGTGCAAGTGTACATAACACCACTAAGGCATGGGAGAATGCATATGTGGTTGAATTTGGACCTTACACGTGGAACAACTATAAGTAAAGGAAGAGGAAGCGTTGGCTAAGGAATCTTTTTCTTGGTCTGTGCTAAAGGCATGATTGCCTTGGGAAGGAAGTAAGATATGCACTTGACATGGTACTCAAGCACTCACAAAAAGGAAGATAGTGACTTTCTAAGGTTAGAAGCTATGAGGACACCCCTTATTGGTTGAGTGCATGTTAGACCACCTCAAAGACACGTGTATCAATCATAGTACTCTCGATATCCCTCTCAATGTCCAAGAACTTGTTTCCCAAGTAGTGGCAAAGTCACTTACCCACGGGTCCCATGCCATGTTGGCGCAATTCCTATCCTCTAGTCATTGAAAACCTTCAGCATTCTTAGGCTGCTATGTGGGCAGAATTCCAGTACCTACGGTAGGAGACAACTATACCTCAAGCCCCTCAAGGTGGTCAAGGTCCTTAGGGATCTCCTTACTTGACCAAGGAAGACATATTCACTATTTTTTTTTTAAAAGCTAAGAAGTTGGATAGTGTTGTTTATGTTAATACCAAACCTCCTTACCCTAAAAAGATAGCTGGAAGACCTTACCCTGCTAACTACATTCCTCCTATGTTTCCCAAGTATGATGGCATGATAGGGAATGTTAGAGAGCATATCAGGCGGTATATAGATGTGTTGATGGCTCACTCCCATGACCATGAGTTGAGTCTCAGGGAGTTCTTTAAGTCTTTAGAAGGACGTGTTTTTACTTGGTACACTAGTCTTGCACTAGGATCGGTTCTGAGTTTGGAATGACTTGGCAATGTAGTTAATGAAAAAGTTCTTTGCTTTAAAGGAAAAGCTCACGTTGTCAGATCTATATCAAGAAAAGCAAAGGGTGTCTAAAGGGTTGCTAGAGTATATTCGTAGATTTGGAGACCTTTCTTTACTGTGCTATGACCCTGTGGAGCAGGAAAGGCTTATGTATGTTTGTATTGCAGGTATGTTGTATGAATATCGGCCTTATCTTGAAAAATTACAGATTTCTAGTTTTACAAGGCTTGTAGAGGGTGCAAGAAGAACAAGTATTTCTGTGAGGAAGCCTTCAAAGGGTTCAACTTCATAAGTTGTGAGTATGCCTAGATAGCCTTAGAGGAGAGAAAGCAAGAAGGTGGAAATCGCTGTGGCAGAGGAATCTAAGAAAGTAGTCAAAGGTAAAAAGAGGAAGAGAGGTGACATTCCTCCTCCTTTTACTGTTTCCATTGAAGAGTTATATAGCATCCTAGAAGCTTGGCTAAAGGGTGGTGTAGTGGTGTTACCTAAATGCAAATGTGAGCCCAATGAAAAAGAAAAGTGAAATCCACTTTATTGTAGGTATCACAGGAGATGTGACCACCATAACATGGATTGCTATGTTTTGAGGAATATCTTCCATGATAGGGTAGCTAAGGGAGACTTGGTTGTCAAAGCTGGGAAGAAGGCTGACCCGAGGATACGTAGACCAGAGTTGGCAATGAATTTCTTTATGGGTCGTGAGGATCCCATGGAAGAAGAAGCAAAGAACATGGCTAGCAGTAGCTCTACACCTCTACCTTTGGTAGATGAAGAAATGGTAACAAGAATTCTGCAGGAAGATAAGATACAAGCCTTTCCTAAAGGAATAAGGCTTAGGCCAATGGCTAGAAGAGAGGTAGCCCAAGCTTTGACTGGGGTGATGGAAAGGAATCATGAGGTGGCAGTTGTTGAAGGAAGTTTGATGCAAGTGGCATACCAAGAAGCAAAGGATCCAGTCACCTTTTCTAGTAAAGATCTAGCCAACCAAGTCGTTGATAGCGATAGACCTTTATATCCCACTGACTTTTTGGGTGCATCTCGAATCAAAAGGGCCTTGGTAGACACTGATACATCCACTAGTATTCTGCCTCTCCTAACATTTGATGCCTTGGGTATTCTAAAAGAAAGAATCATTCTAGAGCCATTACAGGTAGTAGAAATAGGAGCCTTACAGTAGAGTACTCTAGGGCATGTGTCCTTAGATCTTAAGGTTAGGCCAATTCGTGCACCCACTCTCATGCATGTAATGGAGGGAAGTACATCCTATCATATCATTTTAGGTCGCCCATGGCTAAAGGAATATAAAGCTATGGCTTCTACATATCATCAGTATGTAAAGGCTGTTTGGAGGAATAAGCAAGTAGTTATTGAGGCCACTGGGATGCCTTTTGATAGAGCGGAGCTTCATTTTGTTGAGGCAGCTTTATATCAAGAGTATGAGCTTGGGGGTAAAAACAGAATTCTTCCTTTTAATCCTACTGCTTTGCAAGTGGAGGAGGAAGATGATGGCGAAGTTGTAAAGCCAAAAAGGCCTTCCAAGATAAGAAGAACCATTGGGCCTGATGGCAGGGTGGTATATGAGTTTCAACAGTTAAAGGAAGGGGATGAGGAGGATGGCAAGCCTAATTCCCTTAATCTGATACAATAGCCAAAAGAAGTTCATGTAGTTGAGGAACCAGTGAAAGAAGCTCTTGAGTACATGAACAACGTTGTTAAGAATGTGAGAGAAGAACTTGTTGAGATTGATCTGAATGATGGAGAAAAAGGTGACGATTGGTGAAAATCAGCAAAAGTTTATTCAAAGAAGAAAGAAGAAACCTGATAGCCTTGCTGAAGGAATACAAGGATGTTTTTTCTTGGAGTTACCAAGAAATGCCAGGTCTAAGTCTGAGCCTGGTAACACATAAGTTAACAGTGGATCCTATTGTTAAGCCTGTGAAGCAACCGCCACAGAAATACCGTTTGAATGTACAGGACAAGATAAAGGTTGGAGTGAAAAAGCTTTTAAAGGAAGGTTTCATTGAAGAGATTGAATATCCAAGTTGGTTAGCCAACATAGTTCATATAAAGAAGAAAGGCGATTAGATAAGAATCTCTATGGATTTTCGAGATCTCAAAAAAGCTTGACCAAAGGATGAATTCCCACTTCCTAATGTTGATATTCTGGTAGATGCAGCAGCTGGTCATGAATGTTTCTCCTTTATCGATGGCTATAGTGGGTATAATCAGATCTTTATGGACCCAGCAGATGCCCTAAAAGGACACCTTTTGGAAACTACTTTTATAAGGTGATGCCTTTTGAGTTGAA
Organism: Quercus variabilis; assembly: GCA_030445155.1. NCBI lineage: Eukaryota > Viridiplantae > Streptophyta > Magnoliopsida > Fagales > Fagaceae > Quercus > Quercus variabilis. The sequence goes on along the minus strand of CP129449.1, from coordinate 46,548,869 downwards.
GAATGCAAGTGCTCCCTATCAAAGAACTATGAATTTGATCTTTGATGATATGCTTCATACGCAGGTGGAAGATTATGTTGATGATCTTGTGGTGAAGGAAAAGAATCCTTGTGAGCATTTATTGCACTTACCACAAGTCTTTGAAAGATGCAAGGAGCATAACTTAAGGATGAACCCTTCCAAGTATGCCTTTGAGGTATCTTCAGGGAAGTTCTTGGGGTTTCTTTTTCATCATAAAGAGATTGATTTGGACCCTACAAAGGCTAAAGCAATAACTACCCTCAGTTCCCCTACAACTCTGAAGGAGTGGAGAAGCTTTGTGGGAAAAGTTTCAGAAGTTTCATTCTAGGCCTAGCTGAAATTTTGAAGCCTCTTATGGAGCAGACTAAGAAGGAGTGAATTTTGTATGGTGTGATCAATGTCAAAAAGCATTCAAGAAAATCCAGATGATATTGGTAGATCCTTACACAATGGTGGCCCCTATACTTGGAAAACCCCTACTATTGTACATAGCCAACATGAAGTAGTCCTTAGGAGCATTATTAGCTCAGGATCAGGAAGGGGTAGAGAAGCCAGTATACTATATTAGTAGAGTTAAGATATTCAACTACTGAGAAAGTATGTTTGTCTTTAGCCTTTTCTATGTCAAAGTTCAATCATTACTTTTTGGGGCATCGTGTGCAATTGGTGACCAAGAGAAATTTTGTGAAGTATCTCTTAACCTGCCCTCAATTGTTGGGGAGAATGGCGTAGTGGGCCATCCTAATGTCATGCCTTGATATCGAATGCATAAGACTAACCGCCACCAAAGGCCAAGCAATAGCTAATCTCTTAGCTAACTTCCCTAGGACAAGTGATTTTTCACCTCCCCAACAGGAAGTTTTGGTGACAAAGGAGCAAGAGTGGTCAATGTATTTTGATGGCTCATCTACATTTCAAGGATAGGAGTGGTATTAAGGTCACCAAGGGAGGAACATACATTTGTTTATAAGTTATGTTTTCCTTCCTCTAATAATGAAGCACAGTGTGAGGCCTTGTTAATGGGGATGAAGGTCGCCAAAAGGTTAGGAATAAAAGGTTAAGCATATTTAGTGATTCTGAGTTGGTAATTAATCAAGTTGAAGGAATTTATAGAGTAAAGAATCCTAGTTTGGCTGCTTATAGAGTTGCAGTGCAAAGGGTTAGGGAACACTTTACTTCCATAGAATATAAGGTGGTTAACAGGAATGAGAATAAGCTCGCTGACTCACTGGCAACCCTAGCTGATAGGTCACAATCTGAATGACCCCTTGCAATTAACCCTAATTAATTAATTTAGCCAAGTAATTAATTAATCAACTAATCATGCAATTTTATGGAAGCACAAACAAATCACCAACAACTAAATATGCAGCAGAAAATAAATAACACGGTGATTTGTTTACGAATGGGGAAAACCCTAATGGCAAAAACCCCACCGGGTGATTTTCAGGTCACTACTCCCGAAACTCCACTATTATCAAATCAAGCGATTACAAGTAAAGGAATCCCAAGTACTTTACCAACCTACAGTTGAACCCTTACCCCAATACCCAATTGGACTTGATCTGTAGTGACAGTCTCCACCTTTGATGCACAGCTCCCAAGTACGTGACTAACCAATGCGCGGATCCAAGTACGCAATTTCAGAACACCAATTGAGGAAGAATGGTTGGCTGCAAAGTTCTTCAGTTCATCCTTTATGATGAATAGCAGGAAGATGCTTGGTTACAAAACCCTATAGTGCAAATACACAACAACTTCTTAATGGAAGATGAACTAGGTAAAGAACTTCGTCTGTTGATCACAATTTGCTTGAACAGAGATTGCTCAATGCTAATGCAACTTGTGTCACCCTAGACGGCTCTTAAAATAATCCTTTTATATGTTTAGGGTTAGAAAAAAAGAAGGCCCAAAAACATATTCACGGATCCCAAGAAAATCAGATTGAAAATCTGACTTTTTAAATCTCGACAGATAGCAGGTGTCGAGGTAGCTGTCGAGCAGGTGTCGAGCTTTAAAAACTTTGCACTTCAGCTTGCTTTCTCTTGGACAAACTTGATGACTTCAACACTTGACCTTGAAACATTGTTTCTTGAAGTATTAAAAACACTTAGAACTACCCAATTACAAGTAGAGTGCGTTTTGTCAAAGGATTAGCCAATTTACATAAATAAGTGATATATGTTCTTAAATAAGTTAAAACATATATATCCTAACAATCTCCCCCTTTGGCAATCCGTGACAAAACCACAACAAACAAATGAGCATATGAGAGAAGTCATAAATCACTCAACTCATATTCACTTGTTGAAAACAATAAAATCTATCCTAACACAAACTCTTGAAAAATTTTGCAAGAAGAGAGCTTATGATAAGTAGACTTTGACAACCTGTATTTCTGAAACACTTTAAACAAAACTCATCAAGGCATCTTGTGTGAAACAGAAATAAATAGATTGCATACAAGTATAAAGAACATGTGTATAAAGATAGAAAAGAAACAACACATGAAGAGATAGGTGAAAGAAACATACATCAACATATATAAGAGATAAGATAAGTACAATGTATGTAAAAATGGTCAAAGGACCTCATATACAAGACCAATGTATCTAAGAGATAAGAAAAAAAATACATATAGTCTCACTACATCCCTCAAAAATAACAACACTCCCCCTATCAAAAATGTCCACACTCCCCCTATCAAAAATGTCCTATACTAACTCTCCCCCTAAGATGACTACTCTCATATCCCAAAACTACTCCCCCTTTTTTGTCACGAGTGACAAAGGGTAGAGTGTCATGTAGACATCTCATCGGAGAGCTAGCATCCCCATCATCATCATCATCATCATCCTCAGAATCTGACGCTGCTGGAGTAGATGGTGAAGGAGTAGCCTCTGGAGCAAATCCACCCATGATCGCCTGTCGTCATGCAATACGACCCACACGAACATTCACCTGATATAACTCAGCAGAGAGTGTATCAAGACGAGTGTCCATGCACTGCAGCTGCGCCATAATATCTCCAAGGGATACATCGCTCGAAGAGGAAGAAGGAGCAGATGTAGATGGAGCTGATCTAGATGGAGCCGAACGGGAGGGAGGAGTGGCACCTGGCTGTCTCGACCTGAACTGTGCCTCACTACGTTTTACGGTAGCGGCATCTATGGCAGATATGTGTGTGAAGTGGTCGGACACAGGAAAGGGAACAGAAAAATGGCGTAAAATCCGCGTGATAGCAGAAGGAAAGATGAGCTTATCACGGGATGCCGAATCAAGATAGACCTCTATGATAGACCGGATGAAGTGAGAAGGGAAGTCTATGGTAAGATGCTCAAGCAAAGATAGCAAACATCGAGCACGAGGCTCTGTGATTGAGTTATAGTAAGAAAGAGGATGGAGAACAAAAGTCATCACCATGTTAATAAATCTAGGATCTTTAGCAAAAGGCCTACATAATGTGAACTGATGCTCACCCCAATCAGCAAGGCGCTCACAAAAAGCAGAAATGAGCTCATCTTTGGACACAGTCCTCAGACGCTCACAAGAGGGGTAATCAGGAAACTCTATCCTAGGTACCCTAAGCACATCCGCAACAAGTTGCGGTGTGACAGGAATGCGCATACCTCGAACGTGAGTGACAAAGTGAGGTACTGAAAGATCAATCCCGTGCATGTTGGAGTAGAACTCCTGTATCAGCACGAGAGGGCAAGTGACCGGGATGTCATAAGTGACCCCCATCCCCTACTGTTAATGACAGAGGGAAGGTCAGTATCGGCGAAGTCCTCCAGAATAACTTGGCGTTCCGAATGAACACCTCGTTTAGAAAAGTTCTCCGAAAATGCCTTATGGGCATCTCCATCATGGAATCGAATGTTAAAGGGAGCAGTATCTGAAGAAGTAGAAGCTCCATAACGCAGAGGGTTCCGAGCAGGAGTGGATTTACATTTGGGTGCCATAAACACTACTAACGTAAAAGAATGAGAGAAAGAGAGAGAGAGACTCAGAAAATTTCCCAAAACAGTTCAAAAAAGACAAATATTTGAATAACAAGTACGTATGCATGGGAATGCATGATCATGTGATATGCAAAACACAAATATCATAATGGGCTCAGCCCAATCCAATCCTACCAGCACACAGCATATGGCACTCATCTAAATGCATGTAAATATCATTATAATGCACATGAAATGCAATGTATGACATTTTAACAACATTTAAGAGTAAACCCAACCCAAAATTTCAAGAAAAACTTAACAATTTTGAAAAACCCCAAATTTTTATGAAAAATCCCAAAAACTAGGTTTTCAAACATGCAATGCATGAAAAATGAAGAGAATAGAGATCTTACCAAGTGATATGAGCAAGAAAAGATCAAGATCCAAGAGGGTTGAAGGATTTGAGTGAAAGGAGAGTGAAAGGGAGAGGAATAGACACGGAGAGATCGAGAGAGATCGAGTGAAAATGAAGAAAAAATCGCAACAGAACTTAAATAGGCACCTCAGTAAATCTCGACAGCTGAGGTGTCGAAAGGTATCGAGGGAGCTGTCGAGGAAGGTATCGAGAAAAATGCCTTTGACAGCTGAAGGTGTCGAGAGGTATCGAGATGCATGAAGAAAAATAGATACGTGATGCTCGATCGATCGCGAAGGTGTCGAGAAGGTATCGATGAGACAGAAGATTTCTTGATCGATCCGCAAGGTGTCGAGATAGGTGTCGAGAAAGAAGACTCAAACAGCATAAGTGAATCTCGATCGATCCATCAGGTGTCAAGAATCTATCGAGGGGACAGAGACTTTCTTGATTGATCCATCAGGTGTCGAAGAGGTGTCGAGATAGCGATAAGAAACAACTTAAGAAGCTCGACAGATGACCAGGTATCGAGGAGGTGTCGAGGGAGGTGTCGAGCCAGCAGAAAAAGGTAGTTTATTGAGAAGGGAAAAACACAGACATGAATGCAATCCAACACACATCTCAACCAAAGATCCACTCAACATATAAATCTCTCAAAAACATCTCTCAACAAAAATACAAGCACAAGGATCATGCAAAACACACACACACACTAAACAAGTCTAACCAATTTTATATTTCAAAAACAAGTCATGACAGTTTAGTGAGCATATATTAGCACATGTAAAACCTTTGTGATGGCCAAATCACATTGTACCTGCACATGTATCAAAAGTAGCAAAGAATATTGCGTGTTGTGTGTGAAAGAAACATCGCAAGATTGCATATGTGTATAGATGTTATGACGATCTGAGATATGAGAAAACAACTTTTAACTCACACACAATCATAACTGTTTGATGGAGACTATCACCTTCGAGATACATCCTATAACTCCCACATCTCATAGAATACACGCTTGCAACCATATTTAAAACATTTTTAATCTTTTTGCTTTTTATTTTCTTTGCATGTTTTCTTTTATTTTAGCATATCATACATGGGTATATAAAAGAGAGAAAAGAAATACCCAAGATGTTAAGCATTTGACATCGCACTTTTGCTATGCCGAAGTATACGAATGTCTTTGACACTGCACTTTTGCTATGCCGAAGCATACAGGTGTTATATTATGATTGGCGGGTACCAGTGGTGAGATGGTTATTTATGTCTTTCTCTTAGAATTTTCTAGTCCTACCCGTCAAAAAGAGTGATATGAGTGTTAAGTTTTAAGAGATAACCTAATCTTACTCATCACAAACAAGAGCCATAAAGCTCACTTGCTTAGTTGTGCATAGAGATGCTCATCCAAGCTACAAGAGATACAAAGTTTAGAAAATTTTGTTTCATTGGCCATCCAAGGTACACAAGTACCAAAGTACACAAAACACACACTGTTTTTGTATTTTTCTGATTTTTTTCAATTTTTTTTTTAATTAAAAACAAAATAAACAAAACTAAAAGTAAACACACAAAACATGTTAAACAAAATAATGCAAAAACTAGACTGACCCAGCAAAAAAACAAAGCACACAAGCAAAGCAAAACTCAAAAAAAAAAATAAAAATAAAAGGAAAAAGAAAGTGATGAAATCACTTAAAGTCCTTTTTCTTCCACACCTTGGAAGAGCCTTTCCTTTGATTGAATCCTTGAACCGGCGGTGAGGGGGAAGAATTTAACCCGTTCAAGTTCGAAAGGAACATGAGGGCTTTCAGAAGATCTCCAAGAGGAGCAAGAGAGGATTGAAGCTGATTTTGGCTTCCAGATGCTATCATGCCATTACTCTGTTGAGTGGCTAACCACTTATAGCAATTCGGTCTAGTATGACCGCCAGCTCCACAATGATGACAAAGATGCTGCTTCTTTTGTTTAGACTTTTGAGAGTTAGCCTTCTTAGCCCTAGGGTTTTTATCATCTTTCTTATCTTGCTTAGGGGGTGCTCCTAAGATAGATTTACCCTTGTCTAAGTTCTCACTAGCTAATACAGTTTTAACATCAATATTCTCAATTTCAGTATTATTAGCAGGAGGAACAAAAACAGTATTGCTAGTGGAAGCAGTATTAGAGAAAGAAATACCATAACCCAAACCAGTTCGATCTGAAGCAGATTTCTGATTACTAAACATCTCATCAAGCTTTGCACTTGAAGTCCTCTCTAATTGAGCTTTGACTTGAAATAGCTCTGCTTCAAGCTTCTTGGTCTTCTCAGCCAAGAAATTGTTTTCAAATCTCAGTGCTCCAATAGTTTGATTCGCCTCATCAAACTTTGTAGACAACTCTTCACGATCAAGTTCCACATCACTGAGCTTCTTGGTGGCCAACCTGTATAATTTTTCATGCTTTTCAGAGAGCTTGTAAAGCTTCTCATAGGCTAAATGGATATCATCTTGATCATCCATTTTCTCAAATTTGGACTCCACCAGTTCTTCTTCTTCATCCACTTCTTCAACAATCCCTTCAGTAGGATTGACTGTGGCAGTAAAGGCATTTAAGATTCCGTCATCCTCATTGTCAGAATCATCTTCAGGCTCAGTGTCACTTAGAGTTGCAGCAAGTGCCTTGCTTTTCCCAATGCTCTTGAGATATGTAGGACATTCATGTTTCATGTGTCCAAACCCATGACATCCAAAGCACTTTGGTCCTGCAGGAACAGTGTACTGACTTCCATCCTTAGCATCCTTCTTCCCTTTGTCTTGGCTTTTAGACTGTGAAGAACTGAACTGCCTACGGTCCTTGTCGAAGTTTTTTCCATTGGCATTCTTCATAAACTTCTTGAACTGCCGAATGATGTAGGACTTCATCTTAGAATCTTCATCATCGGAAGACTCATCTGTATCACTGTTCTTTGCCTTCAAGGCCATGCTTTTACCTTTACTTGACTTGCCAATCCTAGATAATCCTATCTCATAGGTTTGCAAGTTTCCTACCAACTCAGTCAAAGGAATCTTGTCAATGTCCTTTGATTCTTCTATCGCCGTAATCTTGGCATGGAATCTCTCGGGTAGAGATCTGAGCACCTTCCTTATAATCTTGGGTTCAGGGATGGTTTCCCCAAGATTGAAGGCTGAGTTCACTATGTCCTTGAGCTTGGCATAGAACTCATCAAATGACTCATCCTCCTCCATCTTAATTTCTTCAAAGCTTGTAGTAAGCCTCTGAAGGTTTGAGTCTTTGACAGCCTTTGTGCCTTCATAGGTAGTCTGGAGGATGGTCTAAGCCTCCTTAACAGTTTCAGTTGAGGATATCTTTTTGAAATCCTCATTTGTGACTGCGCTAAATAGGGCATTTAAAGCTCTGCTGTTGAAGTTAGCCGCCTTTATCTTAGTATCATCCCAATCGGCTAGATCTTCTGTTGGCTTAGTCCAGCCAATCTCTACAGCTTGCCACACTTCTTCATCTAAAGACTGCAAGAAAGCTCTCATGCGTACTTTCCAGTATGCATAGTTAGTGCCATCAAATAAAGGAGGTATAATTAAAGATTGTCCTCTATCCATGACAAACAGGGGTCAATGGATCAACACAGCAAAGATTAACCCTAATCAAAGTGTGCCTGCTCTGATACCACTTGATAGGTCACAATTTGAATGACCCCTTGTGATTAACCCTAATTAATTAATTTAGCCAAGTAATTAATTAATCAATTAATCATGCAATTTTATGGAAGCACAAACAAATCAACAACAACTAAATATGCAGCGAAAAATAAATAACACGGTGATTTGTTTACGAATGGGGAAAACCCTAATGGCAAAAACTCCACCGGGTGATTTTCAGGTCACCACTCCCGAAACTCCACTATTATCAAATCAAGCGGTTACAAGTAAAGGAATCTCAAGTACCTTACCAACCTACAGTTGAACCCTTACCCCAATACCCAATTGGACTTGATCTGTAGTGACAGTCTCCACCTTTGATGCACGGCTCCCAAGTACGTGACTAACCAATGCGCGGATCCAAGTACGCGACTTCAGAACACCAACTGAGGAAGAATGGTTGGCTGCAAAGTTCTTCAGTTCATCCTTTATGATGAATAGCAGGAAGATGCTTGGTTACAAAACCCTATGGTGCAAATACATAGCAACTTCTTGATGGAAGATGAACTAGGTAAAGAACTTCGTCTGTTGATCACAATTTGGTTGAACAGAGATTGCTCAATGCTAATGCAACTTGTATCACCCTAGACGGCTCTTAAAATAATCCTTTTATATGTTTAGGGTTAGAAAAAAAGAAGGCCCAAAAACATATTCACGGATCCCAAGAAAATCAGATTGGAAATCTGACTTTTTAAATCTCGACAGATAGTAGGTGTCGAGGTAGCTGTCGAGCAGGTGTCGAGCAGGTGTCGAGCTTTAAAAACTTTGCACTTCAGCTTGCTTTCTCTTGGACATACTTAATGACTTCAACACTTGACCTTGAAACATTGTTTCTTGAAGTATTAAAAACACCTAGAACTACCCAATTACAAGTAGAGTGCGTTTTGTCAAAGGATTAGCCAATTTACATAAATAAGTGACATATGTTCTTAAACAAGTTAAAACAAATATGTCCTAACACTAGCCACTAAGTCTATGCTGAAGAAAGAGAAGATAACACTTCGGGTGGAGAAATAACTTGGTTTGGTCCAGGATGAGCTGTGTTTCCCTTAAGATTGGCGAGAACCCTTGTTGAAAGTAATGACTTAAGGGAAGTACATTGGGTTAGAGTTACCAGCAAACGTGAAAGACTTCCTTAGGATTAATGGGGATTTTTTTTCAGGGGAGCAGAAGGTTTGCTAATGAAGTGTGTCTTGAGGCAAAAAGGACTAACATCGTTGCACTATGATATTTGTGGTGTAGACCTTGATGTCAGCCTGTATAGAAGACTACAAACGTTGGGGATCTTCTGGCCAGAAATGGCCAATGATGCTAAGGAAGAACAAAAGAGTTGTAAAACTTGTTTTATCATTCCTCCAAATCAAGCAGAAGTGCTTAATGGCAAATTGTTGGAAGAAGATTGGCAGGATCCATACTTGAGATACCTTTCACAAGGTGTATTACCTATTGATTGAGTACAAAGAGAAAAGTTAAAGAAGTAACAAGGTTCAAGGTAGTGGATGGGAAGTGATCTAAGAGAAGCTTTCAAGGAAGGTGGATGGTATGTATTCCCACTAAAAAAGTCAATGGGGTTTTTTCAGATTTGCATGAAGGAGAGCTAACAGGACACCTGGGTGGGAGAAAGTTATGGCAAATAGATTTACACTAGGGATATTACTAGCCTACAATGCAAAGGGATGCTCAAGACTTTGTGAAAAAGTGTTAAGAATGCCAAAGGCGAAGGGATGAAATACACACTAGCCATGAAAGTCTTCATCCAATTGTGGCTCTATATCCTTTCCATAGTTAATGGTTGGATCTTATGGGACCTATAAACCCCCCCCCCCCCCCTCTAAATGATGTACATGGAAACTGGTAGCCACTAATCTATTTACCAAGTGGGTAGAAGCTGTGGCTATGATGAAGGCAATAGGTAGCTCAGTGGCTAATTTCTTAAGGGAGAATATAATATGTTGTTTTGGGGTAACCAACAAAATTATTTCTAACAATGGCATACCATTCTTGAACAAGGATATGTGCCGTTTAACAGAATGGTACTCAATTTCTCAAACGACATCAACACCTTATTATGCTAAAAGAAATGGTCAAGTTGAGGCCTCTAACAAAAGATTACTGAAGATATTGGGAAAAATGACTAAGGAGAATGGAAAAGGATGGAAGGACGAACTTCCTGTTGGAGAAAAATCTGGTTTTTGTATCTCATACAAAAACACATGCAGCAGAAGCAACAATGACACAGATCTACTTCAATCATGAAAGATAAACATGTAACCATGAATTCTAGAATCAAAGGATAGAAAGCGTACCTTGGTGCAGTGAATTTCAAAACCAAACTTCAGAATACCTTTAATCTTCATCTCAATTCCACATGGTGCCCAAGATGTGTGGTCTCTCAATCAGTCTTTTGTACATAGATTCTCAAAGAAAAATCCTTCTCCTTCTCCTTGTGGAGAAAAACTGATTTCTTTTTCTTTTTATCTTACGTACGTTAAAACCATTCTCATAGTTTCTTTATTTAATAACACTTATTAAATAATAACTGATTTCTAATTGGGTTAGCCTTTTGGGCCTACCCAATTGGGCTTTAGTTTGTGGCTTGAGATGGGACCAAAGGGACCAATAAGACACTAGCTCCAATGGGCCTTGGGCTTTTCCGTCAACTCTTGACAAGTCCAAAGTTACCATTAATTATATTCAATACCACTATAAGAATATAATTGCACTCTAGGCCTTATCTATAAATTATATCCCAAGGCTTTATTATACATTCAACCCCTTCATTAAAATATTCGTAGCAATACAAAGTCATTAATATTGACTGGCACTTTGAAGGTTACTACATCTTAATCCTTGAGTACCCGGTTTAATCCTTTATGTTACTCATCATATATTTATGAAATCCAATTCCATAAATATATACTTTAGTAACTCTTTACTAAAGTGGTTAGGCCCAACACTCTGAATAACCAAATTCATTAAACTTATCTCAAGGGAATATTTTATATCTCCGTTAAGAGATTATGAATTCCATCTTGAGAATATATGTTCCATCAACACTAAATGCAGCTGCCCAATATACTGAGGTTTTGACCATAACTTATAGATCTCACTCCTGATATATCAAAGCAACCTACATCTCATGATCAGGTGCATTATTCTCTCAGGATTTAGAGTTGATGTAAATAGAAGTCGTGAGATTTATTATTCAATTGACAGTCCTTAGGAGAATAATAAATCTCACAGCGGTCCAGTTCAATATGTCTTAACTCTTAAAACATATCAACATACCAACTAGAAGTCTCCACTTCCATAATCAAGACAAATCATTTTAGTTAATATGTTATAGTCTTCGCAGATGAAATGCCCAATTTCATCACCGACTACGAACTAAAATTCTTAGTTTACAAAGAACTTGTGATTTATATCTTTCTGTGACTTTTCACATAAATCACATACTATGCATCTCATGGACTAAAATAATATCCCATTAGTTCATAAATAGTCTCAAATAATTAAACAACTTAATTATTCATGACATGCCAATAAATTGGATTTTAGGGCACAAACCCTAACAATCTCCCACTTGCCCTCAAAGACAATTTACCACATATCCGACACTTATCATAGTCACTCTAAGGCAAGGCTTAGAAACAAGTTTCAGCCAGATTTAATGCATAAATTATCTTTTCTACTACTACTACTTTTCACGTACTCATATCTTCTCTAATGAGATGATATTTACGTTTGATGTGTATCTTCACCACCTAGGATGAACACATATCTCGAAGTTCAACTTCATGAATCACAATCAAACTACAAGTCATTATTTGTACATCTAGTATTTATCAAAACTTCACTTTAGTGGACAAGCATATAATCCCTCATTCTCCTAAGATATTTGAGAATATGCTTTACTCCCACTAAATTAAGTGATCTTTGATTCACTTGATATTTACTTACTATGCCCACCGCAAAATAGACATTTAGCCTAGTATTTAGCATAGCATAAAGACTTCCTATCATTTGATATAAGGAACCGTCTTATATGCTCTTCCCTTTTATATGTCTTAGGACTATAGTCCTATATAAAGGAACTTCAAACTTTAAAAGGAAAGAATCCTTTCTTGAAGTATTACATGCTATACTTGGCTAGAATCTAATCTATTTAAACAGTTTAAGATAGACCCAACATCCTAATTTCTGAATTTTAACAAAGTTATAATTCTTAGGATGTGACTAGTCTTTCCCAAGTACTTTATATCAAACTGGACTAGACAACCAAAAACTCCTTTGATGACAATAACTCTATATCATTCTAAATGATTAGAATGTCGTCAACATTTATTAAGAAATTTATTATTCTATATAGCCTTTACACACATAAGGCATTTTAAATACTTGATCAAAATCAAACAATTTGATTTCTTGATCAAAGATGATATTTTATGATTTAGATGCTTGCTTTAGTCCAAAAATGGATTTTAAGCAACTAGCATACTAAACACTACTGATTCTTTGTTATGAACAAGTCTAGTTACATCATATAGATGTCTTCCTCAAGATTGCTACTAAAAGAAGCTTTCTTGATATCCATTACCATATTTCATCCTAATGAAATATAATGGATAAGAGAATCTAGATAGAGTCAAACTAGACTATTGGTGAAAAAATCTTTTCATAGTCGAAACATTTCTTTTTGAATAAATCTTTTCGCCACTAGTCTTAACTTTGAAGGTTTGCACCTTCAAATCTATCAATCTCATTTACTTGTAGACCTATTTGAAAATAATAGGCTTAATGCAATTAAGCACCTCTACAAGTTCTAGACTTTAAATAGAATTTAATTCTATTCACATAACCTTGAATCAGTAATTCATATTCATATCATCTATTGTCTTTACATAGGACCGAGGATCAAATTCATATCCTTGTGGAATGACTTCAAACGTTTATCCCAAAAGTATGAATTTATTTGGTAATTCTCCCACTACGATATTGTACCCGTGTATTAGCTATATATCTAGAATAATGTATTGTGGTGTATCTAATACAACCAACTCATTTCCAAATGTATTTTATAGTTGTCCTATAACAAATTTTGACATTTTTCTTCTAGAACAATCTACCTTTACTTTGAAAGAGCCCTATTCCTCCTTTATGTATGCACTAACTTTAAAAAGTCATTGGAACTTTATTCCTTTACAAAAAGGAACCCTAGATCATATTATCCTCTAAATAGAATTCATAGATTGTGAATATATATAAAAAAATGGTTCTAAAAGCCCATCTTTCACCAATCTTGAATACCATTTAGATTAATAAGATCTAGACATAAGTGCCAAAACATACAAAACCAAAGGATGGAAACTTTCTCTTTAAAAAGTAAAACATATAAATTTCCATCTAGAAAACAATTATGAACAATACTTAGCTTTACCAAAACATAAACAATTTTCTTTTGGTCAAGCTTTTGAGACTAATTTCCTTTTGGCAATTACTAGGGCAACTAACTTGTCCAACTGTTTGGTATTATAATTCCTCTTCTTATCACCCTTACCTTTCGGTTTAGACTAGGAATTTGAATTAAATCATATTGATCCTAGCCTTAGCTTTTAGGATGTCGTCCGTTACATAGAATTCACTAATCAATTTAGATAATATAAAAAGAATTTATTTTCAAAACAATCTGAATTGATCAAATGATTCTAACAAGGACTTGTGGATTACATCCACATGAGATTAACATTTAATCTCTACATCCAAGAATTCCAATTCATTTTAAAATAAAATATTTTCATAAAATGATATAGAATTGGAACTTCTTAAGCTTTTCTTAGCACTCAATATGATTTATACCAAGCATCTCATTTAGACTTAATATAAAATCTAAGTCTAGTACTAACTCTTGCATCTCATGCAGTAGCACAATTGAGATAGAAGCCAATATAACATATTAGCATTTCAATGGAGACTATGATCATATCATAAGCTATCTTCCATAAACGCATCATGTATAGGAAATTATGACAATGCTGAATCAAAACATGAATATTTACTTCAGCTCCTTTAAGCACCATGTCCAAAATTATTTCTTAGTTAATGTGATTCAACTAAAAAAGTAGCTAGAGGACAAAATTTATGACAACTTTATTTTGAGACCATGAACTTAAATACTAGGACATTATCATTTTGCATCCTTAACCATATAATATGGAACCCGAAAACATACTATACTAGGTGCAACGACAACCTAATCCCGCAATTAATATTCCTCAGCATAAAGTGAATACCAATCACTATGATTAGGCGAGAATTATTCTCTTTATTAATTCTATCATGGTAACTCTTACCAAACAAAAATAATTTTCCGCTCTTCCTTTGACCTCTAAGTAATAATAGCAAGAACTCAGCATAGAGGATGTTATCAAACTTAGTCTAGTGTACACCATTGTCTAGAATCATGTGTAGCCACATTTCATCCCTTTAACAGGCTTATTTTGTAGTACCATGATAAAAACACCCTTCGCATGGAATGCAAAGCTCGAAGCTAAGACAAGGTGTCTGATCAAACCACTATAAACCAGGAAATTCAATCTTGTAGTACCATGAAATAAACATCCTCCACATGGAACGCAAGGCTCAAGGCCAAGACGAGATGTTTACCCCACACCACTATGAACCAACAATGGAGGCCGTGAGATCCAACCCTTGTATCTCTCTCCCACTAGAAATTTTAAACAAGTGAAGTGTCTTGAAATCACTGTGATCTAATCACAATTTTAACCCTACACATCAAATGTGTTTAATTGCTTAAATTCAATGTGATGTAACTATGTCACGTCACAATAGCGTAACGAACATTCGCGCAATCACAAAGAAGTTTAACCTTGTAATCCGTAAAGTAAATACCCTCCGCATGGAATGCAAGACTCGAAGTCAAGACAAGGTATCTATTCACATTACAATAAACTTAACAAAAGGGTTATTTCATCACTCCCACTCATTATTTGGGTTTTTCTTCAAATAATTGTGATCCTATCACAACTAATAACCTTGCACTTAATTAAAGACTCTAATCTTATTAGAATCACTAACTAAAATAGAAGTCCTAAACTATTTAGGATTCCTAAAACACTAATGAATCAAAAATTAGTTATATAGAACTCTATCCTTACTAGGCAAAGTATTCTAATCTCATTAGAAACTATATAACTTTAATTAGAATTTTAATCTCATTAAAAACCTTTAATTAAAATAAATTAAGGACTATTAATCATAAAATGATTTAGTACCAAGAGTTCTATCTAACTAACATCTTTGATCTCATTAGGTCTATTAGTTAGAACCATGTGTAATCTAATCACACATTACCTTGCTCTTAAAAAACTTGAAAACACTTAGAAAAAATTCTGATTTTCTTTCTTTCGATCGATCGAATGTGCCTCTCGATCGATCGAAAAAGTTAAAATATTTGAACTTGACCTTCTGACTTGTTCGATTGATACTCGATTGCCTCTCGATCGATCGAAAAACAAATTCGATCGATCCACTTCTCAATCAAAAATCAATCTACTTAAAAAGTCTGATCACTGTTTCACTCGATCGATCGAAAGTGATTTTCGATCGATCGAAACTCGTGAAACTCGATTTTCCAGAAATTTTCTAAGGCAGTTTTCTAGGGTTTTTCTTGAACAAACAACTAACCGTTTTTGACATCTTCATTGTTTTCTTCCAAAAACACTTTTGACTTTATCAACGAAGATTTTCAAATCAAATATTAGGGTTTTCAATATCAAAATCAAGAATCATAATAATGCTAGAAACCTTGAAAACATAATCCTAATCTCATTAGAAATAAAATTCATAAACTAGCATTAACTTACTGTTTGATCATAAAAAAAAAAATAGAATGCAAGGCAAGCAACAATACTCGTTCAACATTCAAATCTTAATACATATAAACATGAACTGATATCATGGTTTGAACATCCACACATCAAGGACACAATTATGCAGAAAATTTTACTGCAGAAAATTAAATCATCAAGAAAACGTTTTTTTTTTCTTTTAATTCTAAAATTCAATCACATGTTATACAAGCATGATATTGAAAACCTAGCTCTGATACCATTGTTGGAGAAAAATCTGGTTTTTGTATCTCATACAAAAACACATGCAGCGGAAGCAACAATGACACGGATCTACTTCAATCATGAAAGATAAACATGTAACCATGAATTCTAGAATCAAAGAATAGAAAGCGTACCTTGGTGTAGTGAATTTCAAAACCAAACTTGAGAATACCTTTAATCTTTATCTCAATTCCACATGGTGCCCAAGATGTGTGGTCTCTCAATCAGTCTTTTGTACATAGATTCTCAAAGAAAAATCCTTCTCCTTCTCCTTGTGTAGAAAAACTGATTTCTTTTTCTTTTTATCTTACGTACGTTAAAACCATTCTCATAGTTTCTTTATTTAATAACACTTATTAAATAATGACTGATTTCTAATTGGGTTAGCCTTTTGGGCCTACCCAATTGGGCTTTAGTTTGTGGCTTGAGATGGGACCAAAGGGACCAATAAGACACTAGCTCCAATGAGCCTTGGGCTTTTCCGTCAACTCTTGACAAGTCCAAAGTTACTATTAATTATATTCAATACCACTATAAGAATATAATTGCACTCTAGGCCTTATCTATAAATTATATCCCAAGACTTTATTATACATTCAACCCCTTCATTAAAATATTCGTAGCAATACAAAGTCATTAATATTGACTGCCACTTTAAAGGTTACTACATCTTAATCCTTGAGTACCCGGTTTAATCCTTTATATTATTCATCATATATTTATGAAATCCAGTTCCATAAATATATACTTTAGTAACTCTTTACTAAAGTGGTTGGGCCCAACACTCTGAATAACCAAACCCATTAAATTTATCTCAAGGGAATATTTTATATCTCCGTTAAGAGATTATGAATTCCATCTTGAGAATATATGTTCCATCAACACTAAATGCAGCTGCCCAACATACTGAGGTTTTGACCATAACTTATAGATCTCACTCCTGATATATCAAAGCAACCTACATCTCATGATCAAGTCCATTATTCTCTCAGGATTTAAAGTTGATGTAAATAGAAGTCGTGAGATTTATTATTCAATTGATAGTCCTTAGGAGAATAATAAATCTCACAGCGGTCCAGTTCAATATGTCTTAACTCTTAAAACATATTAACATACCAACTAGAAGTCTCCACTTCCATGATCAAGACAAATCATCTTAGTTGATATGTTATAGTCTTCGCAGATGAAATGCCCAATTTCATCACCGACTACGAACTAAAATTCTGAGTTTACAAAGAACTTGTGATTTATATCTTTCTGTGACTTTTCACATAAATCACATACTATGCATCTCATGGACTAAAATAATATCCCATTAGTTCATAAATAGTCTCAAATAATTAAACAACTTAATTATTCATGACATGCCAATAAATTGGATTTTAGGGCACAAATCCTAACACTTCCTACAGTTTTGTGGGCTTATAGAGTAGCCAAGTCACAAGCTACAGGAGCTTCAGCCTCTTCCTCTTAGTGACTGAAGGTTTAGCTTTGGGAAGGAGCTTCAAAGTCAAATTATCCTAAAAAATAGGTAGGACATCCACTTGTTGGGCACCACTTTCCCTAAAATTCCTTACACGTTCTCTAATGTCAAACCATCATGACTTAAACCTGGGTGATGGCAGTCCAGTTCTGGTGGGGGAATTAAAGGGGATTTCAGGGCTTGATACCAATATCTTGATGAGATTCTCTCTTTTAAAAGCTGAAGAGGCCACTACAGTGAGTAAAGCTAAGGTAGAGAGATGTCCCAGTATGACTTGGTCAAAACAAAATTGGCGGGTAAACCTTTAGGGATTATACGTTTAAGTTTTGTACTCATCTTGAAAGAATGCCTAAAGATGAGAGGGAAAAGCATAAGCAAAAAAATAAAGTTCTTCCTCAGACTAGGGGGTGCCTCTATAACGAGAAGCAGAAATGCTTTCTAGGGAATTGAATAGTGGACGAAATCCACCCTCTAGGGCAGAGTAAAGTCTAGCTGTCCAATCAGTAGGGTCATCTAGCACCTTGCTAAGAAAACTATTTGAAGACACTACCATCTTGTTCCAATGCCAAAAGTGTGGCAGACCTTGGGGTGATAGCAAACTGGTTTAGTAAGAGCTTAACACCTTTGGGACAGGGGCATAATTCCTTAAGTGCTCCCACAACCATATTTGTAAAAAAGCAACGGGTACAAAGGTTTCTACTTGAAATCTACCCCATGAACGTTGCAAGTCAAGGGTGAAGTGATCTAAATAAGAATACAAAGTTCCTAAAAAATAAGGAGCAAGGGGAAAGGATTGTCCTTTGGCTAGTTTAACGATTAGAGGGAAATGTCTGCTTAGAATAACCCTCAAACAAATGGCAGGAAAGTAAAAAGGCAATAAAGGTTTAGAGTTCATAAGAGCTAAAGTTACCTTCTCTAACAACAAAGTTGGTGCCTTCTTTTAGGGAGACTCCATTGGTTTCCTCATCCATGCCATCAACATATTCTCTTCAGAAGTACCTAATCCATCCCTAGAAGTTAGCCCTGGAGCCCTTGTCTCCACCAATACTAGTACCCTTTGGTACTTCTTTGCTAGGGGCTTTCCCCTTCTTGCTGCCTTCAAGACTAGTTTCATTAGAGTTTTCTTCACTACATCTTTAAGGAACTTTACAGCGTTAGACTCATCAGGAGATAAAGGAATGTTGACTACTTCACCATCTTCGAATAGGGGAAGTCTCAATATTTCATAAACATCTTCTAAAGATGGAGAGATTTCTTGACACCTTATGAAGAAGGTGTGAGTAGTAGGATTCCATTGATACAAGAGAGAAAGAAGACTCTCACCATCCTTGCTAATCTCCAAATTAGAGAACATAAGAATGGTGTTCACAAGTTTCACTCTCTGTAAGATGCCCATGAAAGGGGGATAAGCCAACATCCTTCGACACCAACTTCCAACCTCTGGAAACAGAAGTGCGAGATTTGAAAACCACATCTACAGTGGGAGTAAAGTCCCCTCTACAAGTGCTAAACCTAGGGATATGCTTTAATTCCCCACAAGCCGTGTAGGGAAGGTCTCCAGAACAAGGGGTTGAATCTCAATCGAGATTTCTATCAAATAGATAATCTTCAAAGAAGGGAGAGATGATCCACTGTTCCTCTATGGAAGGATTTTCATCTCCTCCTATAAGGGGTTTGTTACTTTTCAAAGACGTAGGTTCTGAAAACTTGGCAGAACTAGTTCTTAAGCCACATTTTACACCCATGATTTGGTGTTCGTAAAGAATTCTGGGTTTCAAGCTGAAGAAGAAGAAGATAAGGGGGGAAAAGAGAGAAATAAGGAAGGGAAATATCTTTCTTTTCCTTTTATACTTTGACGAGGTAATATTTTCCTTCCAAACAAGGCTGGTTCAAAAGTGAGATGTCTTTTCAAAATTAACACATGTCAGTATAGGGAAAAAATTGAATTTCTGACAAGAAATGACAGTTGATGGTGCTAAAATCAAGGAAACCACCTTCACAAACAAAGTGCAAAGGCATGACCCTTCACCAACAAGTTCAATTTAATTTTGCTGCATTTCACATTTTGTTAACTAACATGTTTACCCTTTTTATGTTTTGTGTAGGAATTTTATATGTGATAAAATAAATATAAAACCTAACATAAGTGAAAACAGTAAACAAGTAATAAACTTTCTCTTTCTTTCATATATTTTTGTGTTAAAAGTTTTTTACAAAATTGGAAAGAAGGATTTACATGATTTGGCCTTTATGGCTTATTACCTCTTTCCTGAATATAAAAACACAAAATTATAACAAAATAAAGAAAGTTAAAGTTTTTACAACTTAAGCCAATAAATGGCTAACCCAAAAAAATACAATAAAAAAAAAAAAAAATTGCAGCTTTGTTGGCGGGCAACTCAAGGAGACCATGGCGCATAGGCATCCGAGTCATCCCAGAGTCCTCTTGGGGATAATCTAGAGCCTGATACACCATCTCATCTTCCTCGCCTTTAGTAATACTCCAACCAGTATGCAGAATCATTAGTAATACTCCAGCCAAGAAGAAAATTGAGTGAACCAAGAAGCTTGAAAGCGATAAGGATGCTTTTCTCTAGAAAATGGATAGTTTGAAAGACAGATTTGATATGGTTTATTTTTTAAATAAGCATGTCTAACTTCATCACTAATATTGGCTAGATAGTTAAATATTTCAGTGTGCTCTCCTAGATCTCGTTTTAAAATTCTAACATCAACTTCATTAGAAATAAGTGGTGAAAATTTTATATGAGTTTCTTCAAGTTCCACTTCCACCACTGACGGTCTAGAAGGATGTTTTTCAGGATCAATCATTGGAGATTTGGAAGGACGCTCATTGGAAGTTGATGCTTCGACATTAGAACAAAAAGTGTACTATTTTCTAAATTACAGTCTTCATTTTTTTTTTAAGAATGAGTCAATAGTCCTAAACTTGCCCATGACCTAGATTTGTCAAATTAAATTATCACTCATTAAATAAAATGACCGAGATTTAAAAAAATATACTAATAAAATACTAATAGTCCAAAGATTGCTAAATAAAAAACAAACAAACATTCAAATGTCAATACATAAAATATATATATATATATATATATAATAAACAACAACTAAATACATGTGTATATATTGTTTATAATATATTGATTTTTATAATAATATATAATATATTATAAGGAATTTAAAAAAGAAAGCAATGAAATGAAAAATAAAAATACCTAGAAAGTGTTAAAAACTTATGGGTCAGCTGGTCTTAGGGTCATAGATAGCGCACTGCACACTGTACAAGCACGGAAGCTTCACAAATTGAGTCACAAATTGAGGGTCCCACGGCAATGAGTCACTAACAAAGGGACAAAATTGAGTCACTCTTTCTTGTCTAAATTGAACACATACTCACATAGTACACTACACTACTACAAAACTTTTACTTTTAAACAAAGGGATGAAAAGCAAAGAACTAAAATCTGAAAAGATAAAAAAGGAAAGAAGAAGAAGGCAAAGGTAGTGGTGAGAAGAAGGCAAAGAGAAAGAATTGAAAGTCTGAAAGAAGAAAAAGAAGAAGAATGCAAAGGCCAAGTCCTCAACAGAGACAGAGGGAGCAAAGGAGAGAGATTCACCTGTGTAAGAGAGATTGTTTTTGCATGACCGCAACTGTGTATGTGTGGCCATGTGGGAGAGACAAAGTTTCAGACTTTTCAATTTTTCTACTGTGTACATGTAAGCCCTAGATGTGTTGGGAAGAAAATTAGAATTTTTCCCTTTTATTTGTTGAGGTAATTCTTAAAATACCTATATGTTCATTTTAAAGATGCTGAATGTGTAATTATTGTAATTTTTTGACATGTATTTGTGGATTGTATTTTATTTAAATGAAAATTGTGTTTATTTTTTATATCTTCTTATATATATATATTTATATATTATCTGGTATGTGGGCTAAAATGATAAGGCTATTTAAGAATTTTCAAATTGTTTAGGATATTTCCAAAAATTTTTAAAAATAAATAAATTTTTTTCAAATATTTTGGGGGGCCAAGGCCCCCCTCAGTCCTCAAATGGCTTTGCCACTAGAGTTACTCTTATGAGATCTATGAGGTTTCTGTAACCTTCTAACTCCACAAGTGTCTACCAGAATGAGATCTATAATCAAGAACTGGTGGAATCAAGTTGTTGCTACAAGAGCAACACATGCTGATGATCTAAACCTTTGAGGGGGATCTCAAAGTCATAAGTGTGGGAGCTTGTGTTCAGCAAATCTATGATAGAAGAGTTTGTGGAGTTGAAGTTGCACATGGTCGTGTTAGTAAGTTCTACTAGAGGTAGCATTAGATTTAGGCATTATATCTTTTGTAAACTTCCATTCTATCATAGTGAATTTGTTTAACTTGAGGATAGCTAGGTTAAATCCTTCCCAGGTTTTTACCTTAGAACGGTTAGTTTCATTGGTTTTCTTGGGTAATCATATCATTGTGTTATTTACTTTTTAGCTATGCATGATATGATTTATTACTGTTTAACCTAGATCTCATAATTAACCTAAGTAACTAATTGGCTAATTCACTAGGTTTAAACAATTTGTTTTAAGGGGTCTAAACAAAGAAACATCTTCATTTTTTTTATGAATTATTGTTCTCAAATATCAAAAACACTCACTATTTAGCCAACCCCGCCTAAATTTTAATTGCACTGTTCTTCGAATTTGACCACCTAACACAACGGGGAGTCGCCACATAGTTTTTACAATGATCTGGGAACCATATATTTAGCATCCTTTCTAGTAAGGACCATTGATCTTACTACCAAATATATGAGTTTGGAGTTAAGGTACGGTCTAGGGAAGGTGTTAAACACCCAAAACCCCCTAACCCTAAGGTTGGCTTCCTTATGTTGTGTCTTATGTCTTAATCTCATTAAAGGCACATTCAATATTGTCATTCTAAACTCACACACACACTAACATACATCTAACAATCAACATGACATCAATCATCCCAAAAACCCTAGTCATTCATCTATCATGGTATCTCATCACTTCACAAACCCTAGCATTCATCTAGTACGACCAACACATCATCTTAAACTAGGCAGTAACAAAACAAGGCAGAAAGATAGGCATGGCAAACGAATTAGATCATCACATGTATTCCAAAACTTTAGACATGAAATCAAGCATCAAGCAAACATATTACATTATAAAAAAGCATGTTCATACTAATGCATGACTACCTCACTTACCTTGCTGCATCTCAGCACTTATGGCATTAATGGATGGACATGTAAATGAATAGCATGGTATTAAAGCAAGAAATTGAAAACAATACCTATTCTAACACGCAATGACAAACAAACATGTGAACAGAGAAACAGAGACTTAAAAGCATAAAAAAGGAGCAAAATAGAGACATATTATGTAAAGTAAAAGAAGAAATAGAAGCAGGGAACTTGAATTAAGGTTTTTGGGCACGAGTATGCGTGCGCAGGCATAAGCCTGCGTATGTAGGCCAATTTTATGCATATGAATACTTTGAGCCCGCGTACGCATGCAAGAAACATGTGCACGTAGACACGCCCTAAAGAACTCTAACCCAAAAAACAAGAATACAGAAACAAAGCAAAACAATTCTAACAACCTAGCATGCTTAAAAATGTAAACAAAACCTAAACCTAATCTAAACAAACATTACAAAGCGTAAAAAAAGCATAAGAAAAGATTAAAACAATAAAAAGGAAGAAATGAAAAGAAAAGTTTAGAACTTAATACCTTAAACAAGAAGCATTTCAAACTAGATTTTGACCGCTCCCCTTAGTGAAATCTATTCACAAATCAATAAAAAAGTGATTAATAATCTTAAAATTCGAAGATCAAGATCAGAATCTAGTCTCAATCAAAAATAAAATTGACTTGGGGATGTTTTGTAAAAAAAAAAAACTCCCTTTTTGATTCACTATTTCTAGTGAATCGTAGGTTTTCTCTTTGGATTTTCTCCACCCCCCCTTGAAATATACCATGTAAGGCTATTTATATTGTGAAAATGGGGGTTTGGAATGGCTCCTAAATGATGTGGGATTCATTTCAAATCTCATTTTAAATGCAGAAGACTTGCCTTTCATAAGTTTTGAAACCCTACCTGTGTGCGCAGGCTCATGCTTGTGTATGCAGGTTTTAAGGCTACATACACAGGTCGAGGGTTTTCTTTGGTCTTTAGTTTTCAAAAATAGATTTATTTACTCATTAAAAGTTGTATTTTCCATTTTTACACAACTCAAGTCAATTTGTAATCTAATTAAGCCCTAAACCAACCTTGGGCTTTAGAATTTCCGCATTATTGGGGAACGGGGGCCTGAGTCGTAAGGGGTGCAAAATGTGATGTCTACACCACCAATCTTGATCATGTCCCACCAAAAATAACCCTTCACAATATCTTTCAAATTCACAACTCTGGATTTTTAATCTAAGCCTTGAAATCTAGTTCTCGTATGTTATAAACCCAAACTCTGAGCAACCCTGATCAAGACCATTCCTTCAATCTAAGCACTTGATTTTAATTGTATCTATGCAGGAATTAACCCTTCATCACAACCTTTAAATAAACTAGTTCGATTCCCAATCTAAAAATCGACACTAAGTTCCTCCATGCCATGCACTTGAGATCAAAGAAATCCTAATCGGGCTTTTCTCTTAACTTGATCAATCAATTGAGGTTAAATTTCAAAAACTAACATATTTTACTGTGAACCCAAAGAAGCCTTAGTCATGAATTTTCTCATAATCTGACCATATGATTAACCTCAAACGTCACTAGTGCCAACATTTTCCTCTAGCCTTTAAACTATATGATTATGATATTGATCAAATATCGGTGCTTGATGATCACATGCCATGTACTTGCACCACAAGAGACCCCAATCAGGCTCGTTCTCACAATCTAATCATCTGATCAAGCCCCCAATACTCTAAGACTCGAGCCCCTGTACCAAACAACCCCCCATCTCCACCCCTCCCCCCCCCCCAAAATTTCAGCTACTTCATTACTCCAATCTGAACACTAGACTCCCTTACTTTTTATTTAGAATCAGACATTTAAAACCACTAAATTCAATACCAAAGCCCATATACCAATCCCCTCCCCCCCCCCCCCCCCCCCATTCGTTTAGAAAAAATTTCAACTACTCTGTTATTCCAATTTGACCACTAGATTCCCTCATTATATCACCCACAAAAACCTCCCTTATAAAATTCATATCTATTAGTTGATTTTCCAATTAAACACTCAACAGTCGAAAAATAATAAACCCTAGTCAAAATTAGGGTTTTCTCAAAAGCTAGTCAAACAATCTTGTGTAACTTAATTTACTATGGTTAGTGTTAGGTTTTATTTATGTTGGCAATATATGAGAAAAATATATTTTGTGAGTGCCTTTAGAAGTTTATTTTTACAATCAAAACTACTACAAAGTTTTGTAATTTAGAGTATGAATCTGCAAACTTTGATTCATGTTGGACTAATCGAAATTAAAATTTCGATTGATTGAAAATCATAGATCAGACTACTTTGGTTCCGTGCCACTTATTGTACAAAATAAAAGAGGTTATATAGGACATGTAAAACAAAGAGAGAGAAGTTCCTCCTATGCCTATTAATTATTTTGTACCTGGGGCTTTTGTACCCAAAACTCTCTCATACCTTTTATTGGTAATATTCTTTTAAGAAAATCAAGATCTAGTGTTATAGGAGTTGCTGCTTCAAACTAGTCATCAAGTGTGTTGGAATTAAACCATTAACTCCAATCTTGGAGTCATGGATTCGAGGTCTATGTTGGAACAAAACTTCAAGGGTGGTTTTGGAGTCATGAACTAGAGGTTCATAGTTAGAACACATCCATATCAGAGATATTGTGGATCTCAAAGTTTAGTTTAGTAATTGTAGTTAAGTTTACGAAGAATAGGTTTATTCAGTCTGTGAAATTTTATTTGATAGTGGATTTGTTCATCTCGAGATTGGTCTCCTTTAGTTTTTATTGTGAAACTAGATTGTTTCATTTGTTTTTCTAGGTCATCTTGTGTTATATTTATATTCTGTTGTGTATGATATAGATGTTTATTTAATTAACCTAAGGCTTTCATAATAGATCTAATAATCAACTAAGCCTTAAAATTTTGTTAATTACTGTTTTGATAGGAGTTTGAAACAAATAGTTAGCTCCAAATGAACAAATTTTATTTAAAAAATCACAAAAAATAAAGAGCGCAAGTAAACCATAGTCAAACTTTTTGACCCCAAAAATGCCAAAACCAACACCCGAAATGCCTAACCACTAAACGATCATGTACAAGTCATAAGCTTTCCAACAGTATATGGCATGCAATAATCAGAATCCAATAATACCTCGAATAACACGTACGCCTTGACAAACCAACACGAATTCACAACGCCTAAACTTTCAGGAGCCATAACTTTTGACACTAAACTCTAATTCTTGAAAAATTGCTATCATTAGAAATAAGCTCTCTGAAGGTGCTTAATTTGTCAAATTTTGAGTTCCAAAAGACCAACTAGGTTGATGGCACCTAATCATAAACATAACTCACTTTTACACGAGGAGTCCTTTCTCCCTTCTTGTAGGCTGTAGGAGTGAATAATTTTCTTGACTGACTCTTTCAAATTCTGTATGTCTTTTATCACATGCTTGATGTTAGCTAAAAGCCCTAAAAGAATGATGAAATTATTGACAGCGGATCCAACTATATTTTCTTTTCCTTTTTTTTTTTTTTTGCCAAGTAATTTAACTATATATATATATATATATATTTTTTTTTTTTTGGTGAATTGGAAATTACATAAAACTAAACAAAAGACAAAGTCTCAGGGCAAAGCCTGTTAACATACAAACCGGATTTATCAAAGTCTAAATTAGATTGAAGTTCCTGAGGGGAATCTTCATACAAACAAAAGTCTACATGCTGCTGCACTCCCATACGAGCAACCTTGTCTGCGCACCGGTTCGCCTCTCTGTAACAGTGCCTAACTCTGAGCTGAGGAACTTGGATCATCAGCTGCCTACAGTCATCAAGGATGGCAGATATAGCATTGTTAGACTGGTTCGGATTGATAAGCACCTCAAAGATACTTTTGGCGTCCAACTCTAACACTACAGCAGGGAAGTTTCTCTGCAAACAGAGAGAAAGTCCCTCCCTTACAGCCCATAATTCTACCACAAAGCTCATGGTAGTCCCGATTTTCTTGGAGAATCCACACACCCAAATTCCATTATCATCACGAAGAATCCCACCACACCCTGCTGGTCCTGGATTCCCTGAAGACGACCCATCAGTATTAAGCTTTATCCACCCTCTATTAGGTCTCTCCCAGCGAATTCCTTTGAGGACCCGTCTGTGAACAGTCACCACATTAATGCCATAGTGAATGAATTCTCGAGCTTTTTGGATAATCTCAACGTGTGCGTTGGGAGACACCGGTTTCTTTTGGAACAAAACCAGATTCCTTATTTGCCATAAAATCCAAATGGCAAAATTTAACTATATTTTCACTTCACATAAGAATGGTTCACATTTCAATCTGATACATGAATGTATATCTATGTGACATAGAGTTGTATTGTAAACAAAATAATATGTGAAAGAAGATTAATCCATCAGCATTTATTAATCCACTAGAGAAGAAAATTGACAAAATGTCTATGTTTATTGATAATAATTTGATTTACCTCTAACAACTACAAAATATATAAATACTAAGAAAAAAGTCCAAAACCCTAATTCACACTAATTACACGATTAGGTGACAAAATATCGAAATTTACCAAAAATGACAAAATTAAGTTTAATATAGAATCATAAACTACTGACCTTAAGGGCTGTCCCAAAACAAGCGAGGTCTTATTCTAGCTTTGGAGCAAAATGTTATTAAGGAAATAAAAATTACTATAAACGGCAAAAATGCGGTTTCCATTGCCTAAATGAAGGAATTCACCTTTTTCAGGGGTATCTCATAGCAAAGCGACAACTATTGTTTAGAATGTTTGTTAGGTTCTAAAGATTTAGGATTTTATGTATTTAGAACTCTAATTTGTATTGTTGGTAAACCATGATCAAAACAGGTTGTTTAGTCTTGTTTAGGCTTGCTCAAAGTTGGGTATTTCATGTAAAGTTGGAATCGAGAGGCTGCAGATGCATTGGTGCATTTCGGCCTGGCTCGATCGATCGAAAGAAAGGCTCGATCGATCGAATCTTGGGCAAAATATTTTTCTACAAAATTTTCCAGCTCAGCCCTAACTCATTAAACGTTTTGGGTTTTCTGTTTTTACCCTAGGTATATAAAGAAAAACCCTAGCCATGTTTTTAGAGTTGCTCTAGTTGAGTTGTTGCTCATACTTTGCTGTTTTGTGTAAATCTCTTGTGAGATCTAGAGGAGCTTTCCTTTACAAAAAGCTTAGGGTTTTCAAGGTAGAGATTACTTCAACATCTTGATGATCAACTCGATTGCTACCATTAAAGCTTAAAGAATATCAGGTGTGGGTGCTTGTAACTGATTAGAGAATTCAAGAAAGAAGGAGTCCGTGGATTCGGAGCTTGCACATGGTCGTGTTAGTAAGTTCTACTGGTCTGTAGCATTAGGAAGTCAAGTGGGGAGCTTGTAAGTCCTTTTGTATGAATTTCGATTCTTTCGCATAATGGATTCAGGTTTACCTTGAGGATAGCTAGGTCAAATCCTCCCTAGGTTTTTACCGTGTGGTTTCCGGGGTGATCATATCATTGTGTCTTTTATATTTCCGCTGCTTTATACTTTTGATATGATTGTATGTTTGTGATAACCTAGAATTGCTTAAATTGACTAAGTTAATCACTTGGCTAATTAATTAGGTTAATCTGGTTGTTTTAAGGGATCTAAAACCGTTTAAGTAGTATCAGAGCGGGTAGCTCTCTTGTTAGAGATTTTTTGATCTCTGAGCTGATCCTTGACCCCTGTTGTCATGGAGCATGGACACTCTCTTGTTATTCCTCCTCACTTTGATGGGAATAACTATCCTTATTAGAAAGTAAGGATGAAAGCATTCCTAAAATCTATTAATGAGAGGGTTTGGAATTCCGTTGAATACGGATGGCAGAAGCCCACTACTCTTGTGAGTGAGTGGAAAACTTCTGAAAAAGAAGCAGCAGGCTTCAATAGCAAAGTTATGAATGCCATCTTCAATGTTGTTTCTATGAAGGAATTTAAGAGAATCTCTAATGTTAAGTTTGCTCACACTGCTTGGAAAATCCTCCAAACTGTGCATGAAGGCACAAAGGCAGTTGAGATTAATAAACTGCAGCAATTGACTTCTAGATTTGAAAGCATTAGAATGTCTGATGATGAATCTTTTGATGAATTCTATGCTAAATTAAATGATATTGTTAATTCTGCTTTTAATTTGGGTGAAATCTATGATCAACCTAAAATTGTTAGGAAGATACTTAGATCTTTAACTGAAAACTTTAGACCCAAAGTGACTGCCATTACTAAAAGTAAGGATGTGGACACCATCCCTGTTGATGAGCTTGTAAGATCTCTTCAGTCCTATGAGTCTAACGTACCCAAAGTGAACAAATCCAAATCAATGGCTCTTAAGTCAGTTGATGATGTTGATGTTGGTGGATTTAATGATGAGCTCTCTGGTACAGAGATTGCATACCTTGCCAAGAACTTTAGAAACTTTCTTAGGAATAACAATAGAAAGGCAAGAGGTACAAACACTGTTGAACCTAGAAACTTTAGGAAGAATGATCCCACTAAGGTTAATAATTTCGAAAAACCTAGAGAAAAAGTTGGTCAATCTTCAAACAATCCTTTGGGTGCTCAGTGTTTTGGATGTCAAGGGTATGGTCATGTGAAATCTGAATGTCCTACATTCTTAAGATCTAAGGGTAAAGTTATGGCTGTAACTCTTAGTGATAATGAGGTTTTTGATGATGAGTCTGGATGTGACGAGGATGAAAACTTCATTGCTTTCACTGCTACTGCTGTAGTAAATGAAAGTATATTTGTTGAAGATAACCCTTTTGATGGGGAACTCTCTGAGGATGCAGATCTTCAAGAGGCCTACAATAAACTTTGTAAAATTGTTGCAAAGGATGCTATGAATGTTGAACTTGGCCTGAAGAAAATTGAATCTCTTGAGCTTGAAAAGAAGAATTTGCTTGTTAATTTGTTTAATGCTAATGATCTTTTAAATAATGTTAAATCTGAGAACATGCTCTTGCTTGATAAAGTTAAAACTTTGGAACATGATTTATCTGTTGTTAGATCTGCTAATTCTAAACTTGATCAAATGTTGAATGTTCAAAAGTATCCTTCTGATAAATCTGGTTTAGAATATGTTGAAAGCAATTTTGATTCTGCACCACATTCCACAAACTTTGTTTCTTCATCTTCTTCTGAACCTCCTGTGAGTGAGGTAGTTAAACCCATAGAAGTTTCACCACCTAGGAAAATTAGGGTTGATCTAGGAGAGTCTAAACCTAAGGATTCTACCCTTTCTAAGGACAAGATACATGGTAAACCTGCTTGGATTTGTCACTATTATGGAAAGTCTGGACACATTCATCCTAAATGTTACAAATTTCAAGCTGCTAAGAGAGCAAATAAACCAAAGGTGTCTGTGCCTCAAGCACAAGATCCTATGACACTCATTGGTGAATTGGTAAAGGCGTTGAACCTTTATTCCAATCCTGGAGTTGGAAATCATGTGAATGTGAATAAGAACTCCAATGCTCATGGTGCATCTAAAAGGTTTTGGATGCAAAAGACTCGATCTAATTGAGTCTTTCTGACATGGTCCTTGTGCTTCATTGCTCATTCCTTTGTGACTATTATTCTTTGGTTTTTTGTGTTTTTGTTCTAGGACTTGCATTGCATTACATTCATGCATTTCATTCTAGAATTTATTTGTTTTCTCTTTAAAAAGAAAGAGAGAGAGAGAGAGAGAGAGAAAAGCAAAATATGTTATGGCACTATGTTTCTTGGTTTTTGAAAACAAGGTTGGTCAATTTATTTACACATAACATGTTTTATGTACCTTGTTTAGCGTTGATAAGCTTATTTATTGCACTTGACTAGTTGAAACTTTGTAGTGCATGTTGTGTGGGAAAGATGTTTATGGTTTTTGATCATTTTATCTTGATCTTGAAGTCACATGTTATTTGACTTTCGAACTTGATCCTTTTAAGAAAGACATAAGTAACCATCTCACCACTGCTCACTAACCAATCATGAACAACTTAGTGCATACCATAAGATTCTACGCTCGAGAAAGTGTAGCACATGTACAAAAAGAACATAAGGTGATGCCTTGGCTTAATTGTTTAATGCTTAAAATTGGTGTATACTATTAGGCTTGATGCCATCTCACATAATTAAAATTGGTGTGTACTATTAGGCTTGATGCCATCTCACAAAACTATGAGACAAAAATTCAAGAAACTTACATGATTGCAAGCTTATGTTCTAGGAGATGTGGGAGTTATATGATGTAACTCTTTAGGTGATAGTCTCTTTTAAATTCTGTGTGATGAATTTTGTAGATTTTGTGATTGATTTCTATTCACATATCACCTCACATATATCTCAAGCTTTTGCTAGTTTGCACACACTACACAAGTTACTCTTTGTTAAACACTGTACATGTTATTGTATGTGTTTTTGGTCTGACCAACCAAGTTTGAAAATACCTTGAGTATTATGCAAAACATTTTTTTTGCTTGTGAATTTAAAGGAAGAACTGGCTGAAACTTTCCTTGGAGAATCTAGGATTACAAATTTGGGTTTTTGAAAAAGCATTCCATTTCATCTCATACTCATGCATTGTGTTTCATTGATTTTAATGCTTTGAGGAGTTATTTTCAAAAATTAGTTTGAGTTTTTCAAAACTGTAATTTTTCTCAAAATACTGTGATCCGCTGTTTGTTTCGATCGATCCATTCTATTTTTCGATCGATCGAAAATATTTAAAATTCCTTTTAAAACTTTCGGAGTGATTCGATCGATCAAAAGTAATTTTCGATCAATCAAAAGTCATGAATCAAGTTTTTAAACAATACTCTTTGACTGTTTCAACTTCTTTTTCAAAAGTTTTTTTCAAACTTTCTTTTCTCTCTCCGACTAGGCAAGGATCTACAGCGATTTTTTTTGTCGTTTTCCTCCAAAATTTTTGCAAGATTTCTCTTTCCTCAAGCCGGTAAGTCTCTTTTGCCCCTCATTTTTTAGTTTATTTGCATTTTTCATGCATTTTTCCTCATATTTTTGGACCTCTCTCTTTTCGGGATTTTTGATGTTTCAAGCCAAATTTTGTGAAATTGATCAATGGGTTTTTATGGGAACAAGCTATAAACATGTTCTTGATAGTTTAATTTGATCAATTTTGGGTTTTGTGGAAAATTGAAATTTCTAGGGTTTATAATTTTTCTGAATTGGGGATTTTGTTCAATTAGGTTGAAATTAATGAAATTGGCTTGTTGATTGGATGCAATTAGGCATTATAATCTATGTATTGTATTTTGTAATGCCTAATTCATCAATGTGCTTCAAAATTTTTCAAGTGGTTTTCAAATTTTGGGGGTTTTTGGTTAGAAACTTTATGCTCGAGCCAATTTTGTGTAATTAAACTTAAAATTGAACTTTGTTTACTGCATTAGTACATGCATCATGACATTTTAACTGTTCATGCATCATATAGTTTTTTTTTTTTATATATTGTTTTGGTACTAACTTGCAGTCTGCCCTTAGTTTTTATTGTTTCTCTTTTGGTTTTCTCTTATGCCTAGGAAAACTAGGGCTCGTAGGTCTGTCCCTTCACCTACTCCTTCCCCTCCATCCTTTGACCGTGAGAAATTTCCTCGTGAGAAAAACCAGGAAATCTTTGAGAAGCTGAACCTTAGGCGTAAGATATAGTCTAAGCGGTCTGTCATTCTAAATGAGTTGGATCCTGCCATTAGGGAAAACTTAGAGTGTAGGGGCTGGCTACCCTTGGTGGATATTTCTGATCCTCCTCCACCTGCTACCTTGATTCGAGAGTTCTACTTGAACATCTCGATCCGCGTCTATGATTCCAACACTTTAGTCAAGAGTTGGATACGAGGCATAGAGTACACCATTACTCCTACAGTAGTGGCTGATGCTCTAGGGGTACCCTTGGTCTAGCACCCTGTCTACCCTTATGATGAGTCTCCAGTTTTAAGTGATGTCATATCTTACATCATTGGGTCATCTATCCAGTGGGGTTCTGATCTTAGGATCACCACGGTTGAACTTTCTGAGCTACACTATCTTTTCTTTTGGATAGCGTGTCACTGTTTTTGGCCCATTTCTCATCTGCACACCATTCCTCTCGAGAGGTGTGTATTTTTGTACACTCTAGTTACTGATGCTATTATCAGTTTTCCCCATTTGTTCCTTCGTTCTTTGAACGAAACGTGTAGGAGTTCGTCTTCTTCTTATGCCCTTGTTTATCCTATTTTTATCCATAGGATTCTTCTTTATCTTGATCTTAGTGGTTTCCCTTCCTCTGAGCCTATGCATGTCATTGGTCCTATAGGTGCGTCTTTTCTTAGACAAAGGGCTGCTCACCTTCGAGCTGGCTCTAAACACCCTAGGTCTATACCTTCTGGGTCCGCACCTCCTACCTCTTCTTCTACAGGTCCTACTGGTAAGGATGTTCCTGATCCTGATGATGTTGCTGTTGTTGCTGCTGTTCCCCCACCTCCATCGGATGACTTTGATATCCGTTGTACTTTGGAGATTGTCATGACCATTCAGGCGGCTCATAGTTATATTTTGGTGGACTTTCTTGACGAGATACATGCATTGTGAGCTGATCTGGCACATCTTCGTTCACCCTCACCACCTCCTTTTGATGATGGATTGTGATTTCCCTTTGGCATTCTGTCACAAAAATGGGGAATAGAGTTTGTAGAGGAGTTTTGTAGTTAGGGAGAGTTTTTTGTTTTGAGGAGCTAGTGGAGCTGTTAGATTGTATTTAGGCGCTTCACCTTGTATATCATTTTTTTGGGGATATTCATGTTAGAGGGAGTAACATTGATTGATATACATGTTTTCTTTTTTATTCTTGTTTCTTTGGATTCACTGTTTATTGATTTATATTCTATGAGTTATTCATTTGATATATGTCTTTTTTGTGTGTTATGTGAATCATACAGGAATGTTATACCTGTTTATATACTATTTTCTGTCACATATGTGTTTATGTGTTTGTTGAGTATTTCAGGAATAAACAGGTTGATTCAATTAAGCTGCAATCTACACTTGCAACTAATGGATAGTAGTTAGGATTGAATTTTGGTTTTATGAGCATTATTTTTGTAAAGGGCTTTTTAATTGTAAACTTTTAGCTTAGTGTTTGTGTTTTGTCACGGATTGCCAAAGGGGGAGTTTGTTAGGTTCTAAAAATTTAGGATTTTATGTATTTAGAACTCTAATTTGTATTGTTGGCAAACCATGATCAAAACAGGTTGTTTAATCTTGTTTAGGCTTGCTCAAAGTTGGGTCTTTCATGTAAAGTTGGAATCGAGAGGCTGCAGATGTATTGGTGCATTTCGGCCTGGCTTGATCAATCGAAAGAAAGACTCGATCGATCGAATCTCGAGCAGAATGTTTTTCTGTAGAATTTTCCAACTCAGCCCTAACTCATTAAACGTTTTGGGTCTTCTGTTTTTACCCTAGGTATATAAAGAAAAACCCTAGCCACGTTTTTAGAGTTACTCCTGTTGAGTTGTTGCTCATACTTTGCTGTTTTGTGTAAATCTCTTGTGAGATCTAGAGGAGCTTTCCTTTACACAAAGCTTAGGGTTTTCAAGGTAGAGATTACTTCAACATCTTAATGATCAACTTGGTTGCTACCATTGAAGCTTAAAGAATATCAAGCGTGGGTGCTTACAACTGATTAGAGAATCCAAGAAAGAAAGAGTCTGTGGATTCGGAGCTTGCACATGGTCGTATCAGTAAGTTCTACTGGTGGGTAGCATTAGGAAGTTAAGTGGAGAGCTTGTAAGTCCTTTTGTATGAACTTTGATTCTTTTGCATAATGGATTCAGGTTTACCTTGAGAATAGTTAGGTCAAATCCTCCTCAGGTTTTTATCGTGCGGTTTCCTGGGTGATCATATCATTGTGTCTTTTATATTTCTGCTGCTTTATACTTTTGATATGATTGTATGTTTGTGATAACCTAGAATTGCTTAAATTGACTAAGTTAATCACTTGGCTAATTAACTAGGTTAATCTGGTTATTTTAAGGGGTCTAAAACCGTTCAATGTTATTTCACTTCAGCCAGCCAAATTTCATGCGATTCCGACTCCGAGACCCATGATTTCTACTAGTGCCTTTTTACCTTGCACGATGATTTTAGACACGCGTGAAAGTCTAGAGAGTCTATGACGGTTTGTTCTGCATCATGTTCCATAGAATGATGCCAAGGATCTGGTCCACCTGGACTAACTCGGTTAGACTCATACATTTGTCTCTTTTCTGACATCTTCAACTCCAATCCCATGTTGACAATAGCTTTAACACCTACGAGAATTGGCTGCAATGATTTGTTTGGAATATTCCATGCCTCAACAATTGGATTGAAAGGACGAGCTTCAGACCTTCTTGTAAACGTGAGTAAGGCCAAAATTATAAGGCAAACCCAAAATATCAACTTAGTCATTTTCCTCTCCATATTCTGCAATAGCTGTTGAGGTTTTAAGTTCTAAAGAAAGAGTTCTGCAGTAAGTTGTATATATAGATAAGTTATTCGTAATAATGTTAACTTTATATTTTAATATTATAAGCACCTGATGAAGTATCAATCCAATTCTTTTCTTCTTATGTTGAGTGTCTGTTATCTAATTGCACAAGGCACGTACACCTTGCCTTGTATATTAGTAAAAATAAAAACCCAAATAAAGAATTCAATTGATTTAAGATCACATCTGACTTATCTGAAAGTTATTCTGATGAATTAATTTATCAACAAAGAACGCACTGGGACTTGAATCTCAATTCTCTAATAGTACGTAATACTTAGCTGCCTCCGCAGTCCATGTGCACTGTGTATAATTGGTCATTTTCATGAGGACTATTAGGTTCTAAATATTTAGAACAATTGGCAAATCATGAACACAAACTTGTCTAGATATAGATCTTAGAGTATATAGGTTTTATTAGACAATGCTCAAGGTGATTCAAGTCAAGATTCAAGAATTGTATTGTTGCTCATATTGCTGTTCTGTGTAAATCTCTTGTGAGATCTAGAGGAGGTTTCCTTTACACAAAGTTTAGGGTTTTCAAAAAGGAGATGTTATCTACACCTTGATGATCAATTCAGTTACTGCTATTGAAACTTAAAGAAAAACAAACATGCGTGCTTGTACTTGTTGGAGAATCCAAGAAAGAAGGAGTTCGTGGTCTCAGAGCATGCACGTGGTCGTGTCAGTAAGTTCTACTGGTAGGTAGCAATAAGAAGTCAAGTGTGGGGTCTTGTAAGTCTTATTGTGTGAACTTCGATTCTTTTAAGATAGCGGATTCAAGTTTACCTTGAAGATAGCTAGATCAAATCCTCCCTAGGTTTTTACTGTGTGGTTTCCTAGGTCATCATATTTTTGTGTTATTTATATTTCCACTGCTTTGTACTTGATATGATTGTTTGATTATGATAACCTAGGTTTGTATAATTTGACTAAGTTAATCACTTGGCTAATTAACTAGGTTAATCTGGTTGGGTTAAGGGGTCTAAAAACTGTTCAAGTGGTATCAAAGCAGGTAGCTCTTTTGTTTTAGATCTTTTGATCTAAAAGCTGATCCTTGATCCCTGTTGTCATGGGTAATTTGAAGTGTCTTTCTAATCATGTTTCTGCTCATGCCTCTGTTGATTTTATTGATGTCTATGAAACTCTTCATAAGGAATTATCTAAATCTTTGAAAATTTCTAAGAAATTTAAAGAAGAGTTAAAATTAGCTAATCTTGAAAAAGAGGAATTGATTGTGAGATTGGATGAGTCTAATAAAAAGAATGATTTTTTGAGAAATCAAATTTCCTGTTAAGATGAGAAAATGAAAAGCTTGAAACAAGAGTTAGTTGAATCTAAAGCTAAAATTGAAAATTTGACTAGTACCAAGCCAATTGTTGATAACAGAAGTGTTTCTGTTTCTTTTAAGCCTAAAACTGAAAAAGTTTATATCCTTCCTTTCAAGAGGAATAATAAAGAAAAGGCTTATTTTGTTAGGTTAGACAAAGGTAAAAATTATGATGTTGACCCTAAAGTTTCTAAACCTATGTCTAAATCTACTGTTAGAGAGCATAATAAATCTGTTTTTGTGGCTACCTATCACTGTTGTGGTGTTGTTGGTCATATTAGACCAAACTGTTCTTTGTTGAGGCAAGAACCAAAGCCTGTGACCGGAAACCCCACTAGGAATACTGGTGTTCCTAATTTTGTTCCTGTTTGCCACTTTGTAGTGTCTGTGATCACATTCGTCCTAATCGTCATAAATTGAAATTTAAGCATTTTGTGTTTCAATCTAGGAAATGTGATGATATTTCTCCTGCCATAAGTCCATGTAAATTGTTTCATTTGCTTTTGAAAAATTTGAGCTTGTTGGCTTGTGAAAGGAATTTGTAGAATTTTAGTTTTTCTCAAAAGATTGGTGTAAACCCTCAAATACACTCTGCTTCACATGGATTTTCACCTACAAAGCTGAAGACTTGTGCTATATGGGTGAGAAAAGATTCTCTAAGGTGAGTGTTGCTGACTTGTCTCTGATTTAATTCTTTCAATCGTTTGTGGACATGTTTTGTTTTTGTTTTTGGTTGTTTTGTTTTTTAGGTTGTTTTTATTAAAAAAAAAAAATCAAAAACATTGAAAAATTTTAAAAAGACAAAAATATTTTATTTTGTGTCTAATTTTATTTTTCTTGAGGATTACATGAATTATGATATCTCTCTTGATTTAGAACATGCTTGACATTTTGGAGAAACTTGAATAGTATGCTAAGCTATTTCTGATTTTGTGTGAGTATGCACTAGTTTGTACACGTACTCAAGGGTTAATTAAGAAATTGATATTTCTTATTTGTGTACCCTCTATAGCTTAGTTAAGCACTGTCATGCATTACTTTGGCATTGTTCATTTAGCATAATATGTACTTTTTGTTTTTGGTCATATAGTTTTTAAAACCAAAAAGGTTTTTGTGTTTTGTATTTCATATCTTGGATTTATAATCAAGGATTGGCCATATTATCTATACATAATAAGTTTATGTACCTTGTTTAGTTTTGATGAGTTTATTTATTACACTTGACTAGTTGAAACTTTGTAGTGCATGTTGTATGGGAAAGATGTTTATGGTATTTATTACTTTGTCTTAATCTTGAAGTCACATGTTATTTAATTGTTGGACTTGATCCTTTTGAGAAAAGCATAAATAACCATCTCACCACTGTTCACTAACCAATCATGAACACTTTAGTGCATATCGTAAGATTCTGTGTTTGAGAAAGTGTAACACATGCATAAAAAGAACATAAGGTGTAGTCTCGGTTTAATTGCTTAATGCTTAAAATTGGTGTGTACTATTAGACTTAATGCCAAATCACATAATTAAAATTGGTGTGTACATTATCCTGGCTTTTTAATAAGTTTCTGAATAAATTAAAATTTGTGTGTATATTATGAGGCAAAATTCAAGAAACTTACATGATTGCAAGCTTATGTTCTAGGAGATGTGGGAGTTATATGATATAACTTTTTAGGTGATAGTCTCTTTTAAATTCTATGTGATGAATTTTGTAGATTTTGTGATTGATTACTATTTACATATCACCTCATATGTATCTCAAGTTTTTGCTAGTTGCACACACTACACAAGTTACTCTTTACTAAACTTGGTACATTATATTATGTGTGTTTTTGTTGTGGCCATCCAAGATAAAAAGCTCCTTGATTTTAATGCAAAATGTGTTTAATGTTTGCCTTGAGAACAAATTGATTGAAAATCTTGATTTTGGAAGATCTAGGTTGAATTCAAGTGTTTTTTTCATCTCATACTCATGCATTTTTTTTATAAAACAATGTGTTTTAAGGAGTTTCTGCATTAAAATGGTCTGTTTTTCAAAAATCTGTTTTTTCCAAACTTTTGATCAATCGAACCTGTTTTTTGATCAATCGAAATTGCGATTAAAATTTTTGGTTTGAGTCTGCCTGACTCAATTAATGTTCGATCGATTCTCAATCAATCGCAACTGAAAAATTTTCAATTTCTGTGTTTTTGACCAAAATATTTTTTTATGCATCATTTGTGTTTAGGATTCACATGCATTGTATTGTTTTTGTATCCAACTTGCAGTCATATCTCTCATTGTTTTCACACATAACATGTATACAATTTGCTACATTGGGTACTCAACTTGATCAAACAATTGATTAATTAATTTTTGAGCTATGTACTTTCTAATATATGTCTTTTTTATGTGTGAACTGTAGAAAATATTTTTCTTAAGAAATATGATGGATAATCAATGTGTAAATATTTTCTCTACTCATGGAACTGTTTATAGGTCACATAGTGCCATGTTTGCATTTTATTGAAAAAGAGAATTTTTTTTTTTTTTTTCATGTGTATCCTCAACTTTGGTTTTTTTTTTTTTTTTTTTTTTTTTTTTTTAACTTAGTTTGTGTCTTTTTATTTATCCCCATCTCCTTTATTTTTTCCCAAAACTATTTTTCCCAAAACTTGTTTTGTTTTTCCTATTTTTATAGCGGGAGAATTTTTTTTAACCTTTGTGGTTCTTAGGGGGAGTTGTTTCTCTTCATAGGGGGAGTTATCTCTATTTTCTCTTATTCTGTTGCGTATGTTTTTTGTCTACCTTCTGATTAGGTAATTTTTGTCAATACATGACAAAAAGGGGGGAGACATAGATGAGCTATTTGTTTTATTTAGAGGGAGAATATAAAAACTTTTTGATGTATCTAACTTAGGGGGAGAGTTAGAATTTATTTTGATATATTTGTTTCTTGTTTCACTTCTTATTGATTTATATTTATGAGTTCTTCATCGGTATATGTCTTTATTTTGTGTTATATAAAATCAAGAATTTATTTTTGTTTACTTGTATTTTCCACACATGCGTTTATGCGTTTTGTTTAGTGTTTCAAGAAATATACAGGTTGATTCAATTGAGTTGTTGTTTACACTTACAACTGATGGATAATAGTTAGGTTGAATTTGTTGTAATGGGCATTTTATTGTATTGGGTTGTTCTTATATTTGAGCATTTCATTTTGTATGAAAGTTTTGTCATGAATTGCCAAAGGGGGAGTTTGTTAGGTTCTAAATGTTTAGAACAATTGGCAAATCGTGAACACAAACTTGTCTAGATATAGATCTTAGAGTCTATAAATTTTATTAGACAATGCTCAAGGTGATTCAAGTCAAGATTCAAGAACATACAAGGTGCCAGAAGAAGACTTCATATTCTGCCTGGTTTGATCGATCGAAGAACAGACTCGATCAATCGAAAATTGTATCTGCAGAATTTTAAGTTGGCCTAAACAGCAGCTTAAGCTCATTAAGAATTAGGGTTTCAGATCTACTACTCCCACTATATAAAGGAAACCCTAAGCTACGTTTTTGTAGACTGAAGAGAGAGAGATTAGAGTGCCTTTTGTGCCTCTTTTGGTTTTAGGGTTTTGTACCCAAACCTCTCGAAAGTCTTGGTTGTTTGAGAGTTGTATTGTTACTCATATTGCTGTTTTGTGTAAATCTCTTGTGAAATCTAGAGGAGTTTTCCTTTACACAAAGTTTAGAGTTTTCAAGGAGGAGATGTTATCTACACCTTGATGATCAATTGAGTTGCTGCCATTGAAGTTTAAAGAAAAACAAGCGTGGGTGCTTGTACTTGCTGGAGAATCCAAGAAAGAAGGAGCCTGTGGTCTTGGAGCTTGCACGTGGTCGTATCAGTAAGTTCTACTGGTGGGTAGCAATAAGAAGTCAAGCGTGCGGGCTTGTAAGTCTTATTGTATGAACTTCGATTCTTTCAGATAGTGGATTCAAGTTTATCTTGAGGATAGTTAGGTCAAAACCTCCCCAGATTTTTATCATGTGACTTCTTGGGTCATCATATCTTTGTGTTATTTATATTTTCGCTGCTTTATACTTGATATAATTGTTTAATTGTGATAACCTAGATTTGCATAATTTGACTAAGTTAATCACTTGGCTAATTAACTAGGTTAATCTGGTTGGGTCAAGGGGTCTAAAAACCGTTCAAGGACTTTGGCCGGTGCTTTCGCCTTTAGAAAACAAAGTGAAATCTAAAAGGTAGCATACATATTAGACTTTGGCCAACCTATATGTAAGACATATAAATCCCTATTCGCCATAGGTGGAGGGAAGGAGGACTGTGGGAAGGGAAGCAATTACTATTTCATTTACAAAGGGGAAACTAGGCATGCGTGGTTTAAACTTTCAAGTCTTTTGTGATTTTTTATTATTAATTTAATTTATCTTCTTGTATTTCTCAGCATTAAACTATACAGCCATGTAGGCTTGATTCTATTGGTGTCGAAGGTCGGAAAGTTTCAAAAAGTGATACATGAATGGTTTGAACTTTGAACTAAGAAAACAATGCCTGACTGCCCAATCTTTGTAAAGATTCAGTCCCACTAGTTATATCAACATTTTTCCAGATTCTTTAGTCTAATCTTCCAGTAAGAAAATAATCCATAACTTTTCACCCGAATTCAACTAAATCTTCTTTTGCACATTTTTGTTTTTAAATGGCTTGTGGGTGTGCGCTACATATGAAGAAGTGTGTTATTGGCAAAACTTGGTGCACGTGAGTGTAACAGATTGGGACAACCGTATGTCACCCTCAATAACATTGGTTGATACGCGGCGTTGTGTCATAGTACCAGATTTAATAATAATTTTCGTGATGTATCTTTACAAAGATGGGGTATTTGCTGCTGAATATTTTGATTTATTAGCGGTATTGTTTGTAAGTCAAATTTAACACGTAAGCAATATGCATGGTTGTAATTAGTTTTTTTTTTTTTTCTTTTATATATAGATATCATTTTTTGTTTTCCTTCCAACGAAGGCGATATTGGTCAGTGGTGTTAAAAGTAATGCTTTGTAGTTTTTTTATGCATGTAGTTGTTTGTTTGTTATGTATTTTGAACTTGTGTCCTTTATGGTCATTCCCTGCATGTAACTAGGTGGGTGTGTGATGGAAAAGTGTAAGGACGGTCATTTATATTTGAAAAAGATATCCATGTAATTGGAGAAGTCTAGAATCAAGTGAATGGAGAAGAAGATCGAAGAAAACTACAGCCTCATTCTATCTTCCTTGTTCAAAAAATACTTACTGTGCATCTTCAATAGCAAAATCTTGAAAGAAACTTATAATCAAAATCATTGTTCCCTTTTATTCCAAAGCCAACATAGTGGTATCAAAGCATAATTTGAGTGAAATAAAAGCTGGTGGTGAAGATTTGTGATGGGAAAATAAGCCCCAGTTGAAGGTAATGGCGAGTACAAGCAACCAAAATATACATGGGAACCCAACTACTTTCATCTTCTATTTTTTATGGAGAAAGCTATGGCTTTTGGTTTGTAAAAATGAGAACCA
This sequence comes from Quercus variabilis, assembly GCA_030445155.1. Taxonomy (NCBI): domain Eukaryota; kingdom Viridiplantae; phylum Streptophyta; class Magnoliopsida; order Fagales; family Fagaceae; genus Quercus; species Quercus variabilis. The sequence continues at coordinate 46,506,478 of CP129449.1, read as the reverse complement.
TTTTTCTTTCACATGAGCTTTGGGAGTATATAGAAGATGGTTAACCGGACCCTATATCCTACTTCTGACTTTAAAACCTCAATGGCTCTTACAAAAATCTGGAGAGAAATATGATTAAGTTGATGTTTTGGGTTTGCCTTATATTGGTTTTGCACATATTTGCAAGCAGGTTTGAAGCTCGCCCTCTCAATCCATTTGTTGAGGCATGGAATCATCGTTTCAGCCAATGCTCGAGGGTGCTAAAGCTATTGTCATGAACATGGAATTGGAGTTGAAGGTGACGAAAAGGACAAATATATAAGGCTAACGGAGTTAGTCTTGGTGGACCAAATACTTGGCATCATTTTATGGAACATTAAAATAAAAGTCCGGTTAACGGATATTTTTAGGACATTTGTTAAGATCTGATCAACTAGGACTAGTACGCTCAAACATTTACCTCTCTTTTGTCACCTTCAAGTCCAATCCCGTGTTGACAATAGCTTTAGCAACCATGAGCATTGGCTGCCATGGCTTGTTTGGATTCCATGCCTCAAAAAATGGATTGAGAAGGCCAGCTTTAGACCTGCTTATAAATATGTGGAAAACCAATATAAGGCATACTCAAAACATCAACTTAGCCTTATTTCTCTCAAGATTTTTGTAAGGGCCATTGAGATTTTATGTTCCGAAGTAGGATATAGGGTAAATTGCAAGTTACATACTTAAGTAGCAAACTTACCATCCATCAACTTTGATCTAAGCTAAAAGCCCTAGGAAATAATTAAATTTTCCACAGCACATCTAACCTTATTTTGATCCTCGAAAAGAAAAAAGAAAAAAGAAAGAAGATAAGATGAGGGGAGAAAATTGGCAAATGCCCATTTCACACAAAATTTCTAGCGTTTTGCTCTCTTTATCAAACTAATTAGGGAAATATCCCTCTTTTGAAACTCGATTGGATCAAAAACGAGTTAAGAAAAAAAAAATTCTGGAGCCCTATAGTGACGTTTTCAGGACCTATAATAACGTTTTGTAACTCGACCTCCATGAACTCGAGTTATAGGCAATTTTTTTTTTTTTACCTATAACTCGACTTCATGAAGGTTGAGTTATAAAACGCCACTATAAGTCCTTAAAATGTCACTATATGCTCTTTAAAAACGTTACTATAAGGCCTAACTCGATTTATCTCAAATTGAGTTTTAAAAGAGGAGCATTTCCTTAATTAGTTTAGGAAAAGAGGCAAAACGCTACATAATTTGCATGAAGAGAGCATTTGCCCATTTTCTCCGATAAGAGGAGTGGCTCAACAGTGATACAAATTTTCAACAACATTACACCCAATCTCTCTCTCTATCCCAAATTATTCACTACATTTTTATTCCCTGCGCTCTTAAATTATTTCTTTTAATGTTCCATAGAATGATGCCAAGGTTCTGGTCCACCAAAACTATCTTGATTAGGCTCATACATTTGTCTTTTTTTTATCACCTTTAACCCCAATCTCTTGTGGTAAAAAGCTTTAGCAACCACGAGCATTGGCTGTAATGATTTTCTTGGAATATTCCATGCATCAACAAATGGATGGAGATGGTGAGCTTCAGACCTGCTAGTAAATGTGTGGAAGGCCAATATAAAGGTAAACCCGTAACATCAACTTAGCCATATTTCTCTCAAGATTTCTGCAGGAGCCGTTGAGGTTTTAAGGTCGGAAGTAGGATATATATACATAAGCCATTTCTCACAATATTAAGTTTACATTATTATAAGCATACCTGTAGAATCAACCCAATGCTTTTCTTCCTGTGTTGTTTGTCTGTTATCTAATTGCACTTGGCAAACTTTGCCTTGTATAGTAGTAAAATTAAAAGCCAAAACAAAGAATTTGATTGATTTAAGATCACTTCTGAGTTCTGAGAGCTATTCTCGTGAATTAATATATCAACAAAGAAAGCACGGGGCTCTTGAATCTTAATTCTCAAACGGTATTTTTACAGTGCTTTCAACTTTAGAAAACAAAGTGGAATCTAAAGGTAGCATACCTGGATCCCTATCCGCCATAGGTGGAGGGAAGCAATTGTCCTATCAGAAATTCTTGGACCAGGCATGCGTGGTTTAAAGTTTTCAACAAAAGGAAAAAAAAAAAAAAAAAAAAAAAAAGGGTTCTCTAGTTACTTTCTATTTTTGGCTTTTATCTCATGCTTCGTAATTATTTATTACTAGTTGTTAACATGTGCGATACATAGAAAAAACTACTAAAAGTATTTTGAAGAAAATAATATTATATTTGAGCTTAAAAGGTTAGCATGCGTGTATAAATGCCTGTAAATATACGAGTTAACAAATAACAAACTAACAAAATCATCTTTCCATTTAATAAAACATTTGAAAGATTCCTTGTAAGTGTAGAATTTGTAAAATTGCCAATACATTTTTGTATCTTCTTTGTGTCAAAACATTTTTGTACATTAAGTGTGCTATAATTTTCCCACTAAATTTCAGTATCTCTATGTGTCAAAACAAAAATAAAATGCAATATGTAAGGTTGAATTTGATCAACCATCTTGTTGGTTTTATTCTATGCCAAATTTGCTTGTATTTTAGCATTTAGTAACCCTGTATTTAGATGAGAATCTTGTAAGGATAGTGTATAAGAGTGTGAAGAAATGCTCAAGATTGTGCAAAGAAACAAGGACTCGCGACTAGATCTCACGAGTGACTCGCGGCTTGCAAATCGCCAGACGTTGCACACGTGCCAAGCATGCCAGAAGCTGAAGAATCATGCCAACTATTGCACTACAGGACAAAAGTCTCAGGCTAGTCAGGCCGTTAGCTTGTGGCTTGAACTTGCGACTCAACCAAGTCGCCAGGCCAAGCCGTCAACTTGCCCTGTTTGGGAAAAACTGATATTTCACATTCCATTCTCACCCTAATATAAATACCCATCATTCCCACAAAATATAGAAAGGTTCCAGAGAGAATTTTGAGAGAGAAACCCTAGAGAAAACAAGATTGCCTCATCCATAATCTTCACCTAAGAGACTTTTCAAATTCCTCTACTCTCTTCCTCTCCATTGATATATCCTTAAGAGGTTTTCGACCAAATCCTTTTCTCACCATATCCACGTTTGTGAGAAGGTTCTTTTGGTGCTAAGGAAAGCAGTTTGGAAGGGACCAATGACTATTGGTTGATGCTATGGTTTATAGCGGAATCTGGTAAGTTAGAAAAGAAAAAGGTTCAGCACAATCTTGTTGGAGCAAGAAGCTTGGAGGGCTTAGGTACTTTGGTAGATTAGGCTTGGAGGGTCTATTACTGTTCATGTATCCCAACTACATTTTCTAGTGGATTATTGACCGCTTGGAGGGCGGCGGAGAGGTTTTACACCGAGGGTTTCGGTTTTTTCTTCGATAACACATCGCGTGTTATCCTTGTGTTTGCATATCTCTTCCCTTTATCTTTGCCTTATATTTTCTGTTGTGGATGTGATTATATTTGGCTTAGATTGTTTATCAATTTTGTGTTTAGCTTATTATCATTTTTCGCACATATATTGTTTGATATAAAGCTTGAATTGGTATTTTTTTTTGTTTAAGAGTCTAAACATTCATAGTGTTTTTAACGCTATTTGAACATTCACAATAAATATCTAATACTCATAAAATTTTTCAATTAATAATGATCTATTTGTCATGTACAGTGTAAAATTTTACTAATGTCAAGCTCTAGTTTCTACATTATGGATTCATGACTTGGTATTCCCTTTCTTTTAATTTTGCGCCATAAGCTATTTATTATTATTGTAACACTACAAAATATTTTAAGTAACATTTACAAACTAATGTGACAATGAATATAATTATTCAAAAAAAATATGACAATGAATATAATTACTTGTTTAATTGAAGATTAATTTATTTTTTTAGTGATAAATAATACATAAGCAATGCAGTAAAATTCGTAAGTCATAATATTACTCTTTATATTAAATATTCAACTTCATAACCAACTGCTAAAGAATCAATGACCAACTAATGAAATTTGAAATGTCGATGTGAAAAAATAACTAATAAAATGACAAAAGTATGTGTAGTTAACTAGGCTAAGGTGTTGCCTAAAGGTGAGTTAACTAGGGAATAGACTTTGACAAATAGACTCACATGGTGCTGTTGGGAGAAAGCAAGTAATAAGTAGTGATATGATAATATCTTACAAAGATTTTTAAAAGATTAATGGGGGGATAGCTGTAATGGTTTACTAAAAAAAAGTCAAATGAAATATGTTTTTTTGTTTTTTAAAAGGACTAAAAAAAAAAAAAGAATAAGAAGAAAGAGAGAGATTGGGGCTTAGAAGTTCGGCCTAATCCACTCCATCAACCACTTTCAGACTGCCGGACTTAGATAGTTTTGGTGAGTGATGAATATTATTATTATTATTATTATTATTATTATTTTGGTATTGAAATTATTGAGATAAATTTGGAGTGGTTATTTTGAATGTGTTCTTCACTTCTTCTCCACTTTGGTGCCTTTTGTGGTTTGAAAAGGAAATTGGGGTAGCATTAGCAATTTGCGGGATGTGAAAGAGTCCGAGGAAAAACTATAAATAACTTCTTCATCTGTTAGTAAACTAATAAAATTAATTATCAACTTCAATTCAAACATAGTGCTTGTTTTGGGAAAAAAGTTCAGATACTTTAGGATTAGTTTTGTTTATGTGTTAATCATATGCATTAATCAAGCAATAGCAAATGAAGAGACATTTGATTAAAAAATGAAATAAGAGAGAAGGGAGACATTGGGGGTAACTGACCTTTGAACGTCTTTGGTGACATTTCTTGTAGTAATCGTAATATTTGATTCTTGAATAATTCTTATTCCAAATAAGCCAAAACTTTTTTCTATAATTTTTTTTGGAATTTTTGCAGAAAATAAATTACAGAAAGAGGAATCCCTTTTACCCAAAAAAAGGTTACAGAAAAAGGTAAAAGAATGAGAAGAAACGGCAGTTTTTGTAACTGCCCATGTAAACGCGAAAGGATGCAACTTAAGTTTGGCAAAATTTGTAGACTGCCAGGAAGAAATGTTTGATTGATATTTTGTAACTACTATCCTAGAGATAGAATATTGTGTCTCTAATTTACTACACAACAAAACATAACAGTTCTAAAAACTGAAACTACCACTGAAACGTTTATCTTATTCCTCCAAACGAAAAGATATAATGTTTTGGTGTTTTTAAATGTAAATGTGACATTAATTTATATAGCTACGTGGTGCAATGAAAAAATGTCAACAAAAAGTCAAACATTTTAAATATTAGCTTTATATAAATTATTTTAATATATCATCTTGTATTTCACTTCATGAAAATATGCAGGCAGGCATGCATGTAGGCTTGTTTCTATTGGTAATTTTATAAGTGACAAATGAAATGGTTTGAACCTACTCAATTCCACTTGTTATTTCAATATTCTTCCAGGATATGGTCAACCGGGATTAATACAGTTAGCCTTGTACATTTGCCTCTTCTTTGTCACCTTCAACTCCAATCCCATGTTGACAATAGCTTTAGATCCTAAGAGCATTGGCTGCCAAGATTTGTTTGGATTCAATGCCTCAACAAATGGGTTGAGAGGACGAGCTTCAGACCTTTTTGTAAATGTGAGTAAGGCCAATATAAGGTAAACCCAAAACATTAACTTAGCCTTTTTTTTCGCTCCAATTCTACAATAGCAGTTGAGGTTTTAAGTTCTCAAGTAAGATCTATATAGATAAGCCATTCGTAACAATATTATGTTTACATTTTCATATTATATGATAATTAACTGAGATCAATTTACAATCAAATAATTATTATAGAGTTTTTATAAATGGTATCAAAGCCAAAGACAGCTCTCTTCTGAGTGATGGTGGGTGGGGCCTAGAGAAACTTAGTCCCATATCGCTTAAGTGAGTGTCCCAAACTGGGCTCATAAGAAGAGATGCCAGTCTTCATCATAAAAACGCATTTTCCCTTTGCTATGTGCTAACGGGAAAAGCAAAGTCATGAGACCTAATAAAGTCAACATGGATAATATTGTTACAATGGATTTGGGTCTTCACAAATGGTATCAAAGTCGAGGACAACTCTCCTTTAAGTGGTGGTGTTTAAGGCACGATAAGTTTTTTTTTTTTTTTTTTCTTATTTTAGAAGACTTCTTAGTATTTTCAAAATTTTTATTATTTAAAATAGTTTTAAGTATTAACATGTGTGTGTGTATATATATGCGTCACTTATAAATTTTGTCTCGTCCTAAAATTAAATCGTGATGTAGCCAACAATGAGAGGGCCAAGGGGGAAGGCCAAAGTCAACTGATCCTCATTTATACTTGGGTTAGGTACTGTTCCATTATGAACTATGAACCCAAATAATAATAATAATAATAATTATTATTATAATAACAATAATAATAAGGAAATGTTAACGGGCACTGTAAGTTGCTCTTTAAGGATGATTTATTGTGGGATCTACTTAAAAAAAAAAAAAAATTGGCATCAATAACAGAGAGAGACTGAAAGTATTATTAAAATGACAAGTGCAATTCAAAAAATTAACTCTATTGATTTTACACCTTATAAAGCTTTTTAAAAATCTAACATAACGCAAAATGATTTGACATAAAACTATTTCTTAACGGAAAAAAGATGTCTGTTAACACTACTTTGATTCAACAACATTACGCAATCTCTCTCTCTCTCATTCAATTTATTCGAGACATAATTCTCCTCTCTCAAATGACTTCTCCTATGGTTCTATAGAGTTAATGATGCCAAGGATCTGGTCCACCAGGGCTAACTCGATTAGGCTCATACATTTGTTTCTTTTTTGTCACCTTTGACTCCAATCTCTTGTTGAAAATAGCTTTAGCACCCACGAGAATTGGCTGCAATGATTTGTTTGGATTCCATGCCTTAACAAATGGACTGACAGGACGAGCTTCAGACCTTGCAAATGTGTGGAAGACCAATATAAGACAAACCCAAAACATCAATTTAGTCATATTTCTCTCCAGATTTCTGCAAGAGCCGATGACGTTTTAAGGTCAGAAGTAGGATCTATATATAGATAAGCCATTTTCCCCAAATATTAAGTTTACATGTTTCATATTATAAGCACCCGAGAAGGAAAGTTAGGGGCTGAATCCAATACTTTTCTTCCTATGTTGTGTGCCAGTCATCTCATTGCACACCTGGCAAACTTCGACGTGTAACCAGGCATGCGTGGTTTAAATTTTTCGAAAAAAAAAAATTTTAGCTTCTTGGTTTTTTTATTGTTAATTTAATCGATCATCTTCGTGAAAAATTGCAGGCATGTAGGCTTGTTTCTATTGGTATCAAAAGTCTGAAAGATTTAATAGCTTTTTTTAAGATGACGTATTTTTTATGTGATTGGTTTGAACCTACTCAGTTCCACTTGTTATAATATTCTTCCAAATTCTTTAGCCAAATCATCCAGTAACTAAGAAAAGATGCATAACTTTCCACCCAAATTCTTCTGAACCTTCACTTGGTCATTCTTAAATAGCTCGTGTGTGGGTTTCGGCTATATATCAAGAAGTGTGTTATTGGCTAAACTTGGAGCACGTGAGTGGACTTAGTAGTTTGTGGTGGTTGATTTGCGGCATTTTACACCACATTTAGTGGAAAAGGAATCGATGAATACTTAGAAATAATTTTAATGATGAATTCTTTACAAAGATTGGGTAGCCAGGGATATGCTAGCTGCTGAATCTTTTGATGTATGAGCGGCATTATTTGCCAGTCAAATTGTAATACGCGTTCAATGTTCACGCATGGTTGTAACAAGAACTTTTTTCTTTCTTTTCCCCATATAATCTATAGATATCCTACATATAGTTAGGGTCTAATCATATGACCGGGTCGGTCACCTGACAGAGTCTAGTCATTCAACAGGGTCTAGTCATCCCACAGAGTTGACCAAACAACTATTTGATTAATACACACCCAACTAGCCAGTGTGACTCACTCACTCATGTACTACCCATCCAACACCAATCGTCCGACGCTTGAGATAGACGAAGGACCAAGGCTGATGAACAACTAACAACACCTGAATTTGTAGGATAGCACATGCTCGCGTCACGTTAACACATACACTTGAGATAAACAAACGACCACGCTGACAAACGACTTACGACACTTGGTCCTTCATTGTAGCACATGACTGCCTCACGTTAACACGTACTCTTGAGATAGACGAACGAACAAGGCTGACGGATAACCAACAATACTAAGCTCTACTGGATAGAACATGCCCGTCTCACATGGCGGGACTTGCACATCATACCTAAAAATCCTCCTACTAGCTCGTATCCACCAAGTGTGGGAAGTTAATCCTGAGAATGTCAATACCATTAACTCCACTCCCTACCTTATGCTCCCTACAAAGGAAGTGGCTAAATTCCTAGGAACGTGGTTAGCTTTCCATCATTATATAAATACCGAACTTCCTCCGTTTCAAAGTATAAGTGAAATTTCCAAACTCTCATTCTTAGGGTTCTTGGAGATTATAGTGTTTTTTTAACTTTGCCATCGGAGGATATATAGTTGACACCAGACCTGTTGATACTACAAGTTTAGACCTTTTGTGCATAATACACACATAATTTTACATACAACTGGAAAAGTAACTAAAATTGTGATTTGAAATCGTGATTTCCTTTTTCAGATAGGACTTTGACTCTAGAAGGGATATATCTCTTCACTAACAGATATGTTATTTATCAAAGGTTGTCTAGTAGTCTATAATTACTGGAATTCGCATTGTGTTTTGCAGAATTTAATTTGTTTATATGACTGTAATGTTTTACATATGTGATCTTCTCTCTCACAAGACTTTTAACCACGGACACAAGCTGTAGTATCAAAGTCATGGTTAATTCTATATAGAGAAAAATAATCCACCGCACTCCCTCCGTTGACCCATCCAAAAATCTATTGAAGCTTATTTTTTAGACTATTGCAAGACAGATTCTTGGATTGATGACATGAGTTTCATATTATAATTATGTTATGATCCTCGTATCCTATATTGATTAAGTATAAATTTAACCATGTGTTTATAAGTTTTTGATCACCCTCTCCTTCTAAGTTGGTTTTCAAATGTGAGTTCTACCCATGCGTTCCTAACAAATTACCATCTTGCAACTACACATTGGATAAAGAATAATTGTAGGTCACCATCAGAGGTGTTCCTTTTATAGGAAATATAAAACTTAGTGCAAGAAAATTATGTTTTAGATAAACTCTAGATCTCTTATTCAACCATCAGAGATTTTATCAATTAAGTTAACTAAAACCCACGTAAACAGACTCTTTTTAAGCTATATGTTTTGTTCTACTGGTAATTACTAATTAGTCATTAACTAATGATCGGAAAAATGGTCGGTTGTAAATATTTAATGTACGTAGGACCTCACGAAGTAAAGTTATTATTTTCTTATTTTACTTAAAGTGCATGAGTGGGAAAAGGGGACCTCAATAGCACGATATGATGCATGCTTCTTTGGTTCTTTCAATCTTTTTGTGAGGTCATTTTTTTGTAGCCTAGTGATCGTTTTGCTTGCCATTAAAAAAGTAATACCAAGCGTGGATCCACGTATATTGTGTGCCTCAGCTAGCACTAGATATGTACGGCCCTTTAACCGAAAACAAACTCTCCCCTTCAATTCCAACTTATTTAATTATTTGAAGTCCTTTTGGTCAACATGTAAATCATTCGGAGGCTAGGGCTGGACACACTTTTATTGCTGACGTCAATCATGCGTGTATATCTAATACAGATACAATTAATTACCCTAATTGGTTTCAAGTGATGTATTCATAGAATACATAAATGGCATTCTTGGCTATGTCTTATGTCTATACTTTGAATCCCAACCGTCTCTACCTATAAAATAATATTAATATTTAGTGCTATTATTTATCTTTATAAGTGTTCCTTCCTATTTGATGAGTTACTTCACTAAATTAGTGGGCAAGCAACTTGAAAGTCTCGTGAGGAGTAATTCTATATTTACAAACAATTTTATAACTTTTTTACAAATTGTTAATTTGACAAATTTTTATTAGTTCTTGTCTGGGTCCATTATCAACATCAATTTTTTACTTACTAATAATCATCTACCACATTAATAGTTTGTAAAATAGTTTGCAGCTTTAGCATTTTTCCATTTACAAATATTATTCATTTGTGCTTTTCTGATGGTAATTGAAGGCGAGAACGAAGCATGCATTTTTAGTCCAAAATAAATGGAACTAACGTAATCAAATAATTATTACTAGACATAGGAATGGAATCAAAATTTCTATTTTCAAGGCTTAAGTATGAACCCAAAAAAAGTACATTTTACCACTCTAAATTATGCCCCTGATTACACTTTATGGCCTAAACTTTCAGGATGCACAATTACCAACCTAAACTATAACTCGTGTTTCACTTTGTAACTGACCATCAATTTTACTACTAACTTGGATGGATTAGCATGACATCAAGTGAAAAAACCTAATTGCCCATCTTCTCAATCCCTTAAAACAAATAAGAAATGACACTTTATCACCTTAAACTATGCTCCCGATTATACTTTACACCATAAACTTTAGTTTTCCATCCAAAATAACGGCAGAATTGATAGTGGGTTATAAAGCGTAACATTAATTCTAGTTTAAGGTGTTAACTATGTATTTTAAAATTTTAATTCGGGATACAGTTTAAGATTGTAAAGTGTTGTAATTACCCACTTCATAAAAATAGAATATGCATTAAGTCAAAGTTAACATATAAACAAAAGAAAATACAAAGATTAATAGTTTCTCAATATTTTTTTAATTTATCATTTACCAAAATGAAACATGAAATAAATTTAAATTGCGCAAATCATTTATCAAAATGTAACTAGACCCAAATATTTAATTCATATTGTAATAATAATCTCCCCCCGCCATATAAATACAGAATTTCCTATATGAAGGCTGTTGTTATTTTATATATATATATATAGAGAGAGAGAGAGAGAGAGAGAGAGAGAGCATGACTGGGTTTTTTTTTTTAATTTAAATTTTAGTAAAAAAATTATTTAAAATTTTAATGTAATAAATAAATTGTAATAAAAATGTTTTTTTTAAAAAACACCAAAACAAAATTACATCATCTTGGGCACTGATCACTGTAAATCACCTAGTAGCTAGATTTCAAATAGCTTAACTAATAAAGTCTTGTATCATCACATGTAAGATTTGGGTTCAAATTACACCTATACCCAAAATCAAATAGTGTCTTGAACTTGATGATAAAAGATAATCATCATAGAGCAAAAGTCATAAGTTTAAATATTTATCTAAAAAAGAAATCAACAATAACAAATATCACCTAATTAGTGGATATTATCAGGATGATCAGATTGAATAAACTTAAATATTGGAGGTACTTTGAGTTACAATTTTGACAAAACGAGATAAGAAAAAGAAATGTCGAAAACAAAAAACTTTTGGGTTTTTATGTTTTGTAAAAAAAGCTATTCTCAAATAACAGTTCCAATCAAACCTTAGTTTATTTATTTCTTATTAAGAGTAGGTTATCCACATAATTCGCAATGTAAATATCAAGTGAGAGTGGAAGAGAAGGCGAAATATATATGAGCGCCATGCAGAGGGATAGAGGGTGCGACTGCTCTTATCTATAATTAACTAAGTTCTTTCACCTACTAAAGATGAAAGTTTCCATTTGCATTAATATTTCTCACCCCTCGGTCAATTTTTCCTAGCGACATAATTAAATTCTCTATAGACTGCTTTATTGCTTAGTTCATATTGCAATAACTAGTGGGTCTTGCCGCCTTACTCAAAAGAGAAAAATGATGCATTTGGAGTGACAAGGAGAGGTGCTTCAAATGGAGGTTTTGACCGGAAAAAATGATAGATTAAAAAATTTAACAATGATGGCTTAGACTTGAATTCTTTTCTTATTCCCATATCAGCGTCGAACCATTTGAAACTTTGATTGTTTGGGCCCAAATTGAGTTTGGGCTGAGCTCGGACTGTCACGTCCCATCTTAATGGCACTGGCCAATGCCCAGTATTTTTAGGTTCATTAATCTCTCACCAGAAGAAACCGTAAAGAAACCAAGATTTTGTTAATTATGAATGTGTCTATCTTTTCCAAAGTTTGGGACTTTCTCACGCCCCTCTTGGTTTACCTACGTGGTTGATAAATTATCTTGTCATGTCTCATCACTTTGTAAGATTACAAATTTTGGGACCTATGAAAGTGATCATTCTAATTAATATACCAATTGAAGGAAGGTAACACTTAAGATGAGACTAATCCGTCTTTTGAATGAGTTCACTTGTATACTTCCATACAACGAAAATATTTGAATGAGACTAATCCGTCAACACAAAAGCTTATTACGCATGACTTTTATAATTTCCTTTTGAGCCCCATTACCCGACTCGACTATCTCTTTATCTATAACATCACCGGTAGGACAAACCCAAAACATATCCGCATTAATTTCTAAAAGAATTTAAGCATGTATTAATTGATAGAGCAAGGTTAAATACAATCTTTTTTCACAATAACTCACGACTTGAGCCTCCCTTTCCTAATGATGATATTACTAGAAGGGTACATAACTGGTCTAGGGTCTAGTTAAGGAAACTCTTAAATTTAAATGATGCTTTGGAAGAGAAAAAGGGTGCATAAACCCTAACCATGTGCTCACAAGTTCATCACCTGCGTGTGCAAGTACCGACAATGCGTGCATGTGCGCCCACATGTAGGATTTGAAGAAACAGTGTAAGGAAATTTTTTACAGAAATGCATGCAAAGCTAATCCCACATCACTTGGGAAAAGCCTTGCACCCTTCTCTGAACACTATAAAAGATCTCGAAGGCTCTTTTTCCGAAACACACAAAATCTATTAGAAAATAGTGATTGAAAGATGGAATTTTTACTTTTAAAACATACTCAAGTTAAAGTTTTCCTGGTTGAGACCATTTTTGGTCTAAGCCCTCTAGTTTAAGCTTACTAACCCTTTTAGGTCTCTTTTTTATAGACTGACCCAGAGGAGCTCTTTGTGTGAGGCATCATTCTTGCCTCTTCTCTTTATTTTTCTTTAAATTCTTTACTGTTTTACAACTTTGATGCTTAGGTTTGCTACTTTAGAAGTTAGAAGCATGATAGGATAGCCTAGGAGTAATTATGTTTGAGTTTTGTTTGCTAAATTTTTGGGTAGAGTTGCGCGTGCGTGCTCGTGCATGCACACACAGGTCCACGACCATGCGAGCACAAGCTTATGCATGCATGTGCAGTCCAACCCAGAAAACTTAGATTTTATTGTTCTTTTGTTTTATACTTTTTTGTTAGTTTAAATGCTTGTTTTAGGTTCTGCTTGAGTTAGTTTCCACATGTTTAGGTCAGTAGTTAATGCTTGTTTGAACACATGAACATGCATAAAAACATGAACATGCAATGAATGCATAGGTGCTATAGTGATGATGCAGTGAGGTAACTGAAAGTGAGTCATGCATTATAACATGAACAACTATATTTGTATGATGATGAACATGATGAATTCGTTTAATATGGTATGAATATGTGATATGTTGGATAACATGATGAATATGTGTTGGTTGATGCCATGAGTTTCAATGCTTTATGTGATGATATGATATGATGATGCTTGCTACCCCATGTGATATGAGATGTTATGATATGCATATGTTATGCATAGATGAATGCTAGGATATACGTATGATGAGATGAATGTTAGGATGTGTACGAGATGAGATTATGAGATGCAATGTTGGTGCTTAGATGAATGATTAGGATCTTTGAGATGCAATGTGATATACTATGCTTACATGAATGCTAGGGTAATTGTTTAGATGTGTATGCTAGAGTGTGTGTGTGTGTGTAGGATAACCTATTAGAGGACTCTTTAATAAAATTAAGATATGTAACATAATGAGTGAAGGCCAACTCACTGGTCAAGCAGGGTTAGGTGCCTAGCACTTTCCTATCCTTGTACCTTAACTCCAGACATAGACTCTAGATAGACTAAGCCTTCTATAAGGGGCACAAATATATTTCTTGGACTTAATCCAGATGGCGACTCCCATTAAACTTTCTACCTCCGGTCCACTTTACTAAGTCGTATTCCCTAAAGCATAGCGACTACACCCACAATAGTTCTTTAAATCCCCACTTTATCTCTAACTAATTTATTTTTTAAACAAAATGGGCCAAATGGAAATAAACTTACCCAAACACACATACTATGAACATTTATGTATATGAATCTCAAGAGATTAACCTGAAAATAATATCAAACTCCAAAGTGTATTATGTAATCATTCTTTTTTCTTTTTTCTTTTTTCTTTTTTCTTTTTACAAGATGGAAAATTCTACTCTAATCTAATCATATTGTATATGTGTGTAAAGCTCCCTCTTGAAGACTTGAACCCCGACCATTTCCCCCCACACCTCACAAGTACTTATACTTATGAAGTGACCATGTGTGCAGTGATTATGTAATCATCCTTATATTTTATACTTATATATACACAAATACCTATACCGTATAGGAAGGAGAATAAATTATTGCGTAAATAATTTTATATCCTATTATTCTTCTTTTGTTCACATTTAAATGTAACAACACTAATGTTCTTTTACTATTTTTTTTTCTTCGCACTTTGATTAAACTTTTCGTTTCTTTTCATTTTATTTTTTCTCTACCATTGTTTTTATTTTATAAATTTTGAATATTAAAAAACATCAATAAAATAGGAAATATTTTCTTTCTATTTTTTTTCTAAAACTTTTGAGATATAAAAGGGAATAGTTTATTAGTTACATCCACAAGAAATGCAAAAAAGTTTCACCAAATAAAAAGAAAAGGAAAATCTTTTTCTGCCTTGATGGTGAAGAAATGGAAAATCAAACAATATTAAATGATCATCGAGTGAGTTGCAATAGAGTACTGCTCTTTAGGTTTTTTGGTAAGGCCGGGGGAAATTGCCCCCCTTCGACCTGCTTTTACTTCGCCCTTGCTCCCTTTCATAGTAAAGGCACTTCAAGGAGCACACCTCACAATTATTGATCATATACTGGATGATTCAAAGAAGAAATCAGAAAACTATGAAGGTTGGCAGTGCAACACGTGAAGTGAAGGGAAACAAAGTTTGCTTATAACCCAGTCTGACATGCCCAAAACAGATAAGTTTGAGATATATATTTAGTCAAAAATTTTGTAGCTCATCCATCACCTCATGACAATAAAAAAATTTAAAAAATTCATGATTTAAATCTCTCATCTCCCTTTAAATAATAAAGTTTTAAAAAAAATTCTCCAATTTCTAATTATCAAATATATATATAGAAATATAGGATATACCAATTTTCTTAAAACCACGCATTAACTCTGACGTAACTCATTTGATTGAATAAGTGCAAAAGTCTGTGTAAAAAATAATAATTAAGGATAGCAAATAAAGCCCAAACTCATTTACCCACTCAAATACACCCACTCTAATTGAACCCAAACCCACTCAATTATTAGTTGGGTTAAATGAGTATTAACCCAATTAGACCCAGTGATTATTGGGTTTTAACTAAAAACCCAATAAAGCCCATTTAATCCAAAAACAATTTACTCAAATTCAACCTAGCAAAAGAAAGAAAAAAGACCTTAGACATTTTTTCTTCATTTTCTTGACCTCCAAACACTTCTCTCTCTCACTCTCTCTCTCTCTCTACACAAAACTTCATAAAAAGACGAAATAAAATACAGAACAAAAAAATATATACAGAAATGAAGGTTGCTCAATTCAAACGTGAAAAAAAAAAAAAAAAACCATTTCAAAAATCTCATCAAGAAATAGAGAGAACCTTTGGAGGAGGTAGGTGTAGGCTTATCATCTCAGCAATCGGTGGAGGAGGCGACAGTCCAATCTTGGGCGGCATTGGCGGAGGCAAAAGCCGACATGGGAGCTGCCGTCGGTGCATTGGCCAAGATCGGCGCAGCAGCCGCCGCTACTATACTCTTTTTGCTGTCTTTTTGAGTTTTCTGTTTGCTCGAACAATAGGTGTAGTGAGATGTTTAATGTGACCAATAGGTTGGTCGAGTTGTTTCTGAGGATTGATGTGGACCCAGTTGATGGGTTTGTGACTAAGCACGAGTTGACTCAATGGAACTTGCAGCAAGTTGAGAGGGAAGTGATGCATAGGAGTGACAGGACACAGGGAAATGGATATGCATGTAAAGAAAAGTTTTTTCTTTATTTTTTCTTTTTCTTGGGAAAGTTTTGAGATTGAAATGACATTTATATGTATTTGTTGCACTGTTTAGTTACCAAGAAAGTGAGAGAAAATAGAAAAGAAAATAAAATATTTTTTTATTTGGATTTTTAATATAATTGCTTATGTGGATGTGCTTATGTAGAATTTTTTTAATCCCAAAAATGGAGACTAAAGAGAGTGGAAATTGGAATCCAAGAAAGTGTTGGGGTTTTCACTTTAATGGCATTTTAGTAATTTTGATAATTGTGTAAGTTGGGGTTTACCCATAATAATTGAATTTGATTAGATTTGGGTTAGAAGCAATTAGTTAAATAGGTTTTAATGGGTAAATGAGATTTATATACCCAACTTAATTATGTCCACCTCAAATCCACTCATTTGACACCAGGGACGGAGCTACTCTTTGACCAAGGGGGGCCATGGCCCCCCCTGGATTTTGGGGAAATATGTTTTTTTTTTTTTTTTTTCTATAAGTATAGGTATATTTAATGCTAATGTTCAATTAGTCGAAAAAAATTAATCTCAGAGCTATGTTATAACCAAGGTCCTCACAACACTCCATATATATGTTGTTTGCTATCTCACATGAGAAGATAAACTCAAAGATGAAGATGAGAGAAAATAATTTCTCATTGAATGAATAAGGAAAGTGTAGCTCTGCTTATATATACAAGAAACAGAGCACTTGAATGAAACAAAATAAAAGCAATTAAAAACAAGCTTTTTAATTTTAACACAAATCAAGTTCTGGTACTGCACTTTTTGGGTTCTCAATATCAAAATTAGCCTAAATTCTCTCTCTTAACGACTAAAATATTGCAATTTTTTATTATATATATATATATATATTTTTTTTTTAAGTCCAAACTTTGCCCCCCCAAACCTTCGGCTCTGGCTCCGTCCCTGTTTGACACTCCTAATAATAATAATAAAAGAGTTGACTGTTTCATTTCGGTGTTATCATATTTTTTTTCTTAGATCATTAGATATAGTGAGATAGGAAGAGATGATGTTCAAATCACGGTAGACTCCAAAGCACCAAAGGAAATGTCAAATGTCATTTCTTTTTTTCTCTTTCTTCTTTTTCTTTTTTTTTTTCTTTTTTTTTTTTTTTTTTTTTTTTTTTTTTTTTTGATGAGAGAAATGTCATTTCTTTTCTTTTCTTTTTGAGAAAGAAAGGAAATGTCATTTCAATTCTTAGGCAGGGAGTACCCTACCAAAACTATTATAGTTATTATAATCTCTTAAAGCATATCTTTTCGCTTTTTCGAAACCCTACCCCACGAAACATTTTCGTTCCAATACAGGTAGCGCCAAAGTATGTCTAACTGGCAACCGTTGACACAGTAATTAATAGTGGTTTCGAAAGATATTAATCAGATTAGTAAACTTTTTTTATTATTATTATTATTATTTTTTTTTTTTTTTTTTTTTTTTGCATAACTTTATTTGTCTTTCACTTTCTCTTTCTGTCGCATTGTTCGTGATCTCACGATACCTAATCACAAGCACTACTGACATATTACCTCAATAGAAAATTTCCACCATCGTTAAGAACAAAAAGGCCACAATATTAACAGAAATCCTCTGACGTATTCCGTAATTAATTATGATTCAGTATTCATGGAGCACCATTTGGTTAGTGTTTTGAAACATAGAAAACGTATGGTTGCATTATATTTTTTATTGCCCAATTATAGAAAAGAGAATATGTAGTTAAAGCTTCAAAATCTTTTTTTCGCTTAATGGTTGTATTAAAAAATAAGTGCACGTATTTCATTCACAAATAAGTGTTTGGAATATATATATATATATATATAACCTTCTCAAAAAAAAAAAAAATATATATATATATATATATAAGAACTCATAATACATCATTTCAATAGCATCAAATTTATTTAATTAATCACTTGGCACTCGCAATAACATTAATTATTCATGAACAATACAACCGCTATGAAAATAGTATCCTCTTATTAAGAATTCAATGATGCTTCGGATCAGGGCCTCCGGGACTACGTCGTGTAAGAGTATGCGGCTTCGTGATTGTTACCTTGAAAACGAACCCCATGTGGAAAAGTTTCTTGACACCCAAGGGCACTGCTTTATCTGAATCGGTTTGATTGTTGGAAGCAATATCTTGAGGGAGAAGGCGAGGTTCAGACACTGCAAGTGAGTAGCACACCAAAATGAGGCATAGCCAGAACCGTACGAAGTGTGCCATATTTTGATATTCTCTCAAAGGTTGTGAAAGAGCTGCAGTGGTGGTTCAAAGGCACAGAAACAATGATATATATAGGCCTTTGTGGTGATTGCCTACTCACGCTCTGTATGGACACATTTGAGCGTGAAATATCAAAATGAGGCACAAACCAAATGTGATGTGTCCATTAAGCTAGTGTATAGACAAAACCAGAGTTGGAATCTTCAATTTGAACTCCTCTAGATTCTCCAATGGCGTTTGTTCATAATTTGGTTATCCTCGTGCACATGCATTGTGAATCTAGTCAGTGACTTTGGCCATATAGGATAAAGACATTGTTTTAACTATCCCCCAATCTTCTTCCGCCTTCTATTCAAGTCTCATACTTTAAACAAGTTTTAAATTATGATTTTTTCTTTTTCTTTTTTTGATAACTAAAAAGATTCAGAAGTCAGGCCTTGGTTTGATAAACTAATAATTTATGGATGTGTTCGAATGAAAGAGATCCTGAATTTGAGTATAAGATTCCCTCTCTCTCCACACAAAATAATAATAATAATAGTAATAATTGAGTGTAAAACTGTCTATCTGTCATAAACAACCCACCCCCCCCCCCCCCCCCCAAAAAAAAAAAACACACACACACACAAAATGTGAGCTTTTTTAGATTAGGTGGGTAGGATTTTATTTTTAATTTTAATCATGCATGCATGTCAACCCAAGATATTAATAATCAAAGATTCACTCGACAGGAGACCCATGACCTAACCCATCAAAGGTTCTTGTCTTTTCTGCTTTTAGGCTTTTGGCTTCTCTATGAATAGGGTGAACAAAAGATATGAGATCCAATTGGTGACACTGCTATGCATAAATATGTGATCAATGCTTTAAACAGCATTAATAATTGAATTTAAAGTTTTAAACCAGTTTTACAATTACATCAATACTCAGTCTCTCATATTTTTGCATTGATTCTTCAATACAACTTGGTTTGCAACAATGCAGCGAATCACATTGCATCAATCTAAGAAGAAAATAAGAAAATGACATTACTGTTTCGGCAGGTTACAAAGGAAAACCTGCTTCTTTTTCTCTTCTCTGCGAATAAGGAGGCCAAAAGATCTGAGTGTCTGACACTGCAATGCATGAATAAGGTGGTCAATGCTTTAACTGCATGAATGATTGAATTTCGCCAACGTTACGATTACAATTCTCATCTTATCGTCCTTTTGCATTAATTTTACAATACTCAACTTGGTTTGCAATAACGATGCAATGAATCGAAACCCATCAATCTAAGTGGAGTGCACTTTGCCACGTTTTTTTTTTTATTTTATTTAAATGTAAGATAGAAACCATACTTTAATCTAAAGTATATAAGTCTGAAACTTCCTTTTCAAAACTTAAATATCATTTTTTACTTTTCTTACATACTTGTGTAATGACTATCACATTCAAAATACAAAAATTTATAAAATTAAAGTACAATTTCTTACATACAGATTCCATAATAAAATTCTACCATATGAATATATAGGTCAATAAATAACAATAGTTAAATTTATTTTTTTCTTAATTTGGAAGATAACATCTTTTGTGCTGGGCGCATTGGTCAATGTAATGACATATAAATTTAAATTTTATTGGGATATCTAAGTTACACTTAATTAAATGACAGTATGTAAGTGTTTTCTCTACCAAAATAATGCTCATGAGCAATGATCATTTAAATGAAAATGATACCCGAAAAATAAATAAAACCTCTATTATAAAGAAAAAATAAAAAAATAATGTCCATAACTTTAATTCTTCAAATGTAAAATGTAAAAGAAACTAAGATTCTTTTTAAAAAAAATAATGAAGACTTCTATTAATTAAGATAATCACTTATATGTTTTTAGGATGGTGTATCTTGCATATGTTAAGCTACATAACTATATTAAAGTATTCCCTAAAAAAAAAAAAAAAAAACTGTATTAATTAAAGTAATAAAAAGAAAAAAAATTGAGAAACAAGAAAAAAAAAATATATGTATTGGTTATTTACATAAATTTAATTATTTTCAGGAACATGTACATTGAATACACCTTGGTTAAATTCTGTAAAAGTAACCAAAGAGGGAGAAAATTGATGTACTAGTCGTTAGTCATTTACAAGATGTATTACAATTTTCAAAAATTCAGGAGGGACTATTATTTAAAATTTCTTTATATATATATATATAGACTTTGTGTTGAAGCTTCATATTCATCCTATTTATTCTGGTTTGTATCTCAATATCTATTCTATGGAAAAAATTGAAATCACCTTCTTTTTTGTGTGTAGAGCATTAAAAAAAATAAAAATCTACTTTATGTTTTTTGCATTCAAGATATGTAAACGGTAAACCACAAGATATGATTTAAATTTTTTTAATGACCCCCATATATGAGATGATGTTCTAATTTGAGGAATGTTGTGAATTTTTATTGTGTCCTTGACATCACTCATATCTTCTTCTAAGTTTTCACAATTTTATACTCTTTCTATAAATCTAAATTTTAACTACCTAAACAAATAAAGAAACATATGCTTAATTCTACATAATTTTTTAAAAGAATTTAAGGCACAGAAACAATAATAAAACTTTATAGGTATATTATTATATTCTTAACACTCTTACATTGATCTATTTTCTTAATTTATTTTAATTTCAACATTATGTATTTAGATTATTTTTTTATTATTATTTACTATAATTTGATTATTTTTGTTTTCTTTATTTGAATAATATGATATATATATATATATATATAGTTAATTGAGCTTACGAAGAAACATGATCATAATAATGAGTAGGTGCCATTTAATTTTGCCTCCCTTGAGTTGAAATCCTGATTCTGCCACTACGTACTTCAATCACTAATTCGCTACTTCCAGGCTCAAAGCCTGATCATTTCAGTGCTCTTTAGTTATTGTGCAACTCTATAATTTCACATACCTCTTTGTTAGGATATCTAGTATTTTAAATTTTAAATTTTAAATTAACTTAGGAAGTATTGGGGCTGCATTTGCCACTAGTTAATCATATCGGTTGAATAACTTGAATGTGCTCTTGCTTGGTTTATGCATGAAGTACTCTTCTGCTTGTGAAAAACGTGTGCCGTGTTCTCAAAGGATGTCTTCCTCAGAGTGAAGTTGAGTTCTTTCGCTCAGCTAATCCTTTCACTAAATGGTTTGGTAATTCTTCTGTTATTTCTGTTAAGAAATAGGTAGCCTTCATTTATTGGATATATGTACTAATTGTCTCTTAATATTTTGTTGGATGGCAATCATTACAGTCTTAAATGGTGGTCATATAAGAAGACAAGAATCGAACTCAACTTTTGTTCTAATATCATATTAAATTAATTACCGAGTGTCTCTAAAGTTTAAGTTATTGAGATATGGTAAATTTAATTGTTTAACAGGCCACATACTTCTAACAAGAGACTTCAATGCTTTTGATATGGTAAAGCTCCATTAGTATCTGAGATTTACAGCAGAATGTTTCTAATTTCTCAATGTCTACATCTTTGCAATTACTTATTTGCATTACTACATACCATATGGATTTGGGAACACAGCAAGGTTCGCTCTTAAATGTGTTTCCTTACGTATGACCTTGTCCAAGAGTGGTATACAATTATTTTGAAAAAGAATGCATCAAATACTTTGTAGCACTCGGGTTTCAAATGAGTTTGGAGCGGTAAATCCACAAGCAGCTAAAATGACTGTAAAGGCCATATGGTTCTTGTAGTTTCAGAGGTGGTTATGATAGCCAATATGGGCCCTTTGATTGATCTCTTAATATTCATTGATGGCTTAAGCAGTAGTTTCAACTTCAAGTAACTTTCTCACATTCTCTCATTTAATGGCTTTAAGTTGGATCAGAACTTCTGAAGTTATAACTTCTTATCAATTCAAGATATATTATCAAATAAAAATTAATTCATTATTCAGTTTAGAATATTTTCTTTGCATTTTTTTTTTTTTTGATAATTCGGTAATTAAAGATAGAGGATTTGAATCTAAAGCTACAAAGTTCTTTGCAATTCAAAAGTTAACTAATGGTATAAAAAGATTTAAACAAGTTTACTTTATCACCAGGCACTCTTGGCATGATAGCAAGTGCGGAACCAGGATTTCAAACTAAAGAGAGCCGAAGTATAAGAAAAAAAATCCAAATAATTAAGTATCCATATAATACTAACAAACTATCAACCAAGATAAATACACAAAATCATTGTTTCTTAATACATTGCGATACAATTATCTACCAATAAAGATAATTTTTTTAAAAAATTATATTGTTTCATAAGAGCATGAGTTGTTGCAAAAAAATAAATAAATAAATAAATAAAAATTATTATTTTCACAAACCAAAACTTACTTTCGCTACTTTAATATAGCATTTGAAATATTTCGTACAGTAGTATTTTTGGTATTCAGTGCTCTAAATATTTAGCATTTAGAACACGTGATGCTGGTAATATAATACTGGGCTAACTAGGATTTTTTCATTTTTATTTTAAACTTTTTATTTTGTTAAATGTTTGAGTTTAATAGTTACTAGTTGTTGGGTTAGGCTAATTAAAAGGGAGGAGGTCTAAATTTTTGGAAGATGGAGGAACAACTCTATAAATAAAAAAATATAACCAATAAAAAAAATTCTTTTTTTTTCTTTTTTGTTTGGGGGGGTGGGATTTTGACCCACACGTGAGCCTCCTCCTACCCCCTTAATTCCCAACCACACGAATCTCACAAAATATCTCTTCCTCTCCCTTGGCTGGCCATACCCCTCACTTTCTCTTCTCTTTTCTTTCTTTCCATACAAACACACACACTCATATCTCCCCTCTCACACTCCCACCAATGCATCACTCCACCACCTCCATCATCTTTTTCTAGTAAGGTTTACCGGAAAACTCCATAAAAAAATATATATAAATAAATAAAAAGTTAAGGCCCACTCATCTCTACTATTAATTTGGGGTAAAAACTCCTAATTTTTTTTGTGGGTTTTATACTTTCACTTGAGGTTCTTTTAATCTAAGTTTTGATAATGATATTCATGTGATTTATGAGCTTTGGAAGTGATATTTATGTGTTTATATGTATGGGTTTGGTCTTGGTGGATTAATTTCATGAGTGAGTTATAGTGAAGATTTAATGTTATAGTGAACAAGTTATTGATCATGAAATTTTATAATGTGATATGATATTATGTTTGTAAAGAGAAAATCTTAGTAGTTATATTTGTAGATATAATTACATCTTTTGTGGAGTTTCTTTGCTATATGTTTAATCTAAGTAATTTGGTGGACTAAGAATTTGAAAAGAATAAATAATGATGTCCATCAAAACATGATTTTGATTCATTGATACATGAGTAATATTATGCAATGTTGTCTTGAAATGTGGATACTAACTCATTGCATTTGCAATTAATGTGATAAATTATATGATACTATATGTTTGTTATATTTTGTGAAATTGTTTTATGTCTATTGAAATCTGAGGAACATGAGATTGAAGAAAAACGTATGTGTTTTGAGAAATATTTTTTGGAATTCATAAAAAAATGTGAGCGATAATTTTTATGAGATATAAGATTAAAAAAACAAAATTGGTAAATTTCTGAAAGAGAAAACCAATGGTGTAGACTTATGGTGAAGGGATTCCTATTGTTAAGTGGGAAAAATGGTGCCATATGAACTTGACACTCCAATTATATGATGAAGATATAATGATACCATAATTTAATTAAATATTATCTTCCTTGACAAGTTTTCAAGTAATTAACTTGGAATGGTGTTTTTATTGCTCCCGGGGTGTGTGTGTATATATATATATATATTATGTAGTTTCGTGGTGATTATTCTAATGAGCTGTGCGCTGGATTGTTTAATCATAAATTGTATTTTATAAGCTATGTGCTACATTTTATAATAATTCTTGTCATATTTTTATTGAGAATGATTTTGTAGATTTCAGTTAAAAATTCCCAAATTATAACATGCTTTATAAATTATTTATTATCATGAAACTTGCATTTCCCCTATCTCATTTATTATGCTACTTACTAGGTCTTGTCTCATTCTATTCTTTCACAAATTTTTCAAAGTAGGCAATGATCTCTTGAGACAGTTTTTTGTACCTAGCAGTAGTTAGATAAACTACTAATAGAGGCTAAACTTTTGTGATGATGATCCTTAGGTGTTATACATTCTAGAGGAGGCTTGATTCATTTTTTAGTGTCTAATAGTTGTGATGACATTTATTCCCATTGATGGGACAAGTTAATAATATGTAATTATATTTATTTAGACCTCTATTCTTTTGTGGCCAATGATCCTTATAATTATTACATAGAAATTTAACTTACTTTGGGAGTATCATTAATTAAATTATTATGAATATTCTTGATGTTGATACCTTGTATGAATTATTTGGATTGAATTATCAAGAAGGAAATATCTGCAGGTACCATTGGGTTGTATTTCTATCTCTTTTGGGTTTGGGGCATAATATGGTCAGCATACAAGCACAAGTATTTGTATGATTTAAAAGGTGTAAGAGTTAGGGTTCAAGTCTCCAGGATGGAGCTTCACACACATACACTTAAATTAAGCTAAATTAAAATTCTATCTTATATAAAAATTTAAAAAATAATTACTTTTGAAATAATTTTCTTTTTGGGTTATAAAACAGCCTCGCAGTCACATCTTAAAGTGAAAATGTATAGTAAATTATTTTTAATATATATATATATGGGCCTTAGAAAATTAAACATGGCCCAGAAAAATAATTCTTAACCCTTGAATCAACAAAAATTAACTCAGTCAATAACAAAAATAGCCCAAGCAATAACAAAAGTAGCCCAAATAACAACAAAAAATCTTAAAAGGTCGCCCATTTTATAGCCTTTCAGAAACAAAAATTACAAAACTATAAAAAAAATAAAATAAAAAGAATTAAAAAAAAAAATCAAGCTGGTAAGTGGCAACATGTAAGAGCCTATTATCTGGTTGGGAGTCCAGTATGTGTGCCGTTTTGGACTTCGTTGTACACGTATGGGGGAAATGCCTTTGGATTAGACTACAGATAGAGTACTGTTGTACAAACATTTCTTCTAGCTCTTGGAACAAATTTCACCAATAAGCAAAAGCATGTCATTAGTACAAAAATTCAACATTTCAACAAAATTGTCCCCCCAACGACCCTGCATTCCTTTTGTGCAATTTATGTTCAACTTGATCGTATAGCATGACAATTAGGAACTTTATGACTGTTTAATACAGAAACAAATGGTCTTAAATCTATATTCTGTAAAATTTTGTGGTAAGTGAAATATTCCAAACCAGTTCTGAATGCTTAGTCATGGATTTATGATGTTTCAGGAAAAAAGAAATTAAAATATATATATATATATATATATATTAAAATTAAAAAATTAAAAATTAAAAAATAAAAAAATAAAAAACAAGAGAGGATATCTTTGAGAACTGTGTATGGGCAAAACATTAGTGTCAGTTGTTTCCTTAGACTCAATTTTGAGTGAAACTAATTTTTGTCTAAAGGGGCTAAATGTTGTCATTTGAATACCCTTTATTAAGACGGAAACGATGTTTATTGAGCTATATACATACCTGACAGATTTCTTAAAACTTCTCGATATTCGTTATGAAAGTATGGGGCCAATATTATTCTGTAAGCATACTGCTACCTCCCAATTGGTGCAAGATAAATTGTTGTGGGAATTGGTACTAGTGGAAAAGATGGGCTTAGAACACTTTCGGTAATACTGTGTGCGGAGAGAGAAAGAGAGAGAACAGTGCCACACACTCATAACAGGTGTAAATATAGATAAAGTTTAGATTCAGTAACTTAGGTTCTTAATTATCTTATTGAAAATTCTAAATTGAGTTATTCTTAGAATATAACACTATTCTTATCTTATTAAAAATTGTAATTAACAGGATTCAAATAATCATATTTAGAATACCCAAGTAATTGAATTAAATTGGGGAACCTAATAAATTGTTCCTAAAGTACTCTACCTAAATTTTATCTTGTGAATATTCCAACAAACTGCAAGCTTATTTGAGTAACAAATACCATATATGTTTCCTAAAGCTATTTTCAGACCCAGATCGGACCGAGAAGTCGGATTGTGAAAACCGGGAACCGGATTGAAATTCAGTTTTTTAAGCATAGAGAACTAGGCATATGCGGCAATTCTGTGAACCCCTAAAACCGGGGTTGGACCGCACGGTTCATGTAGAACCGGTGGCAAGAACTGTGCGGTCCAATCCCTTAGTAATTTATTATTTATTTTCATTTTTATAAAAACAACTTAACACAATTTTATTCTACTTAATTAAATTATCCATCTCTTACAAGGAATAAAAAAAAATTATAATTAAAATCCTTCAAAGATATTTAGCTTTTCTTCAAAAATTAATCATAAATTTTAATGTTTTCATGGTTATTATTTTATTTTATTAACTTTCTTATTTAATTATTAAATATATGCTTAAAAATCATTAAATTTTCCTCACATATATAGATATATTAGTCAATTTTCCTAGTTTTATAAATTTAATATCTATATTTAGGCTTTAATTAATTATGACATCATTACGGTTCGACTCCAGTTCGACTTCGGTTCAACCTCAAAAACCTTGAACATCTCCCTTTTACGATTCAATCAACAGTCTAAATCTGAAAATCTTGTCCTAACTCAGTGTTATAAAGCCAAGAAATATATTTAGGGGATTGAATCCATAAAAAATATTCAGAAAAGAAATTATTCTCTAGTGTTTCATTGTGTTCCTAAAAACACTTCAATTTTTTTTTTTCAACATTTGGTTGCATTCTAAAATATTCTATGAAAACATAATTTCTACTACTTTCTCACATTTTCTCATCTACTAAGCACATTTATAATTTTTTTTTCTAAAATAGATTAAAAAAAAAAAAAAAAAAGGTAAAATTCTATTTTGGTGTCTAAACTTTATTAAAAGTTTTTTTTTCTCCCCCTAAACTATGAAAAGATCATTTTCGTCTCTAAACTATTGAAAAGTTCATATTTCTTCTCTAAATTATTAAAATGTTTTACTTTCTATGCTCAAACAAAAAAGATCTTTTTTAATCCCTAGACTATTAAAAAAGTTCTTTTCTCATCCCTATTTTTGTCTCTAACTCTTAAAATAGCTATTTACAATGTTTAAGGATATGACAAAGTACTTCTTAAAATTTAGGAACTAGAATAAATAAATAAACTTTTGATAAATTTTAGGGATCAAAATAGTATTTTGCTCTAATAAATTCTTGAAAGTGGACTGGTAGTGATGGTTGCTGGCAACCACCAAATAGGTGGATACTGGGGACACTAGTGGGGGTGGTAATTGGGTGACAGACAGTGGGGGTGAGGTTAGAGATTTGTTAATAAGTTTTTGGTCAAACAAAAAATGGTTACGGGAAATGAAAGCGTAAACTAATTTCTGCTATAAATGCCTTTATTTCACAATCTAGCATTTTTTATTGCCCCAAACACACATAAATGCATAAAATATTTTCTTTATCACATTGCATGTTGTAGGCCAACGTTGGGCTAAACGGCTGGAGTTATTGGTTGAGTTCGTTTGTGGCAAATTAACACAGATTAGGGCCCATTTGGTACATGTGTTTAAAAACTGAAAATTGTTGTTTGAAAACATTTGTGAAAATATGCGTGAATGAAAAAGTGTGTAAAAATATGTGTGATGTTACTTAAAAACTGAAAATTGTTATTTGGAAACACAAACCAAACACCCCCCATTTGTTGTATCTTTTTAAGTAGTGGTGGTTTAGAACTAATGTTAAATGGCAGATCACAAATCAATAAACCAATGGGCTTAGGGTTTCCTTTCCTAGGCTAGAATAAGGTATGATGTACTCTACAAAAATTAGAACATGTCACAATAGTAAATAAAATATGCAAAAAATAAATAAATAATTTATTTGTCTTTAAAACACATGATGCTAGTGATCTAAGCATTCACATCCGGTCTTGCAAATGATATATGTAGAGGAATTTTAACATCAAAGAATAATAGAAGCCCATTACCTGGTCTTGTACTAGTAAAAAATTTTGCAATAGTGCTACAGTACTGTCCTACTTATATGACGGTACTATAGCAAATGGCATAATATTAAATTCTTTTTTCTCTCACTCTGTCAGCCACATACTTCTTCCTTTATTTTATTTTAATCTCCGATTCTCTCTCTTTCTTCACGCCTCACTCCCTCTCTTACATCTCTCTCTCGTTCAAAACTTGCCATCAGAGCTAGGTTGGATTTGGAGTGGTCACGGCATGGCAATTGATGTGGGCACGGCAGATTCTGGTGGGGTTGTCTCTCTGTCTCCCACGTCTCTCTCTCTCTTTCTCTCAGCATTTGTCTCTCCGTCTCCCACATCTCTCTCTCAACAACTGGCTCACTCAAGCATCATTGGCCACCATATTGCCCAGCAACGCCAAGCCCAGGCCGCCATTGGCCACCATCTCACCCAACATGGATTGTGAGATCTCTTCGGCAATTTTGCAGTGAGATTTCTCCAGCGTGGGTTTGCAATGAGATCTCTCCAACGATTGTGAGATCTTTGGTGTGGTGGTTTTGCCGTGGGTTTTTTTCGTGGGGGTTATGGTGTGGTGGTTGCTATGGAGTTGTTGTGATTTTGCAGGTTGTGTTGGTTGCTATGGTTGCTATGGATTTGTTATGATTTTGCAAGTTGATTTTGCCGTGGTGGTTTCTATGGTTTTTGCCATGTTTTGCAGGCCGTGATTTTGCAGGTTTCTGTCATGGGTGCAGTAATGGTGGGGTGGTGGGGTTTGGATGGTGGTTGTGTGGGGTTTTAGGTTTGTTCACGGTGGTGAGAGAGATGTTGAGAAAGAGAGAGAGGGAGGGAGGAAGAGAGACAGAAATTAGAGAAAGGAGAGATTATTTTGGGTTATATATTTTATTGTGTAGATATATTATTTTAATGTGTTAACATTGTATAGGAATATAAGAATTGGGATGTTAGGTGTATTATAAAATGGTATGGTACAATAGATAAAATAGCTTTTGAGATGGTAAAATAGAATATTCTAGAAATACCAAATGCGAATGCGTAAGTGAACTTGATGTTGTAGGCCATCATTTAAAAATGATGTTTTTCGTCTTTAATGTTATTTGTTTAAATCCTTAATGGCCCGTTTGAATTGAGAGAGAGAGAGAGAGGGAGTAGGAGAGTGGCAAGAGTGGAATTTGCCCAAAGTTAGTCTATTTTCAGTCAACTCTACTCTACTCTACTTCTCTCCACTCTCCCTACTTCCCCCCTCAATCCAAACAAGCCCTAAGTTCCATTGCACAATAAATAATATCAAAGCTTTCACTATCACATATCTTTAATTACTGCATGAGATTATATAAAATTTACAACATTGTTGTGAGTATCTATGAGAAATTCTATTGTCATACCCAAAACCACAACTTTGCCCACAACTTGTCCATGTGGCGAGTTGTGGTTGGTAGAGAGATGTCCCCACATAGACCTACCATCACCCTCCACCAACCACAACTCGCCACCTGGGTGAGTTGTGGACAAAGTTGTGGTTTTAGGTGTGGCACTAGAATTTTATATATATCTCTTCAAAACTGAAAATCATAGCAACGGGTCAACCCCAACTGGATACGTTGCGGACCATTTGTATTCAAGAGGACATTTTGGACAGTAGTCGATTGAAGGTGCTCCGGTTTAAAAGTGCAAAAGAGAGTTTAGTTGACTTTATTAATGTGTGTGTGCGCCTTTCTTGTTAATTATTGAGTACTTTAAAGTTGATACAATATTCACAGTGCTCCACGCATAATACATAGGAAAGTAATCACATGACAATGGGAGGTAATGGATAACAATCCATTGGATAGCTAGTGACCCATGTAATATGAACAACCGTTGTCATTATACACCCTGTAAGTTCATTTTCCTTGCATGGATTTATGATTTATCATCTTGAAATGCACACCATACCTACACCAAGTATCTGCCTTCTCCGGTTTGAGCTAGCGAGTTCATTTGAGTGGTGATGCATACTACTCAAACCACGACCTATGGAGAATTTCTGGACTAATATATGTTGTATTATGTAGAGCCTAGTTTGTGTTTGATTTGGATTATGACTTGATCGGATATAAAAGCGATACATGATTTTTTAGCCCATTGGAAATCCTTTGTGTAAGATATAAATACCATTGTTTCAAATTAAGGTTAGTTGTGTTGTTTGAAAAAGAAAAGCTATACTACTGCATCTTGTATTTTTCTCTATAATTAGTAAATCACTGCAACTTCATGGATGTGGGCAAGTTATTGAACCACGTAATTTTTTAGTGTGTGATTGCATTGTCTATGTATTATTTTCCTATCTGTTTTTGCTTCTCACAGATTTAGGGTTGGGGTTTGAGTGAGAGCAATGGTTGAGGAAATAGGAAAGGATACAGTTCTATGACACAGACTTTAGATTC
Organism: Quercus variabilis; assembly: GCA_030445155.1. Taxonomy (NCBI): domain Eukaryota; kingdom Viridiplantae; phylum Streptophyta; class Magnoliopsida; order Fagales; family Fagaceae; genus Quercus; species Quercus variabilis. The sequence goes on along the minus strand of CP129449.1, from coordinate 46,475,358 downwards.
TAGGGGATGCAGTTCGAGGGTTACCTATATGGGAAGAAGCTACATGAATCTTTTTTGGGTGAGCAACTAGAAGGCATGGATGATAATGATCGGAAACTAGTACTTCTTGACAAATTGGGGGTTATTTGATTAACAATGTCTAGATCGATTATGCATAATGTTGTAAAGGATAAGACAACAATTGGTCTGATGGCAACCTTATCTAATATGTATGAAAAGTCATCGGCAAACAACAAGATGCATCTAAATGCCTTACAATTTTTTGTATCGTTTGATTGCCTTGTGTATGTTTTTTTTTTTAATACCTATTTTTGTCTCTCAAATATTTACGAATTCATGTATATTACCAAAAGAATATTACTAGTTATTATAGATAAACAAGTGAATAAATAAATAAATAAATAAATTATATTAATTCTCTGACCTTGATGCTAGGGTTCGAGTTCTACCTCTCTTCATTACCCTTTTGTTTATGCTAGGATTGTGTTCTCAATTGAGAATGTTGGATATTATTCTATACCATCGTTTATGTTATCTTCAGTCTTCCTTGAGCACCAATTAGCCATTTTTTCCGGTTCAATTATATAATACATTTTGACATTTTGTTATGAGCTAATCAAAATCTCTTTCTGTGCTCTTAGACCCATCATGAAAACGATATATTTTCTTCTTTCCCCATTCTTTATTTTTTAAGTTGTAACTTGTGAAAGCAATGCACTTTTAGCATGCTCCTTTCAACAGCATTATCCCGAAATTGGCATAAAAATTGCAACACTTATATTATTTAGGAAAACAAATTATTAATCATAAAACCATACGCGTTGCCGCGTTGGTACTACATTCATAATATTAAACAGCCATGTTCACCGTCATTATATATAGAATACTTCTCTCCTCCATGAAGAACTCGTAGCCAAACTTCCTGGTCGTAGTACATGCACACATGAAACATAGAAATTTATTCATTGTTTTATAAGGATAAATTACACTTTTTCATTCTAATTTATAAGACCATTTTCCATGTCCCTCGTAAACTTTAAATTTGAGCAATCAACCCCCATATGAGACCAGTTAATGTTTGATCAATTTTCGTTATACTTAACCTTAAATTTTATTTTCTTATAATATTATCATATGATTACTCCTTTTTTCTTTTTTTTTTGAATGATCATATATGTGATCAACATGACAGAAATAAGCAAAAATTTAATGGTAAGATCAAGAACATTAAAACTTAACCTTAATTAGAAAGCTGATTGCTCAAATTTAAATTTTTAAAAAAGACATTAGGACTGACCTCATAGTTTAGAGTCATGAAAAAGTATAAGTCAATACCCAAATTTATTACTACATAAGAAAATTTATGCTTCTCTAGAAAGAGATACCGATGAGTACCTCCAGCTCCCATTGAAGTTCATTACTTTTGATGTTTATAATGATGCTTTGCATCAGGACCTCCCGGAATTTCTCGTGCGGGGTCCCGATGTGGGGTTGTATCTTCACTTTGCGAATCATAGTTCAGCATTTCCTTTGCATCTTGGACCAATGCTAGCAATGACCTGAATTGATTGCTTCCCTCTATGTTAGAATTAAGGGGGCGAGTCTCGGACCTCAAAAACAAAAGCAATATGAGTGTAAGGCACATGCAAAATCTCAACCTACGCATTTTTAATCTCTAGGTTTCAAAATTGCTAGGCTTGCTTGTAGAGACCTAACCTAGACGGTGTTATATATATATATATATATATATAAGATATACGGATACCATTGTTATAAAAAATACAAGTGGATAGATTCCAAAAGGAAAAAAACAAATCAATTTGTACAGGCCTAAGAGCACTATATATCCACCGGACGCTTAAAAATTAAGGGAAAAGTTAACTAATATTTTAAGTGCATGCATTGATTTATGATCTTTTTTAAATAAATTTTTTATAGAGAAAAAATAACTGATTTTTATTTTACAATTTTCTGAATTTTACATAAAAGTAGTTTCAAAACTTTCTTAAAATAATTCATTTAACAAATGTCTTATGGACAACCCGTTAACCCGGGCCAAAAAAAAAAGTAGTCATCATTTTGGATGCAGCACTAATGTGATGCCATTAGAGTAAAAAAACAGCAAGATAGTCCTAGGATATTCTAAGCCAATGAAAATTTTCTCTTAAATACGGTTCATTTTTAGTTTATTCAGCTCCAGTGCGCCAAGTGATTTATCTTGTTAACGTACAAGTCACGTTGGATTAAAAGAAATGGCTTAGGGTGGTCTACGTAGCCTCCTCTAAATATAATCTTCTCAGTCTTCCACTGCAACCAGTGTCGCTGCAGCTTATTGGCTTCTACGATCATTAAAATCTAATGTTTGCTCACAAGATTGGTCGGCAGTGCCCTCCTACTTTCGTCCCAAAGTGCTTAATCTTTTTGTTTTTTATGCTGAACTTTAGCTTCGTATTTGCTACCAAAAGTAAAATGCAGGACACGAAATTTGGTGGAACAAAATTAATATTAATCATGATGAGAACTAGAAAAAAATATATTTGTGAAAAAATGTTTGAACCTTTTTAGCCTAAAAGAGATTGAAAAGACAGTAAACGAGGCGCCACGTCTCCGTTTGCACATGAGAATGAGTCCTTCACTATGTCAATAGGTATACTAGTCCAGTCGAAGTCATGCATGGCCAACCCTTTAGGGAGCCTTTAGATCTTACCTCCTCATCTCCACATGTTGAGTCATCTAATCTGAGTCAATAGGAGCGTATGAACGCCATGTCAATGAATTGTATCCAATGATCTATAAACACTTCTTTTTTTCTTTTCTTTTTTGCGCTGAATAATCTATAAACACTTTCAAGGTTATAATGATCAGTAAAAAATTCAGGTTGATTAACATCATGGAATTTGAAGCAGGGACTTTTCATGATTCAATTTAGGCTTGAGCGATTTTGGTCTAAGATCATAAAGAGATTTCAAACCTGTAGTGTTGGACCATTCAAAATATTGAAACGGGTTAGCCAAATGCATATGGTATTGGCCTTCCTCATGATTATGGTATGAGCTCTACTTTTAATATAGAGAATCTAATCACGTATAAAGATCCAGAATTTATCCATGATACCCCTTTTGTTTTACCTTCATGTGACCCTGTTGATATCTCCATCCTTACACCCCTAGCCAAAATGGGTAACTAGGCATAACTTTCCAACTATATAGTTAGCAGTCAATGTTTTTCAACTATATTTTTTACTAGCATTTCGAGTCTAAGAGGCTCGATTTAGGGCCTATAAATCGAGTTTTTGAGGGTCGATTTTCATGTTTTGATCGAGTCCGAGTTGGCATTTTTTTCACATGGCGTCTACATGGAAATCGAATCTCTAAGACTTGATTTATAAGCCCAGATTAACAGCCCCAGCAAAAAAGAAATCAGAGCCAGAAGAAGAAAAAAAAAAAAAAAAAGGAAGAAAAAAGCCGAAGAAGAAGGAAAGAAGCCAAAGAAGAAAAAAGAAGCCAGAAAAAATCAGACCAAAGCCAAAAAAAATTAGACCCAGGCTGCGCGGCGGTGAGCCCCTTGCCGCGCGACCCAGGCCATGGTGAGCCCCAGGCAAGCGCAGGCCGCACGAGCTCTTTCTCTCTCTCTCTCTCTCTCTGATCTGGTCTGACTCTTTTTCTCTCTCTTTGATCTGGTCTTTCTCTCTCTCTGATCTGGCCTTTCTCTCTCTCTGATCTAGTCTAACTCTTTCTCTCTCTCTCTCTCTCTCTCTCTGATCTGATCTAATCTGGTGAGGTGAGGCAGTGCATGAGACTTAAATATTTTTGGTTTATAAATCGAGTCTTAGAGACTCAAGTTTCAAGTAGTCGCCACGCGGAAAAAGATGCCACATCAGACGTGATTAGACTATGAAAATAGTTTTTGAGACTCGAATTATAGGCCAAAATCAAGTCTATTAGACTCGAGATGCTAGTAAAAAAATATAGTTTGCAAACATTGACTACTAACTATATAGTTGAAAAGTTATGCCAAATTACCCATTTTGGCCTACACCCCTCAATATTCGATATGCACATAAGGAACATACCATGGTGCACTTTTGGATGAACAGATTGTTTCTACTATGGATGGATAGGTCCAAAACTACTTAGTCTATTGGTAGGGACACCCAAAGTTTAGTTGCACTTGGATTTACAATAAGGAACAGCAACATTCAAATCCTAACTTGCTCAAGTCCTACCATAGTTTCCATGCAAGAGCTACACTCAATGGAGTCTAGTTTTTTCCACCTCGGGAGGGTTCATTTGGGCACAAGATAAGTCTTGCTATTAATTGGGCCTACAGATCTAAGCTCTATCTCATAATAATAAGGATTTTATTTTAAGCAATTTGATACATTCATTTCGTCTTTGGATTTGGAATTTAAGTTCTTTTTTTGCAAGAAAAGTTTTGGAAATCTACTTAAAAACCCATGGTTTCCGTTTTGTAAGACAGTTTTTAAGTGAATAATAGAATTCCTTTTGGTTTATGGTATAGCTTGTAAGGAATTAACACGTAATTCCCAAACCTATGAGAAATAGAATAGAAAAAACACACGCCAAATAAAAAATAATCACATGCACAAGACAATATTTATGTGGTTCGGCAATTTTTCTACATCCATGGAGTTGCAAAGATTTTATTATTATCAAGAAAAAATACAAGTGCAGCAATACAATTTTTCTCTCTCTCAAAAACTACGACAAGAAACCCTACTCACCAAAACAACAGTTTTTACATCCTATGCATAGGATTCACAGTGGGCTACAAAACATGCCAATTACGGGTTGGGCCTATCGGCCCAAGCCTCCACTCTATAGACTAAGCCTTAAAAAATCTTCCATTAAAAACCACGCAACATTATTTTAGGTTAAGTCATCATCCGGATCAAATATAACTAGGCTCCACAAAACTCAACATAGCTAGTGCAAACTCCATCCAACTTTAGGGGCCAACTCCTAGCAGGCTTTTCCTTTTGCTTATTATTGATACCAAGCAACCTTAGGTGTCTTCTTCTAGGTTTTTTCCCTTATTTTCCTGTTAAATTGTTTTTGTTTGTCCTGCACCAGGGTTGATCTCAGCAGATAGCATAAGCTGCAATGAACATTTCATTATTTCTTATGTTTCTCTGGTATCCTCCAATCATATGGCAATTATTTAAAAAACCTCGGCCGTTCCTACTTATACCAGAAGTAGAAGAGAATTTAAATTTGATGAAGCTCGGTTCCCACGCTTTGATATTGAAGATGTCATTAAAATGATGGAGCTTGAGTACAGTAAGGGGTTTCTAATAAAATCTAAATTTTGAAGGAGCTAGCGTTGGAGAATTCACCTCTCAATGATCAAAAAAGGTAAGATCAATAAGGATGGAAATTAATTGTTTATTGGAGCAACAAGAAATTACATTGAGACAAAAATTCCAAGTCAATAGATTCAAAGAGCGTGATCGAAATACAAAGTTATGGAAAATGCTAAAGCTATAAATTATTTTACAACTTTTTTATAAATGCTTATGTGGAGAGTGATTATTAGTAAATAAAAAAGTGATGTTAGTGGTAGGAACAAATGAGAACTATTAAGAATTGGCCACATCAACCATTTGTAAAAATATTTTAATATAGTTTGTAGTTATAGTATTACTCAAAAGTTATTTCATGCAAGGGTTTCTCAAAGGCAAAGGACTAATCATATTTAGTCTATTTAGGTCAGTGTGGGTGTATGAAAAGATTCGAAAAGTGTTAAGAGTCATATTTTTCATGTGTTGCCATATCCTATGATAAAATGCACTTTACTTATAATTCAGTGGTATAGAATATCACAAAGTACGTTTAACAAACAAGAAAAGTGGTATTATTGAAGACATGAAGACTCATTAAAAAAACAAGTGAAGAAAAGCTTAAAAAATGACCTTGACACTAGCTTCTATCAAGAATAAATGAAGAATCTCGATACCTCTCGATCTATCAAATTTCACAAATCCAGAAATCTCAGATCTATTTTTCATCCCATGATGTCTTGGATTACTAGGGTTTCACTCACTAAACTTCTAAGGGATATAAAAGCTTTATTTTAAAGTCATCATAAGAGACAATGACTCAATTAGAGAACTCATATACTCTTAGTGAAACTATTGCGTTCTTATGCGCTTTAGGGTTTGTAACTAATTGAGTGCTTCTAAATCTTCAAAGTGTATTGAAGTAAAGAACTTTATATCCAACAACAAACATCAATTGCTGGGAGTTAGTCACGTACTAGGATCTGTACAAATGAAGAATTCTCTATAAGATCAAGTCCAATCGAGGATCAATGTAAAGGTCCAACTGTAAGTTGGTATTTTAGGGTAGTCCAGGGTAGTGGTAAGATTCTTTATACTTGTAATTGTTTGATTCTTGATTAGTGATTCTTGGAAGCTGTGACTTGAAAATCACTCGATGGGATTTTTGTCTTGTGAGAGGTTTTCCTCATTAGTCAACTTATGAGATGTTTGACCTAAAAATCACCATGCCAAATTTATTTTCTATTGTACTTTTAGTTTATTTGGTGATTTTTTTATACCTTGACGATTTGCATGTAATTTAACCTAATTAATCAACTAGGGTAATTGAAGTAATTAATTAGAGTCAATCTATAACCCAACAGAAAGCATGGCAGAAGAGGTGGCTATTAATTATTTAAATTAAAAATACTCTTTCTCTAACCAAGGGAATCGATACCATATCAGATACTAGTTCAATCTAGTTAGAAAAATGAAATATTTCGATAGTGTTCTCTATTAAAGTATGGTTTTGGGATGATCAATACATATATTGATCATTTTTCAAAGACAACAATTCAAAATGAAAAAAATAAATAAATAAGAGTTTAAATTCAATTCGATTAGGGAGTAAAAGAGTGGTTTTACACCCTCTAACCTTAGCATGCCACGTCAGCATTTTACAAAGAATAGGTAGAATTACACAATCAATCCTCATTAACCCACCAAATCACAAGACTTATCCTCTCTCTCTCTCTCTCTCTCTCTCTCTCTCTCTCTCTCTCTCTCTCATACTACACCTCCATGGATGATTTGAACACACTCACACACACACAGATATATATATATATATATATAAAATTGTATAGGAAAGGTTTAGTGACCTTGGCCTTAAGGTTTTCCTATATGGTAAGAAGAAGAGAGGAGTCTTAGAAGATTTCAAAAACTCTATATTTTGTCCACTTATGGTAAAAAATTATTTTATTAAATCTAAAAATATACTAACTATCACACTATTTAAAATTGCAAATGACGTGATAGACTATACACCTTTAGATTTGTAAAATCTATTATGACTTATGAAATGAAATGGAAAATATTTGAAATGAAATAGATCCATTTTGAAGGGTTTCTCTTGATAGAGCAAAAGACCTTTAAAAGAAGATTATTTTGGTAGTTTATTTTTGCGTTGAAAGCTACCCATGATGAAAGCTTCAAAGGTACCCATGATGAAAACTATATAAAAATTAAGAGAGCTTGATGGTTTTTGCCGACCCACATACATTCTTGTGTTTCCTGTGTGTTCTTATTAATTTATTTGCCTTTATTTTATTTATTCAAATCTTTAAGTTCTATTACACAGCAAATGGTATCAAAGCTTCCACGAGCTTGTATAAATTTAATTCTCTCAATGTTCTTGTTAGTATAAATTCTCAAAATCTAGGACTCTTCAAATTTGAAATTCTTAGCTACTGGTCAACCTTAACTGGATTTGGAGTGGACCATTTGTCTTCAAAAGGACATTTTGGACGGCAGTCGGTGGAATGTTCTCCAGTTTAAAAGTGAAAAAGAGAGTTTGTTCTTTTTTCTTTTTCTTTTTATATGAAAAAATAATAATAATAAATAAATAAATAAATAAAGATAGTTCAATTGACTTTTTTAATGAAAGGATATACCATGGTTGTCTTTTATTGTTAATCACTTTTGAGTACGATAAAATTTAAACATTCATAGTGCTATTCGCATAATACATATGAAAGTAATCATATGACAGTGGGAGGTATGGATAATTTGGATAACATTCCTTTCCATAATGACCATTATAAAATGAACATGCTTGCAGGTCTGGTATTTACTAAGCAGAAAAACAGATGAACACGAGTACAGGGCATACTGAAACATGCAGAAAGCTAATATAAAATTATATTAATTTCTCTGCACTTGATTCTAGGGTTCTAGTTCTACCACTCTTCATTATCCTTTTGAAATTCTAATTCTTCTATGTCTATGCGAGGACTGTATTCGCAATTGAGAATGTTGGATATTATCCTATACGTACCATTGTCTATGTTATCCTTAAGTCTTCCTAAAGCACCACTTAGCTAACTTTTTTTGCGGTTATATTATATAAAAACATTTTGACATTTTGTTATGAGCTAATCAAAATCTCTTTCTATGCACTTAGAGTACCACACGATGAAATCGATATTTTTTACTTTCCGCTTACTTTATAGCTTTAGAAAGCAATGCACATTTAGTATTCTCCTTTCAATAGCATTATCCCCAATTTGGCATAAAAATTGCAACACTTATATGATTTAGGGAAACAAATTATTCATCACTAAACCGTTGATACCACATTCATCAAATCAAAAATCCACGTTCAGCATCATTATATATAGAATATTTCTCTCCTCCAAGACAAACTCATAGCCAAACTTCCCGATCATAGTACATGCACACATGAAACATAGAAATTTATTCATTGTTTACAAGGATAAATTACACTTTTTCATTCTACTTTATAAGACCATTTTCAATGTCCATCCTAAACTTTAAATTTGAGCAATCAGCTTTGTAACTATGTTTAAGTTATAATATCCTCTTACCATTAAAACTTTGCTAATTTCTGTCATATCTCACATGATCATAATTAAAAAAAATAAGCGAGTAATAATCATATGATAATATTATAAGCAAAAAAAAAATTTAAGGATAAGAATAACGGAAATCAGGCAAACATTAAAAGTTGGGGATATTTCAACTGATTTCATAGTTTGGGAGTTGATTGCTCAAAAATAAATTTACAAAAAAGACATTAAAACCTGACCTCACGGTTTAGAGTATGAGAAAAGATAGTTTACCCAACCAATATTATTATTATTATTATTACATAAGAAGATACTTCTTTAGAATGAGACACTGACAAGTATCTCTACCTCTTATAGAAGTTATTTACTTTAGATGTTTATAATGATGTTTTGGGTCAGGACCTCCTGGAATCTCTCTTGTAGTGCCATACCGATGTGGGATTGTATCTTCATATTGCAAATCATAGTTCAGCATTTCCTTAGCACCTTGGACTAATGCTGCCAATAACAACCTGGATCGATTGCTCCCCTCTATGTTTGGATTAAGAGGGCGGGTTTCGGACCTCAAAAACAAAAGCAATATGAGTGTGAGGCACAAGTAAAATCTCAACCTATGCATTTTGAATCTCTAGGTTTCAAAATTGCTAGGCTAGCTTGTAGAGACCCAATCTCAACTGGGTTTTATATATACTGATCGATAACATTGTTATATTAATGCAAGTGGGTGAAATGGGACTTCCAATGACACAATTGAATAGACTCAACTCACTCAACTCGTACCTAAAACCACTATATATAATGCAGTCACATAAAAAACAAACCACTATATATAATGCAGTCACATAAAAAACAAATAATGACCAGATTGAATGTAACACTAATGTAATGCCATTAGACTAAAAATTCACTTAAGAGATTCCTATAGGATTTTCTAAGCCAATGAAAATTTTCTCTTCAATATGGTTCCTTTTTGTTATTCAGCGTCAGTGCACCAAGTTATTGATAATGCTAACATACATATCACGTTGGATTGAAAGAATGCATAGGGCGGCCCACATAGATATTCCTCAATATATAATATTCTCATTCTTCCACTGTAAACACAGTGTACCTGCAGCTTATTGGCTTCAACAATCCTCGAAATATAATCATCCACTGCAACCACAGTGTACTTCCTACTTTCGTCACAAAGTGCTTTGTCCATGCAATTCCCTTTGAACTTTGGTTTCAAATTTATTTGCTACCAAAACTGAAATGAAGGCCACCAAAATTTGTTGGAATAAAATTAATATTAATCAAGATAAAATCATGAGAACTAGAGCACACACTACTGACTGGAATGGAATAAATCAACTTCGGGTTTCAACATCAGTCTGAGTTCATCCTTAGAATTCACAAGACTCCAAGAACTTGTGCTCACAAAAATATATGAAAATTTAATGTCATGAGAGCCTAAAAAAAAACATACACGATACTTTTTTTTTTTTTTAAACAAAATAGAAACAAAACTATTAGCTTTTAGTTGTAACCTCGAATCCACAAAAGATTATTTGAATCCACGAGATGATAGGTCTAAAATCTACCAAAGAAACAAGAAAGAAAAACTCTGAATTTTATTTATTAATTTGAATGATAGTTTGAATGCCTTTGGAGGCAATATAGCATATAAATACTAAAAAGACAAATCCCTAGGACGACTAGGAAGATGTCCAAGACTCTAATTTGATTAAACAACATTAAAGGAATCTAAAATTAAGGAAATAATAACTTTAAACTTAAAATACATAAAAATACAAAAATTAAATTGTAAATTCTATCTACATCAAATCCTTGCACTTAAAAAAAAATCATCCTCAAGTTGATGGTCGAGATCTAAAATCTTTCATGCCAAGAAAACAAAGGGAATACTTGAGTCTCTTGGTCTTCTTTCCAAACTTGCAACTCATCAATTGAGGAAGCAAATTAACTTGAGATTCTATTTTCTTAGCCTTCATGCAATTGACAATATTTACCAAATAAGAGTCAACAACCACATCAAATCTTTCAACCCAATAAATTTAGCAAACTTTGGTGCATTGCCCACTACAAGAATAATAAGATCTTGAGATTTGTAGGCATGACTTTGTTAAGATCTTGGGCAATATTCTCTACAATTTCTTCTCCATGATATTTTTCTTCACTGAAATCTTCATGAATTGCCCCAAGAACATCCATCTTTTCTTCTTTGACTTTAAAACAATTTCCAAGCAAATTATCTTCACAAAAAATTTTGACTTATGATGGTAAAAGTTGATCCTTTTCAATCACCTCAAAATTTTCTTTATAAATTTGTTGCATCTTGTCAACCTTCAAATCCTCTTCTTTTCTTGACACATGAATTTGGTTATAATAATTTTGGTTTTGTAGTTAGCCTTTCATATTTTGAACATGTTGCTCTTCATATGAATATACTGATCTATAATAGCTATGAGGAAACTATAAATCAGTCAACACATTTTTCATTCTTTTCCAAGAGCAGATTAGATGCTTACCTCGACGCTTTCTATCAATTTTTATGTCTTCCAAAAATTAAAGTACTTTTGCAAATCAAGAAGTCAGTCACTAAAATCTAAGTTACGCATCTCTCCATCAAAGGATGGAATTTTATTATATTTAGGAGTGTGTCTTTGAATATATTGATCAATGTTGTTGTTAGATGATTTCCTAGAAAAAAGAGTAGCAATTAATTGCCAGATTTCGCGCAAATCTTGCCGACTCTCTTCACAAAACTATTGAATCTCTTCACGAAATTCATGAAACTCAACCTTAGTGAGGACCACATCTTCAATTTCGTCATTGTCATTATGGTGGCTACCATCACACCGATTAGCCATTAGACTAAGGTAATTCAAGGCTCTAATACCAATTGATATCGCGGAAACTTGAAGAAAGCACACATAATACTCTCTTTGATTGAACATAAACTAAACTATTAACTTCTAATAATAAACCTTGAATCGAGGATGGGTTCCTTAAATCTACAAGAAGATATGTTTGAAATTCACCAAAAAAACAATAGAGAAAAACTTTAAATTTTATTTATTAATGTGAATAATATTCTGACTGCCTCTAGAGGCTACATAGCATGTAAATACTAAAAAGACAAAATTCAAGACGACTAGGAAAATGTTAAAAACCCTAATTTGATTAAAAAAAAAATTCAAGGAACCTAAATTAAGAAAATAATAACTCTAAACCTAAAATAATAAGAATTACATAAAAATACCAAAATTAATAAATTATAAAAATTAAATTGAAGATTTTGTCAAACATCAAAATTAGTGTTTTAGACATATGTGGGACCAAAGAGGAAACTTACTCAATTGCAGTTTTATTACACCACTTTGACGGATCCAGCTAGCTATCATCAGAAGCTATAAGACAACTATAGTTTTTTACTAAAAATTTATTTGCTTATATGCTAAAAATTGATTGATGTAAAGTTGTACCTAAAAGAAAATGTCTGCTACCTATATAAAAAGTGTGAAGACGTCATACTACAGTGTTTTGGTTTAGTTAATTAATTTCGGAATAAGCAAAAAAAAGAAAATAGGATTTGAAATGAAAAAATTTGCTTAAAAATAAGGGTAACTTTTATTGATGAAAATATGAGCTACAATCACTTATAATATGATTCAGTCATGTTCAGAGGAGAGTAATTAATGCACTAGTAAAAAAAAGTGAGTTTATCTAAGTTGAGGGAGTGAAAGAATGTAGATAAAGACCAAAAATCACATTAATTGAAATAAAACAAAAGGACATGTTAATTAAGAGAATAACAAATTAAGAGAATGAATTTTTATAGATAAAGTTGAATAAAGGAAAGGAATACATATGGCCTATCTTAACAATTTTGACAAGGATTTATAGCCAACTTCAAAATTTTGTGACTAAAGTTTTGTTTGTTATTGATAATGTATACAGATAAAAATAAATAAATAAATAAATAAAATAAAATAAAAACTTCATTTTGGATTTGGATATTTAACCTTCCATTGCTTAGCATGACAAGTGTAGTTGTGGGGGAAACTTTCTAATCGTTAGAGCCTCAATTGATTATGAAAAAGCTCTGTTGAGGGCAAAGAGACTAAAGATAGGAATGGGAGATCCGATTGTGGTGCATTTCCAATATGAAAGGTGTAAAGTTGTTATTTACAACTATGTGTTTTTGTTAGCTTTTATTTCATGCCAAATTTGATTGTAAATTTATTCAATCTTTTGTACCATGTATTTACTGTGGGATTTGATTGCAAGGGTTGTGTAATAGAGAGAGAGTGTGAAGACTCAAGCATTTGAAGACTAAAGAATTTTCACAGGTAGCTCGCAACTAAGCATCCCGCAAAGTGACCCATGTGACTTGCACATGCTGAAATGCGAAGAGTCAGGTCAGAATGAAGACAGCTGTGTCTCGTAAGTATCTCGCTGGTAGACCTTTCCATGAGACACCTGCAAAACATTTTGTTTTGTTAGCCTGTCCATTCTGATACACACTTTCTGTGTCTTCACTATTTATACCCACATTATCCACAAATGTTGAGGAGTGTTTCTGAGAGAAAATCTTAACCAAACACCTTGAGAGTTAGAGATTGTTATACCCACAATCTTCTACACATTTGCATGTGCAATTTTCTTAACTCCTACCTCTCTATTTCCATACCATTGAGAGGTTGATAGCCCAAATACTTACCACACCCTTTCAAAGTGCCAAGTGAAGTTTTGGTGCTGCTGGAAAGTATTGGAAGAAACCAAGGATGGCAAATGCAACATAGAGCTTGTTGTGGGATCTAGAGAACTAGACAAGACACGGTTCCGAGAAGCTTTATTGAAGTAGGAGCATGAAGGGCTTAGGTACATCAGGTAGATTAGGTTTGGAGGGTCTCTTGCTAACCCATGTATCCCAACTAATTATCTAGTGGATCGATTTCTACTTGGAGGGCGGCGGAGAGGTTTTTCACCAAGTTCTTCGGTTTCCTCTTCGATAACACATCAGCGTGTTATCTTGTGTTTGCATCTCTCTTCCCTACTCTTTTACATTCTATTTTACTGTTATGTTGCTTTGATTATGAATTAGAGTAGCTTGTTTATTTATCCGCTCGCTTTTACATTATTCCACACTTAGTATTAAGTTAGTGTAAAATTAATCGAGTCGTAACTTTAATTTGGGTGTCTAAACAGTTCTTGTGTTTTCAACACATTTTCGAGCTTTCAAAAGGCTCTCATTTTATTTTTTTTCAATTTATTTATTTTTAGAGGTTTGGGTCATAGACTCATAGTATTTGGGAGTGTGGTAACACAGTGAATAGAGAATAATTAAGATGCATGGTGTGGGCCTATGCAGGAAGTAATCGGGAAAGAACTTCATCCAAATTTCATGGCAGTAGCCAATCATACACTGTGGCAGATGATTAGACTACTGAAGACGATGATAAATATGAAATTGGGTTCATGAGTGCAGGTGCGTCAAATTTTGAAGATCAGAAGCAGAAATATAGCAATGATAAAATTCAGATAGTGATGGGTTAACTACAAACTTACGTTCGAAATCCTTAAAAAGAAGAGTTATTTGATAGTTCTTTTGGTGTTGAAAAGGTATCCATGACGAAAACTATGTAAGAGAGCTCGAGGTTGTTTGCCAAACCACATGCGATTTTTTTTTTTTTTAAGATAGAAATTCTAAACTAACCTAATCTAAGTGCATATATGTGTGAAGCTCTCTTTTGAAGACTTGAATCCTGACTTTTGCCCCTCCATACCCATAAGTATTTATACTTGTAGAATGACCATCACACCACATGCATTCTTGTGTTAACTAGCATAAGTAGTAGTAAAAAAATAAATAAATTAATAAATAAATTATTTTAACATATCAAAAAGTTATTTTTTTCTATTTTAACATGTCACTTTACACAATATATCTGAAATCATATTTTTTTTTTTTTACCACTTTATTTAAATTTTTTTTCTTTATTCTTTTTTATTATTATTCTACCATTTTACCATTTTTTACTACATCACTTTATAATACATCCTACATAAAAAATAAATAAAATTAAAAAAAAAAAAAAAAAAAAAAAGAAACTTTTTACCACTTTTAAGTTGATGAGAGAGAAAGTTGATTAAAAAATACATTAAAAATAAATACAACATGTATCGTACAAGTACTATTGTTAGAATTAACACATTTCATGAGGTATAGGTTTTAGAGTTTGGTGTGCCTAACACTAAAAATTTAGCATTTGACACAGTTATGCCAATACTGACTTATATGCCTTTTATATTAATTGTTCAAATCCTTAAGTTTTATTAATTGCACAATGAATGGTATCAGAGGTTTCACTATGACACATCTTTAATTACTGAATGAGCTTATATAAAATTTATAGTCAGAACATGCTTATGAGTACGTATAAATTCTCAAACTCTACAACTTTTCACATTTGAAATTCCTAGCAAAGGGTCAACCCCAATTGGATAATGAAGAGAACCATTTGTCTTCAAAAAGACATTTTGGACGGTAGTCGGTTGAATGTGCTCTAGTTTAAAAGTGCAAAAGAGAGTTTAGTTTACTCTGTTAATGAAAACACTATCATAGTTGCCTTTGCTTTATAATCACTTTGATTACTTTAAACTTTCTTCTTCTTCTGTTTTTTTTTTTTTTTTTTTTTTTTTTTTTTTTTTTTTTGGTTCTGAGAGAGTACTTTAAAGTTTAAACAATATTGATAGTGCTCCACGCATAATACACCCGAAAGTGGATAACAATTCTTTGCATTGCAAGTGACCCACAGTAGCAGAGGCCATTTTATTCACTGTATATATGCTCGTTGCCATGCATCGATTAATCATCATTCAACGCATACCAAGTATCTGGTTTCTCCGGTTTGAGCAAGCCAGTGGCAGTTCATTTGAGTGGTGATGCATACTACTCAAACCACAACCTATGAGGAATTTTTGGACTAAAATAATATGAGTAGTTTTAATAGATAAATCAGTGCCGTACATATATATTAAGGAAGCGTGCAGAAAGCTTGTACAAAATTATATTAATTATCCGCCCTTATCCTTGGGTTCTAGTTCAACTACTCTCCATCAAGGGTCGCTCGATCTACATAGATAGAAGCCAGGGTGCATGTTCGCCCGAACACCAGTTGCCAAAAAAACAATTCATATTTGCAAACAAAAAAAAAAAAAAAAAAAAATTATATGCATAAATATAATTATATCTATTTAATTTGTCTACTCTAAAAAAAAAAAAAATTATATTGAACATTTTGTTGTTGCATTAGCATTAATCAATAAAATAATCTTGGCTCATCAAACATAATCCTTAACCCCTTAACAAACTTAAAATGCTCAAATACCAACAATAAAAATCGGCACAAATAGTACCAGACATAGCCCAAATTAACTAGCGCGCGGCGGCACCATAGCATATCTAGAGTATTCAAATGACCCCCCCCCCCCCCCCCCCCTAAATTGGAAAAAATTATTATTATATTTTTTATTTTTTTATGACCACCTTAAAATAAAAATTTGAACACTCAAGCCCAACAACTAACCAATTTAATACCAACCTTTATCTTGGCCTTTTTAAACAAAAAGAATAAACCCAACAACAAATGATAACCCATTTGATAGCAATTTGTTGATCAAGGACAATTAAGTAGGTGATAAAGTGTAAACATGAAAAGAGTGAGATAGTGGAAGTAGGGCATTGGACAATGGGAGTAAAGACATTTTTTTTTTTTTAATGATTGTAATGTTATATTGAATTCTTAACAGCGTAACACAAGGGACACAACAAAAATTATTTTAATGAATTACAAACAAAAAGGGACTCAGGATTTCAAGCTAGAGGGGATTAAGAATAAACAGGAAAAAAAAAAAAAAAAAAAAAACACTTCAAATAGGCATCCATATAGTATTTACAAATTATAAATACAAAAAATCATTTTTTCTTAATACATTAAAATGCAATTATCTCTCAACAAATAAAAAATTTTAAAAAAAAAAACACAAAATATTATTGTTTTTTAATACTTGTCTAGCTAGGAATTTTTTTTTTTTTTTAAGTTACTTTATCTATTTTGCCACATCACTTTACAATACACCCAACATTAAATGTTATATTTTTTT
The DNA here is from genome assembly GCA_030445155.1 of Quercus variabilis. NCBI lineage: Eukaryota > Viridiplantae > Streptophyta > Magnoliopsida > Fagales > Fagaceae > Quercus > Quercus variabilis. Next base: position 46,458,318 of record CP129449.1, on the reverse strand, counting down.
ACCACTTCAATTAAAATAATAAATAACTCATTAAAATAATAAAGGAAGAGAGAGAATTTGAATTTTTTAATTGAAGGAAAATAGATAATCTTAATAAAATACTTGCTACAATCAACTGGTATTTATACCAGTTTACTGTAGTTATAAAAAATTTAGTTGTAAGTTCTCCAATAACACATGGTTTTTTAGTTCTTTAGTGATAAAAAAGTTGTTTTTGCTAAAATACAATCACCATTGTTAATGCTTTTATTGTTTTTGTTAACTTTTTAAGTTGGATAGTTGCTAGTTGAGCTAGGCTAGCTAGGCTGATTGTTTTTGTTAAGAGAGGGTCCAACTACAAAAATGAAAAATATAATAAGAAAAAAAAAATTTGGGCTGGGGGCTAGGCCCCCTTGGGTCCATCCTTGATTACAAAAACTAATAAATGGTCAAAGTTGAGTTGAATTATTCAACAAAAGAATTGAAAAGCATAAAGACAAAATAAATGATAAATTAAAGTTCACTTACCAATAATATATAATTAATTTTAGAAACAATAATTAATAATTTTATTATAGTAAGAGACAATAAATGATTTTCAATATTTAATCTTCATAATAATAATTAATATTTTCATTATATTTGTTAAGACATATGTGATCCACTTGTTAAGAACATATGTCACTATTTTATGTAATTGGCTAATCCTTTGACAAAATGCACTTTACTTGTATTTGGATATCTAGGTGTTTTTAATACTTCAAGAAACAAGATTTCAAGATCAAGTGTTAAAGTCATTCAAATCTATCCAAGAAACAAGCTAAATAGTGAAAATTCATTAAAACTCGACAGCTGCATCTATCAAGTTTAAGAAAGCTGTTTCAACCCGTGTGCTTGACACCTACTTGACAGCTGCTCGACAGCTCTTATCGTTGAGGTTTAAGAATTTCAGAATTCTTATCTGATTTTCATGGAATCCGTGAATGTGTCTTTGGGCCTTCTTTTCTCCTAACCCTAGACATATAAAATGATTATTTTAAAGGCCGTCAAAGAGTTCACAAGTTGCACAAGTGTTGAGCAAAGTTTGTTCAAACAAATTGTGACCGAAGACAGAGTTTTGCCCTAGTTCATCATTCTTGTGAAGAAGTTGTTGTGTTTTACATTGTAGGGTTTTATGACCAAGCATCTTCTTGATCTTCATCGTGGGATGAACTGGAGAACTTTGTAGCCAACAACCTTCTCTAGTTAGTGATTGAAGTTGCGTACTAGGATCCTCACAATTGGTTAGTCACGTATTGGGAGCCGTGCATCAAAAAGAGAAATTGTCACTACAGAACAAGTCTAATTGGGTATTGGGATAAAGGTTCAGCTGCAGTTGGTATAAGGTACTAAAATTCCTTTACTTATAACCACTTGTTATGATAATAATGAAATTTCAGGAATTGTGACCTTAAAAACAACCGGTGGGGTTTTTGCCATGTAGGTTTTCCCCATTCGTAAACAAATACCGTGTCAATTTATTTTTCGCTTCATAATTAGTTTAATTGGTGATTTGTTTGTGCTACCATGCGTTTGCATGTTAATTTGATTAATTAATTAAACTTGACTAATTAATTAATTAATTCATCACAAGGGGTCAATACGTTTTTGGTCTATCAATATTAGAAACAATATGTCCAATGAATTTATAATTTATCATTTATTCTCTTGCTAATACTACGGATAAATTTCTAATAAGGAAATCACATGTATTAAAATTCTTCTCCTTCCAATGATTCATCTTCTTAAAGAGCTTGATCTTCTTTCAGATCATACGTTATGAGAAAATATCTCACCTTATCATCCTAATGATCAAGGTGAAATAAGAAAATATTATTTTAAAAAATTTCCTTATTAATCCCTTCAACATGAATTTGAATGACCCCCCTAAAGAAAAATAAAATCATGGAGCCGCCACAACAACAAATGAATATATATATATATATATATATTCAATAAAAATCTCATTCAAAAAGAAAAAATTAAAAACCCCTACTCATTTGGATTCATAATCTGTTCAATCCATTACATTATGTTAAGTTCTAAAGACTTAAGATTTGATGTATTTAGAACTCTAATGTGTAATGTTGGCAAACCATGATCAAAACAATATGTTTAGTCTTGTTGCTCAAAGTTGTGTAATTTATATAAAGTTGGAATCGAGAGGCTGCAAATGTATTACTGCATTTTGGCCTAGCTCGATCAATCGAAAGTTAGACTCGATCGATCGAAAGTCGGCCAGAATGTTTTTCTGCGGAATTTCCAATTCAGCCCTATCTCATTAAACGTTTCGGGTTTTATGTTTTTGCCCTAGGTATATAAGGCAAAACCCTAGCCACATTTTGAGAATTGTTCTGGTTGTATCCTTGAGGAGTTTTCCTTCACTTAAACTTAGGATTTTCAAGATAGAGATATTATCAATACCTTGATGATCAACTCAATTGCTGCCATTGGAGCTTAAAGAAACACAAGCAGGAGTGTTTATACTTGATTGGAGAATCCAAGAAAGAAGGAGTCCGTAGATTCAAAGTTTACACGTAGTCGTGTCAGTAAGTTCTACTAGTGGATAGCATTAGGAAGTCGAGCATGGGTACTTGCAAGTCCTTTTGTATGAACTTAGATTCTTTCATATAGTAGATTTAAGGTTACCTTGAGGATAGCTAGGTTAAATCATCCTCAGGTTTTTTACCAATTTGGTTTTCCTAGGTGATCATATCTTTGTGTTCTTTATATTTCTGCTGCTTTATATCTTGATATGATTATTTAATTGTGTTAACCTTGATTTGCATAATTTGACTAAGTTAATCACTTGGCTAATAAACTAGGTTAATTTCAATTATTGTGTTTTTAAGGGGTCTAAAAACCTAACAAGTGGTATCAAAGTGGGTAGCTCTCGTGTTGTAGATCTTTTGATCTCTGAGCTGATCCTTGACCCCCGTTGTCATGGAACATGGACATTCTCTTGTTGTTCCTCCTCATTTTGATGGGAATAACTACGCTTATTGGAAAGTAAGGATGAAAGCATCCTTGAAATCTATTGGTGAGAGGGTTTGAAATTCCGCTAAGTACGGATGGGAGAAGCCCACTACTCCTGTGAGTGAGTGGCAAACTTCTCAAAAAGAAGCAGCTGGGTTCAATAGCAAAGTTATGAATATCATCTTTAACGCTGTTTCTATGGAGGAATTTAAGAAAATCTCAAATGTTAAGGTTGCTCACATTGCTTGGAAAATCCTCCAGACTATGCATGAAGGCACAAAAGCAGTTAAAATTAATAAATTACAGCAATTAACTTCTAGATTTGAAAGCATTAGGATGTCTGATAATGAAATTTTTGATGAATTCTATGCTAAGCTGAATGATATTGTTAATTCTACATATAATTTGGGTGAAATCTATGATCAACCTAAAATTGTTAAGAAAATTCTTAAATCTTTAACTGAAGACTTTAGACCCAAAGTGATTGCCATTACTGAAAGTAAGGATGTGGACTTCATCCCTGTTGATGAGCTTATAGGATCTCTTCAGTCCAATGAGCTAAACCTACCCAAAGCTAGCAAATCCAAGTCAATGGCTCTTAAGTCAGTTGATGATGTTGAGATTGGTGGATTTGATGATGAGCTCTCTACTATAGAGACTGCTTACCTTGTCAAGAATTTTAGAAACTTTCTTAAGAACAGTAACAAAAATGCAAGAAATACAAACACTGCTGAACCTAGAAATTTTGGGAAGAATGATCCCATTAAGGTTAGCAACACTGAAAAACCTAGAGAAAAAGTAGGTCAATCTTTCAATAATTCTTTGGGTTCTCAATGTTTTGGATGTCAAGGGTATGGTCATGTTAAATCTGAATGTCCTACATTCTTGAGGTCTAAGGGTAAAGCTATGGCTGTAACCCTTCGTGATAATGAGGTTTCTGATGATGAGTCTGGATATGACGAGGATGGAAACTTCATTTCTTTCACTGCTATTGTTGTAGTCAATGAAAGCATGTCTGTTGAAGAGAACCCTTCTGATGGGGAACTCTCTGAGGATGCAAATCTTTAAGAGGCCTATAATAAACTTTGCAAAGTTGCTGCAAAGGATACTATAAATGTTGAACTTGGCCTGAAGAAAATTGAATTTCTTGAGCTTGATAAGAAGAATTTGCTTGTTAAACTGTTTGATGCTAATGAACTTTTAAACAATGTGAAAACTGAGAATATGTTGTTGATTGATAAAGTTAAGAAATTAGAACTTAATTTATCTGTTGCTAGATCTGCTAGTTCTAAACTTGATCAAATGTTGAGTGTTCAAAAGTATCCTTCTAACAAATCTGGTTTAGGTTTTGTTGATAGCATCTTTGTATCTACACCACATTCTATGAATTTTGTTCCTTCATCTTCTTCTGAACCTTCCATGATTGAGGTTGTGAGTGAAACTGTCAAACCACCTGTGAGTGAGGTTGTCAAACCTATAAAAGTTTCACCATTTAGGAAGATTAGGTTGATCTGAAAGAGTTTAAACTTAAAGAGTCTACCCTTTCTAAGGACAAGATGCATGGTAAACCTGCTTGGCTTTGTCATTTTTGTGAAAAATCTTGACACATTCGTCCTAACTGTTACAAGTTTCAAGCTGCTAAGGGAGCAAACAAACCAAAAGTGCATGTGCCTCAAGTATAAGATCCAATGGCACTTATTGGTGAATTGGTAAAGGCTTCAAACCCTTATTCCAATCCTAGAGTTGGAAATCACTCGAACGTGAATAGGAACTCCAATACTCGTGGTGCATCTAAAAGGTTTTGGATGCAAAAGACTCGATCTAATTGAGTCTTTCTGACATGGTTCTTGTACTTTATTGCTCTACTCTTTTGTGACCATTGTTGTTTAGTTTTTGTGTTGTTTTGTTTCTAGGATTTGCATTGTATAACATTCATACATTTCATTCTAGGATTTATTTTTGTTTTCTCTTTTAAATTTAAAAATAAAATAAAATTAAAATTAAAAAAAAAAAGGAAAGCAAATTGTGTTTTGCATTATTTTTCTTGGTTTTTGAAAACAATGTTGGTCAATTTATTTACACATAACATGTCTTTGTACCTTATTTAGTTTTGATGAGCTTATTTATTGTACTTGACTAGTTGAAACTTTGTAATGCATGTTGTGTGGGAAAGATGTTTATGATGTTTATCACTTTATCTTAATCTTGAAGTCACATGTTATTTGACTGTCGGACTTGATCCTTTTGAGAAAGGCATAAATAACCATCTCATCACTATTCACTAGTCAATCATGAACACCTTAGTTCATATCTTAAGATTCTGTGCTTAAGAAAGTGTAGTACATGCACAAAAAGAATATACGTATAGCATCGGTTTAATTACTTAATAATTAAAATTGGTGTGTATTATTAGGCTTGATGTCAAATCACATAATTAAAATTGGTGTGTACATTATCCCGGTTATTTTATAAGTTTCTGAACAATTAAAATTGGTGTGTATATTATGAGGCAAAATTCAAGAAACTTACATGATTGCAAACTCTTGTTCTAAGAGATGTGAGAGTTATATGACGTAACTCTTTTGGTGATAGTCTTTTTCAAATTCTATGTGATGAATTTTGTAGACTTTATGTTTGATTTCTATTCACATATCACCTCACATATATCTCAAGCTTTTGCTAGTTGCACACACCACACAAGTTACTCTTTGCTAAACATTGTATATGTTATTGTGTGTGTTTTTGGTCTGACCAACCAAGTTTGAAAATACATTGAGTATTATGCAAAACATTTTTTTTGTTGCTTGAGAATTTAAGGGGAGAATGGTTGAAATTTTTTTTTTTGAATAACTGGGCTTAAAACTTGAGTTTTTGAAAAAACATTTTATCTCATACTCATGTATTGTGTTCATCAATTTTAATGCTTTGATGAGTTTGTGGCCAAAATGTGTTTTTTTTCAAAACTGTGTTTTTTTTCTCAAAAAATTTGTGAGCCTCTGCCTGTTTCGATCGATCCATTCTATTTTTCGATCGATTGAAAATGTGCTTAAAATTCTTTGAAGAGTCTCGAGTTGATTCGATCGATCGAATGTAATTTTTGATCAATCGAATATCGCGAATCAAGTTTTTAAAATATCAGACTTTAACTTGTTCAAATCACTTTTCAAAAGTTTCAAACCTTTTTCTTTCTCTCTCCGACTTGGCAAGGCTAAATCATCTATATTTTGTCGTTTTCCTCCGAATCTTTGCAAGGTTTTTGTCCTCTAAGGCCGGTAAGTCCCTTATACCCCTCCATTTCTTTTATTTTCATGTTTCATGCATTTTTCATGCATTATTCATTGAAATTTTCAAACCTATTTCTTTTTGGTTTTTTTTTTTTTTTATTCAAGCCTTTTTTAAGTGAAATTGATCATTGGGTTTTTGTTGGGACATGATATAAACATGATTTTGATGGTTAATTTGATCAATTTTGTGATTTGTGAAAAATTAAAAATTCTAAGGCTTGTAATTGATCCGAATTGGGGATTTGTTCAAATTGGGTTCAATTGATGCAACTGGCTTGTTGAATTGATATAATTGATCATTATATTATGCATTCTAGCTTGTGTGATGATCAATTAGTCAATTTTTTCCAAAATCTTAACAAGTGGTTTTCAATTTTGGGTTTTCATTAGAAACTCTATGCTCAAGCCAATTTTGTGACATTGACCTTAAATTGAACTTAGTTTTACTGCATTAGAACATGCATTATGACATTGTAATTGTTCATGCATCATATAGATTTTTGTTCTATATTTTTTTGTGCTAACTTGCAGTCTGCCCTTGGTTTATGCTTTGTTTTGTTCTTTTGGTTCAATCTTTGTGTCTTTGTCCTTTCCTTAGCATCATGCCTAGGAAGACTAGAGCTCATAGGTCTGTTCCCCCACCTTCTCCTCCCCCATCTTCTTTTGACCGTGAGAAGTTTCCTAGTGAGAAAAATCAAGAGACTTTTGAGACGTTGAACGTTAAGAGAAAGATTTGGGCTGAACGTTCTGTTGTGTTAGATGAGATTGATCTTGCCATTAGGGAAAATTTTGAGCATTGGGGCTAGTTACCTCTATTGGATAGTTCTGATCCTCCTCCTCCAGCTACCCTGATTAAAGAGTTCTTTTCGAACATCTTTATCCGCATATATAATTCCAACACTTTGGTAAAGAGTTGGATACAAGGTGTAGAGTACACCATTACTCCTACTGTAGTGGCTGATGCTCTAGGGGTACCTTTGGTCCAGCACCCTGTTTACCTGTATGATATGTCTCCACTCTTGGATAATGTCATGTCATACATTACTAGGTCTTCTATCCAGTAGGGTTCTGATCCTCAAATCATGTCTTCTGAACTTCCTAAGACTATCTATCTGTTTCTTTGGATAGTCTGTCATTCTATGTGGTCCATTTCTCATCTTCACACTATTCCTCTTGAGCGGTGTGTCTTTTTGTATGCTCTTATTACTGATGCTCCTATTAGTTTTCCTCACTTGTTTCTTCGTTCTTTGAATGAAGTTAATAGGAGTTCATCTTCCGCTCATGCTCTTGTCCATCCTATTTTTATTCATAGGATTTTGTTATATCTTGGTCTAGATGATTTTCCTTATTCTGAGTCTATACATGTTGTTGCTCCCATTGGTGCGTCTTTTCTTAGACAAAGGGCTGCTCATCTTCAAGTTGACCCTAGGTCTGAGCCTTTTGGTACTGCACCTCCTCCTTCTTCTTCTACGAGTCCTACTAGTGAGGATGTTGCTAATCTTGTTAGTGATGCTGCTGCTGCTGATGTTCCTCCATCTCCTTCGGATGACTTTGATATACGTCATACCTTGGAGACTGTCATGACCGTTCAGGCGGCTCATGGTCAAATTTTGGTGGACTTGCTTGATGAGATACGTGCTTTTCGAGCCGACTTAGCGCATCTTCGTTCACCCTCACCGCCTCCTTTTGATGATGGCATGTGATTGTCCTTTGGCATTCCGTCACAAAAAAAAGGGGGGGAGAGGGTAGAGTTTTGACTCTTGTAGAGGAGGTTTTGTAGTTAGGGGGAGTATTTCTTTTGTTTTGCTGAACTAGTGGAGATATTAGATTGTATCTAGGTGCTTCACTTTATATATCATTTTTTTTTTTTTGGCTATTCATGTTAGGGGGAGATACATTTTTTTTTTATATATAAGATTCTTGTTTCTTGTGTTCACTGCTTATTGATTTATATTTATGAGTTATTCATTGATATATATATTTATTATGTGTTGTGTGAAACATACAAGAATATTTTATTTTTGTTGTATCTAACTTAAAGGGAGAGTTAGTTTACATATCTGTTGATTTATTGTTTTTCTGTCACACATGCGTTTATGCGTTTGTTGAGTGTTTCAAGAATATACAGGTTGATTTAATTGAACTGCTGTCTACACTTGCAACTGATAGATAGTAGTTAGGATTGAATTTTTGTTATGAGCATTATTTTTGTAAAGGGTTTTTATTTGTAAACTTTGAGCTTTTAATTTTTGTTTTGTCATGGATTGCCAAAGGGGGAGTCTGTTAGGTTCTAAATACTTAGGATTTGATGTATTTAGAACTCTAATGTGTAATGTTGGCAAATCATGATCAAAAAACTATGTTTAGTCTTATTTAGATTTGCTCAAAGTTGTATAATTCATGTAAAGTTGGAATCAAGAGGTTGTAGTTGTATTAGTGCATTTTGGCCTGGCTCAATCGATCGAAGGTTAGACTCGATCGATCGAAAGTCGGCCAGAATGTTTTTCTGCAGAATTTTCAACTCAGCCCTATCTCATTAAACATTTAGGGTTTTATGTTTTTGCCCTAGGTATTTAAGGCAAAACCCTAGCCACGTTTTGAGAGTTGCTCTGGTTGTATTGTTGTTCATATTTTGCAATTTGTGTGAATCTCTTATGAAATCCTTAAGGAGCTTTCCTTCACATAAACTTAGGGTTTTCAAGGTAGAGATATTATCAACACCTTGGTAATCAACTCAGTTGCTGCCATTGGAGCTTAAAGAAACACAAGCAGGAGTGCTTGTACTTGTTTGGAGAATCCAAGAAAGAAAGAGTCCATGGATTCGGAGTTTGCACGTAGTCGTGTCAATAAGTTCTACTGGTGGGTAGCATTAGGAAGTCGAGCGTGGGTGCTTGTAAGTCCTTTTGTATGAATTTCGATTCTTTCATATAGTGGATTCAAGGTTACCTTTAGGATAACTAGATTAAATCCTCCCCAGGTTTTTTACCGATTTGGTTTTCCTGGGTGATCATATCTTTGTATTCTTTATATTTTCACTGTTTTATATCTTGATATGATTATTTGATTGTATTAACCTAGATTTGCATAATTTGACTAAGTTAATCACTTGACTAATAAACTAGTTTAATCCAATTGTTGTGTTTTTAAGGGATCTAAAAACCTAACACATTAAATTTTTCAAAATTTCATTTTTCCTATATAAAAAATGGTATCAAAAGAAATAATGTTGCTGTGAATTCTTCTCAACAGCACCAATAACTTTGATCTCCTCAAATTTGCAATAGTTGTAATTCGGCTCTTCTTAACAACTCGGCTCACGATCATAACATGTATTATCTCTCTCTCTCTCTCTCTCTCTCTCTCTCTCTCTCTCTCTCTCTCTCTCTCTCTCTCTCTCTCTCTCTCTCTCTATATATATATATATATTTCCCTCTTATCTATCATCATTACTCACTTTTTAACTTTCATCTCAACATTTGCAGTTCTTACTTTATCTTTCGTCAAGTCATTTTTGCTTTTTAATTGTGTTAGTAAAAAGAATTGAAAAACTTCATATATTTTGATTTTTTTTTTTTTTTTTTTTTTTTTTTTTTTGATATCAATATAATCAAGTTCTCTTTTTATTAAATTTTGAATAATTTTTTTTTTTTTAATGACAATCTTAAAAAAATTCCTAAAAAAATTCCTGGAGCCGCTACTACTCTCAATCATTACCCATTTAACTTGTAATTCTTATATATTTATGGATCTCCTCAAGTATTCACAATTGAGAAAGTTAGATATTATCCTATACCATTGTTTAGGTAATCCTCAGTCTTCTTGAAGCACGCTTTCCAAAAAAAAAAGTCTTCCTTAAGCACCACTTAGCTATTTTTTGTGACTATATTATATAACACATTTTTTTATGAGCTAATCTATATATATATATATATGAGGTAAGTTCAAGTTACACCTAGTGTAACTCCTTAGAGTTACACATTTTTTAAACAATTAGATTTAAGTAGATCTAACGATAAAAAAAAAGACCCTCATTAATACTAATATTCTAATTGATCTCATTTATTACTCTATAAGTAATACATTCCATATTTATTTCTAAATCCAAAAAAAATTTATACGTCTACTATTTCTTTCTCTCTCTCTTATTTACATACCTCATCCATGCCCAATTGACAACTTTCTCGTCAAGAGCCCCTATTTCCTTGACATTGAAAGTGTTAAGCAGAGTGATAGTACTAGAGATAATGGACATCGGTATAACCTCCAGATCATCCATCATCATGTATGAAACCAGGCCTTTCACATGGCCTCCTTCACTGGAGGACTCCATATTTGTTATGCTTGGTAGGCCTACGAAACTTAACTCGCTGCTCATAACAAGCTGGCACAGACAGATTGAGCTGATCATAAGCCACATGTTTACTACAGTTTACGTTGTAATTATTAGAACACCGGTAGAATTTAGTGGATGTGAATGATTCAATGTTTGGTAATAGGCAAGGGACACTACCAGTAGTACTATCATAGATGTATACTTTGGGGTTTAGGATAGTCTCTTTCTTCACATTTGGTTTAAGGTAAGCACTACTCAAATTTTCAATGCTCTCGAAAATGTTATGTAAGTTGCCAACCATTTCCTGCTTTTTGAGAAGCGGAATGTAAGATCCAGCTAGATGGACCAGAATGTGAAAGAGGAAGTCGATGAAATCCTTGCCCGCTTCTGCATAAAGTACCCTTTGGTTTTCTCTATCTATTAGAAGTTTCAAACTCACTTTGGTTTCTTCCATGGACTGTCTAACCTTGGTTTTTTTTCCGAATACACTAACTGTACATCTTATGTTCATGTTGCTTGGCGGACCATATATCTATTGGTTCTTCTTCTAATTGATGTTTTTAGTCATTTTGATATAACTCCACATAGAAACATATCAAACGTTGTAGGTTATTGTTAGAAAAGTTGCCCACTACGAATTGTTCAAAGATAATAAAATGTTGGACAGAGTTGGGATTATCTTTCAATTTTTTTTTTTTTTTTTTTTTTTTTTTTTTTTTTTTTTTGGTTAGATTGTGTTGAAGAAAATATTATTTAGTGGAAAGCAATAAATAAGAAGAGAGAGAGAATGCTAGTATTAATTAGGTGGTAAAGTAGAAAACAATAGCATTTAATAATATTTTTTTAACCGTTAGATCTCTTAGAAATCTATGATGTTAAAAAGATATAAATTTATAAGAGTTGCACCAGATATAAGTTGAATCCATCTATATATATATATATATATATATATATATATATATATCTTCTTCGCACTTAGACCACAACGTGAAAACGATATTTTTTTTTTCCCCTTTCCTTACTTTGTAACTTGGGAAAGCAATGCACATTTAGTATGCTCCTTTCAGTAGAATTATCCCCAAAAAGGCATAAAAATTGCAACACTTACACGATTTAGGAAAACAAATTATTAATCACTACATTCTCAAAAAAAAATATATTATTAATCACTAAACCGTTGGTACTACACTTTTCAAATTAGAAAGCCATATTCAGCATCATTATATATAGAATAATCATCTCCTCCACGAGGAAAACGTAGCCAAACTTCTTAGTCATAGTACATGCACACATGAACATAGAAATTTATTCATTTTTAATAAGGATAAATTACATTTTTTTCATTCTCATTTATAAGACCATCTTCAGTATCCCTCCTAAACTTAAATTTGAGAGTTGAATGCTCAAATTTAAATTTAGAAAAGATATTAGGACCGACCTCACAGTTTAGAGTCATGAGAAAATGTAAAATTACCCATTTTATTACATAAGAAGGTGAGACACCGATGAGTACCTCCATCTCTCATTGACGTACTTTACTTTTGATGTTTATAATGATGTTTTGCATCAGGACCTCCTGGAATCTGCCGATCTGTGGTAGGATCTTCATTTTTGATATCACAGTTAAGGAGTTCCTTATTAGCACCTTTGACCAATGCGGGGATTGACCTGGATTGATTGCTTCCATCGATGTTTGGATTAAGAGAGCGAGTTTCAGACCTCAGAAACAAAAGAAACAGCAGTGTGAGGCACATGCAAAATCTGAACCTATCCATTTTTACCATTTTTAATCTCTGGGTTTCGAAATTGCAAGGCTAGCTTGTAGCTGTAGATACTCAACCTGCACGGTGTTATATATGTATATACTGATACCATTCTTATATTAATTAATACAAGTGGAAAACATGGAACTTCCAATACACAATTGACTAAACTCAATTTTGTACGAAACTAAGACCACTATATATGCACCAGTCACATAAAATACAAATAGTGACCAGTTAGGATGCAACACTAATGTGCAGGACGGAGGCATACATTGACTATTGCTCCCGCCCCCCTCCACCTACCCCCCCCCCCCCCCCCCCCAACAAATTTTTTATTAATATCATTGACTATTGCACACACGAATTTTAGGATGGAGGCATACATTGACTATTGCTCCCGCCCCCCCTCCACTTCCACACCACCCCCCCCCCCCCCCCCCGCCAAAAAAATTTTTTTATTAATATCATTGACTATTGCACACACGAATTTTAGCAATTTTGTTCAATAAAATTACATTTTGCTCCTTTATCAATATCATTGATTCTTTTTAGAGTAATGTTATAGGCACAAACTTATCTATAACATTATTACAAACTGTTACGTACAAATTTTTATTGGTTTGCATTTGAGCCTACTATTTACATCACTTTCTTACTTGTAGATAACTACTCCCATATTACCAATTTGTAAAAAAGTTTGTAATTCTAACATTTTCCTCATTTAAAGGCCATTAAAAAAGTTTATAGATTTAAAATCTAAAAAAAAAATATTCATGCCCAAAAAAATTAGCAAAATAAAAATAATTATTAATAGTAAAGGTAAAAATAATTAAGCCTAATTAACCAATTTTACTCAAAAAAAAAAAAAAAAAAAAAAAAAAAAATAAAAAAAAACTAGCCCTTTAAAAAGTTTTAAACAAAATAATTGTCTTTACCTAGCAGAAGACGCACGCATCAAAAACTCAAAAAATAAAAATAAAAATAAAAATAAAAACCTCAGTAGCTAAGAAGCAGCAAAGCCAACGATCAGACCCGCCTCCCATAACTTCAAGTCCTGACTCTGTCCCTACTAATGTGATTCCATTATACTAAGCATGCATTTGCCCAGCAATTAAGTTGTGTTTTGTGTTTTTTTTTTTATCCCATGGCACTGTTCATGGACCACCAAATCCATGAAAAACACAGTAATCACTCACTGCTACAATTTTTTGTGTTTTAAAAATTATTTTACTACAGTATTTTCAATAAAAAGTTTTCAATTTTCAGCAGAATAAACAGTATCCAAACAGACCCTAAAAATTCAACAATATATTCCTAGAATATTTTAAGCCAATGAAAATTCTCTTAAATATGCTTCCCTTTAGTCTATCGAAGTTCAACTCCGATGCTTATTGGCTTCTACGATCTTCAAAATCTATTGTTGCTCACAAGATTGGTGAACCGGCAGTGCCTAGCGCCCACCTACATTTATCACAAAGTTCTTAATCTATGCATTTTCCCTTATGTTTTTTAAGCTGAACTTTTCTGTTTCATAGTTGCCACCAAAAGTGAAATGAATGCCATGAAATTTGGTGGAACAAAATTAATATTAACTAGTTGTAGACTCATGCACTGCGCATGATAATTTTTTGAATAAAATACTATTTTAGTCCTAGACTTTATAAAGAGTTTTTTTTAAAAAAAAATAGTTTTATCATATTTTTCGTAATCTTTTCTATAACAATTTTTACCATTATCATATATTTATTGTGTGATAATTTGCTTAACATAGACATTAAATAAGAGTTAGAACTATTCATTAAATTTTTTTAAGTCATGGTGTATGAAGATTATGATTATATATATATATATATATATATATATATATAATTTTCCTAGTTAGAGTTTGATTAGTTTTAAGTTTAAATTTTATATTATTATATTTAATTGTTGATTTTATTGTACTATAAAGTTTTTAATGTCCTTTGTATAGCCATCTCTATTTTATTTCTTATTTATCTTGACCACCTTTTTTATTTTCCAAATAACAGTTATTAATAGACGTTTGATTTTATTTTATTTTTCCCTTCATTTATTCTTTATTACTTTTTATGTTCCCTTGCTAGTTGTAAATTTTATGGTTATCAATAAGAAATAGATATTATTGATGGCTTAAATAGTTATAGATGTAGTTATGTCAATGGTATATCAAAGGGGTTTCTTTTTTTTTTTTTCCTTCTAAATTTTCAAGGAAATAGGAAAGGCATTTCTCTAGTTTGGTCTCAATCAATTAAGATATATAAATTAATGAGCCTTAAATTTTTTTTAATGTATGCAGTGTTTAGATTAGTGGTATGTCAAAGGTTTTATAAAAAAATTTAAAAAAATAATTCCAAGGAAATGTTTAAGGCCTTTTTTTGAAAAAAGAAATTGTGACTTTTTGAATTGTAGAAATATGATTGTTTTAATTACCTTGTGTATAGATTTCATTATTAAGTTATAAACATTTAAATTAAAGTAGATGAATATATAAATGCAAAATTATATGTAAAGTTACAACTACACAGATTCTCAAAAAAAAAAAAAAAAGTTACAACTACACAAGATAAATATACATAGATAATTTTTTTTTTTTTTTATTCATGAATCATTATTTCATTGTTTACTTATAAATATCTAAATTAAAAAAAATTAAATCTAAATTAAAATAGATGAATATGTAAAGGTAAAATTATATGAAAAGTCAAAACTACCCAAGATGGACATTTAACCACTTGTAGATGTGTGCTTTTGGAAGACTAAAAGTATACACAATTGCTTTAGTTGGAATTACATAACTATGCAAATATTGTTGCAAGTGGTTCCATCATTTGCAAATTATCAAGTTTGGTGGCCTTACAAAACAGATATTTCATTTTGCAAAAAACTTTACATAAACTCCTCTTTTGTGACAACGTTTTTTTTTTTTTTTTTTTTTTTTAGGCCGAAACAACTTAAGAATATTAAGACTTAAGTTAACACATACAGTAATTGTAAAACACGTCAATGATATGAAAAATAGAAAGATTTAAATATTTTAAAAACATTTTAAGTAGATTGTAATATAAAATATTTTTTCTCAATATTTTATGTAACTTTCCCTATAAGATCAATATTGTTGGCATCTTTTAAAGATGATACATAATATTTTTGAGAAGAAGAAGAAGTAGAAACAATGCTAACACATGATATAAAATTATTAAGTTTGAGTGATTTAAATTTGTGGCCAAAAAATATTAATGTATCTATGATAAAAGTTTTTATCTAAATGATATATAGTAGTTCATATTTTTTTAGACTTGATTAAAAAAATTCATTCTCAATAGCCTTTTAAGTCTACAAATTGCTCAATCTATGGGTCTAGACACATTCAAAGTGTGCTATCTAAATTATATGACCTTTTATCACACAAATATATTGATTCCCCCAATGTATGGTAAAGGAAAGCAGGTTTGTGTCTAGCCATTTTCTTGATTTGTGTTGCATAATTTAATAGTATGGAGGATGTGACTGGATTTAAATATTAAATGAAATAAGACAAGAGGAAAAGAGAGTAAAAATAAAATATATAGCAAGAAACATCAAATTATCCAAGTCATTCTATGTAATATAATAACATTATATTATTATGTACTATATGTATAATGCAATAAGATAATATTTAATCAAAGAGAATATAAAAGATAACAACTTAAAATGCAAAACTAAATTACATCAACACCAAATAGAATTCTAATTAACACAAAAATTCATCAACCTAAAGAATTGATGCAATAAAAATAAAAATAAAAAATCAAACAAAAAATGAAAAACAAAGAGAGAGAGAGAGAGAGAGAGAGAGAGAGAGAGAGAGAGAGAGAGAGAGAGGTAACCTTTTTTATGTGAGGAAAATATATAGAGAATGAAAAAGAAAATGTCAAATTTATAGTAAGATGTTGAGAATAAGAAGAGTCAAAATAAAGGAAGATAACAAGGTAGAGAAAGAATGATATTAAGGTAGAAAGTAGTGGGGAGATGAAGAGGTAAAAGGGAGGGAGAGTTTTGGAAAATTAATAATAAAAATAATGGTTAAAAGATATTTTATTTTTTAAATAATGGAGTTTTTAAGTCACCTTAAATGAGAAAAAAAATTTTTAAAAAAAATATATATATATATAAGAAAAATTGGAAACAAAAAATGATGACGTGACTGCTGATATGACTCAATATGAGCGTAGTAACACTAAATGCTACGCTTCAGCTTTTAATAATATATAAATGGTGATAAGAACCAAAGAGCACACTAGTGACACTAATGACTATAATGGAATAAATCAAGTTAGGGTTTCCAACATTAGTTTGAGTTCGCCCTCAGAATTCACAAGTCTCCAAGATCGTTGTCTACAAATCAACCAAGAATTTGTGCTCACAAAAACATGTGAAAATTAGTATTTTAGACATGCGTGGGAACATAGAGGAAACTGACGCAATTGTAGAATTCTAACACCACCTTGAGGGATCCACCTACAATCGAAAGTAGGGTTAAGTCACTTGCTATAGCCCAAAGCCTCTACTTAAAAAGGCCCCAAAATTGTAGTTAAAGGTGTGTTTGGATACTACTTATTTTGCTGAAACTAAAAAAATTATTACTAAAAGTACTATAGATAAAAGTAAAAATTAGTTGAAATAATACAGCGGGGCCCATAAATAGTGTCAAAAAATGCACTGGGACCCATAAATAGTAGCAAAAATATGCTGAATAGTGAAATAATTTTAAATTTTAAGTGCAACCTAAACACACACTTAATTAATGATTCACTCAAAAATAATTTAAGGAAGAAAAAAACCAGCATAAATTCCCTGCACTTTCTCACACTCTCGAGAAGGCCCCTAAAATTTTGTGCCAATTCTAAATTGTTTCACAGAGTGTGTTTAATCATCATTGATGACCATCTTTCTTAACAAGTTGGGCTTTGTTTGGTTCCTCAACGTTTTGTTCTCAATTTTCATTTTCAAAACTTTGTTCTCATAACTCATTTCCACAACTCAAAATGCCACTTACATTTGTTTGGCATCAATTTTTGGTCTCGCGTGTTTTTCCCCTATTATCTTCCAATTAAAAATTCACCACCACGCCAATATCATCTATCATAGCAGGAATATAAACCACACCCACACCAACTGAAAAACAACTCCATCCCCACTCTACAACCTACTTGATTACAGGATTGAAATGCAAGCAATAGGAGGAGAGCACGAAAAGGCAAAAAGTTCGAGGTGAATTTTTCCCTCTTTTAAGTCCAGGAAATTGGCATCACCTACTGTGGAAGCCCAATATTTAACCACAAAAATTGAGCTTCTTCATCACTTTGGCATAATCTACAAGGACAACATAGCAAATTCAACAACAACTAATAACGCATCACCACTAATAGCAAACCCAAAACCCCCCACCACCATCAACAACACCAATAGCCACACAACCATAAAAAAAAAAATAAATAAATAAATAACCATCATCTAGTGCGACCACCAACATAGCAAGCTAGCGATCTAGCATGAGAGAGAGAAAGAGAGAGAGAGAGAGATTGTAGTAAAAAGGAAGAAAGATTCATTGGGCTCAATTAAAGGCACGTGTTGTGTGGGTTCCCATTATGTCCATTTTATTATGAAAATGTTACTTAAGTCGGTTCTCAATTTTTGAAAACTCCAAAATGTTATTCTAATTTTTTGTTCTCATAATCTCATTCTCACTCTTTTGGGTAGGGGTGTCAAATGGGTAGGTTTGGAGTGCGCATAATTGGGTTGGGTATATAAAACTCATTTATCCATTAAAACCCATTTAACTAATTGCTTCTAACCCAAACTCAACCCAACCCAATTATTATAGGTAAACCCCAACCCACCTAATTAACCATTTATCAAAATTACCAAAATGCCCCTAAAGAGTAAATGACCAAAGTACTCTAAAATCTTCAAAAATGACCAAAATACCCCAAAACCTCAAAATTACCAAAATAACCACGAAACCTACAAAATAACTAAAATACCCCCGAAACCCAAATAAATGACCAAAATACTCTCGAAACCCAAATAAATGACCACAATACCCCAAAACCTTAAAATTACCAAAATACTTCTAAAACCCAAAAAATGACCAAAATACCCCCAAAACCTTAAAATTTCCAAAATACCCTCCAAAACCCAAAAAATGACCAAAATACTCCCGAAACATAAAAAAATGACCAAAATACCCCCGAAACCTAAAAATTACCAAAATAATCTCGAAACCTACAAAATGACCAAAATACCCCTAGAACCCAAAAAATAACCCAAATACCCCTGAAACCAAAAAATTACCAAAATACCCCTAAAACCCCAAAAAAAATGACCAAAATACTCCAAAACCTAAAAATTACCAAAATACCCCTGAAACCCAAAATATGACCAAAATACCCCCGAAACATAAAAAAATTATCAAAATACCCCTGAAATCCAAAAAATTACCAAAATACCCCCAAAACCTAAAAATGACCAAAATACCCCCTAAACCCAAAAAAATGTCCAAAATACCTCCAAAACCTAAAAAATTACTAAAATACCTCTGAAACCTAAAAAATGGCCAAAACAACCTCAAAGCCTAAAAATTGACCAAAATAACCCTGAAAACTAAAAATGACCAAAATATTCCCAAAACCTCAAAAATGGCCAAATAACCACAAAGTCTAAAAATTGACCAAAATAACCTAGAAACCTAAAAATGACCAAAATGCCCCCTAAACCTAAAAAATAATCAATATACCTTCGAAACCTAAAAATTAACTAAAATACCCCCTTAAACCTAAAAAATGACCAAAATTTCCCAAAACCTATAAAATGACAAAAAAGCCCCTTAAACCTGTAAGTCGATAAAAATACACCCTAAACCTAAAAAATTACCAAAATCCCCCATAAAACTAAAAAATGACCAAAATACTCCCTAAACATAAAAAATGACCAAAATACCCATAAACCTAAAAAATGACTAAGATACCCCAAACCCCTATTTTGGTAATTTTAGAGGTTTCAAGTGTATTTTGTTCATCTTATAGGATTTATTGTATGTTGGTCATTTTAGATATTTTGAGAGGTATTTTGGTCATTTTATAGGTTTAGAGGTATTTTGGTCGTTTTAGATGTTTTAGGGTATTTTTGGAAATTTTAGAGGTTTCACGTTGTTTGTGGCCATTTTAGCGGTTTTGGGTTTATTTGGATCATTTCAAAGGTTTAGGGGTATTTTCGTCACTTTAGAGGTTTGAGGGTATTTTGGTCATTTTTTAGGTTTAAGGGGTATTTTAGTCACTTTTTAGGTTTAGGGGGTATTTTGGTAATTTTTAGATTTCTAGGTTATTTTGATCAATTTTTAGGCTTCAGGGTTATTTTGGCCATTTTTTAGGTTTTGAGGGTATTTTACTTATTTTTAAGGTTTCAAGGGTATTTTGGTCATTTTCTAGGTTTTAGGGTTATTTTGGTTATTTTTTAGGTTTCGGGGTTATTTTGGCCATTATTTAGGTTTTGGAGGTATTTTGGTAATTTTTAGGTTTCTGGGGTATTTTGGTAATTTTTAGGATTTCAGGGGTATTTTGGTCATTTTTAAGTTTTGGGGGTATTTTGGTAATTTTTTGGGTTTTAGGGGTATTTTGGTCATTTTTTTGGTTTCAGGGGTATTTTGGTCATTTTTAGGTTTGGGGGGATATTTTGGTCTTTTTTTTTGGGTTTCAAGGGTATTTTGGTCATTTTTAGGTTTCGATGGTATTTTGGTCATTTTTAGGTTTCGATGGTATTTTGGTCATTTATAGGTTTCAGGGGTATTTTGGTCATTTTTGGAGTTTTAGGGGTATTTTGGTCATTTTTTGGGTTTCAAGGGTATTTTGGACATTTTTTGGATTTCAAGGGTATTTTGGTCATTTTTTTAGTTTTGGGGATATTTTGGTCGTTTTTTGGGTTTTAGGGGTATTTTGGTCATTTTTAAGTTTCGAGGGTATTTTGGTCATTTTTTAGGTTTAGGTGTTATTTTGGTCATTTTTTAGGTTGAGGGGTTATTTTGGTAATTTTAGTAGTTTTGGAATTGGGTAATTGGGTACCCAATTAAAACCCAATAAACATTAGTGTTAATTAGGTTTAATTGGGTTAATACCCATTTAACCTAACTAATAATTGGATGGGTTTGGGTCTATTTTAAATGGGTGGGTTTGGGTGGGCAAATGGGTTTGAGTTGATTTTGCCACCCCTACTTTTGGGTGAAGAGTTCCAAAGAAACTAAGAACAAAAATTGAAACAAAAAAACATTGAGGTGTTGGGACCCACAGAAAAAAAAGAAATGAAAACTAAAAACAAGGTGATTTCAATGAAACCAAAAACACTCTTAAAGTTTCAAATTATATATATATATATATATATTGTATGACATACTTCGTTTTTGCATATGTGACCGCTATCAACTTGTATGTATGTTGTAATAAATTGCACACTGAGATTTAACATTTATGTACAAGAGAAAACAAATTATGCGGTTGCTTGAAATTGCTATCAAGTAATTACAAACCAACTAGACCTCAGCTCGCTTCTGTAATTTTCATATTTTAGGTAGAATTGAACTTGGATCAAATTGGTCCCAAGCACAGGGCAAAACATGTGACAAACCCACCAAAAAACAAGAGAGAGTGAGAGAGAGACAAAGAATAGGCACCTCATAAGCATTCAAATCATGGTTATTATTTATTGGGCAGTATTTATTACACACTGCTTTATTACACAAAAAATACACACAATTCAGTTTTTGAACTAAAAACATGTCTTGAAGTCACGATTTCAATTCAAAGTTTTTAAAACACAAATCTAGACTTCAAAACACAATTTCAGTTCAAGAAATAATCTGTGTACAGTGTGTGCAACAATGTGTTTACTAACAATTAGCCTTATTTATTTATCAGAAATGGTATTGCTCATGTATGAGCTGACAAGAAATCAGCTTGAGAATATTTGCAAGTAGGCAGTTCAAATGATAAATCCAATTCAACCTATGAAGCATCACACGTGAGTGTCTAACCGTGCCGTCACCACGTAGCCATGATGAAAGAGAACATCTAGCCTTTCCCTGAAATTAACACAAGAATACAAACTCGTCTACTTTAATTTAGCTATACAAAAATAAAAATGTGCAATCCGGTGGATAAGAAATTAGGATAAGTCAGCCAGAAAATTCCTTACACATACTTTAATATGGAAATTGTTGCTGCCACCCACTGATCATGCTTGAAGCTCCTTGGACGTCAGTTGGGAAGCGAAACTCTGAATCTTACGGATGTTCTCAATTATGAAGGAATTTCCAACTCAATAAAAACCGAACAAAGAAAAAAAGAACTTAACATTAGAGAAAAGGATATCTTCTCGTCATAGATGGGATGGTTAAGCATCAGCAAATTGTTATTGTTGACAATAGCTCGAACTAATATTTCTTTGGCTTCCTCATGCTTCTTTCTCAGCATGTTGCAAATCTGCAAGATAGAAATCATTAGGACAAATTAAAAAAAAAAAATTAAAAAAAAAAAAAAAAAAAACCTAATTAAATACTAGGACCTAAAAATAAACTACATACGACTAGAAAAATTAAATTAAATATTTATTTGAGTCTCCTGCATCAGTTGCAAGTTTTGGGCTGATTACATCCTCCTTGTAAAGACAAAGTCCAAACTTTGACCCAGGGAGGGTTATTAGAGCTATGTTGGGTTGAATTGGAAAGAATTTTTTGGTCATTGGGAATCTCAAAGTCAGCATTTCACTAAATGAAGATGTGTTCCTCTACAATTTAATAACTGCAAGTCCTTTTCAAGTTTCAGGTTCACAGTTTCAAAGTCACATACAGGTTTGACAGGCTGTCAAGTTCATGGTTTGATGAGCAACTATTGTGTGAAGCCTATATGAATCACTTAATAGCTAATAAATAAATCCTAGTTTACTCACGTCATCAAGATCCTTCGTATATGCCTCAGCCTTCTCAACATTTCCATCATTCTCCATAACTAAAGGAATTTCCAAGTCCATCATGTTCACCTCTCGAGCACATTCAAGTCCAGAGGTCTGGTGGTCAGTAAAGACATGCTTGGCACTACTCTCTGCCTGAATCCCTTGAATGCAAACCTGGAGCACATGTAAAGGAAAGTGTAGCAACTTATGTCCACCTAATAAGGCTTCAACCATCTATATGTTTTCATATAAAGTTCAGCAGTTAGGGTTGATAAATAAACCTACGAAGTCTATAGATATCTACCTGTTCTTCAAAGACACTTTCCAAAGGTAATTTTGAATTGCTGCAGGTGATTTTTGATAAAACACATGTTATTCCAGTAAGTTTAGAACATATTATTGTCAATAGAAAAATCATACCTGCTTTCACTAGGTGATGCAGAGAGGCGTTTTAGAGGCTTTAAGTACACTGAATCTGCATTTGATGCCTGCAAAGTAGCTTCCTATCAATATTGGTGACGGGAAGTCATGATAATTTTCATATAACATACTGAAGCTTCATATGAGATCATCATTGTTGTGATATCATTTTCAAGAGATCTTTATGAATAACAAGGAGTGGCTTAATAATATAAAACCTCAAATGTTTTCCTTTTCAAGGATGGGCTTTGAGACATTAGTTTCTCAGTACTGTCAACACAACGCTCAATCT
This sequence comes from Quercus variabilis, assembly GCA_030445155.1. Classification (NCBI taxonomy): domain Eukaryota; kingdom Viridiplantae; phylum Streptophyta; class Magnoliopsida; order Fagales; family Fagaceae; genus Quercus; species Quercus variabilis. The sequence goes on along the minus strand of CP129449.1, from coordinate 46,435,227 downwards.
TCAATGCTATATTTCCCTGTACTTTCATTTTTTTCTCTGTCTTTTCCAAGGAGTTAATTTCTCTCCGACTTATAGAACTTGATAGAACTTTGTTTGCCTCTGTAATCCTACATTGAAGACATACATCATTTAAAGACTAGTAAACTATTTTCAGATAGTAAGGCAGCCATTAAAGAAGACTTATACCTATATGGGAATCATACCTAGAAGTTTTAATGCTAGAGAGATCAGGTGTCCTCTTGCCAGCTTTTATGGAGCAAAGTTTATTCCTTTCAGCCGAAATGTTCTTCAAGTGCCGCAAAGACTCCATGCTCGAAAGCACAAGTTTAGAATTCAAGCTCGTCTGGGCACCACATTCAGTTGTCTTACCAATTAGGCTGGAAAATTCACAAAATTCTCTTTAGTCAAAACTTGAATCAACAATATAATATTTCCCTATAAGGTCTTATGAAAAGATTACAAACTAGAATATATGTCTGAGAGAACTTACTATAGTAGCATTATCATAAAGAGATTAGGAGACTAAGCAGCCATGTTCAAAACAGAAGATTAACATCCAAAAAATAAAAAAAATCTATGGTAACAAGGCTTTTCAAAGAACTTTATCTGTTGAATATAGTGAGGAGTGACTGAAGTATAATTAGCACATGTCCCAAAAAACAGGGAACTTTTTGAAAAATCATTATCTAAAATCAACTAAATGAGGAAACTTGTATTGTACATAGATTCCTTCAAAAAAATGATGATGTACAAACATCCAAAAAAATATGCCAATATGCATATATATATATATATATATATTGCATTGTCAGTTCCACCCATAATTAGTTTTCTATCATTTGACTTCATCAATTTTACATTTAAGATCCTCATCTTCTTATCCAAACACTTTACAGTTTGTTTTTTTAACTCTATTTAAGATCAATAACACAAGGTTGACATCAATAGACAATAATAATCGTATAAGCATGCCAAATTTCATCTTTAGAATAGGCATTGTCACAAAGGTTCTTAAGCATTTATGCATGAATTGATATTACTTTCTACAGTGACTGAAATACAACCAACAAGAGAGTTCTCTTACGTTACATGGATGGGACAAACAAAGGGAACTTTTAAAGCTCTAAATCACTTAGGAAAATCCTATGTAAAGAAATTGATATTTCAGCTAAAACACTTAGGAAAATCCTATTTGAAGCAATAGATATTTCAGTTGTTGAATGACCAAACAACCCAACTCAAAGCTCAAAGTAATGTACCTCTGATATAAAGAACTTCAACATAAAGTCAAACAGCAAAGCTTAATTACAAGATGATATATATATATATATATATATGAATGTATGTATGTATATAAAATAGTTAAATAAAGTATAGATAGCTTACCTCAAAGAATGATGGTCTTTAACGTTCTTTTCACTTCCTAGCAAAACAAATTCACTTTTTTTTACTTCTTTGTCATGTGGCTGTAAATTCTCAGTCAGCTTGCTCCCAATTGGGACATTATCAGAATTTATGCCCTCCCTGTTAAAGATTGTGAGGGGCATTGTCATTTGATTTTCAATAGGGGAACTTTTTTCTTTTTACAGTTCTTAAATGATCTAATCTGGAGGGACAAATGTTTAACATAATGCCAAGTGTAGAAGCTTTATCTGAAAATGGAACTATCTGGTACAGATGCCTCACCTGATTTTACTATGATTTTTAACATTATTTTCACTTCCCAACAAACGAGGTCGGTCTTTTGTTAATTCTCTAGCAACTGAAATTGTAGTATGAACCAATTTGCTTCCAGTCTGCGTATCAGTAGCATTCAAGTCCTCCCTGTTGCAGAATATATCAAATAGAAGATCATTTGAAGGCCTATAATAGCAATTGTTACATAAAGCATTACTTACACTTTTTCACTGGAAGGAGATAGATGCATGGCCCCAACTCTTTTGCTGCCAATTGAGGGAAAATTTGTCCCAGATGGTTGATGAACTTTAGGTCCAGTTTCCTCTTCCCTCTTACAAGAAATAGAGTGGATGTCTCCATCTTCTTTTCCTTTCACCAGTGACCTCGTATCAACTACCCTGCATCAAGTAAACAAAACATGTGCTCTAAATGGAACATCAAAGTTAACATGCAGTGTCAAAGATTAATCATCACAGATTATGAACATAATGGATGAAAATGGAATGGAATAGATATTGTTCAACAGAATGCATGAAAACGTGACAAATCCAAAGAATATATATATATATATATACACATATATATACATATATATACATATATAAACTTATAAACCAAAAAGGCCTTCTATTTTCCAGATTTATAAGCTTCGTATACGGTTTTTCTAACAGAAGTAGTACATTCTTGAAGCCATCCTAGAAGATTAGTGCTGAACGGTTTCTCATTATCTTAATTCATTAAAAAAAGAACTTTCCTAAATTTCTGAATTCTCTTACCTGTCCAATGGGGCCAAAGAAAGCTTGGAAGTTGAACCCTCGTTCTTTTTGACCCCCTTGGTGTCATACAGCATTTGCCTTGAGATATTTGTAACAGTGTTGTCTTCCATATCTAAATCTTGTTCAGCTGATTCAGCTGGTTCCATGTCATCCACAAATCTGATTGGTTCATTGCCACCAGTCTTATTCCTTTCAGCATCATTGTTGTCTGATGCAGTGATGTGCATCAGAGGTGAATTCTTGCATGCTGAATCTTCATGATGAGATCCCATACTAAAAATCATTTTGTCAGCATCAGTTTGCTCTCCACCTGAAGCAGTTTTCTCTTTTGTGCCCAATAAAGAAATTTGTGTCTGTGCTTTTGAAAAATCCGAAAGAGTGTGTTGATTTGATTCATTGTCATGTACAGGCTTGACAGGTATATCATCTTTGACCAGCTGAGAAGATGGTTCTGTGAACATTGACTTCTGAGATGAGCAAATTTGTTGACCAGTTTCTTCTGCACTCATCATTATTGTTTCCCCTGGAGAAGTTCTTCCCCCATGTGTCAGAACCAAATTTTCAAAGGTTTCAGATTTTGAAGCAGAATCATCATTGAAGGAATTAAATTCCTCTTGACCACCAATTAAAGTCTCAACCTTTGAAGTGACTGCACGTTTGTTTGCTGGAACTTTCATGCTAGAGCTATCATCATACCTACCATTACCTTCAGTCAGGTCTAAAGCAACTCCTTTGCTATCTGAGGTTTTGTAAGAATTCTTATCTTCATTCATTAAGCTTGACTCATCACACCTACCATTGCCTTCAGTCAGGTTTAATTTAGAACCTTGACACTGACTTCTCTCTGAAGCAATTCCTTTGCTTTCTGAGGCTTTGTTAGAATTCTTATCTTCTTTCATTAAGCTTGAATCTAAATTGAAACCATCCAAACTATATACAAACAGAAATGTGCCAGGTTAAGCAATTTTGAAAATAAAATCATAAGTCCACTTGAATTATTGGTATAAAATTCAAAAACATAATAGAACAGAATAAAAAGGTCCAAAGATGTCTTGGAAGAATTGTCCACTTACTCACTAAAATCAAAAGAGAAATTAAAGCCATCTTTTTTCCCTTTATTATTTCCACTGGAACGTTCTTCTCCTGATCTTCCCTTGGGCTTTGCAGTTTTTTTGGGCGAACATGAGAAATCAAGGTCTGACATGTCTACTTTGAATGATGACAACTTGTCAAAATCACCATCTAGATTGAAATCCATATCCCTAAAATATATCCAAAGAAAAAACATTGCTTCTAAGTAATATTCCTCAAAGTATTATGCAGCAAGGGCAGCCGCAATTATCAGTAATATATCTACAGGTTTAGGAACAAACATTTCAGTGAGCCAGAATTTCCCCAAAAAAATACAATTTAGTAAACATAAAACAGAAAATTCACCAGTTATTCTCATAAAGGGCATAATGCTGCAGAATATAAATAAGAAAAAAGAAGAGATGAGAAGAAATCGTAAAGTAAAGCTTAAGGAGTTTAAATAAATACTCAAAATCAAAATGCAATTCAATGTTTAGAAAATCAATAAGGTGTTCACAATTAAGATATCACCATTAAATTGATATTTTACCTTCATTAAATTTGCAACAACTAAATTTGCATGGAGGATTTCAAATGAAGGCATTTGAAAACCAATTGCTAGTATAAATTACTTTGTATGAATTTAAGAACGCGTGATGGATTTGAGCTTTGAGGATTTTGCGCGAACAAAAACACTTGTTATGATATGGGTTTGATATAATATCTTACACCTAATCATTTCAAATCCACATATTAATAAAGCTTTAATCCATTTATAAGTTTTTACCAAAGAAAACTTTTCCCAATTATACTCTATTCAAGTCATTCAAAATAAAAACTGAAACTCAAATCCTTCTCTTCAAACACCTCCATCCAAATGAACCACAATGTTTTTCCAGTACTCACATTTTCTCAAAGTTGAACGCCTTCTTTTTGCCTTTGGGTACTGTGTCAAAGTTAAAATCCAGAGCATCATCTTCTGTAACTGACATTGATTTCCAGGAGCTGAGGAACTCATTTCCAATTTCATCATCTGCTTAAAGAGGAATATTGGACTCATTATAATGTGTAAATGAGCATGTCATTAATAAACAACTAATTCTGGTAAATTTATATGTAACAAGATGTCAAAACTTGAGGATTTAAGCAACCAAATATAGGGTTGGCCACACTGATCCTTGTCTTCTGGCACACTTTGGAAAAAGTCATGGTTGTGCTAATTCAGATTTCACTAGCCTGCGCGTACATTATGTAATCGCCAACTAATTCATTACAAAATTAAGTCATGCACATGACAAAACATCTACTTTCTAATTCTCGTACACTATTATTTATGTGATAAGGGGCCCAAATCCATTAAGTTTGAAAATCTTACTACATACTTTAGGACAAGGAGATACCTAGCAGTGATGTTTTCTCTTTTGATTTGATAGATGAAGTTCCCTTCTGTGACTCTGCCATCTGCAAAAATAACTCAAGGTATGATTGACGTCTGAAAACAGCCAGAAACATTCAGATATGGATTCAATTGAAAAAGAGGCAATTAGAATGCAGAACTACAGGACCATCCAACCTAGCCAACAAAGTTTTTAAAAAAAAATAATTAAGAGCATAAAAATGAGAAAGGGTAAAACCAAAAAAATTGACAAAATTTGTCCATTTTAAGATAGCACAACAAAGCTCTCAAAATTTGATAACAAAGATATTACTTGAAAGAAACCGCACAGTGAAGCATCAAGCATTCCCGAAAGTCATTAGTGAGTCCCAAATTCATCAATAAAAACCAGGAAGACATATTATCAATGAAAGGTTGGCACATTAATATATATATATATATATATATATATGTGATTGTGTATACTTTTTCTTTTTCTTTTTCTTTTTATTTATAGTCATCAGTCTAGTCTTTTCTATCTGAAATGATACCAATTAGCAAGGTGAATAGTGAGGTTGTGGGTTCAAGACCCACCAGGTGCATGTATAAGTTCATAATTGAAAAATATTTGGATATACAGCAACAAAAGAGCTAAATCAGTAAAGAAATTTAGAGACATGTGAAAGAACCAATCAGATTTATGGATGACACGGAACCAAAGTGTAATCTATTTATATATATTCCAATGTTCACTCTCATAGTATTGCATGTGAAATATATTCCGATGCTATGCAAGCTTTTAAATTATTTTTTACAACCAAAAAAAAAAAAAAAACAAGGAAAAAGGAAAAAGGACTGAGACCTCAAATCCAAACAGTGACGCTTAATTCAACGATGAGAAAAACTAAGATAGTTTCTAAAAATTGGTGAATGAATCAATTTTATCAGGAATCATCAAAACAATATACAAACGAACTAAATAGATTCGCAAAAATTACAAATGCCTTTAAGGAACTGATCTCATTTTGATCATAGCTTCAAAGTGAAAGATGAAAGAGAATTCAATTCACTTACACAATGTAGAGTTACTGTTCAGAGAATTTCTAGTCAAACTAAGCGCAGTGAAACTGAAAGGCTACAGTAAGTTATTGTGGAATCGAAATGATTTAATTAACAAAACTAAACAAAAATGGAAAATAAGAGAGACTTCACTAACCACAGAATGCTTCAAATGTGATCCGATATAAAAAATGAGCAACATACAACTCAATTTTCAAACAATTCACAAACTCTATGACCTAAATCCACCATATTAGGCACAATAGAAGTATAAATTTTTAAAGGAAAACAAAATCAAATCAATTTCATTCAAGAATCAAGTCGATCTGCAAATTCGCTAGAAATTAATCAATTACATGAACATGAACAACAACGAATTCAACTCTCACAGGGAGAGAGAGAGAGAGAGAGAGAGAGAGAGAGAGAGAGAGACTTGCCTGGTTTTTCTGTGGGAGAGAACAGAGAAGATGGGGTGTTTGGTTTGCAGGAAAATGGAAGGTTTTTGTTTGAATGAGCTTTGTATTTATAGATTTTAGAGCTCCACGAGGCGGGATAAACGCTCTCTTTTTTCTTTTTCTTTTTTTCAAAATCATCCGCTTTTCCTTAATTTACAAATAAAAATTGTAAGAAAAACAATATATACTAATCTCCCTAAACCTTTGAGATTTTGAGTATTTAATCCTACATAGTAATGTTTAATGCCTAAATTAAACCTATTTCGGAATTTACTTGATAAAAATTTTGGGTCACTAATTCAATTAGTTGATCTCCATTCAAACCATTGGTTAAATTAAATTTTAAATAAAACATTAAAAAATTTTAAATTGATAGATCATTTTTTTTTTAATATTGTTGGGTGTTTCTTATTTTATGTAAAAAACATATGGAATTTTTTTCTAATTTTCAAAAAATTTTAATTTTACGTAATGACCTGTTTCATATAAAAAAATAATAATAAATTAAAACACTAATTTAATGTAATTTTTTTTTTAATATTCACTTTTTTGCCTTATATAAGGGATTAACTTTATCAGTACCTAAAACATGTTCCTGAATTATATAAGTAAAGTTTTTTTATTTTCCAACAAAAATTCCTGATAAGGATAATTTTGCAATATTGGCACTTACCCATGATAAGGTGAAAAGAGACGATCTTAACTAACCCTGTCAGCTTCACCTGCTTGGAAACGACAATAGGAAGTCTATGGCTCTACCTTGAAGCTGACGACAATACTATGGCTAACGAGAGAGGAAGTTGACATGAGAGAGCTGAAGACTACGTATGAGTGACGATGCTGGCATGGCCTTACTTGGCCCCTACACATGCGCATATAAAGAAATATCTTGCGCCCCACATTCAATGCTAATCAAGAGGAGTCCTACAAGGAAAGGATTCCGCAAAATACGTTCATAAGGACTCCTACAAGAAAAAGACTTCTAAACCAAGGAATAGATGTCAACCCTCTATTACTATAAAAACTCCAAAATCCTCACAAACCAAGGTACACATAATTTACCCCAGTTTTGGCACTCTAGACTTATGAAAAAATTCTCTAACTTAACCTTCGAAGGGTCTTTGACTAGTACCACGCTTCTACTCTTCTAGGGTTTTCTTCTTTGTTGTTGTTTCACAAGTCTCGTTTCGAGCACGTGAGTGTTATGCGGCATACTAACAATTTTTGGCATCATTAGTTGGCGCCGTCTATGGGAACTTGCGATTTTTAAGCCATACTATCGCCTCCTAGACAAAAAGTTGCATAGTGCTTACTCACTTGATGGCAACCACCAACGACGTTCAATGAGACAAACCACACATAACTGCCCTCGAGAGACAGGTTCAAACTCTCGCTGCCTCCATGGAACGCCTCACTAAACACTGGCTTGAGAGAAGAAACTTAAGAAAAGGGAAAGGCAGGAAGGCATACAACCAGACAAGGGGCCAAAGATGGCTAGGACTGAAGAACGGCAGGAGGATAGATGCTTCAAACCTCCCGCAGGAAATTTCACAAGCTTCACCCCGCTGACTGCCCCGATCGACCAAGTCTTTATGCAAATCAAGAACAAAGGAGCTCTGACATTCCCTGGAAAGCTGAAAGGAGATCCCAATAAGAGATCTAGGGACAAGTACTACCATTTCCACCGTGACCATGGTTATGACACTGCCGACTGCTACGACTTGAAGCAGCAAATTGGAGCTTTTATAAGGCAAGGAAAGCTACAAAGGTTCGTTAGCAAAGAGAGAGTGGACCAGCCTCAAGAGCATGCCCCTCAACGGGATAATAAGCGCCCTAGACCACCCATAGGAGATATAAGAATAATCATAGGGGGCACGACCACTGGGTCGTCCAAAAAAGCCCGGAAGACTTACCTCAGGATGGTTCAGAACATCTAGCTGACGGGTTCTGTACCAAAAATGGCGTAAATTGACAACCCCATTATCGAGTTCTCCGAAGAGGATGATTGACGCCTTCATCACCCGCATGACGACGCACTTGTCATTAGTACATGAGTAGGGGATTACAATACTCACCGGGTTCTAGTTGATAATGGCAACTCAGTCGACATCCTTTAGTACCCGACATTCCAATAGATAAGGATCGACAAAGAGCGACTAGTTCCGACAAATGCTCCACTTGTTGGTTTTTGAGGGACAAGGGTGTTCCCCTTAGGCACAATCACATTGTCTATGACGGTTGGCGACTACCCCCATCAGATCATTAAGGACATAACATTCCTCGTGGTCGATTGCTCATTTGCTTACAATGCCATCCTAGGACAACCTGCCCTCAATTCATGGAAGGCGGTAACCTTGACCTACCACCTAATGATCAAATTCCTTACAGACTATGAAGTAAGGGAGCTGCGCGAAAATCAGGTGGCTGCACAAGAATGCTACATAGCTATAATGGAGATAGACTACCACCCCCAGGCCATGAGCATAGAAGAACAGTAGACGGTGACAAAGCCCGTTGAAAGGCTTGAAGAGATACTTCTTAACGACTCCAAGCCCGATCAAACGACCAAGATTGGTACCCTCTCCAGCCCGACAGTCCGCTAAGCACTTACGACTTTCCTCAGAGATAACTGGGATGTATTTTCCTAGAGCCATGAAGACATGCCGAAAATAGACCCTTCGATCATGGTGCATAAACTAAACGTGTCGCCTTCCTTTCCACCAATCCAATAGAAGAAGCGAGTATTCGCCCCAGAACGAGACCAAGCTATAGCGAAAGAAGTTCGCAAGCTACAAGAGGTGAACTTCATTCGGGAGGTCTATTACCCCCACTGGCTAGCAAACATGACAATGGTCAAGAAAGCCAATGGGAAATGTATAATAATAGGCAACACTATAATTAAATTTATAATAAAATCCATCATTCATATATATGAAAGGTGAGTACTCCAAAAATCTCTAATAATTTTTTATTTGAATTTCATATTTGTGCTGGAGATGGAAAGATGTGCCAAGAGCCTTATCGTTTTCTGACTATTGCCTTTTCCACAACATTTTTGCTCCTTAATAAATTTTCTGCTACCCTAAAACAGTTCACTTTTTTGTTTCTTTTAAAATCATCATTCATGGGGTAGACATAAGGGGCATAACGCATAAGGGTAGTCTCAAAGTCAAATTTCATATAATTTCAAGAATAAAAACGTTAAAATGAAACAAGAAAATTAAAAATACTAAAACTCAAACAGAAAAATGTAACACCATATTTTATTTCTCCGAACAATTTAAAATAAAATTTAGAAAGAAATACTAAATCCATGTAACTTGCCTATCCAAGGCTTTAATGGGAAATTGTTGTTCACAACATACACACGATACTCAAAAATCAAGCATTCAAAACACAATTTCAAATATAAATTCAAAGTGATACACAATTTCACAATCTAGCTTAAATGTAACACGATTTAAGCTCATGTGATGCACACACGTGTGTGATTAACAACGCCATTATTTAATTATATCATTATTGAGTCACACAAATCCAAGGCTGTACTCCAATTTTTATTTCACAAGACCCAAGCTGTGGATGCCCCTAGAAGTCTTAGGCCATGACTTTTCCTTAGCCTTGATCAACAAAACTCTAGCCCAAGCAATCCATCCTTTCCAAGACATCCTCTTATCCCATGAACTCCCTCACTCCAACATAAGGGTTAGCCCTCTCTTAGCCTCTCTCTCAGCCTCCTCAAACATCCCTTTGGTCAAATAAACCTGACCCAACACCACATGTGGCTCCCCCACAAAAGGTTCTTCTCAATGCTCCTCAAAACCAACTCCTCAGGGTTCTTCTTAGACATATCACAAACAGCTTCCCAATACAAGTCCCTTGCAACTATTTGCTCCCCTGCATCTAAAACCCTCTTACAGTTTTCAAAAACCAGTGGTACCACAAGCTCAATTTCTTCATCTCTACGACTATCAGTTTGCACCACACCTCCACCACCAACCCTTTTCCTCTCTTCCTTAAAAATCTCTTCCTCACTCACTATCAGATTATATAGTGCTCCCAACCTCGATAAATAATTCAACCATAAGCCTGGCTTGCCATCGCCAAGCCACAAAGCGGCACAGTTGTTGCCTAAAAACTCGAGGCAACCATTGAAGTTATCAAAGAGAGCGTCTTGAAAGCCAAAAAATTGTTCACTGAAATCTGCCATGGTCATTAAAAGGAAAACCGCGACCACCCTTCGAGAAACTGGGACATCTTGGCTGGTGTTAATGTGCTTCACAGTAATCCCGTCAGCGGGGAAAAGAGCCTGCAACTTCTTCCTCCATGGTTCTTCTTCATTGAACAACGCCTTGTGCATGGCATTACTCAACGATATCTCTGAAAGCTTAAGGTGATCGACAAGTTTTGAATCAAAGTAATGGAATAAAAGATCATGACGAATGAGATGCTGTCTTGGGACAAAACAGAACAAGTGGATTAACCTCTCCACCTCGTCCCCAACATGGGTGCGAACCACTTCACGACCAGTAGAGGGATCGAATATAGCCAGGTTGGTGTTGGAATTGGAATAGGAGGAGTGGAGGAGGCCACAAAGGCACACAGAGTTTGGTGCTTTCCAAATCTTGAGAATACGGTATATGTCAACAAGGTGGTCAAGGAAATTGCCAAGTTTGTGCCACGACTCACCGGCTCTAGAGGAGCGCAAGACGGCCACCAGTGATGGAAAATTCTTGTCAACAGATTCAAATTCATCGCAGAGGAAGGGGCGGGATAAGTCTAGGAGGTTTTAGAGGTAGTGGGCTTGAGATGGTGCCGGAGATAGTGAAGATGGCATGGTTGCTTTTGTTGGAAGTAATTACTCACAAAGGAAGAGGGAATGGATCAAATGGAAGAGACAGAAAACTCTTTGCTATATTTCTTCTTCTTTCGCTCTTGCTTATTATTTGAAGAATGTATGCATGGCTTTATATAAGCCTCTCTGGCTTTCTCCACTCTCACAAACTTCATTATTATATTTATTACCTACTATATAACTTTTTTTTGAGGGTCTACTTACTATATAACTACAAAAACTTTCACGTGTATTATTTCATGTATATTTAAATCCTATGCTAACTCATTTCATAAATAAAATGTAGTCTCATAAATTAAATTAAGAGTAGGGTTTACTTTTAATCACTGGTAGGGCCAGAGGGGCGACTACATAATTTCCTTCTGTTTAATTAAATAGGGAGATCACTTCCACCACCCCCCCCCCCCCCCTGCTTCTGCTTAATTAAATAGTGAGATCAATTCCACCACCCCCGGGCGGCACGCGGAAATAGAAAAAAACAAAACACACCTGACGACAACTTATCTTATATGAACAAGTTAGTGCACTGTATACATAACAAAATAATTTTTAAATGTATAAATAATATTGTAAAACTAATTTTTAATAAAAATTTTGTTAAAAAAAGATATATATATAAGTCTTGTGAACAGTGCATAATACCTGCTAGAATCTCTCAAAAGTTGCTGAAATGTGCTTCTAAAAAAATAAAAATTAAAGTAACAAGAAAACACAAACACACATTTTCATCAGTATAGGAACAAATGAACAAAAGCTGCTTCACACATTTAAAACATCACTATATATTGCTATTTAATGATTACTCCCACCCCCCCCCCCCAAAAAAAAAACAAGACACACCTGAGTACTTATCTGTCATGCACCAGGCGCACGATATACGAGCTCTTCTTTACCGAACAAAATCTCTCATGCGTCTAGCTCAAAAGATATCAGCTCTTCTTTAACAACCGGAAACTAGGAACAAATGGACAAAAGTTGCTTCACACATTTAAAACATATCACTATTTACGGAGTTTTTTTTTTTTTTTTTTTTTGAGAAGCTTTTACGGGGTTTCTAAGACAACAAATTATTCTACAATATTTTTATCATAATTCTGATAGAGCAAACTGTTAATAGTTCACTATCATCAAATAGACTCAATATTTTTTTCACTAATCACAACCTGTCATATCACAATTATGATAAAAATTGTAAAAATGTTTGTAATCTTAAAACTTTTCCCTATTTACGACTATTTAGTTTAATTTTCAGTTTTGATCTTTATACGCTTCTCGCTAGGCAATAGTCTCAACACTTTTCTTGCTTATTCTCCCACTTTATTTTCCTTTCTCATGGCATTAAATTTAAAATTAATGGCTCCTATATTTTACACAAAATGGAAAAAAGTACCTGAAAAAAAAAAACCATTTATTATCCTATTACATGCTAGCACAAAATGGATTTGGTTTACCTTTAGTACTTTTTTAATTAGAATCTCTTTTAATTTTAATGAGAAACTGTCACATCATTCACTAACTAAAAAAAATGTAAAGATTAAAATTCACTAACACTTGTCATTATATATTTAAAACAAAAAGACATATACTGTTAAAAAAGTATTAGATGTCACACTCTTTGTGCAATAGTTACTTCATAAGTATAAGTGCTTACGGGGTGTGAGGGAGTAAGGGCTGAGGTTCAAGTCTCTAGAAGAAAGTTTCATGCATATATACACTTAGATTAGACTTGAGTAGAATTTCTATCTTGTAAAAACAAAAAAAAAAAAATTAAAAAATACTGAGGGTAAGACAATCGCACAAAATACCTTAAAGCCATTACTATCTTTTCGCTTCAAATGACTTAATATATATTCTTGTGCGCAATAATGAAATAATTTGGATTTTTTCTATAAACTCAAATTTTAAATACTTATAAGAATAAAGAAAAATATATTTTTCTAATAGCAATGTGTGTATACAATTTTATACTTATATTGTCATACACTTAGCACTTTTAGATTAATTTATTCTCTCAACTTATTTTAAGGAATCAATTAGGAGTGTAAACCTTACGTATTTAGATTAATGTCTTACTTTTTTTAAGGTTAGATTAATTTCTTACTTTTTCTTTTTCTTTTTTTGAGAAAAAAAAAAAAAACACACACACACACACACAACAGAGAGAGAAAATGGGTGATTAATGTCTAACTTTGATTGTTAATAGCTATGACTTGATTATTTTTTATTTCTTTATTTTAATGATATGAAAAATATATTCAAGACTATTGGAAATTAAAAATTAAAAAAAAAAAAAATCATATAGTGTTTTCAAAATATGAAAAAACATCAAGAGCAATTAAGTTAATTAATGTAGGTATAAAAAAAATAATTTATATTTTAGATTTATAGATTTTGTATGACTACATTAATTTACAAATGTTAATTTATTTTTTTATTAATATCAATTAAAATATTTCAAATTATTTTTGTTCTAAATCTTGTCTTTTAATCTTGCCCTTCTTGAAATGAAATTCTATCTCTACTGCTACTTTTAATTACATTAAAATAAATAAATAAATAAATAAGAGAGCTTGGTTTACTATTTTTGTTCAATCAAAATGAATCTAAAATGATGGTTTGTTTCTGCTATTTTATTTTAAGAAAAATATGAATATTGGTTGTAATTGTAGATGAAGATGAAGATTGAGGATTCTGAAAGAAGATGCTAAAACCTAATAACACTAAGAGAAAAGAACAAAAAAAGATGCTAACACCTAACACTAGAGAAAAGAACAAGAAGAAGATGATAAAAAGCCAGAGATAAGAAAGTAGGCATATAATAGGGTTTGCATGTTATTCCATGGATATCTTGGGATATGGTGTACCAGGGGCAAAGCTAGGGGGGGTCGAGGAGGGAAATTTCGGGTTTCTCAAGATGATAAGGAAAATTCAAATATTTTGGCGGAGGCTGGTTCCCAGCCCTGCCAAGGATTATGCGTATACTATGATGGAACTGTTGCGGGCTTGGGAACCGACAGCCAGTTCAAGAGCTCAAGAATATTATCCGGTCACAAGGTCCTACAGTTGTGTTCTTAGCCGAAACATGGCTGGTTAAAGCTAGGCTTGCAGGTATACGTGATTCTCTACAATTTGGTCATTACTATGGTGTTTCAAAAGTGAATCTTGGTGGTGGCTTAACCCTTTTTTGGAAAAAATATTTTGATTTACAGGTTGTTTCTTCCTCCCTTAATCACATAGATTTAGTGATTTATGGAGGTACTGATAAAGCTTGGAGATTTACAGGTTTTTATGGCGCTCCGGAGACTCATCTTCGCTATAATTCTTGGAATTTGATGAGAACCCTGCATAATCAATTTGACTTACCGTGGCTGTGTGGGGGTGATTTTAATGAACTCTTGAAGTCACATGAGAAGAGAGGGGGTCATCCTCGTTCGTATGGGCAGATGCAAAAGTTTCGAGAGGTGTTAGATGAGTGTGGCTTGTTGGATGTAGGCTTTCATGGGAAAGTTTACTTGGTTTAAGAAGTACCCCTCAAGTGTCATATGGGAACGCCTTGACAGGGCTGTTAGCACAGTTGAGTGGATCGATCGTTTCCCAACAACAAAGGTTCGGACCTTGGTCTGTGGACAGTTCGATCACAGTCCTATTTTAATCCTACCTAAGTGTATCTTAGTAAAACCTCAATAACCTTGGCGTTTTGAACAATTTTGGCTTGAAAAGGAAGGGTGTCACGATACAGTGGCTCGGTCTTGGGCAGTAGTCCAATCTAATTCTCCCATGGCAACTGTTGTGGGAAAAATTGATAGGTGTCAAGCAAAGCTCAAGAAGTGGAGCAAGAACTCAATGTGTAATATTTCACAGACCTTAGTGGATAAGAAGAAGATACTGAGTAAAGCAAAGGCAGTGACAATACAAGGTGGTAGCGTGAACTTTTTCCTGCAACTAAAATTTGAAGTAAATGAGCTTCTTCGCATGGAAGAACAAATGTGGCAACAGAGAAGCCGCACACACTAGTTGGTCTCGGGTGACAACAACACAAAGTATTTCCATAATAAGGCGTCCCAACGCTATCGCCGCAACTCTATATCTGAGCTTCGTGACTCAAATGGGGACCTGGTTTTAGGAGAGGAAAATGTTTCAACCATGATTGTAGACTATTATTCTAAGCTTTTCTCCTCTTCAAATCCGAGTGACATGGAAAGGGTATGTCAACACACTAAGAAGATGGTGAGTGCAGACATGAATGATAATTTGGTTAAGGAGTTCACAAGCTTGGAGGTCAAAACGACCATAAGGCGGATGTCACCTTTAAAAGCCCCCTGGCCCCGATGGTATGCCTCCTATATTTTTCCAACATTATTGGGATAGTATTGGCGATGACATTGTTAAGGCTGTTTTATTTTGTTTGAATGTCGAAGAAGTACTGCCAGGTTTGAATCATACTTACATTACACTCATCCCCAAAGTTAAAAGCCCGAAATTTATTTCTGAATTTTGTCCTATTGCGCTTTGTAATGTCCTATATAAACTTGTCTCTAAAGTTTTGGCTAACAAATTAAAAAGAGTTTTGCCCCAGATCATCTCCGAATCTCAAAGCGCTTTCCAACCGGATAAAGCCATCTCGGATAATATCCTGGTGGCATTTGAGACCCTTCACCATTTGAAGATGAAGAAAGTGGGTAGAGTGGGACATGTGGCTATAAAATTAGACAGGAGTAAGGCGTATGATAGATTGGAGTGGAATTTCTTGAAGAAGATTATGGAGAAAATAGGATTTCATCCCACTTGGATTGGGTGGATTATGGAGTGCATCCAATCAGTTACCTATTCTATTTTGATAAATGGTGAGCCCAAAGGTCACATTATCCCATCTAGGGGTATTCATCAAGGTGATCCCTTGTCCCCATATCTCTTTCTACTATGTTCGGAGGGCTTGAATGGGCTTATTCAACATGCGGTTGATGGTGGACAGATTCAGGGGTTTGCTTTGTGTCGCTTCGGTCCAAAGATTTCTCACTTATTTTTTTGCAGATGATAGTCTCTTCTTTTGCCGCGCTCGGGTAGAGGATTTGGTGGCCATGCAAGCTCTCTTGAGTTTGTATGAGAAGGCTTCGGGTCAGATGATTAACTCTGCAAAAACTACTCGTTTCTTTAGTAATAATGTTTTTAATTTCACTAAAGAAACTCTTAAAAACCTGTTGGGAGTTGCTGAGATTAAAGAGTATGAGAAGTACCTTGGCTTGCCAGTGGTGGTGGGAAGAAACAAGAAAGCTAGCTTGAACTTCATCAAAGATAGGGTATGGGGGAAACTCCAAGGGTGGAAAGAGAAACTACTCTCCCAATCGAGCAAGGAAGTTTTGTTGAAAGCAGTTGTACAAGCTATTCCCGCCTTCGCTATGAGTTGCTTTCGTCTTCCAGTGGGTCTATGTCAAGACATTGAGATGCTTATTAGAAAATTTTAATGGGGACAAAAGGGAGATAGAAGACAAATTCATTGGAAGAAATGGGAGGTCTTATGTAAACCAAAATTAGAGGGAGGTTTGGGTTTCAAAGATCTTTGTAAGTTCAATGAAGCAATGTTAACAAAGCATATATGGAGATTGATACACGACACGGATTCCCTTTTTTATGAAGTGTTCAAGGAAAAGTACTTTCCAAATGGTAGTGTGTTTGAAGTAAGGTTTGCTACGAGTTCATTTGCATGGAAAAGTATTCTTCGCTCTAAAAACTTAATCGAAAGAAATGCTCGTTGGAGAATAGGGGATGGCAAAAGTATTCGGATCTTCCAAGATGCTTGGCTACCAAACTCAAATGTAGGCAGAATTCTTTTCCACAGAGGTGTACTTGCCCCAGATGCTCTAGCTGATGTGCTCATTGATCCTAATACGGATTGGTGGAATGTAAGACTGATTGACCAATGTTTTTACCCCCTGATGCTCAGATTATTAAGTCTTTGCCCCTATGTATCACTCCCTAGCCAGATTCCTTGGTTTGGCCAGCTGAAAGAAGTGTTTTTTTTTTTTTTTTTTTAGTGAAGACGAGGTATAAGTGCTTATGTGAGGAATTGTAGGTTGGTGAATCCGAAACAGAAGCTGAGACAATACAGAGTAGTTTGTGGAAAGGTATTTGGAAGCTCAAAGTTCCAGATAAGATAAAAAACTATCTTTGGAAGTCCTGCACAAATTCGTTGCCAACGAAGGAAAATTTGCTGAAAAGAACCATCATTCAAAAGGATGTATACCACCTCTGCTTCGAACATCCGGAAAATGCCATGCATGCTTTGTGGAGCTGTATGAAGGTCCGTTAGGTTTGGCAAAGGAGTTTTGCCTGGTTGGATAATAGGTGGATTGCGGAGGGCTCCTTTCCTAACCTGGTCCACCTTGTGCAAACAAAACCATGACTGTTTCCCCTATTTGCGATCACGGCTTGGGCTGTTTGGCACCATCGAAATAGGTCCCGCCTTCATGTAGCCACCATTCCTCTAGACATACTTGTAGATTTTGCAGAAAATTTTTTGCAAAATTTTACAGCTGGTCACGGTCAAAAGCTGCCACCTATTAGAAGCGCAACTGTAACAGTAAGATGGAGGCCACTGAGCAAAAACTGTATGAAGATCAACTTTGATGGCGCATTGTTTGAGGAGTCTAACTATGCAGGGATCAGGGTGGTGATCCGTAACTTAGTAGGTGAGGTGTTGGCCGCCCTTTCTGAAAAATATTGTGAAACCACCAGTTGCAGAGCTGGTAGAGATCATGGTTGCCCGGCATGCTGTGCTTTTCTCCATTGAAACCGGCTTTCACAACCTAGTTTTTGAGGGGGACTCCTCTTCGGTCATCAAGCTTGTACAAGACAGAATGGTATCTCACACCCCAGGGGGGGGGGGGCATATCATAAAAGACATAGTGTCTCATTTAAACACTTTTCAGAGTTGGTCTTTCTCTCATGTTGGTAGGCAAGGAAATGCTATAGCGCATGCCTTAGCCCAAAGAGCGAGATTATCTTTCCCGTTAGAGGTCTGGATGGAGTTTGTTCCTCCAGCCATATCTTCATTTGTATTGTCCGACCTTCGGGTCTAGTTTTTTTAATAATGATTTATCTGTCTTCTAAAAAAAAAAAAAAAGTTCAGCTCCGGTGCTTATTGGCTTTTGCGATCTTCAAAATCTATTGTTGCTCACAAGATTGGCAATTGGTAGTGCCCAATGCCCACCTACATTTATCACAAAGTTCTTAATCTATGCATTTCCCCTTATGTTTTTTAAGTTGAACTTTTTTGATTCATAGTTGCCACCAAAAGTGAAATGAATGCCATGAAATTTCGTGGAAAAAAATTAATATTAATGGTGATAAGAACCAAAGAGCACACTAGTGACACTACTAACTGTAATGGAATAAATCAAGTCAGGGTTTCCAACATTAGTTTGAGGTTGAATTCACAAGTCTCCAAGATCGTTGTCTGTAAATCAACCAAGAATTTGTGCTCACAAAAACATGTGAAAATTAGTATTTTAGACATGCGTGGGAACATAGAGGAAACTGACGCAATTGTAGAATTCTAACACCACCTTGACAGATCCACCTATAATCGAAAGTAGGGTTAAGTCACTTGCTATAGCCCAAAGCCTCCATTTAAAAAGGCCCCAAAATTGTAGTTTAAGATATGTTTGAATACCGCTTATTTTGTTAAAACTGAAAAATTATTACTGAAAGTACTATAGATAAAAGGTAAAAGTTAGTTGAAAAGAGTATAGTGGAGGCCATGAATAGTGTCAAAAAATGCAGTGGGACCCATAAATAGTAGTAAAAATAAGCTGAATAGTGAAATAATTTTAATTTTTAAGTGCAACCCAAATGCAAACTTAATTAATGATTCACTCAAAAATAATTATTTTGTTAAAACTGAAAAATTATTACTGAAAGTACTATAGATAAAAGGTAAAAGTTAGTTGAAAAGAGTATAGTGGAGGCCATGAATAGTGTCAAAAAATGCAGTGGGACCCATAAATAGTAGTAAAAATAAGCTGAATAGTGAAATAATTTTAATTTTTAAGTGCAACCCAAATGCAAACTTAATTAATGATTCACTCAAAAATAATTTAAGGAAGAAAAAACCAGCATAGGTTCCCCACTCTTTCTCACACTCTCGAGAAGGCCCCTAAAATTGTGTGCCAATTCTAAATTGTTTCACAGAGTGTGTTTAATCATCATTGACGACCATCTTTCTTAACAAGTTGGGCTTTGTTTGGTTCCTCAACGTTTTGTTCTCAATTTTAATTTTAAAAACTTAGTTCTCATAACTCATTTCCATAACTCAAAAAGCCACTTATATTTGTTTGGCATCAATTTTTGGTCTCGCATGTTTTTCCCCTATTATCATCCAATTAAAAATTCACCTCCACACCAATATCATCTATCATAGCAAGAATATAAACCACACCCACACCAACCGAAAAACAACTCCACCCCCACTCTACAATCTACTTGATTACAGGATTGAAATGCAAGCACTAGGAGGAGAGCACGAAAAGGCAAAAAGTTGGAGGTGAATTTTTCCCTCTTTTAAGTCAAGGAAATTGGCATCACCAACGGTGGAAGCCCAATGTTTTAATTAAAAAATTGAGCTTCTTCATCACTTTGGCATAATCTGCAAGGACAACGTAGCAAATTCAGCAACAACTAATAACGCATCACCGCCAATAGCAAACCCAGAACCCCCCACCAACATCAACAACACCAATAGCCACACAACCAAAAAAAAAAAAAAACCATCATCTAGTGCGACCACCAACATAGCAACCTAGCAATCTAGCATGAGAGAGAGAGAGAGAGATTGAAGTAAAAAGGAAGAAAGAGTCATTGGGCTTAATTAAAGGCACGTGTTGTGTGGGTTCCCATTATGTCCATTTTATTAAGAAAATGTTACTTAAGTTGGTTCTCAATTTTTGAAAACTCCAAAATGTTATTCTCATTTTTTGTTCTCATAATCTCATTCTCACTCTTTTGGGTGAAGAGTTCTGAAGAAACTAAGAACAAAAATTGAAACCAAACAAACATTGAGGTGGTGGGACCCACAGAAAACAAGAAATGAAAACTAAAAACAAGGTGATTTCAATGAAACCAAAAACACTCTTAAAGTTTCAAATGATATATATATATATATATATTGTATGACATACTTCGTTTTTGCATACAAATTATTTTCAGAACGTGACCGCTATCAACTTGTATGTATGTTGTAATAAATTGCACGTTGTGAGATTTAACATTTATGAACTTGTAGTCTTGTACACGACACGAGAAAACAAATTATGTGGTTGCTTTAAATTGCTATCAAGTAATTACAGACCAACTGGACCTCAGCTCGCTTCTGTTCACTTCCATGCCATTTTTGTTCAATTTTTTATGTTTAAGGGAGAATTGAACTTGGATCAAATTGGTCCCAAGCACAGGGCAAAACATGTGAAAAACACACCAAAAAACAAGAGAGTGAGAGAAAGAGAGAGACAAAGAATAGGTACCTTGTAAGCATTCAAATCATGGTTATTATCTATTGGGCAGTATTTATTACACACTGCTTTATTACACAAAAAATACACACAATTCAGTTTTTGAACTGAAAACATGTCTTGAAGTCACGATTTCAATTCTAAGTTTTAAAAACACAGATCTTAACTTCAAAACACAATTTCAGTTCAAGAAACACTTAATTTGTGTACAGTGTGTGCAACAATGTGTTTACTAACAATTAGCTTTATTTATTTATCAGAAATGGTATTGCTCATGCATGAGCTGACAAGAAATCAGCTTGAGAATATTTGCAAGTAGGCAGTTCAAATGATAAATCCAATTCAACCTATGAAGCATCACACGTGAGTGTCTAACCGTGTCGTCACCACGTAGCCATGATGAAAGAAAACATCTAGCCTTTCCCTGAAACTAACGCAAGAATACAAACTCGTCTACTTTAATTTAGCTATACAAAAATAAAAATGTGCAATCCGGTGGATAAGAAAATTAGGCTAAGTCAGCCAGAAAATTCCTTACACATATACCCTTAATATGAAAATTGTTGCTGCCACCCACCGATCGTGCTTGAAGTTCCTTGGACATCAGTTGGGAAGCGAAACTCTGAATCTTATGGATGTTCTCAATTATGAAGGAATTTCCAACACAATAAAAACCGAGCAAAGAAAAAAAGAACTTAACATTAGAGAAAAGGATATCTTCTCGTCATAGATGGGATGGTTAAGCATCGGCAAATTGTTATTGTTGACAGTAGCTCGAACTAATATTTCTTTGGCCTCCTCATGCTTCTTTCTCAGCATGTTGCAAATCTGCAAGATAGAAAACATAAGGTCAAATTAAAAATAAAAATAAACCTAATTAAATACTAGGACCTAAAAATAAACTACATACGACTAGAAAAATTAAATTAAATATTTATTTGAGTCTCCTGCATCAGTTGCAAGTTTTGGGCTGATTACATCCTCCTTGTAAAGACAAAGTCCAAACTTTGACCCAGGGAGGGTCATTAGAGCCATGTTGGGTTGAATTGGAAAGAATTTTTTGGTCATTGGGAATCTCAAAGTCAGCATTTCACTAAAGGAAGATGTGTTCCTCTACAATTTAATAACTGCAAGTCCTTTTCAAGTTTCAGGTTCACAGTTCCAAAGTCACATACGGGTTTGACAGGCTGTCAAGTTCATGGTTTGATGAGCAACTATTGTGTGAAGCCTATATGAATCACTTAATAGCTAATAAATAAATCCTAGCTTACTCACATCATCAAGATCCTTCGTATGTGCCTCAGCCTTCTCAACATTTCCATCATTCTCCATAACTAAAGGAATTTCCAAGTCCATCATGTTCACCTCTCGAGCACATTCAAGTCCAGAGGTCCGGTGGTCAGTAAAGACATGCTTGGCACTACTGTCTGCCTGAATCCCTTGAATGCAAACCTGGAGCACATGTAAAGGAAAGTGTAGCAACTTATGTCCACCTAATAAGGCTTCAACCATCTATATGTTTTCATATAAAATTCAGCAGTTAGGGTTGATAAATAAACCAACGAAGTCTATAGATATCTACCTGTTCTTCAAAGACACTTTCCAAATGTAATTTTGAATTGCCGCAGGTGATTTTTGATAAAGCACATGTCATTCCAGTAAGTTTAGAACATATTATTGTCAATAGAACAATCATACCTGCTTTCACTAGGTGACGCAGACAGGCGTTTTAGAGGCTTGAAGTACACTGAATCTGCATTTGATGCCTGCAAAGTAGCTTCCTATCAATATTGGTGATGGGAACTCATGATAATTTTCATATAACGTACTGAAGCTTCATATGAGATCATCATTGTTGTGATATCATTTTCAAGAGATCTTTATGAATAACAAGAAGTGGCTTAATAATATAAAACCTCAAATGTTTTCCTTTTCAAGGATGGGCTTTGAGACATTAGTTTCTCAGTACTGTCAACACAACGCTCAATCTTCAATGCTATATTTCCCTGTACTTACATTTTTTTCTGTGTCTTTTCCAAGGACATAATTTCTCTCCGACTTATAGAACTTGATAGAACTTTGTTTGCCTCTTTAATCCTACATTGAAGACATACATCATTTAAAGGCTAGTAAACTATTTTCAGATAGTAAGGCAGCCATTAAAGAAGACTTATGCCTATATGGGAATCATACCTTGAAGTTTTAATGCTAGAGAGATCAGGTGTCCTCTTGCCAGCTTTTATGGAGCAAAGTTTATTCCTTTCAGCAGAAATGTTCTTCAAGTGCCGCAAAGACTCCATGCTCGAAAGCACAAGTTTAGAATTCACGCTCGTCTGGGCACCACATTCAGTTGTCTTACCAGTTAGGCTGGAAAATTCACAAAATTCTCTAAAGTCAAAACTTGAATCAACAATATAATATTTCCCTATGAGGTCTTATGAAAAGATTACAAACCAGAATATATGTCTGAGAGAACTTACTATAGTAGCATTATCATAAAGAGATTAGGAGACTAAGCAGTCATGTTCAAAACAAAAGATTATCATCCAAAAAAAAAAAAAAAACAATCTATGGTAACAAGGCTTTTCAAAGAACTTTATCTGTTGAATATAGTGAGGTGTGACTGAAGTATAATTAGCACATGTCCCAAAACACAGGGTAACTTTTTGAAAAATAATTTACTAAAATCAACTAAATGAGGAAACTTGTATTGAACATTGATTCCTTCAAAAAAATGATGATGTGCAAACATCCAAAAGAATATGCCAATATGCATATATATATATATATATATATATATTGCATTGTCAATTCCACCCATAATTAGTTTTCCATCATTTGACTTCATCAATTTTACATTTAGGATCCTCATCTTCTTATCCAAACACTTTACAGTTTTTTTTTTTAACTCTATTTAGGTTGACATCAATAGACAATAATAATCGTATAAGCATGCCAAATTTCATCTTTAGAATAGGCATTGTCACAAAGGTTCTTAAGCATTTATGCATGAATTGATATTACTTTCTACAGTGACTGAAATACAACCAACAAAAGAGTTCTCTTACGTTACATGGATGGGACAAACAAAGGGAACTTTTAAAGCTCTAAATCACTTAGGAAAATCCTACGTAAAGAAATTGATATTTCAGCTAAAACATTTAGGAAAATCCTATTTGAAGCAATTGATATTTCAGTTGTTGAATGAACAAACAGCCCAACTCAAAGCTCAAAGTAATGTACCTCTGGTATAAAGAACTTCAACATAAAGTCAAACAGCAAAGCTTAATTACAAGATGATATATATATATATATATGAATGTATGTATGTATATAAAATAGTTAAATAAAGTATAGATAGCTTACCTCAAAGAATGATGGTCTTTAACGTTCTTTTCACTTCCTAGCAAAACAAATTCACTTTTTTTTACTTCTTGTCATGTGGCTGTAAATTCTCAATCAGCTTGCTCCCAATTGGCACATTATCAGAATTTATGCCCTCCCTGTTAATGATTGTGAGGGGCATTGTCATTTGATCTTCAATAGGGGAACTTTTTCTTTTTTCGGTTCTTAAATGATCTAATCTGGAGGAACAAATGTTTAACATAATGCCAAGTGTAGAAGCTTTATCTGAAAATGGAACTATCTGGTACAGATGCCTCATCTGATTTTACTAAGATTTTTAACATTATTTTCACTTCCCAACAAAAGAGGTCGGTCTTTTGTTAATTCTCTAGCAACTGAAATTGTAGTATGAACCAATTTGCTTCCAGTCTGCGTATCATTAGCATTCAAGCCCTCCCTGTTGCAGAATATATCAAATAGACGATCATTTGAAGGCCTATAATAGCAATTGTTACATAAAGCATTGCTTACACTTTTTCACTGGAAGGAGATAGATGTATGGCCCCAACTCTTTTGCTGCCAATTGAGGGAAACTTTGTCCCAGATGGCTGATGAACTTTAGGTCCAGTTTCCTCTTCCCTCTTACAAGAAATAGAGTGGATGTCTCCATCTTCTTTTCCTTTCAACAGTGTCCTCATATCAACTACCCCGCATCAAGTAAACAAAACATGTGCTCTAAACAGAACCTCAAAGTTAACATGCAGTGTCAAAGATTAATCATCACAGATTATGAACATAATGGATGAAAATGGAATAGATATTGTTCAACAGAATGCATGAAAACATGACAAATCCAAAGAATATATATATATATATATATAGATATATAAACTTATAAACCAAAAAGGCCTTCTATTTTCCAGATTTATGAGCTTCATATACAGTTTCTCTAACAGAAGTAGTACATTTTGTGATATTTTCACTTGAAGCCATCTTAGAAGATTAGTGCTGAACGGTTTCTCATTATCTTAATTCATTAAAAAAAGAACTTTCCTAAATTTCTGAATTCTCTTACCTGTCCAATGGGGCCAAAGAAAGCTTGGAAGTTGAACCCTCATTCTTTTTGACCCCCTCGGTGTCATACGGCATTGGACTTGAGATATTTGTGACGGTGTTGTCTTCCATATCTAAATCTTGTTCAGCTGATTCAGCTGGTTCCATGTCATCCACAAATCTGATTGGTTCATTGCCACCAGTCTTATTCCTTTCAGCATCATTGTTGTCTGGTGCAGTGATGTGCATCAGAGGTGAATTCTTGCATGCTGAATCTTCATGATGAGATCCCATACTAAAAATCATTTGTCAGCATCAGTTTGCCCTCCACCTGAAGCAGTTTTTTCTTTTGTGCCCAATGAAGAAATTTGTGTCTGTACTTCTGAAAAATCTGAAAGAGTGTGTTGATTTGATTCATTGTCATGTACAGGTTTGACAGGTATATCATCTTTGACCAGCTGAGAAGATGGTTCTGTGAACATTGACTCCTGAGATGAGCAAATTTGTTGATCAGTTTCTTCTGCACTCATCATTATTGTTTTCCCTGGAGAAGTTCTTCCCCCATGTGTCAGAACCAAATTTTTAAAGGTTTCAGATTTTGAAGTAGAATCATTATTGAAGGAATTACATACCCCTTGACCACCAATTAAAGTCTCAACCTTTGAAGTGACTGCACTTTTGGTTGCTGGAACTTTCATGCTAGAGCTATCATCACACCTACCATTACCTTCAGTCAGGTCTAAAGCAACTCCTTTGCTCTCTGAGGTTTTGTAAGAATTCTTATCTTCATTCATTAAGCTTGACTCATCACACCTACCATTGCCTTCAGTCTGGTTTAATTTAGAAACTTGACACTGACTTCTCTCTGAAGCAATTCCTTTGCTTTCTGAGGCCTTGTTAGACTTCTTGTCTTCTTTCATTAAGCTTGAATCTAAATTGAAACCATCCAAACTATATACAAACAGAAATGTGCCAGGTTAAGCAATTTTGAAAATGAAATCATAAGTCCACTTGAATTACTGGTATAAAATTCAAAAACATAATAGAACAGAATAAAAGGGTCCAAAGACGTCTTGGAAGAATTGTCCACTTGCTCACTAAAATCAAAAGAGAAATTAAAGCCATCTTTTTTCCCTTTATTATTTCCCCTGGAACATTCTTCTCCCGATCTTCCCTTGGGCTTTGCAGTTTTTTTGGGTGAACATGAGAAATCATGGTCTGACATGTCTACTTTGAATGACGACAACTTGTCAAAATCACCATCTAGATTGAAATCCATATCCCTGAAATATATCCAAAGAAAAAACATTGCTTGTAAGTAATATTCCTCAAAGTATTATGCAACAAGGGCAGCCGCAATTATCAGTAATATATCTACAGGTTTAGGAACAAACATTTCAGTGAGCCAGAATTTCCCCAAAAAAATACAATTTAGTAAACATAAAACAGAAAATTCACCAGATATTCTCAGAAAGGGCATAATGCTGCAGCATATAAATAAGGAAAAAGAAGAGATGAGAAGAAATCATAAAGTAAAGCTTAAGGAGTTTAAATAAATACTCAAGATCAGAATGCAATTCAATGTTTAGAAAATCAATAAGGTGTTTACAATTAAGATATCACCATTAAATTGGTATTTTACTTTCATTAAATTTGCAGCAACCAAATTTGCGTGGAGGATTTCAAATGAAGGGATTTGAAAACCAATTGCTAGTATAAATTACTTTGTATGAATTTAAGAACACATGATGGATTTGAGCTTTGAGGATTTTGCGCGAACAAAAACACTTGTTATGATATGGGTTTGATATAATATCTTACACCTAGTCATTTCATATCCACATATTAATAAAGCTTTAATCCATCTATAATTTTTTACCAAAGAAAATTTTTCCCAGTTATTCTTTATTCAAGTCATTCAAAATAAAAACTGAAACTCAAATCCTTCTCTTCAAACACCTCCATCCAAATGAACCACAATGTTTTTTCAGTAATCACATTTTCTCAAAGTTGAACGCCTTCTTTTTGCCTTTGGTTACTGTGTCAAAGTTAAAATCCATAGCATCATCTTCTGTAACCGACATTGATTTCCAGGAGCTGAGGAACTCATTTCCAATTTCATCATCTGCTTAAAGAGGAATATTGGACTCATTATAATGTGTAAATGAGTATGTCATTAATAAACAACTAATTCTGGTAAATTTATATGTAACAAGATGCCAAAACTTGAGGATTTAAGCAACCAAATCTAGGGTTGGCCACACTGATCCTTGTCTTCTGGCACACTTCGGAGGAAAAAGTTATGGTTGTGCTTATTCAGATTTCACTAGCCTACGCTTACATTATATCCCCGCCTTGCTTATTTGGAACCCTCTACATACACCATGATGTCTGAGAATCGCCAACTAATTCATTACAAAATTAAGTCATGCACATGACAAAACATCTACTTTCTAATTCTCGTACACTATTATTTATGTGATAAGGGGCCCAAATCCATTAAGTTTGAAAATCTTACTACATACTAAAGGACAAGGAGATACCTAGCAGTGATGTTTTCTCTTTTGATTTGATAGATGAAGTTCCCTTCTGTGACTCTGCCATCCGCAAAGATAACTAAAGGTATGATTGACATCTGAAAACAGCCAGAAATATTCAGATATGGATTCACTTGAAAAAGAGGCAATTAGAATGCAGAACTACAGGACCACCCAACCTAGCCAACAAAGTTAAAAAAATAATTAAGAGCACAAAAGATGAGATTTTTCTTCCCAGTTATATGGATGCTTTGCTGGATGAGAAATGAATCAGGTGGACTGGAGGAAGGATAGAGGCTCCTCTGCTAATACAAAGAGCTGTTCAATATGCTATTAAGCTTATCAAAAATCAGGCCCAAGAATATGGCATGCAAACCAGAGAGACAGTCAAGTCGACGGCATCACTTATGGACTGTTACAAAGTAAATTTGAAGGTGTGAAGTTCCAATGAAGTAGCTCAGTTGGGATCAGGGTACAAGTACGTGACCATAGCTGCTTTGAGTGAGAAAATACTAGTGGGGATGATTCTGAGGAAGGGTAAGCATTGTCAGTAGTGATGGCAACAAATTTTACAAGAGAAATAGGATTGCAAAATATGATTGTTGAAGGGGATTTATCATTTATGATTTCAACCCTCAGTTCAACAATTCCCAATCTTTCCAGTGTCAATCACTTGCTCGAGGATGCAAAAGAGTGAGCCAAATTTTTCAGGAGGGTGGTGTCAAATGTACAAGTAAAGACTGTAACAAAGCAGCAAATACTTCAGCCTTAGGATAGGAGCCCAAACCCACTAGATAGCAAAATTTTGGTTGAGGAACTCCTCTCTTCATTGAAAGATATATTTCTGATGTATTACATTCATAGAAATGAAATACACTATTCTTTTCATTCAGAAATATATACATATGTTGTATGACATGCTTCTTTTTTGCTTAAAATTTGTTTCAGAACAAAATTATAGCATGACCAGTACCAATAAGTTGTAATGAACAGCAAGCAGTGAGATTTAACATTTTATGAACTTGTAAACAAGAGAAAATAAATTATGCGGTTGCTTAAAATTGCTATTACAAACCAACTGGACCTCAGCTTGCATTGGTTCCATTCACTTCCATGCCATTTTTGTTAATTTTTATATTTCAAGGAGAACTGACCTTGGATCAAATTGGTCCCAAGCCCAAGGAAAAACATGTGATAAACCCACAAAAAAGAGCAAGAAAAAAAAAATGAGAAAAAGATACCTTGTGAATGTTTAAGTCATCATTATCATTTATTTATCAGAAATGGTACTCATGCATGAGCTGACAAGAAATCAGCTTGAGAATATTTGCCAAGTAGGCAGTTCAAAAGATAAAAAT
Source organism: Quercus variabilis (assembly GCA_030445155.1). Lineage (NCBI taxonomy): Eukaryota > Viridiplantae > Streptophyta > Magnoliopsida > Fagales > Fagaceae > Quercus > Quercus variabilis. The sequence continues at coordinate 46,406,163 of CP129449.1, read as the reverse complement.
CTAATTCAACCTACTTTAATTTAGCCATACAAAAATATAAATGTTCAATCATTTATGAAGATAAACATCTTACTCAGCTTTAATTTACACAAGATGACAAACTACTTTAATTTAGCCATACAAAAATATAAATGTGCAATCAGGTGGATAAGAAATTTAGGTCAAGTTAGCCAGAAAATTCCTTGCACATACCTTAATATAAAAACTGTTTCTCCCACCCACTGATCATGCTCAAAGCTTCTTGGACACAGTTGGGAAGCAAAATTCTGAATCTTATGTTGTTCTCAATTATGAAGGAATTTCCAACACAATAGAAACCGAAGAAAGAAAAAAAGAGTTTAATATCAAAGACAGTAAGGATATCTTCTCTTCATTGATGGGATGGTTAAGCAACAGCAAATTGTTTTATTTTTTATTTTTTATTATTGTTGACAGTAGCTCAAACCAATATTTCTTTGGCTTCCCCATGCTTCTTTCTCAGCAAGTTGCAAATCTGCAGGAGAGAAAACAAAAGGACTATTTGATAATTTCAATAGGGTCTAAAAATAAACTAAATATGACTACAAAAATTAAATAATTCTAAATTAAAATGAATAGTTCTTTGAGTCTCCTGCATCAGTTGCAATTTTTGGTCTCTCATTACATCCTCCTCGGAATGACAAAGTCCAAACTTTGACCCAGGAAGGTTCATTAACGCTATGTTGGGTTTAGTTGACAAAGACGTTTTTGGTAATTGGGAATCTCAAAGTCAGCATTTCTCTACATGAATTAATGAAGATGTGTTGCTCTACAATTGAAAAACTGCAAGTCCTTTTTGAGGTTTCAGGTTCACAGTTTCAAAGTCACTTACAGGTTTGAGACTACGTCATGTTCATGGTTTGACGAGCAACTATCAAGTTAAGCCTATATGAATCACTCAAAAGCTAATAAATAAATCCTAGTTCACTCACATCATCATGATCCTTCGAATATGCCTCAGCCTTCTGAACGTTTCCATCATTCTCCATAACTAAAGGAATTTCCAAGTCCATCATGTTCACCTCTCGAACACATTCAAGTTGGAGGTCCGGTGGTCAGTAAAGACATGCTTGGCACTACTCTCTCTCCCCAAATCCCATGAATGCAAACCTGGAGCAAATGTAAATGAAAGTGAAGCAAGTTATGTTCACCAAATAAGGCTTCAACCATCTATATTATTCATATAAAGTTCAGCAGTCAGGGTTGATAAATAGACCGACAGATTTTGTAGATATTTACCTGTTCTTCAAAGACTCTTTCCAAAGGTACTTTTGAATTGCTGCAAGTGATTTTTGATGAGGCACATGTTATTCCAGTAACTTTAGAACATATTATAGTCAATAGAACAATCAGACCTGATTTCACTAGATGATGCAGAGAGGTGTTTTAGAGGATCTAAGTACACTGAATCTGCATTTGATGCCTGCAAAGTAGCATCCTATCAATATTGGTGATGAGAAGTCATGATAATTTTCTTATAACCTACGGAAACTCCATATGAGATCACTATTGTTGTGATATCATTTGGAAGAGATATTTATGAATAACAAGAAGTGGTTTGATAATATAAAACCTCAAATGTTTTCCTTTTCAAGGATGGGCTTTGAGACATTTCATTCTCAGTACTGTCAACACGACGCTCAATCTTCAATGCTATATTTCCCTGTACTTCCATTTTTTGCACCGACTTTTCCAAGGAATTAATTTCTCTCTGACTTACAGAATTTGATAGAACTTTGTTTGCCTCTGTAATCCTACATTGAAGATATACATCAATTAAAGATTAGTAAACTATTTTCAGATAGGAAGGCAACCATTGAAGAAGACTTCTCTCTATATGGACATCATACCTTGAAGTTTTAATGCTAGAGAGATCAGGTGTCCTCTTGCCAACTTTAATGAAGCAAAGTTTATTCCTTTCAACCAAAATGGTCTTCAAGTTCTGCAAATACTCCATGCTCGAAAGCACAAGTTTTAGAATTCACACTTGTCTGGGCACCACATTCAGTTGTCTTACCAGTTAGGCTGGAAAGATTCAAGAAATTCTCTGAGTGTTGCAAAACTTGAATCAACAATATAATATTTCCCTAGAAGGTCTTATGAGAAGATTACAATCCTGATTATATGTCTGAGAGAACTTACTATAGGAGCATTATCATATAGAGATTAGAGACTAAGCAGTCAGGTTCAACTCAGAAGATTAACATCCAAAAAATCAAAACAATCTATGGTAACAAGACTTCTGAAAGAAATTTACCTGCTGAATATAGTAGGAGTGACTGAAGTATAATTAACACGTCCCAAAAAACAGGTTAACGTTTTGAGAACTCATTATCTAAAATCAACTAAGTGAGGAAACTTATATTGAACATAGATTCTTTCCAAAAAAAATGATGATGCATAAAAATCTAAAAATAAATATGCCAATATGCATATATATTGCATTGTCTTTAAGTTCCACCCTTAATTAGTTCCTATATCTGACTTCATCAATTTTATATTTAGGATCCTTATCTGCTTATCCAAACACTTGGCAATTTTTTTTCACTATTTAAGATCAATAACACAAGGTTGACATCGATATACAATAATAATCATATAAGCATGCCAAATGTCAACTTTAAAATAGACATTGTCACAAAGGTTCTTAAACATTTATGCAAGAATTGATATTTCTTTCTACAGTGACTGAAATACAATCAACAAAAGAGAGAAGGCCTACTCTGCCAGTAATTATTATTTTGGCTAGAACCTTACATGTCTTACCTAACATGGATGGGACAAACAAAGGGAACTTTTAAATCTCTACATCACTTAGGAAAATCCTATGTAAAGCAATTGATATTTCAGTTGTTGAATGACCAAACAACCCAACTCAAAGCTCAAAATGATGTAAATCTGATATAAAGAACTTCAACACAAAGTCAAACAATAAAGCTCAAGTACAAAAACTTGAAATTTAAACAAGTGATCGATGACATAGTTATTGATCTCATATAATCTTGAAATTTTGTAAGCATGTAGAATATAAGAAGAGCATCTAATCTAACTGTGGATTTGTTAAAATTCACATCCAACTAAAAAATATTGAGTATGATGGTCTTTAACATTCGTTTTACTTCCTAGCAAAACAAATTCACCTTTTTTTACTTTGTCATGTGGCTGTAACTTCTCAATCAGCTTGCTCCCAATTGGTACATTATCAGAATTTAAGCCCTCCCTGTTGAAGATTGTGAGGGGCATTGTCATTTGAGCTTCAATATGGGAACTTTTCGTTTTACAGTTCTTACATGATCTAATCTTGAGGGACAAATGTTTAACTTAATGCCAAGTGTAGATGCTTTATCTGAAAGTGAAACTACTAGGTACAGATGCCTCACCTGATTTTACTAAGAATTTTAACATTATTTTCACTTCCCAGCAAAATAGGTTGGTCTTTTGTTAATTCTCTAGCAACTGAAATCGTTGGATGAATCAATTTGCTTCCAGTCCTTGTCTGCAGAATATATCAAATAGACAATCATTTGAAGGCCTATAATAGCAATTGTTACATAAAGCATGACACACCTTTTTTCACTGGAAGGAGATAGATGCATGGCCCCAACTCTTTTGCTACCAATTGAGGGAAACTTTGTCCCAGTTGGCCAATGAGCTTTAGGTCCAGATTCCTCTGGCCTCTTACAAGAAATAGAGTGGATCTCCCCAGCTTCTTTTCCTTTCACCAGTGTCCTTGTATCAACTACCCCGCATCAAGTAAACAAAACATGTGCACTAAACTGAACCTCAAAGTTAGCATGCTGTGTCAAAGATTATATCATCACAGATTATGTTGTAAATTTTGTGATATTTCTTCATTTTCGCTTGAAGCCATCTAAGCAGATAAGTATTTAACTTCACAATTATCAGTTTCTCATTAACTTAGATCATTTCAAAAATAAATTTTGTAAAGTGTCTGAATACTCTTACCTGTCCAATGGGGCCAAAGAAAGCTTGGAAGATGAACTCTGGTTCTTTTTGAACCCCTTGGTGTCATACCGCATTTGCCTTGAGATATCTGTGATGGGATTGTCTTCCATATCTAAATCATGTTCAGCTGACTCAGCTAGTTCAGTCATCCATAAATCTGATTGCTTCATTGCCACCTGTCTTATTCCATTCAGCATCATTGCTGTCTGATGCAGTGATGTGCATCGCAGGTGGATTCTTGCATGCTGAGTCTTCATGATGAGATCCCATACTAGACATCATTTTGTCAGCATCAGTTTGCTCTCCGCCTGAAGTGGTTTTTTCTTCTGTGCCTAATGAACAAGTTCATGTCTGTACTTTTGAAAAATCTGAAACACTGTGTTGATTCATGTACAGGTTTGATGGGTAAATCATCTTTGAACAGATGAGAAGATGGTTCTGTGAACATTGAATTCTGAGATGAGCAACTTTGTTGATCAGTTTCTTCTGCACTCATCATTACTGTTTTGGGGAAATAGTGAATGTACTTTATTTTCACACTTGGAGGTAAATGTGATAGCACAAAATATCTCAGCTAATAACAAAAATATGTAAACAATGAACCAATAACATTCAAGAGGGGTTTAATTCAAGTCATGTAAAGAAGAAAAAAAGATAAGAGTAGAGTGATTCCAACATAAGAAAAAGAATTTACAATTGCACTGACTTTGAACTATTCTAAGTCGTAAGTAAATATAATCTAATGGCACAAAAAACAATGAGCCAGTGGGAGTTTGGCCTTTGCTAGTCCACCAAAAATAAAAAATACAAGAATGTACTATAAGAGGGGGGTGGTGTCGTCACAATCAGTAAGATCCCCCAAAAAATCATTCAAAAATTGATCCAGATCATCGGAGCAGAAATCTTCATCATCAAAATTAGTATTGAATATACCATGCCCAAATTCTGATTCTGAAACAGGATCAGATATAGTAACCATCGGTGGAAGGGCCTGCTCAGATGCAGTAGCAGCAGCAGGGGAAGCAATGGCATCAATGTGAACGACAGAGTGTTGGTCAGAAATGGGAATCAGGGGCAGAAGAGTGTCATCAGATGCATCAGTGGTAGTAGCATGCTCAGCAGCCCGCTGCTTCTTTCTTGGACAATCTTGTTGGGGGAGGGGCTGGGGCTGAACTTTCCTCTTCCTAGAAGTGGTCTTGGCTTGATCGTTTCTACGTAGCCGGCACAAAACAGAGGAGGCAACAACAGCCTGATCAGAAGAAGGCAACTGCAGTGAGGAACCCTCAACATCAAGGGTGAACTCGTACATGATCCAACAGCCATTCTGTGGCGACTGAGAGTTCTCATAGTGAAACCAGCGCTTTATTCCGATGGGTAGGCTGCTGTGGGCGTCGTATATAACCTTAGAGCCCTCGTTACTCCAAGTTCCTCCAGAGCTGATTGTGCGAGAAATGCGGCTGCCACGGCTACCCTTAGCCTTACCCTTACCCTTAAAACTCAAAGTAGTAAAGAAAAAAAGATCCTCATCTTGTCGCAAAAAGGAACCGCCAAAAAGATCCCAAATCTGATCAGGCTGATTGGGGCCGTAGAGATCAAAATCAGAGATAAAACCACGGTAGAAACCCAATGACTTTCCAGTAACCTTGTTGTAGAGGAAGTAGGAGAGCAATTCTTGGTCACTGGGGTCAAATTTGAAACCAACTATCTTTGACCGAGGTCTAGGACTGAAACCCATCTTTGTCCTGCAGAAAACATATATAAGAACATATACAATCACTATCGGTCAAAATGTTTCAACATACAGGTACATATAAATCATGTCATGCAGTAGTTGCCCATTACATCTTTGAGTCATGTATGAGCTCTATATATAAGCGAATGTCCGATCACACATAATTAGGAAGAGATACTAAAGGACAATCAATGACATGAGGGCTTCAATTCTTTCAATCCATTATAACTAAAAGTGCTACACTTTAGCTGACCTATACATATATCCTATACACTTTTACCTGTTAAACAATTTGACATTTTAGTTTATTTAATCTGGTCTGACTGTAATCACAGAGCTAACAAGAATTCTACTTTTACTATCAATTTAACCCTTTAATATAATGTGGTGCATATGCATACTCAATAAATTAGAAGCTAGGAGCTTTGTGATGCAATGAGGTCCTTAATTACAATCTTAATTAACTTACTAAAAAGTTAGTTTGCCACACCTAACAAAAAACCTATAATAGAACTAATAATAATAAAAAAAATTGAAAACGTATGTGCAGCGAGATCAACTACCACATGTCTATTTTATCATATCATCCTCCAAATAAATATATATATATATATATATTTGGCCCTGCCTGCTTTTCTTTTTCTTTTCTTTTTTCTAAAGAAATAGGACTAGCCTTGGAGCCATGCATGCTTTCGTATTCCCTTTTCCATTTTAGGACAAGAGAGTTAATTGTCATTAACAATGGCTGCTCTTTCCTAAACTTAACAGCTGCTTGTACTTTTCTATGTTAGGGTTAGGGTTTGGTGTACAGAAACAGAAACAGTAACACAAACACGGGTATGGGTATGGGTTAGTATTAGGGTTAGGGTTAGGGTTTAGGATTACCGGAAAAGAGAGAATTGGAGTTGCTTCTTCCACACAGAGAGCGAGCGAGCGAGCGAGCGTGCGTTCGTGCGTGCGTTCGAGATGAACACACTTCAGATTCAAAAGCAAAATCTCTCTCTTCTTTCTCTTTCTCCCTAAATTCAAAACGCTGAGTGAATTCTGTCTGTGTTTCTTTGTTTCAGAGTGTCTGTGAGAACTGAGAACAGAGAGAGAAACTTCTGAACCTGGTCCTATTTATTTGACCTCACACCGCCTATTTTCCAACGGTCACTTCTTTTTTTTTTTTTTTTTTTTTTTTTTTCAAATTCCTCAACCCAATCGGGTTCCTACTAGGCAACTAGCCCTTTCTTTTTTATGGGCCAGGCCATCCGGCCCACCTATCATTTATTTTCAAAATTTACTCACTTTATTTGCTTTTTTATTTTAATATAATACACAAATATTCAATACAAAGTATATCGCCTCACACACATATATATACTAATAATTTAACATATTTTCATACCAATAATAATATTAATAATTAGGCCCCAAATATAATCCAATAAATAAATAAAAAATTATGCTATAATATTTTTACAATAAATCTTAAGTGACATGTTGTTTTTTGTTTTTTATTTTTACATTACTATTTACTAATACTCCAAATTTACTTGGATGGAATATATGATAATTGATATTATCAAACTTTTTCTTTTAGCTATACTAAATGTTGGACTACATTAAAAGGGAGTTAATACTGACTAAAGGTACCATTTCAACTTTGAAGTAATCGATATTAGACTCTGACGTAACTAATAAAATTATAATAAAAAATGTCACATCAACATCTAATTTAAAAATAATAATTTATCAATTTTAACAAAATAATATAAAAAAAGAATTAAAGACTAAAAACACATGAATTTAGATCTGATCACAGCATTAACAATATAAACCCAAAAATATCAAACACAAGAACACACACCCAAATTTTCTAGCATTTTCCAATTTCAACTATCTGGCTTGCTTGGCTGAAACTGATAGGAATGTGACCTAAACAATTCTGGCTTTTGCGTCCTTTGAAAGGTTTATGTGAGCTAATTTGCATGCTCCATTAAGCTAGTGGATGTGACTTGTGAGTTTAAGCATTAGCATTAGGCATATGAGCCAAGTTTTAATATTCAATTTTTCTTTTTGGGTTCTGCACTAAATGGTCAGACTCTAATTCATACACAAGCAGGTACAACTTATAGTTGTCGGGGACGTTTTGCCACAAAGGCCAAGATTGTAGCAATGAGCCCAAAACTCCCCTTGGTTTCGTTAAATTTGTTAGTTATTTGGAGAGCCAAGCCCAAAATTCGCAATGTGGGGTACACAAAGGCTAATGGTGCTTTATGGAAAGAGAAAACAATACAAAAAATGAAGACACAAGAAAGTGTGAAATCATATATTCATGAGTCAGAAATTTCAGCCCACAGTCACACAGAGGAAGAAATTGATGGAGGTCTTGAGCAAGGGAGGGAGAGTTCCCCTATATCAATATTTTCACCCCCTGGCCTTCAAATCGTCCATACACTAAGGTAGCTGACTAGGTTCTTGTGTCAAAGTCTTGGGTTTTTTTTGTAGGGAAAAACGTGCCCCTTCTTGTGGGCTGGTGATACATATTTATATCAAGCTCCAAGGGATGCTTATGACCAGTTTTTAGGTGGGAGGAAGGCCTTGGACCTTTCAGATGTTATTTCTATGACTTAGTGTATTATGTTTTATGCTTAGGGAAAAGTTTGGTTGCTTTTTGCATGATTATGGAAATAAAGTTGCTTCCTCTTTATACCTGCTGCCTCTGGTCTCTGTTGGCCTTGGAAGACTACATTTGGGTGGTTGAGTGGGCTAGACTACCCAGCTTTTTCTTAGAGTCAGCTGCTTGGTGTGGGAAAATGGAGCTGGACTGAAAATTAGGGGCACAGTCACACAGAGCATGGAGTCAAATCTGGGGTGGAAATTTCTGGCATTGGACCTCCTTCATGGGCCTTAGATGCCCCCAGCGTCCATAGCCCACTTCACAGCACGTACAGGCTGGGCCTATGTAAAAAGTCCAATGGGAACTAGCCCACACCCGCCAAAACCATTCCTACTCAATTCCTCAACGATTCGCATGGGCTTGGACCATGCAATAGAGCTAAATATATTGACAAAAATACATTAGTTTGACCCGCTAAGCAATTGAGCTTAGTCATTCCGTCAGACCATAAAATTTGTCGCGAAAATGACTATTAACAATAGTTAAATACCCGTTGCTCCATTGATAATGTAGGGATGTATTAGCCCTTGTCATTGATAAGGTAAATACCCTCGGGCATTGAGTCATTTCAAAGTCTTTTTTATTTTTGTACTTGGCCTTCTTCAAGTCTTTTACTAGTAACTTTGATCTCTCTCTCTCTCTCTCTCTCTCTCTCTGTGTGGAAATTAAGGAGATACATAAACTAAATAGTAGGAATAAAATTGATGGTATAATCTTCTGAATATCAAAAACAGCAGTACTAAACATAGAAGTAGGGGGAGTTTCAAACGAAGAAAAATATTTAAAACTGTGATCTCCTCAAAGAAGCCAAGGCATCCGCACTAGTGGTGAAAAAAATTTTAAAAAATAGAAATTAAAATAAATAAAATAAACCATCACGGAGTCGCCACTGGCTCAAACAACAACAAATGAAAAAAAAAAATATATATATATATATATATATATATATTTTTTTTCAATAAAAATCTCATTCAAAAAAAAAAAAAAATTTAAAAACACCAACTCATTTGGATTCATAACCTATTCAATCCATTACATAAAATATTTGATAATTTCATTTTTCCTAAAAACAAGGGTATCAAAAGAAATAATGTAGCAGTGAATTCTTCTCAACTTTGCTCTCCTTTTGCTCTCCTCAAATTTGCAATAGTTGTAACTCTACTCTTCTTAACAGCTCAACTCGCAATCATAACATGTATTCTCTCTCTCTCTCTCTCTCTCTCTCTCTCTCTCTCTCTCTCTCTCTCTCTCTCTCTCTCTCTCTCTATATATATATATATATATATATTCCCTCTTATCTATCATTGTAGGGGCTCCTTTTTTTTGAAGGGCACCCCCGACAATACATTTGTAAAGAGTGGGACGAAGGGCTTGGCTCCGGCCGGCTTCTGGCCACTCTTCTGGGACAGTCTCCTTGGCTTTTCTTCACTTGGGGTTGCTCCTCGGCAGGCGTCCGAGGAGGCCCCCCTTCACGAGGGGGGCTCTTTGCCTTATATACTCCCTTTGGTTTGATCCTGGCCTTACAGCTGTTGGCCATTCAGGCTACTGCTCTAGAGCTTGTCCCATCAGACATGTTCTTCACCATACTGTGGGTTGCGGCCTCCAAGGTTGCACTGTTCAGGGGTCTTGTCTTCATTAATGCAGCCTAGGGGGTCAGGCAAATGCATTAAGTGTGGAGGTGACCACCTATTCTGGGTTTGCCCCTACCCAGAATTAGACTAGGTGTGCCGAGGAAGGGTGTGTCCTCGGCATGGATCCGAAAAGGGCTGAAAAACCCTTTAGACAACTGTCCGGGACAATTGTCCCTCCTCGGCTTGGGCCTTGGGCCAGCCTAAAGGTGGGCCGAGGATTCCAGGCCCACGGGCCCCACAATAGCCCCTCAAAATCCTGCTGCACGTTCCCTCGGACGGGGATGAGGGTTTTGAAAACCACGGCCCTCATGTTCCGGAAGGCCTCTCGCTGGCTGGTCCTTCCTCGAATGGCTGGATCGACACTCAGATTCTTCAGTAAGTAGTCAGTTTCCCCATAGGACTGAGTCCTTGGACCATGCAAGACCTGGGTACAGTTGCTGCCTTCAAGGTAAGTGGCTAGCTCCCCATAGGCTTGAGTCCGAGGACCATGCAAGACCTAGGTACAGTTGCTGCCTTCAAGGTAAGTGGCTAGCTCCCCATAGGCTTGGGTCCGAGGACCATGCAAGACCTAGGTACAGTTGCTGCCTTCAAGGTAAGTGGCTAGCTCCCCATAGGCTTGAGTCCGAGGACCATGCAAGACCTAGGTACAATTGCTGCCTTCAAGGTAAGTGGCTAGCTCCCCATAGGCTTGAGTCCGAGGACCATGCAAGACCTAGGTACAGTTGCTGCCTTCAAGGTAAGTGGCTAGCTCCCCATAGGCTTGAGTCCGAGAACCATGCAAGACCTAGGTACAATTGCTGCCTTCAAGGTAAGTGGCTAGCTCCACATAGACTTGGGTCCGAGGACCATGCAAGACCTAGGTACAATTGCTGCCTTCAAGGTAAGTGGCTAGCTCCCCATAGGCTTGAGTCCGAGGACCATGCAAGACCTAGGTACAGTTGCTGCCTTCAAGGTAAGTGGCTAGCTCCCCCATAAGCTTGAGTCCGAGGACCATGCAAGACCTAGGTACAGTTGCTGTCTTCAAGGTAAGTGGCTAGCTCCCCATAGGCTTGGGTCTGAGGACCATGCATGACCTAGGTATAGTTGCTGCCTTCAAGGTAAGTGGCTAGCTCCCCACAGGCTTGGGTCCGAGGACCATGCAAGACCTAGGTACAGTTGCTGCCTTCAAGGTAAGTGGCTAGCTCCCCATAGGCTTGAGTCCGAGGACCATGCAAGACCTAGGTACAGTTGCTGCCTTCAAGGTAAGTGGCTAGCTCCCCATAGGCTTGGGTCCGAGGACCATGCAAGACCTAGGTACAGTTGCTGCCTTCAAGATAAGTGGCTAGCTCCCCATAGGCTTGAGTCCGAGGACCATGCAAGACCTAGGTACAGTTGCTGCCTTCAAGGTAAGTGGCTAGCTCCCCATAGGCTTGAGTCCGAGAACCATACAAGACCTAGGTAAAGTTGCTGCCTTCAAGGTAAGTGGCTAGCTCCCCATAGGCTTGGGTCCAAGGACCATGCAAGACCTAGGTACAGTTGCTGCCTTCAAGGTAAGTGGCTAGCTCCCCATAGGCTTGAGTCCGAGGACCATGCAAGACCTAGGTACAGTTGCTGCCTTCAAGGTAAGTGGCTAGCTCCCCATAGGCTTGAGTCCGAGGACCATGCAAGACCTAGGTACAGTTGCTGCCTTCAATAGGAGTTCGTCCTCGGATTCGAGAGCCTTGCTTTTAGTGTAACGATGTTCACGGGCCGTTTACTGGGAGCTGTTTTTCCTCAGGTCGGATTGTGACCTCACACGTGAAGTTGACCTCGCCTCCAGTTCGTGTCCCCCATCTCTTTGGTTTACGAGGCGTCGCTTGGCGTCATTTGGCCTTTCGCGCTCCGCGCTTGACGCTTCGGTGCGCGTGACGCGCCTTCATTAATGCCCTCGTGAATTAACACGAATCCGGCGGTTGGCAATCCCCTTGGAATTGGGTGAGAATTAATTCCCTTTGACGATCCTCCCTTCGAATTCTGCGTGGCTCAACTCCCATCAGTTTTCGCCTTCCATAAAAGGCGTTCTGGGGAGACTGTTTCTTCTCATTCCATGGATCTCCCACCACAACCAGAAACACATACTCTCACTTCCCTGAGCCCCTTTGACACCACCGCCAAGATTGTGACCAAAGTTGGCAGATATGGGGTTAAGGGCCACCGTGGCCGCAGCCCCTACTGGGCTTCCGGCGCGGCAGAGTTTAGGCGTAACACTGGCAGTGCCTTGTATGGGGGCCAGGGGGGACGTCGTTGAAGTACCTAACGTCACTCCCCAGAGCGCACCTCTGACGAAGGAGACACGTGAACTCTCGTCATGGCTGGTGCCCGAGTGTTGCCGTCTCCGATGGCCAACGCTCGTGCAGTTTGGAGAGGGTCGAGGAAGCATCACGGGGGAGGGTGTTCCGGGGCCCCTGCGCCGACTCCTCGCTTTGTTCAAGCTTTTGCTTCGAGGCGAGCCGGCCCTTAGCCCCCTTCCCGTGCTTTTACTATCCAGTTCTCCCATTCTGGATGCCGATAAAAGCACGGGTTGACACTTCCCTCATTCCTGATATTAATTCTTTGCGAGCCTCTTTCCCAGCTAGTTCTAGAATCGGTCCGCCTGGGCCTCTGATTATAGGATTAGTTTGTAGGATTTTTTGTAAAACATGCCTGTCTGAGCCTCTGATTGTATTTGTAATTTTTTTTTTATGAAATAATAAAGAACTCTCCTTTTTATTTGCTGTTGAGTTTTCTTTTCTACTGCAATTCTTCTCTTCTTCTCTCTCTTTTTTTTTTTTTTTTTTTTTTTGATACACCGCCAACTTTTGCGTAGTGACTACTCTAGAACGACCGCCGGTTGCGCCAGCCAGCGCATTAACCCTTCCCACAGACAGCGCCAATTGTAGGGGTTCCTTTTTTTTGAAGGGCACCCCCGACAATACATTTGTAGAGAGTGGGATGAAGGGCTTGGCTCTGGCCGGCTTCTGGCCGCTCTTCCGGGACAGTCTCCTTGGCTTTTCTTCACTTGGGGTTGCTCCTCGGCAGGCGTCCGAGGAGGCCCCCCTTCACGAGGGGGGCTCTTTGCCTTATATACTCCCTTTGGTTTGATCCTGGCCTTACAGCTGTTGGCCATTCAGGCTACTGCTCCAGAGCTTATCCCATCAGACATGTTCTTCACCATACTGTGGGTTGCGGCCTCCAAGGTTGCACTGTTCAGGGGTCTTGTCTTCATTAATGCAGCCTGGGGGGTCAGGCAAATACATTAAGTGTGGAGGTGACCACCTATTCTGGGTTTGCCCCCTACCCAGAATTAGACTAGGTGTGTCGAGGAAGGGTGTGTCCTCGGCATGGATCCGAAAAGGGCTGAAAAACCCTTTAGGCAACTGTCCGGGACAATTGTCCCTCCTCGGCTTGGGCCTTGGGCCAACCTAAAGGTGGGCCGGGGATTCCAGGCCCACGGGCCCCACAATCATCATTACTCACTTTCTTACTCTCATCTCAACATTTACAGTTCTTACTTTATCTTTCATTAAGTCATTTTTGCTTTTTAATTGTGTAAGTAAAAAGAATTGTAACACTTCATATATTTTGATTTTTTTTTTCTTTCTTACTTTTTAATTGTGTTAGTAAAAAGAGTTGTAACACTTCATATATTTTGATTTTTTTTTTCTTTCTGATGTCAATATAATTAAATTCTCTTTTTATTAAATTTTATATAATTTAATTTTTTTTTTAATGAGGATCTTAAAAAAAAAATCTAAAAAAATTCCTAGAACTACTACTACTCTCAATCATTACCCATTTAACTTGTAATTCTTATATATTTATGGATCTCCTCGAGTATTCACAATTGAGAAGGTTAGATATTATCCTATACCATTGTTTAGGTTATCCTCAGTCTTCCTTAAGCCCCACTTAGCTATTTTTTGTGGCTATATTATATAACACATTTTGTTATGAGCTAATCAATATATCTCTTCTTTGCACTTAGACCACATCGTGAAAACGATATTTTCTTTTTCCCCTTTCTTTACTTTGTAACTTGGGAAAGCAATGCACATTTAGTATGCTCCTTTCAGTAGAATTATCCCCAAACAGGCATAAAAATTGCAACACTTACACGATTTAGGAAAACAAATTATTAATCACTAAACCGTTGGTACTGCATTCATCAAATTAAAAAGCCATATTCAGCATCATTATATGTAGAATAATTCTCTCCAGCGGCACCACGAGGAAAACGTAGCCAAACTTATTAGTCATAGTACATATATACACGCATGAACATAGAAATTTATAATAAGGATAAATTACATTTTTTTTTTCCTTCTCATTTATAAGACCATTTTCAATATCCCTCCTAAACTTAAATTTGAGAGTTGAATGCTCAAATTTAAATTTAGAGAAGATATGAGGACTGACCTCACAGTTTAGAGTCATGAGAAAATGTGAAAGTAACCCATTTTATTACATAAGAAGGTGAGATACCGATGAGTACCTCCAGCTCTCATTGACGTGCTTTACTTTTGATGTTTATAATGATGTTTTGCATCAGGACCTCCTGGAATCTGCCGATCTGTGGTAGGATCTTCATTTTTGATATCATAGTTAAGGAGTTCCTTATCAGCACCTTTGACCAATGCTGGGATTGACCTGGATTGATTGCTTGGACAAAATGGGCTTTTGCCCTTTTCGGGCAAATTAAACATCATTTTGCCCCCTTTCCCAAACTAAATAGGAAAGTGCCCCTCTTTTGTAACTCGATAATGCGAGAGTCGAGTTATATGAATTACTCGATTATAGAATAATCGAGTTAGCTTCAGCTTTGTGCCACGCTGGACGTCCAGCGTGGCATTTTCTTTTCAAATCCCTAAATAACTCGATTTTACATTAATCGAGTTATGTAACCAACTATTCAAGTATCAAGTTATGCTCTTATTAAACCTGTTTTTAGACTGTCTTTGTATCAGGCGTATGGATATATGGTTTTTAACATTACTCAATTACTGTAATATCGAGTTAAAAAGTATACTCGAACTCCGTAAAATCGAGTTATTCTCGTATAATTTCTCCACACCTCCTCCCATTTAGTGTGTCTAGCTTTCCGCTGAACTGAATTCCACTCTGCTCAGATCAACAGCTGCTTTCAGACTCAACTGAAGCTTGTATCATCTCTGGTAAAAAACTCATACCAAAATTTTAGGGCAATGGTATTTTTATTTGATATTGTACTGAATTTTTATTTTTTTGGTTGAATGAGTGTGAAGTAAGTACATTGGTATGATTTTGGTTGTTTGTTGTAGTAAACGTTGGTCACAAGAGAATGAAATCTTTACTATAGCAACATTTTGTATTGCACATAATCACATTGGTCAACAACATTTTGTATTGAACACAATGAGTAGACATTAACAACAATGTGGTTGCACATGGTCAAATGTTAGTGTTAGTGTTAGTGTTAGTATTTCATTTTTAGCATGTAATAGTACACAAATTTATAAATGTCTTTGTCGTGTACCATCTTATGCAGCATTACATTATTTATCAACAATTGATGCACACTGTTAACTTTATCATTTGGTGTTATTGTATTCAGCGTCAATGTCTAGTTCTAGCAACCCACAAATCTATAGGCTTCATGATGTGTTCACTGCTATGGGGTCGTTGTTGGGTATTGGAAGATGAGTTCAGCTATCCAATCGATTTGAATCTGCGAAATAGTTCTTATGTTCACAATACTATGAGACAGCAATGGGCTTGCTTATTTTGTGAACAACAAATGTTTTATGATGAGCTGGCTAGTTTTAAGTTGCCAGTGCCTCGGCGACTCGCATCGCAGATGCCTAGAGACATGATCGACGAACTTCATAAAGCATTGAACCGCATAAGAGAAGAAAATAATCGAATGAAGATACGTCTTAATCGATATCGGACCCAAGTCAAGATTCAAGAGTCAGTGGAGGAAGGGTGGTACGAGCACGCATAGTTCATGCAATCACTTCTTGCCAATCCTATTTATCAATTAGACGTGGAGATGTCAAATGTGTTAGAACATATGTGCTTTCACTTGTTAAGAACATATGTCACTTATTTATGTAAATTGGCTAATCCTTTGACAAAACGCACTCTACTTGTAATTGGGTAGTTCTAGGTGTTTTTAATACTTCAAGAAACAAGGTTTCAAAGTCAAGTGTTGAAGTCATCAAGTCTGTCTAAGAAAAAGCAAGCTGAAGTGCAAATTCATTAAAGCTCAACACTTGCTCGATAGCTACCTCGACACCTGTTATCTGTCAAGATTTATAATTTCAGATTTTCTGATCTGATTTTCTTAGGATCCGTGAATATGCTTTTGGGCCTTCTTTTCTCCAAACCCTAAACATATAAAAGGATTATTTTAAGAGCTGTCAAGTGTGACACAAGTTGCAAAAGCATTAAGCAATCTCTGTTCAAGCAAATTGTGATCAAAAGACGAAGTTCTTAACCTAGTTCATCTTCTTTGAAGAAGTTGCTGTGTATTTGCACCAAAAGGTTTTGTGACCAAGCATCTTCCTGATCTTCATCGTGTAGGATGAACTGAAGAACTTTGCAGCCAACCTCTCTTCCTTAAGTTGGTATTTTGAAGTCGCGTACTAGGATCCGCACATTGGTTAGTCACGTACTTGGGAACTGTGCATCAAAGGTGGAAATTGTCACTATAGATCAAGTCCAATTGGGTATTAGGGTAAGGGTTGAACTGTAGGTTGATAAGGTACTTGGGATTCCTTTACTTGTAACTGCTTGATTTGATAATAGTGGAATTTCGGGAGTAGTGACCTGAAAATCACTTGGTGGGGTTTTTGCCGCAAGGTTTTTCCCTATTCGTAAATAAATCACCGTATCATTTAATTTTCGCTGCATATTTAGTTTTTGGTGATTTGTTTGTGCTTCCACGTAATTGCATGATTAATTTATTAATTAATAACTTGGTTAATTAATTAATTGGTATAATCACAAGGGGTCATTCAGTTTGTGGCCTATCAAGTGGTATCAAAACGAGCACACTCTGATTAGGTTTAATCTTTACTGTGTTGATCCATTGACCCTTGCTTATCATGAATAGAGGACGGTCATTAATTATACCTCTTTTATTTGATGGCACTAACTATGCATACTGGAAAGTACGCATGAGAGTTTTCTTGCAGTCTTTAGATGAGAAAGTGTGGCAAGCTGTAGAGATTGGCTGGACCAAGCCAAAAGAAGAATCGGCCGATTGGGATGACGCAAAGATCAAGGCAGCTAACTTTAACAGCAGAGCGTTAAATGCCCTATTTAGCGCAGTCACCAATGAAGAGTTCAAGAAGATATCCTCAACTGAAACTGCTAAGAAGGCTTGGACCATCCTTCAGACAACCTATGAAGGAACAAAGGTTGTCAAAGATTCAAAACTTCAGAGGCTCACTACAAGATTTGAAGAAATTAAGATGGAGGAGGATGAGTCGTTTAATGAGTTCTATGTCAAGCTAAAGGACATAGTGAACTCAGCCTTCAATCTTGAGGAAACCATCCCTGAACCTAAGGTTGTAAAAAAGGTGCTCAGATCTCTACTTGAGAGATTCCATGCCAAGATTACGGCAATAGAAGAATTAAAGGATATTGACAAAATTCCTTTGACTGAGCTGGTTGGAAACTTGCAGACCTACGAGCTAGGACTATCTAGGATTGGCAAAACGGGTAAAGGCAAGAGCATGGCCTTGAAGGCAAAGAGCAAGGATACAGATGAGTCTTCCAATGATAAAGATTCTAAGATGAAGTCCTACATTACAAGGCAGTTTAAGAAGTTTATGAAGAATGCCAATGGGAGGAACTTCGACAAGGACCGCAGACAATCCAGTTCTTCTCAGTTTAAGAGCCAAGACAAAGAGAAGAAGGACACTAAGGATGGCGATCAGTACACTGTTCCGGCTGGACCAAAGTACTTCGGATGTCATGGATTCGGTCACATGAAGCATGAATGCCCAACATATCTCAAGAGCATTGGGAAGAGTAAGGCCCTTGCTGCAACCTTGAGTGACACTGAGCCCAAAGATGATTCCGACAATGAGGATGACGGAATCTTAAATGCCTTCACTGCCACAATCAATCCTACTGAAGGGATTGTTGAAGAAGTGGATGAAGAAGAAGAACTGGTAGAGTCCAAATTTAAGAAAATGGATGATCAAGATGATAGCCATTCAGCCTATAAGAAGGTTTACAAGCTCTCTGAGAAGCATGAGAAATTGTATAGGCTAGCCACTAAGAAGCTCAGTGATGTGGAACTTGATCGTGAAGAGTTGTCTACAAAGTTTGATGAGGCGAATCAAACTATTGGAGCACTGAGGTTTGAAAACAACTTTTTGGCTGAGAAGACCAAGAAACTTGAAGTTGAGCTGTTTCAAGTTAGAGCTCAATTGGAGAGGACTTCAAGTGCAAAGTTTGATGAGATGCTGAGCAATCAGAAAACTGCTTCAGATCGAACAGGCTTAGGGTATGGTCTTTCTTTCTCTAATACTGCTTCTACTAGTAATACTGTTTTTGTTTCTCCTGCTAATAACACTGAAATTGAGAACACTAATGTTAAAACTGAATTAACTAGTGAGAACTTAGACAAGGGTAAATCTATTTTAGGAGCACCCCCTAATCAAGATAAGAAAGATGCTAAAAACTCTAGGACTAAGAAGGCTAACTCTCAAAAGCCTAAACAAAAGAAGCAGCATCTTTGTCATCATTGTGGAGCTGCCGGTCATACTTGACCTAATTGCTATAAGTGGCTAGCCACTCAACAGAGCAATGGCATGATAGCATCTGGAAGCCAAAATCAGCTTCAATCCTTTCTTGCTCCTCTTGGAGATCTTCTGAAAGCCCTCATGTTCCTTTCGAACTTGAACGGTTTCAATTTTTCGCCCTTACCGCCTGTTCAAGGGTTTAATCAAAGGAAAGGTTCTTCCAAAGTGTGGAAGAAAAAGGACTCTAAGTGATTTCATCACTTTCTTTTCCCTTCTTGCTTTTCTTGTTTGTTGCATTGCTTGTGTGTTTTGCATTTTTTTTTAGTCAGTCGAGTTTTTATGCTTTGTTTTGTTTAACATGTTTTTGTGTGTTTACTTGCAGTTTTGTTTACTTTTGTTTTTAATATAAAAAAAAAATTTTGAAAAATCAGAAAAATACAAAAACAGTGTGTGTTTTGTGTACTTTGGTACTTGTGTACCTTGGATAGCCATTGAAACAAAATTTCTAAATTTTGTATCTTTTGTAACTTAGATGAGCATCTCTATGCACAACTAAGCAAGTGAGCTTTTGGCTCTTGTTTGTGATGAGTAAGATTAAGTTATCTCTTAAAACTTAACACTCATATCACTCTTTTTGACGGGTAGGACTAGAAAATCCTAAGAGAAAGGCATAAATAATCATCTCACCACTATTGCCCTCCAATCATAATATGACACCTGTATGCTTCGGCATAACAAAAGTGCAGTGTCAAAGACATTTATATGCTTCGGCATAGCAAAAGTGCGATGTCAAATGCTTAACATCTTGGGTATTTCTTTTCTTTCTTTTATATGCCCATGTATGATATGCTAAAATAAAAGAAAATATACAAAGAAAATAAAAAGCAAAAAGATCAAAAATGCTTTAAATATGGTTGCAAGCGTGTATTCTAGGAGATGTGAGAGTTATAGGATGTACCTCGAATGTGATAGTCCCCATCAAACAGTTATGATTGTGTGTGAGTTAAAGTTATTTTCTCATATCTCATATTGTCATAACATGTATACACATATGCAATCTTGTGATGTTTTTCACACACAACACGCAATATTCTTTGCTACTTTTGATACATGTGCAGGTACAATGTGAATTGGTCATCACAAAGGTTTTACATGTGTTAATGTATACTCACTAAACTATATTAACTTGTTTTTGAAAAATAAAATTGGTTAGACTTGTTTAGTGTGTGTGTGTGTGTGTGTGTGTGTATGTGTTTTTAAGGATCCATGTGCTAAATTTTTGATTGAGAGATGATTTTAAGAGTTTAAAATGTTGATTGGATCTTTAGTTGAGGTGTATGTTGGTTTGCATTCATGTCTGTGTTTTTCCCTTCTCGAAAAACTACTTTTAACTACTAGCTCGACACCTCCTCGACACCTCCTCGATACCTGGTCATCTGTCAAGCTTCTCAAGCCTTTTCTTATTGCAATCTCGACACCTATCTCGACACCTGGTGGATCGATCGAGAAAGTTCCTGTCTCATCGATACCTCCTCGACACCTTGTTGATCGATTGAGCTTCTGTTCTTTGAATTTGTTCTTATACCTCGACACCTGAAGCTATTGAAGGTCAAATCCTCGACACCTTCCTCGATAGCTTCCTCGATACTTCTCGACACCTCAGTTGTCGAAATTTACTAAGGTGTCTATATAAGGCTATGTCGCAATTTTTCTCTCATTCTCTCGATCTGTCCGAGGCGTTTCATCTCCCAACCACCTTTCTCTCACTCAAATCTTCAAACCCGCTTCATTTTCGGTCTTCCCTTGGTTTCAATCACTTGGTAAGTTCATTTTTCCTTCCCTTTCTCATGCATTTCATGTTTTGAAACCTAGTTTTTGAGATTTTTGAAAATTTTTGGGGTTTTTCAAAATTGATGAGTTTTTCTTGACATTTTGGGTTGGGTTTTCACTTAAATGCTTTCAAAATGTCATACATTGCATTTCATGTGCGTTAGAATGATATTTCCATGCATTTAGATGTGTGCTCTATGCTGTGTGCTGGTAGGATTGGATTGGGCTAAGCCCATGATGCCTTTTGATTTGCATGTCACATGCTTATGCATTCCCATGCATACGTTCTTTTTGTTCAATATATTTGATCTATTTGAACTGTGTTGGGACTTTTCTAATTGTCTCCCTCTCTATCTCTTTCTCATTCTTTTACGTTAGTAGTGTCTATGGCACCCAAACGTAAATCCACTCCTGCTCGGAACCCTCTGCGTTCTAGAGCTTCCTCTTCTTCTGACTCTGCTCCTCTTAACCTTCGGTTCCGTGATGGAGATGCCCACAAGGCATTTTCGGAGAACTTTTCTTGACGAGGTGTTTATTCGGAACGCCAAGTCATTCTGGCGGACTTCGCCAACACTGACCTTCCCTCTGTCATTCACAGTAGGGGATGGGAGTCACTGTGTGACGTCCCGGTCACTTGTCCTCTCGTGCTGATTCAGGAGTTTTACTCCAATATGCACGGAATAGATCGTTCAGTAACTCTCTTTTTCACTCGCGTTCGAGGTACGCGCATCCCTGTCACACCGCAGCTAGTTGCGGATGTGCTTAGGGTTCCTAGGATAGAGTTTCCTGACTATCCTTCTTGTGAGCGACTGAGAACTGTGTCCAAAGATGAACTCATTTATGCCTTTTGTCAGCGCCCTGCTGATTGGGGTGAGCATCAATACACATCATGTAGGCCTGTTGCTAAAGGTCCTAGATTCCTAAAAATGGTGATGCCATTTGTACTCTATCCTTTCTCTCACTACAACTCCATCACAGAGCCTCGTACTTGATTTTTGTTATCTCTTTCTCACTTTATTCTTTCTATCATAAATGTTCATCTTGATTCGACGTCCCGTGATAAGCTCATCTTTCCTTCCGCTATCACGAGGATCTTACACGATTTTTCTATTCCCTTTCCTGTGTCTGACCACTTCACACACATATGTACCATAGATGCCGCTACCGTAAAACGTAGTAAGGCGCAGTTTAAGTTGCGACAGACGGATTCCACTCCTCTCTCCCGTTCGGCTCCATCCAGATCAGCTCCATCTACATCTGCTCCTTCTTCCTCTACAGGTGATGTATCTCTAGGAGACATTATGGCGCAACTGCAGCGCATGGACACTAGCCTTGATACACTCTCCGCTAAGTTGTATCAGGTGAATGTTCATGTTGGTCGTATTGCACGACGGCAGGCGACCATGGGTGGTTTTGCTCCAGAGGCTACTCCTTCACCACCTACTCCAGCAGCTTCAGATTCTAATGATGAGGATGATGATGATGATGATGGAGATGCTAACTCTACTGATGAGATGTCTACATGACACTCTACCCTTTGTCACTCATGACAAAAAGTGGGAGTAGTTTTGGGTTATGAGAGTAGTCATCTTAAGGGGAGAGTTAGTAAAGGACATTTTGATAGGGATAGGACATTTTAATAAGGGGAGTGTTGATAGTTTGAGGGATGTAGCGAGGTTTTGATGTATCTTTTCTTTTCTATTCTTTATAGATACATTGATCTTGTATATGAGGTCCTTTGACCATTTTTACATACATTGTACTTATACTTCTTTATATATGTGGATGTATGTTTCTTTCACCTCTTTCTTCATATGTTGTTCTTCATGTGTTGTTTCTTCTCTATCTTTATACACATGTTCATTATACTTGTATGCAATCTATTATTTCTGTTTCACACAATATGCCTTAATGAGTTTTGTTTAAAGTGTTTCAAAAATACAGGTTGTCAAAGTCTACTTGCCATAAACTCTTTTCTTGCAAAGTTTTTCAAGAGT
This sequence comes from Quercus variabilis, assembly GCA_030445155.1. Lineage (NCBI taxonomy): Eukaryota > Viridiplantae > Streptophyta > Magnoliopsida > Fagales > Fagaceae > Quercus > Quercus variabilis. The sequence goes on along the minus strand of CP129449.1, from coordinate 46,383,592 downwards.
TTGTGTTAGGATAGATTTTATTGTATCAACCAGTGAATATGAGTTGAGTGATTTATGACTTCTCTCATATGTTCATTTGTTTGTTGTGGTTTTGTCACGGATTGCCAAAGGGGGAGATTGTTAGGATATATGTGCTTTCACTTGTTAAGAACATATGTCACTTATTTATGTAAATTGGCTAATCCTTTGACAAAACGCACTCTACTTGTAATTGGGTAGTTTTAGAGCACAAAAGATGAGAAAGGGTAAAACCAAAAAAAATTGACGAAATTTGTCCATTTTAGATACCACAACAACACTCTCAAAATTTGATAACAAAGACTTGAAAGAAACCGCACAGTGAAGCATCAAACATTCCCAAAAGTCATTAGTGAGACCCAAATTCATCAAATGGTGAGGTCGTGGGTTCAAGACCCACCAGGTGCATGTATAACTTACCAATTATAAAACAAATCCATCATAAATGATGCATTAAGTTCATAATTGAAAGATATTTGGATATGTGTAAGAAACAATTCAGTAACAAAGAGCTAAATCAGTTAAGAAATTTAGAGACATGTGTAAGAACCAATTCATTCTCAGAACAAATCAAAGTGTATTCTATTTCTATCTGTCTACATGTTCACTCTCAAAGTATTGCATGTGAAATATATTCCGATGCTACACGTGCTTTTAAATTATTTTTTACAGCCAAAAAAAAAAAAAAGGAAAATGGACTGAGACCTCAAATCCAAACAGTGACGCTTAATTCAACCATGAGAAAAACTAAGATGGTTTCTAAAAATTGGTGAATGAATCAATTTTATCAGGAATCATCAAAACAATATACAAATGAACTAAATAGATTCGCAAAAATTACAAATGCCTTTAAGGAACTGATCTCATTTTGATCATAGCTTCAAAGTGAAAGATGAAAGAGAATTCAATTCACTTACACAATGTAGAATTACTGTTCAGATAATTTCTAGATCAAACTAAGCGCAGTGAAACTGAAAGGCTACAGTAAGTTATTGTGGAATCGAACTGATTTAATTAACAAAACTAAACAAAAATGGAAAATAAGAGAGACTTCACTAACCACAGAATGCTTCAAATGTGATCCGATATAAAAAAATGAGCAACATACAACTCAATTTTCAAACAATTCACAAACTCTATGACCTAAATCCACCATATTAAGCACAATAGAAGTATAAATTTTTAAAGGAAAACAAAATCAAATCAATTTCATTCAAGAATCAAGTCGATCTGCAAATTCGCTAGAAATTAATCAATTACATGAACATGAACAACAACGAATTCAACTCTCTCTTATTTTCTCAGATCAGAAAAGCAACGGATCACTTGAATATCCAATAACCTGGATTATACGCTATCAGATACCGTATTTCACATCCATAGTTTCCACACAGGGAGAGAGAGGGAGAGACTTGCCTGGTTTTTCTGTGGGAGAGAACAGAGAAGATGGGGTGTTTGGTTTGCAGGAAAATGGAAGGTTTTTGTTTGAATGAGCTTTGAATTTATCGATTTTAGAGCTCCACGAGGCGGGATAAGCGCTCTCTTTTTTCTTTTTCTTTTTTTCAAAATCATCCGCTTTTCCTTAATTTACAAATAAAAATTGTAAGAAAAACAATATATACTAATCTCCCTAAACCTTTGAGATTTTGAGTATTTAATCCTACATAGTAATGTTTAATGCCTATATTAAACCTATTTCGGAATTTACTTGATAAAAATTTTGGGTCACTAATTCAATTAGTTGATCTCCATTCAAACCATTGGTTAAATTAAATTTTAAATAAAACATTAAAAAATTTTAAATTGATAGATCATTTTTTTTTTTTAATATTGTTGGGTTTTTCTTATTTTATGTAAAAAACCTATGGAATTTTTTTCTAATTTCCAACAATTTTTAATTTTACGTAATGACCTGTTTCATTTAAAAATAATAATAATAAATTAAAACACTAATTTAATGTAAATTTTTTTTTAAATTCACTTTTTTGCCTTATATATGGGATCAACTTTATCAGTACCTAAAACATGTTCCTGAACTATATAAGTAAAGTTTTTTTTATTTTCCAACAAAAATTCCTGATAAGGATAATTTTACAATATTGGCACTTACCCATGATAAGGTGAAAAGAGACGATCTTAACTAACCCCGTCAGCTTCACCTGCTTGGAAACGACAATAGGAAGTCTACGGCTCTACCTTGAAGCTGACGGCAGTACTATGGATGACGAGAGAGGAAGCTGATGTGAGAGAGTTGAAGACTACGTATGAGTGACGATGCTGGCATGGCCTTACTTGGCCCCTACACATGCACATATAAAGAAATATCTTGCGCCCCACATTCAATGCTAATCAAGAGAAGTCCTACAAGGAAAGGATTCCGCAAAATACGTTCATAAGGACTCCTACAAGGAAAAGACTTCTAAACCAAGGAATAGATGTCAACCTTCTACTACTATAAAAACTCCAAAATCCTCACAAACCAAGGTACACTTAATTTACCCCAGTTTTGGCATTCTAGACTTGTGAAAAAATTCTCTAACTTAACCTTCGAAGGGTCTTTGACTAGTACCACACTTCTACTCTCCTAGGGTTTTCTTCTTTGTTGTTGTTTCACAGGTCTTGTTTCGAGCACGTGAGTGTTGTGCAGTATACTAACAATTTTTGGCATCATCAGTTGGCGCCGTCTATGGGAACTTGCGATTTTTAAGCCATACTATCGCCTCCTAGACAAAAAGTTGCATAGTGCTCACTCACTTGATGGCAACCACCAACGACGTTCAATGAGACAAACCACACATAACTGCCCTCGAGAGACGGATTCAAACTCTCGCTGCCGCCATGGAACGCCTCACTAAACAAAACCATGACTTGGAAGAATAGTTGCGCCAAAAGAATGTAGACCTTAATACTCAGGAGGAAGACAAAGAAGGCACCAGCGCTGAGTGAAGGAATCAAAAAGGGCCGGAAGGGAGCAACACCCCAAGCAGGCCAAAACGACAAGACACAAGCCGGCCATCTATCACCGATACGGTCCTATCTTACATAGTCGCCGAGATGCAGATGATGAAGGAATGAATGGACCTTGTAATGAATGCCCTCAAAGGACGGGTGTCTAGCGACCTCAATGACTTGGTCCATCGAACTAAGTCGCCATTCACAACATCCGTCACTTCATTCCCCCTTCCACCGAAATTTCGTATGCCATAGGTGGAGAATTACGTCGAATCCAAGGACCTCTTAGATCACCTGGAATCTTTCAAGACCCTGATGCACCTACAAGAGGTACCAAACGAAATTATGTGCAGAGCCTTCCCCACCACACTGAAGGGATCCGCAAGGATCTGGTTCAGCAAGCTGACACCCAACTCTATTGATACCTTCAAAGAGTTGAGCGCCCAGTTCGCCTTGCACTTTATCGCGGGACACAGGTATAAGAAGTCTATTACATGTCTAATGAACATTAAGCAGCGGGAGGACGAGACACTGAAATCCTACATCACTCACTTTAACAAAGAGGCTCAATCGATCGATGAAGCTAACAACAAGATACTTGTAGTTGCCTTCACAAACGGACTATAGAAGGGTAGGTTCCTATTCTCCCTATATAAGAACAACCTAAAGGCACCGTCAGATGTACTTTACGGGGCAACCAACTACATGAACGTGGAAGACGCGCTCCTGGCTTGAGAGAAGAAACCTAAGAAAAGGGAAAGGCAGGAAGGCATACAACCAGACAAGGGACCAAAGATGGCTAGGACTGAAGAACGGCGAGAGGACAGACGCTCCAAACCTCCCGCAGGAATTTCACAAGCTTTACCCCGCTGACTGCCCCGATCGACTAAGTCTTTATGCAAATAAAAAACAAAGGAGCTCTGACATTCCCTGGAAAGCTGAAAGGAGATCCCAATAAGAGATCTAGGGACAAGTACTACCATTTCCACCGTGACCATGGTTATGACACTGCCGACTACTACGACTTGAAGCAGCAAATTGGAGCTTTTAAAAGGCAAGGAAAGCTACAAAGGTTTGTTAGCAAGGAGAGAGTGGACCAGCCTCAAGAGCATGCCCCTCGACGGGATAATGAGCGCCCTAGACCACCCATTGGAGATATAAGAATAATCATAGGGAGCACGACCACTGGGTCGTCCAAAAAAGCCCGAAAGACTTACCTCAGGATGGTTTAGAACATCTAGCTGACGGGTTCTGTACCAAAAATGGCGTAAATTGACAACCCCATTATTGGGTTCTCCGAAAAGGATGATTGACGCCTTCATCACTTGCATGACGACGCACTTGTCATTAGTACACAAGTAGGGGATTACAATACTCACCGGGTTCTAGTTGATAATGGCAACTCAGTCGACATCCTTTACTACCCGGTATTCCAATAGATGAGGATTGACAAAGAGCGACTGGTTCCGACAAATGCTCCACTTGTTGGTTTTTAAGGGACAAGGGTGTTCCCCTTAGGCACAATCACATTGTCTGTGACGGTTGGCGACTACCCCCATCAGATCACTAAGGACATAACATTCCTCGTGGTCGATTGCTCGTTTGCTTACAATGCCATCCTAGGACAACCTACCCTCAATTCATGGAAGGCGGTAACCTCGGCCTACCACCTAATGATCAAATTCCTTACAGACTATGAAGTAAGGGAGCTGCGCGAAAATCAGGTGGCTGCACGAGAATGCTACATAGCTATGATGGAGATAGACTACCACCTCCAGGCCATGAGCATAGAAGAACAATAAATGGTGACAAAGCCTGTTGAAAGGCTTGAAGAGATACTTCTTGACGACTCCAAGCCTGATCAAACGACCAAGATTGGTACCCTCTCCAGCCCGACGGTCCGCTAAGCGCTTACGACTTTCCTCAGAGATAACTGGGATGTATTTGCCTAAAGCCCTGAAGACATGCCGAAAATAGACCCTTCGATCATGGTGCATAAACTAAACGTGTCGCCCTCCTTTCCACCCATCCAATAGAAGAAGCGAGTATTCGCCTCAAAACGAGACCAAGCTATAGCAAAAGAAGTTCGCAAGCTACAGGAGGTGAACTTCATTAGGGAGGTCTATTACCCCGACTGGCTAGCAAACATGGCAATGGTCAAGAAAGCCAATAGGAAATGTATAATAGTAGGCAACACTATAATTAAATTTATAATAAAATCCATCATTCATATTTATGAAAGGCGAATACTCCAAAAATCTCTAATAATTTTTTATTTGAATTTCATATTTGTGCTGGAGATGGAAAGATGTGCCAAGAGCCTTATCGTTTTCTGCCTATTGCCTTTTCCACAACATTTTTGCTCATTAATAAATTTTCTGCTACCCTAAAACAGTTCACTTTTTTGTTTCTTTTAAAATCATCATTCATGGGGTAGACATAAGGGGCATAACGTATAAGGGTAGTCTCAAAGTCAAATTTCATATAATTTCAAGAATAAAAAGGTTAAAATGAAACAAGAAAATTAAAAATACTAAAACTCAAACAGAAAAATGTAACACCATATTTTATTTCTCCGAACAATTTAAAATAAAATTTAGAAAGAAATACTAAATCCACGTAACTTGCCTATCCAAGGCTTTAATGGGAAATTGTTGTTCACAACATACACACGATACTCGAAAATCAAGCGTTCAAAACACAATTTCAAATATAAATTCAAAGTGATACACAATTTCACAATCTAGCTTAAATGTAACACGATTTAAGCTCATGTGATGCGCACACGTGTGTGATTAACAACGCCATTATTTAATTATATCATTATTGAGTCACACAAATCCAAGGCTGTACTCCAATTTTATTTCACAAGACCCAAGCTGTGGATGCCCCTAGAAGTCTTAGGCCATGACTTTTCCTTAGCCTTGATCAACAAAACTCTAGCCCAAACAATCCATCTTTTCCAAGACATCCTCTTATCCCATGAACTCCCTCACTCCAACATACGGGTTAGCCCTCTCTCAGCCTCTCTCTCAGCCTCCTCAAACATCCCTTTGGTCAAATAAACCTGACCTAACACCATATGCGGCTCCCCCACAAAAGGTTCTTCTCAATGCTCCTCAAAAGCAACTCCTCAGGGTTCTTCTTAGACATATCACAAACAGCTTCCCAATACAAGTCCCTCGCAACTATTTGCTCCCCTACATCTAAAACCCTCTTACAGTTTTCAAAAACCAGTGGTACCACAAGCTCAATTTCTTCATCTCTATGACTGTCAGTTTGCACCACACCTCCACCACCAACCCTTTTCCTCTCTTCCTTAAAAATGTCTTCCTCTCTCACTATCAGATTATATAGCGCTCCCAACCTCGATAAATAATTCAACCATAAACCTGGCTTGCCATCACTAAGCCATAAAGCGGCATAGTTGTTGCCTGAAAACTCGAGGCAACCATTGAAGTTATCAAAGATAGCGTCTTGAAAGCCAAAAAATTGTTCACTGAAATTTGCCATGGTCATTAAAAGGAAAACCGCAACCACCCTTCGAGAAACTGGGACATCTTGGCTAGTGTTAATGTGCTTCACAGTAATCCCGTCAGCGGGGAAAAGAGCTTGCAACTTCTTCCTCCATGGTTCTTCTTCATTGAACAATGCCTTGTGCATGGCATTACTCAACGATATCTCTGAACGCTTAAGGTGATCGACAAGTTCTGAATCAGAGTAATGGAATAAAAGATCATGACGAATGAGATGCTGTCTTGGGACAATACAGTACAAGTGGATTAACCTCTCCACCTCGTCCCCAACATGGGTGCGAACCACTTCACGACCAGTAGAGGGATCAAATATAACCAGGTTGGTGTTGGAATTGGAATAGGAGGAGTGGAGGAGGCCACAAAGGCACACGGAGTTTAGTGCTTTCCAAATCTTGAGAATACGGTATATGTCAACAAGGTGGTCAAGGAAATTGCCAAGCTTGTGCCACGACTCACCGGCTCTAGAGGAGCGCAAGACGGCCACCAGTGAAGGCAAATTCTTGTCGACAGATTCAAGTTCATTACGGAGGAAGGGGCGGGATAAATCTAGGAGGTTTTGGAGGTAGTGGGCTTGAGATGGTGCCGAAGATAGTGAAGATGGCATGGTTGCTTTTGTTGGAAGTAATTACTCACATAGGAAGAGGGAATGGATCAAATGGAAGAGAAAGAAAACTCTTTGCTATATTTCTTCTTCTTTCGCTCTTGCTTATCATTTGAAGAATGTATGCATGGCTTTATATAAGCCCCTCTGGCTCTCTCCACTCTCATAAACTTCATTATTATATTTATTACCTACTATATACCTTTTTTTTAGGGTCTACTTACTATATAACTTCAAAAACTTTCCCGTGTATTATTTCATGTATATTTAAATCCTATGCTAACTCATTTCATAAATAAAATGTAGTCTCATAAATTAAATTAAGAGTAGGGTTTACTTTTAATCACTGGCAGGGCCAAAGGGGCGACTACATAATTTCCTTATGTTTAATTAAATAGGGAGATCACTTCCACCACCCCCCTCCTTCTGCTTAATTAAATAGTGAGATCACTTCCACCACCCCCGGGCGGCACGCGGAAATAGAAAAAAACAAAACACACCTGACGACAACTTATCTTATATGAACAAATTAGTGCACCGTATACATAACAAAATAATTTTTAAATGTATAAATAATATTGTAAAACTAATTTTTAATAAAAATTTTGTTAAAAAAAGATATATGTAAGTCTTGTGAACAGTGCATAATACCTGCGACAATCTCTCAAAAGTTGCTGAAATGTGCTTCTAAAAAAATAAAAATAAAAAGAAAAAGAAAAAGAAAACACAAACACACATTTTCATCAGTATAGGAACAAATGAACAAAAGCTGCTTCACACGTTTAAAACATCACTATATATTGCTATTTAATGATTACTCCCCCCCCCCCCCCCCTCCCAAAAAAAACTGAAGTAGAAAAAAAAAACAACAAGACACACCTGAGTACTTATCTGTCATGCACCAGGCGTATGATATACGAGCTCTTCTTTACCAAACAAAATCTCTCATGCGTCTAGCTCACAAGATATCAGCTCTTCTCTAACAACCGGAAACTAGGAACAAATGGACAAAAGTTGCTTCACACGTTTAAAACATATCACTATTTACGGAGTTTTTTTTTTGTTTTTTTTTTTTTTTTGAGAAGCTTTTACGGAGTTTCTAAGACAACTAATTATTCTACAATATTTTTATCATAATTCTGATAGAGCAAACTGTTAATAGTTAACTATCATCAAATAGACTCAATATTTTTTTCACTAATCACACCCTGTCATATCACAATTATGATAAAAATTGTAAAAATGTTTGTAATCTTAAAACTTTTCCCTATTTACGACTATTTAGTTTAATTTTCAGTTTTGATCTTTATACGCTTCTCGCTAAGCAATAGTCTCAGCACTTTTCTTGCTTATTCTCCCACTTTATTTTCCTTTCTCATGGCATTAAATTTAAAATTAATGGCTCCTATATTTTACACAAAATGGAAAAAAGTACCTAAAAAAATACCATTTATTATCCTATTACATGCTAGCACAAAATGGATTTGGTTTACCTTTAGTACTTTTTTAATTGGAATCTCTTTTAATTTTAATGAGAAACTGTCACATCATCCACTAACTAAAAAAAATGTAAAGATTAAAATCCACTAACACTTGTCATTATATATTTAAAACAAAAAGACATGTACTGTTAAAATAGTATTAGATGTCACACTCTTTGTGCAATAGTTACTTCATAAGTATAAGTGCTTGCGGGGTGTGAGGGAGTAAGGGCTGAGGTTCAAGTCTCTAGAAGAAAGTTTCATGCACATATACACTTAGATTAGACTTGAGTAAAATTTCTATATTGTAAAAAAAAAATTTAAAAATACTGAAGGTAAGACAATCGCACAAAATACCTTAAAGCCATTACTATCTTTTTGCTTCAAACGACTTAATACATATTCTTGTGTGCAGTAATGAAATAATTTGGATTTTAGCTATAAACTCAAATTTTAAATACTTATAAGAATAAAGAAAAATATATTTTTCTAATAACAGTGTGTGTATACAATTTTATACTTATATTGTCATACACTTAGCACTTTTAGATTAATTTATTCTCTCAACTTATTTTAAGGAATCAATTAGGAGTGTAAACCTTACGTATTTAGATTAATGTCTTACTTTTTTTAAGGTTAGATTAATTTCTTACTTCTTTCTTTTTCTTTTTTTTGAGAAAAACACACACACACACACACAACAGAGAGAGAAAATGGGTGATTAATGTCTAACTTTGATTGTTAATAGCTATGGCTTGATTTTTTTTTTTCTTTATTTTAATTATATGAAAAATATATTCAAGACAATTGGAAATTAAAAATTTAAAAAAAAAATCATATAGTGTTTTCAAAATATGAAAAAACATCAAGAGCAATTAAGTTAATTAATGTAGGTATAAAAAAAATAATTTATATTTTAGATTTATAGATTTTGTATGACTACATTAATTTACAAATGTTAATTTATTTTTTTATTAATATCAATTAAAATATTTCAAATTATTTTTGTTCTAAATCTTGTCTTTTAATCTTGCCCTTCTTGAAGTGAAATTCTATCTCTACCACTACTTTTAATTACATTAAAAATAAATAAATAAATAAATAAGAGAGCTTGGTTTACTATTTTTGTGCAATCAAAATGAATCTAAAATGATGGTTTGTTTCTGCTATTTTATTTTAAGAAAAATATGAATATTGGTTGTAATTGTAGATGAAGATGAAGATTGAGGATTCTGAAAGAAGATGCTAACACCTAATAACACTAAGAGAAAAGAACAAAAAAAAGATGCTAACACCTAACACTAGAGAAAAGAACAAGAAGAAGATGATAAAAAGCCAGAGATAAGAAAGTAGGCATATAATAGGGTTTGCATGTTATTCCATGGATATCTTGGGATATGGTGTACCAGGGGCGGAGCTAGGGGGGTCGAGGAGGGGCAATTGCCCCTCCTGACCCCACCCCAAGCCCCACATCAAACTCAGTTATGCATTTGTTGCCACACATCAGTTATTATCTCTACTATTCTCTGTATTGTACACCTAGATGTATTCTTTTCTTTTTTAATAATATTTCTAACGTTATTAAGTCAAAATTGCTTCTTTCCTTTATGATATACTAATCATAAGTAGGCTGTAAGTAAATAAGAAATTTCGGATTTCTCAAGATGATAAGGAAAATTCAAATATTTTGGCGGAGGTTGGTTCCCAGCCCTACCAAGGATTATGCGTATACTATGTTGGAACTGTTGCGGGCTTGGGAACCGGCAGACAATTCAAGAGCTTAAGAATATTATCCGGGCACAAGGTCCTACAGTTGTGTTCTTAGCCGAAACATGGCTAGTTGAAGCTAGGCTTGCAGGTATATGTGATTCTCTACAATTTGGTCATTACTATGGTGTTTCAAAAGTGAATCTTGGTGGTGGCTTAGCCGTTTTTTGGAAAAAAGATTTTGATTTACAGGTTGTTTCTTCCTCCCTTAATCACATAGATTTAGTGATTTATGGAGGTACTAATAAAGCTTGGAGATTTACAGGTTTTTATGGCGCTCCGGAGACTCATCTTTGCTATAATTCTTGGAATTTGATGAGAACCCTGCATAATCAGTTTGACTTACCGTGGCTGTGTGGGGGTGATTTTAATGAACTCTTGAAGTCACATGAGAAGAAAGGGGGTCATCCTCGTTCGTATGGGCATATGCAAAAGTTTCGAGAGGTGTTAGATGAGTGTGGCTTGTTAGATGTAGGCTTTCATGGGAAAAAGTTTACTTGGTTTAAGAAGTATCCCTCAGGTGTCATATGGGAAAGCCTTGACAGGGCTGTTAGCATAGTTGAGTGGATCGATCGTTTCCCAACAACAAAGGTTCGGACCTTGGTCTGTGGGCAGTCTGATCACAGTCCTATTTTAATCCTACCTAAGTGTATCTTAGTAAAACCTCAATAACCTTGGCGTTTTGAACAATTTTGGCTTGAAAAGGAAGGGTGTCACGATACAGTGGCTCGGTCTTGGGCAGCAGTCCAATCTAATTCTCCAATGGCAGCTGTTGTGGGAAAAATTGATAGGTGTCAAGCAAAGCTCAAGAAGTGGAGCAAGAACTCAGTGTGTAATATTTCACAGACCTTAGTGGATAAGAAGAAGATACTGAGTAAAGTAGAGGCAGCGGCAATACAAAGTGGTAGCGTGAACTTTTTCCTGCAACTAAAATTTGAAGTAAATGAGCTTCTCCGCATGAAGAACAAATGTGGCAACAGAGAAGCTGCACACACTGGTTGGTCTCGGGTGACAGCAACACAAAGTATTTCCATAATAAGGCGTCCTAACGCTATCGCCGCAACTCTATTTTTGAGCTTCGTGACTCAAAAGGGGACCTGGTTTCAGGAGAGGAAAATGTTTCAACCATGATTGTAGACTATTATTCTAAGCTTTTCTCCTCTTCAAATCCGAGTGACATGGAAAGGGTATGTCAACACACTAAGAAGGTGGTGAGTGCAGACATGAATGATAACTTGGTTAAGGAGTTCACAAGCTTGGAGGTCGAAACGACCTTAAGGCAGATGTCACCTTTAAAAGCCCCCGGCCTCGATGGTATGCCTCCTATATTTTTCCAACATTATTGGGATAATATTGGCGATGACATTGTTAAGGCTGTTTTATTTTGTTTGAATGTCGGAGAAGTACTGTCAGGTTTGAATCATACTTACATTACACTCATCCCCAAAGTTAAAAGCCCGAAATTTATTCCTGAATTTTGTCCTATTGCGCTTTGTAATGTCCTATATGTCTCTAAAGTTTTGGCTAACAAATTAAAAAGAGTTTTGCCCCAGATTATCTCCGAATCTCAAAGCGCTTTCCAACCAGATAAAGCCATCTCGGATAATATCCTGGTAGCATTTGAGACCCTTCACCATATGTGTTGACACCCCATTTTGCAACCCGCATTTAACCTCACATGGAGGGTAAAATGGTACTTTCACTTTTAAAATATGCATCTTGATTCTAGCCATTAGATTATTAGACTCATTTCACCAAAATGATCTTGATGTTGTAACGATCAAATCGACTGGTCATAAGCCCTAATCGGACCATTAGATTGAAAGTTATCTTCAAATCAAGTTTTAATGGCTAAGATGTACTATCACAAATTGAGTCCGACTATATGTGATTATGAACAATTGATTTCAATTGGTTATGGGTGTAATCAATTTGAGAACAATGATGTGTCATAATTTAATTGGTTAGGACTATATTTTATGGTGAGGTTGCATACACCTAATTAATTAGATAGTTAAACATTAATTATTCAATGAGTAATTTGTGTAATTATCTTTTAATTAGAGTAAATTGGGAACCAATTAATTCTGAAATGGGAGTGATTGGAGTCATTTAATGTTAATTGGGAGCTAATTTGGGACCTATTAATGTTAATTGTGTTGAAGCCATTTTCTAACAAATGACCTCTGCTCACTATTTCATCAATATCTCTCTGAATATTTTGAATCTGTGAATGAGATTAATTTTCCCAGAAACTAGACATCCGGGGCTTCAATTTGAGCACAAGAACAAGACAATTCCGATCAGAATTGGGTCAGATATGATTTTTCAAAGTTAGCTCTACAAGCTGTTACAGCAGCTACGGGAAAACCGAATTTTGGCTTGCTCCCCACTCCCACCAATCTCTCCATTTAATGCACCAGATTTTTCCCAAAGCTAAAATGAGGTCTAGGTTCATAATCCTTGTCAACCCTCATTAAATGGCATTCCATTCATATTCCCTCCACTACCACTATATAAACCCTTCCCCTCCTTCATTCCAAGAGACCAAAAAATCTCCTCTCTTCTCCTCTCTTGAGTTCTAGTGAAGTAGAGTAGTCTTGTCATATCTTGGTCTTCCTGAGACTCAAGATATTGAGTGAGACTCACTCTTCCTCTCCTAGTTCTTCTTTTTTCCTCCACCCTTAGGACCTCCACCAAGAGTCTCCTCCTCCACCGTATGAATCTTGCATAAAGGTATAATCCATTTCCCTAACTTGTTTTTTGTGTTACCATGATGAGAATTTAGGATTAAAGTATGATAGTAATTATTTGAATCCTCTTGAATATGTTTAAATATTTTTATGTGTTCTTCACATATTCTTGGTTGTTCATCACATGTTCATGCATATCACTAGTTTTGATCTTAAATTTACATCAAAAATATGAAAAACATGTTTGTTTCAGAATTCTTTCAAATCCTTGAATTTAGGTTATCACCATCCACACACATTTACTAGAATTTTATTTTTCAATCCAAATGCAATGTTTAATAAATTGAATTAGGGTTTATCACATGCACACACTTTAAATTCAACATGCAAATTAATTGATAACATATTGGATGATGTGATATGAATGTTGGCCACCATAGTCTAGAAGACCGGTTTCACCGGGCAAGGTGGGTGCCTAACACCTTCCCACCTTGTAACATAGCCTCCGAACTTAGATCAAGGGTTAGTAGATCAAGTGCTTATCCTTGTAATTTTCAATTTCTAGATTGTAACTAGGAAACAAAGTCATGTACTTTATCTTAGATTGTATCTAGGACCAAAGCCGTGTAATTTCCTATGTTCAATGTAAATTCAATTTCAAATTAATAAAATGACGAATTTTTCAATTATGGTTTTCTTATTTATTCCAAAAATTAAATAAGTGGCGACTCCATTGTAAAACCCTTAATCTAAAGGGGAAAATATAACTAGTCGAACCTCCATTTTGAGAGGCAATAACACGACTCCACCCATTCACGTGGGTTTGGCTCAACAAACATAAAAATGGGCTGGGGGCGCGGTCTCTCACAGTGGCGACTCCGCTGGGGATATTGAGGGCTAAGCTTCAATTAGGTTATGGTGGCCAACCATGTCATTGTTTGTTTGTTACTTTCTTGTATATAACATGTCTAATATGTCATTAATTTGCATGTCATGCATCATCTGCTTGAATGAAATTTATTTTATTTGTATGCTAGCCCGGAAGCCCGGTAATATTAGCCGTGGATTGTGGTCTTCCTGAGACTCACATACCCAGCGGTGAACCTACCACCCACCGCGACAAGGATCATCATGGTTATGCCATGGTGGTTCATAAGGACAAACTGTACCGTTCGGATCAACGCGGCGCTCCTGGCGTCACAAGTTGGGAGGTACCACGTCCTAACTTGTGGGGACCTTTAACCTACCTTCCACCCATGTTGTAATGACCTATAGAACCTACCTTTAGGTCGGTCCATGTAAATTGCATTTCATTATGCATTTGTTTGGCCGTTGTTTGAACCATGATGACTCAAGTCCAACGCTTGATCCCATCATAATTGTTTGAACCTTGTATGTTATGAATGAACTCAAGCCTAAAAGCCTATGATTGAACTCTACTTGGTATGGTAGCCCAAAATTGTTTCTTGAATGAGTCTAAGCTCAACACTTGAGCCTATCAAAGGTGTCTAGACATGATCAACATCAAAGGCCAAAAGCTCGCAAGATGCATGCCTTCCAAGTGCAAGCCCAAGCCATTTCATCATAATCAAGGTTCAAGCACACCAAGGCTCAAGCATCCTAAATGGACCAACAAGAAGCAAGTGACCCAACTTTGCCTCACTCCACATTTGGTTTGCAACATCATGATTAAACTTAAAATTTGTTTGTTTATTCCATGTTTCTTTGAATTCAAAATTTTCATGTAGCATTTAATGAGCTTTGTCCATGTATATATATTAACAAAAAAAAAATTCAAAAAAAAAATTTCAAAATTTCCAAATCTTTCCCAAAAAAAAATAAAAAAATTCAAATGAAAAAAGTCTTTGGACTAGGGGCATTGAGCCCTTAAGTCATTTAAAAAAAAATAATTCTTTGAACTAGGGGCATTGGACTTCCTAGTGACTTTTTCAAAAATGCCCATTTTTTTTTTCTTTCTTTCAAAGATTTCAAGATTTTTTAAAGTCTTCTTTTCAAAATGGTACATGAGGATCCCTCGGACAAAACTTTTTCTAAATTATGATGTTTAAAGACTTGAACAATCAACTTGTACTGAGAAAGGATTGATTTCATTTGATTCGTGTAAACACCTTTGCTAAATTACTTTGAATAAAAGAAGAAATGGTCTTACAAGGCAATCAAAGAAAATCTATCCATCAGAAAATTCAAAAGGCTCATGCATTCATTCCAAATTTCTGAAAACTTTTGTGTCTCCAATAGAGCATTCATTCTTTTTCTTTTAAGAGGAATTTATTAAAAGAGCTCAAGTCACTGTGCCTACAAGCAAGCATTACTAGGGATAGGAGGCCGTCTTTGGTAAAACAAGATTATACCTTAATACCTAGAATGATCATTATCCATTGCAAGCCTATTTGAGCCTTTAAACACTTAACCTCTTTTTTTCATGAACCCCCTAAAATCTAAACCTAGGGTGGGAAAATTCAAAGTATACATGCTTAAATCTCATGTAAAGGAGGAGTCGACCTTAAACTTTGAAACTAATTGACAAAGCTCTCCTAGAGGACATGAAAGACAAGTAGAGAATTCATTAAGCTAAAGATAAGAGATCATCAAAGTAAAAGGAGTTTTCACTCAATCAAGGAAAGAGAAATGAAATTCCATAAATGTGAGAGAAAACAAAATGTGTATCAAGTTTGAAGAACCTAAAATTCATCATGCCAAGAAGAGTAGAAGGTTCATCCAAAAGAAAGTTCATCAAAATAGGAAAAGATTCATCAAGCACATAAAGGTGCAAGTACATTGTGGCAAGAAAGAAGTTTAGAGAGTGCATCAAAATGATCAAAAATCATTAAGCTGAGAAATACAAGGAAGGCAATAGTTCATTCAATCAAGAGATGAAAAACAGCCAAAAAAAAAAAAAAAAATGAGCCTGCTAGGCTGAAAACCGAAAAGGGCAGTCTAGGCAAAAGTTAGGGCCAAAAAAAAAAAAAAAAAAAAAAGCCCGCTAGGCTGAAAACCCAAAAGGGCAGTCTAGGCAAAAGCTAGGGCCCAAAACAAAACCCAAAAGAGCAGTCTAGGCAAAAGCTAGGGCCAAAAAAAAAAAAAAAAAAGAAGGAAGCCCGCTGGGCTGAAAACCCAAAAGGGCGGTCTAGGCAAAAGTTAGGGCCAAAGAAATGAAGAGGAAGAAAAGAAAAAATTGGAAAATCCTACCGAGTTGGAAACTTGAAGATGCAACCTAAAAAGAGAAGAATTTTACAAGATGAAAGTCTAGAGGAATAAGCATAAAAATGATTGTTGATACAAGTGATCAATGAAGACTAGTGAGAAGATGACAAAGAAGAAATGGTAAAACTCCTCCAATACTTGATTTTTGAGTAATGCATACTTGGGGGAAACAACATAGGGAATTTTGAGCCTTTTATATCTTTCATTTCATAACCCAAACCCGGCCTACATTACAACCCATGAGTAAAGACCTCCTTGAAGTGTTGCTAGTTGTAGGCACATCTTAAGCTCTAATTTTATTTTCTCTTGAATTAAAAGGAAAAATGCTTAATGTCCGAGGAAAAAATTTCTCAAATTCTCAAATCCTCAAAATGACTCAAAAGAACTTCCAAACCTGGAGCACTCTCCTTATTTGCACCCAACAATGTGATTCATAAATATTATCAAATTTCATTTCTTGATTGCCTTTGGAGACTTAATCTGACGATGTTCAAAAGAATGAAGCAAATTTGATTACATGAGTTTAATGACCTTGATCCTTCCTAATCAAAAAGATTTGTTTGATTCTTAAACACTTTGATTTGCCAAAATGGTTGTTCAAAGGACCACCTCTTGTACATAAAAAATAAATAAATAAGGGAAATTTTTTTTTTCCAAAAAAAAAAAAAAAAAAAAAAAAGGAATCATTCTCTTTCAAAATCCAGTTCTCTTGAACTAAGTTTTGACCCGGTCCCTTATGAGAGAGGTACGTAGGCAGCCTTGCAAAGACCCGGTCCCATTCACCTAAACAACCTTGGAGAACAAAGTCAAAATAATGTGACAAAATTGTTTGGGTGCATGTTAGGTTAAGCCCATTTGTTTGCATTAAGCATGTTTAAACTTGGAGCATTGGCCTATTTGTATTGTGTGCAAGTTTTCACAATAATTGGTTTCTAACAAGCTAGAGAAAGAAAGTCTTTTTACAGGAACCAAGGATGGTGGATCATGATCTTCTTTCATGTATCCCAATGGTCACAACATCAAATAAATTCAGCTTCAATCTAAGCATGGAATATGCCTTAAACTAGGGGCATTGGGTAAGTACTTCCAATTCATTTCAATGAATAAATCTATTGCTAAATTGAAATTATCTTTTTACAGGAATTAAGCAAGGACTTAGCAATCCGCATCAACTTCCAGCCAAAGTTATTCTTGTTCAAAAGATAGGTTTTTCAACCAAAAAAAAAAATCATCATGAGTAAATCTTCATCACTTTTACTCCATCTTTATCTTAATCTTCTTCAATTTTTGATAATGAACAAATCCCCATATTTCAAAAAAAAAAAAAAATCAATTCTTTCTAAATCTTTCCAAAAAAAAAAAAAAAAAAAAAGGAGAAAGAAGAAGAAGGAAATTTTCAAAAAAGGCCTTGGGACTATGGGCATTGGGCTCATATTGCTTAAGTTGCTTTCAAAAAAAAAAAAAAATCATCAATCCAAATTTTCAATTCCTTCAAAAAATTCAAGATTTCCAAATTTTTCAAAAAAAAAAAAAAAAAAAAAAAAAAAAAAGAGGAAGAAGAAGGAAATTTTCAAAAAAGGCCTTGGGACTATGGGCATTGGGCTCGTATTGCTTAAGTTGCTTTAAAAAAAAAAAAAAAATTATCAATCAAAATTTTCAATTCCTTCAAAAAATTCAAGATTTCCAAATTTTTCAAAAAAAAAAAATTCAAAAAAAGCAAGATTTCAAAAATTTTCAAAAAAAAAAAAAATCATTAAATTCTTCTTCAGGAACAAAAAGCTATGAACCTCTTCCACATTCTCCAATGGTGCAACATCAAGTTGACTGTCTACCCTCAGCATTCATCAAAGCATGGAATATGTCCTAAACTAGGGGCATTCGCCAGGTATGCTAAATTCTTTTCAATGAATGACTCTGTTACTAATAGAAAATATCTATTTTGCAGGTACTAGCGTAAAAGGCCCACACACATCGGCATGAGCCAAGATCCAAAAATCCTAGGTCTCTGAAAACATGAACTAGGATCCAGAACCTTTGGTCCTCTGAAAACATGAGCCAAAGCCTCCAAAAACCCTTGGTCCTCTGAAAACATGAGCCAGGATCCAAAAATCCTAGGTCTCTGAAAACATGAGCCAGGATCTAGAACCTTTGGTCCTCTGAAAACATGAGCCAAAGCCTCCAAAGAATCTTAGGTCCTCTGAAAACATGAGCCAAGACCCAAAAATCCTAGGTCTCTGAAAACATGAGCCAGGATCCAGAACCTTTGGTCCTCTGAAAACATGAGCCAAAGCCTCCAAAAACCCTTGGTCCTCTGAAAACATGAGCCAAGATCCAAAAATCCTAGGTCTCTGAAAACATGAGCCAGGATCCAGAACCTTTAGTCTTCTGAAAACATGAGCCAAAGCCTCCAAAGAATCTTAGGTCCTCTGAAAACATGAGCCAGGATCCAAAAATCCTAGGTCTCTGAAAACATGAGCCAGGATCCAAAACCTTTGGTCCTCTGAAAACATGAGCCAAAGCCTCCAAAAACCCTTGGTCTTCTGAAAACATAAGCCAAGATCCAAAAATCCTAGGTCTCTGAAAACATGAACCAGGATCCAGAACCTTTGGTCCTCTGAAAACATGAGCCAAAGCCTCCAAAAACCCTTGGTCCTCTGAAAACATGAGCCAAGATCCAAAAATCCTAGGTCTCTAAAAACATGAGCCAGGATCCAGAACCTTTGGTCCTCTGAAAACATGAGCCAAAGCCTCCAAAGAATCTTAGGTCCTCTGAAAACATGAGCCAAGATCCAAAAATCCTAGGTCTCTGAAAACATGAGCCAGGATCCAGAACCTTTGGTCCTCGGAAAACATGAGCCAAAGCCCCCAAAAACCCTTGGTCCTCTGAAAACATGAGCCAAGATCCAAAAATCCTAGGTCTCTGAAAACATGAGCCAGGATCCAGAACCTTTGGTCCTCTGAAAACATGAGCCAAAGCCTCCAAAAACCCTTGGTCCTCTGAAAACATGAGCCAAGATCCAAAAATCCTAGGTCTCTAAAAACATGAGCCAGAATCCAGAACCTTTGGTCCTCTGAAAACATGAGCCAAAGCCCAAAAAAAAAAAAAAAAAAAAAACCCTTCGTCCTTTGAAATCACGAGCCAAGATCCAAAAATCCTAGGTCCTCTGAAAACATGAGTCAGGATCCTTGGTCTTCCGTTTTTTTGACCTCAGGTAAGCATGTCTTGTACTTATTCAAAAAAAAAAAAAAATTTGCATGCATGAACTACGTTTGGACCTGATCCTCTCACCAAGAGGTACGTAGGCAATCTCCCTTGAGATTCGGTCCACATTTTGATCCATAACATGACCATTTACATGCATCATACATTCACCACGGTTAAATGCTGATTGCAAAGTTAGGTGTCTCTTTCATACATTGACATTCGCATTTTAAGCTCTGCCAATGAGGGGCATTCTGTTGACACCCCATTTTGCAACCTGCATTTAACCTCACATGGAGGGTAAAATGGTACTTTCACTTTTAAAATATGCATCTTGATTCTAGCCATTAGATTATTAGACTCATTTCACCAAAATGATCTTGATGTTGTAACGATCAAATCGACTGGTCATAAGCCCTAATCGGACCATTAGATTGAAAGTTATCATCAAATCAAGTTTTAATGGCTAAGATGTACTATCACAAATTGAGTCCGACTATATGTGATTATGAACAATTGATTTCAATTGGTTATGGGTGTAATCAATTTGAGAACAATGATGTGTCATAATTTAATTGGTTAGGACTACATTTTATGGTGAGGTTGCATACACCTAATTAATTAGATAGTTAAACATTAATTATTCAATGAGTAATTTGTGTAATTATCTTTTAATTAGAGTAAATTGGGAACCAATTAATTCTGAAATGGGAGTGATTGGAGCCATTTAATGTTAATTGGGAACTAATTTGGGACCTATTAATGTTAATTGTGTTGAAGCCATTTTCTAACAAATGACCTCTGCTCACTATTTCATCAATATCTCTCAGAATATTTTGAATCTGTGAATGAGGTTAATTTTCTCAGAAACTAGACATCCGGGGCTTCAATTTGAGTACAAGAACGAGACAATTCCGATCAGAATTGGGTCAGATATGATTTTTCGAAGTTAGCTCTACAAGCTGTTACAGCAGCTACGGAAAAACCGAATTTTGGCTTGCTCCCCACTCCCACCAATCTCTCCATTTAATGCACCAGATTTTCCCCAAAGCTAAAATGAGGTATAGGTTCATAATCCTTGTCAACCCTCATTAAATGGCATTCCATTCATATTCCCTCCACTACCACTATATAAACCCTCCCCCTCCTTCATTCCAAGAGACCAAAAAATCTCCTCTCTTCTCCTCTCTTGAGTTCTAGTGAAGTAGAGTAGTCTTGTCATATCTTGGTCTTCCTGAGACTTAAGATATTGAGTGAGACTCACTCTTCCTCTCCTAGTTCTTCTTTTTTCCTCCACCCTTAGGACCTCCACCAAGAGTCTCCTCCTCCACCGTATGAATCTTGCATAAAGGTATAATCTATTTCCCTAACTTGTTTTTTGTGTTACCATGATGAGAATTTAGGATTAAAGTATGATAGTAATTATTTGAATCCTCTTGAATATGTTTGAATATTTTTATGTGTTCTTCACATATTCTTGGTTGTTCATCACATGTTCATGCATATCACTAGTTTTGATCTTAAATTTACATCAAAAATATGAAAAACATGTTTGTTTCAGAATTCTTTCAAATCCTTGAATTTATGTTATCACCATCCACACACATTTACTAGAATTTTATTTTTCAATCCAAATGCAATGTTTAATAAATTGAATTAGGGTTTATCACATGCACACACTTTAAATTCAACATGCAAATTAATTGATAACATATTGGATGATGTGATATGAATGTTGGCCACCATAGTCTAGAAGACCGGTTTCACCGGGCAAGGTGGGTGCCTAACACCTTCCCACCTTGTAACATATCCTCCGAACTTAGATCAAGAGTTAGTAGATCAAGTGCTTATCCTTGTAATTTTCAATTTCTAGATTGTAACTAGGAAATAAAGCCATGTACTTTATCTTAGATTGTATCTAGGACCAAAGCCGTGTAATTTTCTATGTTCAATGTAAATTCAATTTCAAATTAATAAAATGACGAATTTTTCAATTAGGGTTTTCTTATTTATTCCAAAAATTAAATAAGTGGCGACTCCATTGTAAAACCCTTAATCTAAAGGGGAAAATATAACTAGTCGAACCTCCATTTTGAGAGGCAATAACACGACTCCACCCATTCACGTGGGTTTGGCCCAACATCCATAAAAACGGGCCGGGGGCGCGGTCTCTCACAATATGAAGATGAAGAAAGTGGGTAGAGTGGGACATGTGGCTATAAAATTAGACATGAGCAAGGCGTATGATAGATTGGAGCAGAATTTCTTGAAGAAGATTATGGAGAAAATGGGATTTCATCCCACTTGGATTGGGTGGATTATGGAGTGCATCCAATCGGTTACCTATTCTATTTTGGTAAATGGTGAGCCCAAAGGTCACATTATCCCATCTAGGGGTATTCGTCAAGGTGATCCCTTATCCCCATATCTCTTTCTACTATGTTCAGAGGGCTTGAATGGGCTTATTGAACATGCGGTTGATGGTGGATAGATTCAGGGGTTTGCTTTGTGTCGCTCTGGTCCAAAGATTTCTCACTAATTTTTTGCAGATGACAGTCTCTTCTTTTGTTGCGCTCGGGTAGAGGATTTGGTGGCCATGTAAGCTCTCTTGACTTTGTATGAGATGGCTTTGGGTCAGATGATTAACTCTGCAAAAACTACTCGTTTCTTTAGTAATAATGTTTCTAATTTCACTAAAGAAACTCTGAAAAACCTGTTGGGAGTTGCTGAGATTAAAGAGTATGAGAAGTACCTTGGCTTGCCAGCGGTGGTGGGAAGAAACAAGAAAGCTAGCTTGAACTTCATCAAAGATAAGGTATGGGGGAAACTCCAAGGGTGGAAGGAGAAACTACTCTCCCAAGCGGGCAAGGAAGTTTTGTTGAAAGCAGTTGTACAAGCTATTCCCGCCTTCGCTATGAGTTGCTTTCGTCTTCCAGTGGGTCTATGTCAAGACATTGAGATGCTTATTAGAAAATTTTAATGGGGACAAAAGGGAGATAGAAGACAAATTCATTGGAAGAAATGGGAGGTCTTATGTAAACCCAAATTAGAGGGAGGTTTGGGTTTCAAAGATCTTTGTAAGTTCAATGAAGTAATGTTAACGAAGCATATATGGAGATTGATACACGACACGAATTCCCTTTTTCATAAAGTGTTCAAGGAAAAGTACTTTCCAAATGGTAGTGTGTTTGAAGCAAGGTTTGCTACGAGCTCATTTGCATGGAAAAGTATTCTTCGCTCTAAAAACTTAATCGAAAGAAATGCCCGTTGGAGAATAGGGGATGGCAAAAGTATTCGGATTTTCCAAGATGCTTGGCTACCAAACTCAAATGCAGGTAGAATTATTTTCCACAGAGGTGTACTTGCCCCAGATGCTACAGCTGATGTGCTTATTGATCCTAATACGGGTTGGTGGAATGTAAGACTGATTGACCAATGTTTTTACCCCCTGATGCTCAGATTATTAAGTCTTTGCCCCTATGTATCACTCCCTAGCCAGATTCCTTGGTTTGGCCAGCTGAAAGAAGTGGTTTTTTTTTTTTTTAATATTAAGTGAAGACGGGGTATAAGTGCTTATGTGAGGAATTGTAGGTTGGTGAATCCGAAATAGAAGCTGAGACAGTACAGACGAGTTTGTGGAAAGGTATTTGGAAGCTCAAAGTTCCAGGTAAGATAAAACACTGTCTTTGGAAGTCCTGCACAAATTCATTGCCAACGAAGGAAAATTTGCTGAAAAGAACCATCACTCAAAAGGATGTATACCACCTCTGCTCCGAACATCCGGAAAAGGCCATGCATGTTTTGTGGGGTTGTATGAAGTTCCATCAGGTTTGGCAAAGGAGTTTTGCCTGGTTGGATAATAGGTGGATTGCGGAGGGATCCTTTCCTGACCTGGTCCACCTTGTGCAAACAAAACCATGACTGTTTCCCCTATTTGCGATCACGGCTTGGGCTATTTGGCACCATCGAAATAGGTCCCGCCTTCATGTAGCCACCATTCCTCTGGATAGACTTGTAGATTTTGCAGAAAATTTTCTGCAAAATTTTACAGCTGGTCACGATTAAAAGCTGCCACCTGTTAGAAGCGCAACTGTAACAGTAAGATAGAGGCCACTGAGCGAAAACTGTGTGAAGATCAACTTTGATGGCGCATTGTTTGGGGAGTCTAACTGTGCAGGGATCAGGGTGGTGATCCGTAACTCAATAGGTGAGGTGTTGGCCGCCCTTTCTGAGAAAAATTGTGAAACCACTGGTAGCAGAGCTGGTAGAGATCATGGTTGCCTGGCATGCTGTGCTTTTCTCTATTGAAACCGGCTTTCACAACCCAGTTTTTGAGGGGGACTCCTCTTCGGTCATCAAGCTTGTACAAGACAGAATGGTATCTCACACCCAGGGGGGGGGGGGGGGCATATCATAAAAGACATAGTGTCTCTTTTAAACACTTTTCAGAGTTGGTCTTCCTCTCATGTTGGTAGGCAAGGAAATGCTGTAGCGCATGCCTTAGCCCAAAGAGCGAGATTATCTTTCCTGTTAGAGGTCTGGATAGAGTTTGTTCCTCCAGCCATATCTTCATTTGTATTGTCTGACCTTCGGGTCTAGTTTTTTTAATGATGATTTATTTGTCTTCTAAAAAAAAAAAAGTTCAACTCCGATGCTTATTGGCTTTTGCGATCTTCAAAATCTATTGTTGCTCACAAGATTGGCGACTGGTAGTGCCCAATGCCCACCTACATTTATCACAAAGTTCTTAATCTATGCATTTCCCCTTATGTTTTTTAAGCTGAACTTTTTTGATTCATAGTTGCCACCAAAAGTGAAATGAATGCCATGAAATTTGGTGGAACAAAATTAATATTAATGGTGATAAGAACCAAAGAGCACACTAGTGACACTACTAACTGTAATGGAATAAATCAATTTAGGGTTTCCAACATTAGTTTGAGGTTGCCCTCAGAATTCACAAATCTCCAAGATTGTTGTCTGTATATCAACCAAGAATTTGTGCTCACAAAAACATGTGAAAATTAGTATTTTAGACATGCGTGGGAACATAGAGGAAACTGACGCAATTGTAGAATTCTAACACCACCTTGACAGATCCACCTATAATCGAAAGTAGGGTTAAGTCACTTGCTATGGCCTAAAGCCTCCATTTAAATAGGCCCCAAAATGGTAGTTTAAGATGTGTTTGAATACCGCTTATTTTATTGAAACTGAAAAATTATTACTGAAAGTACTATAGATAAAAGGTAAAAGTTAGTTGAAATAGTACTGTGGAGGCTATGAATAGTGTCAAAAAATGCAGTGGAACCCATAAATAGCAGTAAAAATAAGCTGAATAGTGAAATAATTTTAATTTTTAAGTGCAACCCAAATGCAAACTTAATTAATGATTCACTCAAAAATAATTTAAGGAAGAAAAAACCAGCATAGGTTCCCCACTCTTTCTCACACTCTCGAGAAGGCCCCTAAAATTGTGTGCCAATTCTAAACTGTTTCACAGAGTGTGTTTAATCATCATTGACGACCATCTTTCTTAACAAGTTGGGCTTTGTTTGGTTCCTCAATGTTTTGTTCTCAATTTTCATTTTAAAAACTTAGTTCTCATAACTCATTTCCATAACTCAAAAAGCCACTTATATTTCTTTGGCATCAATTTTTGGTCTTGCATGTTTTTCCCCTATTATCATCCAATTAAAAATTCACCTCCACACCAATATCATCTATCATAACAAGAATATAAACCACACCCACACCAACCGAAAAACAACTCCACCCCCACTCTACAATCTACTTGATTACAGGATTGAAATGCAAGCACTAGGAGGAGAGCACAAAAAGGCAAAAAGTTGGAGGTGAATTTTTCCCTCTTTTAAGTCAAGGAAATTGGCATCACCTACTGTGGAAGCCCAATGTTTTAATTAAAAAATTGAGCTTCTTCATCACTTTGGCATAATCTACAAGGACAACGTAGCAAATTCAGCAACAACTAATAACGCATCACCACCAATAGCAAACCCAGAACCCCCCACCAACATCAACAACACCAATAGCCACACAACCAAAAAAAAAACCATCATCTAGTGCGACCACCAACATAGCAAGCTAGCGATCTAGCATGAGAGAGAGAGAGAGAGAGAGAGAGAGAGAGAGAGAGAGAGAGATTGAAGTAAAAAGGAAGAAAGAGTAATTGGGCTTAATTAAAGGCACGTGTTGTGTGGGTTCCCACTATGTCCATTTTATTATGAAAATGTTACTTAGGTTGGTTCTCAATTTTTGAAAACTCCAAAATGTTATTCTCATTTTTTGTTCTCATAATCTCATTCTCACTCTTTTGGGTGAAGAGTTCCGAAGAAACTAAGAACAAAAATTGAAACCAAACAAACATTGAGGTGGTGGGACCCACAGAAAACAAGAAATGAAAACTAAAAACAAGGTGATTTCAATGAAACCAAAAACACTCTTAAAGTTTCAAATTATATATATATATATATATATTGTATGACATACTTCGTTTTTGCATACAAATTGTTTTCAGAACGTGACCGCTATCAACTTGTACGTATGTTGTAATAAATTGCACGTTGTGAGATTTAACATTTATGAACTTGTAGTCTTGTACACGAGAAAACAAATTATGTGGTTGCTTGAAATTGCTATCAAGTAATTACAGACCAACTGGACCTCAGCTCGCTTCTGTTCACTTCCATGCCATTTTTGTTCAATTTTTTATATTTCAGGGAGAATTGAACTTGGATCAAATTGGTCCCAAGCACAGGGCAAAACATGTGAAAAACCCACCAAAAAACAAGAGAGAGTGAGAGAAAGAGAGAGACAAAGAATAGGTACCTTGTAAGCATTCAAATCATGGTTATTATCTATTGGGCAGTATTTATTACACACTGCTTTATTACACAAAAAATACACACAATTCAGTTTTTGAACTGAAAACATGTCTTGAAGTCACGGTTTCAATTCTAAGTTTTAAAAACACAGATCTTAACTTCAAAACACAATTTCAGTTCAAGAAATACTTAATTTGTGTACAGTGTGTGCAACAATGTGTTTACTAACAATTAGCTTTATTTATTTATCAGAAATGGTATTACTCATGCATGAGCTGACAAGAAATCAGCTTGAGAATATTTGCAAGTAGGCAGTTCAAATGATAAATCCAATTCAACCTACGAAGCATCACACGTGAGTGTCTAACCGTGTCGTCACCACGTAGCCACGATGAAAGAAAACATCTAGCCTTTCCCTGAAACTAACGCAAGAATACAAACTCGTCTACATTTAGCTATACAAAAATAAAAATGTGCAATCCGGTGGATAAGAAAATTAGGCTAAGTCAGCCAGAAAATTCCTTACACATATACCCTTAATATGAAAATTGTTCCTGCCACCCACTGATCGTGCTTGAAGTTCCTTGGACATCAGTTGGGAAGCGAAACTCTGAATCTTATGGATGTTCTCAATTATGAAGGAATTTCAAACGCAATAAAAACCGAACAAAGAAAAAAAGAACTTAACATTAGAGAAAAGGATATCTTCTCGTCATAGATGGGATGGTTAAGCATCAGCAAATTGTTATTGTTGACAGTAGCTCGAACTAATATTTCTTTGGCTTCCTCATGCTTCTTTCTCAGCATGTTGCAAATCTGCAAGATAGAAAACATAAGGACAAATTAAAAATAAAAATAAACCTAATTAAATACTAGGACCTAAAAATAAACTACATACGACTAGAAAAATTAAATAAAATATTTATTTGAGTCTCCTGCATCAGTTGCAAGTTTTGGGCTGATTACATCCTCCTTGTAAAGACAAAGTCCAAACTTTGACCCAGGGAGGGTCATTAGAGCTACGTTGGGTTGAATTGGAAAGAATTTTTTGGTCATTAGGAATCTCAAAGTCAGCATTTCACTAAATGAAGATGTGTTCCTCTACAATTTAATAGCTGCAAGTCCTTTTCAAGTTTCAGGTTCACAGTTTCAAAGTCACATATGGGTTTGACAGACTGTCAAGTTCATGGTTTGATGAGCAACTATCATGTGAAGCCTATATGAATCACTTAATAGCTAATAAATAAATCCTAGTTTACTCACATCATCAAGATCCTTCGTATATGCCTCAGCCTTCTCAACATTTCCATCATTCTCCATAACTAAAGGAATTTCCAAGTCCATCATGTTCACCTCTCGAGCACATTCAAGTCCAGAGGTCCGGTGGTCAGTAAGACATGCTTGGCACTACTGTCTGCCTGAATCCCTTGAATGCAAACCTGGAGCACATGTAAAGGAAAGTGTAGCAACTTATGTCCACCTAATAAGGCTTCAACCATCTATATGTTTTCATATAAAGTTCAGCAGTTAGGGTTGATAAATAAACCAATGAAGTCTATAGATATCTACCTGTTCTTCAAAGACACTTTCCAAAGGTAATTTTGAATTGCTGCAGGTGATTTTTGATAAAGCACCTGTTATTCCAGTAAGTTTAGAACATATTATTGTCAATAGAACAATCATACCTGCTTTCACTAGGTGACGCAGAGAGGTGTTTTAGAGGCTTTAAGTACACTGAATCTGCATTTGATGCCTGCAAAGTAGCTTCCTATCAATATTGGTGATGGGAACTCATGATAATTTTCATATAGCGTACTGAAGCTTCATATGAGATCATCATTGTTGTGATATCATTTTCAAGAGATCTTTATGAATAACAAGAAGTGGCTTAATAATATAAAACCTCAAATGTTTTCCTTTTCAAGGATGGGCTTTGAGACATTAGTTTCTCAGTACTGTCAACACAACGCTCAATCTTCATTGCTATATTTCCCTGTACTTACATTTTTTTCTGTGTCTTTTCCAAGGAGATAATTTCTCTCCGACTTATAGAACTTGATAGAACTTTCTTTGCCTCTGTAATCCTACATTGAAGACATACATCATTTAAAGACTAGTAAACTATTTTCAGATAGTAAGGCAGCCATTAAAGAAGACTTATGCCTATATGGGAATCATACCTTGAAGTTTTAATGCTAGAGAGATCAGGTGTCCTCTTGCCAGCTTTTATGGAGCAAAGTTTATTCCTTTCAGCAGAAATGTTCTTCAAGTGCTGCAAAGACTCCATGCTTGAAAGCACAAGTTTAGAATTCACGCTCGTCTGGGCACCACATTCAGTTGTCTTACCAGTTAGGCTGGAAAATTCACAAAATTCTCTTAAGTCAAAACTTGAATCAACAATATAATATTTCCCTATGAGGTCTTATGAAAAGATTACAAACCAGAATATATGTCTGAGAGAACTTACTATAGTAGCATTATCATAAAGAGATTAGGAGACTAAGCAGTCATGTTCAAAACAAAAGATTAACATCCAAAAAATAAAAACAATCTATGGTAACAAGGCTTTTCAAAGAACTTTATCTATTGAATATAGTGAGGTGTGACTGAAGTATAATTAGCACATGTCCCAAAAAACAGGGTAACTTTTTGAAAAATCATTATCTAAAATCAACTAAATGAGGAAACTTGTATTGAACATAGATTCCTTCAAAAAAATGATGATGTACAAACATCCAAAAAAATATGCCAATATGCATATATATATATATATATATATATTGCATTGTCAATTCCACCCATAATTAGTTTTCCATCATTTGACTTCATCAATTTTACATTTAGGATCCTCATCTTCTTATCCAAAC
This sequence comes from Quercus variabilis, assembly GCA_030445155.1. Classification (NCBI taxonomy): domain Eukaryota; kingdom Viridiplantae; phylum Streptophyta; class Magnoliopsida; order Fagales; family Fagaceae; genus Quercus; species Quercus variabilis. The sequence goes on along the minus strand of CP129449.1, from coordinate 46,354,405 downwards.
ACTTTACAGTTTTTTTTTTTTTTAACTCTATTTAGGTTGACATCAATAGACAATAATAATCGTATAAGCATGCCAAATTTCATCTTTAGAATAGGCATTGTCACAAAGGTTCTTAAGCATTTATGCATGAATTGATATTACTTTCTACAGTGACCGAAATCCAACCAACAAAAGAGTTCTCTTACGTTACATGGATGGGACAAACAAAGGGAACTTTTTAAAGCTCTAAATCACTTAGGAAAATCCTACGTAAAGAAATTGATATTTCAGCTAAAACATTTAGGAAAATCCTATTTGAAGCAATTGATATTTCAGTTGTTGAATGAACAAACAACCCAACTCAAAGCTCAAAGTAATGTACCTCTGGTATAAAGAACTTCAACATAAAATCAAACAGCAAAGCTTAATTACAAGATGATATATATATATATATATATGAATGTATGTATGTATATAAAATAGTTAAATAAAGTATAGATAGCTTACCTCAAAGAATGATGGTCTTTAACGTTCTTTTCACTTCCTAGCAAAACAAATTCACTTTTTTTTACTTCTTTGTCATGTGGCTGTAAATTCTCAATCAGCTTGCTCCCAATTGGCACATTATCAGAATTTATGCCCTCCCTGTTAAAGATTGTGAGGGGCATTGTCATTTGATCTTCAATAGGGGAACTTTTTCTTTTTTCGGTTCTTAAATGATCTAATCTGGAGGAACAAATGTTTAACATAATGCCAAGTGTAGAAGCTTTATCTGAAAATGGAACTATCTGGTACAGATGCCTCACCTGATTTACTAAGATTTTTAACATTATTTTCACTTCCCAACAAAAGAGGTCGGTCTTTTGTTAATTCTCTAGCAACTGAAATTGTAGTATGAACCAATTTGCTTCCAGTCTGCGTATCATTAGCATTCAAGCCCTCCCTGTTGCAGAATATATCAAATAGACGATCATTTGAAGGCCTATAATAGCAATTGTTACATAAAGCATTGCTTACACTTTTTCACTGGAAGGAGATAGATGTATGGCCCCAACTCTTTTGCTGCCAATTGAGGGAACTTTGTCCCAGATGGTTGATGAACTTTAGGTCCAGTTTCCTCTTCCCTCTTACAAGAAATAGAGTGGATGTCTCCATCTTCTTTTCCTTTCACCAGTGTCCTCGTATCAACTACCCCGCATCAAGTAAACAAAACATGTGCTCTAAACAGAACCTCAAAGTTAACATGCAGTGTCAAAGATTAATCATCACAGATTATGAACATAATGGATGAAAATGGAATAGATATTGTTCAACAGAATGCATGAAAACGTGACAAATCCAAAGAATATATATGTATAGATATATAAACTTATAAACCAAAAAGGCCTTCTATTTTCCAGATTTATAAGCTTCGTATACAGTTTCTCTAACAGAAGTAGTACATTTTGTGATATTTTCACTTGAAGCCATCTTAGAAGATTAGTGCTGAACGGTTTCTCATTATCTTAATTCATTAAAAAAAGAACTTTCCTAAATTTCTGAATTCTCTTACCTGTCCAATGGGGCCAAAGAAAGCTTGGAAGTTGAACCCTCATTCTTTTTGACCCCCTTGGTGTCATACTGCATTTGACTTGAGATATTTGTGACGGTGTTGTCTCCATATCTAAATCTTGTTCAGCTGATTCAGCAGGTTCCATGTCATCCACAAATCTGATTGGTTCATTGCCACCAGTCTTATTCCTTTCAGCATCATTGTTGTCTGGTGCAGTGATGTGTATCAGAGGTGAATTCTTGCATGCTGAATCTTCATGATGAGATCCCATACTAAAAATCATTTTGTCAGCATCAGTTTGCCCTCCACCTGAAGCAGTTCTTTCTTTTGTGCCCAATGAAGAAATTTGTGTCTGTACTTTTGAAAAATCTGAAAGAGTGTGTTGATTTGATTCATTGTCATGTACAGGTTTGACAGGTATATCATCTTTGACCAGCTGAGAAGATGGTTCTGTGAACATTGACTCCTGAGATGAGCAAATTTGTTGATCAATTTCTTCTGCACTCATCATTATTGTTTTCCCTGGAGAAGTTCTTCCCCCATGTGTCAGAACCAAATTTTTAAAGGTTTCAGATTTTGAAGTAGAATCGTTATTGAAGGAATTACATTCCCCTTGACCACCAATTAAAGTCTCAACCTTTGAAGTGACTGCACTTTTGGTTGCTGGAACTTTCATGCTAGAGCTATCATCACACCTACCATTACCTTCAGTCAGGTCTAAAGCAACTCCTTTGCTCTCTGAGGTTTTGTAAGAATTCTTATCTTCATTCATTAAGCTTGACTCATCACACCTACCATTGCCTTCAGTCAGGTTTAATTTAGAAACTTGACACTGACTTCTCTCTGAAGCAATTCCTTTGCTTTCTGAGGCCTTGTTAGACTTCTTGTCTTCTTTCATTAAGCTTGAATCTAAATTGAAACCATCCAAACTATATACAAACAGAAATGTGCCAGGTTAAGCAATTTTGAAAATGAAATCATAAGTCCACTTGAATTACTGGTATAAAATTCAAAAACATAATAGAACAGAATAAAAAGGTCCAAAGACGTCTTGGAAGAATTGTCCACTTGCTCACTAAAATCAAAAGAGAAATTAAAGCCATCTTTTTTCCCTTTATTATTTCCACTGGAACGTTCTTCTCCTGATCTTCCCTTGGGCTTTGCAGTTTTTTTGGGTGGACATGAGAAATCATGGTCTGACATGTCTACTTTGAATGATGACAACTTGTCAAAATCACCATCTAGATTGAAATCCATATCCCTGCAAAATATCCAAAGAAAAAACATTGCTTGTAAGTAATATTCCTCAAAGTATTATGCAACAAGGGCAGCCGCAATTATCAGTAATATATCTACAGGTTTAGGAACAAACATTTCAGTGAGCCAGAATTTCCCCAAAAAAATACAATTTAGTAAACATAAAACAGAAAATTCACCAGATATTCTCAGAAAGGGCATAATGCTGCAGCATATAAATAAGGAAAAAGAAGAGATGAGAAGAAATCATAAAGTAAAGCTTAAGGAGTTTAAATAAATACTCAAGATCAGAATGCAATTCAGTGTTTAGAAAATCAATAAGGTGTTTACAATTAAGATATCACCATTAAATCAATATTTTACTTTCATTAAATTTGCTTGGAGGATTTCAAATGAAGGGATTTGAAAACCAATTGCTAGTATAAATTACTTTGTATGAATTTAAGAACACATGATGGATTTGAGCTTTGAGGATTTTGCGCGAACAAAAACACTTGTTATGATATGGGTTTGATATAATATCTTACACCTAATCATTTCACATCCACATATTAATAAAGCTTTAATCCATCTATAATTTTTTACCAAAGAAAATTTTTCCCAGTTATTCTTTATTCAAGTCATTCAAAATAAAAACTGAAACTCAAATCCTTCTCTTCAAACACCTCCATCCAAATGAACCACAATGTTTTTTCAGTACTCACATTTTCTCAAAGTTGAACGCCTTCTTTTTGCCTTTGGTTACTGTGTCAAAGTTAAAATCCATAGCATCATCTTTTGTAACCGACATTGATTTCCAGGAGCTGAGGAACTCATTTCCAATTTCATCATCTGCTTAAAGAGGAATATTGGACTCATTACAATGTGTAAATGAGTATGTCATTAATAAACAACTAATTCTGGTAAATTTATATGTAACAAGATGCCAAAACTTGAGGATTTAAGCAACCAAATCTAGGGTTGGCCACACTGATCCTTGTCTTCTGGCACACTTTGGAGGAAAAAGTTATGGTTGTGCTAATTCAGATTTCACTAGCCTACGCTTACATTATATCCCGCTTTGTTTATTTGGAACCCTCTACATACACCATGATGTCTGAGAATCGCCAACTAATTCATTACAAAATTAAGTCATGCACATGACAAAACATCTACTTTCTAATTCTCGTACACTATTATTTATGTGATAAGGGGCCCAAATCCATTAAGTTTGAAAATCTTACTACATACTTAAGGACAAGGAGATACCTAGCAGTGATGTTTTCTCTTTTGATTTGATAGATGAAGTTCCCTTCTGTGACTCTGCCATCTGCAAAGATAACTAAAGGTATGATTGACATCTGAAAACAGCCAGAAATATTCAGATATGGATTCAATTGAAAAAGAGGCAATTAGAATGCAGAACTACAGGACCACCCAACCTAGCCAACAAAGTTAAAAAAATAATTAAGAGCACAAAAGATGAGATTTTTCTTCCCAGTTATATGGATGCTTTGCTGTATGAGAAATGAATCAGGTGGACAGGAGGAAGGATAGAGGCTCCTCTGCTAATACAAAGAGCTGTTCAATATGCTATTAAGCTTATCAAAAATCAGGCCCAAGAATATGGCATGCAAACCAGAGAGACAGTCATGTCGACGGCATCACTTATGGACTGTTACAAAGTAAATTTGAAGGTGTGAAGTTCCAATGAAGTAGCTCAGTTGGTATCAGGGTACGAGTATGTGACCATAGCTGCTTTGAGTGAGAAAATACTAGTGGGGATGATTCTGAGGAAGGGTAAGCATTGTCAGTAGTGATGGCAACAAATTTTACAAGAGAAATAGGATTGCAAAATATGATTGTTGAAGGGGATTTATCATTTATGATTTCAACCCTCAGTTCAACAATTCCCAATCTTTCCAGTGTCAATCACTTGCTCGAGGATGCAAAAGAGTGAGCCAAATTTTTCAGGAGGGTGGTGTCAAATGTACAAGTAAAGACTGTAACAAAGCAGCAAATACTTCAGCCTTAGGATAGGAGCCCATACCCACTAGATAGCAAAATTTTGGTTGAGGAACTCCTCTCTTCATTGAAAGATATATTTCTGATGTATTACATTCATAGAAATGAAATACACTATTCTTTTCATTCAGAAATATATATATGTTGTATGACATGCTTCTTTTTTGCTTAAAATTTGTTTCAGAACAAAATTATAGCATGACCAGTACAAATAAGTTGTAATGAACAGCAAGCAGTGAGATTTAACATTTTATGAACTTGTAAACAAGCGAAAATAAATTATGCGGTTGCTTAAAATTGCTATTACAAACCAACTGGACCTCAGCTTGCATTGGTTCCATTCACTTCCATGCCATTTTTGTTAATTTTTATATTTCAAGGAGAACTGACCTTGGATCAAATTGGTCCCAAGCCCAAGGAAAAACATGTGATAAACCCACAAAAAAGAGCAAGAAAAAAAAAATGAGAAAAAGATACCTTGTGAATATTTAAGTCATCATTATCATTTATTTATCAGAAATGGTACTCATGCATGAGCTGACAAGAAATCAGCTTGAGAATATTTGCCAAGTAGGCAGTTCAAAAGATAAAAATCTAATTCAACCTACTTTAATTTAGCCATACAAAAATATAAATGTTCAATCATTTATGAAGATAAACATCTTACTCAGCTTTAATTTACACAAGATGACAAACTACTTTAATTTAGCCATACAAAAATATAAATGTGCAATCAGGTGGATAAGAAATTTAGGTCAAGTCAGCTAGAAAATTCCTTCCACATACCTTAATATAAAAACTGTTTCTCCCACCCACTGATCATGCTCAAAGCTTCTTGGACACAGTTGGGAAGCAAAATTCTGAATCTTATGTTGTTCTCAATTATGAAGGAATTTCCAACACAATAGAAACCGAACAAAGAAAAAAAGAGTTTAATATCAAAGACAGTAAGAATATCTTCTCTTCATTGATGGGATGGTTAAGCAACAGCAAATTGTTTTTTTTTTTTTTTTTTTTTATTATTGTTGACAATAGCTCAAACCAATATTTCTTTGGCTTCCCCATGCTTCTTTCTCAGCAAGTTGCAAATCTGCAGGAGAGAAAACAAAAGGACTATTTGATAATTTCAATAGGGTCTAAAAATAAACTAAATATGACTACAAAAATTAAATAATCCTAAATTAAAATGAATTGTTCTTTCAGTTTCCTGCATCAGTTGCAATTTTTGGGCTCTCATTACATCCTCCTTGGAATGACAAAGTCCAAACTTTGACCCAGGAAGGTTCATTAACACTATGTTGGGTTTAGTTGACAAAGACGTTTTTGGTACTTGGGAATCTCAAAGTCAGCATTTCTCTACATGAATTAATGAAGATGTGTTGCTCTACAATTGAAAAACTGCAAGTCCTTTTTGAGGTTTCAGGTTCACAATTTCAAGGTCACTTACAGGTTTGAGACTACGTCATGTTCATGGTTTGACGAGCAACTATCAAGTTAAGCCTATATGAATCACTTAAAAGCTAATAAATAAATCCTAGTTCACTCACATCATCATGATCCTTCGAATATGCCTCAGCCTTCTCAACATTTCCATCATTCTCCATAACTAAAGGAATTTCCAAGTCCATCATGTTCACCTCTCGAACACATTCAAGTTGGAGGTCCGGTGGTCAGTAAAGACATGCTTGGCACTACTCTCTCTCCCCAAATCCCATGAATGCAAACCTGGAGCAAATGTAAATGAAAGTGAAGCAAGTTATGTTCACCAAATAAGGCTTCAACCATCTATATTATTCATATAAAGTTCAGCAGTCGGGGTTGATAAATAGACCGACAGATTTTGTAGATATTTACCTGTTCTTCAAAGACTCTTTCCAAAGGTACTTTTGAATTGCTGCAAGTGATTTTTGATGAGGCACATGTTATTCCAGTAACTTTAGAACATATTATAGTCAATAGAACAATCAGACCTGATTTCACTAGATGATGCAGAGAGGTGTTTTTAGAGGATTTAAGTACACTGAATCTGCATTTGATGCCTGCAAAGTAGCATCCTATCAATATTGGTGATGAGAAGTCATGATAATTTTCTTATAACCTACAGAAACTCCATATGAGATCACTATTGTCGTGATATCATTTGGAAGAGATATTTATGAATAACAAGAAGTGGTTTGATAATATAAAACCTCAAATGTTTTCCTTTTCAAGGATGGGCTTTGAGACATTTCATTCTCAGTACTGTCAACACGATGCTCAATCTTCAATGCTATATTTCCCTGAACTTCCATTTTTTGCACCGACTTTTCCACGGAATTAATTTCTCTCTGACTTACAGAATTTGATAGAACTTTGTTTGCCTTTGTAATCCTACATTGAAGATATACATCAATTAAAGATTAGTAAACTATTTTCAGATAGGAAGGCAACCATTGAAGAAGACTTCTCTCTATATGGACATCATACCTTGAAGTTTTAATGCTAGAGAGATCAGGTGTCCTCTTGCCAACTTTTATGAAGCAAAGTCTATTCCTTTCAACCAAAATGGTCTTCAAGTTCTGCAAATACTCCATGCTCGAAAGCACAAGTTTTAGAATTCACACTTGTCTGGGCACCACATTCAGTTGTCTTACCAGTTAGGCTGGAAAGATTCAAGAAATTCTCTGAGTGTTGCAAAACTTGAATCAACAATATAATATTTCCCTAGAAGGTCTTATGAGAAGATTACAATCCTGATTATATGTCTGAGAGAACTTACTATAGGAGCATTATCATATAGAGATTAGAGACTAAGCAGTCAGGTTCAACTCAGAAGATTAACATCCAAAAAATCAAAACAATCTATGGTAACAAGACTTCTGAAAGAAATTTACCTGCTGAATATAGTAGGAGTGACTGAAGTATAATTAACACGTCCCAAAAAACAGGTTAACGTTTTGAGAACTCATTATCTAAAATCAACTAAGTGAGGAAACTTATATTGAACATAGATTCTTTCCAAAAAAAATGATGATGCATAAAAATCTAAAAATAAATATGCCAATATGCATATATATTGCATTGTCTTTAAGTTCCACCCTTAATTAGTTCCTATATCTGACTTCATCAATTTTATATTTAGGATCCTTATCTGCTTATCCAAACACTTGGCAATTTTTTTTCACTATTTAAGATCAATAACACAAGGTTGACATCGATATACAATAATAATCATATAAGCATGCCAAATGTCAACTTTAAAATAGACATTGTCACAAAGGTTCTTAAACATTTATGCAAGAATTGATATTTCTTTCTACGGTGACTGAAATACAATCAACAAAAGAGAGAAGGCCTACTCTGCTAGTAATTATTATTTTGGCTAGAACCTTACATGTCTTACCTAACATGGATGGGACAAACAAAGGGAACTTTTAAATCTCTACATCACTTAGGAAAATCCTATGTAAAGCAATTGATATTTCAGTTGTTGAATGACCAAACAACCCAACTCAAAGCTCAAAATGATGTAAATCTGATATAAAGAACTTCAACACAAAGTCAAACAATAAAGCTCAAGTACAAAAACTTGAAATTTAAACAAGTGATCGATGACATAGTTATTGATCTCATATAATCTTGAAATTTTGTAAGCATGTAGAATATAAGAAGAGCATCTAATCTAACTGTGGATTTGTTAAAATTCACATCCAACTAAAAAATATTGAGTATGATGGTCTTTAACATTCGTTTTACTTCCTAGCAAAACAAATTCACCTTTTTTTACTTTGTCATGTGGCTGTAACTTCTCAATCAGCTTGCTCCCAATTGGTACATTATCAGAATTTAAGCCCTCCCTGTTGAAGATTGTGAGGGGCATTGTCATTTGAGCTTCAATATGGGAACTTTTCGTTTTACAGTTCTTACATGATCTAATCTTGAGGGACAAATGTTTAACTTAATGCCAAGTGTAGATGCTTTATCTGAAAGTGAAACTACTAGGTACAGATGCCTCACCTGATTTTACTAAGAATTTTAACATTATTTTCACTTCCCAGCAAAATAGGTTGGTCTTTTGTTAATTCTCTAGCAACTGAAATCGTTGGATGAATCAATTTGCTTCCAGTCCTTGTCTGCAGAATATATCAAATAGACAATCATTTGAAGGCCTATAATAGCAATTGTTACATAAAGCATGACACACCTTTTTTCACTGGAAGGAGATAGATGCATGGCCCCAACTCTTTTGCTACCAATTGAGGGAAACTTTGTCCCAGTTGGCCAATGAGCTTTAGGTCCAGATTCCTCTGGCCTCTTACAAGAAATAGAGTGGATCTCCCCAGCTTCTTTTCCTTTCACCAGTGTCCTTGTATCAACTACCCCGCATCAAGTAAACAAAACATGTGCACTAAACTGAACCTCAAAGTTAGCATGCTGTGTCAAAGATTATATCATCACAGATTATGTAGTAAATTTTGTGATATTTCTTCATTTTCGCTTGAAGCCATCTAAGCAGATAAGTATTTAACTTCACAATTATCAGTTTCTCATTAACTTAGATCATTTCAAAAATAAATTTTGTAAAGTGTCTGAATACTCTTACCTGTCCAATGGGGCCAAAGAAAGCTTGGAAGATGAACTCTGGTTCTTTTTGAACCCCTTGGTGTCATACCGCATTTGCCTTGAGATATCTGTGATGGGATTGTCTTCCATATCTAAATCATGTTCAGCTGACTCAGCTAGTTCAGTCATCCATAAATCTGATTGCTTCATTGCCACCTGTCTTATTCCATTCAGCATCATTGCTGTCTGATGCAGTGATGTGCATCGCAGGTGGATTCTTGCATGCTGAGTCTTCATGATGAGATCCCATACTAGACATCATTTTGTCAGCATCAGTTTGCTCTCCGCCTGAAGTGGTTTTTTCTTCTGTGCCTAATGAACAAGTTCATGTCTGTACTTTTGAAAAATCTGAAACACTGTGTTGATTCATGTACAGGTTTGATGGGTAAATCATCTTTGAACAGATGAGAAGATGGTTCTGTGAACATTGAATTCTGAGATGAGCAACTTTGTTGATCAGTTTCTTCTGCACTCATCATTACTGTTTTGGGGAAATAGTGAATGTACTTTATTTTCACACTTGGAGGTAAATGTGATAGCACAAAATATCTCAGCTAATAACAAAAATATGTAAACAATGAACCAATAACATTCAAGAGGGGTTTAATTCAAGTCATGTAAAGAAGAAAAAAAGATAAGAGTAGAGTGATTCCAACATAAGAAAAAGAATTTACAATTGCACTGACTTTGAACTATTCTAAGTCGTAAGTAAATATAATCTAATGGCACAAAAAACAATGAGCCAGTGGGAGTTTGGCCTTTGCTAGTCCACCAAAAATAAAAAATACAAGAATGTACTATAAGAGGGGGGTGGTGTCGTCACAATCAGTAAGATCCCCCAAAAAATCATTCAAAAATTGATCCAGATCATCGGAGCAGAAATCTTCATCATCAAAATTAGTATTGAATATACCATGCCCAAATTCTGATTCTGAAACAGGATCAGATATAGTAACCATCGGTGGAAGGGCCTGCTCAGATGCAGTAGCAGCAGCAGGGGAAGCAATGGCATCAATGTGAACGACAGAGTGTTGGTCAGAAATGGGAATCAGGGGCAGAAGAGTGTCATCAGATGCATCAGTGGTAGTAGCATGCTCAGCAGCCCGCTGCTTCTTTCTTGGACAATCTTGTTGGGGGAGGGGCTGGGGCTGAACTTTCCTCTTCCTAGAAGTGGTCTTGGCTTGATCGTTTCTACGTAGCCGGCACAAAACAGAGGAGGCAACAACAGCCTGATCAGAAGAAGGCAACTGCAGTGAGGAACCCTCAACATCAAGGGTGAACTCGTACATGATCCAACAGCCATTCTGTGGCGACTGAGAGTTCTCATAGTGAAACCAGCGCTTTATTCCGATGGGTAGGCTGCTGTGGGCGTCGTATATAACCTTAGAGCCCTCGTTACTCCAAGTTCCTCCAGAGCTGATTGTGCGAGAAATGCGGCTGCCACGGCTACCCTTAGCCTTACCCTTACCCTTAAAACTCAAAGTAGTAAAGAAAAAAAGATCCTCATCTTGTCGCAAAAAGGAACCGCCAAAAAGATCCCAAATCTGATCAGGCTGATTGGGGCCGTAGAGATCAAAATCAGAGATAAAACCACGGTAGAAACCCAATGACTTTCCAGTAACCTTGTTGTAGAGGAAGTAGGAGAGCAATTCTTGGTCACTGGGGTCAAATTTGAAACCAACTATCTTTGACCGAGGTCTAGGACTGAAACCCATCTTTGTCCTGCAGAAAACATATATAAGAACATATACAATCACTATCGGTCAAAATGTTTCAACATACAGGTACATATAAATCATGTCATGCAGTAGTTGCCCATTACATCTTTGAGTCATGTATGAGCTCTATATATAAGCGAATGTCCGATCACACATAATTAGGAAGAGATACTAAAGGACAATCAATGACATGAGGGCTTCAATTCTTTCAATCCATTATAACTAAAAGTGCTACACTTTAGCTGACCTATACATATATCCTATACACTTTTACCTGTTAAACAATTTGACATTTTAGTTTATTTAATCTGGTCTGACTGTAATCACAGAGCTAACAAGAATTCTACTTTTACTATCAATTTAACCCTTTAATATAATGTGGTGCATATGCATACTCAATAAATTAGAAGCTAGGAGCTTTGTGATGCAATGAGGTCCTTAATTACAATCTTAATTAACTTACTAAAAAGTTAGTTTGCCACACCTAACAAAAAACCTATAATAGAACTAATAATAATAAAAAAAATTGAAAACGTATGTGCAGCGAGATCAACTACCACATGTCTATTTTATCATATCATCCTCCAAATAAATATATATATATATATATATTTGGCCCTGCCTGCTTTTCTTTTTCTTTTCTTTTTTCTAAAGAAATAGGACTAGCCTTGGAGCCATGCATGCTTTCGTATTCCCTTTTCCATTTTAGGACAAGAGAGTTAATTGTCATTAACAATGGCTGCTCTTTCCTAAACTTAACAGTTGCTTGTACTTTTCTATGTTAGGGTTAGGGTTTGGTGTACAGAAACAGAAACAGTAACACAAACACGGGTATGGGTATGGGTTAGTATTAGGGTTAGGGTTAGGGTTTAGGATTACCGGAAAAGAGAGAATTGGAGTTGCTTCTTCCACACAGAGAGCGAGCGAGCGAGCGAGCGTGCGTTCGTGCGTGCGTTCGAGATGAACACACTTCAGATTCAAAAGCAAAATCTCTCTCTTCTTTCTCTTTCTCCCTAAATTCAAAACGCTGAGTGAATTCTGTCTGTGTTTCTTTGTTTCAGAGTGTCTGTGAGAACTGAGAACAGAGAGAGAAACTTCTGAACCTGGTCCTATTTATTTGACCTCACACCGCCTATTTTCCAACGGTCACTTCTTTTTTTTTTTTTTTTTTTTTTTTTTTCAAATTCCTCAACCCAATCGGGTTCCTACTAGGCAACTAGCCCTTTCTTTTTTATGGGCCAGGCCATCCGGCCCACCTATCATTTATTTTCAAAATTTACTCACTTTATTTGCTTTTTTATTTTAATATAATACACAAATATTCAATACAAAGTATATCGCCTCACACACACATATATACTAATAATTTAACATATTTTCATACCAATAATAATATTAATAATTAGGCCCCAAATATAATCCAATAAATAAATAAAAAATTATGCTATAATATTTTTATAATAAATCTTAAGTGACATGTTGTTTTTTGTTTTTTATTTTTACATTACTATTTACTAATACTCCAAATTTACTTGGATGGAATATGTGATAATTGATATTATCAAACTTTTTCTTTTAGCTATACTAAATGTTGGACTACATTAAAAGGGAGTTAATACTGACTAAAGGTACCATTTCAACTTTGAAGTAATCGATATTAGACTCTGACGTAACTAATAAAATTATAATAAAAAATGTCACATCAACATCTAATTTAAAAATAATAATTTATCAATTTTAACCCAAAAAAAAAAAAGAATTAAAGACTAAAAAACACATGAATTTAGATCTAGTCACAGCATTAACAATATAAACCCAAAAATATCAAACACAAGAACACACACCCAAATTTTCTAGCATTTTCCAATTTCAGCTATCTGGCTTGCTTGGCTGAAACTAATAGGAATGTGACCCAAACAATTCTGGCTTTTGTGTCCTTTGAAAGGTTTATGTGAGCTAATTTGCATGCTCCATTAAGCTAGTGGATGTGACTTGTGAGTTTAAGCATTAGCATTAGGCATATGAGCCAAGTTTTAATATTCAATTTTTCTTTTTTGGGTTCTGCACTAAATGGTCAGACTCTAATTCATACACAAGCAGGTACAACTTATAGTTGTCGGGGACGTTTTGCCACAAAGGCCAAGATTGTAGCAATGAGCCCAAAACTCCCCTTAGGTTCGTTAAATTTGTTAGTTATTTGGAGAGCCAAGCCCAAAATTCGCAATGTGGGGTACACAAAGGCTAATGGTGCTTTATGGAAAGAGAAAACAATACAAAAAATGAAGACACAAGAAAATGTGAAATCATATATTCATGAGTCAGAAATTTCAGCCCACAATTACACAAAGGAAGAAATTGATGGAGATCTTGAGCAAGGGAGGGAGAGTTCCCCTATATCAATATTTTCACCCCCTGGCCTTCAAATCGTCCATACACTAAGGTAGCTGACTGGGTTCTTATGTCAAAGTCTTGGGTTTTTTTGTAGGGAAAAACATGCCCCTTCTTGTGGGCTGGTGATGCATATTTATATCAAGCTCCAAGGGATGCTTGTGACCAGTTTTTAGGTGGGAGGAAGGCCTTGGACCTTTCAGATGTTATTTCTATGACTTAGTGTATTATGTTTTATGCTTAGGGAAAGGTTTGGTTGCTTTTTGCATGATTATGGAAATAAAGTTGCTTCCTCTTTATAGCTGCTGCCTCTGGTCTCTGTTGGCCTTGGAAGACTACATTTGGGTGGCTGAGTGGGCTAGGCTGCCCAGCTTTTTCTTAGAGTCAGCTGCTTGGTGTGGAAAAATGGAGCTGGACTGAAAATTAGGGGCACAGTCACACAGAGCATGGAGTCAAATCTGGGGTGGAAATTTCTGGCATTGGACCTCCTTCATGGGCCTTAGATGCCCCCAGCGTCCATAGCCCACTTCACAGCACGTACAGGCTGGGCCTATGTAAAAAGTCCAATGGGAACTAGCCCACACCCGCCAAAACCATTCCTACTCAATTCCCCAACGATTCGCATGGGCTTGGACCATGCAACAGAGCTAAATATATTGACAAAAATACATTAGTTTGACCCGCTAAGCAATTGGGCTTAGTCATTCCGTCGGACCATAAAATTTGTCACGAAAATGACCATTAACAATAGTTAAATACCCGTTGCTCCATTGATAATGTAGGGATGTATTAGCCCTTGTCATTGATAAGGTAAATACCCTCGGGCATTGAGTCATTTCAAAGTCTTTTTTATTTTTGTACTTGGCCTTCTTCAAGTCTTTTACTAGTAACTTTGATCTCTCTCTCTCTCTCTCTCTGTGGAAATTAAGGAGATACATAAACTAAATAGTAGGAATAAAGTTGATGGTATAATCTTCTGAATATCAAAAACAGCAGTACTAAACATAGAAGTAGGGGGAGTTTCAAACAAAGAAAAATATTTAAAACTGTGATCTCCTCAAAGAAGCCAAGGCATCCGCACTAGTGGTGAAAAAAATTTTAAAAATTAGAAATTAAAATAAATAAAATAAACCATCATGGAGTCGCCACTGGCTCAAACAACAACAAATGAAAAAAAAAAAAAATATATATATATATATATATATATATTTCAATAAAAATCTCATTCAAAAAAAAAAATTTTAAAACACCAACTCATTTGGATTCATAACCTATTCAATCCATTACATAAAATATTTGATAATTTCTTTTTTCCTAAAAACAAGGGTATCAAAAGAAATAATGTAGCAGTGAATTCTTCTCAACTTTGCTCTCCTTTTGCTCTCCTCAAATTTGCAATAGCTGTAACTCTACTCTTCTTAACAGCTCAACTCGCAATCATAACATGTATTCTCTCTCTCTCTCTCTCTCTCTCTCTCTCTCTCTTTATATATATATATATATATTCCCTCTTATCTATCATCATTACTCACTTTCTTACTCTCATCTCAACATTTACAGTTCTTACTTTATCTTTCATTAAGTCATTTTTGCTTTTTAATTGTGTAAGTAAAAAGAATTGTAACACTTCATATATTTTGATTTTTTTTTTCTTTCTTGCTTTTTAATTGTGTTAGTAAAAAGAGTTGTAACACTTCATATATTTTGATTTTTTTTTTCTTTCTGATGTCAATATAATTAAATTCTCTTTTTATTAAATTTTATATAATTTAATTTTTTTTTAATGAGGATCTTAAAAAAAATCTAAAAAAATTCCTAGAACTACTACTACTCTCAATCATTACCCATTTAACTTGTAATTCTTACATATTTATGGATCTCCTCGAGTATTCACAATTGAGAAGGTTAGATATTATCCTATACCATTGTTTAGGTTATCCTCAGTCTTCCTTAAGCACCACTTAGCTATTTTTTGTGGCTATATTATATAACACATTTTGTTATGAGCTAATCAATATATCTCTTCTTTGCACTTAGACCACATCGTGAAAACGATATTTTCTTTTTCCCCTTTCTTTACTTTGTAACTTGGGAAAGCAATGCACATTTAGTATGCTCCTTTCAGTAGAATTATCCCCAAACAGGCATAAAAATTGCAACACTTACACGATTTAGGAAAACAAATTATTAATCACTAAACCGTTGGTACTGCATTCATCAAATTAAAAAGCCATATTCAGCATCATTATATGTAGAATAATTCTCTCCAGCGGCACCACGAGGAAAACGTAGCCAAACTTATTAGTCATAGTACATATATACACGCATGAACATAGAAATTTATAATAAGGATAAATTACATTTTTTTTTTTTTCCTTCTCATTTATAAGACCATTTTCAATATCCCTCCTAAACTTAAATTTGAGAGTTGAATGCTCAAATTTAAATTTAGAAAAGATATGAGGACTGACCTCACAGTTTAGAGTCATGAGAAAATGTGAAAGTAACCCATTTTATTACATAAGAAGGTGAGATACCGATGAGTACCTCCAGCTCTCATTGACGTGCTTTACTTTTGATGTTTATAATGATGTTTTGCATCAGGACCTCCTGGAATCTGCCGATCTGTGGTAGGATCTTCATTTTTGATATCATAGTTAAGGAGTTCCTTATCAGCACCTTTGAGCAATGCTGGGATTGACCTGGATTGATTGCTTGGACAAAATGGGCTTTTGCTCTTTTCGGGCAAATTAAACATCATTTTGCCCCCTTTCCCAAACTAAATAGGAAAGTGCCCTTTTTTTGTAACTCGATAATGCGAGAGTCGAGTTATATGAATTACTCGATTATAGAATAATCGAGTTAGCTTCAGCTTTGTGCCACGCTGGACATCCAGCGTGGCATTTTCTTTTCAAATCCCTAAATAACTTGATTTTACATTAATCGAGTATGTAACCAACTATTCAGGTATCAAGTTATGCTCTTATTAAACCTGTTTTTAGACTGTCTTTGTATCAGGCGTATAGATATATGGTTTTTAACATTACTCAATTACTGTAATATCGAGTTAAAAAGTATACTCGAACTCCGTAAAATCGAGTTATTCTCGTATAATTTCTCCACACCTCCTCCCATTTAGTGTGTCTAGCTTTCCGCTGAACTGAATTCCACTCTGCTCAGATCAACAGCTGCTTTCAGACTCAATTGAAGCTTGTATCATCTCTGGTAAAAAACTCATACCAAAATTTTAGGGCAATGGTATTTTTATTTGATATTGTACTGAATTTTTATTTTTTTGGTTGAATGAGTGTGAAGTAAGTACATTGGTATGATTTTGGTTGTTTGTTGTAGTAAACGTTGGTCACAAGAGAATGAAATCATTACTATAGCAACATTTTGTATTGCACATAATCACATTGGTCAACAACATTTTGTATTTAACACAATGAGTAGACATTAACAACAATGTGGTTGCACATGGTCAAATGTTAGTGTTAGTGTTAGTGTTAGTATTTCATTTTTAGCATGTAATAGTGCACAAATTTATGAATGTCTTTGTCGTGTACCATCTTATGCAGCATTACATTATTTATCAACAATTGATGCACACTGTTAACTTTATCATTTGGTGTTATTGTATTCAGCGTCAATGTCTAGTTCTGGCAACCCACAAATCTATAGGCTTCATGATGTGTTCACTGCTATGGGGTCGTTGTTGGGAATTGGAAGATGAGTTCAGCTATCCAATCGATTTGAATCTGCGAAATAGTGCTTATGTTCACAATACTATGAGACAGCAATGGGCTTGGTTATTTTGTGAACAGCAAATGTTTTATGATGAGCTGGTTGGTTTAAAGTTGCCAGTGCCTCGGCGACTCGCATCACAGATGCCTAGAGACATGATCGACGAACTTCATAAAGCATTGAACCGCATAAAAGAAGAAAATAATCGAATGAAAATACGTCTTAATCGATATCGGACCCAAGTCAAGATTCAAGAGTCAGTGGAGGAAGGGTGGTACGAGCACGCACAGTTCATGCAATCACTTCTTGCCAATCCCATTTATCAGTTAGACGTGGAGATGTCAAATGTGTTAGAACATATGTGCTTTCACTTGTTAAGAACATATGTCACTTATTTATGTAAATTGGCTAATCCTTTGACAAAATGCACTCTACTTGTAATTAGGTAGTTCTACGTGTTTTTAATACTTCAAGAAACAAGGTTTTAAGGTTAAGTGTTGAAGTCATCAAGTCTGTCCAAGAAAAAGCAAGTTAAAGTGCAAATTCATTAAAGCTCAACACCTGCTCGATAGCTACCTCGACACCTGTTATCTGTCAAGATTTATAATTTCAGATTTTCTGATCTGATTTTCTTAGGATCCGTGAATATGCTTTTGGGCCTTCTTTTCTCCAAACCCTAAACATATAAAAGGATTATTTTAAGAGCTGTCAAGTGTGACACAAGTTGCAAAAGCATTGAGCAATCTCTGTTCAAGCAAATTGTGATCAAAAGACGAAGTTCTTGACCTAGTTCATCTTCTCTGAAGAAGTTGCTGTGTATTTGCACCAAAAGGTTTTATGACCAAGCATCTTCCTGATCTTCATCGTGTAGGATGAACTAAAGAACTTTGCAGTCAACCTCTCTTCCTTAAGTTGGTATTTTGAAGTCGCGTACTAGGATCCGCACATTGGTTAGTCACATACTTGGGAACTGTGCATCAAAGGTGGAAATTGTCACTATAGATCAAGTCCAATTGGGTATTAGGGTAAGGGTTCAACTGTAGGTTGGTAAGGTACTTGGGATTCATTTACTTGTAACCGCTTGATTTGATAATAGTGGAGTTTCGGGAGTGGTGACCTGAAAATCACCTGGTGGGGTTTTTGCCGCAAGATTTTTCCCTATTCGTAAATAAATCACTGTATCATTTAATTTCCGCTGCATATTTAGTTTTTGGTGATTTATTTGTGCTTCCACATAATTGCATGATTAATTGATTAATTAATAACTTGGTTAATTAATTAATTGGTATAATCACAAGGGGTCATTCAGTTTGTGGCCTATCAAGTGATATCAGAGCGAGCACACTCTGATTAGGTTTAATCTTTACTGTGTTGATCCATTGACCCTTGCTTGTCATGGATAGAGGACAGTCATTAATTATACCTCATTTATTTGATGGCACTAACAATGCATACTGGAAAGTACGCATGAGAGTTTTCTTGCAGTCATTAGATGAGAAAGTGTGGCAAGCTGTAGAGATTGGCTGGACCAAGCCAAAAGAAGAATCGGCCGATTGGGATGACGCAAAGATCAAGGCGGCTAACTTCAACAGCAGAGCGTTAAATGCCCTATTTAGCATAGTCACCAATGAAGAGTTCAAGAAGATATCCTCAACTGAAACTGCTAAGGAGGCTTGGACCATCCTTCAGACAACCTATGAAGGAACAAAGGTTGTCAAAGATTCAAAACTTCAGAGGCTCACTACAAGATTTGAAGAAATTAAGATGGAGGAGGATGAGTCGTTTGATGAGTACTATGTCAAGCTAAAGGACATAGTGAACTCAGCCTTCAATCTTGGGGAAACCATCCCTGAACCTAAGGTTGTAAGGAAGGTGCTCAGATCTCTACTTGAGAGATTCCATGCCAAGATTACGGCAATAGAAGAATTAAAGGATATTGACAAAATTTCTTTGACTGAGCTGGTTGGAAACTTGCAGACCTACGAGATAGGACTATCTAGGA
Source organism: Quercus variabilis (assembly GCA_030445155.1). Lineage (NCBI taxonomy): Eukaryota > Viridiplantae > Streptophyta > Magnoliopsida > Fagales > Fagaceae > Quercus > Quercus variabilis. The sequence continues at coordinate 46,335,159 of CP129449.1, read as the reverse complement.
TTGGCAAAACGGGTAAAGGCAAGACCATGGCCTTGAAGGCAAAGAGCAAGGATACAGATGAGTCTTCCGATGATGAAGATTCTAAGATGAAGTCCTACATTACAAGGCAGTTTAAGAAGTTTATGAAGAATGCCAATGGGAGGAACTTCGACAAGGACCGTAGACAATCCAGTTCTTCTCAGTTTAAGAGCCAAGACAAAGGGAAGAAGGACACTAAGGATGGCGATCAGTACACTGTTTCGGCTGGCTAAAGTGCTTCGGATGTCATGGATTCGGTCACATGAAGCATGAGTGCCCAACATATCTCAAGAGCATTGGGAAGAGTAAGGCCCTTGCTGCAACATTGAGTGACACTGAGCCCAAAGATGATTCCGACAATGAGGATGACGGAATCTTAAATGCCTTCACTGCCACAATCAATCCTACTGAAGGGATTGTTGAAGAAGTGGATGAAGAAGAAGAACTGGTGGAGTCCAAATTTAAGAAAATGGATGATCAAGATGATAGCCATTCAGCCTATGAGAAGGTTTACAAGCTCTCTGAGAAGCATGAGAAATTGTATAGGCTGGCCACCAAGAAGCTTAGTGATGTGGAACTTGATCGTGAAGAGTTGTCTACAAAGTTTGATGAGGCGAATCAAACTATTGGAGCACTGAGGTTTGAGAACAACTTTTTGGCTGAGAAGACCAAGAAACTTGAAGCTGAGCTGTTTCAAGTTAGAGCTCAATTGGAGAGGACTTCAAGTGCAAAGCTTGATGAGATGCTGAGCAATTAGAAAACTGCTTCAGATCGAACAGGCTTAGGGTATGGTCTTTCTTTCTCTAATACTGCTTCTACTAGTAATACTGTTTTTGTTTCTCCTGCTAATAACACTGAAATTGAGAACACTGATGTTAAAACTGAATTAACTAGTGAGAACTTAGACAATGGTAAATCAATTTTAAGAGCACCCCCTAATCAAGATAAGAAAGATGCTAAAACTCTAGGACTAAGAAGGCTAACTCTCAAAAGCCTAAACAAAAGAAGCAGCATCTTTGTCATCATTGTGGAGCTGCCGGTCATACTTGACCTAATTGCTATAAGTGGCTAGCCACTCAACAGAGCAATGGCATAATAGCATCTGGAAGCCAAAATCAGCTTCAATCCTTTCTTGCTCCTCTTGGAGATCTTCTGAAAGCCCTCATGTTCCTTTCGAACTTGAACGGTTTCAATTCTTCCCCCTCACCGCCTGTTCAAGGGTTCAATCAAAGGAAAGGTTCTTCCAAAGTGTGGAAGAAAAAGGACTCTAAGTGATTTCATCACTTTCTTTTCCCTTCTTGCTTTTCTTGTTTGTTGCATTGCTTGTGTGTTTTGCATTTTTTTTAGTCAGTTGAGTTTTTATGCTTTGTTTTGTTTAACATGTTTTTGTGTGTTTACTTGCAGTTTTGTTTACTTTTGTTTTTAATATAAAAAAAATTGAAAAATCAGAAAAATACAAAAACAGTGTGTGTTTTGTGTACTTTGGTACTTGTGTACCTTGGATAGCCATTGAAACAAAGTTTCTAAACTTTGTATCTTTTGTAGCTTAGATGAGTATCTCTATGCACAACTAAGCAAGTGAGCTTTTGGCTCTTATTTGTGATGAGTAAGATTAAGTTATCTCTTAAAGCTTAATACTCATATCACTCTTTTTGACGGGTAGGACTAGAAAATCCTAAGAGAAAGGCATAAATAATCATCTCACCACTATTGCCCTCCAACCATAATATGACACATGTATGCTTCGGCATAACAAAAGTGCAGCGTCAAAAACATTCATATGCTTCGGCAAAGCAAAAGTGCGATGTCAAATGCTTAACATCTTGGGTATTTCTTTTCTCTCTTTTATACGCCCATGTATGATATGCTAAAATAAAAGAAAATATGCAAAGAAAATAAAAAGCAAAAAGATCAAAAATGCTTTAAATATGGTTGCAAGCGTGTATTCTAGAAGATGTGAGAGTTATAGGATGTACCTCGAATGTGATAGTCCCCATCAAACAGTTATGATTGTGTGTGAGTTAAAGTTATTTTCTCATATCCCATATTGTCATAACATGTATACACATATGCAATCTTGCGATGTTTTTCACACACAACACGCAATATTCTTTGCTATTTTTGATACATGTGCAGGTACAATGTGAATTGGCCATCACAAAGGTTTTACATGTGTTAATGTATACTCACTAAACTATCTTAACTTGTTTTTGAAAAATAAAATTGGTTAGACTTGTTTTTTGTGTGTGTGTGTGTGTGTGTGTGTGTGTGTGTGTGTGTGTGTGTGTGTGTGTGTGTGTGTGTATGTGTGTGTGTTGTTTTTAAGGATCCATGTGCTAAATTTTTGATTGAGAGATGATTTTGAGAGCTTAAAATGTTGATTAGATCTTTGGTTGAGGTGTATGTTGGTTTGCATTCATGTCTGTGTTTTTCCATTCTCGAAAAACTACTTTTAACTACTGGCTCGACACATCCTCGATACCTGGTCATCTGTCAAGCTTCTCAAGCCTTTTCTTATTGCAATCTCGACACCTGTCTCGACACCTGGTGGATCGATCGAGAAAGTTCCTGTCTCATCGATACCTCCTCGACACCTTGTTGATCGATTGAGCTTCTGTTCTTTGAATTTGTTCTTGTACCTCGACACCTGAAGCTATTGAAGGCCAAATCCTCGACACCTTCCTTGACAGCTTCCTCGATACTTCTCAACACCTCAGCTGTCAAAATTTACTGAGGTGTCTATATAAGGCTCTGTCGCGATTTTTCTCTCATTCTCTCGATCTCTCTCGATCTGTCCGAGGCGTTTCATCTCCCAACCATCTTTCTCTCACTCAAATCTTCAAACCCACTTCATTTTCGGTCTTCCCTTGGTTTCAATCACTTGGTAAGTTCATTTTTCCTTCCCTTTCTCATGCATTTCATGTTTTGAAACCTAGTTTTTGAGATTTTTGAAAATTTTTGGGGTTTTTCAAAATTGATGAGTTTTTCTTGACATTTTGGGTTGGGTTTTCACTTAAATGTTTTCAAAATGTCATACATTGCATTCCATGTGCATTAGAATGATATTTCCATGCATTTAGATGTGTGCTCTATGTTGTATGCTGGTAGGATTGGATTGGGCTAAGCCCATGATGCCTTTTGATTTGCATGTCACATGCTTATGCATTCCCATGCATACGTTCTTTTTGTTCAATATATTTGATCTATTTGAACTGTGTTGGGACTTTTTTGATTGTCTCCCTCTCTATCTTTTTCTCATTCTTTTACGTTAGTAGTGTCTATGGCACCCAAACGTAAATCCACTCCTGCTCGGAACCCTCTGTGTTCTGGAGCTTCCTCTTCTTCTGACTCTACTCCTCTTAACCTTCGGTTCCGTGATGGAGATGCCCACAAGGCATTTTCGGAGAACTTTTCTTGACGAGGTGTTTATTCGGAACGCCAAGTCATTTTGGCGGACTTCGCCAACACTGACCTTCCCTTTGTCATTCACAGTAGGGGATGGGAGTCACTGTGTGACGTCCCAGTCACTTGTCCTCTCGTGCTGATTCAGGAGTTTTACTCCAATATGCACGGGATAGATCGTTTAGTAACTCTCTTTTTCACTCGCGTTCAAGGTACGTGCATCCCTGTCACACCGCAGCTAGTTGCGGATGTGCTTAGGGTTCCTAGGATAGAGTTTCCTGACTATCCTTCTTGTGAGCGTCTGAGGACTGTGTCCAAAGATGAACTCATTTATGCCTTTTGTCAGCGCCCTGCTGATTGGGGTGAGCATCAATACACATCATGTAGGCCTTTTGCTAAAGGTCCTAGATTCCTAAACATGGTGATGCCGTTTGTACTCCATCCTTTCTCTCACTACAACTCCATCACAGAGCCTCGTACTTGATTTTTGTTATCTCTTTCTCACTTTATTCTTTCTATCATAAATGTTCATCTTGATTCGGCGTCCCGTGATAAGCTCATCTTTCCTTCCGCTATCATGAGGATCTTACACGATTTTTCTATTCCCTTTCCTGTGTCCGACCACTTCACACACATATGTGCCATAGATGCCGCTACCGTAAAACGTAGTGAGGCGCAGTTTAAGTTGCGACAGACGGATTCCACTCCTCTCTCCCGTTCGGCTCCGTCCAGATCAGCTCCATCTACATCTACTCCTTCTTCCTCTACGGGTGATGTATCTCTAAGAGACATTATGGCGCAACTGCAGCGCATGGACACTAGCCTTGATACACTCTCCGCTAAGTTGTATCAGGTGAATGTTCATGTTGGTCGTATTGCACGACGGCAGGCGACCATGGGTGGTTTTGCTCCAGAGGCTACTCCTTCACCACCTACTCCAGCAACTTCAGATTCTAATGATGAGGATGATGATGATGATGATGATGGAGATGCTAACTCTACTGATGAGATGTCTACATGACACTCTACCCTTTGTCACTCGTGACAAAAAGTGGGAGTAGTTTTGGGTTATGAGAGTAGTCATTTTAAGGGGAGAGTTAGTAAAGGACATTTTGATAGGGATAGGACATTTTGATATAGGGAGTGTTGATAGTTTGAAGGATGTAGCGAGGTTTTGATGTATCTTTTCTTTTCTATTCTTTATAGATACATTGATCTTGTATATGAGGTCCTTTGACCATTTTTACATACATTGTACTTATACTTCTTTATATATGTGGATGTATGTTTCTTTCACCTCTTTCTTCATGTGTTGTTCTTCATGTGTTGTTTCTTCTCTATCTTTATACACATGTTCATTATACTTGTATGCAATCTATTATTTCTGTTTCACACAAGATGCCTTAATGAGTTTTGTTTAAAGTGTTTCAGAAATACAGGTTGTCAAAGTCTACTTGCCATAAACTCTTTTCTTGCAAAGTTTTTCAAGAGTTTGTGTTAGGATAGATTTTATTGTATCAACCAGTGAATATGAGTTGAGTGATTTATGACTTCTCTCATATGTTCATTTGTTTGTTGTGGTTTTATCACGGATTGCCAAAGGGGGAGATTGTTAGGATATATGTGCTTTCACTTGTTAAGAACATACGTCACTTATTTATGTAAATTGGCTAATCTTTTGACAAAATGCACTCTACTTGTAATTAGGTAGTTTTAGGTGTTTTTAATACTTCAAGAAACAAGGTTTCAAGGTCAAGTGTTGAAGTCATCAAGTCTGTCCAAGAAAAAGCAAGCTGAAGTGCAAATTCATTAAAGCTCGACACCTGCTCGATAGCTACCTCGACACCTGCAATCTGTCGAGATTTATAATTTCAGATTTTCTGATCTGATTTTCTTGGGATCTGTGAATATGCTTTTGGGCCTTCTTTTCTCCAAACCCTAAACATATAAAAAGATTGTTTTAAGAGCCGTCAAGTGTGACACAAGTTGCAAAAGCATTAAGAAATCTCTGTTCAAGCAAATTGTGATCAAAAGACGAAGTTCTTGACCTAGTTCATCTTCTTTGAAGAAGTTGCTGTGTATTTGCACCAAAGGGTTTTGTGACCAAGCATCTTTCTAATCTTCATCATGTAGGATGAACTAAAGAACTTTGCAGCCAACCTCTCTTCCTTAAGTTGGTGTTTTGAAGTCGCGTACTGGAATCCGCACATTGGTTAGTCACGTACTTAGGAGTCGTGCATCAAAGGTGAAAATTGTCACTACAGATTAAGTCCAATTGGGTATTGGGGTAAAGGTTCAACTGTAGGTTGGTAAGGTACTTGGGATTCCTTTACTTGTAACCGCTTGATTTGATAATAGTGGAGTTTCGAGAGTGGTAACCTGAAAATCACTCAGTAAGGTTTTTGCCGCGAGGTTTTTCCCCATTCGTAAACAAATCACCGTGTCATTTAATTTCCGCTGCATATTTAGTTTTTGGTGATTTGTTTGTACTTCCACGTAATTGCATGATTAATTGATTAATTAATAACTTGGCTAATTAATTAATTGGTATAATCATAAGGGGTCATTCAGTTTATGGCCTATCAAGATGAAGAGTAATCGTGTCATGCTATTATTAGATTTTGTTGAAAAACTATTTTGCTTAACTATGTTTTATATGTATTTGTGTCACCGTTGTTGCATTTGTACCATGTAAACCTTATTATTGATTGTGAGGAGCATGCACGTTATTCGTAATCTAGATTATTCTCATATAATGCATAAAAGTTAAATATTCCCACACATGATGATTTTCAATAAGCACCTACGACATAACATAGAAAACTTAAAATAACTTACACTAACATTATTAACTTAACACTAGACATAACACACACCACATAGGCATTCATTCTGACAGGTAGTCCTCATAGTTAAGGACATTGTTACGTTCCGCCGGAATGAGTTGCCTGTTTGTTGCGATGGCCACCTCCTCCGCTAGTTGTAGCATGTGATACCTGGACCTACGAAGTATCATAAGATTGTTTTCTTTTTTTAATTTTAGTAACTGCACGCTCATATTGGTGCATGTTTTTCCGTGGCAATGCGAATAAGCTACGGTGAACAAGAGGCGCTCCAAGTCACAGGAGATCATCATGCAAAGCGTTGGACTCTTTCTCGCAAAAGTCCCACTCCCGTCGCAATCCTGCATAGTATTCCCTCTTGTCCGAATCTCTTTCCCTTGTATAGTTATCTGGAAAATGAGATAACATCCAATTGTGCATCAACATTGGAAAATGTGACTTTAGATCGGTATGTGTAGATGTTTTGCAAGGGTAGATGTAAATGGGACTTCAGTATGTGTAGATGTTATGTAAGGGTAGATGTAAATGGGACTTTATATAGGGGTTTTGCAAGAGCAAGTATTTATGTGGATGTGACTATATGTAAGGGTAAGTATTCACGTGAATAAAGATAATATGACTCGACAGTGTATTGTTTAGTGGCAAGGTGTTGAGTAGCACATGTAAAACTACGAACATGACTTGGTTGTATAGTGGCGTCTGTTGATGCATGTGATTCGCTGAGGTAGCTGTTTGATATGGCTATAGCTTGTGCTACAGCAGCGGGTTGGTGATGTGTACTACAAAAGAGGTTGCATATTTATTCACATTAATACTACTCAGCATTGATGTGTTTCGTCTGACATGACTTGACGAGACAATGTTGAGTTGTATTAAATGTATCATAAACTTTTTAAGGATGCTTTGCATCCTTGAAAATGATTCATTGCAAAAGCCGTTGAGCATGCATTGCAAAAGGTGTATTGACGTGCGTGTAGGTGATATGATTGGACAAGGTTCAACAGTGCGAAGCTGTTAAGCATAAACTTTTCAGGGTTGCTCTGTGTATTTACGTGAATGTGGATAGGTACTTTTGGTTAGGGTTCAATAGTGCTGAGCTATCCACCATAGCTACACTCATTGCTCCCGATGGTGGTATTTGGCAAGTGGGACTGAAGAAAGTTGATAACAACATTTGGTTTTGTAATGGTTGGCAGGATTTCGTTAAATACCATTCTATCTATTATGGTTATATTTTAGTCTTCAAATACGAAGGAAATTCAAGCTTTCATGTTCTTATATTTGATAAGATTACCACTAAGATTCAATATCCACCTAAGAAGAATTGTAAATTGGAAGATCATCAGGTAGAAATATATACTTAGATGAAGATGATACAAACTCATCATAAGCAAACCTCAATGTACAAACCCACAAAACATGAAGTAAGAGAAAAATTTGTTTTAAAAAAATTATCTAGCATGTCTAGAGGAAGAGAGAGAGCAATCCAAGCAACCGAAAATTTCAAGCCTAAAAATACTTCTTTCATGGGTATCTCGTGGCCGCATAATATGGTGAGCCTTTATACATAATGTGATCATGATGTCACACTTCAATGTCTTATGCTATTACCCTCCATCAAAACATATTCAACAATGAGATTCGGGAAGGGATGGGTTGCATTTTCGAAAGCACAATAATTTAGCAGAAAGAGATGTTTGTGTCTTCGAGGCGATCGAGAGGAAGCCTGTTGTGCTTAGTGTCTCAATATTTCACATGGTTGACCACCAGAGTTTGGACTAGGATAACATGTTTAAATTTTAAACTAGTGATGTTTATGCTTATATTTAATTATGGACTTTGATTACTAGTATGGTTTATATATGATGGATGTGGTTTTAAGACTTTTCTCTGACCGGTTTGGTATGTCTTGTTGAAGACTATTCAGCATTCCTGTGCTTCATCTGACATGACTTAACAAGACAGTGTTGAGCTGTATTAAATGTATCATAAACTTTTCAGTCATGCTCTGCATCCTTGAAAATAGTGCATTGCAAAAGAAGTCATATCTGTGCATTGGCGTGCGTGTAGGTGATATGACTGGACAGGGTTCAACAGTGCTAAGCTGTTGAGCAGCACATGTAGCACTGCGAACATTAGTGTAACAACGGTGGACAGCTCACCCCCAAAATTGATGCATAACCAATTCAGGGATGCTCTGCCTCCTCGAAAACGGTGCATTGCAAAGGGTTACACATCTGTGTATTCATGTGAGTGAGGATGGGTACTTGTAGTCAAGGTTCAACAGTGCCGAGCTATTGAGCATCACATACAAAACTGCATCAATCAAGTGTAGCAATGGTGGACAGCTCACCCCCAAAATTTTGCTTACACTTTTGAGGGATCCTCTGTATCCTTGAAAATAATGCATTGCAAAATATTGCATATCTGTTTATTCATGTGAGCATGGATGATATAACTGAACAGGGTTTAACAGTGCCGAGCTGTTGAGCAGCACATGCAGAACTGCGAACATGACTTGACTGAATAGTGTAGAGCTGTGTTAACCTTCTCCAACCTCACTTGCTAAATGCTAGTATTACATGCATCGAGTGTAGCAACACTAGAAAGTTTTATCCCCATATTCCCTTACAAACTTTTCAGGGAGTCTTTCCAGGTACAAAATGTAGTTACATTTTCTCAACATCAATGTAAAATTACATGAAAAAAACTATGCTTCCAAGTTTTACATCAATGGCTTCTGATCATCGCAATTACAATATTAGGGAGCTTTGGAGCAATGCTACAACAAACCAATAACTTGAATGAAACATTTTAGAGGCTGATCAAGCTTTTAGGCCTTTACCCTATTTCTAAGCAAACCAAATATCGTTGTGACAGTGTGTTGTGTGAGCCATATGGATTTTCAGTAAGTGAGTGGTTAGTCTGGTTTGGACGAGTCTTTATGTAATGTATCTATATAAAGTAGGACATTATAAGAACTAAGATACACGGATACGTGTATATGATACCACGACTCAAACAACTCATATAAATGAATTATTTGTATTATTGAATCATACGTGTGGTTGGTCATTAATGAGAAAATCACACAAACATAACCATATAGCAAGAAATACTTTACATCATCATCATCGCAGCATATAAAAGACAATAAAATTCCCATCTTGATTAGTAAATTTACTACTTTTTAAGTAAGTTTCAACAAAATAATCAAAATCCCACATAAAACACAACCTAATATTAACCAAGATCAGAAAAGATATTAGAGGAGAGGACCATACTTGTAATCAACGGCAGCGGGAAGCAACGACAACGGGAAGCAACGACAACTGAGGGAGACTTGATAGGGAGAGTGAGACTGATAGAGAGTGAGGAAGAGTCGGGAAGCCTGATCGCAGAGCGAGCGAGGGAAAGAGAGTGTACAGGGAAAGAGTGAGTAAATAGGGGTTGTGAGACGTTAAGGTCCTATTGATTCAAACCGTTGAAGAAAACTCAATTTTACGATTCCCGAGTTATGAAATCATTTTTTTATTAGGGAAAACCCACGTTTGCTACGCCAGTGTGGCACAACGGTCAGACTAACTCGATCATAGTAATATCGAGTTCTTCATAGAAACTCAACTCTCGTATTATCGAGTTACAAAACAGGGGCAATTTCCTATTTAGTTTAGGAAAGGGGGCAAAAGGATGTTTAATATGCCTAAAAAGGGAAAAAGCCCATTTTGTCCCAGATTGCTACCATATATGTTTGGATTAAGAGAGCGAGTTTCAGACCTCAAAAACAAAAGAAATAGCAGTGTAAGGCACATGCAAAATCTCAACCTATCCATATTTATCATTTTTAATCTCTAGGTTTCGAAATTGCTAGGCAAGCTTGCAGTTGCAGATACTCAATCTGCACGGTGTTATATATGTATACACGGATACCATTCTTATATTAATTAATACAAGTGGAAAAAATGGAACTTCCAATACACAATTTACTAAATTTTGTGCAAAACTAATTAAGACCACTATATACGCACCAGTCACATAAAATACAAATAGTGACCACTGATCGGTTAGGATGCAACACTAATTAATGTGAATCCATTATACTTAGGCCCCATTTGGTAGAGTTGTTTAACAACTCATTTTCAGTTTTTAAACAACATTGCACACTTTTTCACACATTTTTTCACCCACATATATTTCAAAAAAATATAAATAACATTACTCAAACTCCTCTACCAAACGGGCCCTAAAAATTTAGCAAGATATTCATTGGATATTTTAAGCCAGTGAAAATTCTCTTAGGATATTTCATTTTCAAAACTTTGTTCTCCTAACTCATTTCCACAACTCAAAAAGCCACTTACATTTGTTTGGCATCAATTTTTTGGTCTCACGTGTTTTTTCCCCTTATTATCTTCCAATTAAAAGTTCACCACCACACCAACATCATCTATAATAGCAGGAATACAAACCACACCCACATCAATGAAAAAACAATTCCACCCCAACTCTACAACCTACTTGATTGAGGGATTGAGATGCAAGCAATAGGAGGAGAGCACGAAAAGGCAAAAAGTTGGAGGTGAATTTTTCCCTATTTAACTCCAGGAAATTGGCATCACCTACTGTGGAAGCCCAATGTTTCAACCACAAAAATTGAGCTTCTTCATCACTTTGGCATAATCTATAAGGACAATATAGCAAATTTAGCAACAACTAATAACGCATCACCACCAATGGCAAATCCAAAAACTCCCACCACCATCAACACCGCCAAGAGCCACACAACCAAAAAAAAAAAACCCATCATCTAGTGCGACGGCCAAAATTGGAATCTAATTTCATTTTCCAAATAATATAGTTAGTAGGCCACGTCTTCAAACTATATTTTTTACTAGCATCTCAAGTCTAAGAAACTCAATTTAAGGCCTATAAATCGAGTTTTTGATACTCGATTTACATTGGTGATCACGTCTGATGTGGTATTTTTTTCCATGTGGTGTCTACATGGAAATCGAGTCTCTAAGACTCGATTTATAACCCATTTTATTTTTTTAACTTAGAAGACGCAGAAAGAAAGAAAAAAAGAAAGAGAGATAGAAACAACAAAAATGCAGAAAGAAAGAAAAAAAAGAAAGAGAGAAAGAGAGAAGAAGAAGAAGAAAAAGAAATGGAGATGCAAGCTCAACCGCCAACCCAGGCCGCATTCCCTCCTATCTGATCTGGGTCTCTAGATCTTTCTCTCTCTGATCTGATTGTGTTGAGATTATTATGTCTCTGATCTGATTGTGCTGGATTGTTGCATTTCTTGAATTTTTTTTTTTTTTTTTTTTTTAGTATTTCTGGGAATGGTTGAGAGACTTTGCAATTAAAAAAATTTTTGCTTTATAAATCAAGTCTTAGAGATTCTATTTCCAAGTAGACACCACGTGGAAAAAAAATACCACATCAGATGAGATCAACCCATGGAAATCGAGTCTTTGAGACTCAATTTATAGGCAAAAATCGAGTTTTTGAGATTCAAGATGCTAGTAAAAATTATAGTTTGAAAACATTGACTACTAATTATAATGTTTGAAAATCAAGGTTAATTTACCATTTTGGCCTAGTGCGACCACCAACATAGCAAGCTAGCGATCTAGAATAAGAGAGAGAGAGAGAGATTGAAGTAAAAAGGAAAAAAAGAGTTGTTGGGCTCAATTAATGGCACAGGTGTGGGTTCCCATTATGTCCATTTTAATATTTTATTACAAAAATGTCACTCAAGTCGGTTCTCAATTTTCAAAAACTCCAAAATGTTATTCTCATTTTTTGTTCTCATTCTCACTTTTTTGGGTGAAGAGTTCTGAAGAAATCAAGAACAAAAATTGAAACCAAACAAACCTTAAGGCGGTGGGACCCACAGAAAACAAGAAATGAAAACTAAGAATAAGGTGATTTCAATGATACAATGGTAGCTACAGAAATTTTTCTCAAGGTATTTTTTAAGAAGTATAAATTATACAATCTAATAAAAGAAATTAATCTCAAGCTTTTTTTCTAGGGTCTATTGGGCATTTGGGTTTACTATGTTATAATTTTTTTTTTTTTTTTTTCAAATTTTAGTTCAAAAAATAAAAAAAATTTGGGCTTCTTTTTGCTTGAAAGCCCCAATATATTGTTAAGTAGAACAAATTATGGAACAAAATTTAATTTTATTAGCATAAAAAAAATTGAGGGTGCTCCCAAATGTTTTTTGAAGGATAAACAAATATAAAACTTTAAATTATTATATATAATAAAAAAAAATCAAGTTAGAGTGGTCCTGTGACCACCCTGGCCTTCAAGTGCCGCCGCCCCTGCAATGAAACCAAAAACACTCTTATTAAGGTTTCAAATTTTATAACTCTGTCATCATATTGCGTTAGCTATATATATACATATATATATATATATATATATATATATATATATATATATATAAAGAGAGGATTTGAAAAGTTAATTATTGCTTCTTTTTTTTACTGTAAAAAAAATACTCCTAATTTAATTAATCTAAACCAATCAAAATGAGGTTAAAATAGTAAATTCTCTCCTAAATAAATTCCTACCCACGTTAAAATACTATCCCACATTCTTTTTAAAAAAACTACCCTAGCCACCCAAAAAAAAAACGCTTCCCCTCATAAACAAAAAAAAAAAAAAAAACCAAATAAAAAACACACACACTATCAATTATCTACCCACGTTCCTATTGAAAAAGAGTTCTATCCAAAAAAAAAAACTTCTTAGTGGTTGAACTTCTTACAAACACAAATGCATAATAATCATTACGCCCTTAAGAATTTTTTGAAATTAGAAAATATAATAATCCCAAATTATAATTGATACAAATTATAATTGATACAAATTATTAAAATTTACCCAAAAAATAGAAAATCCTTTAAGCACGCGTTGACTGAAGCTAGTATACATAAAAGATGATTTTCTTCTTTCAACTAGACTTTTATGTGGTTCAAAAATACCCTCATTAATAAAAGTTAACTTCATTTAGAAATAAGGTTATAAATGTTAAATAACAAATTTAATTTTAAATTCAATAAAATAACTCTTAAAATTTAAGATTTTTTTTCCTTCACGTTTAAAAAAGAAATTAAAGTTATTACTTATCTCTAAAATTTATCATTTTTATTTGTTTGAAAAATAAAATATATATATTTCTAAATTTAAATAAATGTAAATTATTAATCTTTACAAAAAAATAAAATAAAAGATTAATATATATTTCATGCACATGCTCAGAGGCTAGTGTGTGTATGTGTATATATATATATATATTGTATGACATGCTTTGTTTTTGCATACAAATTATTTTCATAACGTAACCGCTATCAACTCGTATGTTGTAATAAATTGCACGCAGTGAGATTTAACATTCATGAACTTGCAGTCTTGCACACGAGAAAACAAATTATGCGGTTGCTTAAAATTGCTATTAAGTAATTACAAACCAACTGGACCTCAGCTCGCTTCTGTTCATTTCCATGCCATTTTTGTTCAATTTATATACTTCAGGGAGAATTGAACTAGGATCAAATTGGTCCCAAGCACAAGGCAAAACATGTGATAAACCCACTAAAAAACAAGAGAGAGAGAGAGAGAATAGTTACCTTGTAAGCATTCAAATCATGGTTATTATCTATTGGGCAATATCTTGCTCTATTACACACAAAATACACACAATTCAGTTTTTGAACTGAAAATATGTTCTGAAGTCACAATTTCAGTTCAAAATTTTTAAAACTCAAATCTTGACTTCAAAACACGATTTGGGTTCAAAAAATAATTTGTATACAGTGTGTGCAACAATGTGTGTACTAACAATTAGCCTTATTTATTTATCAGAAATGGTATTGCCCATGCATGAGCTGACAAGAAATCAGCTTGAGAATATTTGCAAGTAGGCAGTTCACGTGAGTGTCTAACCATGCCGTCACCCCTTTAGCTATGATAAAAGAGAATATCTAGCCTTTCCCTGAAATTAATACAAGAATACAAACTCATCTACTTTAATTAAGCCATACAAAAATAAAAATGTGCAATCGGGTGGATAAGAAAATTAGGCTAAGTCAGCCAGAAAATGCCTTACACATGCCTTAATATGAAAACTGTTGCTGCCACCCACTGATCATGCTTGAAGATCCTTGGACCTCAGTTGGGAAGCGAAATTCTGAATTTTACCGATGTTCTCAATTATTAAGGAATTTCCAACACAATAAAAACCGAACAAAGTAAAAAAGAGCTTAACATCAAAGAAAGTAAGGATATCTTCTCGTCATAGATGGGATGGTTAAGCATCAGCAAATTGTTATTGTTGACAATAGCTCGAACTAATATTTCTTTGGCTTCCTCATGCTTCTTTCTCAGCATGTTGCAAATCTGCAGGAGAGAAAACATTAGGACAAATTAAAAAATTTCATAGGGTCTAAAAATAAACCTAATTAAATACTGGGACCTAAAAATAAACTACATATGACTAGAAAAATTAAATTAAATATTTATTTCAGTCTCCCGCATCAGTAGCAAGTTTTGGGCTCATTACGTTCTCCTTGTAAAGACAAAGTCCAAACTTTGACCCAGGGAGGGTCATTAGAGCTATGTTGGGTTGAATTGGAAAGAATTTTTTGGTCATTGGGAATCTCAAGGTCAGCAATTCACTAAATGAAGATGTGTTCCTCAACAATTTAACAACTGCAAGTCCTTTTCAAGCTTCAGGTTCACAGTTTCAAGTCACATACAGGTTTGAGACTCTGTAATGTTCATGGTTTGATGAGCAACTATTGAGTGAAGCCTATATGAACACTTAATAGCTAATAAATAAATCCTAGCTCACTCACATCATCAAGATCCTTCGTATATGACTCAGCCTTCTCAACATTTCCATCATTCTCCATAACTAAAGGAATTTCCAAGTCTATCATGTTCACCTCTCGAGCACATTCAAGTCCAGAAGTCCGGTGGTCAGTAAAGACATGCTTGGCACTACTATCTGCCTGAATCCCATTAACGCAAACCTGGAGCACATGTAAAGGAAAGTGAAGCAACTCATGTTCACCTAATATGGCTTCAACCATCTATATGTTTTCATATAAAGTTCAGCAGTTAGGGCTGATAAATAAACCAACAAACTTTGTAGATAATATACCTGTTCTTCAAGGACTCTTTCCAAAGGTACTTTTGAATTGCTGCAGGTGATTTTTGATAAAGCACATTTTATTACAGTAAGTTTAGAACATATTATTGTCAATAGAACAATCATACCTGCTTTCACTAGGTGACGCAGAGAGGCGTTTTAGAGGCTTTAAGTACAATGAATCTGCATTTGATGCCTGCAAAGTAGCTTCCTATCAATATTGGTGATGGGAAGTCATGATAATTTTCTTATGACTTACTGAAGCTCCAAATGAGATCATTATTGTTGTGATATCATTTTTAAGAGATCTTTATGAATAACAAGCAGTGGCTTAATAATATAAAACCTCAAATGTTTTCCTTTTCAAGGATGGGCTTTGAGACATTTGTTTCTCAGTACTGTCAACACGACACTCAATCTTCAATGCTATATTTCCCTGTACTTCCATTTTTTTCTCTGACTTTTCCAAGGAGTTAATTTCTCTCCAACTTATAGAACTTGATAGAACTTTGTTTGCCCCTGTAATCCTACATTGAAGACATACATCATTTAAAGACTGGTAAACTATTTTCAGATAGTAAGGCAGCCATTAAAGAAGACTTATACCTATATGGGAATCATACCTTGAAGTTTTAATGCTAGAGAGATCAGGTGTCCACTTGCCAGCTTTTATCGAGCAAAGTTTATTACTTTCAGCCGAAATGTTCCTCAAGTGCCGCAAAGACTCCATGCTCGAAAGCACAAGTTTAGAATTTACCCTCGTTTGGGCACCACATTCAGTTGTCTTACCAGTTAGACTGGAAAATTCACAAAATTCTCAACTTGAATCAACAATATAATATTTCCCTATAAGGTCTTATGAAAAGATTACAAACCAGAATATATGTCTAAGAGAACTTACTATAGTAGCATTATCATAAAGAGATTAAGAGACTAAGCAGTCATGTTCAAAACAGAAGATTAACATCCAAAAAATAAAAACAATCTATGGTAACAAGGCTTTTCAAAGAACTTTATCTGTTGAATATAGTGAGGAGTGACTGAAGTATAATCAGCACATGTCCCAAAAAACAGGGTAACTTTTTGAAAAATCATTATCTAAAATCAACTAAATGAGGAAACTTGTATTGAACATAGATTCCTTCAAAAAAATGATGATGTACAAACATCCAAAAAAATATGCCAATATGCATATATATATATATATATATATTGCATTGTCAGTTCCACCCATAATTAGTTGTCCATCATTTGACTTCATCAATTTTACATTTAGGATCCTCATCTTCTTATCCAAACGCTTTACAGTTTTTTTTTTTTTAAAACTCTATTTAAGATCAATAACACAAGGTTGACATCAATAGACAATAATAATCGTATAAGCATGCCAAATTTCATCTTTAGAATAGGCATTGTCACAAAGGTTCTTAAGCATTTATGCATGAATTGATATTACTTTCTAAAGTGACTGAAATACAACCAACAAAAGAGTTCTCTTACATTACATGGATGGGACAAACAAAGGGAACTTTTAAAGCTCTAAATCACTTAGGAAAATCCTATGTGAAGAAATTGATATTTCAGCTAAAACACTTAGGAAAATCCTATTTGAAGCAATTGATATTTCAGGTGTTGAATGACCAAACAACCCAGCTCAAAGTAATGTACCTCTGATATAAAGAACTTCAACATAAAGTCAAACAGCAAAGCTTAATTACAAGATGATATATATATATATATATATATACATATATATATATATATATGAATGTATGTATGTATATAAAATAGTTAAATAAAGTATAGATAGCTTACCTCAAAGAATGATGGTCTTTAACGTTCTTTTCACTTCCTAGCAAAACAAATTCACCTTTTTTTACTTCTTTGTCATGTGGCTGTAAATTCTCAATCAGCTTGCTCCCAATTGGTACATTATCATAATTTATGCCCTCCCTGTTAAAGATTGTGAGGGGCATTGTCATTTGATCTTCAATAGGGGAACTATTTCTTTTTACAGTTCTTAAATGATCTAATCTGGAGGGACAAATGTTTAACATAATGCCAAGTGTAGAAGCTTTATCTGAAAATGGAACTATCTGGTACAGATGCCTCACCGGATTTTACTAAGATTTTTAACATTATTTTCACTTCCCAACAAAAGAGGTCGGTCTTTTGTTAATCCTCAAGCAACTGAAATTGTTGTATGAACCAATTTGCTTCCAGTCTGTGTATCATTAGCATTCAAGCCCTCCCGGTTGCAGAATATATCAAATAGACGATCATATGAAGGCCAATAATAGCAATTGTTACATAAAGCATTACTTACACTTCTTCACTGGAAGAAGATAGATGCATGGCCCCAACTCTTTTGCCGCCAACTGAGGGAAACTTTGTCCCAGATGGTTGATGAACTTTAGGTCCAGTTTCCTCTGGCCTCTTACAAGAAATAGAGTGGATGTCTCCATCTTCTTTTCCTTTCACCAGTGTCCTCGTATCAACTACCCTGCATCAAGTAAACAAAACATGTGCTCTAAACAGAACCTCAAAGTTAACATGCAGTGTCAAAGATTAATCATCACAGATTATGAACATAATGGATGAAAATGGAATACATATTGTTCAACAGAATGCATGAAAACGTGACAAATCCAAAGAATATATATATATATATAGATATATAAACTTATAAACCAAAAAGGCCTTCTATTTTCCAGAATTATAAGCTTCATATACAGTTTCTCTAACAGAAGTATTACATTTTGTGATATTTTCTCTTGAAGCCATCTTAGAAGATTAGTGCTGAACGGTTTCTCATTATCTTAATTCATTAAAAAAAGAACTTTCCTAAATTTCTGAATTCTCTTACCTGTCCAATGGGGCCAAAGAAAGCTTGGAAGTTGAACCCACATTCTTTTTGACCCCCTTCGTGTCATACGGCATTTTCCTTGAGATATTTGTGACGGTGTTGTCTTCCATATCTAAATCTTGTTCAGCTGATTCAGTTGGTTCCATGTCATCCATAAATCTGATTGGTTCATTGACACCAGTCTTATTCCTTTCAGCATCATTGTTGTCTGATGCAGTGATGTGCATCAGAGGTGAATTGTTGCATGCTGAATCTTCATGATGAGATCCCATACTGAAAATCATTTTGTCAGCATCAGTTTGCTCTCCACCTGAAGCAGTTTTTTCTTTCATGCCCAATGAAGAAATTTGTGTCTGTACTTTTGAAAAATCCGAAAGAGTGTGTTGATTTGATTCATTGTCATGTACAGGTTTGACAGGTATATCATCTTTGACCAGCTGAGAAGATGGTTCTGTGAACATTGACTTCTGAGCTGAGCAAATTTGTTGATCAGTTTCTTCTGCACTCATCATTATTGTTTTCCCTGGAGAAGTACTTCCCCCATGTGTCAGAACCAAATTTTCCAAGGTTTCAGATTTTGAAGCAGAATCCTCATTGAAGGAATTAAATTCCCCTTGACCACCAATTAAAGTCTCAACCTTTGAAGTGACTGCACTTTTGGTTGCTGGAACTTTCATGCTAGAGCTATCATCACACCTACCATTACCTTCAGTCAGGTCTAAAGCAACTCCTTTGCTCTCTGAGGTTTTGTAAGAATTCTTATCTTCATTCATTAAGCTTGACTCATCACACCTACCATTGCCTTCAGTCAGGTTTAATTTAGAAACTTGACACCGACTTCTCTCTGAAGCAATTCCTTTGCTTTCTGAGGCCTTGTTAGACTTCTTGTCTTCTTTCATTAAGCTTGAATCTAAATTGAAACCATCCAAACTATATACAAACAGAAATGTGCCAGGTTAAGCAATTTTGAAAATGAAATCATAAGTCCACTTGAATTACTGGTATAAAATTCAAAAACATAATTGAACAGAATAAAAAGGTCCAAAGACGTCTTGGAAGAATTGTCCACTTGCTCACTAAAATCAAAAGAGAAATTAAAGCCATCTTTTTTCCCTTTATTATTTCCACTGGAACGTTCTTCTCCTGATCTACCCTTGGGCTTTGCAGTTTTTTTAGGCGAACATGAGAAATCAAGGTCTGACATGTCTACTTTGAATGATGACAACTTGTCAAAATCACCATCTAGATTGAAATCCATATCCCTGAAATATATCCAAAGAAAAAACATTGCTTCAAAGTAATATTCCTCAAAGTATAATGCAGCAAGGGCAGCCACAATTATCAGTAATATATCTACAGATTTAGGAACAAACATTTCAGTGAGCCAGAATTTCCCAAAAAATACAATTTAGTAAACATAAAACAGAAAATTCACCAGATATTCTCAAAAAGGGCATAATGCTGCAGAATATAAATAAGAAAAAACAAGAGATGAGAAGAAATCATAAAGTAAAGCTTAAGGAGTTTAAATAAATACTCAAAATTAGAATGCAATTCAATGTTTAGAAAATCAATAAGGTGTTCACAATTAAGATATCACCATTAAATTGATATTTTACTTTCATTAAATTTGCAACAACTAAATTTGCGTGGAGGACTTCAAATGAAGGGATTTGCAAACCAATTGCTAGTATAAATTACTTTGTATGAATTTAAGAACACATGATGGATTTGAGCTTTGAGGATTTTGCACGAACAGAAACACTTGTTTTGATATGGGTTTGATATAATATCTAACACCTAATCATTTCACATCCACATATTAATAAAGCTTTAATTCATCTATAATTTTTTACCAAAGAAAATTTTTCCCAGTTATACTTTATTCAAGTCATTCAAAATAAAAACTGAAACTCAAATCCTTCTCTTCAAACACCACCATCCAAATCAACCACAATGTTTTTCCAGTACTCACATTTTCTCAAAGTTGAACGCCTTCTTTTTGCCTTTGGGTACTGTGTCAAAGTTAAAATCCATAGCATCATCTTCTGTAACCGACATTGATTTCCAGGAGCTGAGGAACTCATTTCCAATTTCATCATCTGCTTAAAGAGGAATATTGGACTCATTATAATGTGTAAATGAGCATGTCATTAATAAACAACTAATTTTGGTAAATTCATATGTAACAAGATGTCAAAACTTGATGATTTAAGCAACCAAATATAGGGTTGGCCACACTGATCCTTGTCTTCTGGCACACTTTGGAGGAAAAAGTTATGGTTGTGCTAATTCAGATTTCACTAGCCTACGCTTACATTATATCCCGCCTTGTTTATTTGGAACCCTCTACATACACCATGATGTCTGAAAATCATCAACTAATTCATTACAAAATTAAGTCATGCACATGACAAAACATCTACTTTCTAATTCTCGTACACTATTATTTATGTGATAAGGGGCCCAAATCCATTAAGTTTGAAAATCGTACTACATACTTTAGGACAAGGAGATACCTAGCAGTGATGTTTTCTCTTTTGATTTGATAGATGAAGTTCCCTTCTGTGACTCTGCCATCTGCAAAGATAACTAAAGGTATGATTGACATCTGAAAACAGCCAGAAACATTCAGATATGGATTCAATTGAAAAAGAGGCAATTAGAATGCAGAACTACAGGACCACCCAACCTAGCCAACAAAGTTAAAAAAATAAGTAAGAGCACAAAAGATGAGAAAGGGTAAAACCAAAAAAATTGACGAAATTTGTCCATTTTAGATACCACAACAACACTCTCAAAATTTGATAACAAAGACTTGAAAGAAACCGCACAGTGAAGCATCAAGCATTCCCAAAAGTCATTAGTGAGACCCAAATTCATCAAATGGTGAGGTCGTGGGTTCAAGACCCACCAGGTGCATGTATAACTTACCAATTATAAAACAAATCCATCATAAATGATGCATTAAGTTCATAATTGAAAGATATTTGGATATGTGTAAGAAACAATTCAGTAACAAAGAGCTAAATCAGTTAAGAAATTTAGAGACATGCGTAAGAACCAATTCATTCTCAGAACAAATCAAAGTGTATTCTATTTCTATCTGTCTACATGTTCACTCTCAAAGTATTGCATGTGAAATATATTCCGATGCTACACGTGCTTTTAAATTATTTTTTACAGCCAAAAAAAAAAAAGGAAAATGGACTGAGACCTCAAATCCAAACAGTGACGCTTAATTCAACCATGAGAAAAACTAAGATGGTTTCTAAAAATTGGTGAATGAATCAATTTTATCAGGAATCATCAAAACAATATACAAATGAACTAAATAGATTCGCAAAAATTACAAATACCTTTAAGGAACTGATCTCATTTTGATCATAGCTTCAAAGTGAAAGATGAAAGAGAATTCAATTCACTTACACAATGTAGAATTACTGTTCAGAGAATTTCTAGATCAAACTAAGCGCAGTGAAACTGAAAGGCTACAGTAAGTTATTGTGGAATCGAACTGATTTAATTAACAAAACTAAACAAAAATGGAAAATAAGAGAGACTTCACTAACCACAGAATGCTTCAAATGTGATCCGATATAAAAAAATGAGCAACATACAACTCAATTTTCAAACAATTCACAAACTCTATGACCTAAATCCACCATATTAGGCACAATAGAAGTATAAATTTTTAAAGGAAAACAAAATCAAATCAATTTCATTCAAGAATCAAGTCGATCTGCAAATTCGCTAGAAATTAATCAATTACATGAACATGAACAACAACGAATTCAACTCTCTCTTATTTTCTCAGATCAGAAAAGCAACGGATCACTTGAATATCCAATAACCTGGATTATACGCTATCAGATACCGTATTTCACATCCATAGTTTCCACACAGGGAGAGAGAGGGAGAGACTTGCCTGGTTTTTCTGTGGGAGAGAACAGAGAAGATGGGGTGTTTGGTTTGCAGGAAAATGGAAGGTTTTTGTTTGAATGAGCTTTGAATTTATCGATTTTAGAGCTCCACGAGGCGGGATAAGCGCTCTCTTTTTTCTTTTTCTTTTTTTCAAAATCATCCGCTTTTCCTTAATTTACAAATAAAAATTGTAAGAAAAACAATATATACTAATCTCCCTAAACCTTTGAGATTTTGAGTATTTAATCCTACATAGTAATGTTTAATGCCTATATTAAACCTATTTCGGAATTTACTTGATAAAAATTTTGGGTCACTAATTCAATTAGTTGATCTCCATTCAAACCATTGGTTAAATTAAATTTTAAATAAAACATTAAAAAATTTTAAATTGATAGATCATTTTTTTTTTTTTAATATTGTTGGGTTTTTCTTATTTTATGTAAAAAACCTATGGAATTTTTTTCTAATTTCCAACAATTTTTAATTTTACGTAATGACCTGTTTCATATAAAAATAATAATAATAAATTAAAACACTAATTTAATGTAATTTTTTTTTTAAATTCACTTTTTTGCCTTATATAAGGGATCAACTTTATCAGTACCTAAAACATGTTCCTGAACTATATAAGTAAAGTTTTTTTATTTTCCAACAAAAATTCCTGATAAGGATAATTTTACAATATTGGCACTTACCCATGATAAGGTGAAAAGAGACGATCTTAACTAACCCCGTCAGCTTCACCTGCTTGGAAACGACAATAGGAAGTCTACGGCTCTACCTTGAAGCTGACGGCAGTACTATGGCTGACGAGAGAGGAAGCTGATGTGAGAGAGCTGAAGACTACGTATGAGTGACGATGCTGGCATGGCCTTACTTGGCCCCTACACATGCGCATATAAAGAAATATCTTGTGCCCCACATTCAATGCTAATCAAGAGAAGTCCTACAAGGAAAGGATTCCGCAAAATACGTTCATAAGGACTCCTACAAGGAAAAGACTTCTAAACCAAGGAATAGATGTCAACCCTCTACTACTATAAAAACTCCAAAATCCTCACAAACCAAGGTACACTTAATTTACCCCAGCTTTGGCATTCTAGAGTTGTGAAAAAATTCTCTAACTTAACCTTCGAAGGGTCTTTGACTAGTACCACACTTCTACTCTCCTAGGGTTTTCTTCTTTGTTGTTGTTTCACAGGTCTTGTTTCGAGCACGTGAGTGTTGTGCAGTATACTAACAATTTTTGGCATCATCAGTTGGCGCCGTCTATGGGAACTTGCGATTTTTAAGCCATACTATCGCCTCCTAGACAAAAAGTTGCATAGTGCTCACTCATTTGATGGCAACCACCAACGACGTTCAATGAGACAAACCACACATAACTGCCCTTGAGAGACAGATTCAAACTCTCGCTGCCGCCATGGAATGCCTCACTAAACAAAACCATGACCTGGAAGAATAGTTGCGCCAAAAGAATATAGACCTTAATACTCAGGAGGAAGACCAAGAAGGCACCAGCGCTGAGTGAAGGAATCAAAAAGGGTCGGAAGGGAGCAACGCCCCAAGCAGGCCAAAACGACAAGACACAAGCCGGCCATCTATCACTGATACGGTCCTATCTTACATAGTCGCCGAGATGCAGATAATGAAGGAATGAATGGACCTTATAATGAATGCCCTCAAAGGACGGGTGTCTAGCGACCTCAATGACTTGGTCCATCGAACTAAGTCGCCATTCACAACATCCGTCACTTCATTCCCCCTTCCACCAAAATTTCGTATGCCATAGGTGGAGAATTACGTCGAATCCAAGGACCTCTTAGATCACCTGAAATCTTTCAAGACCCTGATGCACCTACAAGAGGTACCAAATGAAATTATGTGCAGAGCCTTCCCCACCACACTGAAGGGATCCGCAAGGATCTGGTTTAGCAAGCTGACACCCAACTCTATTGATACCTTCAAAGAGTTGAGCGCCCAGTTCGCCTCGCACTTTATCGGGGGACACAGGTATAAGAAGTCTATTGCATGTCTAATGAACATTAAGCAGTGGGAGGACGAGACACTGAAATCCTACATCACTCGCTTTAACAAAGAGGCTCAATCGATCAATGAAGCTGACAACAAGATACTCGTAGTTGCCTTCACGAACGAACTATAGAAGGGTAGGTTCCTATTCTCCCCATATAAGAACAACCTAAAGGCACCGTCAGATGTACTTTACAGGGCAACCAAGTACATGAATGTGGAAGACGCGCTCCTGGCTTGAGAGAAGAAACCTAAGAAAAGGGAAAGGCAGGAAGGCATACAACCAGACAAGGGGCCAAAGATGGCTAGGACTGAAGAACGGCGGGAGGATAGATGCTCCAAACCTCCCGCAGGAAATTTCACGAGCTTTACCCCGCTGACTGCCCCGATCGACTAAGTCTTTATGCAAATAAAAAACAAAGGAGCTCTGACATTCCCTGGAAAGCTGAAAGGAGATCCCAATAAGAGATCTAGGGACAAGTACTACCATTTCCACCATGACCATGGTTATGACACTGCCGACTACTACGACTTGAAGCAGCAAATTGGAGCTTTTAAAAGGCAAGGAAAGCTACAAAGGTTCGTTAGCAAGGAGAGAGTGGACCAGCCTCAAGAGCATGCCCTTCGACGGGATAATAAGCGCCCTAGACCACCCATTGGAGATATAAGAATAATCATAGGGGGCACGACCACTGGGTCGTCCAAAAAAGCCCGGAAGACTTACCTCAGGATGGTTCAGAACATCTAGCTGACGGGTTCTGTACCAAAAATGGCGTAAATTGACAACCCCATTATCGGGTTCTCCGAAAAGGATGATTGACACCTTTATCACTTGCATGACGACGCACTTGTCATTAGTGCACAAGTAGGGGATTACAATACTCACCGGGTTCTAGTTGATAATGGGAACTCAGTCGACATCCTTTACTACCCGGCATTCCAATAGATGAGGATTGACAAAGAGCGACTGGTTCCGACAAATGCTCCACTTGTTGGTTTTTGAGGGACAAGGGTGTTCCCCTTAGGCACAATCACATTGTCTCTGACGGTTGGCGACTACCCCCATCAGATCACTAAGGACATAACATTCCTTGTGGTCGATTGCTCGTTTGCTTACAATGCCATCCTAGGACAACCTACCCTCAATTCATGGAAGGCGGTAACCTCGGCCTACCACCTAATGATCAAATTCCTTACAGACTATGAAGTAAGGGAGTTGCGCGAAAATCAGGTGGCTGCACGAGAATGCTACATAGCTATGATGGAGATAGACTACCACCTCCAGGCCATGAGCATAGAAGAACAATAGACGGTGACAAAGCCTGTTGAAAGGCTTGAAGAGATACTTCTTGACGACTCCAAGCCTGATCAAACGACCAAGATTGGTACCCTCTCCAGCCCGACAGTCCGCGAAGCGCTTACGACTTTCCTCAGAGATAACTGGGATGTATTTGCCTAAAGCCCTGAAGACATGCCGAAAATAGACCCTTCGATCATGGTGCATAAACTAAACGTGTCGCCCTCGTTTCCACCCATCCAATAGAAGAAGCGAGTATTCGCCTCAAAACGAGACCAAGCTATAGCGAAAGAAGTTCGCAAGCTACAGGAGGTGAACTTCATTAGGGAGGTCTATTACCCCGACTGGCTAGCAAACATGGCAATGGTCAAGAAAGCCAATAGGAAATGTATAATAGTAGGCAACACTATAATTAAATTTATAATAAAATCCATCATTCATATATATGAAAGGCGAGTACTCCAAAAATCTCTAATAATTTTTTATTTGAATTTCATATTTGTGCTGGAGATGGAAAGATGTGCCAAGAGCCTTATCGTTTTCTGCCTATTGCCTTTTCCACAACATTTTTGCTCCTTAATAAATTTTCTGCTACCCTAAAACAGTTCACTTTTTTGTTTCTTTTAAAATCATCATTCATGGGGTAGACATAAGGGGCATAACGCATAAGGGTAGTCTCAAAGTCAAATTTCATATAATTTCAAGAATAAAAAGGTTAAAATGAAACAAGAAAATTAAAAATACTAAAACTCAAACAGAAAAATGTAACAACATATTTTATTTCTCCGAACAATTTAAAATAAAATTTAGAAAGAAATACTAAATCCACGTAACTTGCCTATCCAAGGCTTTAATGGGAAATTGTTGTTCACAACATACACACGATACTCGAAAATCAAGCGTTCAAAACACAATTTCAAATATAAATTCAAAGTGATACACAATTTCACAATCTAGCTTAAATGTAACATGATTTAAGCTCATGTGATGCGCACACGTGTGTGATTAACAACGCCATTATTTAATTATATCATTATTGAGTCACACAAATCCAAGGTTGTACTCCAGTTTATTTCACAAGACCCAAGCTGTGGATGCCCCTAGAAGTCTTAGACCATGACTTTTCCTTAGCCTTGATCAACAAAACTCTAGCCCAAACAATCCATCTTTTCCAAGACATCCTCTTATCCCATGAACTCCCTCACTCCAACATACGGGTTAGCCCTCTCTCAGCCTCCTCAGACATCCCTTTGGTCAAATAAACCTGACCTAACACCACATGCGGCTCCCCCACAAAAGGTGCTTCTCAATGCTCCTCAAAAGCAACTCCTCAGGGTTCTTCTTAGACATATCACAAACAGCTTCCCAATACAAGTCCCTCGCAACTATTCGCTCCCCTACATCTAAAACCCTCTTACAATTTTCAAAAACCAGTGGTACCACAAGCTCAATTTCTTCATCTCTATGACTGTCAGTTTGCACCACACCTCCACCACCAACCCTTTTCCTCTCTTCCTTAAAAATCTCTTCCTCTCTCACTATCAGATTATATAGCGCTCCCAACCTCGATAAATAATTCAACCATAAACCTGGCTTGCCATCGCCAAGCCATAAAGTGGCATAGTTGTTGCCTGAAAACTCGAGGCAACCATTGAAGTTATCAAAGAGAGCGTCTTGAAAGCCAAAAAATTGTTCACTGAAATTTGCCATGGTCATTAAAAGGAAAACCGCAACCACCCTTCGAGAAACTGGGACATCTTGGCTAGTGTTAATGTGCTTCACAGTAATCCCGTCAGCGGGGAAAAGAGCCTGCAACTTCTTCCTCCATGGTTCTTCTTCATTGAATAATGCCTTGTGCATGGCATTACTCAACGATATCTCTGAAAGCTTAAGGTGATCGACAATTTCTGAATCAGAGTAATGGAATAAAAGATCATGACGAATGAGATGCTGTCTTGGGACAATACAGTACAAGTGGATTAACCTCTCCACCTCGTCCCCAACATGGGTGTGAACCACTTCACGACCAGTAGAGGGATCGAATATAGCCAGGTTGGTGTTGGAATTAGAATAGGAGGAGTGGAGGAGGCCACAAAGGCACACGGAGTTTGGTGCTTTCCAAATCTTGAGAATACGGTATATGTCAACAAGGTGGTCAAGGAAATTGCCAAGCTTGTGCCACGACTCACCGGCTCTAGAGGAGCGCAAGACGGCCACCAGTGAAGGCAAATTCTTGTCGACAGATTCAAGTTCATTGCAAAGGAAGGAGCGGGATAAGTCTAGGAGGTTTTGGAGGTAGTGGGCTTGAGATGGTGCCGAAGATAGTGAAGATGGCATGGTTGCTTTTGTTGGAAGTAATTACTCACATAGGAAGAGGGAATGGATCAAATGGAAGAGAAAGAAAACTCTTTGCTATATTTCTTCTTCTTTCGCTCTTGCTTATCATTTGAAGAATGTATGCATGGCTTTATATAAGCCCCTCTGGCTCTCTCCACTCTCATAAACTTCATTATTATATTTATTACCTACTATATAACTTTTTTTTGAGGGTCTACTTACTATATAACTTCAAAAACTTTCACGTGTATTATTTCATGTATATTTAAATCCTATGCTAACTCATTTCATAAATAAAATGTAGTCTCATAAATTAAATTAAGAGTAGGGTTTACTTTTAATCACTGGCAGGGCCAGAGGGGCGACTACATAATTTCCTTATGTTTAATTAAATAGGGAGATCACTTCCACCACCCCCCTCCTTCTGCTTAATTAAATAGTGAGATCACTTCCACCACCCCCGGGCAGCACGCGGAAATAGAAAAAAACAAAACACACCTGACGACAACTTATCTTATATGAACAAATTAGTGCACTGTATACATAACAAAATAATTTTTAAATGTATAAATAATATTGTAAAACTAATTTTTAATAAAAATTTTGTTAAAAAAAGATATATGTAAGTCTTGTGAACAGTGCATAATACCTACTAGAATCTCTCAAAAGTTGCTGAAATGTGCTTCTAAAAAAATAAAAATAAAAATAAAAATAAAAAGAAAACACAAACACACATTTTCATCAATATAGGAACAAATGAACAAAAGCTGCTTCACACGTTTAAAACATCACTATATATTGCTATTTAATGATTACTCCCCCCCCCCCCCCCCCACCCCCACCTCCACCCCCACCCCCAAAAAAACTGAAGTAGAAAAAAAAAAACAACACGTACCTGAGTACTTATCTGTCATGCACCAGGCGTATGATATACGAGCTCTTCTTTACCAAACAAAATCTCTCATGCGTCTAGCTCACAAGATATCAGCTCTTCTTTAACAACCGGAAACTAGGAACAAATGGACAAAAGTTGCTTCACATGTTTAAAACATATCACTATTTATGGAGTTTTTTTTTGTTTTTTTTTTTTTGAGAAGCTTTTACGGAGTTTCTAAGACAACTAATTATTCTACAATATTTTTATCATAATTCTGATAGAGCAAATTGTTAATAGTTAACTATCATCAAATAGACTCAATATTTTTTTCACTAATCACACCCTGTCATATCACAATTATGATAAAAATTGTAAAAATGTTTGTAATCTTAAAACTTTTCCCTATTTACGACTATTTAGTTTAATTTTCAGTTTTGATCTTTATACGCTTCTCGCTAGGCAATAGTCTCAGCACTTTTCTTGCTTATTCTCCCACTTTATTTTCCTTTCTCATGGCATTAAATTTAAAATTAATGGCTCCTATATTTTACACAAAATGGAAAAAAGTACCTAAAAAAATACCATTTATTATCCTATTACATGCTAGCACAAAATGGATTTGGTTTACCTTTAGTACTTTTTTAATTGGAATCTCTTTTAATTTTAATGAGAAACTGTCACATCATCCACTAACTAAAAAAAATGTAAAGATTAAAATCTACTAACACTTGTCATTATATATTTAAAACAAAAAGACATGTACTGTTAAAAAAGTATTAGATGTCACACTCTTTGTGCAATAGTTACTTCATAAGTGTTTGCAGGGTGTGAGGGAGTAAAGCCTGAGGTTCAAGTCTCTAGAAGAAAGTTTCATGCACATATACACTTAGATTAGACTTGAGTAGAATTTCTATATTGTAAAAAAAAAAAAATTTAAAAATACTGAAGGTAAGACAATCGCACAAAATACCTTAAAGCCATTACTATCTTTTTGCTTCAAACGACTTAATATATATTCTTGTGTGCAGTAATGAAATAATTTGGATTTTTGCTATAAACTCAAATTTTAAATACTTATAAGAATAAAGAAAAATATATTTTTCTAATAGCAGTGTGTGTATACAATTTTATATTTATATTGTCATACACTTAGCACTTTTTGATTAATTTATTCTCTCAACTTATTTTAAGGAATCAATTAGGAGTGTAAACCTTACGTATTTAGATTAATGTCTTACTTTTTTTAAGGTTAGATTAATTTCTTACTTTTTTCTTTTTCTTTTTTTGAGAAAAAAACACACACACACACACACACACACACAACAGAGGGAGAAAATGGGTGATTAATGTCTAACTTTGATTGTTAATAGCTATGGCTTGATTATTTTTTATTTCTTTATTTTAATGATATGAAAAATATATTCAAGACAATTGGAAATTAAAAATTAAAAAAAAAATCATATAGTGTTTTCAAAATATGAAAAAACATCAAGAGCAATTAAGTTAATTAATGTAGGTATAAAAAAAATAATTTATATTTTAGATTTATAGATTTTGTATGACTACATTAATTTACAAATGTTAATTTATTTTTTTATTAATATCAATTAAAATATTTCAAATTATTTTTGTTCTAAATCTTGTCTTTTAATCTTGCCCTTCTTGAAGTGAAATTCTATCTCTACCACTACTTTTAATTACATTAAAAATAAATAAATAAGAGAGCTTGGTTTACTATTTTTGTGCAATCAAAATGAATCTAAAATGATGGTTTGTTTCTGCTATTTTATTTTAAGAAAAATATGAATATTGGTTGTAATTGTAGATGAAGATGAAGATTGAGGATTCTGAAAGAAGATGCTAACACCTAATAACACTAAGAGAAAAGAACAAAAAAAAGATGCTAACACCTAACACTAGAGAAAAGAACAAGAAGAAGATGATAAAAAGCCAGAGATAAGAAAGTAGGCATATAATAGGGTTCGCATGTTATTCCATGGATATCTTGGGATATAGTGTACCAGGAGCGGAGCTAGAGGGGTCGAGGAGGGGCAATTGCCCCCCCTGACCCCACCCCAAGCCCCACATCAAACTCAGTTATGCATTTGTTGCCACACATCAGTTATTATCTCTACTATTCTCTGTATTGTACACCTAGATGTATTCTTTTCTTTTTTAATAATATTTCTAACGTTATTAAGTCAAAATTGCTTCTTTCCTTTATGATATACTAATCATAAGCAGGCTGTAAGTAAATAAGAAATTTCGGGTTTCTCAAGATGATAAGGAAAATTCAAATATTTTGGCGGAGGCTGGTTCCCAGCCCTGCCAAGGATTATGCGTATATTATGTTGGAACTGTTGCGGGCTTGGGACCGGCAGACAATTTAAGAGCTTAAGAATATTATCCGGGCACAAGGTCCTACAGTTGTGTTCTTAGCCGAAACATGGCTAGTTGAAGCTAGGCTTGCAAGTATATGTGATTCTCTACAATTTGGTCATTACTATGGTGTTTCAAAAGTGAATCTTGGTGGTGGCTTAGCCCTTTTTTGGAAAAAAGATTTTGATTTACAGGTTGTTTCTTCCTCCCTTAATCACATAGATTTAGTGATTTATGGAGGTACTGATAAAGCTTGGAGATTTACAGGTTTTTATGGCGCTCCGGAGACTCATCTTCGCTATAATTCTTGGAATTTGATGAGAACCCTGCATAATCAGTTTGACTTACCGTGGCTGTGTGGGGGTGATTTTAATGAACTCTTGAAGTCACATGAGAAGAGAGGGGGTCATCCTCATTCGTATGGGCATATGCAAAAGTTTCGAGAGGTGTTAGATGAGTGTGGCTTGTTGGATGAAGGCTTTCATGGGAAAAAGTTTACTTGGTTTAAGAAGTACCCCTCAGGTGTCATATGGGAAAGCCTTGACAGGGCTATTAGCATAGTTGAGTGGATCGATCGTTTCCCAACAACAAAGGTTCGGACCTTGGTCTGTGGGCAGTCTGATCACAGTCCTATTTTAATCCTACCTAAGTGTATCTTAGTAAAACCTCAATAACCTTGGTGTTTTGAACAATTTTGGCTTGAAAAGGAAGGGTGTCACGATACAGTGGCTCGGTCTTGGGCAGCAGTCCAATCTAATTCTCCAATGGCAGCTGTTGTGGGAAAAATTGATAGGTGTCAAGCAAGCTCAAGAAGTGGAGCAAGAACTCAATGTGTAATATTTCACAGACCTTAGTGGATAAGAAGAAGATACTGAGTAAAGTAGAGGCAGCGGCAATACAAGGTGGTAGCGTGAACTTTTTCCTGCAACTAAAATTTGAAGTAAATGAGCTTCTTCGCATGGAAGAACAAATGTGGCAACAGAGAAGCCGCACACACTGGTTGGTCTCGGGTGACAGCAACACAAAGTATTTCCATAATAAGGCGTCCCAACGCTATCGCCGCAACTCTATATCTGAGCTTCGTCACTCAAAAGGGGACCTGGTTTCAGGAGAGGAAAATGTTTCAACCATGATTGTAGACTATTATTCTAAGCTTTTCTCCTCTTCAAATTCGATGACATGGAAAGGGTATGTCAACACACTAAGAAGGTGGTGAGTGCAGACATGAATGATAACTTGGTTAAGGAGTTCACAAGCTTAGAGGTCGAAACGACCTTAAGGCAGATGTCACCTTTAAAAGCCCCCGGCCTCGATGGTATGCCTCCTATATTTTTCCAACATTATTGGGATAGTATTGGCGATGACATTGTTAAGGCTGTTTTATTTTGTTTGAATGTCGGAGAAGTACTGCCAGGTTTGAATCATACTTACATTACACTCATCCCCAAAGTTAAAAGCCCGAAATTTATTCCTGAATTTTGTCCTATTGCGCTTTGTAATGTCCTACATGTCTCTAAAGTTTTGGCTAACAGATTAAAAAGAGTTTTGCCCCAGATTATCTCCGAATCTCAAAGCGCTTTCCAACCAGATAAAGCCATCTCGGATAATATCCTGGTAGCATTTAAGACCCTTCACCATATGAAGATGAAGAAAATGGGTAGAGTGGGACATGTGGCTATAAAATTAGACATGAGCAAGGCGTATGATAGATTGGAGCAGAATTTCTTGAAGAAGATTATGGAGAAAATGGGATTTCATCCCACTTGGATTGGGTGGATTATGGAGTGCATCCAATCGGTTACCTATTCTATTTTGGTAAATGGTGAGCCCAAAGGTCACATTATCCCATCTAGGGGTATTCGTCAAGGTGATCCCTTGTCCCCATATCTCATTCTACTATGTTCAGAGGGCTTGAATGGGCTTATTCAACATGCGGTTGATGGTGGACAGATTCAGGGGTTTGCTTTGTGTCGCACCGGTCCAAAGATTTCTCACTTATTTTTTGCAGATGACAGTCTCTTCTTTTGCTGCGCTCGGGTAGAGGATTTGGTGGCCATGTAAGCTCTCTTGACTTTGTATGAGAAGGCTTCGGGTCAGATGATTAACTCTGCAAAAACTACTCGTTTCTTTAGTAATAATGTTTCTAATTTCACTAAAGAAACTCTGAAAAACCTATTGGGAGTTGCTGAGATTAAAGAGTATGAGAAGTACCTTGGCTTGCCAGCGGTGGTGGGAAGAAACAAGAAAGCTAGCTTGAACTTCATCAAAGATAGGGTATGGGGGAAACTCCAAGGGTGGAAGGAGAAACTACTCTCCCAAGCGGGCAAGGAAGTTTTGTTGAAAGCAGTTGTACAAGCTATTCCCACCTTCGCTATGAGTTGCTTTCGTCTTCCAGTGGGTCTATGTCAAGACATTGAGATGCTTATTAGAAAATTTTAATGGGGACAAAAGGGAGATAGAAGACAAATTCATTGGAAGAAATGGGAGGTCTTATGTAAACCCAAATTAGAGGGAGGTTTGGGTTTCAAAGATCTTTGTAAGTTCAATGAAGTAATGTTAACGAAGCATATATGGAGATTGATACACGACACGAATTCCCTTTTTCATAAAGTGTTCAACGAAAAGTACTTTCCAAATGGTAGTGTGTTTGAAGCAAGGTTTGCTACGAGCTCATTTGCATGGAAAAGTATTCTTCGCTCTAAAAACTTAATCGAAAGAAATGCCCGGTGGAGAATAAGGGATGGCAAAAGTATTCGGATCTTCCAAGATGCTTGGCTACCAAACTCAAATGCAGGTAGAATTATTTTCCACAGAGGTGTACTTACCCCAAATGCTACAGTTGATGTGCTTATTGATCCTAATACGGGTTGGTGGAATGTAAGACTGATTGACCAATGTTTTTACCCCCTGATGCTCAGATTATTAAGTCTTTGCCCCTATGTATCACTCCTTAGCCAGATTCCTTGGTTTGGCCAGCTGAAAGAAGTGGTTTTTTTTTTTTTTTTTTTTTTTTTTTTTAAGTGAAGACGGGGTATAAGTGCTTATGTGAGGAATTGTAGGTTGGTGAATCCGAAACAGAAGCTGAGACAGTACAGACGAGTTTGTGGAAAGGTATTTGGAAGCTAAAAGTTCAAGGTAAGATAAAACACTGTCTTTGGAAGTCCTGCACAAATTCATTGCCAACGAAGGAAAATTTGCTGAAAAGAACCATCACTCAAAAGGATGTATACCACCTCTGCTTCGAACATCCGGAAAAGGCCATGCATGTTTTGTGGGGTTGTATGAAGTTTCGTCAGGTTTGGCAAAGGAGTTTTGCCTGGTTGGATAATAGGTGGATTACGGAGGGCTCCTTTCCTGACCTGGTCCACCTTGTGCAAACAAAACCATGAATGTTTCCCCTATTTGCGATCACGGCTTGGGCTGTTTGGCACCATCGAAATAGGTCCCGCCTTCATGTAGCCACCATTCCTCTGGATAGACTTGTAGATTTTGCAGAAAATTTTCTGCAAAATTTTACAGCTGGTCACGATCAAAAGCTGCCACCTGTTAGAAGCGCAACTGTAACAGTAAGATGGAGGCCACTGAGCGAAAACTGTGTGAAGATCAACTTTGATGGCGCATTGTTTGGGGAGTCTAACTGTGCAGGGATCAGGGTGGTGATCCGTAACTCAATAGGTGAGGTGTTGGCCGCCCTTTCTGAGAAAAATTGTGAAACCATTGGTAGCAGAGCTGGTAGAGATCATGGTTGCCTGGCATGCTGTGCTTTTCTCTATTAAAACCGGCTTTCACAACCCAGTTTTTGAGGGGGACTCCTCTTCGGTCATCAAGCTTGTACAAGACAGAATGGTATCTCACACCCAGGGGGGGGGGGGGGGGCATATCATAAAAGACATAGTGTCTCTTTTAAACACTTTTCAGAGTTGGTCTTCCTCTCATGTTGGTAGGCAAGGAAATGCTGTAGCGCATGCCTTAGCCCAAAGAGCGAGATTATCTTTCCTGTTAGAGGTCTGGATGGAGTTTGTTCCTCCAGCCATATCTTCATTTGTATTGTCTGACCTTCGGGTCTAGTTTTTTTAACGATGATTTATTTGTCTTCTAAAAAAAAAAAAAGTTCAGCTTCGGTGCTTATTGGCTTTTGCGATCTTCAAAATCTATTGTTGCTCACAAGATTGGCGACTGGTAGTGCCCAATGCCCACCTACATTTATCACAAAGTTCTTAATCTATGCATTTCCCCTTATGTTTTTTAAGCTGAACTTTTTTGATTCATAGTTGCCACCAAAAGTGAAATGAATGCCATGAAATTTGGTGGAACAAAATTAATATTAATGGTGATAAGAACCAAAGAGCACACTAGTGACACTACTAACTGTAATGGAATAAATCAATTTTGGGTTTCCAACATTAGTTTGAGGTTGCCCTCAGAATTCACAAGTCTCCAAGATCGTTGTCTGTAAATCAACCAAGAATTTGTGCTCACAAAAACATGTGAAAATTAGTATTTTAAACATGCGCGGGAACATAGAGGAAACTGACGCAATTGTAGAATTCTAACACCACCTTGACAGATCCACCTATAATCGAAAGTAGGGTTAAGTCACTTGCTATAGCCCAAAGCCTCCATTTAAATAGGCCCCAAAATTGTAGTTTAAGATGTGTTTGAATACCGCTTATTTTATTGAAACTGAAAAATTATTACTGAAAGTACTATAAATAAAAGGTAAAAGTTAGTTGAAATAGTACTGTGGAGGCTATGAATAGTGTCAAAAAATGCAGTGGGACCCATAAATAGCAGTAAAAATAAGCTGAATAGTGAAATAATTTTAATTTTTAAGTGCAACCCAAATGCAAACTTAATTAATGATTCACTCAAAAATAATTTAAGGAAGAAAAAACCAACATAGGTTCCCCACTCTTTCTCACACTCTCGAGAAGGCCCCTAAAATTGTGTGCCAATTCTAAACTGTTTCACAGAGTGTGTTTAATCATCATTGACGACCATCTTTCTTAACAAGTTGGGCTTTGTTTGGTTCCTCAATGTTTTGTTCTCAATTTTCATTTTAAAAACTTAGGTCTCATAACTCATTTCCATAACTCAAAAAGCCACTTATATTTCTTTGGCATCAATTTTTGGTCTCGCATGTTTTTCCCCTATTATCATCCAATTAAAAATTCACCTCCACACCAATATCATCTATCATAGCAAGAATATAAACCACACCCACACCAACCGAAAAACAACTCCACCCCCACTCTACAATCTACTTGATTACAGGATTGAAATGCAAGCACTAGGAGGAGAGCACAAAAAGGCAAAAAGTTGGAGGTGAATTTTTCCCTCTTTTAAGTTAAGGAAATTGGCATCACCTACTGTGGAAGCCCAATGTTTTAATTAAAAAATTGAGCTTCTTCATCACTTTGGCATAATCTACAAGGACAACGTAGCAAATTCAGCAACAACTAATAACGCATCACCACCAATAGCAAACCCAGAACCCCCCACCAACATCAACAACACCAATAGCCACACAACCAAAAAAAAAACCATCATCTAGTGCGACCACCAACATAGCAAGCTAGGGATCTAGCATATGAGAGAGAGAGAGAGAGAGAGAGAGAGAGAGAGAGAGAGAGAGAGAGAGAGAGAGAGAGAGAGAGATTGAAGTAAAAAGGAAGAAAGAGTAATTGGGCTTAATTAAAGGCACGTGTTGTGTGGGTTCCCACTATGTCCATTTTATTATGAAAATGTTACTTAGGTTGGTTCTCAATTTTTGAAAACTCCAAAATGTTATTCTCATTTTTTGTTCTCATAATCTCATTCTCACTCTTTTGGGTGAAGAGTTCTGAAGAAACTAAGAACAAAAATTGAAACCAAACAAACATTGAGGTGGTGG
Organism: Quercus variabilis; assembly: GCA_030445155.1. Classification (NCBI taxonomy): domain Eukaryota; kingdom Viridiplantae; phylum Streptophyta; class Magnoliopsida; order Fagales; family Fagaceae; genus Quercus; species Quercus variabilis. The sequence goes on along the minus strand of CP129449.1, from coordinate 46,298,120 downwards.
GACCCACAGAAAACAAGAAATGAAAACTAAAAACAAGGTGATTTCAATGAAACCAAAAACACTCTTAAAGTTTCAAATTATATATATATATATATATATATATATATATATTGTATGACATACTTCGTTTTTGCATACAAATTGTTTTCAGAACGTGACCGCTATCAACTTGTATGTATGTTGTAATAAATTGCACGTTGTGAGATTTAACATTTATGAACTTGTAGTCTTGTACACGAGAAAACAAATTATGTGGTTGCTTGAAATTGCTATCAAGTAATTACAGACCAACTGGACCTCAGCTCGCTTCTGTTCACTTCCATGCCATTTTTGTTCAATTTTTTATATTTCAGGGAGAATTGAACTTGGATCAAATTGGTCCCAAGCACAGGGCAAAACATGTGAAAAACCCACCAAAAAACAAGAGAGAGTGAGAGAAAGAGAGAGACAAAGAATAGGTACCTTGTAAGCATTCAAATCATGGTTATTATCTATTGGGCAGTATTTATTACACACTGCTTAATTTATTACACAAAAAATACACACAATTCAGTTTTTGAACTGAAAACATGTCTTGAAGTCACGATTTCAATTCTAAGTTTTAAAAACACAGATCTTAACTTCAAAACACAATTTCAGTTCAAGAAATACTTAATTTGTGTACAGTGTGTGCAACAATGTGTTTACTAACAATTAGTTTTATTTATTTATCAGAAATGGTATTGCTCATGCATGAGCTGACAAGAAATCAGCTTGAGAATATTTGCAAGTAGGCAGTTCAAATGATAAATCCAATTCAACCTACGAAGCATCACACGTGAGTGTCTAACCGTGTCGTCACCACGTAGCCACGATGAAAGAAAACATCTAGCCTTTCCCTGAAACTAACGCAAGAATACAAACTCGTCTACTTTAATTTAGCTATAAAAAATAAAAATGTGCAATCCGGTGGATAAGAAAATTAGGCTAAGTCAGCCAGAAAATTCCTTACACATATACCCTTAATATGAAAATTGTTCCTGCCACCCACTGATCGTGCTTGAAGTTCCTTGGACATCAGTTGGGAAGCGAAACTCTGAATCTTATGGATGTTCTCAATTATGAAGGAATTTCCAACACAATAAAAACCGAACAAAGAAAAAAAGAACTTAACATTAGAGAAAAGGATATCTTCTCGTCATAGATGGGATGGTTAAGCATCAGCAAATTGTTATTGTTGACAGTAGCTCGAACTAATATTTCTTTGGCTTCCTCATGCTTCTTTCTCAGCATGTTGCAAATCTGCAAGATAGAAAACATAAGGACAAATTAAAAATAAAAATAAACCTAATTAAATACTAGGACCTAAAAATAAACTACATACGACTAGAAAAATTAAATTAAATATTTATTTGAGTCTCCTGCATCAGTTGCAAGTTTTGGGCTGATTACATCCTCCTTGTAAAGACAAAGTCCAAACTTTGACCCAGGGAGGGTCATTAGAGCTATGTTGGGTTGAATTGGAAAGAATTTTTTGGTCATTAGGAATCTCAAAGTCAGCATTTCACTAAATGAAGATGTGTTCCTCTACAATTTAATAACTGCAAGTCCTTTTCAAGTTTCAGGTTCACAGTTTCAAAGTCACATATGGGTTTGACAGACTGTCAAGTTCATGGTTTGATGAGCAACTATCATGTGAAGCCTATATGAATCACTTAATAGCTAATAAATAAATCCTAGTTTACTCACATCATCAAGATCCTTCGTATATGCCTCAGCCTTCTCAACATTTCCATCATTCTCCATAACTAAAGGAATTTCCAAGTCCATCATGTTCACCTCTCGAGCACATTCAAGTCCAGAGGTCCGGTGGTCAGTAAGACATGCTTGGCACTACTGTCTGCCTGAATCCCTTGTATGCAAACCTGGAGCACATGTAAAGGAAAGTGTAGCAACTTATGTCCACCTAATAAGGCTTCAACCATCTATATGTTTTCATATAAAGTTCAGCAGTTAGGGTTGATAAATAAACCAACGAAGTCTATAGATATCTACCTGTTCTTCAAAGACACTTTCCAAAGGTAATTTTGAATTGCTGCAGGTGATTTTTGATAAAGCACCTGTTATTCCAGTAAGTTTAGAACATATTATTGTCAATAGAACAATCATACCTGCTTTCACTAGGTGACGCAGAGAGGCGTTTTAGAGGCTTTAAGTACACTGAATCTGCATTTGATGCCTGCAAAGTAGCTTCCTATCAATATTGGTGATGGGAACTCATGATAATTTTCATATAACGTACTGAAGCTTCATATGAGATCATCATTGTTGTGATATCATTTTCAAGAGATCTTTATGAATAACAAGAAGTGGCTTAATAATATAAAACCTCAAATGTTTTCCTTTTCAAGGATGGGCTTTGAGACATTAGTTTCTCAGTACTGTCAACACAACGCTCAATCTTCATTGCTATATTTCCCTGTATTTACATTTTTTTCTGTGTCTTTTCCAAGGAGATAATTTCTCTCCGACTTATAGAACTTGATAGAACTTTCTTTGCCTCTGTAATCCTACATTGAAGACATACATCATTTAAAGACTAGTAAACTATTTTCAGATAGTAAGGCAGCCATTAAAGAAGACTTATGCCTATATGGGAATCATACCTTGAAGTTTTAATGCTAGAGAGATCAGGTGTCCTCTTGCCAGCTTTTATGGAGCAAAGTTTATTCCTCTTCAAGTGCTGCAAAGACTCCATGCTTGAAAGCACAAGTTTAGAATTCACGCTCGTCTGGGCACCACATTCAGTTGTCTTACCAGTTAGGCTGGAAAATTCACAAAATTCTCTTAAGTCAAAACTTGAATCAACAATATAATATTTCCCTATGAGGTCTTAGAAAAGATTACAAACCAGAATATATGTCTGAGAGAACTTACTATAGTAGCATTATCATAAAGAGATTAGGAGACTAAGCAGTCATGTTCAAAACAAAAGATTAACATCCAAAAAATAAAAACAATCTATGGTAACAAGGCTTTTCAAAGAACTTTATCTATTGAATATAGTGAGGTGTGACTGAAGTATAATTAGCACATGTCCCAAAAAACAGGGTAACTTTTTGAAAAATCATTATCTAAAATCAACTAAATGAGGAAACTTGTATTGAACATAGATTCCTTCAAAAAAATGATGATGTACAAACATCCAAAAAAATATGCCAATATGCATATATATATATATATATATATTGCATTGTCAATTCCACCCATAATTAGTTTTCCATCATTTGACTTCATCAATTTTACATTTAGGATCCTCATCTTCTTATCCAAACACTTTACAGTTTTTTTTTTTTAACTCTATTTAGGTTGACATCAATAGACAATAATAATCGTATAAGCATGCCAAATTTCATCTTTAGAATAGGCATTGTCACAAAGGTTCTTAAGCATTTATGCATGAATTGATATTACTTTCTACAGTGACTGAAATCCAACCAACAAAAGAGTTCTCTTACGTTACATGGATGGGACAAACAAAGGGAACTTTTAAAGCTCTAAATCACTTAGGAAAATCCTACGTAAAGAAATTGATATTTCAGCTAAAACATTTAGGAAAATCCTATTTGAAGCAATTGATATTTCAGTTGTTGAATGAACAAACAACCCAACTCAAAGCTCAAAGTAATGTACCTCTGGTATAAAGAACTTCAACATAAAGTCAAACAGCAAAGCTTAATTACAAGATGATATATATATATATATATATATGAATGTATGTATGTATATAAAATAGTTAAATAAAGTATAGATAGCTTACCCCAAAGAATGATGGTCTTTAACGTTCTTTTCACTTCCTAGCAAAACAAATTCACTTTTTTTTACTTCTTTGTCATGTGGCTGTAAATTCTCAATCAGCTTGCTCCCAATTGGCACATTATCAGAATTTATGCCCTCCCTGTTAAAGATTGTGAGGGGCATTGTCATTTGATCTTCAATAGGGGAACTTTTTCTTTTTTCGGTTCTTAAATGATCTAATCTGGAGGAACAAATGTTTAGCATAATGCCAAGTGTAGAAGCTTTATCTGAAAATGGAACTATCTGGTACAGATGCCTCACCTGATTTACTAAGATTTTTAACAATATTTTCACTTCCCAACAAAAGAGGTCGGTCTTTTGTTAATTCTCTAGCAACTGAAATTGTAGTATGAACCAATTTGCTTCCAGTCTGCGTATCATTAGCATTCAAGCCCTCCCTGTTGCAGAATATATCAAATAGACGATCATTTGAAGGCCTACAATAGCAATTGTTACATAAAGCATTGCTTACACTTTTTCACTGGAAGGAGATAGATGTATGGCCCCAACTCTTTTGCTGCCAACTGAGGGAACTTTGTCCCAGATGGTTGATGAACTTTAGGTCCAGTTTCCTCTTCCCTCTTACAAGAAATAGAGTGGATGTCTCCATCTTCTTTTCCTTTCACCAGTGTCCTCGTATCAACTACCCCGCATCAAGTAAACAAAACATGTGCTCTAAACAGAACCTCAAAGTTAACATGCAGTGTCAAAGATTAATCATCACAGATTATGAACATAATGGATGAAAATGGAATAGATATTGTTCAACAGAATGCATGAAAACGTGACAAATCCAAAGAATATATATATGTATAGATATATAAACTTATAAACCAAAAAGGCCTTCTATTTTCCAGATTTATAAGCTTCGTATACAGTTTCTCTAACAGAAGTAGTACATTTTGTGATATTTTCACTTGAAGCCATCTTAGAAGATTAGTGCTGAATGGTTTTTCATTATCTTAATTCATTAAAAAAAGAACTTTCCTAAATTTCTGAATTCTCTTACCTGTCCAATGGGGCCAAAGAAAGCTTGGAAGTTGAACCCTCATTCTTTTTGACCCCCTCGGTGTCATACGGCATTTGACTTGAGATATTTGTGACGGTGTTGTCTTCCATATCTAAATCTGGTTCAGCTGATTCAGCTGGTTCCATGTCATCCACAAATCTGATTGGTTCATTGCCACCAGTCTTATTCCTTTCAGCATCATTGTTGTCTGGTGCAGTGATGTGCATCAGAGGTGAATTCTTGCATGCTGAATCTTCATGATGAGATCCCATACTAAAAATCATTTTGTCAGCATCAGTTTGCCTTCCACCTGAAGCAGTTTTTTCTTTTGTGCCCAATGAAGAAATTTGTGTCTGCACTTTTGAAAAATCTGAAAGAGTGTGTTGATTTGTTTCATTGTCATGTACAGGTTTGACAGGTATATCATCTTTGACCAGCTGAGAAGATGGTTCTGTGAACATTGACTCCTGAGATGAGCAAATTTGTTGATCAGTTTCTTCTGCACTCATCATTATTGTTTTCCCTGGAGAAGTTCTTCCCCCATGTGTCAGAACCAAATTTTTAAAGGTTTCAGATTTTGAAGTAGAATCATTATTGAAGTAATTACATTCCCCTTGACCACCAATTAAAGTCTCAACCTTTGAAGTGACTGCACTTTTGGTTGCTGGAACTTTCATGCTAGAGCTATCATCACACCTACCATTACCTTCAGTCAGGTCTAAAGCAACTCCTTTGCTCTCTGAGGTTTTGTAAGAATTCTTATCTTCATTCATTAAGCTTGACTCATCACACCTACCATTGCCTTCAGTCAGGTTTAATTTAGAAACTTGACACTGACTTCTCTCTGAAGCAATTCCTTTGCTTTCTGAGGCCTTGTTAGACTTCTTGTCTTCTTTCATTAAGCTTGAATCTAAATTGAAACCATCCAAACTATATACAAACAGAAATGTGCCAGGTTAAGCAATTTTGAAAATGAAATCATAAGTCCACTTGAATTACTGGTATAAAATTCAAAAACATAATAGAACAGAATAAAAAGGTCCAAAGACGTCTTGGAAGAATTGTCCACTTGCTCACTAAAATCAAAAGAGAAATTAAAGCCATCTTTTTTCCCTTTATTATTTCCACTGGAACGTTCTTCTCCTGATCTTCCCTTGGGCTTTGCAGTTTTTTTGGGTGGACATGAGAAATCATGGTCTGACATGTCTACTTTGAATGATGACAACTTGTCAAAATCACCATCTAGATTGAAATCCATATCCCTGAAAAATATCCAAAGAAAAAACATTGCTTGTAAGTAATATTCCTCAAAGTATTATGCAACAAGGGCAGCCGCAATTATCAGTAATATATCTACAGGTTTAGGAACAAACATTTCAGTGAGCCAGAATTTCCCCAAAAAAATACAATTTAGTAAACATAAAACAGAAAATTCACCAGATATTCTCAGAAAGGGCATAATGCTGCAGCATATAAATAAGGAAAAAGAAGAGATGAGAAGAAATCATAAAGTAAAGCTTAAGGAGTTTAAAAAAATACTCAAGATCAGAATGCAATTCAGTGTTTAGAAAATCAATAAGGTGTTTACAATTAAGATATCACCATTAAATCGATATTTTACTTTCATTAAATTTGCAGCAACCAAATTTGCTTGGAGGATTTCAAATGAAGGGATTTGAAAACCAATTGCTAGTATAAATTACTTTGTATGAATTTAAGAACACATGATGGATTTGAGCTTTGAGGATTTTGCGTGAACAAAAACACTTGTTATGATATGGGTTTTATATAATATCTTACACCTAATCATTTCACATCCACATATTAATAAAGCTTTAATCCATCTATAATTTTTTACCAAAGAAAATTTTTCCCAGTTATTCTTTATTCAAGTCATTCAAAATAAAAACTGAAACTCAAATCCTTCTCTTCAAACACCTCCATCCAAATGAACCACAATGTTTTTTCAGTACTCATATTTTCTCAAAGTTGAACGCCTTCTTTTTGCCTTTGGTTACTGTGTCAAAGTTAAAATCCATAGCATCATCTTTTGTAACCGACATTGATTTCCAGGAGCTGAGGAACTCATTTCCAATTTCATCATCTGCTTAAAGAGGAATATTGGACTCATTATAATGTGTAAATGAGTATGTCATTAATAAACAACTAATTCTGGTAAATTTATATGTAACAAGATGCCAAAACTTGAGGATTTAAGCAACCAAATCTAGGGTTGGCCACACTGATCCTTGTCTTCTGGCACACTTTGGAGGAAAAAGTTATGGTTGTGCTAATTCAGATTTCACTAGCCTACGCTTACATTATATCCCGCTTTGTTTATTTGGAACCCTCTACATACACCATGATGTCTGAGAATCGCCAACTAATTCATTACAAAATTAAGTCATGCACATGACAAAACATCTACTTTCTAATTCTCGTACACTATTATTTATGTGATAAGGGGCCCAAATCCATTAAGTTTGAAAATCTTACTACATACTTAAGGACAAGGAGATACCTAGCAGTGATGTTTTCTCTTTTGATTTGATAGATGAAGTTCCCTTCTGTGACTCTGCCATCTGCAAAGATAACTAAAGGTATGATTGACATCTGAAAACAGCCAGAAATATTCAGATATGGATTCAATTGAAAAAGAGGCAATTAGAATGCAGAACTACAGGACCACCCAACCTAGCCAACAAAGTTAAAAAAATAATTAAGAGCACAAAAGATGAGATTTTTCTTCCCAGTTATATGGATGCTTTGCTGTATGAGAAATGAATCAGGTGGACTGGAGGAAGGATAGAGGCTCCTCTGCTAATACAAAGAGCTGTTCAATATGCTATTAAGCTTATCAAAAATCAGGCGCAAGAATATGGCATGCAAACCAGAGAGACAGTCATGTCGACGGCATCACTTATGGACTGTTACAAAGTAAATTTGAAGGTGTGAAGTTCCAATGAAGTAGCTCAGTTGGGATCAGGGTACAAGTACGTGACCATAGCTGCTTTGAGTGAGAAAATACTAGTGGGGATGATTCTGAGGAAGGGTAAGCATTGTCAGTAGTGATGGCAACAAATTTTACAAGAGAAATAGGATTGCAAAATATGATTGTTGAAGGGGATTTATCATTTATGATTTCAACCCTCAGTTCAACAATTCCCAATCTTTCCAGTGTCAATCACTTGCTCGAGGATGCAAAAGAGTGAGCCAAATTTTTCAGGAGGGTGGTGTCAAATGTACAAGTAAAGACTGTAACAAAGCAGCAAATACTTCAGCCTTAGGATAGGAGCCCAAACCCACTAGATAGCAAAATTTTGGTTGAGGAACTCCTCTCTTCATTGAAAGATATATTTCTGATGTATTACATTCATAGAAATGAAATACACTATTCTTTTCATTCAGAAATATATATATGTTGTATGACATGCTTCTTTTTTGCTTAAAATTTGTTTCAGAACAAAATTATAGCATGACCAGTACCAATAAGTTGTAATGAACAGCAAGCAGTGAGATTTAACATTTTATGAACTTGTAAACAAGCGAAAATAAATTATGCGGTTGCTTAAAATTGCTATAACAAACCAACTGGACCTCAGCTTGCATTGGTTCCATTCACTTCCATGCCATTTTTGTTAATTTTTATATTTCAAGGAGAACTGACCTTGGATCAAATTGGTCCCAAGCCCAAGGAAAAACATGTGATAAACCCACAAAAAAGAGCAAGAAAAAAAAAAAAGAGAAAAAGATACCTTGTGAATGTTTAAGTCATCATTATCATTTATTTATCAGAAATGGTACTCATGCATGAGCTGACAAGAAATCAGCTTGAGAATATTTGCCGAGTAGGCAGTTCAAAAGATAAAAATCTAATTCAACCTACTTTAATTTAGCCATACAAAAATATAAATGTTCAATCATTTATGAAGATAAACATCTTACTCAGCTTTAATTTACACAAGATGACAAACTACTTTAATTTAGCCATACAAAAATATAAATGTGCAATCAGGTGGATAAGAAATTTAGGTCAAGTCAGCCAGAAAATTCCTTCCACATACCTTAATATAAAAACTGTTTCTCCCACCCACTGATCATGCTCAAAGCTTCTTGGACACAGTTGGGAAGCAAAATTCTGAATCTTATGTTGTTCTCAATTATGAAGGAATTTCCAACACAATAGAAACCGAACAAAGAAAAAAAGAGTTTAATATCAAAGACAGTAAGAATATCTTCTCTTCATTGATGGGATGGTTAAGCAACAGCAAATTGTTTTTATTTTTATTTTTTATTATTGTTGACAATAGCTCAAACCAATATTTCTTTGGCTTCCCCATGCTTCTTTCTCAGCAAGTTGCAAATCTGCAGGAGAGAAAACAAAAGGACTATTTGATAATTTCAATAGGGTCTAAAAATAAACTAAATATGACTACAAAAATTAAATAATCCTAAATTAAAATGAATAGTTCTTTCAGTCTCCTGCATCAGTTGCAATTTTTGGGCTCTCATTACATCCTCCTTGGAATGACAAAGTCCAAACTTTGACCCAGGAAGGTTCATTAACACTATGTTGGGTTTAGTTGACAAAGACGTTTTTGGTACTTGGGAATCTCAAAGTCAGCATTTCTCTACATGAATTAATGAAGATGTGTTCCTCTACAATTGAAAAACTGCAAGTCCTTTTTGAGGTTTCAGGTTCACAGTTTCAAGGTCACTTACAGGTTTGAGACTACGTCATTTTCATGGTTTGACGAGCAACTATCAAGTTAAGCCTATATGACTCACTTAAAAGCTAATAAATAAATCCTAGTTCACTCACATCATCATGATCCTTCGAATATGCCTCAGCCTTCTCAACATTTCCATCATTCTCCATAACTAAAGGAATTTCCAAGTCCATCATGTTCACCTCTCGAACACATTCAAGTTGGAGGTCCGGTGGTCAGTAAAGACATGCTTGGCACTACTCTCTCTCCCCAAATCCCATGAATGCAAACCTGGAGCAAATGTAAATGAAAGTGAAGCAAGTTATGTTCACCAAATAAGGCTTCAACCATCTATATTATTCATATAAAGTTCAGCAGTCGGGGTTGATAAATAGACCGACAGATTTTGTAGATATTTACCTGTTCTTCAAAGACTCTTTCCAAAGGTACTTTTGGATTGCTGCAAGTGATTTTTGATGAGGCACATGTTATTCCAGTAACTTTAGAACATATTATAGTCAATAGAACAATCAGACCTGATTTCACTAGATGATGCAGAGAGGTGTTTTAGAGGATTTAAGTACACTGAATCTGCATTTGATGCCTGCAAAGTAGCATCCTATCAATATTGGTGATGAGAAGTCATGATAATTTTCTTATAACCTACGGAAACTCCATATGAGATCACTATTGCGTGATATCATTTGGAAGAGATATTTATGAATAACAAGAAGTGGTTTGATAATATAAAACCTCAAATGTTTTCCTTTTCAAGGATGGGCTTTGAGACATTTCATTCTCAGTACTGTCAACACGATGCTCAATCTTCAATGCTATATTTCCCTGTACTTCCATTTTTTGCACCGACTTTTCCAAGGAATTAATTTCTCTCTGACTTACAGAATTTGATAGAACTTTGTTTGCCTCTGTAATCCTACATTGAAGATATACATCAATTAAAGATTAGTAAACTATTTTCAGATAGGAAGGCAACCATTGAAGAAGACTTCTCTCTATATGGACATCATACCTAGAAGTTTTAATGCTAGAGAGATCAGGTGTCCTCTTGCCAACTTTTATGAAGCAAAGTTTATTCCTTTCAACCAAAATGGTCTTCAAGTTCTGCAAATACTCCATGCTCGAAAGCACAAGTTTTAGAATTCACACTTGTCTGGGCACCACATTCAGTTGTCTTACCAGTTAGGCTGGAAAGATTCAAGAAATTCTCTGAGTGTTGCAAAACTTGAATCAAAAATATAATATTTCCCTAGAAGGTCTTATGAGAAGATTACAATCCTGATTATATGTCTGAGAGAACTTACTATAGGAGCATTATCATATAGAGATTAGAGACTAAGCAGTCAGGTTCAACTCAGAAGATTAGCATCCAAAAAATCAAAACAATCTATGGTAACAAGACTTCTGAAAGAAATTTACCTGCTGAATATAGTAGGAGTGACTGAAGTATAATTAACACGTCCCAAAAAACAGGTTAACGTTTTGAGAACTCATTATCTAAAATCAACTAAGTGAGGAAACTTATATTGAACATAGATTCTTTCCAAAAAAAATGATGATGCATAAAAATCTAAAAATAAATATGCCAATATGCATATATATTGCATTGTCTTTAAGTTCCACCCTTAATTAGTTCCTATATCTGACTTCATCAATTTTATATTTAGGATCCTTATCTGCTTATCCAAACACTTGGCAATTTTTTTTCACTATTTAAGATCAATAACACAAGGTTGACATCGATATACAATAATAATCATATAAGCATGCCAAATGTCAACTTTAAAATAGACATTGTCACAAAGGTTCTTAAACATTTATGCAAGAATTGATATTTCTTTCTACAGTGACTGAAATACAATCAACAAAAGAGAGAAGGCCTACTCTGCCAGTAATTATTATTTTGGCTAGAACCTTACATGTCTTACCTAACATGGATGGGACAAACAAAGGGAACTTTTAAATCTCTACATTACTTAGGAAAATCCTATGTAAAGCAATTGATATTTCAGTTGTTGAATGACCAAACAACCCAACTCAAAGCTCAAAATGATGTAAATCTGATATAAAGAACTTCAACACAAAGTCAAACAATAAAGCTCAAGTACAAAAACCTGAAATTTAAACAAGTGATCGATGACATAGTTATTGATCTCATATAATCTTGAAATTTTGTAAACATGTAGAATATAAGAAGAGCATCTAATCTAACTGTGGATTTGTTAAAATTCACATCCAACTAAAAAATATTGAGTATGATGGTCTTTAACATTCGTTTTACTTCCTAGCAAAACAAATTCACCTTTTTTTACTTTGTCATGTGGCTGTAACTTCTCAATCAGCTTGCTCCCAATTGGTACATTATCAGAATTTAAGCCCTCCCTGTTGAAGATTGTGAGGGGCATTGTCATTTGAGGTTCAATATGGGAACTTTTCGTTTTACAGTTCTTACATGATCTAATCTTGAGGGACAAACGTTTAACTTAATGCCAAGTGTAGAAGCTTTATCTGAAAGTGAAACTACTAAGTACAGATGCCTCACCTGATTTTACTAAGAATTTTAACATTATTTTCACTTCCCAGCAAAATAGGTTGGTCTTTTGTTAATTCTCTAGCAACTGAAATCGTTGGATGAATCAATTTGCTTCCAGTCCTTGTCTGCAGAATATATCAAATAGACAATCATTTGAAGGCCTATAATAGCAATTGTTACATAAAGCATGACACACCTTTTTTCACTGGAAGGAGATAGATGCATGGCCCCAACTCTTTTGCTACCAATTGAGGGAAACTTTGTCCCAGTTGGCCAATGAGCTTTAGGTCCAGATTCCTCTGGCCTCTTACAAGAAATAGAGTGGATCTCCCCAGCTTCTTTTCCTTTCACCAGTGTCCTTGTATCAACTACCCCGCATCAAGTAAACAAAACATGTGCACTAAACTGAACCTCAAAGTTAGCATGCTGTGTCAAAGATTATATCATCACAGATTATGTAGTAAATTTTGTGATATTTCTTCATTTTCGCTTGAAGCCATCTAAGCAGATAAGTATTTAACTTCACAATTATCAGTTTCTCATTAACTTAGATCATTTCAAAAATAAATTTTGTAAAGTGTCTGAATACTCTTACCTGTCCAATGGGGCCAAAGAAAGCTTGGAAGATGAACTCTGGTTCTTTTTGAACCCCTTGGTGTCATACCGCATTTGCCTTGAGATATCTGTGATGGGATTGTCTTCCATATCTAAATCATGTTCAGCTGACTCAGCTAGTTCAGTCATCCATAAATCTGATTGCTTCATTGCCACCTGTCTTATTCCATTCAGCATCATTGCTGTCTGATGCAGTGATGTGCATCGCAGGTGGATTCTTGCATGCTGAGTCTTCATGATGAGATCCCATACTAGACATCATTTTGTCAGCATCAGTTTGCTCTCCGCCTGAAGTGGTTTTTTCTTCTGTGCCTAATGAACAAGTTCATGTCTGTACTTTTGAAAAATCTGAAACACTGTGTTGATTCATGTACAGGTTTGACGGGTAAATCATCTTTGAACAGATGAGAAGATGGTTCTGTGAACATTGAATTCTGAGATGAGCAACTTTGTTGATCAGTTTCTTCTGCACTCATCATTACTGTTTTGGGGAAATAGTGAATGTACTTTATTTTCACACTTGGAGGTAAATGTGATAGCACAAAATATCTCAGCTAATAACAAAAATATGTAAACAATGAACCAATAACATTCAAGAGGGGTTTAATTCAAGTCATGTAAAGAAGAAAAAAAGATAAGAGTAGAGTGATTCCAACATAAGAAAAAGAATTTACAATTGCACTGACTTTGAACTATTCTAAGTTGTAAGTAAATATAATCTAATGGCACAAAAAACAATGAGCCAGTGGGAGTTTGGCCTTTGCTAGTCCACCAAAAATAAAAAATACAAGAATGTACTATAAGAGGGGGGTGGTGTCGTCACAATCAGTAAGATCCCCCAAAAACTCATTCAAAAATTGATCCAGATCATCGGAGCAGAAATCTTCATCATCAAAATTAGTATTGAATATACCATGCCCAAATTCTGATTCTGAAACAGGATCAGATATAGTAACCATCGGTGGAAGGGCCTGCTCAGATGCAGTAGCAGCAGCAGGGGAAGCAATGGCATCAATGTGAACGACAGAATGTTGGTCAGAAATGGGAATCAGGGGCAGAAGAGTGTCATCAGATGCATCAGTGGTAGTAGCATGCTCAGCAGCCCGCTGCTTCTTTCTTGGACAATCTTGTTGGGGGAGGGGCTGGGGCTGAACTTTCCTCTTCCTAGAAGTGGTCTTGGCTTGATCATTTCTACGTAGCCGGCACAGAACAGAGGAGGCAACAACAGCCTGATCAGAAGAAGGCAACTGCAGTGAGGAACCCTCAACATCAAGGGTGAACTCGTACATTATCCAACAGCCATTCTGTGGCGACTGAGAGTTCTCATAGTGAAACCAGCGCTTTATTCCGATGGGTAGGCTGCTGTGGGTGTCGTATATAACCTTAGAGCCCTCGTTACTCCAAGTTCCTCCAGAGCTGATTGTGCGAGAAATGCGGCTGCCACGGCTACCCTTAGCCTTACCTTTACCCTTAAAACTCAAAGTAGTAAAGAAAAAAAGATCCTCATCTTGTCGCAAAAAGGAACCGCCAAAAAGATCCCAAATCTGATCAGGCTGATTGGGGCCGTAGAGATCAAAATCAGAGATAAAACCACGGTAGAAACCCAATGACTTTCCAGTAACCTTGTTGTAGAGGAAGTAGGAGAGCAATTCTTGGTCACTGGGGTCAAATTTGAAACCAACTATCTTTGACCGAGGACTAGGACTGAAACCCATCTTTGTCCTGCAGAAAACATATATAAGAACATATACAATCACTATCGGTCAAAATGTTTCAACATACAGGTACATATAAATCATGTCATGCAGTAGTTGCCCATTACATCTTTGAGTCATGTATGAGCTCTATATATAAGCGAATGTCTGATCACACATAATTAGGAAGAGATATTAAAGGACAATCAATGACATGAGGGCTTCAATTCTTTCAATCCATTATAACTAAAAGTGCTACACTTTAGCTGACCTATACATATAGCCTATACACTTTTACCTGTTAAACAATTTGACATTTTAGTTTATTTAATCTGGTCTGACTGTAATCACAGAGCTAACAAGAATTCTACTTTTACTATCAATCTAACCCTTTAATATAATGTGGTGCATATGCATACTCAATAAATTAGAAGCTAGGAGCTTTGTGATGCAATGAGGTCCTTAATTACCATCTTAATTAACTTACTAAAAAGTTAGTTTGCCACACCTAACAAAAAACCTATAATAGAACTAATAATAAAAAAAATTGAAAACGTCTGTGCAGCGAGATCAACTACCACATGTTTATTTTATCATATCATCCTCCAAATAAATATATATATATATATATATATTGCTCAGAACATTAATTTCAACATCTGTTGCAGGATTCATTTTCACATAATATACTACAACAACTGAACCCCCAACAGAACTGAAACCTAATTTAGATCAGAGCTGAAAGCCACCGAAAATTTTTTATAATTCAATTCGGAAAAAAGCTGAAGAAAAATTGACAATAACCAAAAATAATAATAACTTTCTATATACAACTCTCGTGCTTAGGTGTCTATAATAAGTCATGGACTGAATCACTATTGCAAAACATCCAAACAGGACACACTTGATTTAAGCAATTCTTCTTGGTGCGCTTTTTGCTCACAAAGAGCGTTGCATAATATATCCCAATCCAAACCCATGCATCTATATATGATGGAAATGATGGTCAGTTTAAGAAAGCAGAATTAATATGGCTGGGTTACTGGTGTGGATAAGCTTCTCACAAGTACTCATTTATATGACTGTCTTACAAATTATGGGACCATGTTTAGGTCTATTCCCTCATGAAACTAAATTATTTAGGAAGATCTAAAATTGTTCCAAAATTTGAACCTGTAGTAAAAAAGTAGGAAAATTTGAAAACAGCAACTGTTGCTATTCTTTTTTTTTTCTAAAGAAATAGGACTAGCCTTGGAGCCATGCATGCTTTCGTATTCCCTTTTCCATTTTAGGACAAGAGAGTTAATTGTCATTAACAATGGCTGCTCTTTCCTAAACTTAACAGCTGCTTGTACTTTTCTATGTTAGGGTTAGGGTTTGGTGTACAGAAACAGAAACAGTAACACAAACACGGGTATGGGTATGGGTTAGTATTAGGGTTAGGGTTAGGGTTTAGGATTACCGGAAAAGAGAGAATTGGAGTTGCTTCTTCCCCACAGCGAGCGAGCGAGCGAGCGTGCGTTCGTGCGTGCGTTCGAGATGAACACACTTCAGATTCAAAAGCAAAATCTCTCTCTTCTTTCTCTTTCTCCCTAAATTCAAAACGCTGAGTGAATTCTGTCTGTGTTTCTTTGTTTCAGAGTGTCTGTGAGAACTGAGAACAGAGAGAGAAACTTCTGAACCTGGTCCTATTTATTTGACCTCACACCGCCTATTTTCCAACGGTCACTTCTTTATTTATTTATTTTTTTTTTTTCAAATTCCTCAACCCAATCGGGTTCCAACTAGGCAACTAGCCCTTTCTTTTTTATGGGCCAGGCCATCCGGCCCACCTATCATTTATTTTCAAAATTTACTCACTTTATTTGCTTTTTTATTTTAATATAATACACAAATATTCAATACAAAGTATATCGCCTCACACACATATATACTAATAATTTAACATATTTTCATACCAATAATAATATTAATAATTAGGCCCCAAATATAATCCAATAAACAAATAAAAAATTATGCTATAATATTTTTACAATAAATCTTAAGTGACATGTTGTTTTTTGTTTTTTATTTTTACATTACTATTTACTAATACTCCAAATTTACTTGGATGGAATATATGATAATTGATATTATCAAACTTTTTCTTTTAGCTATACTAAATGTTGGACTACATTAAAAGGGAGTTAATACTGACTAAAGGTACCATTTCGACTTTGACGTAATTGATATTAGACTCTGACGTAAGTAATAAAATTATAATAAAAAATGTCACATCAACATCTAATTTAAAAATAATAATTTATCAATTTTAACAAAATAATTAAAAAAAAAAAGAATTAAAGGCTAAAAACACATGAATTTAGATCTGGTCACAACATTAACATTAACACAAACCCAAAAATATCAAACACAAGAACACACACCCAAATCTTCTAGCATTTTCCAATTTGAGCTATCTGGCTTGGTGGCTGAAATTGATAGGAATGTGACCTAAACAATTCTGGCTTTTGAGTCCTTTGAAAGGTTTATGTGAGCTAATTTGCATGCTCCATTAAGCTAGTGGATGTGACTTGTGAGTTTAAGAATTAGCATTAGGCATATGAGCCAAGTTTTTACATTCAATTTTTCTTTTTGGGTTCTGCACTAAATGGTCAGACTCTAATTCATACACAAGCAGGTACAACTTATAGTTAAATACCCATTGCTCCATTGATAATGTATTGGCCCTTGTCATTGATAAGGTAAATACCCTCGGGCATTGAGTCATTTCAAAGTCATTTTTATTTTTGTACTTGGCCTTCTTCAAGTCTTTTACTAGTAACTTTGATCTCTCTCTCTCTCTCTGTGGTATTTTTTTTTTTTTTTTTTTTTTTTTGAGAAACCTCTCTCTGGTAATTAAGGAGATACATAAACTAAATAGTAGGAATAAAGCTAATGGTATAATCTTCTGTTTATAAAAAACAGCAGTACTAAACATAGAAGTAGGGGGAGTTTCAAACAAAGAAAAATATTTAAAACTGTGATCTCCCCAAAGAAGCCAAGGCATCCGCACTAGTGGTGAAAAAAATTTAAAAAATTTAAAATAAAAATAAAAATAAAATAAAAAACAAAAAACCACCAAAAGTGTATCCAACTCAAAAAAGAGCGAAAATCTTTATAAAGGACACAAAGAAAAGTTGGTCCCTTTTAATATTCAAGACTTTGCCATCACTGGTGTGGTGGCTATCCAATTTGTTGTGCGAAACTGTACACCCAATTTCCACTAGTAGATTCCCAGTGTACATGGTCTTTTCCTTAGTTGGGGTAATATTCTAATAACAACAAAATGAGCCAAGTAAGAAGACTGAAGTCATTGGATTTAGATGCTAATGTGAGATGTCTGTCGGATGAATTGTTTCTTTCAAACACTCAAATGAATTGTTTCTTTTACTTCCATCATTTTTAATTTATAAATAAATTAGTTTTATTTGTCCGATTTTCCTTTTTACCCCCTTTAATTTGTCCACTTTTTTTTTTTTTTTGTTCCCTCTAAATTTTGTGAAATTTGAGAATGCTTTACATATTAATTTTATTGTAAAATTTGTGCTCTATTGGGAGGTATTTTAATATTGCTAACCACTTAACCACTTACTCACGCGATGCGTGAGAGTATATATAAATATTATGTAATATGGCGTAATATATAAAAATGAACAATTACTTCAAGTATTGTCAATTTTTTTAATATATATATATATATATATATATTCTACAAGTATTTTTTTTTAATCTTTTTATCTTTACAAATATATCATTCTATTATTTTTTGTGTGTTTAATTAATATTTTTTAATGTGAACCATATTCTTCTAACTTTTGTTGTACTGTGTTATATTTGCCTAATATACAACTAAATTTTATAATTTTCAAATTTATTATTCAAATTTCTCATCTCTTATTAAGGAATAAGAAAATTATCATAATAATCAAAACTCATCACAAAATTACAATGTTATCTTAACCAAAATTAAAATGAAACCGAAGGAATAAAAGATAGACTTTATAATAATTTATTATTCAAAATTTCAAACAATGGGTAGGCATATTCAAATTCATAGTCATGTAGATTGTGTTTTGATATAAACTTAAATTCCTATTTCTAAAAAAAAACTAAGTATTAACCCAAACCAAAATTCAACCAAAGCTATAAAAGGGAGAGGGAAGATTTTGTGATTGGAAATTGAAACACAACACCAAAACACAAATTTTTTAAAAAATCAACCTTAATTAGCGTCATAAGAAAGAACAAAAACTCACCAAAAGAGAGAGAGAGAGAGAGAGAGAGAGTACTCATATTTTTTGTGTGGGAAAAATATGGATTGAATGGAGGAAATGATATCAAATTTATACAAAATAAAATTGGAAGGAAAAGAATCAAATTATAAGAAAGAGAAAATGATGAATGAAGTGTAACGGTGAAGTAGAGAGCAGCAGGAGGGTAAAGAGGCAAAGGGGGAAGTGAAAGGTTGGAGAGAGTGTAACCGTAGGTGTGGACTATGAGGGAGTAGAAAAGGTTTTTGTTGTTGCTGTTGTTGGATTTCTTTTTTTTTTTTTTTGGGGGGGGGGGGGGGGGGGGGAGTAGTGAGAAGAAAGATTTAAAAGAGAAAAGAAGAAGAAGTAGAAAATAAGTGGATGATGTAGCCCAATAATTGTGTAACAAAATGTATTGTGCATGCGCTTGCACACACACACACACACACACACACACACACACACACACACACACACACACACACACATATAATGATGGAAAGAAAATAACACTCAATGTTGAAAAGAGTTTTCAATGTAAACAATAGACAATTAGAGTTTATGAAGGTGTGTAGTGCATCATGTTGGCCAAAAATAATTAATTTTGCAATACTCAATATTCACAGCAAGTTTATAAAAAAAATATTAGCTTTTAGCAACTTAAAATTTTACTTTATTTATTTTAACAACTCACTTTACAATACACCCAACATCAAAAATTTATTTTAACAAACAACACATTAAAATAATATAAACAAAAAAACAAAATAAAGATAATAAACACTACACATGGATAGACTTGAGAGAGAGAGAGAGAGAGAGAGAGAGAGAGAGACTAATTTCATAATGAGAGAAGAAAGATAAGATAATTTAATATTTGTAACAACTTGCTACAGTGAGCTGCTACTAACCTAGTACTAATAGTTCACAGTAGTAAGTTGGTAAAATATTTTAAGTTTAGCAACATTGCTATGTGGCGTTTTTGTTTGTTTGGAGCTATAAAATAACTAAAAAGCTATTTTAAGAGCATTACTGTGGATGCTCTAAAGATGGGAAAAAAAATAATAACATGATGCTTATGTGGCTCAATAATTACGTAGCAACAATAAATGCATTTTTAGATATATATATATATATATATGGATATAGATTATAAGCATTCATTCTTCGAGTCAAGCATATAACCATTTAATTCATTAAAAAAAATTCAAATAAAATAAAACAATAAAAACGTGGCAATCCAAACAAATTGTTGGCTGAGCATTCATAGTAAGCAAGCTAAAAATTATATTTTTTAGCAACTTAAAAAGCAACTTTATATATTTTAACAACCTACTTTATAATACTCTCAACATCAAAGACTCTATATTTATAGCAACTAATTTAAAATAATATAAATAACTCATTAAAATAATAATAAACATCCACCACAAAAACCAGCACAATAGCAACAACCACCTCCACCACCTCCATTGTTGCCCCACTAGCCACAACCACAAATCATAGCAGTAAAAAAAAAAACAAAACAAAACAAACACACAAAAAACAAAACAAACACACAAAACACAAAACAATTGGACCAAATCAGAAATCAAACCACAACAAAACTTAATAGAAATCAAACAAATTAACCCACGTTGATACCCACACACAACCATGCTAAAACCCACACACAACCATGCTAAAACCCACACACAACCACGCTAATACTCACAACACAACCACACCGATACCCACAAACCAAGCCGATACCCATGGACCCACAAACCATGCTAATACCCATGAACCAATCAGACCCACAAATTGACCCGCGAACCACTCCAACCCACGCTGATACCCACGAACTAATCGACCCACGAAACCATTGATGGGAGAAAGAGAAAAGAGAGGACAAAAATAGAGAAGTGAGAGAGGAGAGAGAGGGGCCATTATAGATTTTTATGAGAAATGAGGGAATAAAAAAAAATGACTTTTATGTTTACCTTCTTGCTACAGTAAGCTGTTATTGATAATAGCTCACTGTAGCATGAAGGTAAAATTTAGTTAAATAATTTAATTATAGCAGCTTTATTGGAGAGTTTTTGTGTGTGATTGAGATGCTAAAATAACTTTTGAGTTATTTTAGCATATTTATTGTGAATGCACTAAGTGCTTCACAACAAATTACAGGTGGTTAATTGTTATTGGTTCAAATTTGAATATAAAACTAAGATTAATTTTTTACCCCAACAATAAGAACCAGTAACAATCTGCTACTTAGAATTTATTGTAAAAATATTGTGAAAATATTATAAACATATCATTTCTCATTATTCTAATTATTAGCTACCAGCTACTCACCCTATCTCAATCCATGTGACTCTCTTTCGCCGTAGTAGGTGGGTTTTTTTTTTTTTTTTTTAAATACAAATGTATTGTTATACCATTTTTCAAATAAAATAAATTAATTAAAACTCAACAGGTTGGAAGAAAACTATTGCCTACATTTTGCCTTCAACAATTAGCTGTTACTAGTTACTACTAGCTAGTAGCCACCGCATCAAAATACATTTAACTCTATTTTGATCCATTGGAAAAAAAATTTAGTTCATACAATGTCCGTTTAAGAACTGCTTATTTAGTTAAAATTGAATGTTTTTTGCTAAAAATGTAGAAAATAGATTAAAAAATAAGCTAAATAGTACAGTGAGACTTGTAAATAGTATAAAAAAATATAGTGAAATTCATAAATAATAATAAAAATAAACTAAAAGTATAAATAAGTTGAATTTTTTAGTTCATCCAAACAGATACATAGTGTATAATAAATTATATGTAATAAATATTGTCCTTGATACATTGGATCATGCAAGTCTCAACTCCGAAATGATAAAAAAAAAATTAAAATAAAATAATAGAAAATTTATGTAAAAATTGTTCACTAATTAAGAATATTATACTAAGAGTCTATTTAGGAACAACTTCTTTAGTTGAAATAGAAATTTTTTTTGGCTAAGAATGTAGAAAAAAATTGAAAAATAAATTAAATAATATAACGAGACTCATAAATAATATAAAAAAGAACAATAAAATTTATAAATAATAACAAAATTACAAATAAGCTAAAAATTTCTGCTAATTTCAAACCAGCTAAAAAAAATCCTATTTTATACCTTTATTTTTTAAATAAAAAAGTCAAATGAAAATATCACGTCCTGACGTCCACGTTTACCAGGGGAAAAAAAAAAAAATTGAAACCGTCAATCATCGAAAAAAGCAACAAAAGTAAAATCACAGTTTTTCGGTAACAAACACTATTATAAGGAAAAATCGCCCGGTGGTTGTTGGGTCCAGACTTTTGGACATCCAAAACGTCAAAACTCGGTCATCCTTTTTAATATCCAGCCGCCTTGTTGGAAAAGTCTAGACCACAAAATGTTTTACAATTTCTTGCTACAATGATAACGTAGCAGAGTATAATTTTTTTAGTAAAGAAAAAATGGGTGAGATTACGTATAAGTGATATGTTAACCACTCAAATCAGAATTGTAGTAAAAAAATTGTAGGTGTTAGTCGCAGCAAGTTCCACATCACGCTTCCAACTTCAACGCACCAAATCTCAAGAGTTTGAAAAACTTGACAACACAACAACATATATAAATTCCCACACCACACTCATCATTCCCACCAACAACCTAGTCCTAGCTACTACAACTTAGAAGCTCAGCTCAATTCCTCGGCAAACAAACAATGCAGGTCAAGATCTCACACACCGCCTTAGTATCTCCCACCACACCACCATTCCACGAAGACCACACCCTCCCTCTTTCCCATATCGACACCGACCCCAACCTCCACGTCACCTTCCGTTACCTCCGCACCTACCTTAACACCGCCACCTCCGCCGCCGCCGTTAACGACCCTTTCCAAGTCATTTCCGCCGCACTCTCCGCCGCACTCGTCCACTACTACCCTCTCGCCGCCACTCTCCGCCAAAACCACCTCTTTTGCAGTATTAAAAACCTAACCGTCCCGCTCATCCACGCCGCCGTGGATGACACCACCCTCGACTCTCTCAACTACCTCGACGACAACCCGGATTCCCACTTTCTCGAGCAGTTGGTGCCCGACCCGGATCAGGAAGAGAGGCTTGTGAACCCGTGCGTGCTGCAAGTCACGGTGTTCAGGTGTGGCGGGTTTACTCTTGGGGCCGCAATACACCACTCGCTGTGTGATGGACTCGGCGCGACTCAGTTCTTCAACGTTATGGCTGAGTTGGCTCGTGGGGCGACTCGGATTTCGGTCGAACCGGTGTGGGATCGGACGAGTCTGTTGGGGCCCAGAGACCCGCCCCGAGTTGAGGCACCGATTCATGAGTTCTTGAGTTTGGAGAAGGGGTTTTCATCGTACAGTGAGGAGACTGGTCCGGTTTTGACGGAGTGCTTTAATGTGAGTGATGAGTGCTTGGAAAAGTTCAAGACCGCGCTGTTTGAACGGTGTGGATTGAAATTCACCACTTTTGAAGCTTTGGGTGCTTTCATATGGCGAGCCAAGTAAGTCCCTTCTATATTTCCTTTTTGTGTTTGCCTCCTAAAATTTTTTTTGGTATTCTTTATGATTAGCTAAATTGCCAAATCTGTTAGTAAATGACACCACTTAAATTAAAATATTCATAAAATTTTTCTTTTGACAGATTTTGTCATTTGATAAGTTTTATTTTTATAGAAAAATATATGTATTCATAGAAGGGGTGACTCATTTTTACAATGTTACTACGTGAGAAATGAAATTGACAAAAATTTAGCCTTATGCAGTAATTTGACAATTGAAATAAAGTTATTGAGTTAATTGAATTTTAACCTATTTATTATGTTGATGTATTATAAAAAAAATAAAAAATAAAAATTGTAGTTGGCATTAAGTACATGTTTCAATTTGTAGGTATGGTACATGCATACCAAGCTAAAACCTATCACATGGTTTTTTTGACTAATGCAACGAAAATCATGTTATCTTTTTCATGTACAATTAAATTGAACCATGTGTTTTATTGATCAATAGATTCAATACAACCACATAATTGAACTAATTAAGGAACCTAATAGCTCATAAGGAATCATAGATAAATTTTTTACCCCAATTACAAGTACTAACCTATAATTATTGTCATTTTAGGCAATAGCTTCGACATTGAATTTATATTCTTAAGGAACACTTACTGAAAACCGAGTCTTTTATTTTTTTTTTTTGATTATGAAAGTTTGGAAATTATGCCTTATGAGTTGCCTCCTGGACATTTTGTTTGTCATTTACGAAACAGGGTTAAAGCCTCAAAAATTCCAGGCGAAGAGAAGGTGAAGTTTGCTTATGCAATCAATATGAGAAAACAGGTAAAGCCACCACTACCTGCCGGTTACTGGGGTAATGGCTGTGTTCCAATGTACGCGCAGCTTAGCGCCAAAGAGTTGGTAGAGAAACCTATTTGGGAAACAGCACAGCTGATCAACAAGAGCAAAAGCAGAGCCACTGATGAATACGTTCGCTCGTTTATCGACTTCCAGCATCTGCATTATGGAGAAGGGATCACAGCAGGAAAAGGAGTGAGTGGATTCACAGATTGGAGGCACTTAGGCCACTCAACTGTTGATTTTGGTTGGGGTGGTCCTGTAACAGTTTTGCCACTCTCAAGAAACCTTCTTGGAAGCGTTGAGCCTTGCTTTTTCTTACCTTATTCTTCGGTGAGTGCTGGAAGGAAGGATGGTTTCAAGGTGTTGGTGAATTTGCGAGAGAGTGCCATGCCTGCTTTCAAGGAAGAGATGAAGGGGTTTGGCAACCACGAGTTTGGGCTGTCTAGATATTAAATAACAAGTTCACATCATGATTTTAGTACTGTAGTATGTATTTTGGGTGACAGGGGTACCACAATCAGACAAGAGAGTTGTTCACGGAGTAATAAGTCTTTATTTGTAATTGGAATTGGGTTTGGCTTTCGTGCAATGCTCTTTGGCACATGACATGATACAGGCACAACACGTGTCCTAAATTGGCTACAGGTCAATTCTGTATTTCTTCTTATACATAAAAGCACTGATAATGTGACAAGCTCTCAATTATAAACAATAAAATGATATTAGTGACGGATTCATGTGAAAATCAATCTTATTTTGTTATTTGACAGTTGTGAAAAATGCTGAATATTTGTGTCTTTAATGTTACTCGGTGGTAGTTTTTTTTTTCCTGCATTAAAATGTTACTTAGAATCAATTAGCATGCTTTAATAAGTTGGTTTCTTGGACTTATGACCTGTTTGGAAGTTTAGAGAGTAGAGGGGAGTAGAGGGGAGGAGAGTAGTGAGGAGGAGAGTAGAGGGGAATGGTTCCCCTCCACCTTGTTTGGATGTTTTTAAAATTAGTAAGGGGGAAGGGAGTAATTAGCCCTTCCCCTTATTTGGATATTTTAAAAATTAGGATGGAGAGGAGAGGAAATGATTAAAATAGACAAATTTACCCCTATTTGAAAATAGACTTGCAAAATTGGTCTATGATTAATTTAGAAAGGATAAATTAGAGAATTTACTTGAACAATAATTTATCTACTCTACTCTCCCTCCAAATCTCTCCAATTTGGGGGAATTAAAAATGAGAGGTTAGAGGGAGTTGAAACCCCTCCAAACCCCCCCAAACCCCTTTCCCTCCTTCCTTAAAAAACTTCCAAATAAGGTAATTGGATTACTCTTCCTTCCTCTACTCTACTCTCCTTCCTTTTTTAAACATCCAAACAAGCTATTAGTCCCGCGACTGGCCCTACTCCGAGTGATATCCAAAGTATGGTTTGCTTAGCCAATTTAGCAAGATCTTATTCAACAACCTCACCCATAGATTGAAGTTGATTTCACTCCTTTTGGTTTTTGGATGGCCAACGATAGTTATCGATTGTGGACCTTGAGTTGGAAGACTAAGGAAAGGCAATACAAGGAAGGGTACTGCCATCCCTTCTGGCTTAAGATGCCAATTTAGAGGTTTTGAGAAAAGATTTCTCAGTTGCATTGGTTAATAGATTCCCATTAGTTGGAGGTGTTGATTCATCCTGCCTCTCTCTTATAGCTAGCCATTTTGGGTCTAAGCAGAGACAAAGAGATTTACAATTTTGTGCCAAAAGAGATAATAAATTTTAATTGATAGGATGTTGTCAAAAGCCTTATGGTTTGGTGACAATGTCCGGCTTCCTTTCCTCTATGGGAGAACTTAGATTTGAATTCTCTCCCTCTCCTACTAAAAAATATTATTGAAAAGATGTTATTTATATTATTTATATTTTTTATTTTTTATTCTTTTATATATATATATATATATATATATATATATATATAGTAACTAAGGTGGTGTTTACTAAAAATGAAAGAACAAAGAATGACAAAGGGAGGAAAAAAAAATCGAAGGATGATAGTTTTCCAATATTTGTTAAAATCGTTGGTAGTTTTCCGTAAGAAGTAAAAAAGAGCAAAGTTTTGAAACCCAGGCTGGACCGTACGATTCGACCAGAAAAATTGCGAACTTCTCAGTTTTTTTTTTTATTATTTTTTTTAAGCTTCAAGAACTGCTCTTTGGGAAAAAAAGCAGGGACCTGTGCGAACCGTGGTCAGATTGTACAGTTCTGAGAACCATGACCGGTTTTTGAGGTTTGGACGCTTTCTTTTTGTTTCAGCTTTCCTGGTGAATTTTGGCCAATACACTAGTATGAAGTTATGATCAAATCAAGAAGAAATGCAAAAAGAAATGAAAGAATGCGAAGAAGAACAAAGATCGGAAGGAGATTTGATCAGTGAAGACTAAAAAAAAATGTTCTCACTCTCTCATCTCTCCACTCATCGGCGTCACTCGCAGTTTCTCAAACTCATAGTGCATGGTCTTTCCTCCCTCATATTCTAGATCTTCTTGACATGCAAAACTAGCGTTCTCTTTCTCTCTTTCAGATTTACTTTCTCTTTCCTCTTTCTTGGTTGCGTACAACTTAAGCCCAATAGCCTGAATTTCAGCTTCTTTAAACACCCAATAAATTTTACAGCTTGAAAAAGTTATGTTTAAAGTCAAAAGCAACTTTCATATGTCAGATTTTTTCATTTTTTTATTATTATTTCCTAACCCCTAAAAACTGTCAAAAGTCCTCTCAAATGTCAGTTTGTTTTTTGTTTTGTTTTGTTTTGTTTTGTTTTTTTTTTTTTTTAAGCCCTCAGTTAGTTTGCGTGTGAAAGGTAAGCTTAGTGTTTTAATATATGTACTAATTTAATATAATTATATAATTATTAAATTAATTATAACGTCATCATGTTCGACTTTGGTTTAATTTTGGTTAGATCTCAAAAATCTTAAATCTCTTCCTTTTACGATTCAATGAACAGTCTAGGTTTCAAAATCAAGAAAAAGAGAAGATGTCAAAGGAAGAATAAAAAATCAAAGGACATGGTTTTCTGTTAGAGCATCCACATCAATGGTGTTAAAAATTTAGTTTTTAGCATTTCAAAAAAATTAATTTATTTATTTTAACTCACCATTTCATAACTCATCCTACATCAATGCTTTTACTTTTCATAACATAGCTAAATACTATTCATTTATTTATTATTCTCTCTCTCTCTCTCTCTTCAACCCACAACCACCAAACCCACGACCTCTCTTCATCTCTGTCTCTCTATTTTCTTCTTCACCCTTTCTTCAACCCACAGCCACCAAACTCACAACCCAAAATCAACCACCACCACCACAACCACCAAACTCATATCCATATCAAACACAAACTCATATGAATATACATAGCCAAAATTCGATAAAGCACAACCCACAGCCAAAACCCAAAACCTGTTTTGATCAAACACAGCCAAAACCAAACCCACATCCTAATTTCAACCCAAAATCCCGATCTCAACTTATAACCAAAATCAACCACCACCACTGCCACCATCACAACCACCAAACCCATATGAACACACATAAAAACAAGAACCTAAATACAACTAATACATACCCACCACATTGCTTTGCCATCGTCACCACCACTGATATCACCCATGAACCACTGCGAACCCACCTCTTTATTCGTCTAAGAGAGAGAGAGAGAGAGAGAGAGAGAGAGAGAGAATAGTGAATTGAGAAAGACAAAAAAAAGAGAAAGAATCTGAGTTTTTTAATTGAAGGAAGAGAAGGCTTGGGAGAGATGGGAGAAAGGGTAGGGGCGGTGAGGAAGAAAGAAAATAGAAGAGAGAGAGAGAGAGAGAGAGAGAGAGAGAGAGAGTTAAAAATTATTATTTGTTATAGCATTTGAGTTACAGAAGACAACTGAACACTTTCATCAGGTCTCTTAAATGTGCCAAATGCCAAAAATTTGGCACATTTGGCACATCAAACATAAAAATGAACGTCCATCAGAAATGCTAAATGTTCCAAAATTTTGGAACATGCTACAGTACGCTCTCATTTTTGAGAGCATATAGACAGAAATGCCAAACACCGTTTGGCTTATTTTATTCGTTTCTTCTCTCTCCTCCAATCAGACGCTCTCTCCCATCTCTCTCTCTCTCTCTCTCTCTCTCTCTCTCCGTTTGCAACCCATCTTTCTCTCTCCCCGTCTGGCATTCTCGTCGCCGTCTGGCCATTTCGACTCGCCATCACTGAGCTTGCCACGCCGATCTCGCCATCACTGGTCTCGCCACGCCGATCTCACCACATCGAGAGACAGATCGCCCAGGCTCGCCATCCTCGCCGCGATCTCGCCAATTCTCGTCACTGATCTCGCCAATTCTCGTCACTGATCTCGCCAATCCTCGCCATTGATCTCGCCAATCCTCACCGCTAATCACGTCGCCGACCTCCACAGCCATCACCGATCATTGGTTGAGTTTGGGTCGGCATTTTATTCTTTATTTTTTTGGTTGGTTGAGTTCCTTTTTTTTTTTTTTTTTTTTTTTTTTTTTTTTTTTTTTTTTTTTTTTTTTTTCTCTTTTGTTGAGGTTTTTGGATTTGGAATTTGTTGGAGGATCTGGTGATTGTGGGTGTAGTTTGAGGCGGTTGATGTGCTGTTGGTGGTGGTTGTAGCGGTGGTTGTTGGTTGGTTGGTGGCAACTGCCACTGAGTTTTTGGTGTTTGTCTATTGGCTAGGATTTGAGATAATATATTATTTTAATGTGTAATAAATATTATTTCAATATATAAAATAGAAGAATAGAACATCTGATAAATGAGATATTGTAAAATGATGTGCTAAAATGATAAAGTAAGTTTTTAGTGTGTCAAAATGACATTTTTTATGAGAGAGCTGATGAGAATGCTCTAAATGGCAATTTACTCTGGCACATTTGCAAAAAAAATTAGAAAAAGAACCATCAATGCAACATATTTTTTGTGGAATAGTTTGTTAAAAATAGTAATATAGCAATTTGAAAGCATCGTGAATGCTCTTATTTGATATAAATTGAAATTAAAAGGAAAATGAAAGGAGGGTGGATGCCAATTTCCATATGTACTTACAAATATTCATTTGTTGACCAAAATTCATTTGCTGAGAAATAGGTGGAAATTTGGAAGGGGGGGGGGGGGTGGGAAGGAGTTTAGAGCAGGTATAAAGAACTTGAAAAAAAAAATTATTTTAGCCTTTACACTTTTTTTTTTAAAATTTTTTTTTTTAAAAGTCGTTTTGGCTAGTTAACAAGACAATGAAATGGGGAGGGAAGCTTAAAAAAAGAAAAAGAAAAAGAAGAAGAAGAAGATGATGGTTAATGGAAATTAAGAGGAAAAGAAAATAAGGTCAGTGCCTTATTCCCATCTAAACTACCCAAAATTCATCAATTAAACGATAGGTAGAAAATTGAAGAGAAAATTAGCATGAGAATAAAGGTTACTATTTAACCTTAACTTTTATTATTATTATTTCAAATTCTTTTTGTCCTTTAACAAGATAAAATTTGTAAAAATGAAAATGTTGAGAGCATGATTGAGAGGATCTCAACATTCTTGGAACAAGAGATCCTTCTCATTCATTAAGAAAATGATTAAATTGTATATTACATCTTTAAATTTTGTAAAATTTTTGATTTTTCCTTTAAAATTTCAAAATTTTAAACTGCTCCCCTAATGTTTGGCATTTTTTGAATTAGAGTCCTTTCATCAATTTACAGTATTTAGCTTTTTGTTAACACCCAAGCTATCACCCCAATGATACCTTCTATGTTTGTATTTATTTTGATTTTGCACCCTCTATATTTGAGGTTGTTTTGATTAATTTTAAACTTTACAAACAACTAGGCCTGATGCATTAGCAAAAGTGAATAAATCCCAATGATACTAAATGCTAATCAAAATTTGAAATTTTAGAGTACAGGACTAAAATAACCCAAAATTTAGTGCGTAATTTGCAATTTAGGTAAAATTTAATAAATAAATAAATAACAAATAAAAGAGACCCCTATCTCCTTTTGTTTTCGAGACTTCTCTCTTTTTATTGTTTTCTAAATCTCTCCTTTAACTTTTATTTTATTTTATTTTCAATGTAATTCTTTTTCTCTTTATTATATTATTAGTAACGAGAAAGGACAAAATAGAGAAAAAGAACTTAGAAGATTCGAATGAAATCTATCCTCTTATCCTCAACCTAACAAAGCAATGGGAAACCATGTCAAGCTGTGAAGGCTAGGATACTCATCGACCATAACACACACTGCACTCATAAACACTTGCCCATGGCGTCGGTACTAGGATCTTCCTCAACTGCAATCTTGGCTTCCAGGCCCCTCACTTCTCAGACCTCCAAGCCTTCCATTTCCTCTCTCACTTTATCTCCAGGTACATTACTAACTAAACAAACTAAACCCCACTTCATTTTTCTGGGTTAGAACCATAATTTTGGGCTTAAATTCTCATATTGAGTACATATGTGACAGACCCAGTTCGTTTATGGTGCTTCTTTGTCCAAAAACTTTAAATTTGTTGATTTTTAGTGTTTAGCAATGATGATAAGAAATGGGTTTTAGCTTTTTTAGTGGATTGATATTGATGTTGACAATTGTGGGTTTTCAGGGCAGAGTAGTGGGAGGAAGTTTTATGGAGGAATTGGGATTCATGGTAAGAGGGGGAGGTCTCAGTTCCATGTTGCAGTTACCAATGTTGCAACTGACATCAACTCTGTTGACCAGGTACTTGTCTAATGTTGTTGATTTATCCTATAGTTTAGATCATATTTGGTTTTTGTTGCTATCTTTTCTATTCAAACACATGCTATAGATAAATTGGTTGCTCAAAAACTTCAGGTTACCATGAATATTTCTTGTGGTGTTTGAATAAGATTTGAGGTCCTTTTGTGCACTCAGGCTGTTTGTCAAAATAATCTTATGGTTAATGAGTATTTCTTTTAACTTTATATGTAAAAAAGAACAAAAAGAAAATTATATCTGTGGATGATAACATTTCTTGGAAGTGAATGTTTATAGCAGAATTTTAACGAATAGGTTTTGAATTTTATGCTAATAAGGATTGTGAACTTGATGATTTCCAGGCCCAGAAGCTTGCTGCAAAGGAAAGCCAGAGGCCGGTGTATCCATTTCCTGCTATTGTTGGACAGGATGAAATGAAACTATGCCTTCTGCTAAATGTGATTGATCCCAAGATTGGAGGTGTCATGATCATGGGGGATAGGGGAACAGGGAAATCCACAACTGTTAGGTCCTTAGTTGATTTGCTTCCTGAAATCAAGGTAGTAGCTGGTGACCCATTTAATTCAGATCCAGAAGATCCAGAGTCCATGGGCGTGGAAGTCAGAGAAAACATTATGAAAG
This sequence comes from Quercus variabilis, assembly GCA_030445155.1. Taxonomy (NCBI): domain Eukaryota; kingdom Viridiplantae; phylum Streptophyta; class Magnoliopsida; order Fagales; family Fagaceae; genus Quercus; species Quercus variabilis. Next base: position 46,266,614 of record CP129449.1, on the reverse strand, counting down.
GAGAGAACCTATCTGTTGTCATGACCAAAATCAACATGGTTGATTTGCCATTGGGTGCTACAGAAGATAGGGTCTGTGGGACAATTGACATTGAGAAAGCCCTCACTGAGGGTGTCAAGGCATTTGAGCCTGGTCTTCTAGCTAAAGCTAATAGAGGAATTCTTTATGTAGATGAAGTAAATCTTTTGGATGATCACTTGGTGGACGTTTTATTGGATTCAGCTGCCTCAGGTTGGAATACAGTGGAAAGAGAGGGTATTTCAATTTCACATCCAGCTCGGTTTATTCTCATTGGCTCAGGTAATCCGGAAGAAGGGGAGCTAAGGCCACAGCTTCTTGATCGGTTTGGAATGCATGCGCAAGTGGGAACTGTCAGGGATGCAGAGCTGAGAGTCAAGATTGTGGAGGAGAGAGCTCGTTTTGACAAAAATCCCAAGGAATTCAGGGATTCTTATAAGGCCGAGCAAGAAAAGCTCCAACAACAAATTGGCTTAGCTAGAAGTTCACTTTCTTCTGTTCAGATTGATCGTGATCTCCAGGTGAAAATATCCAAGGTTTGTGCAGAGTTGAATGTTGATGGGTTGAGAGGAGACATTGTGACAAATAGAGCTGCAAAAGCTCTAGCTGCTCTAAAGGGAAGAGATAATGTAACCACGGATGATATTGCCACTGTAATTCCTAACTGCTTAAGACACCGCCTTCGAAAGGATCCCTTGGAGTCAATCGACTCAGGTTTACTTGTCATTGAAAAATTTTACGAGGTGTTTAGCTGAGGGAGGTATTTGTATTATTCTTGAATAGATTGATGTTTTATTTGATATTTTGTTGGCATTTCCATTCTCTTTCCCTGCAAGCAAAATTCAGAATTATTTCCATGGACATTTAAGTGTTACCCTAGTAGTATTGAGGAGCATGAAGTTAAAGAGTCCATATGTATACAGATTCTGTCAATAGTTTTGCTGGAATCAATTCAATGACGCTTCAATTTTTTGTTTTCTTACAAAATAGCTTGTTCTTATATGTGCAAATCAACCACTAAACCAAGTCATGCTGAGATTTCTCTTCTGATATTATGGAGGTACAACTGCTAATAGATCAGGAAACCTTAATAAGTGAGTCAGCTGAACAATGTTTCATCTATTTGCTAATAATGTGTAGGCAACATTCTTGGGTTTTTTTTTTTTTTTTTTCCCCAATTATCTGTCATGGAAGTACTAAAATAAATTTTTTTTTTATTGATATGAGGTAAACAATGATCTAATTACCATTGATCATTTTGTGCAGTAGCCATCAACTTCAGCCATGATCTTGCTTGATATCCAATAGTCTGCTTACCTACTGAGATTTTTGGTCATAGATGATCTAATTAGTTTGCAAAAAAGCAGAACATCTACCACACAATAACAACAGTAATAAAGTATACGGAAAAAGAAAGAAGAGCTGGAGAAAATGTTAGTTATTTCATTTTCATATTTCAAATTCAATCCTTCACACAGAATGATGTGATAACTTATACATTGCAGATTGTAAATAATTAGTAGTGTTAAACAAGTATCACAAGATATAAGTCCCATAAAAAATGCTTAGGATCTATGTTGTAGTAGTATTGCTGTTAGTAGCTCTATTCCAGAAATTGGGCCTCTGCTCTAGAAATGCTGGTGGCCGCTCGAAGATAAATGATGCTACATTAATCAAGATTCCAGCAGTTAGAGCCCATATCACATACTTCTCAGTCTCTGCTTCATAATCGAAGTAATGCAGTAGATACTTAACTCCCTTCCATTCTCTCTCCTCTTCTCTCCTATTCTCATCCTATGGCAAGAAAAGAAATGTCACTCAGGAATTTCTCTCAGATTAAATTTGTCGAAGAGAATAAAAAATAGGCGTGAGAATTGAAAGTATAGTAAGACCTTGAGAAACATTTCTATGGGAGCATCGAATATTGCCTCCACTTCAGCAGCATTTGGACTTGGATTGAATGCTTTCATATCAGAGAGTATGCCAAGCACAGGAACTACTGTCAAACCAATCTGTGCAAAGAAACCAGTTCTAGTCAAAAGCAGGTCAAGTGTGTAAATTGTAGTTCTGCTGAGCAACTTTACACCATGGCCTACACCTGCAGATACCTCTTTAGACCCAAGGAGACTTAAGAACATTTCATTCCAAATTTGAACAAAGATAGGCAGAAAATACAAAACAAGCAATTAGTTTAAAGTAGTTGTCAACTTTGCTATGAACACAACTTGCCCTATAACTTGATGAGATAGCGAGTTCAGAGCAGTAGACAATCACTTTACATTAACCCACCACTAACATCATTTTTATTTTCACTGCTCACATCCTTAAGTTGTGGTAAAGGTTATGTTCTGGATTTATTCAAAGCACAAATGATTTTAACATTCTATGATTTCGAACACTTTAATAGGGTTCAAAATAGATGAACATTAAAGATTGCATCTGAGGCTTGTCATTAGTCATTACTAGTGAATGGTTGATTACAATTCTAATACGAATGACTCAAGAAACAAGATCCAATTTCATTTTCACAACATCATGTCAAACCTCCCCACACGATGCATAACGGCCATCATTACTATCGATAGTTGATGATTTATCCTTAAATCATAAGTCTGAACATCAATATGTCTAGGAGTGCTGATATTGTTCGAGACCCATTGTCACATCCAACAATTTGTTTTAAAATCTGCCGACATAACCCAAATCAATTCATATCATTTTTGTACCAATGATGATACTTATACTGAACCATGAAAAATATTGTCTCATCCCATACAAGATACAACTAATGAAAGTTTTAGAGTGAGTAATATAAGTTAGACTGACACACACAGAGTGCACACCCCTCACAATATTGGACTCGCAATCAACCTAAATAAATCTAGTGATCATCCAATTTCACAACATATTGAAGTGGTTGATTGTGATCATTTGTCATTTTCTGTCCGCTACTTTTAACGTAAATTTACCACTCACAGTCAACCACTTTAATAAGTTGTCAAACTTGGATGAGTCGTAAAAAAACAAGCAATTAGAGACCTTAAATTGCAAAGCATTATGCCATTATAACATGTATTACCTTAGTGACAAAGGGTTCAAGAACAGTGACAACATTGACAAGGGAAGGGTCCAAGCCGATCTCCTCCTTGGCCTCCCTTAATGCCGTCTGTACATCATCAGCATCACCTTCCTCTCTTTTCCCACCGGGCAACGAAACCTCACCTGCAACCAAAGCACACACACAAACCCAATTCTTGTTTTCAGTCACGGAAGAAAAAAAAACCCAACACAAAATCAAAACCACAAAGCATGGCTAGTGGATCTAGAACTGTACAGTACGTACCAGAGTGCGTAGAGAGATTAGAAGCTCGCTTGGTGAGGATGACACGTAGATCTCCATAGGGATCTTGGAAGAGGCATACGAGAACTGCAGCTCTCTTATTGGATCCCAAAGTGTGTTGTGTCGAGTTGGTACCATCGGGAATTGGAATTGGAAGTGGACTAGGTTTGTGAAGTCGGTATTGTTGAGCTAAAGTTTCAAGCCTCTCTAACACTTTTCCGAGGCTGTTGGAATTGGAAGTGGAACCCATTATTGTTTTTGGGGCTTTTTCTTTGTTTTTTAGTTTTTTGGCAATTCACAATGGACTTGTTATGCGAACCGTCCTCTTTATGCCTTAACGACATTTATTTGTGCACGTGGGTTCAAAAAAAAAAAAGAGGCAGAAGAAAAGAAAATTGCGCAAATGCGCAAACGTTTGCCACAAAATTGACTTTCTTTTTCCTTGCCAAACACGTAATATTGTCCTTGAAGTTGAAACTTTATACAAAACTTGGTTGTTTGGAAATGCAGTTTCTGCGTTTCCTTAACTAACCCACCCTACCTAACTCTCTAGTCCTAACTTATACCAAACTTTAATTTGATTTTGAAAAGAAAAGAAAAGAAAAGTAGAGTCAAGGTTTGTAATGGCAGTGTAGCATAGGGATCAGTGGCGGAGCCAGAAATTTTGAATTAGAGGGGCCGAAATATTTTGTCAAGATAAACTCAAATCACAAGTAGATACTTCCCTAAAAAAAATCTACATAATATATATGTGTGTATGAAAATATAAATTTTAATTTTCTTATTCTAAAGTAAGTTATGTACATATACACAAAATAATCAACTTTAATATCTATATATACACACTTAGACACAAAATCTTCTTTATAAGAGAAACTTATAATCTTCTTAAACTCTAATAAGTATACAAACATTGTATAATTGGGTATACAACATACAAATATATAGAAAAAAAATGAATATAGTATCTTCATCAAAATCATGCTCAACAATAATACTTTATGTAATAAACTTCATCAATTATTATTTTTATAGCAAAATTATTCATAATTTCCTTTTTAATACATAAATTGTTTGCAAAACTTCATCTATTTTTGACAAATCAAAATCATAATGTTATAATTGAAGTCTCATATGAGCTTTTTTTTTTTTTTTTTTTTTTTTTTCTTGATAAAATCTTGAGAATATGAAATTTCAACCAAATTGTGTATATTATCAATGTTGAATGATTTGAATGCATTAATTGGATTTGAAATTGAGCTAAAAATTAGGAGTTCCACACTTCCACTATTTACTCACAAAACTTACTACCTAATTATTTCATTCTATTGCAATTGTATATTAACTCTAAACTCTCTTTTTTTGAGAAAAATTACTAGATTATTTGATCAATACTTTCTTTTGGGGGGGGGGGGGGACTCCTATTTTTTTCTTCATATAACGTTTAAATATTTATAAAATATACCTAAATGGTAAAAAAAAAAATTAAAATTTTGGAGGGGCCAAGGCCCCCCCAAGTATACATGTGGCTCCGCCACTTCCAGCGCCTATTCATGACAACTGAATCCACTAATGTAGTGATGAGCTTAGCGTGTGTGGACAAAGTAGTAATCAAAGGCATAAATTCTAATTTACTCGTGAGTTAAGGCCCTTAAATTAGGTCGCTCAAGCAATAAATCAAATGTCTCATTCCAAGTCAGCCTGGTTTGAATGGCATGGGTGTAGTGTTATAAAAAAAAAAAAAAAAAAAAATCCTACTAGGATGTCGTGTTCCTTGAGATCACCCAAGGTGTCCTTTCAACATTGAATTTTGACCATATGCTCAAGAAAATGTACTACACATATCGTATTCGCCCGGTCATCCCCAAGAGTAAATAACCAGAGAAGATACAAGATTATTATAAACCCATTACCCTGTGCAATGTGATCTTCAAGATCATTGTCGAATTGTTGACAAACAGATTGTAAGGCATCCTTCCCTAGGACATCTCGGACACACAAATTACCCCTTTTTTTTTTTACTGAACACACAAATTACCTTTGTACCATGTAGACTCATTATTGATAATGTTCTTGTAATGTATTCTATATGATTCTTAAAAACTAATGGCAATTATGGCCAAATGCCATGCCCCTAAAACACGATATGAACAAAGCTTAAGATTGTATAGTATTTTTTTTTTTTTTTTAAATATAGTTTAGAGGAGATGTTTAAATGGGTGTTTATGCATCCTAGATACACTTGATTATGATATGCATGAAATGTGTGTTCCTTACTTTTTGAGACAAGCTGAATAGGATAAAGAGATGTTTGATGTATATGCTTTTAAGAGTGGTTCTAGATTAACTCACTTATTCTTTGCTAATGATATGTTGCTATGCTATTTAGCCAAATTTGGAATATTGCAACCAGTCTTTGCAAGATTTTGTAAATTTATGAGCCTCCAGCCAAAAGTTGAAACTGAGGCAAGACTTTATTCAATTTCAGAAAGAACACCAAAGTGGAGACCAAAGAGAGAATATAGAATACACTATGACTCCCTAAGATCAAGAACCATAAGATACTTAGATCTTTCATCTGTTGTTGTGTAATCAAAGCAAGCCACTTTTGGTGCAATTAAAGATCGAGTTTGTGTTAGAAATTGAGAGGAAAATAGGACACTCAAAGTGGGCATGTCCCTCTGTATACCTCACCAAGAGTAACATTTAGAAGTTATAGAGTGATGACTTAAACTGTTACTCTACCCCACTATGCCCACTCAATATTAATAAAGTGTTGTGTATATAAACACAATGAGTAGTATCCGCTGTAAAGTGAAAGAAATTTATATTTCTCATAGTGTTTGCAGAGTATTGTAACTCTTAGGTTGTGGGTTATATTTGCATCACTCTAGTAATGTGAAACACTGTCAAAGAAATATTTTGGTTTGTGAGCTAGACAATTTGGTATACAGAGCAAATCTAAATTGTTGGTCTACATGGAGGTTAGCTCTAGACAACATAGAACAATCTCAAAACTTGTGAAACTGTTGGTTTAGGCCAAGAGAGGTATGTTGAAAAACCAATTGTTAATATTCCCAAAATCTATGTTTCTTACAATTTGGAAGTAGTTTTTGGGATGAAAGAAAAAGTTATTGTCACAAGTAGGAAGAGAACAATTAATCAAAGTGACAGTCCAATTCATACATGTGTACACCAAGTTAGGGATAACTGGTTAAAGAGAGAGTTTGCTAGATCAGCTTCACCAATATGGACTTTCTAAAAAAAAAAAAAAAAAAAAAATGAAGCTTCACCAATATGGAAAGCAATTGAAAAGGCAAGATATTGAATAAGAAAAATGGTATGTTAACGTTTTTTAGTGGACGACATGTTTATAGTGTTTGGCTTGACCCTTGGGTTCTAGGAATTGAAGGGTTCATCCCAATCCCTAAAAATGATATTGTTGAAAAAAACCCTCTATTGGTGGCCAGCCTAAACAACCTAGTGACTCACAGCTAGAGGAAAGAAATGTTGTATGAGCTGTTTATTGATACTTCAGTTGAGGCCATCAAGAGAATCACTATTCCCATTAGACCAAAGCAAGATAGTTTAAGTTGGGTTGAAGATACAAAAGGGTTGTTGTCAGTGAAGTTTGCTTATAGGGTTATCCAAGGCCACCGGTCAACAGGTACTAGTGCCTCAAGTATAGCAACTGGTGTAAATAACTAGCAAAATCTATGGAGGCTCAAGATCCATGAAAGTTAAAAAAAATGTTCTTATGGAGGCTGGTCTCAGACATCCTACTAATCAAAGAAAATATTGCATAGAAGTTAGCATCAAATGACAGCAATTACTCGCTATGTAAGGAAGCAAGAGACCAGCACTCATTTTTTCTTTAATTGCCCAATAGCCAAGGCTATCTGGTTTGGGTGTTGTGAAGGTTTCATAGCAAACATGTTACATGGCTCTAATTGTGGGGATATATTCAAAGCTATACTAGAATATCCTCCTCAAGCAATCTTGCATATGGCATTAACATTGGAGTCAACTGGAACTTCAGAAATCAAGTAGTTCATTCTAGTGACCAAGAGATTAAGCTGTACAAAGTTATTAGTAACTTAGAATGCAGAATAAGGGAGCAAAGCAGTTTCTTACAATAGCCAGTGAAGCAAAGAAGAAGAAAGCTGACCATATGCAGTGCCCTCCATCGGGTATGATCAAATTTAGGGGTAGCAAAATTTGACACGACTCGCGAACCCGACACGACTAACCTGTTTATAAACAGGTCATGGGTTGAGGCTAAATGAGTTCGGGTCATATTCGGGTCAACACGGCTGATCCGTTTAATAAACGGGTCGTGTTCGTGTTTAACATGTGAACCCGTTTGACCTGTTTGACCCGTTTAGGTAATAAAGGTATTAAATTTTGTTATTATTGCTTAATTTTTGTTGTTGTAATTATATGTTTATTATTATATTTATGGTTGTAATTGTATTTTAATTTTAGATATATAGAAATTAATAATAGATTATTTAGATCATATATGACCTATTAATCAAACAAGTTATTAGTATTAATTTTTACATGACTTATTAATTAAACAGGTTAAACGTGTCAGGTTGGGTCAACTTGTTTAATAAACAGGTCGGGTTAGGGTTGAGGATTCTTGACACGTTTACTAAACAGGTCGGGTTCGGGTCAACCCATATAGCAAAGTACTTATGGCTCGACACGACACGAACCCGACCCGCGAACACGAATTGACACCCCTAATCAAATTAAATGCAGATGCTGTTGTTTCTGATAATTGTTCCTCCTTAGCAGTGGTTGCAAGAAATGATAGAGGTGAATTACTGAAGGCTTGGGCTAAAAATATCTTGCCTTGTGATCCATTATTAGCAGAGGCTTCTGCCAATTTTTGGACTCTACAACTAGCAATCTCAGAGAAATTCCCATACATCCTTGTTGAAGAAGACCCCAAGATATGCATTGACACTATCAACAAAAATGGAGAAGAAAGTTGCTGGTCTGTTTCTAACACTAACTGTAATATCCTTGAACTGAAGAAAATGTTTTTTTTTTTTTTTTGGGGGGGGGGGGGGGGTGTGGTGTGGGTGGTTAAGAGGGAGTTGAATCATGTAGCCCACTGTATGACAAGATACTCCTTGGTGCTAATAGGCCTTATGGTTGTAATACATCTTCCATCCCAGCTACGGTTAGGGAGGCTTGGAAGACTGATTTTGTTGTTCTTTCTTCTGCTTTAGATTTAGCAAATAATAATAATAATAATAGTTTAAAAAAAAAACCTGTGTACACCATAAGTTGCTTTAAATTGTTACAAGCCCTTTATGATGAACACAATAGAACGTTGTGCAACAATTGGTGAGGTATGGACTTCAAAGACTCGGGTGCATTTAACTTGGCATATTTAGCCAAATAGGACTGCTGGTTATTGCAAAACAATCACTCTCTATTCTTCAGACTTTTTATAGTCAAATATTTCTCATCTTGCTCTTTTCTAAAAGCACCATTGGAAAATAGACCACCTAAAGTCTAGCTCCAATCACTAATAGGAATATGACATTTGTCATTATTATGTACAATGCAATCACTTAACCCAACCAACCAAGTGAGTTATGTGCAATACACACGACGAGATACATATCCTTATTGGAGGTTGGAATCCAAGGCTTCAATCCAAACCTTTTCTTCTAAATTTTGAGGTTAAAGCTGAAACTCATAAATGTTTTTTAAAATTTTTTCATAGCTTGTTATTAGTCAAAGAAACGTTCTAAAGACTTAAGAGGATCCTAATTTGAATTCCAAGTTGTTTTCTTCTTTTTATGCAAAGTCCTGATGAATGCCGAATTGGATGCGTCAACAATATTGGTCGGAATGCTGCTTACCAACAGCAGATCCTCCTCATCAAATATTAAAGCAATATTTTCTTTATTAAAAAAGAAAAAAATGTTAACAAGAATACCAAGGTGGACTATAGCTTGAATCATGATAGATTTCAATCTCCAAAGTGTCGCATGAACAAAGCTACCTTGGAGTGTGATGATTTGAACTTTTAACTTTAAAGATGACCAAATGCACTCTTCATTTTTGTGTAAAAATTTTGACTCTCATGTTCTCAATAAAGTTTGATTATATTCGTTTACAGATTTTATCAAATTCAATTTGAATTTAAGCTCAATTATTAAATAAATTTATTTAAAACATTATTGTGTTCATGAATAAATTTGTGAACACATGCATATTTATAAAGACTTAAAATTGGATTGTATAAATTTATAAATAATTTTATAAGATATCAAATTATTATTTACAAATTTTTGAAAATAATCCATTTATCGTAAGAATACAAGGTTAATGGATTTAATTTATAAGTTCATAACAAAAACTATTCTATTTAGTTAATTAAAGTAATGCAATTTTAATTAAATTTATTTAGTAATTATTTGCACATGCTTTTTAATTAAATTTATTTAGTAATTATTAGCACATTCTTGTGAAAAGGTAAATAATAACTAGTTGTAGTGTTTACTATATATAGGGAAAGAATTACTCTTTTTTTTTTTTTAAGAAACTAGGATAAAATAATCTAGTAACTCGTAAACAAGCTCAAGCTTCTTCCACAAGAAAATAAATCAAACTTAAACATATATTTTAGTTTGATAATAAACTCATGCTCAACTTATACACAAAATAAAATTAAATAAATGATCATGAACTTATAATACTTGATTTGGTTCAGGCCTTAATTTTGACAAGATTTTAACATTCCATTCCATTTTCCCCTAAATATAATCTCTTTCTATTTCCTAAGGTTCGTATAAAGCCTATTTTACTGAATGAGATCTAAATAAACCATAATATTATTTTCATTACAATTTAGTCCACAAAATTTTAATTACTACATTTGACACTAAAATTTGAATTAAAATAAAATCGTAAAGGTTCCATTTAAATTAACACATTTTGTATGGTTTCATTTTAGAACAAAGGAGATTAGTTCTAGTGGAGGCAAATTGTTAAAATGCTAAATTTACTAATCAAATATAACAAAATGCTTCTGCATCAGTCGAGGGAAAGCCAAATTTTTGTTGTTGTTGAGCTACAGTGCACAGCTATCTTTGCGTGTGCATTGTAGCAAGATTGCTGTGCACTGTAGCTCAAATGCTAAAATTTTTTTTTTTATTAAAAGATATATTATTTTATTGTGTTGATAGTGGTGGTTGTTTATTGTAATGTTTATATTATTTTATTATGTTAAATGCTAAAAAAATATTACTGATATTGAGTGTTTTGTAAAGTGATGTGATAAAATAAATAAAATAGCCTTTTGTGGTAACAAATTGCTAAATTTTTGGCACCACCAACACTGATGATGATGCTAAGGCCTGAGGGAGTTAAATTTAGCAATTGAAAGTTAATGTGCTAAATTATAAAAGAGCTCAGCTATACCAGTTAAATTTAGCAATTGAAAGTTAATGTGCTAAATTATAAAACAGCTCGGCTATACCACATGGGGGTAAAGAGACAACTGAAAAAAGTGTACCTATTCACTACCTACCAAGGCCATACACAAAATTTCCAATAGAGATACACCATAATTAGAAGCTCCACAAATATCGAAATTAAAATTTCAAGAAGAGTATTTGATCATTTGTTAAGCCAAGTGGTAAGATCCTTTTTGTGGACTAGTAATTGGATGCTATAGTCTCATAGGCAAAAAGGAGTTCTAAAGCTTCATTCAATTAAAATCCAGCAATTTCATTTTTTTTTTTTTTTTTTTTTTTGAAATGGCAACAACTTCATGTTTTTGTAATCTTTAGGCTTGGGAATTCCTTTTTAACAATTTTTTTTTTCAATCATACAAAATAAGAAGAGAAATTTGTACATGGGCTTTCATGTTCATTATCATAACAAATGCAAGATTACCCTGGTGAATAACACCTCAGCATTGATAAGAGTAAACTCAATTGTTCTTCCCTTTGTAAAACAATGAGGAAAAATTCTTGATGCTGATAAGCTTGTCAATTGTGTTAATCAATAACCAGATAGGCTCTTTGTTCTTGAGATCAGGTCCTGCAACAGCTTACAGATGAAAATCATACAGAATTATAAGAAAATTTATTGAGGAAATTTCCAGTTAAAGAAAACCAGACCTGAACAATGGTGAAGAGGGTGACTCCAACTTCTTTGTTCAGATAATTTACTCACAGCTGAGATCTCTTTGACAACCAATGCCAGTTGCCTCCTCCGGTCTGAAATATATCAGCCTCTTCAGTTTAAATACATCTAACTAGAGCAATGTTTCAGCTTCTCAGTTTTTTTTTTCAGTACATCTAAAACAATTATCTTGAATACATTATAATAGTCCAACAACCACAGGTTGTGATGGACATCATTGCAGAAGAATGAGTATACATAATTACAACCCACAGTATTTCCCTTGAAGTCAAGGCATGTTAATATCTTTATCAGTATCTCTAGAAACCTTGAAAATGGGATTCTGTTCCAGAAAAGCTGGTGGCTGTTTGTACACAACTGATGCAGCCCTTATCAAGATCCCAGCAGTTAAACCCCATATCAGATACTTCTTATTCTCCATTTCATAATCAAAGTAATGAACTAGATACTTGTGTCCCATCCACTCGCTCTCCTCTGTTCTCCTATTTTCACCCTGGATCATATATATGGTTAAGGAAAATTAAAAGATAAAACTCATATAATCTAATCATCAAGAAATGGCCTTAAAAGAGAAAAACCTTGATAAACATTTCCAAGGGAGCATCAAATACTGCTTCCACTTCATCAGGATTGGGGGCAGGCTTGAATGCTTTCTTTTCATTAAGTATGCCAATAACAGGAACCACTCTCAGGAGGTGCTGCAGAGAAAAACAATAGTTGCTAAACCACCCAATGGGGGAGAACCTAATGAATGGTTGACATACAATTGGTCATGTGTAACTCAACATGCAAACTTATCCTATGCTAATCTCGTACTTGGATTGTAATGAGAGACACAAAAGATGAAAAACATTAGTTATTTATGAAATAATAATTTGTGCACCAATTATGAGGAGTAATATGGAAATATGTTATGGTTTTCTTGTGATGGTGAAAGATGACAGTTTTGTTTACAGGCTAACTTTTTAAGAACTCTGCAAACCCGACAACCGTGTAAGTCATTTGAAAAGTTTTTCTTATATCTATAGGCAGATTCGCCTCTGGGTAAAAAATAAATCTGACACTTAAATACATGCATAGTTCACAAGAACGTCTACAACACTGTTGCCTTCTTAATAAAGGTAGTTGTGAAGAGCTAGTGAACATGAAGAATTGCAATAACTGTCCAGACAGAATATGTTAGATTCCAGGGAACAAGAATTTCCCAAGAAGATTTGAACTATGTTAATGTGAATATGTTGGATTAAGCCAATGAAACTCGATATTAAATTAAGTACTTCCATCTACACATCCAACTCAGGGACATTAAGGCATGATTCAAGATTAAGCTTTATAGCCATTTGGATCGTAAAGCATCATGGAGATTGAATCAAATGAGTTTATTGTATTCTTTTCTTGTAAAGAATCATATAGAGAATTGTACCAACTTTTATACATATCAATACAAATTTGATTATTTGCTAAACACTTTTGTGACTGTGATTTATCAACATGAAATTTGTGTGCATGCCTTCCATAAAGGAACACCAACAGTCACAAGAAATCCAACTTGAGCCATGTGACCTGTACTCCCTGAAGCACAATCATCAATATCCTATCACACCATTTGTGAAGAAGTCTTACCCCCACAAATCTCAAAAGAGAGTTTGCAAGTCAACACTTGGATTTCAAACTTTGCATTTCCAGATATTAAATAATAGAGCTAATCCCAAAATCCAAATCAAAAGGATAGAAATTCCAACTCTTTGCTCCTCTATAAGTCTAACACAAAATGAAACTAAACTGAATAAAATTATCCACCAACTAATCTAAGAAATCCTACTTGGACATGAAGACAGCAGCCAAAAAGGACTGTATTTTGGTAGGTAGATAGTGGGGGAGGGGGAGGGAAGGGGGAGGTGAGCAGCCAAAAAGGAACTAGTCAATGCTTTTACATAACCTCTCTGCGTTTCTTTTGAAAAAATCATTCTCCCAAAGTTTAAGTGATGGATGAGCTGCAACTGATTGTTAATAATGAGTTCCAGGTGTGTTGTGTAAGTTAGATGTGGAGAAGGCGTATGATCATGTGAGTTGGGATTTTTTATTGTATATGCTTCAGCGTTGTGGTTTCTCAGAGAAATAGAGAAAATGGATTAGGTTTTGCATTTCAACTGTAAAGTTCTCCGTCCTGATCAATGGTAGCCCTTCAAATTTCTTTGGAAGTTCTAGGGGGCTTCGGCAAGGGGATCCTCTATCTCCTTTGTTGCTTGATATTGTGATGGAGGCATTAAGTCGTATGTTGGATGGGGCTGCCTCCGTTGGGCAATTATCAGGCTTTTCTGTGGGTAGTACGGCTGGTCCATCAGTGACGGTGTCTCACCTTTTATTTGCAGATGACACTCTGATTTTTTGTGATGCTGAACCTTCTCAGATTGCTAATTTGAGAGCGATTCTTGCTAGATTTGAGGAGGTGTCAGGGCTTCATATTAATTTGGGGAAATCTGAACTAGTACCTATTGGTGAGGTATACAATTTGGAGGATTTGGTGGGTCTATTGGGGTGTGGGCAGTCTTCTTTGCCTTTGAAATACTTGGGCCTTCCATTAGGCGCAAAATTTAAGGATCTTTCTGTTTGGAATCCTATTTTAGAGAGAATGGAGAGGAGATTAGCAGGTTGGAAGAGAATGTATCTATCTAAAGGGGGTAAGGTGACACTCATTAAAAGCTCACTCTCTTCTTTACCTACATACTTTCTTTCCCTTTTTCCTTTACCCGGTAAGGTGGCAAAGCGTATGGAGAAATTGCAGAGAGATTTTCTATGGAATGGGATTGGTGGTGAACCTAAAATACATTTAGTTAATTGGGCAAAGGTTTGTAGGCCTTTGCAGGTTGGGGGGTTGGGTATAAGACGGTTGGAGAATTTTAACTCTGCTTTGCTAGGTAAATGGTTGTGGAGGTATGGCATGGAGACTGAGGCTTTATGGAGGAGGGTTATAGAGGCAAAATATGGGAACATTTGGGGTGGTTGGTGTACGAAAAAGGTGGCAAGTCCTTATGGGGTCAGCTTGTGGAGATATATTAGAAGCGGCTGGTTGAACTTCTCTAAATTTCTGGTTTATGAGTGGGGGATGGTACTAGAGTGAAATTTTGGAAGCATGTGTGGTCTGGAGAGTGTACTTTCCAAGAGGCCTTTCCGGAGCTTTATTGTCTTAGTAGGTCAAAGGATTCCTCGGTGGCTGAAGTTATGAGTTGGTCTGCTGAGAGGTTTCACTGGAATGTGCAATTTCGTCGTCCACCACAAGATTGGGAAGAAGAAGCTTTTGACCGGTTTATGGGGTTGGTCTATTCTTCGACAGTGCGAGGGTTTGGTCCAGACAAGGTTTGTTGGAAACCTGCAAGGAATAGAGGTTTTGAGGTTAGAGGTTATTATAGCTCATTCTACCCTCCTACTTTTGTTTCCTTTCCATGGCGAATGATTTGGCAATCGAAGGTTCCTCCAAGGGTAGCTTTCTTTTCTTGGTCTGCTTCCTTAGGAAAGATCTTAACAACAGATAACCTTCGTAAAAGAAGAGTGATAGTGCTTGACTGGTGTTATATGTGTAAGAGGTGTGGGGAGTCGGTGGATCATCTTCTTCTTCATTGCTCCATAGCTTGGGAGTTGTGGTCCTTGGTTTTCTGTTTGTTTGGTATTCAATGGGTTATGCCTCGCACTGTTATGGAGTTGTTTGAGGCTTGGCAAGGAAAGTTTGCGCGTCATCGTCACATTGATGTTTGGAGATTAGTGCCACATTGTTTGATTTGGTGCATTTGGCGTGAAAGGAATGCTAGAAGTTTTGAGGGTTGTGAACAACCTTTGCTGGAGATTAAGTCTTTTTTCTTACACACTCTTTTTGAATGGAGTGTGGTTTTTTCTCATTTTTCTTGTTCTTCTTTTTCTTCTTTTCTTGACCGTTGTTCTTTTGTTTTCTGATTGTGCCTCCATAGTACATTCCCAATGTACTCGGTTTGGCAATCTTTTTATTATTAATAATATTCTTACGTTATTTATCAAAAAAAAAAAAACTGATTGTTAATAATATCCAGGGTGCCTAATTCTTGAATTGTGTACTTCATGCTATGGAAAGTTAAGTTTTAGTTTCAATTCAGGATTTACAAATACTCATGAAGATCTCAGCAAAAATATAAATTTAGTAATTGGAAGTTGAAGGGTTTTCTAGTTTAAGCACGAAGTACCATTGAACATTAATACTCCTTATAATTTAAGGATGGCACTTAAAATGATTGTGAACTTTTGCCATGCAAAAAGCCCTTTCAAAAACCTCTCAACTCCACTTCTCATAGCTAGAAAATACTTTTTCCTTGTAAACTAAGGCGCAAAAGTGAAAGCTTTGTGCACTAGGTATGACTTTAAGGCCGCAAACTTAACTTAACTTATTTTGCCTATACCATTATATCACAGGATCGATAAAGATCCATAGACCAGTTCATACACCAGACACATTCAGTTAGCAGTACAAATAAGTAAATAAAATAAACAAATGAAATTCCAACTATCCTTTCCTAGTCGATTTTCCAAACCTACAACTTCCAACACTGAAAATTTTAGGCATTGGTTTTTGAAAAATTAAAAGATATAACATAATTGGAGCATACCAACCAAAAAAAACAAAAAAAAAAAAGAGTAAATGATAGTGATATAGTACCTTAGACAAAAATGGTTCAAGAGAAGTGACAACATTGACAAGCGAAGGATCCAATCCAATCTCCTCCTTTGCCTCCCTTGTGGCAGTGTCTCCATCATCCTTATCCCCCTCCTCTGCTTTCCCACCTGGCAATGCAACTTCACCTGCAACAACAAACCCACATATTAATTGGTGTCAAAATTCTCATACTTCATATCCAAAAATAAATAAATAAATAAAAACCAAACACAAAAACCATCAAACAAAGAAAAAGGGTGTCTGAAACTGCACTGACCCGAGTGAGTGGAGAGGTTGGAAGAGCGTTTGGTGAGAATGACACGCAGGTCACCATCGTCACCTTCAAAGAGACAGATCAAAACAGCGGCTTTGCGGGTCTTGTGGGCTCTGATTCTTTGTGGGTCTTGTTGGGCAATTGGGGTGGCTGATTCTGCAAAACCCACTTGGGAAACAACCTTTCCGACGTTTTCTTCGAGGATTTGCTCGTCCAAGTCCCCCATGGTTGGTGTTGCCTTGTAGAGACGGAGCTGTTGGGCCAAGGCCACCAGTTTCTTTGAGCCTGAGCTGGATGATGAGTCCATGAGTGTGAGCTTGGAGAATAAAAAGGGTGTGGATTTTGATAGGCTTCGGAGAATTGGAATCATAAAAAGGGTTTAGAGGATGGTTTAGCGGAATTGGCTAAAGCAAGCAGAAGGGTTTAGGGGGATGGCATGGGATAAATTATGGGTCATGAATTAAAGTGTGCGAACGAATAATCTGACTTGATCTTCTTAAGCATGATTTGAATTTTCAAGGAAATTTGGGTCATTGAAATTGAATAATTAAATGTCCTAACTTTTCAATTGCTCCATAATCATTGAATAATAATTAAAAAAAAAATTTGAAAAGCAGTTAAAAGAATTCAACGATTTAAAAAAAAAAAAAAAAATTGGTCGAGGAAACTCAATGATTTTTTTTTTTTTTGGCCGAAGGAAATTCAATGATGTAGGAATTCGGAACATGGATCCGACTTATATACACCAACTCTTGTCTGTTTGTTTATTTGTTTAGACAGACAGGGCCCATTGCTTGTTTCTTGACCAAAAAAACCGAGTGAAGATTAGATATGAGAATGAGAAAACAATATGATGGCCAGCCCATGTCACTCGCGGGGAGGAAAAAAAAATGCCAAAGTGGAGAGAACTGAAGATAGAGTGGACAGGAAAATGGGCCCAAATGCCCAAGTATTAGAATCAACTACCCAAGTTATAAAGGTCAGGAGCTACAGTTTTTTTTTTTTTTTTTTTTTTTTTTGAGAAAGAAGAAAAAAAAAAAGGGTTGGGTTTAAATATGCTATTGGTCTTCAATTTTTATGGTCACTTTTATTTTGGCTCTCAATAAATTTTTTATCGGTTCATTCCTTTGCTCTTTTCAAATACATTTCAATAGTACCTTTTTCTTCATCTGGCTAGCTCGCAGAATTTGTTACAATAAAAAAAATTTTAAACTTCTTAGTTGGCAAAAAAATAAAAATAATATTATCTAAAAAAAAAATTAACTTATAAAACATTAAAATCAATATTCTATTTCTAAATAAAACTACTCCCATTTCTTTTCCTTTGTTTCCGTCCATTGGCAATCTAATGATGGTACGTAGACATCCTATTTCACAACCTTAAAATATATTTTTGTTTTCTCAGTAGTATTAGGAAGATGGGAGAAATGACCATTTTTCACATTCATAAAAATTGGATGTCATGAATTTATCTTTTGAAAATACAAAACATTGGAATAAAATTGACACTTAAACGGTTAAACCAAGCCATGAAGTGTCAATGTGGACCTTATCTTCTCACCTGTAAAAATTTTTCATTTGCTCAAATTCTCTTATTAATTTTTTTCAAACATTTTTCAATGATATATACACCATCTTATCACATGAAAATGACTTGGAGGAAAATTCTTCCAACCCATTACGTGGCAATAGAAAAGATAATTCAATTATTCATGTGTTCTTTTAATTACATGACTTTTTAAATAAAATTCTAATTAAGTTAAAGGAAAATTTTTTCCTTTCTTCCTGAAATTCAAAAACTAAAATTCTAAATGGAGAAAACTCAACACAACTGCTCTCTTTCTCGGTTTTATTCTTGACTACTAATCGAAAATCTCTTTTTAATATGCTACAAATTTCTAGCCAGACTCGTGTGAAAATTACAACAACAATAAGAAGCTAGTGTTGGGGTTTATGCCCTAAAATCCAATTTATTAGCATGTAATAAATAATTAAATTGTTTAATTATATGAGATTATTTATAAATGAACTAATGGGATATTATTGTAGCCCTTGAGATGCACTGTATGTGATTTATGTGATTAACTTACAGAAGATATAAATCACATGTTCCTTATAAACTCAAAATATAGTTCGTAGTTTGTGATGAAATTGGATGTTTCATCTTCGAAGACTATAACTGTGGGGCCCGTGGGCCCGGAATCCCCGGCCCACCTTTAGGTTGGCCCAAGGCCCAAGCCGAGGAGGACAATTGTCCCAGATAGTCGTCCAAAGGGTTTTTAGCCCTTTTCGGACCCATGCCGAGGACACACCCTTCCTCGGCATACCTAGTCTAATCCTGGGTAGGGGGCAAACCCAGAATAGGTGGTCACATCCACACCTAATGTGTTTGCCTGACCCTCCAGGCTACATTAATGAGGATAAGACCCCTGAACAGTGCAACCTTGGAGGCCGCAACCCATAGTATGGTGAAGAACCTGTCTGATGGGACAAACTCTGGAGCAGTAGCCTGGATGGCCAACAGCTGTAAGGACAGGATCAAGCCAAAGGGCGTATATAAGGCAAAGAGCCCCCTCGTGAAGGGGGGGCCTCCTCGGACGCCCGCCGAGGAGCAACCCTAAGGGAAGAAAAGCTAAGGAAAATGTCCTGGAGGACTGGCGAGAAGCCGGCCGGAGCCAAGCCCTTTCGCCTCACTCTCTACAAATGTATTGTTGGGGGTGCCCTCCGAAAAACGGAGCCCCTACAATAACACATCAACTAAGATGGTTTGTCTTGATTATGGAAGTGGAGACTTCTAGTTAATATGTTGATGTGTCTTAAGAGTTAAAACATATTAAACTGGATCGCTGTGAGATTAATTATTCAATCAACAATTGTCACCTGAATAATTAATCTCATGACTCCTAATTTCACAGACTCTTAATCCTTAGAGGATAGTGAACTCAATCATGAAATGTAGGTTATTTTGATATATCAGGAGTGAGATCTAATATTCACGGTCAAAACCTTAGTTGTTAGGTAACCACATGTAATGTTAAGGGAACACATATTCTCAAGATGAAATCCATAATCTCTTTTTATAGAGATACGAAATATCCCCTTGAAATAAGTTTAATGGGAACTGGTTATTCAAGGCACCCACTTTAGTAAGAAGTTACTAAAGTTGATATTTATTGAAATCGGATTTCAATAAATGTGAATAACTAAAAGATTAAATCGGGTACTTAAGGATAAAAAAGTTGTTTACAAAGTGACAGTTCATTATGACTTTGTTCACTATGGATATTTCATTGAGGGGTCAAATGATATCATTAGAGTCTTGGAATATAATTTATTAATAAGGCCTATAATGCAATTATATTTATATAGTGGTATTAAATATAATTAATAATAACTTTGGACTGGTCAAGAGTTGACAGATAAGCCTAAGGCCTATTGGAGCTAGAGTTTTATTTGTTCAATTTGCTCCCATCTCAAGCCATGAACTAAAGCCTAATTGAGCAGGTCCAAAAGGCTAGCCCAATTAGATAATCAATTATGTATAAGGAGAGAAACATACAGAATTTTCAGAACATAGATTATGGAAATGGTGTGTATGTGAGTGTAAGCCACTCTCTTATTCTCCCTTGAACATATATGTGTAAACTGATTGAGATACCACATTTTTTGGGCACCGTGTGGAATTGAGATGATGATTAGAGGTTCTCTCAAGTCTTGGTTTTGAATTTCACAGCATCAAAGTACTCTTTCTATTCTTCGGGAGCTGTGGTCCTGGTGTGGGATTTTAGGAGAGAAAGTAAATCTGGCAATCTCTTTTCTATCACCATCCCTTCAGGCACTTCGGTAGCCTCTTTGTCCTTACTAACTAGGGTTTCAGTTGGATGTGGGTTGAGTCCTTCCTCCTCGGTCTCGTTTGCATGGTAAAAGACCTCGAAATTCTCGTCTCGAATGGGATTTTCAATATTCTCCTCTAAAGTATTATCCTCAGATTCTGTCTCAGCTTCTTCGTCTGAGGATGTAATTTCCTCTACGATTGGTTGAGGATCCTTGAAGGTAGGGAGCTCAACTAATTGTGTTCCCTCGGGAGAAGGCTTACTTATAAATCCTTCAATGTCCACGTCAACTAGGGCAAGATAAGAGTCTCAAGCCTTGATTACGTGCTTGGACACTTGGAAGCGATTGGAAATAGGTTTAAAACCCAAAATCACATGAACTACACAGAGCTGACTGTCTCGATGCAGGAAGATCTTGGACCTCATAACTTGATTCAATAGATCGAAGTTCACCAGGCTTCGTCTCTTGGTAGTAGCTTTTTTATCTAAGAAATAGCAATTAAGAATTCATGTTAGTTTGCAGGCTGGACAAGCTCAAGTTTTAGTAAGTAAAAAAAAACAAAAAAAATTATATATATATATATATATATATATATATATATACACACAAAAATAAAACGATGAAATGGTGGATATTTATATAAATTGTTTATTGAGTTTCCTAAGCTAACATAGAGTTTTTAAGTGTCACTAAGCCATCCCACTTGGCGTTCCATCCTGGGCAGGACAATAGAGTCTATCATGCCACTCCTCTGAAACGATGAGAAAGTCCTCGTCCATGCCTTTGTTTGTTTCGGGGAGACAAGAGATTAGCCTAACGGCAAGAACCCTAGTTTTTAGGTAATACCCCCCCGTTGACACCTTTCTGACAACTATACACCTAGTTTACGTCATGATGGGTAAGGTATATACCCAACTTTTCATTCAGTGCATCTACACTACCTAATATTCTAAACATGTTCAGAACACATTGGGTAGGGCACAGTTTAAAAAGATTTAAAAAATCCCTAGTGACTCTACCCATAGGAATTCTCATACTCCATTCAATGAAGGCAATCATAGGAATTGCAACGGCTCCGGTAGGCCTCTTCTCATGCCATTCACCTAAGTTGCAATGCTGTATTGACACATTGCTAGGAATCCTATAGTATTTCTTAAACTCCTCTCGGTGTTTGGGTCAACCAAACTAAAAAATCTACCCATTTGGGAAAAAGAAAAAAAAATTGCTAGTATGAAAGAATAAGGGAAGTACTCTTGTTAACAAAAATGCACACTTACGAATTCGGGGAAGAAGGACTCCTTCGACGAGGTTATCAAGTGTGAGGAGCGTATTTATAATCTTTTTTGCTTCTAGGGAGGCGAAATGGAGATAAGAACCTCACATATCTCTATATATAGGCTGGGAAAAAAGGAGCGGTAACCTTCCTACCCCTTCTGGTGACGAATTTAGAGCCGTTTGATCACGATCTCATCGTAGAACGTGGGAAACAACAGGTCACCTATTGCATTTATTACGAAGTTGTGGATTCCGAAGCGTTAGGAATAGGTCACAATCGGTTGAAAGGACATACACACGTGGGAACCTATTTGTGAGTGGGCTATTATCAACAACTTTTAGTAGCCAAAACCTCACTTTTCTAGGCCAGGAACAAAAAATGAGGTTTTGGGGGGCTATCGTGGGGACGAAGATCCCATATCTAACTTAAATGGGCAGTTAAGGTTATTTCCGAGGATGCACCCTAGATATTAGGGACGAGCACTAGTTTTATGAGGCACATAAAGTTAAAATATCAAAAAGGAAGGAAAACAAACTTGGTATAGAATACGAAAAGGATGAAGAAAGAAGGGTATAAAAGCCATCCCCTTCGCATTAAATATAAGACAACCACTCTTTTAGATGCATTAATGAGGAAATGATCATGAACAGCGGTGGCATAGCAAAGACTACAGGGTAAAGTTTGCTAGTATGTTTTGGATAGGACAGGAGTTCAGGAGTACAATCTCAGCCCTCCAAATGTAAGATTCAGATGAGTTGTAGCTGGATATAAAAGCAAAAGGAAGATCCAGATGCAAGGAGGAAGAAAAAAGAAAAAGAAAGAAAAGAATCCATCCATCTGTAACCCCAACCTCGGACTAGACCTGAGAACCTACACTTGTATTTTTTCTTAACTAGTTCTTAATTTGTGAATTAATAGAAAATGCATCCTTTCTTATTCAATTCTATGATGTAAACCTTCTTAGTTTGCGCATTGGATATCATAATCAGATTTGATTTCCCATCTCTAAACAAATTTATTGTGATAGCAAATAGGAAAATCTTCATTTGTTTCCACACGGTGGCGGCTCTAGGATTTTCTTTTAGGGGGATCAATAGTGTCTTGAGCTAGGATTTGTTGTGGGGAGTAAAAGATAAAATGATTTTCTTTTTTTTGGTATATACAATTGTCATATTACATATAATAATCTAACATAGTATTTGAAATAGTATACAATACAACTATCTTGTAAAATAGTCTAAAAAATTATTAATAGTTTAAAGATCTGTAAGAAAACAATGATAGAGTGCATATAAATAAATATAAATAAATAACTAATCATAATATTTGTCAAATTAATAATAATTTATTATAATCATATGTAATATCAGTTAAAAAAAAAATATGATAAAGAAGAATAGTAACACACCTAAGAGTTGGTCTGAGAGTAAATGTTAAACTAAGGAAAATAAATATTAACTTATATAAAATTTTGCTTTTGAAGTGTATGGATTTTAGTCACCCATGTGGTCATTCTCTTGAAATTGGAGCAAACACTAAAAGACTTTTTGAACTAAAAAAATTGTAGAACACTTACCAAACTACTTGATTAGATAGAAAGAGATATAGAAGGGAGAAAGAGAGTATGAGAAAAGAATCATAGATGGAAATACAAATCAGTTGGTTGTACAAGTGGTGTAATTTTTTGTTGATGAAGAAGAAAAGTGTAGAAAAAAACAGTTTCATTCTACCATCAATAGTAAAGTAAGACAGAGTCCAAAGAGAATGTCTATTTATTTTTTAACAAATGAGCAATTTTAATAGTAGTGCTATTGACAAAACACGCAATAAAATTTAGATGGCAAGTTGTTAAAGGTATGTAAAAAAGTGACGTTAGTTAAGGGTTTAGATAAAAAGTCAATTACAACTTGTCACTTAGCTTTTATTGTAAAAATATTGTGAAAATATTATGAAAATAGCACTAATATGATCATATTTCAAGTTTATTTCAATTGAGTTTAAACAAAATTTAAGGTTAAGGTGTTCAAAATTTTATTTTAAGGCTCAAAACAAAAAAAAAGAAAAAAGAAATAGAAAATTTTATATATACTTTTTTTTTTGGGGCCAAGCCAGGGGGTTCATTTGAACCCCCTGGCCTGGCTGTAGAGCCGCCCCTGTTTCCACAAGTTGATTAACTGCATATATATATATATATATATATATATATTATTGCTTCAATACTACTCAAAATAATAGAAATAAATAATAGAGAAGGTCAAGGACATCAAATTTAAATGATCTCATAAATTCAACACTTCAACCGACAAATAAAAACTTGAAACCTAATCTAAAATATAGTATAAATGCCTTTTTATATAATTGTTAAAATTGTTGAGTGTTTGAGTTATTGAGAAAAGAGAAAAGAGAAAATAGAGTAGACGTAAGAAATTAACACGGTTTGGTCTGATATCCACTGCAATAAAACCTTTGATGACAACATATTTGTTATTGTACTTCTATCTTACAATGAACCTAATACTTTAAAGAAACTTAACCCGAAACTAATCTTTATTCTACGTGTACAGCCTACAATACATTTGGGTTTGGGCCTCTTGTATGATAATATGATTTGTGCCCCTTCGACCACGTTGTCTAAACACTTTAAAGAACTCTAGGCAAGTAGGATAAACCAACAAAACTAAACTAAAAATTGAGTGTTCCAAACATTATTTGAACAGATAATAATGATATCGGTCAAAGGGGCTTGAATACCTTATTATAGGACAGCTAAGGCCCACAAAGGACACTCAGAGGGCACGCTGATACTGATCATATCAAGTGGGCTCCGCCCACATGCTACCAATAATCTCCGCTAGCAGAGCACAAAGCAACCACTTGATTGTTTTATTTTGCCCTGCGCTATTCATCTACTTCTACTTTCGTCTTATTTTACCTTCAAATTTTGTTGGAGTTTAGTTTCCCAAGAAATAATTTTGGACATAAACAACAGTAATTTTTACCATAATTATTTACGTAACAAATTCTGAGTATTAGAAAAAAAAAAGTTACGATTTTACGTGAAAGTAATATGAAGCTAATCATGGTAAGGTAGATATTATGACTTTTTATGTTATATTAAATTTAGTGTTATTTGTTGGTTTAAGTTAGTTCAACTGGTAAAGTCTTTAATAGTTGAATAAGAGATTTGTGACTCAATTTTTATTTACATTAAAAATTGATTGATGTTTCGGTCTAATAATAAAGAGCATCATCAAGAATAGACGTTATAAATTGAAACTCTCTAAAAAAAAAAATTAGTGTTATTTATTCATATATACACACACATGTGATTGCTATTGCCAAATGAGACGGTTGAGTTGAGTGTTTACAACTTTCCCCTTGGACCATAGAATTTACTTTCGTAACTTTCTTTGTAAAGGTTAAAATTGGTGACGATAAAAGTACTTTGAACTTAGAAGCAGCCACATCTTTATCATAGGCATGCAAGCAGGCACACCTGTCAACTGAGTTCCCAAAGCCAAGGATATATATATATATAAAAGCTTTTTTTTTTTCTTTTTTTGATAAACTATATATATATATATATATATATATGAAAGCTTTTTTTTTGAGTGGCGATATATATATATATATATATATATATAGAAGCTAATACCCATTTTAACGGTAACTGTAATATTAGTGCAACATACTTTGCTATAATTATTCTAAGCAAGATACTACAAATAATGGATAAAAATTAATAAGATTACGTGGGAATTACAGCCAATCAATTGTAGTGTACTCCAAAAAATAATTTTAAAAAAAGTTATAAAAAAATATGTGTGATATTAAAAGTAACGTGAATATGTCACTTTGTTGGGGAGGGCTTGGAATTGACATGATGAGTAAGCTAGGCAAAGGTGCTCCTCCCAAGAAAAATCGAAAGTAACCAATATGATATGACATGATACAGGTCACTTTCGTAGGAGGAATCTTTGCATCAAACGTCACACACTTTGCAAAAACAGCTTTGTCAAACCCAAATAAGTCTGCAGCAGTAGTAGAAAGGAGATCATAGCATCGAGTGAGCAAGTAATTGCCATTTCCTATTTTGGAAGAAAGAGGTAATAAGAACAGAAGCAAAAGTAACTGATGAGAATGCAGTGCTGCACTTAGCTCATCACAGATGATCTTGCTGAATCAATGCACTGGAGCTCCTACAACACCTACTAATAATTCAAGGGAAAGCTTACGATGTGCAGGACAAGATAGACACATGATCAATTTGTACATGTGTTTGTGAGCGGCAGTTCAAGGCGTTTATAGGTTACGGATATTTTTGGGATAATTACTAATAAATTATAATAAAATAGTTTTGATAACATTTTTATAGAAAATTTAAAAACTATTAATAACATTTAAAATGTGTTTAAATACTGCTTATTTTACTGAAATTAAAAAATTATTATTAAAAGTACTGTAGATAAAGAGTAAAAGTTAGTTAAAATAGTACAATGAGGTTTATGAATAGTATAAGGAAATAAACTGAATAATAAAATAATTTTAATTTTTAATCCTAATCTAAATGCATATTTATTTTTTTATTATTCTAACTATATAGTTTGTGACTGACTATCTATTACTTTCATAGAAACCAATTATTTTTCTCTCCATTACACAGATTGCCACAAATGTGGCAAAGTTGTGTCATATAATGTTGTAGTATTAGATTTTTTGTTATAAAAGACTCCCACCCCATTTTAATAAAGCTTAAAATAATATAATCATGTTAAGAATATTACAAATTTTGCTACATAAAACTTGCAAAATGATGTGTTATGTTACCAATCATAAAGCAACCATTCAAAACTTTCATTTATAAGGAAGTTTAAGCACACCTATCACATTTATTAAAACATCTATTTTCATATTTTATATTTTTATATAATAAATTTATAGTACATTTAACATTTTATAAAATAATTGTGTGATAATAAGTGGTTTAGAAAAACAAAAAAGTGCATAGGCTATGCACTTTTTTTTTTTTTTTTTTTTTTTTTTAAATCTTAAAAAAAGTCTCCAAAATATTAGACCAATGAAAACTCAACCCAATTGAAAACCATAAATAGTTTGGGTAAAAAAAAATGTTTTGAGGTTTTAATTTTTGTAAACCAATATCCTAT
Organism: Quercus variabilis; assembly: GCA_030445155.1. Classification (NCBI taxonomy): domain Eukaryota; kingdom Viridiplantae; phylum Streptophyta; class Magnoliopsida; order Fagales; family Fagaceae; genus Quercus; species Quercus variabilis. Next base: position 46,239,851 of record CP129449.1, on the reverse strand, counting down.
ATAGTAGATTGTCAACATTAGCCACCTAATTTCCCACATGAACATACATTAAAAAAAATCCCTATCCTTTTCTTTAAAACCAAAATCAAAATTGAAAAATTAAATTGAAACCTTAAAAAAAAAAAAAAAAAAAAAAAAAAACCAATGCATCGCCTTGTCCAACTTGTCCAAGATAAAGTAAACCTCCTTTCTAAAAGAATAATAATTCTGATTTATTTTTGTTAAATTTTATGCTTGAACCATGATATTTCATTCTCAATATGAAATTAATTTTAGTTTTTTTAGTATTAATTCATCAAATTAACCTTGATTTGGTTAGTATTAAATAAATTTATTTTAATTGATATTTAAATATAGAAGGTCTATTTAAATTTATTGCCTTAAGTCCCAAATTATGTTGATTTGGCCTGCTTTCCTTAACATATCATGTCTCGTGCATTTGGAGCACTGGATGCAAGCCATCCAATATTCCAGACCAAATATGACAAGATACGTGATCACGTATTCGCATATTTTAAACACATATTCACACGATATTATGTTTAGTGCATTGAAGTATTAGACACACAAGCCAAAGCGATGACCAAACCTCCACCCTTCTCTTCACCCACTTCCTAATGTAGTAACGTTCCAATGCTTTTGTCATGGACTTTAACACGTGCTAAGCATTTTGAACTCATCCCCCCAATAAAAAAACAATGTTTTATTTCATGCACTTGCTTACGCACATAGAGCACATACCACTTTTGCACATAAATCTGACTTAAAGTTACAATTTTCAACTTGGAATTGTGATTTTTTTTTTTGAGAAACTGAAATTGTGATTTTAAGTCATAATTTTAGTCCAAAAAAGTTAAGTGTGAAAATGATGATGTGCAATAGATATTTCCACAAAAAAACATATTTTTTGTTATGTCATAGGTTCCTATTAAGACTTGATGATGTATATTGGTATTAACTATGGATAAAAACTCTTTCACACGGTATTACACAAAAAGTGAGTCACGTCTTCAGTTACAAAAATACACCATGTATACTAGTATAGACTATGTAAAAACTCTTTCACGCAGTGTGTAAAAAATCTTTCACACAGTATGTTACACAAAAAGTGTCACATTTTTAGTTACAAAAATACACCGTGTGTATTAGTGTAGACGGTATAAAAACTCTTTCACGCAATGTGTAAAAAATGGTGTGAAAGAAACACTGCCCATAGAATATTTGCACTACTACGTTCTCTGTGTAGTAACATGGAGTTCATTGGGTTATTAATTCATATGGTTACATTGTCTCAGCCCTAATTAGTTGTCCTAAGTGAGTCTTTTTTTTTTTGGCTGAATCCTAAGTGAGTCTTGGAGCTGTCAAATATCAAGGCAGAATAAGTAAATAAACCCGCAAGGTCATAAAAAGAGAAGAGGAAAAAGATACAAAATCTGGAAGAGAAGAGCAAAAATTGTCTAAGCCTGGATCCTCTGTGGACTCACCTACTACAAACAAGAGGAGTGAATGATGAGGAAGAGGAAAAAGAAGATCTTCAACCAAAAGAAGATGAGCAAGAAATTGAAGAAGAAGAAGAAGAAGATGATGATGATGATGAAGAAGAACAAGGACAAGCACAGCAAAGAATGCAAGGCCATTATGATCAGCATGTACAACAACAATCACAACCCAATAGAGCGCCACATGGAAGAACACGTTATACCCACCTAGCAAGAGCACCAAAGGAGAGGTCAAAGAGCACTAAAGGAGGAGAGGTTGTAGAAGTTAATGGAGGCCACATTGCACAAGCTATAGGAAGAAAAGACCGTCACAGCAAGGTATGTACATCAAAAGGTCCAAGAGATAGGAGACTCAGACTCGCCGCTCATACTGCTATACAATTCTATGATGTCCAAGATAGGCTTGGCTTTGACCGACCCAGTAAAGCCATTGATTGGCTAATGGAGAAGGCAAAAGCAGCTATTGAAGCACTTGCAACAGCTAACTCATCATCACTTCCAAATCAAAATTCTACTAGTGCCATGAACTCTGCTGAACAAGCTTGTTTAAATCTCCAGCAGCATCACAGTGAGTCAGAAACAATCATGGGTTTGAATTCTGGGTTTGGTTATCAAAACCAGCAGCATTCCAATGAGAACTCCATTAACAGTTTGAGCTTTATCTCAGAGGCTGCAAATGCTAATGTATACAAACCATCACCTTCAATTCAATTTCATGACCATTTCCCACCTGAACTAAATTCAAGAACTATCATCCACACACAAGATCTTTGCCTCTCACTTCAATCCTTTCAGGATCCAGTTCTTGATAATGATCCCAGCCATGTTAGTCCAATTAATTTCACTGAACAGGCTGCCAATTCTGCCTCAGCTGGTTTGTCAGATCTCAGTGCCACTGACATAGAGATTGGTTGGTTTCAAAGAACAATGATGTCTTGGAATTCTGACACAATTTGTCATGGAGGAGGAGAAGATTTTGTCTTTAATTCCTTGCCACCACAACAATCTGCATTACTATGCCAAAACCAGTTGTTATCTCACCGGGGACCCCTTCAGTCCAATAATTTGCTTTCAGTTTCTGCATGGACCAACCCACCAATCCCACCAATTTCCATTAATTCTGCTCACCATAATAGGTCAGCACTAAGCTCACAAACTTCACCAAGATTTCAGATTGAAGAGCAAGAGTGCAACGCAACATCTGAGAGGTCATCCTCTACTTGCTCTCCTTGTCACTATTGAAACTAGCTAGTATTATCAAAATATTCATTCCACCAGGTACTCTCCCTCTACACACTACTAATTTTTACTTTCTTAGCAGTTGTTATATTTCGTTCATTTTCTCCTATATTGGTTTCAGGAAGTCTCAAGTCTTCTTCAAAGTATGAGTTCAGAATGTACAAGTGGGATAGGAGATTTGGCTACTAGATTCCGGCTATGCTCAGATGTAGGATTTTTTGGGATTGGGGTTGGTGCTCCTTTAGTCATTGTCAACTGCTTTTCCATAACAACTACTAAATTTGCATGTTGAATTTCTGTGTGTTAAAAAGGTATGTGTTTTGAATTGATTTTGAGAGTCCTATATCAATGTAACGAAAGAAAAATCAGAGTCAGAAACACATGACAGATTTGGGATTTTGATTTCCATGGCACTGTTGATATTTGCATGTTGAAAATGCTTTTTTTTTTGGCAGAGAAAAAAGCTTCTAAATAAGAAGCCGGTGGTAGCTTTCATGGAACATATTTCTTCTTTCTGTCTAGAATTGGTTAGTTTTTCAGTGAAGAACTATCTGACGAAATAACTTGTAACTTTTTATTTGATACTAGAACTTATAACCATTAAATAATTGTAGTTTAGTTTTGCTAAGTATGCTAGTTTTTAATTGAATGGTTCATGTTTCTTGATTTTATTTGATTGACGAATAGTTAATACTTTACATCTTCACCCCTGTGAAGTTCAAACAACGTTATCAGATTGTGGAAAAACAATAAATGTTCTAATCATATCAATGGAATGGTAATCACCGTAATCTCACATATGCTCAATCACAAGCAAGTACTCCTCGCACAGACAAACATGTCAGTATGTATGGTGAGAAGATGATAAAATTGATGTAGTATTAGGCCATTAAAGTCCACTGGATACGACACGTCATGTCATGTAAAGATGCAATGAACATAACCTTCGCCCTCAAATAATTGTTTTCAAAGAAAGATAAAATTGTGTGCCTTGTCATTTTCTCGAAGGGTCAATGTTATTGTTATAAGATGTATTTAAGGCAATTGTTAATAAAATACAATAAAAAAATTTTGACATTATTTTTATAAAAAATATAAAAAGTTGTCAACAAGATTTTTTATTTTATTATTCTCTTAATAAAATGTTTCTAAAAATAATTCTTAAATTAATGCCGTAAAGACATTGTTTAACATTTTCCTTTCTATAAATCTAATTATCCTTTTTTGGTGGGGATAGTTATTTAGTAATCCAGTGGCTATTGCATAGTGCAATTCCTCTCACATCACTTCAACTTTTTCAAAAATTTGAACCCTCTAACCTTTTTAACTTTTTTAATCCAATGGTTGATATCAGCACATTATACTTTCACTCTTGATCTGAATCATTGAATATACACTGCACCGTGCAATAGCTATCTCAATCCCAATATGTAAACTTCAATAATAGAAGCCCTTGATAAATGAAGGAAGCAAATAGAGAAAGTGGTTGTTTACTTGTTTTGATGGGCGATAGTGGTGAGTCACCTTTTTAGTTGCTGACCAGTCCGTTACTTCATTTTGTAGTGTCATTACTTTTTAGGATTCTAGACTTGTAGTGCTATTGGAAAGTTGGAACAGGAAACTTAGTTGGGTATTGGTGGGTGAGGGCCAATAGAATAGTCCTGTAAAAGAAGTGACAATAGCCAATAGGTATAATTATTAATCCCATGAAAGCCATTGGAGCAAGCTTATAATAAGAACCACCAATCCAACTGTATTTTCCATTTCCCGAGTACATAATTATAACTGGTCAAGAACTTTTGCCTTTTCTTTTGAGTTTTGGGGTTTGTACTTTGAAGAGTGTAATGGACAGAGAGTCATAGAGTAGTGTCTATGATCCCATAGAGTTGGCTTCAGAGCTGCAGAGGACCAAAAATAATACTAAAGGATACTTGACCACGACCTATCTTTTGCTGCTTGGATCTTAGTGCTACCAAATACCACCTAGTTTAGGGTATGCAACTCAGACAAGTAATGTTAGTACCGCTGAGAATGTTTGTGTCACAACTCGTCACATGGTGAATTGTAATTGGTGTATGTGTGTCCTCACGTGATCCATTGACATACTTTCACTAATCACAACTCACCATGTGATGAATTGTGGCACAAAATTATGCCAATTTTGGTAGTACTACTTACTAGCATTACTCAATAGTACCGGACTTAAGTTTTAAGTAGGGCAATTTGCACAAACCCTAATGGGTCATTTTCAAACACACCCTTTTTGATAAATTCTTTTCATACACGTTCTTGTGCTATCAATTTAAAATTTTATATCAAAAAATTCTAGGACTACAACTCATAATGTTTTGTTAATTCTAAGTGGTCACAAATCACATAAAGTGAGACTTTAAAAATTATACATAAACAAATAAACTAAAATATTAAAAGAAAAAAAGTCATTGCCAAACAAACACCAAATAATTATGAACTGCAGTTTTTGTTCAAATGGATGATTGGAGATAGGAGGGGCCTCATTCTTTAGCCAGATGGGCCTTATGCAGTAGAACTAAAGGAGTAGTTTTTCCTTGGATCTAGTCATGGGGTCTAGTGAGGCTTCCTTTGTTTTTATATAGACTTTCGATTGAGCCCAAAAGACTTCTTAAAGCTCATGTTTACCTCTATTTCCAACTGATGACTAGCTCTAAGTTGTTTCTTTCCCCTTGGGGGTTGGGACATTACATATGCTTGGCCTAGTTCGCTATAATTCATAGAGATAGTAGTAACAATATATGCAGCAAAGCTGAAGAGATTAAACTCTAGTGTAGAAGATATATTAGGTGTCTCTTCTAGAGGCAATACTAATGAACTCTTCAACAAAAAAACTTGAGTCCTATGAATGAAAGTTCACTCAAGTAGTAACCTAAGCAGTAATCAATTTGGGGAAAGGGATATTACCATGTTTATTTATCTTAGGACTTGCAGCTGCAAAAGCCATCTCAGCATAATGGCAGAAACATAAAGAGAGCAAACAATAGAACAACAGCTTTCAAATTCTACGAAATCACCACCAACATATATATATATATATATATATATATCTACATTATAAATAAGATTGTCTTTCTTTTAATCTATACAATATAGGGGAAAAAAAAAATAATAAGAAACAAGAAATGATAACTAGGTCAGTCCCATATACAGGTCTTTCCAATTATTCTTTACCACTGGCCAAAGCATAGTACTCCACTCACTCCCTGATGCACAACATCGAATATGACACATAATCAACATATGGATTTTCTCTCGCATTTCCACATTTCAAGAATTTGAAGATCCAAACGACAAGTTCTATTTCCATTATCAGCTGGATGCTAGGAAACCAACTGTTCTTTCTTACTGTTTGCCTCTTCAGCTTTGTTGCTCTCTTCTTGTGCTGGTGGTTTTCCACCAGTAGGGTAAGACAATCTCCGGGCCTTTGTGGTTACCTTTCCATTGGTTAAAGGAAGTTTGACTGAAACAGATGTTTTAGGTGTCAGTGGAATTACATTCCTACCAACCTTGCTAGACTGCCTACTCTGGGGTTTCTTTGGGCTAATAGACTTAGCAGGGACACGGCTTTCCCATGGGCGGGCAGCAATCCAGCGTTCCAACCAGCTCCAACCCCAATTAGTCTTATTAAGTTCATAATTACCCAGCCCATGGATCTGACTAGCATTGGCCCTCCACTGCAAATCATGGTATAGTGTCCATTTCAATTGGATCCAGTGAGCCAAAATAATGAGAATCACACATTTTCATTTTGGAGAACATACCTGATGAGAAAAGGCATATGCCATGGTTCGCTCCCGCTTAACTGCTGCTTCTTCTCTCTGATGTATCCTTGCAAGAGTTTCCTCCATCGTTTCAGAGCCACCACACCATTCCACCTATTATTCATTTGAACTACTACTCAGACGGTGAAAGATAAAATAGGGTAATTGGGTTAAAAAAGGCCCATGTATGAAATATTTTAATTGAAAGACACTGGCCCTGGCAGTAATCAGTAAAAAAGATGTACTCAAGTTTCTGATCTTCAAATGAAAAAAAATGGAAAAAGAAATGATAGGCCCCAGGGTTTGATTTCAAATTGTCAGCAAATGACAGACTTTGCTAAAGAATGAATCACACTTTAATCTTATCTTATCTTTTTTATATTAATTTAACCCTTTCTTCTTTTAGAGAAAGCACCAATGACATAAGGCATGAATCAAGAATCTCAGAATTGCTATCCTGAGGTACACAGAGTTGCTATCCTGAGGTAAGGAAAGTTTTAAAGGGAGAAATTCCCTGGATGCAACCCCATCTAACAATTTTGCAATATTACTTTCAGAAACTGACAGAGCAAGGAGCCCAAAAATCACTTCTCATAAGCTTCCATGGGACCGAGATGCCATTTAGTCTAAAGATTATTGTCACTATTATTAATAAGTTCCAAGTCATGCAATTCCCCATGGAGGGGGAGAAAGTGGTCTAACCTCTAGGCCATGAAGTTTTTCCTCAAGTTTCAGTTGATTCTCAAGTTTCTTCTGTCTAAGCCGACCTTCTGTTACCATGCAAAGTCTGCGAGCTCTAATCTGGGTCTGTATATTGCTCCAAGAGTGAAGATGGATCAATGTTGTTGTAGCTTGCTTCTTAACAGAATAACCTTGGGCTACGATTTGTAGTCTAACTGCTCCTTTCAAACGACGTAAAGTTTTCCTAGCCTGCAAGACAGAGGATGTGAAAATAAATCATTGAATCACAAGAACCAGCAAAACAAAGATAATGCTTGTACATGCAGTCAATAAATTCACAATGAAAGGTTACACTGCTCCTCTGCTTGTTTTAATACACACTTATTGAGAAGTTGATAAGCTAGCCACCTGATATTTGCTCAAAGGGAAACATAGGTTCATATTTTCCCAGTCACAAATTGGTGGCCAATTGCTAACCATATTATTTAGAACTAAGGCCTAGCAGAATAGAACCGTTACCAATTATACAGCAGAGATCAAATACACACTCTGCAAATAGAAGATAAATAAGCAAAATTTTCAAGGTTCATATAGCCTATGCTAACTACAATTAACAGGGCAAAAATATCAAACTATAAAGCAGGATCAGTACTGTTCCCTCTTATAACAGGAAGTAAGGACACTTTCAATGAGCCTAATCAAATGCAAACAGTTCCTGTTGAGAGCAAGTTCCTTCTTTTTGGGCCAAAAATTTGCTAAACCTATGAACTTAAGGGCTTCCTGAAACTAGGGGAAATCTACTTCCATACAATATCTTCCATCTTGCAGGAATGCCTATACACCAAGTAAACACGTGACAGTCATACTGCAAACTGATTGATAATTATGAGAATGTCCAGAAAATTGGGGAAAATATGTTCTTATTTTAATGCATCCCAAAGATATGCCAACGAGCTAATCTTAGTCGGAAGCATATGACAGTTATAACATGCACTGCCCTTAAATTTTCCTAAAGGAAAGAACTTTACTGCTGTTTACTGACTTAATAATGACCTCAAAAATAGTTTCCAACTTACTAGAAACACATTTATATCTTTCAATTGCTTGAATAGATACCATAACACTGATAATCCAGTTCAGGCATGTACCTTGGAAGTCATTATATGACTACCATTTTACCTACTTTTCAAAATATTTTTGCATTCTCTCCTCCATGACCTATATTTTAACTCTTGTGACAAGGCCAAAGATATCCCAGTCAATTAGAGTGAATTATTTTATAAAGAAAAATCAAGTAGGCCTTCTTCTCTGCTTTCTATAACTGTTTATTTAATTCTTAAACTCACTCATCGAGGTGAAGACAAAATGGTTTGGTCTCTTTCAAAAAGCTGGGTTTCAGTGTGAGATTATTAAGGCATTGAAGATGGAGGAGAGAAATTTTCCATGGCAAAGTATATGGCAAGTAAAATTCCACCACGAGTGGCTTTCTTTGGGTGGACAGCTGCCATGGATAAGACTCAAATGATGGATAATCTGAGAGGATAGAAGTATTATAATCACTAATTGGTGGTGCATGTGTAAATCTAATGGAGAGCCGGTCGATTAGAGTTTTTCTTCACTGCAAGATTCCTTGAGAATTATGGTCTTTTGTTCTCTGTTAGTATGTGGTGGCTTGGGTTACGCCAAGTTCTATGATTGGCTTATTGGGATGGACACTTTGGAAACATGATTAGGGATAAATTTGGAAGTTTGCTCCTTTTTACTTGATGTGGACCTAGAGGGAAAGGAATGCATTCACTTTTGAAGACAGTGAGCTATTAGTGGTGAAGCTGACAAGGGTCCAGCTCATTTGTCTTGACAGCTTTCGTAGATTTCATTGATCAACTGAATCTTAGATTTTATTTTTCTTTACTACGCTTTTTCTTGCTTGGCTCTATGTATACTTCCCATGTAGTAAGGTTGTGCCCCTTTTTGCTCTTTTTCAATTAATTTCATTTACTTAAAAAAAGAAAAAAGCAGAAAAGATTTGGTTTAGTCCATTGACCAAAGAACTCTATTGGTTTATAATTTTCCAAAAGAAATTGATCAAAATTAATCCAAGCCTGCCTAACCAAAGAGTTACTAAAGATTTAAGACCCTCGAATGATTGCTTTCCATTTACTTGGATCTCTCACTGCTCTTCAGCTATGGGCAAATAAAAAATTGTTTTTGTCAATGCAAGATGTTAAATGAATATTATAATCAGATGGAAGTCCTTTTTGCATAATATTGTACAAATTTGTTAGCATGCATGTTTTAGTATATTTTCAACTGTCAATTCCTCATGACAAATGCAAATAAATCTTTAGTAAAAAGGACAACAACAACAACAACAACAACAACAACAATAAAAATAACAAAGCCCTAGTCCCAAAAAAAAAAAAAAAAAAAAAAAAAAAGAAGAAGAAACTTATAAAGGATGGCACTGCAAAAAACAAACTCATCTTAGACCATTCTATTCAGGACTCTTGTTTGTATATTTTGTAACGTGACATGGCCAATGAGCTCTAGTGGTATTTTTTTTACTCCCATGAGAATGGCGGAGGGTAACTTTTGGGCGTGTGTGTAACTGTAACTTACCAATAAAAAAAATAAAAAAAAACAATTTGTAACTCAACATACCATGTAAGCTCGGAATGCAGTCTGAATCTTTGTAGCAGCAATATCCTCAACTGGCATGCCGGGTAACCCATGATTTCTACTGTTAGCGCCATTGGCAAACCATGAGTGATTCTTCGATTTAACGGGATTTGTTGATTTCGCAGAAACTGAGGATCCCTGTAACAATGTGTCAGAAAATATGAGAATCAGCAACTTTATACCAACTTCAGTCCTGCATAATAAGCACATGTAGTTCATAGTAAAGCTACCAGTTGATCAAATGTTCTATTTTTTTTTTTTTTTGATAAGTACCAGTTGATCAAATGTTCTTCACCTATACCATGATAATGTTACATAAAGTTATAACTTCTACCATGTCAAGCATGATATATAACAATAGGCCCTTTGAAAATATAAATTATAAATCTCAAACCTTGACAAACTCTATTTAGGTTTCCTATTCCTGAACTTAATCACCTCTTCAGTCTTCAAGTAATGATATATAATTTAGCAACAATAGCTCATTAATTTCAATTTTAAGCCATAACCTTGACTAACTCTATTTAGGTTTCCTATTCCTAAACTCAATCCTCTCTTCAGTCTTCAAGTAACAATATATAATGTAGCAACAATAGCTCATTAATTTCAATTCTAAGCCTATAATTAGTAGGAATTCAAAGTGACAGCTAAAGGGATTGCAAATTAGTAAGAAGATAACAATTTAGTTTTTGGCCCATTGGAGGCCTGTTGGGCAAATAGTCCCATTTAGCAGTATTATTGCAATTGAAGGGCTCCATACCTTCACTTGTTTTGAACTGCTGCGCTTCCCTTTCTTTGAGCCGATTATCGTCTTAAACCAATGTCCAGAACCCATCCCTGCTATGAAGAATCTGTGTTTAACTCAACATACCCCTGAAAGTAATTCCAATGTAGATCTAGTCAAAATCAGCATTGAGAAAACAACATCAAGTTTAAGAATCTATAACATTTAGTTTTTCTTTTCCTCTACTATTCACTACTCGGCAACCAACCAGACAATCATCAACAGGATGTTTGTGGCTGCCACATCTTGTTAGTAGTTATAAAACAATCACAACTCAATTAACAAATACAAAAATGATATGAAACAACTCCACAAGATTTCAAACTTAACTAAATTGGAAGCAAAGAGAAGGAATCATAATCTTATAATAATATGCAAGACAGCTTTCACCAATTGATTATATGCCCACCAAAAATTCAATAGTATATCAGACAAGAAACTACATTACAACCAACTAATCATAGAAAGTAACAAAAAAATGGATTCCAAAAGAATCTGCATTATTCCTAGTAATTCTCTTACAATTAGCTTCCAGATCCCACATATTCCCTCCCAAGTAACAACTGGGTGTCCCCAAATTATATTTGTAATGCCAGAAATGAAAGAAAACAGCACAAACATAAACAAAAGAGTAGGTGGGAAAGCATGACATACCAGAGAATAGGACATACCAGAGAATAGGCTCCAAAGGGTCCAAAACAGACCCTTTTTGAAAAATGGGCACTCAACAGATCTTGGGACCAAAAAAGGTGTTGACAAAAGTATTAGTAGTAGTAAAGAGGAAGGAAAACTTGAGAAAAGAATAAAAGGAAAGGTGGGTGTGCGACATGGCTCGCCATGGCCCCAACACTAGCTTTCCTTGTCTTTCTTTATTTTTACTTCTACTGCAATTTTTTTCCTGAAAAAAATATTCAACCCCCCAAACAAAATTCATTGTATATAAAACGATAAACACACTCTCTCTCTCTCTCTCTCTCTCTCTCTCACTCTCACTTGTTGCTCTGTCTGTCTCTGCGTCCTCAATCAAAGGCTCAACCAACGCTACACAGCTCATGTGGATGTGAATGTTGTGCAGTGTGGTCAGTGCTGTGGTTGGTGTTGGATTTTGTATTTTTAATTTTCTTTTATTATTTTGAGGTTTGACAATTCAACAGATGGTTGGCTAAAACGACAGCATAACAAACAGTGACAACGTTTTTTTTTTTTAATGAATAAACAGCGATAATGATCATGCTTGATAGTAGCGATGGGCTGCCTTTCTTTTTCTTAAAAGGAATATGGTGGATCAGTCTGCGGCCTACTGATCTTCCTCAAAAGGGAATTTTCAATTATTAATATGAGTTTCGCAATGGAACAAAAAATAATTTATGTAATCATAGTCCTTCGATAGTGAGTGCAACTGCAATGTACTCTCAAACTTAGTCCATCACACAATCCGGTCTAATATTAATTCTAAGATATCATATGTACAGTGAGGGAATTAGTTTGGCAAGATGTTGAGAGCATTCACACCAAATATGTGAGTGCTATATTGTTATTATAGCACCAAAACCCCAAGGAAACCTTCTACATCAAAGCTCTCAAATGCAAAAAAGCTTGACACTCAGCTACAGTTAGCTCAGAGCCGGCCCAAGCCTAGGCAAGTTAGGCCTAGACCTAAGGCCCCACCCCCAATAAAAAAAAAAAAAAAATCCGCTTAAAAAAAAAGGCCACACTTTCCGTAGTTAAAGTCCCAAATTTTTATAAAGTTATATATATATATATATATATATATATATATTAAAGGTTATGCATTTTTTTTATTAGTGATATTAAAGATACTATAAATTTTATTATTGGTTTACAAATTATCATGTTATTAATTACAAAAAAGTGATTTAAACATTCATTAGTTAAATTAATGAAGTTCATTAATGAGAGTCAATATCACTTTATATTTTGAATATTTTATAATGCTTTTAGTGCATTTTTCCATTTCGTTTTTATTAAGACTCTCAAAGTACGAGACTAATAAAATCCTAACTCAATTGAAACCCTAAAATATTTCAAAGAATGTTGCAAATGTATTAAATTATCAATTATAGATTAATCTCTCCTAATAGTTTGAGATTTTAATTTTTGTAAACTGATATCTTACAAAGTCAGACACACCAAATAATATCGATCTCTTTCTCTTAAAAACAAGATATAAAATTAAAAATTAGATTACAACTTTACTTAACAATGCATTGTCATATATCCAAAATAAAGTATCTTTTTTAATCGTAATATATTTCTATTTTTTTTTATATTAATATTTATGATTCAACTATGATATTCAATTCTCTATATGAAATTAACATTAGTTTAGTTGGTATTATTTATCAAATTATGTATTTAATGTATCAAATTAATCATGATTTGATTAATATTAAATAATTTTGTTTAATTAATATTTACATCTTAAAGGACCTGTATAAATTTTTCGCCTTAGGCTCCAAATTATGCTGGGCCGCCCTTGAGTGAGCTGCCATCTCTAACAGCTCACTGTAGCTGAATGTTATAAGCAAAATATTATCTTCTAATCCCTTTCACATGGTGCCTTCCCTTTTTCTCTCTTTCTTTTCATGCGTGTATTTTTTGTTTCTCTCTTCTGTTGCTTCTCCCTTGTTATCACCCACGTTGCTAGCCCTCTCACCCTCGCCATCTTGCCCCCTGCCTTGAACCACCAAACCAAGCTTCCGTGAACCATCTAATCCATCCCTCACTCTAAGATTTTCAGATTTTCCCTCTTCTCTCACTCTCAGATTTTCTCTCTTATTTTATTCTCTCAATTGTGATGTGGGTTATGCTTGTTTTGGTTTATGGGTTTTGTTTTTTTTCAGTGTAAGCTTGTTGCTTTTTGATTGGTATGAGTTTGTTGTGTTTGGGTTTTTTTTTTTTTTTGGGGGGGGGGGGGTGGGGGGGGGGGGTGTTTGTTGTGTTTTGATCGGTGTGGGTTTGTTTTGTTCTGATCATTGTGGGTTTCTTGCATTTGTGGGATTTTTTTTGGGTGTGGGATTGTTGCGTTTGTGTGATTTTGTTTTGTAGTACTCATTTGATCTTCGAGTGTCTGGTAAAGATCTCATCAAGAGTACACTATCACCCATTTGAGCTTGTGGATGTTTGGAACATCCGATGGAGTGGCCAGATGAATGTGTGTGAAGAGTGTCGGAAAAATACATGTTTGTATTGCATACAAAACATACGTAGCGGAAAATTAATGGATCTATTTCATTCGCAATTAATAACATGTACTATGTAAATTTTATAATATAAGAACAAGAGAGTTTACCTTGGTGTGGTGAAATTCAAAACCAAAGATTAGAAGTACTTGAGAACACTTTTAATCTTCACTCAAATTTCACTTTATGCCTAAGAAGTGTGGTATCTCAATCAGTTTCCAAGGAGAGAATAATAGAGTGACTTACACTCATATACAAAACCATTTCATTTCTTATGAAAAACCTCTAATCAAATTATGTATATTTCTCTCCTTATATTTAACTGACTATCTAATTGAACTAGCCTTTTAGGCCATTCTAATTGGGTTTTAGTATGTGACTTGGAGTGAGATCAAAAGGGAACAAACAAGACTCTAGCTCCAATGGGCTTTAAGCTTTTCTGTCAACTTTTGACAAGTTCAAAGTTACAATTAATTATATTTAATATCACTATATAAATATAATTGCACTTTAAGCCTTATTAATAAATTATATCCTAAGACTTTATTATACATACAGTTCCTTCATAAAATATTTGTAGTAATACAAAGTCATAAATGTAGACTACCATTTTGAATATTACTACATCTTAATCTTTGAGTATTACTACATCTTAATCTTTGAGTATTCGGTTTAATTCTTTAAGTTATTCATCATATATTTATGAAATCCAATTTCATAAATATATACTTTAGTAACTTTTTACTAAAGTAGTTAGGCCTATTATTCTGAATAACCAAACCCATTAAATTTATCTCAAGAGAATATTTTATATCTCCGTTAAGAGATTATGAATTCCATCTTGAGAATATATGTTTCATCAACACTAATGTAGTTGTCTAACATACTGAGATTTTGATCGTGACTTTAGATCTCACTTTTGATATATCAAAGCAACCTACACATTATGATCAAGTCCATTATTTTCTTAGAATTAAGAGTTCTTGTAAATAAAAGTCGTAAGATTTATTATTCATTTGACAGTCGTTAATAGAATAACAAATCTCACAACGGTCTAATTCAATATATTTTAACTCTTAAAATATATCAACATATCAACTAGAAGTCTCAACTTCCATGATCAAGACAAATCATCTTAGTTAATATGTTATAGTCTTCGCAGATGAAATACTCAATTTCATCACCGACTATGAATTAAAATTCTCAGTTTTCAAAGAACTAATGATTTATATCTTTTGTGATTAAATTACATAAATCACATACTATACATCTCATGGACTATACGATAAATGTCCAAATATTTATGTTACCATTATTTTAGATAATAATAAAATAATTTTATTAATTACAACATTAAGTCATACATAATGTTATACATAACATCATACAATAGGATTAAGAGAATTAATCCTAACAAAGAGCTGGTGACCAATATTTGTGGCCATTTTCACTTTTCTTGGTTCTTTATCATGGAAAAGTGAATGATATGAAAGAACCATTTCTATCTCATGAAGTGGTGAGGTTGGTGGGAGGTTTTGGTTTTTTTATTTTTAATTTTTAATTTATTTTTTTCTATTTTGTTGGTTTTTCCTTTTAGGTAGTGGTGGTTGGCTATAGCTAGTGGTGGGTGTGGCTGTGGGTTTGGGGGGTTGAGAAGAATGTGAACTATTTGGACTGCTTTAGATGAGAGAGACATGGATAGGAAGAGAGAGAATTAAAAAAAATAATTAAATGAAGTGTTCAAAAAAGAAAAAAGAAAAGAAAAAAAAGAACCTTTGATATTGGATGAATTGTAAAATGAATTGTTAAAATAGATAAAATAGTGTTTTGAGTTGCTAAATGCTAAAAATTTTAAAATCTTTAATGTGAATCCTCTGAGGCACCTATCTTATAGACATTGAGTTTTATTTATTTATTTATTTTTATTAGAGAATGATAAAAAGTGAATTAGTCTAGTGAAATGTTGAGACGCCACTTTTTTTAAAATTAAATTAAAAAAAAAAAAAAACTGGCTTTCTTAATTAAAGGGGCTGCCTTTCTTGAATACGGTGTGTTACTCTTGCAGTCTTGCTTACAAATCTTTATTAAAATAGGATTTTTAATTATTGATTTTAGTTTCACAAGGGAACAAAAATTGATTAATGTAATCGTATGATTACTGATTTTTTTCTTTACGGTGTTGGACTTGGGTGCTTTGTGTCCTACTCCTACCTAGGAGTAAATACTGGAGTTAAGGGTTGAAAAGTATTTCGGCCATTGATGACTTGTATTATTTTCTTGGCCCCGTGCAGGACAGTATGAGTTGGTGTGGCAAAAAATAAACTCCCGACCTTCGGCTCATAAGACCAGCGCTCTAACCAATTGAGCTACGTGGACCCTGCGGCTGTATTCAATTTGAATTTTTTTATTTTATTTTTTATTTTGATTGATACTAGCTTGTAATTCATGCATATGAACATTTTAAGACATACAATAAGATACATAATACTATTTATATATATATAATTTAAATATTATTGGTAGTCATTTTTATATTTTGTTAACTCTTTAAAAAATTTTGTAAGGATATTATTAGGTAAAAAATATAAATTGTTCATATTTTTTTAAAAAAAAATTATTGTGAAGCACTTTTTTTTTAATGATTCATTTATTCTAGACTCTTTAGTTTTTGTACTTAATAACTCACTTGGATAAATATTTTGATGTGGTCTCACATTTTATTCTAAAATTAAGAAATAAAATATTTTAAGAATAAATAATTTAGGACACGGGATGCAAAATTGAAACTCTAATTTGAAATTCTAATTTGAGTTTCTTTTAACTTCACATGTTATTATATATATATATAGATTAGTATGTAGCTAAAAAACAATCACAAGTATACTATTTAAATTATAGATTTTTTTGAAAAGACATTCAAATTATACATGGTATTAACTTATATATATTTTTTAAACCATACATTTTTAAAAGATGTAATTGTTTCTCATTTTATCTATATTACTATTAAAGGGGTTTCCCTTGTTTGGAATCCTCATTTTTTGGTTCAAAAATGCTCCTACATCTTTATGTTTAAGTAGAGACAAGAATAAAGGACAATTTGGTAAAAATATAACTTTAACTCCCACTAAAATATTGCCTAAAAAATAAGGTCACTCTGTTGTTGATTTTCAAATTTCTTTGTTCATTTATAAATTCTAAATGCGTAATAATAATGCGATGAGGCTAGTGTGTTTGTGTATACATGATTTAGAATTTAAATGGTTTTAAACTCATCAGTTTTTGCATTCAATAATTCACTTGTCACAAAAATTAAAAACTTAAATGGATACATGGCAGAAAATGGACTTCAATTGAAATTCAATTTAGAATCTAATTGGATTTGGATTTTTCGATTTTTACACTCAATAATTCATTTGGCACAGAATTGAGAATTTAATTGGATTTTCTCTAAGTTTTGGCTATATATATATATATATAGAGAGAGAGAGAGAGAGAGAGAGAGAGAGAGATTAGTGAAAAACTTCATCTTTCTCTCTAATCATTTTGTGTGTTTGTGTGTGTGTGGTAATTATCTTTTCCAATAATCAAAACTTGACAATTTCATTGATATGGTCCGACAAAAAAATGTTCATTATTTATGAAAAATAAAAAATAAAGCATCAATGGTTTTGTTAATTTCATTAAAAATTACTTGAAAGTTGGAGATTATCTTCCATATGTATAACATGATTCCAAATTGTGTTCCATTGATAACTGACCGCTCTTCTTCTCTTAGAGATCATCGTGCATTAGATCCATGATGTCCCACCAACTTTAGTTTAAATTAAAAAAATCAAGTTAGCATGATGCTTCTAATTAGCCAGAAAAAGAAGTCAGCTAGCTTAACCACCTAAAACACATCAAGAGGAATTTGTTGGGGGATCCTCAACGCACACATCTATTTCATTAAAGAAACCGTGTTTGATATACCAACCAATTTGACCAACAGTGGTTTTCACAATATTATGAGCCATGTTAAAACTTAAAAGCCCACCCACCTATTTTAATACCAATATTAACAATATTATTGGATTCAAGACCTCAATGAGCATAATTGGCATTATTATTAGCTATTTGGGCACATTGCTTTTCCAAAACTCACCCTAATATATCTCTTGCTATATATGTTTATTCATGCACACTTTTAGGCAAATGTAAAAACAGAAAATCATGTACTTTTGTACACCCTAGTAATTAGACCGTGCGATGAACATAAAAATTTTATAGGCTCCTGTTTCAATTACATGACTGATACATTCCAAAAGTCATATAAAAGAATTCCAACATTTAGGGTACCAAATTAATATTTAAATAGCAATTTTTATAGCCAAACGAAACAGAAATAATATTTTATTTATTCAATCCATATTCCATGTGAAATTTATAAAGCTAAAGGTACCTTTTTGCTTAAATTTACAAAAATTTAATTAGCATTACAACTTATCGGTAGCAGAAGAGGTAAAAGATTTATACTCTAAAATTGACATTGTTTCAAGTTCATCATATCCCCATATTCTACACCTCATTTAAAAATTAATAAAGAAATAAAGAGATTTCAAAATACCGTTGGCATTATATTGCAAAATTTCATTGAGCTAAAGTGCAAGAGAGCATAAAAATTCTCTCTTAAGCATCAATCTCAAGTCTCAAAACTCTAATGTCAAGCCTCTTGTTGATGTTGACGCCTGATCTACAAAAACTAAATATACAAAAGCATAAATATTTAGAGTCATCCAATCCAATATCTTTGAATACCTATACAATTCCCCTTTTCTGAAGAAATTAAACAAAAAAAGTAACTGGTAATGATGATTCATTTAATCTTTTCAATCAAAACCTTGCCTTTGGTTTCTACCATATTGTTCATTTTGACAGATTGCTTATTGCCTTCATAAGCCATAGCTGAATTTTTCTCTGCCCCTACATATGTTGCTAGGGAAGACCAAGCTTCACTTGGCTGCTCATGGTAATTAAAATTCCCTCTTGATAAGAATTTAAGTTTTCTAAATATTAGTTTTCTAATTCCCAATTCATTCCACTTAGTTATAGCAAAAAATTGAAGGAAAGAGAACATACTTGATTCTAAACTTGTAGCAGCCAGTGATGGTCGGCACAAAGAGAACAATATTTTTAGTTCAAGTATTTCTTTGAACACTTTGTGGGAAATTGGGAAACCAAAGGGAAAAAATAGAGATAATTAATTTAGAAAACCATAAAAATATAATCTGTTAAATTATAAACCAAAGAATACACGATCTCATTGATTCTAAAACCACAAAATCATATGGCTGATTAAATGTGCCAACAATTCAAACTAACCACATCTATAAATTTTATAAATGGTAAAACACAATGCTATTAAACGCAACACAAACGTAGTATAAAATCAATTCATTAAACTGCCATAGAAAAATCAAAATGGGTCCATTCAAATTGCTTTAGAACACACATAACAAAAAGTAGTAATAGCTCAAATAAATTATTTTATTTGGTTGCATTATATTAAAATCAAGTTTACTCACTACCAATAATCTTCCTATAAGCAGCTAAAAAGAAAAACAACATAATGATAATAATAGAAATAAACAAAGGTAAATAAAACGAAAAAGAAGAAGGGGAAAAAAATTTAGCATAATTGCAAAGTAAACCTATTAGAAGCAACAGATGCAATACAAATACTCCAAGAAAGTTTTCCTTGAGAACCACTTTCTACCTGTTAGAGATATATTAGTTCATTAGCATAGGTCCAAGTTTAATTCTACTTTGTGTGCAAACCAAGTCTTCTACTTTTACTAAAAGTTTATTAGTTTAGGGTTTAGTCTACTATATATTGTTGGGAAATTTAGACACCAGTTGATAGAATTAACAAGTTTTAAACTTAAGTTGTTAATTAGATTTATTATGAATAAAACTTGTTAAAATAAACAAATATCAATATCATGTCAATAATGAATGTAGCGGAAAAGTAAATAAGATAAGATATGATGATTTAGGAAAACCAATGAAATAAACTAGTTTCACAGTAAAAACTTTAGGGGGAAACCTTCTCGAAAAGCAATCTACTATAGTAAAGAAAAGTTTCAGATCTAGTACAAAACCTTTGTCCCTAGATTTTACAATCCTTGTAGATGAACTTACAGCAGAAATTTTTTATCGTTTTAGAACCTTTGAACTCTTCAATATATGAACGCCACCTTTTGATACACGAATCCCAGTACATGACTAACCAATTGCACAGATTCCAGTACGTGACTTCAATCACCAACTAGAAGAAGATGTTGGCTGCAAAGTTCTTCACTTCATCAACAATGAAGATCAAGAAGTACTTGGTTACAAAATCCTAAGGCGCAAAGACGTAGTAGCTTCTTTTTGGAAAGAATAAGGTATCGGTCAACTTTTGCATATGTTCTTCTTGTATTATCTTATGTGACGACCTCTAAAAATAAGCCTTGTATAGGTCTAGGATTGTGAGAAAAGAAACTCTACTCAAATACATAAGCATGGGCTGAAAATCAAAAATCTGAATTCTTGTAACCTCGACAGATAGCAGGTGTCATGTAGGTGTCGAGCAGGTGTCAAGCTTTAAACTTCGACATATACAGCTATCGAGGAGGTGTCGAGCAGGTGTCGAGGGGACAGAAGCTTTCTCGATCGATCGACCAGCTATCGAGAAGCTATCAAGATTGCGATAAGAATCAGCTGAAGAGCTCGACAGATAGCTAGGTGTCGAGCAGCTATCGAGCTTTAAAATTCAGCACTTTTTCACTTGATTCTTGGACAGATTTGCATAGCTTTGATACTTGAACTTGAAACTTGTTTCTTGAAGTATTAAAAACATCTAGAATTACCAAATTACAAGTAAAGTGTATTTTGTCAAAAGATTAGCCAATTATATAAAGACATATGTTCTTAACAAGTGAACCACATATGTCTTAACATATATAACCATGTTATGGTTCATTGTAATACAGGTTTTGTACTACACTCTTATATAATAAAGATGTAGATTTTAAGAGTTTTCTTTATGGACGTAAGCTGTAAGGCTGAACCACATAACCCCAGTGTTCTTGTGTTCTTATTTTATGCTTCCATCTTTCGTATCTATTCAAGCATATTCAACAAGGAATATATCATAGCTAATACTTAAAATGGTATTAGCTGTGACCATGGTTTTCTATCTCTATGGTGTGTTTAAGAACAATCTTTGTCTTCCTTGGTGTTTCTTTGCTGCGTTCATCTTCTTTAGCTTTTTACTGCTGCCATTAAAACTCTTCGGTATAGTTAAGCCATTGTTAGAAGTCACATCAACACTGCATGACCATTGCCTTCCTCAGACCATCATCACAAAGCCAAACTTCATTCAAGGGATCTTTTCAACCTTATCAAATCTCAAAGTTTCATTAAGCTTCAATCTTGAGTTTGAGAGGGGGTGTTAGAGATATATTAGCCCATTAACATAGGCTAAAGTTTAATTCTACTTTGTGTGCAAGTCAAGTCTTTTACTTGTATTAGAAGTCTATTAGTTTAGGGTTTAGTTTACTATATATAACCATGTTATGGCTCATTATAATACAGATTTTGTATTACTCTTATATAATAAAGATGTAGTCCTTGAGGGTTTTCTTCGTAGACGTAGGCTGTAAGGCTAAGCCACATAACCTGGTGTTCTTGTGTTCTTATTTTATGCTTACCTCTTCTGCATCTATTTAAACATATTCAACATGGAACATATCATAGCTAATATTCAAGACTACCAATACAGTCACTGCAATTCCATCACCTTCTTGTTGAATTTGAGAAAATTGTCAATTATACCTATTCCAATTCCATTATGGCATGTCAAATAGTAACCAAAGAATCACAAACAACAAAACCATTTTGTTTCTTGCTTTCCCTCGTGCGCTTGGTGTCAAATGGAGGAAATGGAAATTTGAATGGGCATGTCGTAGAAAGAATTCTTAAGAATATAAAAGGACCATTGGGTTTGATGTGTGGTAACGGTTTGATTGAAAATTGACTAAGAAGAGGTGGGAATCTGAAAGGGCGAGCTCAATTATGAAGAAGAAGAAAAGCCAACATTGAAATGGCCTCCGTTGTTTTACATCAAATCAAATCAATCCAAACGTTACTTTATTTATTATTATTATTATTTTTTTCAGAACATTCCTTTTGGTTTAAAAAAAAAAAATGGCGGGGAAATAGAAATGTATAAAATTAATAGAGTATATAAAAGAAGCTTTAGTGGATGTTTATTAAAATTTGGAATTTATAGTGCACATTTAAGTTTATTTATTTATTTATTGGTGACTCATAGCAAAAAAATTGGTATGTATCAATAATTGTCTGACATGTAGCGTTTATTTTATTTTATTTTATTTATTTATTTTTTACATCATACCTAATAGATGGTGGAAGTTACAAAAGATGAGATGTGTCATTGTTTTATTTATTATTAAAGAGACACGTGTCACTATTTTGTGTATCCACACGAGTTGATGTGTGAGAATAAATAATTATTTTATAATTGTAGTATAATGTATAATTTGTTTTCCATAAAAATTAAACAATTTCTAAAATTACTTTTCATCTTCTTATCTCTACCAATATATCATTCTATTGTTTTTGATGTAGTGTTTGATTGATATTTTTCCTTTATGAGTTTATCCGTATTCTTTGAAGTTATGTTATAGTGTGGTATGTTTTTCATTTTTCATTTTTAATTTTTTTTCTACAACTAAACTTTTTAAGTTTTAAATAAATCATTCAAATTTATCATTCTTTTAAAGGAGATTATCATAATAATCAAAACTCATAACAAAATTACTTTTTAATATTATTCAAATAATTAATAGAAACATTCAAATTCATAGCCAATATTGTGTTTTGATATAAATTCAAATTCTCACTTCCAGAATAACTAAGTATTAAATCAAACAAAACTCAAATCAAAGTTATAATAGGAAGAGAGATAGGGAACTCAAAAACATAACATCAAAATATATTAACCCAAAATAAATTATAAAAAATACAATAATTCTTCAACATAAAGTGGAGTTGCAAGAAATAATAAAAAACCGAGAGAGAAAGAATAATCATTTTTCATGAGAGAATGTGAGAGATAATAACAAATTTATAAAAAATTAGATGAAAAGAAAAAGAGTCAAAAGATATAATAATAAACATCAAATTATCATAGTCAGGCAATGTAATAGAATAACACTATATTCATTGTAGGGACTGTATTTGAGTACTTCTACTACTGGAAGAGCGGACTCAAGCCTAACTAGCCCAATACAATAAATTTCTAGAGAGTGGGCCAAAAAGCTAGGTCTTAATAAGGGATACTACAACTAGGCACGGTTACAGGTTGATTTGAATAACAAGAACATGGGCTAAAAATATGAAGTTCTGTTCTCGGCCCTCATAGGAGGAGCTGGTAGTTCTTATTACTTCTTTGGTGTTTGGTTACAAGGACTTCAAAGACCACGCAAACGGCTACTGAGTTTTTCTTCTTCTCTCCTTCTTCTCTCTCTTATCTCCCTTCTTGGAGGATCTCTTACATTATATTTTAGTTGATCTTGGCCTCCCATTTGTTGATAATGCATGCCACTACTTGAGTTCTTGTCCCATTAGTTGTCTTCCCAAACCTTCTGTGAGTTGCAGCAACCAAAGTAGCACTGTTCAGGGGTCATTTTCCTATTAACGCTACTAGAACGTTAGTTGTGAGCATTTAATGTGGAGGTGACAGCTTCTCCTTGAATTGCTCCTCCATCACGCTCCCATGGCCAGCCCATTGCACCCATCCTTCTTTTTGGAATGCTCTAGGAAGCTGCCTTTGATGGTGTGCCACTCCTCCCTTCTATGATCTTGGTTGACCGAGGATAGGATTATCCTCGGCTATGCTCCTCGGCACTTTGGGCTTTCTTTGTTTGTCCTCGGGCATTCCTTCCTCCTTGGCGTGGGCCTTAGGCTCATTATGAAATGGGCTGGGGTTGCCAAATTCTCTGGCCCCACAATAGCTCCTTAAAATCCTATTGTTCGAATCCTTGGACGGAGAGGAGGATTTTGATGTCCTCGGGTCCTTGTCACGACTTGTCTAGTCTTGTCTTTCATTAACACCTGAGTCCCTTTACCTACCTAAGGCATGTTCCTGGCGCTTCGGTATATGAAGTGCGCCCTTATTAAATTCTGGTGGCTCTGTGCTCCCCATGTTCAACGGTGTGATGGCAATCTAACGGTGGGGCTGTCTTTATCTTTATGGGCGAGAAATCCGCATGGTTCTTTTTAATTGGAGGTATAAATACCCATTTGAACCGATTTATCTTTTCACTTTCACATTCAAGAGCTCTTGCACACATACCCCCTGAATCCGATCAAATCTCCAATCAAACACACGTCTCTTCTTAGCATAAAAAGCCTGTCCGAGGAGCTTTTCCTCATTTCTGTAAATCTTCTTTTCCCTCTAATTCATGTTTTCTCTCTCTCTTTCGTCCTTCCTTGAGTTCTTTAGCCATTCCTAGAGATGGGTAGGTTTAAGAAGTTGGTTAAGTCTGAAGAGGCAATGGAGAAGTTCATGGTTGATTATAGGATACTCAATAATGTGGGTTTAAGATATTATGAGGAAGGGGAGTCGCATTTTAGGAGGCAAGAGGGGGAAGTAGCGATTCCTATAATTGCCTTCCTAGAAGGTGGTATGAGGATCCCTATAGGGTAGGTGATGAGGGACTATCTTGGGCATTTTCGATTAGCTCCCACCCAGTGCGCCACCAATGTATTTAGGATCTTGGGTTGTGTGAATGTTTTAAATGAGAAAATGGGGTTGAGGTTACCCACCACAATGTAAATTGGTGCTACAACCTCTAACACCTAAAGGGTAAGTCCTATTATATGAAGACGAAGGACGATAAAGTTTGTCTTATTCAGTGCCTTCTTGAGTCCAGCAAAGGGTTGAATAAGGACTTTCTCATTGTGTCCCGGGAGTGGCATGACGGCCTTCATTGCCCGATAGTAGAAGGGGGAGCCAGGTGGGGTATTCGGAGTAGGAGAGGGTTGATCTTTTATGTTTTCATAGTTTGCATTGTCTGGTTGTTAATATTAATGTGCTTTCTTTTTGCAGATCCACACGCATTTGAACGACACTTCCATTTGGTCAACCAGGAGGATTTGCAAGCCATCCTCAGGGCGAAGGTCTTTGTGAACGAAGCTGACAACCAAATCAGAGCAGCTTACAAGATTCTCAGGTACGATCCCTTACAAAAATCATTCTCGGCTCCGAAGTACGTGATTAAAGCCAAAGATCTTCGACTTCACAAGATCATCATAATGGAACACGGTTCTTGATTCTCGAAGGATCCCCCATCTCAGAAGGTGTTTCGTTGTCAGGCCCTTTTTCATCCCCTCAGGTTGCAGAGGCTGAGGGAGAAAGTGCAGGGAGGGAGGAAGAAGTTGCTGACTTAGGTCTGTTTGAGGACGAATTTGGTGCTTTCGACCAAGCCAATCTGCCCGAGGACCTCTCTGGTGAACTAGGCGACCTCATCTTAACCGAAGCGGATATCTCATCAGA
Organism: Quercus variabilis; assembly: GCA_030445155.1. Classification (NCBI taxonomy): domain Eukaryota; kingdom Viridiplantae; phylum Streptophyta; class Magnoliopsida; order Fagales; family Fagaceae; genus Quercus; species Quercus variabilis. The sequence goes on along the minus strand of CP129449.1, from coordinate 46,214,367 downwards.
AGGGATTTATTCTCAGGCCAAGATGGGTTTCAAGAAGAAACCTCAGACCAGCCTGTTCGACCTGATTAAGGGCCAGCTGGGGAAGGGTACGCTGGGGAAGCAGCAATCCAAGCTTCCTCTTCCCCCATCCAAGTCTTTGCCTGTGCAGACTAGGTCATCCTCTACTTAACCGACCCTAACTCCTCGGCTCGAGTCCTCCGATTCAAAGAGGAAGAGGCCCTCCAAAGGTAAAGATCCAATGGATGGGGAGAGATCTCGCTCCTCTCAGGAGGAAGATGAAGCTCGACGCCCTACCAAGCAGTTAAGAATTGGGCACCAGGGCTAGCAAAAGGAGGCCGCCCGCAGTTCGAGCCTCAGGCCTGGCTGCCTGCCCCTATGCTTTATGGGGAGCCCTTGATGGATAACGCCGCCCTCAGCGACTTCCGAGGAGGTGAAGGCATATACGTGGCCGATGCCCTGGAGAGGCTTTTGCTACTCCTTGCCGACATGGCCACGTGCTTGTACCTCTGCTGATTTTTGTTCCTTGATCTTTGACTTATAGTGTATTTATTTCAATGGGCAAGCTGTTTAGGCCACCTACAGGTTGGAGGAGGACACCAACAACCAAAGCAAGGCCCTGGATCAGGAGCGCGACAAGCACGCGGACCCTTAAGAACTCCGAGGTTGACCTTAAGAAGGCAAGGGAGGAAATGAAGGAGATGAATAGGCTAGAGATAGTGCAATATTTACCCTAGAAGGCACTCAAAAACAGGCCAAGGTTCAGACAGAGCGCTTACTGGAAGTTGAGGGCCAACTGCAGATCGCCAAGGAGTAGATTGCTGATCTGAAGAAGAAGTTAGTTGAGGTAGAGGGAGCCAAAAACATCGCCGAGTGGGCTAGGGAAGAGGCTTTGAGGGCTAAGATAGAGGTTGAATTAGCCAGGATAGAGGCTGAGACCTCTAAGGCGAAGGCCGAGGAGGCGGCTTATGACTTGGGAGTGGCTGACACCCAGGTCCTTTCCAAGTCTCAAGTACCTGGGGTATGCAGGCTTTACTGTTCCCAGGTTTGAAATGAAGCCCTCAAACAGACTGGGGTTGAGGCTTTATTTGACTTCTGGAAGGTGGAAAATGTATACTGCCCTCCTGCCATCATGAAGTCTGCCCCTTTTAGCTCCGAGGCTGAGGTTGCTCGACCTGAGGCTGCTTTGGCGATGACTACTCCTGATGAGCCAACCGAGGAGGGTGAGCTTTCTAGGGTGAAAGAAACAAGCGAAGGCCTGAACGCTGAAGAGCCCCAGAAAACTGCAGAGACTACAATCGATGCTTAGGCCCCTCAAGCCAAGGAGTCAGCCTTTCTGGTTGAGCTCGTCCAAGTCTTTCCCCCCGTAGCCATCTCTCCGAGCCAGGATCCTCCAACTTTTGACACAGCCCCTCAGCAACCTTCCACAGACAAGCTGGTCATAAAGCTGAAGAAATAGGCTATCTTTATTACGCTTTTGCCTTATGTTTCTTTCTTTTCCAGTGTACTTTAAACTTTTGTAATGAAGCAAGTTCTTTTTTTAATAGGATGTTCTCATTTCTCTTAATGGTGACGTCCTACTATTCGTTAGGTTTTCACGCTTTTGCTGACACTTGGTTATCCTTGGTAGTGTGCTCCATTCTTTATTAATCGGGCTCACCACATAAATTTTAATTCAAGCTTCAACTGATAATCGAATATCCTTAACAACAAAATTTACTTTCCGTTAGGTAGGCTTGAAATGCTTTAAGCGAGGCTCATGGATGAGCAGGGTAGGTGATCCAAGGAGTCAAGCTCCATTTTGGCTGCATTTGTAACTTGGACGAATATTCCAGCTTGTTAATTTCCTCGAAGGTATGGTCAAAGGAGTCTCACAACACTCAGAATCTATTTAACACTCCAGCTTTCGTTGAAAATAGTTAGTTTCCCCATAGGCCTGAGTCCGAGGACCATGCGAGACCTTGGTCCTATCTAACGCTCAGATTCTTTTTGAAGTAACTAGTTTCCCCATAGGTTCGAGTCCGAGGACTATGCAAGACCTTGGTTCTGTCTAGTACTTAGATTTTTCTTGAAGTAACTAGTTTTCTCATAGGTTTAAGTTTGAGAACCATACAAGACCTTGGTTCTGGCTAGTACTTAGATTTTTCTTGAAGTAACTAGTTTCCCCATAGGTTTGAGTTCGAGGACCATGCAAGACCTTAGTTTTGTCTAGTACTTATATTTTTCTTAAAATACAAGACATATAACCATAACAGACTTAAAATTTGAGACAGAGAAATGCTTTTATTAATAATAATACCTTCTCAAGTTATTTACATTTTAGGGATGAGGTACAACCTTCCCATTTAAGTCTTCTAAGTAGTACGCTCCTATCCCTGCTATTGAAGTGATTCAGTATGGTCCTTCCTAGTTGGGTCTGAGCTTTCCAAAAGAGGGGTTCTTGGCGGCACTCACAACTTTCCTCAACACTAGCTCCCCTAGTACTAGTGGTCTCAACTTCACATTGGCATCATACCTTTACTTAAGCTTCTAGTGGAAGTAGGCCAGTTGGATCACTGCCTTTTCTCTTTGTTCATTGATCAGATCTAGGCGCTTCCCCAGTAGTTCGTCATTACTGCTTTGAGTGAAAGAACTGGTCCTCAGCATTGGGAAGCTTGCCTCTAGAGGGATGACAGCCTCTGCCTTATAAGTCATGGCGAAAGGTGTCTTTCCTGTCGACCGTCGTGGTGTAGTCCTATAAGTCCGTAAGACATGTGGCAACTTTTCTACCCACCTTCCCTTGGTGTCATCCAACTTCTTCTTAAGCCCATTGACTATGACCTTATTGACAGCCTCGGCCTGCCCATTTCCCTGAGGGTAAGCTGGAGTTGAGTACCTGTTTGTGATCCCCAGCTCACAACAGTATCTTCTGAAAGCTTTGTTGTCAAATTGAAGTCCATTATCTGAAATTAGGGTATGAGGGACCCCGAATCGCGTGACAATGTTCCTCTAAATGAATTTTTTAGCATCCACATCTCTGATGTTAGCCAATGACTTAGCTTTAACCTATTTGGTGAAATAATCTGTGCCGACCAACATATATCTCTTATTTCCTGTTGCCTTGGGGAAGGGGCCTACAATATTCAGGCTCTATTGGGCGAACGACCATGGACTGGATAAAGGGTTGAGGACCCCTCCTTGCTGATGAATATTTGGGGTAAACTTTTGGCACTGGTCATACTTCTTAACATATTCTAGGGCTTCCTTTTGCATCCCTAGCCACCAATATCCTTGAGTAATGGCTCGGTGTGACAGGGATCTTCCTCCTGTGTGGCTCCTACAGATCCCCTCGTGCAGCTCTTCAAGCAGTAATTCAAATGCTTTCAAGTGAATACACAGTAAATATGGCTTGGAATAGGAGCGCTTGTACAATTTGTGGTCCTCGGACAACCAGAATCGAGGAGCGCTTCTTCTTATTTTCTCAGCCTTTGACTTTTCCTTAGGTAGAACATCGTCTTTGAGGAATCTTACCATAAGGTCCATCCAGCTAGGACCCACACTAACTTGAGAGATATGAATCACACCTTTTGGAATCTTATTTGCCTTATCCAGGTGCTCGACAATAATAGTCCAAGGCAGGTTCCCTGCCGAGGAGGTGGCAAGCATGGCTAGTGAGTTTGCATGGGTGTTTCCACTCTTGGAGACGTGTGACAAGAAGAAAAGGTCGAAGTCTGACTACAAGCGTTTGACCTAGCTTAGATACCCTTGCATCTTTGCGTCTCTGGCCTCCAACTCTCCTTTTACTTGGCCTACTACCAATCTCAAGTTTGAGAACATCTCTACTGCTTTTCCTCTCATTTTCTACACCATGGCCATTCCTTGTAGCAAGGCCTTGTACTCGGCCTCGTTATTTGTGGCCAGAAACCCAAGTCTCAGGGATCTCTCTATGATGGTTTCCTTAGAAAAAACTAGGACCAGCCCCACTTCAGACCCTCTTTGATTCGCCGCACCATCGACGTACACCTTCCAACATGGGGGTCCTAGCGCAGATATTATCCCAACGAATTTTCCATCCATGTTTCGTTCCTCGGCCACCATTTCCATTAGTGGCTTAGGAAATTCAGCCACTAAGTCAGTCAAGACCTGGCCCTTTATGGAGGTTCGAGGCATGTACTTGATGTCAAAAACTCCCAAAATTGTGTTCCATAGGGTAATCCTTCCAGTGTAATCAGCAGACTGAAGCACAAACTTTAGGGGTGGTTGGGTCAGGACTACCATCGTGTGGGCTTGAAAATAATGGGGAAGCTTTCGCGTAGCATGGACCATAGCTAGTATAGCTTTCTCCAAAGGTAAGTACCTGACTTCAGCTTTATACAGTGACTTACTCATGTCGTAGACTGGCTTTTGAAGGCCGTTGTCGTCTCGTATCAGCACCACGCTCACAGCATGAGGGGTTACAGCAATATATGTGTATAGGACTTCATCAGCCTCAGGGCTGGACATGATTAGTGGGCGGGATAGGTACTCTTTGAGTTGCTGAAAGGTCATAATACAGTCTTCAGACCACTCGAATCCTTTCCACTTGTTGATTAAGAGATAGAATGGTCTACATTTATTTGTCGACCTGGAAATGAATCGGTTCAAGGCTGTAATCATTTTAGTAAGTTTTTGGACTTCCTTGGCATTTCATAGCAGTTTTAGATCATAGATAGCCTTGATTTGGTCTGGGCTAACTTCAATTCCCCCATGAGTAATCATGTAGCCTAAAAACTTGCCTGATCCCACGCCAAACAAGCATTTAGAAGCATTTAGGCGCAGCTTGTGCTTTCTCAAGACATCGAAGGTGTCGTCGAGGTCCCCCAAATGCTCGGACACCATCTTACTCGTCACCACAATATCATCGACATAGATTTCTATATTCTTGCCTAGTTGTGGCTCGAACATCCTCGTCATTATCCTTTGATAAGTGGACCCTACATTCTTTAGACCGAACGGCATCACTTTGTAGTGGTAGTTCCTAATGGGTGTTATGAAAGCTGTTTTCTCTTAATCCTCCATGGCTAGTGGTATTTGATGATAGTCTTGAAAGGCATCTAAGAAGCTCATTCGAGGATGGCCCGTAGTTGCATCCACCAACTGGTTTATTTGATGCATAGGGAACGGATTCTTGGGACATGCCTTATTCATGTTCGTGAAGTCTACACAGACCCGCCATTTTTCACTTTTCTTCTTGACCACCACAGTGTTGGCCAACCATTTGGGGTAAAAAACCTCTTTAATGGCTGTTGCACTCTTAAGCTTCTTCACCTCGTCCTTAATCGCATCAGCGTGCTCTCTCGAAGGGCATCGAGGTGGCTATTTCTTGGGAGTTATGGATAAGTTGACATTAAGATGGTGACAGATAAAGGTTGGATCGATCCTTGGAGCATCACAGGCGTCCCATGCAAACACGTCTATATTTCTTTTATGGAACCTAATTAACTCCTTCTCCTGGAGAGGCAGCTGAGCTCCGACCTAAAAGAATCTCTCTGGGTCATCACCAATGACCACGTTTTCTAGATTTTCACATTTTGCCCCATCGGTAGCATTATCAGGAGGTGACGCCGGGGCCTTTGATTGCTATAAGTCTTTTTTGGCAAATGCCGAGGATCCTGCATCGAGCTGATGTGAAATAGAGGCCACCATACACTGCCTGGCTGTGGATTGGCAACCACGAACCTTGTGGACTTGGTCCTTAGATGAAAATTTCACTTTCTGATGCAAAGAGGAGGAGACAGCCCCTAAGGCATAGAGCCAGGGCCTACTAACGATGGCCGTATATGAAGAGTAGGTGTCTACTACGATAAAGTTTACCTCCACTATCTCTGGGTCGGTTTGGATGGGTAGCCCAATCATGCCCTTTGGATTGACAAGCTTCTCGTCGAAACTCATCAAAGGAGAGCTATAGGGTGTCAAATCTTCCGATTTTAACCTCAGCCCCTTGTAGAGGTTGGGGTACATAACTTTAGCCTCACTGCCGTCGTCCACCATCATTCTCTTTACATCGTAGTTCCCAATTCTGAGAGTGATCACCAGCGCATCATCATGGGCTTGGGTGGTTCCAATCTTGTCTTCTTCTAAGAAGCTCAAGATTGGGTGAGACTTCATTCTGGCCCTTTTTGACTTTGGTTGGAACTCCTCGGTAGGCAATTGAGCCACAGATAACACTCGTAATGGAAGTATGCCTATTCTTCCTAGTGTGGCCAAGATTACATTGATCGTTCCTATGGGTGGCCTTAGGGCAGTATCTCTTTGGGGCTCCCAATGGGTCTGGCCCTAATGACTACTAGAATGATGTAGAAGGTGCATTAGCTTTCCTTTTCGGACCAGCTGGTCTAAATAGTTCTAGAGGTTCCCGCAGCTCTCTGTGGTATGTCCGTGATCTTGGTGGTATTGACAATATAGGTTCTGATTGCACCTCGCGGGCTCTCCCGCCATCTTATTCGGCCATTTGAAGTATGATTCGTTCTTGATTTTCTCCAACACCTAATGTACTGGATCTCGAAATACGGCGTTGATAGCCTGTGTGTTGGCTGCTCTGGATTATCCGACGAAATCTCTCCTCAGGCGGTTGTTGTTATATCAGTTTGACCTGAAATCGCTCATCTCCTGAGGGATAGCCTTCTCTTTCCCCTTGCCTTACAGCTGGTCTTCCTCTACTCGTTTATACTTATCGATCCGATCCATCAATTGGCGCATACTAGTGGCAGGCTTTCTAGTCAGGGACTTCCTCAAGCCGTGCTTGATGGGGAAACTATTTTTGAAGGTGCTGAGGGCGACATCATCAAAATCGCCACCCATTTTGTTATACATCTCCTAATATCTGTCTGAGTAGGCTTTTAGGGTTTCCCCATCGTGCAAGGACAAAAACAGTAACGCACTCAAGGGCCAAGGAGCTCTACTATTTTAATGAAATAGGAACCAAAGGCTTGGGTTAGTTGCCTGTACGAACCTATGGAATTCGTCTTTAAGCTATTGAACCACCTCATTGCCACCGATCCCAATCTAGATGGGAAAACCTTGCACATTAGTGCCTCGTCCTTAGAGTGGACGGCCATCCTTTGGTTAAACTAGCTCACATGCCCACGGGGTCTGCTTTACCATTATAAATGGTGAAGGTTGGTTGCTGGAACCATCGAGGAAGTGTAGCCTTTTCTATGTGGTGTGTGAAGGGTGATTTGGAGAGTTGATCCAGTGCCTTTCTCATGGCATTGCTCTTTAAGCCCTTAGGGGATGGGCTTTTACGTTTACGCCTCGGTAGTGCTTTTCTTTATGAGAGAATGTCTCGCTTGGAGGAGTTCTCGATCTTCGTCTATAGTCATCATCGCTTTCATCATCGGAGGGCATGTCAGGGTTAGAATGAGGTCGCCTTCGTTGTGCATGGCCCAGCTTTCTCTTCAAGTTTTCTATCTCTCGTTGCATGGCTGATTAGCATTCTGTCTCTAGGATACGTGGCTCCTAACTTCTTTTTGTTGCATGACTCGATTGTCATTTTGTCTCTAGAGTACATGGCTCCTAACTTCTTCTTGTTGCATGACTTGATTGTCATTTTGTCTCTGGAGTACGTGGCTGCCTACATGAGAATGGCTTCTGCTGGTTTGAGTGGTGTGCACACTTCCCTCTCGAAACCTTCCATTCTCTTTATTTTGAGCGCGCTCCGGGTTGCGAAAGTTACCCCGTTGCTGGGACCTAGCCGGTTCAGGCTGATGGGGGCCTTCTTGATGAGGGCCTGATCCTACCATGTTTAATTGTTGCCCTTATTAACACACAAGTTCTTCCCGTAGATGGCGCCAATTGTAGAGACTGAATTTGAGCACTTCTGCTACTGGAAGAGCGGACTCAAGCCCAACTAGCCCAATATAATAAATTTCTAGAGTGTGGGCTAAAGAGATAGGTCTTAATAAGGGATACTACAACTAGGCACAATTATAGGTTGATTTGAATAACAAGAACATGGGCTAAAAATATGAAGTTCTGTTCTCGACCCTCATAGGAGGAGCTGGTAGTTCTTATTACTTCTTCGGTGTTTGGTTACAAGGACTTCAAAGACCATGCAAATGGCTACTGAGTTTTTCTCCTTCTCTCCTTCTTCTCTCTATCATCTCCCTTCTTGGAGGATCTCTTACATTATATACCCCCTTTTAGTTGATCTTGGCCCTCTATTTGTTGACAATGCAGGCCATTACTCGAGTGCTTATCCCATCAGCCATCTTCCGAAACCTTCTATGAGTTGCAGCAACCAAGGTAGCATTGTTCAAGGGTCATTTCCCCATTAATGTGGCCAGAACGTTAGTTGTGAGCATTTAATACAGAGGTGACAGCTTCTCCTTAAATTGCTCCTTCATCACGCTTCCATGGCTAGCCCATTGCACTCATCCTTCTCTTTGGAATGCTCTAGGAGGCTGCTTTTGATGGTGTGCCACTTCTCCCTTCTATGATCTTGGTTAATCGAAGATAGGATTATCGTCGGCTATGCTCCTTGGCACTTTGGGCTTTCTTTGTTTGTCCTTGGACATTCCTTCCTTCTCGGCGTGGGCCTTGGGCTCATTATGAAATGGGCCGGGGTTGCCAAATTCTCTGGCCCCACATTCATATATACTATCTGTATTATGCAATAAGATAACATTTATGAAATCAAATAAAAGAAAAAAGATAATAAATTAAAACACAAAACAAAGTCACATCAACCTAATGTAGTGTTCTAAAAACACAAAAGTTAATCAACCTAAAATAGAGATGTAAGATTAAAAAAAAAATCCACTAAAAAATGAAAAATAAATTTAAGAGAGAGAGAGAGAAATAATTTTTGTGTGGGAATTGGGAAAGCTATGCATAGAATGTGAGAGAATTGCAAATTTATATTAAAGGGATAAGAATAAGAAGATACAAAAATAAAGAAAGATAAATGGATAGATGAAGTGTGATATTAAGATATGTAGTAGTGGGAAGATAAATAGGTAAAAGAAATGGGAAATATTGGTAAAAGTGTAACATAAATTTGAGAATTAATTAAAAAAAATAAAAATGAGAGAGAGAGAGAGAGAGAGAGAGAGAGAGAGAGTTGAAAATAGGTGAATGATGTGACTATTGATGTGGTTTAACAGGAGCGTAGCAATAATAAATGCTACTTTTCAACTTTTAGATATATATAGATAAATTATAGATAGATAGATTGATTGCATAAAGTGATGGCACTATTGGAGTTCAAATATTATGTCTCACTTTTTCTGCTCTACTCTATACTCCACCAATAAATACTTACCATGTGTTTACCTAATTAATTAAATACTACTATTAATTAATAATTGTAGTATTAATAAGTCAATAATGATAGTATTTAATTAATTAGGTGAACACATGACAAATATTTATTGGTGGAATATAGAGTAGAGTAGGAAAAGTGGGACAGAGGATTTGGAATCGCATTATTGATGCAGAAAAATTGTTCGTTCCTTGGCTTTGTCTTATCTTACATTGAATAAAAGGGAAGCGAGGAAGAGAAGGAAAGATTCCCACAACAAAAACCTCATCCTATATTGTTCAGATGCTATCATTTTAGCCATATATGCTACATAGGTCAAATATCTAGGATTCTTGTTTTGTGAATTTTCTCTAATATGGAAGCTGCTATCACATAAGTAAGTGTTTGGAAAGGATATATTTGACATTTTTTAGCTTTTCTTCTTTCTAAACACTTCAAACATTTTTTTTCTTGGCCTTTTTCTTTATAACAAAAGCATGTTATATTCTCAGAATTTGAGTTTTTGGAAAACTCAATGTAGTTGTGTATGTTCGTTCATTCAAAGTAGTTGGAAAATTTTAAAAGGGGACTTAGTCCTTAAAAAGAGATATGCGGCATTGCTCGACCCAAGAGAGAAGTTCACACTGACCTATGAAGGACCAAATGTTGTCAAGAAAGTTTTTTTAGGAGGAGTTCTAATCCTAAGTGACATGGATGGAGAAGAATTCCAAATGCCTATGAATTCTAACAATGTGATTCGATACTATGCATAGTGTCGTCCATATGGAATCAATAGCATGGATATCGTTATTTTCTGCCCTCAATTTGAGTGTTGGACTTTGAAAATTCCAAAAATATTATTTTCTCACTAGGGGACCACAGAAACATCTAGATTATCATGGTTTAACCTGTTGAGGCATCGGAACACTCAAAGTGCCATTTTAGGTCGAAATGACCAAAGTGCCCTTAGTAAACCTAGGGTTGACTGAAGGTCAAAAACACACCAAAACAATAAGTTTCATGATTCTACATCAAATCCAAGCTTATTAGAGCTTTTTACCAACTTTGACCAAAAGTTGACTCCCAAAGACAACCAAAACTCTAATTTTAATTTGACCATTGAAACAGGATGAAACCAATGCCAATGTAAGGAATATTGAATTAACTTTCTAATGACTACTCATAGGTCGAAATCAGAGTTAAAGCGGTTGAGATATCTTGAACACCATCCTAGGTGTATTAGCTCGCTTCTCGAAGCCATAACTTTTGATCCGTTCATTTGCTTTTCAAAATGTCAAGTGATTAAGAAACTAGACATCCATACCTTTCTAAGAACACCAAGATTGGGTCAATCAAGTTAGAAAAGGCCTTCAAATGAGTAGTTGAAGTTCGAACCGGAAAAGCTAGAGAAAAGGACAAGAATACTGATGTCAGCAAAAGGGAACTGGGGTGCACTTAGTGCACATCGGAAGATAGACATTCAATTAAAAATATATAAGCCCCTAGCTTCTACGGGCACATCAATTTTTTCCTTAAGAAAGGGAAGTACGCCTCGTCCAAGTGGACTGGGGCGGGGAAAAGATGGAGTCGCCACCTAGATTAGGGCTAGGAATTATATATATAGTGCCTTTACATGGAAGAACTAATCTTACTACCAGAGTATGGGTTCAGAGTTTAGGTATAGGGATGGGAAGGTGTTAGACACCCAATCCCTCCTGACCCGTGGGTCAGCTTCCAGTTATTGTGTCTTATGTCTTAATCTCATTAAAGGCTTATTCAATATTATTATTTATACCCACACACACTAGCACACATCTAGTAATCAACATGGCATCAATTATTCCAAAACCCTAACATACATTTATCATGGCAAATCATTGTGTTCATCATCCAAAATGCATGTTCATGTGAATGCATGACTTACCTCACTTACCTTATTGCATCACAGCGCCTATGCATCAATGGATGGATGTGTGAATGCATGTTTATGACAAAACAAAGAAAAATTTAAAGGGAAACCCTAATCTAACATATGAAGAACAAAAAAGTAAATAGAGAGAGAGAGAGAGAGAGAGAGAGAGAGAGAGAGAGAGAGAGAGAAAGAGAGTCAAAAACATAAGAAATGGTCAAAACATAGGCATATTACATGAAAGAAATAAAGAAATAGAAGTAGAAAACTTAGATTAGGATTTCTAGGCAGGAGTATGCGTGTGTATGCATAAGCCTGTGTGCGTGAGCTAGTTGTATGTGCATGCATACTTTGAGTATGCGATTGTTGATACTATATTTCGTCTGCCCTCAATTTGCGTGCCAAAACTCGAAAAATCTAAAAATATTATTTCCTCTCCATGGGGTCGTGAGAACATCTAAAATGATGTGGTGTAACCCGTTTAGACATCGGAACACTCAAAGTGTTTCTTTTAGCTAAAATGACCAAAATGCCCCTAATCAACCTACGGTTGACCGAAGGTCAAACAAAGTCAAAACTTCCACACAACAACACTTTTTATAGTTTTACATCAACACCGAGATTTTTGGAGATTTTTAGCAACCTTGACCAACTTTGACCAAGTTGACCTGGAGTTGACTTTCGGTGGGCCCTAGAAACCCTAATTTTGATCCGGCAGTTAGAACGGGTTGAAACCAACGTCATTGCAAATATGATCAAATTATCATTCCAACGACTATTCATGAGTTGAAATCGGAGTTAGAATGGCCAAGATATCACAAAAACTAGGGTAACACATCGATCGATGCATCGCTAACTTTTGAGAGCCATAACTTTTGATCCGACCGTTAGATTTTCAAATTTTGTACCTTTTCAAAAACAGTAAGTCAATGTATTTCCAGGGGTGTCAAGATCAACCCAATCCAAAGCCATTTGAAGGAGGCGGCTCTACAAGGGCCACCGCCTCGTAAATCATGTCGGGGCTATAAAAGGCCCCAGGCACCCTCCAAACCAAAAAAAAAAGAAAAAAAAAAAGAAAGAAACTCCCTAGCTCCCTGATCTCTACCTAGGCGAATTTTGAACTTTTCTCCTCTCTTCCAAACACAAAAATCACACCAAAAAAAACACAAAAAAGAAGCACATCAAAGCTTCTTGATTCTTCTCTTCACCAAAAATACAAAGTAGTGTTCATACCCTCTATCTTCCTCTCCTTGATTCCATACCTTGGATTTGAGGTTTAAGGGGCATGGATGTAGCTTTTTAGCTACTATCTATTACCCTTTTTCTTTAAAGCTTCATCTAGCTTTTATCTTGTTCTTTTTGCCTTAATAACATGATTTATTGCTTTCTTTAGCATGTTGCTTGCTTTATTTGTGCTTCTAGCCTAAATCTCCTTGCTTTTTATGTCTTATGCCATGTTTCATGCTTAGATCTACATCCTTACATGCTTATATGTTTAGATCTACATGCTTTATGTTATATGCATTGTTTTCCTATGCTTTGTTCCTCTTTTTGTTCAAGGATGATGTTAGGGTTACATGCTCACATGCTTGTATGATGTTATTGGCTATGCCTTCCTTGGATCTATGTATCTATGTGTTTATTTCCATGCTATACGGCTAGATCATTGTCTTCACATGCTTATATGCTTGGATCCATGTTCTTCCATGTCTATGTTCCAGGCTTCTACATGTTTACATGCATGTTTCTTTGCCTATATGTCTAGATCTATGCTTTCACATGCCTATGTGCTTGGATCTATGTCCTCTACATGTCTTATGCTATCTTCCATGTGCTTGTGTGCTCCATGCCATGTTTGTGTGTCTAGACCTAGGTCATGTTTGTCATGCCAGGTGCTATTGTAGTCCTTTTGTCGCTTTGTCTTTCTTTATTGTGTTTTGGCCTAATGGTTAGGACCTTATCTAGACCTTATGGTCTTTGTCATCGTCCATACACCAAGGCCCACATAAAAGGGTTTGGATCACCCCTATTTGCATGTCTATGCTTGCTTGCCTCTATGCTTTATGCTTGTGTTAGCCTCTCTAGTTCTAGGCTTTGCCACGCTTGACGCCTTTAGCGAGTTTGTGGCTGTGTGGTTACTTCTGACGCCCGTGAGGCTTTGTTTGGATGTAACCATTTGGGATGCATCACCATGATGCTGGTTGCTTCGTGCATACCTTTCCCCTTTTCTGCTCCGTGCGATATTATGCTTACCATGCTTGTTTGTGCCACCCGTTGGCTTTCTATGCATCTTTGCACACTTGCTTACATGTTCATGCATGAGCTTTCTTACTAGTGTGTCGTTTATGCTTCAACACAATGAAGTTATGGACATTTGATCCAAACCTACATTTGTCCCCCATGGACACCCACTTTTGTTTGTCTTCTCGCTTGTTTGCTTGTTTTCTTATTTCTTCGCTTGCCATGTCTTGCTTACATGTTCATGTATGCATCTTTCTTGCTAGTGTGTCATCCATGCTTTAACACAATGAAGTTATGGACATTTGATCCAAACCTACATTTGTCCCTCATGGACACCACCTTTTGTTTGCCTTTTTGCTTTTTTGCCTTCTTGCTTGTTTGCCTTCTTGCTTATTTGCTTGCTTTCTTGTTTCCTTACTTGCCATGTCTATCATGTTTATTTGCTTTATGCCTCTTTCACATGCCCTACGCTTCTCTTTCTTTCCCTTGCTTGTTTGTTAGTTTCTTATTCTTGCCTTTGCATGTACACACATGAATCGAGGATGCATGGAGCTAGGGCACGGTTTCCCAGGCACAAGAACAAAGGGCGAGGAAGCAAGCATGTAGATATAAGCCAAGCGACAATGTTTAGTAGGTTTAGGGGTCTAGATTCTCCCATTTGGTTATGTACTCTTTTAAATCCCTTTCCTTCCTCCCTCATTTCTTCTTTAGATGGGTTGTATTTGGTATATCATGCCATGAACCATTCGTCCTCATCTCTAGAGTATGGTGACCCTTGTTTACTTTCCTGCACCTATATTTTAGGCCGTGCTCTAGTGATGTAGGCATTTACTTTCTTGCTCTTGTGCTAGCATTGTGCATGATGTATGTATATATATACTTGCTCACCCTTTTCGGTGTGATTGTCACAGTTCATGTCACCTAAGGCAAAACGATGCCTAATTTCTGCCGTGAAAGTAAGGTGACATGTCACTGGATTTTTGCTGTGGAAATCTGGTACTTTGCCCAAATGCCTTAGGAAAGTATAGATTAGGACCACACCCATTCAAAATCCAAATCTCAAAGCCCCCATGCATGCAAAGCCGCAAAAGCCAATGCCAAAATCATGTTTTTTATTGCCAATCTCCAAAAATTAAGGTTTTATCAAAACAGAGGACTGTCCTTGGACAGGCGTTATGGGGTGCATAACATCTTCTCCACACGTAACCAAATTTTCGGACTCAAGAATCAAGATTTTCTGCCATCCACATTAGATTAAGAAAAATTCTCTTTTTCTTAGCCTAGGATTGGTAATAAAATCAACTAGAAATAAGTGACTAATCACACCTTAAAAAACCTAATGATTGGTGGCGACTTCACTTACCTTTGGTAATCCCCTAAAATTTGGCCAAGATTCCTACCACACCTCCAAAGGTAGACCTACCTTCCTCCATCGAGAGAGAGAGAGAGCACTCGAAGCACCATGCGAACCACACCAAGCGCACCAACCAATTGAGAAGGGGCCTCTAACGGGCCCTGCGCAGGCGGGAGAGTTGCCATGGAGGGTGGTCGAACGAAGGCCTGACGATGGCGGTTTTCCTCTCCATTCAAGGCCGGGCATTGACAGCGGCTAGTTGTATGCGTACACATACTTTGAGTATGCGTATGCATGTAGAAGTATGTGCACACATACATGCCTCAAACCCTAACCCATAAACTAAAATGTAGAAAAACAGAGCAAAAGCTTAAAAAAAAAGAAACTAACAACCTAAACACCCTTTAAATATAAAAATAAACAACCTAAACTAACAACAAAGATATCCAAAAAAAAAAAAAAAACCTATTCCTAAACAAGCATTGGATCTAACAACAAACAAGAACAACACTTAACACATCAAAAACGTTCATCAATATATCCAATCGTTCAACTCTCCAATTAAAACATGATAAGACACAACAAAACAAAATTAAACAAAGGAAAACATATTTCTAAGAATATATAACATATAAATCAATTAAGAACAACAAGAACACAAGTTATAAAAAAACCCTAATTAAGGAAATGCCATGAATTCACCTTACTTATGGAATACAACTTGGTTGATATTTTAACCGGCCTCTCAGTGCCTACAAAACAAGATCGAATGATAATTTAGGGAATCAAATATATCAATAGTCCATTAATCACAACTCAAAAATAAAAAAATGTTCTTGAAAAGATTATTTGAAAAAGGTTTTGAAAGAGATTAAAAAATAGTTTTTGCCCTAATGAGTAATAAAGAGTGGTTTTGAAAAGCCAAAAATGTTCTTAATGATGTGTGTGTAGAAAGTTCAAAGTTAGAAAAGAGTTTTGGAAGAGTTTAGGTGAAAAATCCACTCTCTCTAGCTAGGGTTTGAGTTTGGAGGTATAATGTTATATTTATATGTTTAAACTAGGCTTTTCAGATTCTTTTAGAGGGCTTTGGATGTCAAGGGCTGGGCCAATTAAAGAGGGAGGATTTATGCCCTAAAAAATGAAGTTCTGCTTTTGAAAATTAGCCTACATATGCAGGTTTGGGGATGCGCATGCATGCATGCGTCCTTAGAAGCCCTAATTTTGACAACTTTGATGGCCCAACTTCGAACGGCCATAACTCACTCAATATAAGTCCAAATTAGGTAAAAGTTATGTTCAAATTGAAGCCCAGAATGTCTACTTTCCAATGAAATAAATTTCACTCAAATATTATTTGTGGATAATAAGTTATGGTCAAAATAGTGAGAAAATATCATTTTTCAGCATCGTTTTCAAAGTGATTTGTGCACTTTTGAGTTGTGATTACCTTCAAACAAACCTGAACGGTTTTTAGACCTCTTAACACAACTAGATTAACCTAATTAATTAGCCAAGTGATTAACTTAGTCAAATTATGCAAATCTAGGTTATCACAATCAAACAATCATATCAAGAATATAAAGCAGCGAAAAAATAAATAACATAATGATATGATCTAGGAAACCACATGATAAAAACCTGGGGAGGATTTGACTAGGCTATCCTCAAGGTAAACTTGAATCCACTATCTTGAAAGAATCGAAGTTCATACAATAAGACTTACAAGCCCCCACGCTCGACTTCTTATTGCTACCCACCAGTAGAACTTACTGACACGACCACGTGCACGCTCTGAGACCACGGACTCCTTCTTTCTTGGATTCTCTAGTAAGTACAAGCACCCACGCTTATTTTTCTTTAAGCTTCAATGGCAGGAACTAAGTTGATCATCAAGGTGTAGATAACATCTCCTCCTTGAAAACTCTAAGTTTTGTGTAAAGGAAAACTCCTTTAGA
This sequence comes from Quercus variabilis, assembly GCA_030445155.1. Lineage (NCBI taxonomy): Eukaryota > Viridiplantae > Streptophyta > Magnoliopsida > Fagales > Fagaceae > Quercus > Quercus variabilis. The sequence goes on along the minus strand of CP129449.1, from coordinate 46,197,652 downwards.
TCTCACAAGAGATTTACACAAAACAGCAATATGAACAACAACTAAAATGTGGCTAGGGTTTGCCTTATATATCTAGGACAAAAACATAAAACCCTAAATGTTTTAGGAGTTAGGGCTGAGTTAGAAATCTGCAGAAAAAACACATCTGACCCGATTTTCGATTGATCAAACCTAAGCTTCAATCGATTGAACCAGGCCGAGAAGCACTATTCAATCCTGCATCAGCTTGTTCCAACTTTACATAAATAATACAACTTTGAGCAAGTCTAAACAAGATTAAATAACCTGTTTTGTTCATAGTTTGCCAATAATACAAATTAGAGTTCTAAATACATAAATTCCTAAATCTTTAGAACCTAACAAACTCTCCCTTTGACAATCCATGACAAAACACAAACTAAAGCTCAAAGTTTACAAATAAACAGCCCTTTACATAACAAATCTAATCCTAACTATTATCCATCAGTTGCAAGTGTAGACAGCAGCTCAATTGAATTAACCTGTATTTCTTGAAATACTCAACAAACACATAAACACATGTGTAATAGAAAACAGTAAATCAACAAATATGCAAACTAACTCTCCTCCTAAGTTAGGTACATCAAAAACAATGTTAACTCCCTTTAAATAGAATATTCTTGTATTTTCCACACATATTCCCACATTTCAAATAAATCTCCCCCTTTTTGTTATGTATTGACAAAGACAACTCATACAAAGAGTAAACAGTCAACATACGCAATAAATGATAAGAGCAAATAAAGAATCAAGAGAACACAAAACAACTTAACTCTATAGAAAATAGAGACAACTCCCTTTAAAAGCAAGCTTCTCCCCTTATAAAAATAGGAAAAAAAAAAAATAAGTTTTGGGAAAAACATTTTTGGGGAAAAATTAGGAGGGGGGGGGGGGGGGAGGGACACACAAACCAAAGATAAAAACTAAGGTGATGATATACATGAAGAAAAATATTCTCTCTTTCAATTAATGCAAACTTGACACTATGTGACCCACAAACAGTTGCATGAGTAGAAAAATATTGCCACATTGATTATCCATCATGTCTCTTTAAGAAAAATATTTTTCACACAGAAAAATAGCATATACTAAAATGTACAAAAGACTAAAAAATTAATCAATCAATTTTTAAATCAAGTTGAGTACCCAATTCAGTAAAGTGTATGCATACTATGTGTGAAAACAATGAGAGATATGACTACAAAACTGCAAGATGGATACAGAAATCAATGCAACGCATGTGAATCCTAAACACAAATGATGCATGAAAAAATATGTCATGATGCATGCTCTAATGCAGTGAAATTAAGTTTAATTTAAGTTCAAATTCATAAAATTGGCTTGAGCATAGAGTTTCTAACAAAAACCCCCAAAAATTTTAAAACCAATTGAATGTTTCTAAAGAAATTTGACCAATTAATCATCACACAAGTTAGAGGACAGATAATAATGATCAATTACATCAAATCAACAAGCCAATTTCATCAATTAAACCAAATTTGAACAAAATCCCCAATTCAGGTACATTCAAGCTCTAGAATTTCCAAATTCTCAAACTTTAAACACATTTTGCATTAAAATTAAGGAACTTTTAATCTTGGATGATCACAACAAAATCACACACAATATAATGTATCAAGTTCAGCAAAGAGTAACTTGTGTAGTGTGTGTAACTAGGAAAAACTTGAGATATATGTGAGGTGATATGTGAATAGCAATCAATCACAAAGTCTACAAAATTCATCACATAGAATTTAAAAGAGACTATCACTTAAAAAGTTACATCATATAACTCCCACATCTCCTAGACCATAAACTTGCAATCATGTAAGTTTCTTGAATTTTGCCTCATAATATACACATAAATTTTAATTTATTTAGAAACTTATTACAAAGTCAGGATAATGTACACACTAATTTTAATTATGTGATTTGGCATCAAGCCTAATAGTACACACAAATTTTAAGTATTAAGCAATTAAATCGAGGCTACACCTTATATTCTTTTTGTGCATGTGCTACACTTTCTCGAGCATAAAATCTTACGATATGCACTAAGGTGTTCAAGATAGGCTAGTGAATAGTGGTGAAATGGTTATTTATGCATTTTTCAAAAGGATCAAGTTTGACAATCAAATGTATGTGACTTCAAGATCAAGACAAAGTGATCAAAAACCATAAACATCTTTCCTACACAACATGCACTACAAAACTTTAACTAGTCAAGTGCAATAAATAAGCTCATTAAATTTAAACAAGGTACATAAATTTGTTATGTAAAAATAATATGGCCAATCCTTGATTTCAAATCCAAGAAAAATAATGCAAAACACAAAAATCTTTTTGGTTTAAAAAAATCATGACCAAGAACAAAAAGCATACATTTTGCTAAATGATTAAAAATGCAAATGCAATGCATGACAATGCTTAACTAAGCTATAGAGAGTACACAAACAAGGAATATCAATTTCTTAATTAACTATTAAGTACATGTACAAACTAGTACATACACAAAATTAGAAAAAACTTAGCACTAATATAACACACACTATTCAAGTTTCTCCACAATGTCAAGCATGTTCAAAATCAAGAGAGAGATATCATAATTCATGTAATCCTCAAAAAGAAAAACTAGACACAAAATAAAATATTTTTGTCTTTTGAAAATTTTACAAAAACAACCAAAAATAGAAACAAAACATGTCCACAAACAATTAAAAGAATTAAATCAGGGACAAGTTAGCAACACTCACCTTAGAGAGTCGTTTCTCACCCATACAACACAATTCTTCGGTTTTGTAGGTGAAAATTCATGAGAAGCAAAGTGTATTTGAGAAATTACACCAATCTTCTGAGAAAGATTGAAATCCTGCAAATTCCTTTCACAACCCAACAAGCTTATATTTTTCAAAAATATATGAAACAATTTATTTGGACTTATGGCAGGAGAAATATCATCACATATCCTAGATTGACATACAGAATACTTAAATTTTAATTTATGATAATTAGGACGAATGTGACCATGGACACTACAAAAGTGGCAGCGAGGAACAAATTTAGGAACATTAGTATTCCTAACAACAAATCTAGTATCAGATTTTAGTTTTTGCCTCAACAAAGAACAATTTGGTTTAATATGACCAACAACACCACAGAGGTGATAGGTAGGCACAAAAACAGATTTATTATGCTCTCTAATAGTAGGTTTAGACTTAGGTTTAGAAACTTCAACGTCTATATCAGAACTTTTACCTTTGTCTAACCTAGCAAAATAAGCCTTTTCTTTATTATTCCTTTTGAAAGGAGGGACATAAAATTTCTCAGTTTTAGGCTTAAAAGAAACACAAACACTTCTATTATCAACAACAAGTTTGGTACTAATCAAATTTTCAAATTTAGCTTTAAATTCAACTAACTCTTGTTCCAAGTTTTTCATCTTCTCATCTTGAGAGGAAATTTGATTTCTCAAAAATTCATTCTTTTTATTATACTCATCCAATCTCACAATCAATTCCTCTTTTTCAAGATTAGCCAATTTTAACTCTTCTTTAAATTTCTTAGAAAGTTTCAAAGATTTAGACAATTCCTTACGAAGAGTTTCACAGACATTAATAAAATCAACAGAAGTATGAGCAAAACCATGATCAAAAAGATACTTCAAATTATCCATGACAATAGGGGTCAAGGATCAGCTCTTAGATCAAAAGATCTAAAACATAAGAGCTACTTACTCTAATACCACTTGAACGGTTTTTAGACCCCTTAATACAACTAGATTAACCTAGTTAATTAGCCAAGTGATTAACTTAGTCAAATTATGCAAATCCAGGTTATCACAATCAAACAATTATATCAAGAATATAAAGCAGCGGAAAAATAAATAATACAATGATATGATGACCCAAGAAACCACATAGTAAAAACCTGGGGAGGATTTGACCTTGCTATCCTCAAGGTAAACTTGAATCCACTATCTTGAAAGAATCGAAGTTCATACAATAATACTTACATGCCCCCACGCTTGACTTCTTATTGCTACCCACTAATAAAACTTACTGACATGACCACGTGCAAGTTTCGAGACCACAGACTCCTTCTTTCTTGGATTCTTCAACAAGTACAAGCTTCACGCTTGTTTTTCTTTAAACTTTAATGGCATCAACTGAGTTGATCATCAAGGTGTAGATAACATCTCCTCCTTGAAAACCCTAAGTTTTGTGTAAAGGAAAACTCCTCTAGATCTCACAAGAGATTTACACAAAACAGCAATATGAACAAAAAATAAAATGTGGCTAGGGTTTTCCTTATATACTTAGGGCAAAAACATAAAACCCTAAACATTTTAGGAGTTAGGGCTGAGTTAGAAATTTGCAGAAAAAACGTATCTGACCCAATTTTCGATTGATCGAGCCTAAGCTTCGATCGATCGACCTAGGCTGAGAAGCACTATTCAATCCTGCATCAGCTTGTTCCAACTTTACATAAATAATACAACTTTGAGCAAGTCTAAACAAGACTAAATAACCTGTTTTGATCATGGTTTGCCAACAATACAAATTAGAGTTCTAAATACATATATTCCTAAATCTTTAGAACCTAACAAATCAAAATAACTTCAATTACCTTTTGTAGATATGTCAAGCTCATAATTGGGACTAAGGACTAAAATTTATTAACGGGTACAAAATGAGTTGTCTATAGCTCCTAGATTTAAGGGAAAAAATTTAGGAAATTCAAAGAAATTTTCTAGAGAATTTCTCTCTCTCTCTCTCTCTCTCTCTCCTAAATTCTCTCCCAAACACACCTAAATAAATCCTTAATTCTCGCATCTTCAAAAATCAAGAGGTAGTGTTCTTATTACAATCTCCTCTTGCTTGGTCCATCTACCTTGTTTTTGAGGTCTGAAGAGTGTAGATGTAGCATTTTAGCTACAACCTACAGTCATTTAATTCCTAACTCTCTATTACTTTCTATTTAAATTCTTAGCATTTTTTATTGCTTTTTCTCTCTTTCTCGGATGTTCTATTGCTTTATCTATCTCTCTAGTATGCTTTTATTGCTTTGATGTTGTTGGCCTAGCCATTTTGGGCTATGATATGCCTAAAAATGCCTTGTTTGTGCTATCTTTGCCATGTTTATGTGCTTGAATTTTTTGATTGGATGCTATGCTTGAGTGTTTACTAGCTTTAAATAATATTTTTTTATAACTTTTTATCCTGTCTTTTGCTTTTAGGTAGGATGTAAATCTAGATCTATTGGTCTAGGCCTACATTCAAACACCCAAGTTCAATAAAATGTATAAATTAGAATCCTATTTGCATGTTTATCCTTGTTTGGCATTTTTACATGCTTTTGTGTGTTCTTTTCCTTAGATCCATCTCTTTTGATGCCATGTTTGGATGTTTCATGCTTATGTCAATGCTTTCATCTTTTGATCCATGCTTGTATGCTTATATCTAGTTTCTTGCATTGCCTTACTTTACATGCTTTATTTCCCGTATAGTAAGTGTTTGTGTGCCTTGTTGTGCCTATCTTGTCTTATTTGGTTGCATTCTTCCTCTTTTGTGGCTTGTTTGGGTGCAACCATGTGGGTGAGATCACATCTTGATGATGTTGGCTTGCTTTTTTCTTGCCTTACTCTCCCTTGCTTAGCTTTGCATGTTAGAGCTTCTCTTGTTAGCCTTGTATGTGCCTTATGACATGATTAGCTTTTACCCTTGTAACTATCCTTTAGATAGGCGGTGTGAAGTGCCTAACACCTTCTCCATCCATTCTATCCTTACCTTTGAGACTTTGGTTTACCTTAATTAATTCAAAGACCCTTGAATCAGTTCTTAGTTAATTAGGTAACTAAAAAAAATTACACAAATAAGTGACCAATCACACCTCTTACAAGAGCAATAGTTGACAGTGGCTCCTTAAAATAAAAATAAGAAAAGAGACTCACACACACCACCCTAGAAATACTTGCACACATAAGTTACGTTGCCAAAGCACCCAATGTGTGAAACTTTGGAGGGGACGAATCTTTTCCTGAGGCATCCGTACATGTGCAAAACACTAAATTGCCTGCTGTAATTAAATGACTCCTAATGCTTCCTAATTTTTTTTTCTAAGGTTCCTTTAAAGCAACCTAAATATATTTACACTATTGATGACACTCCCATGCCTATTAGTTACATAGAATCTATTTATTCCTCAAACCAATCCCTTAATGACACTTATCTTCTTCCAAAATTTTCTCTCTATTTTCTCTTTATTAGTCAACTTTGTGAACTCAATGTTTATCTTCTCGTTACTAATTGTGGTGTTGATGTATAGGATCCATAGACAAGCCAACTACGTGGGACTGGTTGTAAAGTTGGATGAATGTTCAAGGTCCATAATTTCAACATTCACTCATCTCTGGTCTCTAATGTTGTTGTTGCCACCTTATCCCGTAATTTGTTTCACTCTCATCTTACTCATGCATCTTTGTCCCATTTTCAATTATTAGCTTCTTAGTGTCACTTATTGTTATTTCAATTCTATAAATTTGATCGTATCTCTTGCCATTTTGGCAAACAAACATACCATTTAATAACTTCTTTTCTTTTGCACATTTTGATCTTGTCCATTTAGTATTTGGGATTCTGCCCTTATTCCAACCGAGGGGAGAAGTCGTTATTTTGTCATTTTCTTGATGATTATTCAATCTTACTTGGATCTATATGCTTGAGGTTATTAGATATGTATTGACATTTTACATCCTGCATTTAGTTGGTCAACTCAAAGCTAACTTGTTTATAATGGCAGATTATTTTCAATGCAATTTATCAGTATCTATAAACCAAATTAACGATTTTTTTTTTTGTATGAACAAAGAAACAACTACATTTATGGTTACTACAATGTGTGTTCTTGTAGGTGTACGTATATAGAAGGGTAAAAACAATATAATTGACAAAAATATAAACCTAAATTAATTATAATCATACATATAAAAATAAACATAAATATATTTATAAAATAATTTTATTAAAAGAAGGAAAACTAACCATTAAGTATTTTGACAGTATAGATAATTGATCTTTTTATGTTTTCTATTGAAATCGGCATTCAAATTTACTTCAAGTGCTTAGTAGTTCTTTGTTTAACCTGTTATTATTATTTAAAATGGCTGAGATTGATGACATAGAAGTTAAAAACCAAAAACACAATTTAATTATAAGATAGGCTACCTTAAACAAGTCTTGATAGATCATGTAGGAGAATGTTTGCCCAAAAGTCATGCAATATAGTTGAAACTCACTATGCAGGCTCTTAATTTTACTGGTATGAATTGGGGTATATTTTACAGAAAAAGATTGATTTACAATCCTCTTTTGGTGCATTTAAGGAATTGACATACTAATTCAGCCACGAGATATGAACCCAACATCAAAAATAGTTCTTACTTTCATTATAACTGATAACGCCTTAAAATGTATAGTTGTTATATATTTATGTGGGCGTTATCTCCTTATTACTATGCTTAATTTGTATAATTAAGCCATGATTTGCATTAGTTCCTATTATTTATTTTTACATAATTTCTTGAATAAGATGTCATTCATTGCATATAATTTTCTACTTTTAGAAAATCATGTGAAAAAGATGAGTTTACAGGACTCTATAAGAGAATGGAGGCCAAACTAAAATTACAGAGGAGCTAAAGGACCATGCTTAAATGTCTAAGGAGGTGCAGTTGAAGTGCTTGGGTCATCTACCATGTTTGGAAGCTTCAAATAAGGAAAGAAATCAAAGAGGCAAAATCTGGGAAAAAAAAAAAAAATCAGATTTGAGCACTGATCAGTATTTTGGGCGTATCTCTCTCCTCAAAAATCTAATTGACACAAGGCTAGATGGGTAGGAATCGTGACTTAAATATCTACAACTTTCCAGAATTTTTCAAAATTCACAATTTTTGAAGGCCAAAATTAACTCACAATTTACTGTTGTAAATCTGGACGAAAATTAAAATAGTAAAAGTTTTATTTTCTTTGGACACTTTGACGTTGGGGTTTGGAGGGAGGTTATAGAGAACAAATTTGGAGAGAAAAAAAAATTGTATTTTCTTTTCTCTAATGGCAGCCTAAACTCTTTGCTTGGGCTAGGGGTTATGTTTCTTCTACACTATATGAATATTCAATGTGCTTCTTTAAGATTTTAGACAATAACATATTTGATTGTTTAATTATATTTCTTTTGACGTATTAGTTCTTCCATGCTTTCAATAAGTTCAATCATGTTTTTCTTATTGTTTAGATGAATTTCTAATAGTTTCAAATAGAAATCACGTTTTAAAGTGAATGAGTTTTTTTGAAAACTATTCTAACCGCATTATTAATCTAGGTTATCATGTGTTCTTGAATTGTCTTAGTTCAATTGAATCATAAGTTTTTAATCGTATAAGAACAATCAGTTATGAAATATATATTTTCTTAGGTCACAAAGAATTTCATATCGATATAGGAAAACACCTCGATGCCCTGGTATTTACATTATTAATTTAAATTAGTTTTTATTATTATTCTTGTTAACAATCACCAAGCAAAAATGTTTTTCTTCTTCACCCATATTGTTGTTTAATTATATTGTCTTTGAATTTACCTTGCTTCTTGCAGTTCGACCTTGGTACTCTGAGAATTATATTGCTACGATCTCTTACACTTAGGAGTGAGCAAGCAATAAACAATTGATTTTTCTAATTCAAGAAATAGATGATTGGAAAAAATTAATGTATAATTAAATTTGACAGCTAAGTGTTACAAAAATTCTAGGATTGAAGAAGGTTTTAATATTAGTTGTAATTATTGAATTAATTAAAGATATGCAATTTAATAATTTATAAAACTCTAACCATCAGGATGATTAGACCATAATGTTAGTAAAGATCAGTCTATTAGGTTCCCTATTGAGCATAATACTTATTTATTTATACTAAAGAAGACTCTATAGTATTGCTAATTGAGATGCAAATTTTTGGTACACGTCATAGGCTCATAGCAATATATTGTAATTAGTATATATACATATGCGAGTGTACACATACGTGCCAATATATAAATAAACATAAACATAAAAATAAATGTGCATATATATAGACACACACTTATTTCAATAATTAACATTTGAATGACAATCACTAAGACCCCTAAACTTTCTACTGTTTAAACTGAGACCTTATTTTTTTTTTCACCATTTTCGGGGGGTCGTTCCACCACCATAATGTTGTAGTATAATTTTCTTTGAGAATTGTACCAAGAGCATTCTTTTGGTCCACAGAGGATTTCATAAGCTTAGGCTACCTCTTGGAACTGAGTTGTGGCTTTGGCTAGGGATAAGCTAGATCTAGGTTTGTGGTGGTATTGAAAGGTTAGGGTTGTGGTGAATCTGGGTTTGGTGGATCTAGGTTTGAGGATTAGTTTGAAATTGGAATTTTTGGCTGAAATTTGATGGCATAGGATTTTCTGTGATTAAAAGCCAAATTGAAGGTTAGAAATGATGTGATCTATGTTGATTAGCAATTAATGTTGTACTAGATTATTATTTGGTTACCAAGAAATTGGAACAAAGGAATGAAAATGAAATTTTGTTTGTTTATGAAGAATTTGTAAGAAATAAAAAAAATTAATTGAGAATATAAAAAATAAATTCTGATTGATTGAAAATATTTTAAGTAAATTAAAGGAAAAAAATAAAGGGAGGAAAAAATTGGTAAAGAAATTTTTTTTTTTAAAAGTTGATGTGGGTTTTTTGTCAACTAAGAGCTGATGTGATCACTAAAAAATTTAGATACATCAACATCTCATTTATTCTTTTAATACTATGCATGCCAACACCCAGCAGTGCAAACTATTTGCCATGTAAGCATTTTTCATAAGCGAGTTGACATCAGAGACTAACTTAATAGCCATAAAATCATGAGAACAAAAGTGAAAGTGAACTGAAAATATAGGGACCAAAATGGTAATCTTGTGTGAACTTTTAGTTTGATTCTTTTACCCGATAATTATTCCCCCCCCCCCCCCCCCCTCTTTACTGAATCCTTTAACTATGCATCTCTCTACATGTTCTCTTATCTCTAGTCTTTCTTTCTTGTCTCTCCATTTTTAGCCTTTATTCCAAGCTATAATCCTTCGTTATAGTATCCCATGAAAAATCTTCAACGCTGCAAACTGTTAGTAGTAAAACTCAAAAGCTGAATAGATATTTTACATTCCCTAACAAATCGAACACCACGTTGACATAGTGCCTGCACCACTATCCACTAGACTCTTTCTCTCTCTCATTATTTGCTACTGTAATTTTGAATGAATGAATAAAAATTTCTGTCTTTTGTGGAGATAGGCCAACCCCCTCACCTCTGGAGGGGCATTTGATTCATGTAATGTTAAATTCTTAGAATCTTTGATAAAATGTTTGAGTGAAATAAGAATTAGTAAAGATAACTTGGTAATAATTTTATTTTTTTGAAGGGATAACTTGGTAATATTTTTACATCCTTTGTTTTTGTTTGGATTTTATTGTTTCTTTTCATGGCAATACAGTATAAGATTTGTTTGTTTGTTTGTTTGTTTGTTTTGTTTTGTTTTTGTTTTTTGTTTTTTGTTTTTTGTTTTGTTTTGTTTTGTTTTTTGTTTTTTTTTTTTCTTTTGTTTTGTTTTGTTTTTTTTTTCTTGAAATAATTTGATCATTTTTGCTAGGCTAATTATTCCCAGTCATGTCAGGTCTATCCTGTATATCCAAACAATGGCCTTCATTGTTCTTTAAGTTCTAGCTAGGATGAACACAGTCGGCTCTATAGTACAGGCAAATAAGGCAATCGCCTAAGGCCTCAAAGAAAAAGAAGCCCCTAAATTTTAACTAATAGTCTAATAGGTTTATTTCTTTCATTGTAATACTATTTTTTTTTTTTTTTGAGGTAAAAGATAGAAGTATTATTGATATAACCAAAACAAATACAAAGTATATGCCCCGTTTAAGCAGTTCAAAAACAGGGGAATAAAAGACAACTAATACAAGCTTAAAGAACTCTATTTTTTATTGAAAGACACCCCAACAACAATGAGTTCTTGATCCACCCAAAGCTGCAAGTAGCCAACCCCATGGCTCAGGTGTGTGGTTGTGCTGCCATAAGCATCTAGTATTCCTATAGGAAGCCGAGAGCCCCACTCAAAATTGATTTTGGATGGGTTTGGGTTTTTTCAAAGTAGTACTTGTTCCTCGCGTTTCAGATTGCCCAAGTTGTCACTGCCCACCGTTCCAATTCCACCACAAGGAGCTTTTCCACCAATGCTCTAAAGAGCAGGAAGAAATCACAGCAACTGTTTATGCATTTTTGGATTCCACCCCAGCAGAGTGCCCACACGTTTCTTGCAAGAGGACATTCCCACAACAAGTGGCCTACTGATTCAAGTTGCTTGCAGCATATTGCATAATGGGGATCCACTTGCACTTTTCGCTTGTGAAGAATTTCCCTGGTTGGCAATACATTTGAACATGCATGCCAGAGAAACATGCGGACTTTGGTAGGTACATTTAGTCGCCATAGCTTCCTCCATAGGGGCCATTCTATGCTTGTTGTGGAGTGTTCAATTTGTGTGGTTTCCTTCATCCTAAGGGCCACCTAATTGGCAGATTTCATCGTCAAAGATTGCGACTTATTTTCCTTCCACATTAACACATCTTGAGTGGTAGTCCGTCGCAGTGGAATAGACATAATCTCCATGTGTGTCTTGTATTCAAAGAGATCAAAAATCTTCTCTCTATCCCATTGCCCCGTATCACTATCTATTAAATCCTCCACCATCAAGTTGGGTTGCTGATCTCCCAAAAAAATTGGCTTATGAGAGAGCCACTTATGGGTGGTCACACCAATTATTCTGCCATCACCCACACCCCACTTTGACTCTTCACAAATAATCTCCTTGGTTGCCAATAAACTCCTCCATACATATGATGGATTACTCCACAATTCAGAATCCATAAAAGAATAGTTTGGAAAATACATTGATTTGTACACCTGGAAAAATAATGAATGAGTGTTGTGAAGGAGCCTCTATGCTTGCTTTGCCAACAAAGCCAAGTTAAATGCTTGGATATCCCTAAAACTCATACCTCCTCTTCCTTTTGGGTTGCATAGTTTCTTCCAATTGATTCAGTGAATTTTCTTCTCATCCTTTGTCTAGCCCCACCAGTACTTGGCTAGTGTAAAGTTAAATGTGTCACATAAGGCCTTTGGGATTTTAAAAATCCCCATAGTGTAAGTAGGAATGGCTTGAGAAACTGTTTTAATAAGTATCTCCCTCCCTGCTTTTGAGATAATTTTTTCCTTCCAACCCATCACTTTCTTTGTTATTCTCTTTTGTAGGCCTTTAATCGTATTCACCTTTGATTTTCCACCAACCATAGGCAAGCCAAGGTAAGTTTCATAATCCTCCATAATTCTAGATCCAAAGGCTGCCTAGATATCCATTTTAATAGTTTGCCTTGTGTTATGGCTAATGAAAATGGATGTTTTTTGTCTATTGATGGCTTGATCGGAAGCAACTTCATATCTTCCAAGAATATCGAGTAGGTGTTGACTCTCCTCCATTTTGGCTTGATAGAAGATAAAACTGTCATCTGCAAATAATAGGTGGGATATACACACTCCATTGGTGCAAGATAGGATGCCACACAATTGCTTCTGCTCCACAACCTTTTTGATTAGAGAAGAGAGGCCTTTTGCACATAAAAGGAACATATATGGAGAGAAGGGATCTTCTTGTTTTATCCCATGTGATGGAGTGATGTACCCCTTTGATTCTCTATTAATGAGCATCGAGTATGTAGTTGTGTGCACCCTCTCCATGGCTAAGTGAACCCACCGGTCATCAAATCCTAACTTCAACATGATTTCCCAAAGGAAAACCCACTTCACTTGGTCATAGGCCTTGGTGATGTCTAGTTTTATTACAATCTGCCCTTTTCTTTCCTGTTCTTTTATTCCTCCTGTGTAACACCTTAAAAGCTACAATTGTATTATCAGTAATCAATCGGTTAGGAACAAAAGCACTTTGTGAATCCGATATTACATTTGTCAGAATTAGTTTTAACTAATTAGCTAAAACTTTGGACACAATTATGGATACAAAATTTCCTAGACTAATAGGTCGGTAATCAGAAGTTAATTTAGCTTCATTTATTTTTGGAATGAGTATAATGGGGATATAGCTCATCTTATGCAAAAAGTGACCAGAGTGAATTATAGATAATATAGCATTTGTAACATCAGTGCCTACAATATGCCAATATTTTTGGAAAAAGGAAGGGGACATACCATCGGGCCCGGGCAATTTAGAGGGGTACATACTAAACAATGCCTTTTTCTTCTCATTCGGTGTGTACGGTTGGAGCAACGTATGATTCATGTCTAGAGTTACCACCTTGTCCACTGAATTCAATACTACTTCTAGATTTGTTGGATTTGACGAGGTAAATAGATTTTGAAAATAGGATTCTGCCATTCTATCTATGTCAGGTTTAGATGTGCACCACCTACTAGTCTCATCCAAAAAGCCATGTATATGATTCTTTCGTTGTCTTTGGCTCGCTCTTTGGTTGAAGTATTTTATGTTTTTATCCCCTGCATGTAACCAAATAGACCTTGACCTTTGCCTCTAAAATAATTCATCCTAGAATAGCAAGGAATTGATCTCATGCCTTACCCTTTGAATCAACTCTAGATTTTTGGCCATATTCTAGAAGACAAAGCTTATAATTCTTTGTGCTTTTCCTCAAGCTTATCCCTTGAGTTACCCAGATTTCAACTCCATCCCACTAAGGCCATTCAACAATTTTTTATTGTGTCAAACAAATGATACATGGGGCTACCCGCGCAAGCCACTACATTCCATGCTGCTTGGGTGACCTTTTCACATTTCAGATGTGTTGCTTATCTCTCTTCAAATCGCTTTGGCTTTCTTTTCCTTCTATCAACTATTCCAACTACTTAAGTGGTGAGTAATATTGGATCATGATCAGAATATGTAACTTGGAGATGGTGTACCTTAGCATGTGGAAGATACCTGACCATCCAATAGTTGCACAAGCTCAGTCCAACCTCTCTTGAATGAAGGCACTCCCCGTTCTACCATTTCTCCAAGTAAAGATATTTCCGGTGAGGCTAAGGTTTGTTAACCCACAATATAGTAGTGCACTTCAAAACTCTGCCATACACCTAAGTGATCTTGAGATTTGCCCTTGTTTTTCATCCAATGATATAATTTCATTGTAATCACCAATACATATCCAAGGTAGAGAATCTCATGAGTGAAGATGCCTAAAATACTCCTAAGACTCATGTTTTTGATGCTCCTTTGATCGCCCATAAAATCTCATTAGTCTCTATGGTGAAGAGGAATCAGTCATTATTCGTGCATCAATATGGTTTAGAGTGTATGTTTGCACATGTAAATCTATGTCTGCCTTCCATAACATAGCAAGACCACCGGCTCTACAGACACACGGAATTGCTAGCATGGAATCATAGTGTAAGTCTGCTTGAATCTTCCTCATCTTGTCCACTGTTTGCTTTGTCTCCATGAGAAAAAAAAAAAAAAAAAAACTTTGGGAGCTTTTCCCTTACTAAGTGAGAGAGTATAGTGCCTGCACAGAGGTTCTTAGGCCCCCGGCAGTTCCAGCTTAGGACAATCATTGTGCTCGGCGAGGCTGGGAATCAGCCACCATCGTTGAGTTTTTATTGTTCTTGGTATCCCCCTTTGAATGTTTCCTATCACCACCATCTTCATTCTTTTCCACATGACCACTTTTTTTCCCAACATCCCCACTACCATTTTCTTTTTCCTTACTTGCCATGGCCTCCCTTCTGACTTTGGTCCACTTTGGGACCTTTGCACGTGTGGCTTTAGTTTGGTCATATGCTTGCCCATTGGGAACTTAATGAGCTAGGGTTTCACATTCAAAAGAGTGCACCTTACTGACCCCGTTGTCCACATACACTATAGGTAAGTTGATAAACATCCCAACATTAATTTCGGGATTTTTCCCATCATTAATATCCGAGTATTGCTCCTCATTAATATCGGTCCCATTAAGTTCTGTGCATTCAACAACCTCCATAATGTTCGAATTTCTTTCCTCAGTTATTGTCATTGAATGATAGGAGTGTCCGTTACTCGAATTAAAATTCTACTGGGGATCTGTTTTTGGACCATCAATGCTGTGACTATTGGGTTTCCATCTAGGTGAGGTTGTGCCATTGGAGAGTCACTGGTTTGTGGCGGAACTACCTCCATCACCTGCTGCCATGGTGGACTTGGAGTATCGCTACCTGGCATTGCTTTCGGCTTCTGAAAACTAGCTTGTAACCATTCGCCATATGAACTTTCCTCCCCCACCCTTAATGTCGTGTTTTTGCAGGTTTTTGCTTCATGACCAAGGAGGCCATAGTGGAAACATAGGCCTAATAACTGTTCATACTAGAAAGCCACCCAAACCTTATCACCCTCTGGGCTGAGTATTAGGGCTCCCCGGCGTATCGGTTTGTCCAAAGGCATGTGAACTCTGACCCAGAGAAACCTTGCTTGGTCCATGGCAATGGCTTTACAATCAACCTCAATGACTCTGCCAATTCCTTGTCCAATATCTTTCCCTGCTTCCTCGTTTATCAAATCAAAGGGTAGACCCTACACTTTCACCCACATTGAGACAGTCAGGAACTTAACCGAAAAGGCCACCATTCCGTTTTCCCACTGACATAGTAATAAGATATAATTATTGAAGGGCTTTCCATCGAGAATTTAAACTGAAATAGCCCGTCCCTAACATCTATAATTTTTAGATTGTTTACCATCTTCCAAACAGAGCACAAGAGGTTTTTAGCTGCTCTAAAGTTGATGAGTTTGGTCGTATGAAACCTACCTAGTAAATTGAGGGAGCAGTCTTCTAAGGTTTTCTCACGATGCTTTGACTGAACCATGATTACCTCATCCTCCTCCACTGTCAAACTAACCCTCTGTAGCCGTTCTATAAATTTTGAGTCCTTGTTGACAAAATAATTATCTGAGAAGGATAGGATGCCTACACCTAAGGTCGACACAAATTTCACCTAGGAGTCAATAATAGGGTAGGAAGAAGAAAAAAAGGAAAAGTCTCACCCTAACATGAGAAAGAAAGACTCCTAGCGTGAGGAGAAGAAGCTTTTGCTATCTTAACTTCATTGTAATACTATTAATTAGACTCAAATATTAGCTAATAAATAAAGCAATATTTTTTTATCAAATGAAAAACAAGAAAAAGAGAGAGTGAAAAATGCTATATCCACAATATTTTTCATAACAAATCTTAAGTGGTTGGTTGTTACTAGCTATTATTGGTGGAAAAAAAAAGTAATTTAAGTGGTAGGTTCAAATTAGAACCAATATCAACTTAATACCTAGGATTTGTTATGAAAATATTATGAATGTAGGACTTCAAAAAAAAAAAAAAAAAAGAAAAAAAAAGAAAAGAGAAATACATACAAAATTTCATAACATTTTTCACAATTGAGTTGGAAAACTTTTACTAGTTTTTATCTAGGTCCACAAATAACATCATTTTTTTTTTTTTACTTATTACTATCAATATACCATGTCAATAGGTGTGAAAAGTTTTGTCAAATTTTTGGTATCTATAGACTTTCTCGAAAAAATATTCTATGTGGTTCATATTAATTAGTAATTTTGTATCTAAAATAAAACAACATAGTTTAAGTAATATTATTATTATTTTTTTAATTCACTGTAGGTCTCCAAATTCTTCAAGCAGCCCTTTTTTTCTTTTTTGAGAAAGTTCAAGCCGCCCTTGAGGACGAAGAATAAGCTTCAATTGCTCTGAATTTTTCTAATTTCTTGTTTTGGGGAGCTATTGAAGTTGCGTGTGTTTGAGATGCTTTATTTATGTCTCGAGGTGAATATTTTTTATCATTAGCAATATGTTAGTATAACTTTTCAAAATGATAATAACAAATAAAAATACTTAGAGATTAGTATTTCAACTTTATCCTTAATTCCTAAAAAAAAAAAAAAAAAAGCTTTAACCTTAATTAGTATTTCAACTTTTCAAAATGATAATAACAAATATTTTACATCATTACCATTTCTTCCTTTCTTGAAGAAAAGCCGACAGGGTGGAGAAAGGAGACTAGTATTTCAGCTTTATCCTTAGTTTGTTGATGTAACAAAAGCCAAGTCAATCTACAATCTGCCTAAAACAAGGAAATTACCAAGAGATTAGTAAAATTTCAATTTGGTAATCCCATAAAATATATTACAAACCCCATCAGAGATTTTTCAACGAAATAACAAGGTGATTCGGTGAATCAAATGAAAACCTCTCTTGTACAAATTCAGAATTTGAGAATCAATTAAGCAAGGAAGCACCTTTTCTAGATCAACTTAGGAGTAACCATGAGTTCTGACGGCACTCTCGTACTTGTTGCTGTGTTCTCCCTAATCGCTCTAGTGATGCTAGTCACGATTCTCCAAATCCATTTTAGGCACAAAGAAAGAAGACGCCAGGCTTCCCTACATGGGAGAACAACTCAAGTTGAGCCAACACCAATGAAAGCTCTCGATCCATTGGTGGTGGCCTCATTACCAAAGTTCATGTACAAACCAACTGACCAGCTCGATCATGGTGAAGTCATAGAGTGCTCAGTTTGCTTGAGCACCATTGTGGAGGAAGCCATGGTTAAGCTTCTACCAAATTGTAAACACACGTTTCATGTGGAGTGCATTGATATGTGGCTTAACTCAAACACAACTTGCCCAATATGCCGCACCCTGGCTGAGCCTGTGGTCAAGCCAGAGGATGGTACTTTGTGCACTGTGGTTTAACCCTTAGATCCACCTATTGAAGATAGTACGGCACATGGTACAAGATTAAGCTCTTTTCAGAGGATGCTTAGTAGGGAGATATCGCCGAGGGGGATTCAGAGTTGTGCAGATGAAGGAGGTCCAGAAGATCTAGGAAGACTAGTGATTACATTGAAAGTATGTATTCTTGCATTTACTTTTCTACCGTAGAGTGATACACATTAAAGATTGATTGATTTTGCAATACAAAGATTTACTTCTTAGAAAAATTTCACCGCAATCAGATAATAAAGTTTAGTTTCGTACCAAAATGAAATTGTCCCACTGATTTCGAAGTGTACATGCATGCAGTGGTGGAGTTAGGATTTTAGTTTAGGGGGGCAAGGTTTAAAGAAAATATTAAACTAAAATAACCTTAAAAAAAACTAATCAATATTAATAACCTAATAAATAAACAATTGTAAATAACTATAATTGTTATACAAAATTTAATGTAACTATAAACTATAGTTTATCTTTTCATAACAAATTTAATTTGCTCTACAGAATTTGACGTTTTATGTTTTGAAACCATTGCATAGTCACTAATAATCAAAGTAAAAAAAGTATAGCAATAACCTATATAAAATTGGAAACTAAAAAGTCAAGGAGAAAAAATGGATAGTGGAGGTTTGAGAATTTCAATACCGTACTGGGACATTAGGTAGTTTATCTTTTCTATATAAAAATAATAATAAAAAAGAGTGTAAAATTTAAGACCACCATCAGTGCGGTGAAAAAAAAACCCCCAAAGATAATAATAAAAAAATAAGAAGAAGGATAACAAAAGAAAATTGAGTTAAACAGTAAAGCGTCATATATGGTGATAAGCTATAAATTTGGACAATATAAAAGCTTAAAAGAGAAAATAAGTAGTACTATTGTAAGTGGGATGATCTATACAGCTTTTTCCCATTTTATTTTTACGTGCCAGGATTGTTTTTCTATAACAAGACATTTTGTATTCAGCATTTTGTCTTTTTGAATTTTTTTTCCTATGTTGGGCAAAGCATTCAAGAAAGGAACTTAAATGCTATAATTTAGGGGAATTTTCAGGAGGAGTCAGGGGGGGCACTTGCCCCCTCTCGCCCCCCCTTGGCTCCGCCCCTGGATGCATGTTGAATTACTGCTTTCATTTTTTTTCATAATTATTTTTTTATCAAGTTTTACATATCTAGTGATCAGTTAATGACGCCTCGCAAGCTCCAAAGTATCCGTAGCAATTATGAGGGCGTGCAGAATGGCACTCCCACATGCGCAAATCAAAGGGCAAAATAATATCAACACATAAAAAAAAAAAAAAAAAAATCAAAACTCGCTTTTCTCCTCGGATGGGAGAAAAAATACGGGGTTTTGAGGGGCTATTGTAGGGTTAAAGGCCCAAATCATATATTAGGCTTTGGGCCTTGGCCGAGAACGTGAATGGTCCGAGGAGGAATAAATAAGTTATGAGGGATTTCAGTTTGAAGTCTCAAAAGTAAGGAATGAATGGAAGTGATCCGAGGAGGGACTCCTCCTCGAATATGATGATAGCTCAAGAATGTATTCCAGTGATTAGAGTGACCCTCCAAGAAGCTTCAATGATAGGGACGGGCCTTATGAACATACGAGAAAGAAGGAAACCCAAAAATATATAAGGAAAAATTGATACCACCGCATTAAATGCACTGTAGTTACTTTTTTGGCCGCATTTTTGTGGAGAAGACCCATGAACAGCACTGCCTTGGCTACCACAACTCATAGAAAGCTAAAGAGGGTGTCTGATGGGATAGTCACTCAAGTAAGGGCTCAAATTATCAACAAGTGTAAGATCAAGATAGTCCAAGGGGACCTTTATAGTGTGAGAGACCCTCCATGAGAGAAGGATCGGAAAAATAGAGAAAGAATATTGTAACAATCAAAATTGTACTTGTACCCAACTGTTATTGATTTATATGAAAATACCTCCTTGGACAGTGAATTCATTTAGCTCTATTTTCCTTGTTTTTGCTTGGTCATCTTTTAAATCCATGCTTGCTTGATCATCTTTAACCCACTCTCTACAAATTTATTGTACTAGGCTCACTGGACCAAGATCCCATACATCCTAGGCTTGGGCTGCAAAATGTGTCCCTACAGTTTATATTAATTAGTAATTTTGCATTTAAAATAAGATAATACAGTTTAGGTAGTATTATTATTTAAAAAAAATTATATTTAAATATATAAATGTCTCATTTCATTTTTCGCCTTAGCCTCCAAATCAAGGAAGTTGATTCTATACCGTACCTGCTAGTATGGCTGATATATTTTGTACCAGTAGCTATGCCAATATAGATATGCAGTCGTTTTGTGCCGGTTTTAATATCGGACATTTCGGTCATATCGGTAAAAATATTGGATATTGGCTGGTAAATGCATTTCGGACAAAACAAAAAATCCTTAACAAGGCGGTATAAATCTGAGTAAGCCAAGAAAACCCAGCAGAAAGAAGAAGAAAAATGAAAGAAAAATGCACAATAGCTTTGCAAAATGAAGTTAGAATCACCTCTTCTTCTACGCTTCGACTTCATTATTCTACTTTACATTTTTCTTTTATTGTCTTCTTCTTTAAGGACTTCACAATGACCGGTTTGCTTCTTGTGTTTAGTAACTTTGTTCTCTACACTGCACTATTCTTGATCTTACCCAATGGTAGCTCCAGGAATTTCATTCAGGGTGTTTCTTAGGAAGCATAAATTACACAATCTTATTTCTTTTTAGCCTTTAGGTAATTAGGTTTGATTCAATGTTATTAATTTCATTCCGTTCAGGCCGTAACGGCCGAAAAATATTGTGCCAGTGAACAAACTGGAATAATAACCCACCCTATTCCGCTTCAAAAAATATTCCTGGTCATTTCGGTCTATTTTGGGTGTTTTGGTAAATATTGGCTGAAATTTAAGATTCAACTAGCATGAAGTTTGTGCTTTTTTTTTTTTTTTTAAAAAAAAAATTGTTCTTAAAACCAAAATAAATTTGCATTTTGTAAACCAAAAAACCTTAAAAGGGAAAAAAAATGAAAAGAAAAAAAAATGAACAAAGGTACCTGTATAGCTTAAAAAAAAAAAAAAAATCGTATTTAGAAATTTGAGACTCAAAACTTGAGAAGAGGCATTGCCGCACTAGTATTGGTAGAAGACGCAGAAGTTACGAACAAAGAGGAAGGCAAAACATAGATGTAAAAGTGTAGATGAAGATGTGATAAAATTTAAAAGTATGAAGTGTAAAAATTGAGGAGATAGAAGATGTGTGTGGTTAAGAATAAACAAGAAAAAATAATTAAAAATGAGAAGTAAGTAATATATGTCTAGTGAGAAAAAATAATACTGTAATAAAAAATAATAAAATGATGAAAATTGTGTTGTATTAGGCAGCGTGCTTAGTCGAAGGAATCAAGCCAGTGTCCAGCCTATAGTAGTTTTATTATATATATATATATATATATTTTTTTTTTTTCAAATTTTAGTTCAATTTTTTTTTTGAATTTTTCATTTTTTCTTGAAAGACCCCAATTTATTATTAAGTTGCTTAAATTATAGACCAAAATTTAATTTTATTGGTATAAAAAAAATTTAAGATGGTCTCAAAATTTTTTTTAAAGATAAATAAATATAAAATTTTAAATTACGATATATAATTTTTTTTTAGGTCAAGTGGTCCCGGACCACCGGCCATAAGGTGGCACAGCCACTGATCTTACCTTTTGCTTTTTCAATGTAAGTATTGAGTAACTTGCATGCTTGGTCAAAAGAGTACAGTTACCTTTTGATTTTCTCAAAGCAGCGTATGATAATTTGAATTGGTATCGCCAATATTTTGACACGTGGGATTGGCAATTATTGAGTTAGGTGAGTGTTTGATTATTTAATAGTTTACTTTTACATATTTATATGTTGAAACCTCTATCAAAGGAAATATAAAAAATTGCTGAAGTGATATATTAAGTTATTAGAAATATAACTTTGTATATGTTACAAAATAGTAAAAATTAACTATAATCTCAAAACGGTACATCTATACTAAATGATACTGAAATATTTCGTTCATCTTATCAAATCGAAATAACTTTCAGTACAATATTGACTTTCTTATTTCAAATACTTCAAGCCGCTTGAGGACGAAGAATAAGCTCCAATTGCTCAAAATTTTTCTAATTTCTTGTTTTGGGAAGCTATTGAAGTTGCGTGTTTGAGACGTTCTTATTTATGTCTCAAAGTGAATATTTTATATTATTAGAGCATTCACATTGATGGAACCATAAATTTAGCCATATGGCTCCATAAAAAACTATTTTATCTATTTGATCTTCTCACTTTACAATACACTTAACATCAATGGATCTATATTTTTAGCTATTTGATTAAAATAATATAAAAAATTCATTAAGAAGCAATGTGAACACAACAATTTAATAATAATTTTTATTTTATTTTATTTATTTATTTTTTTTACATATGAGCTATAATACACAACCAAAAATAGTTGTGCACGGTTGCTGTGGAGCCAAAAAAATATAGGTTTATCTCTAAAAATGTAGCCACATTTTGGTATTTGGTAGTGCTAAAAAGCTATGACTTTCCAAAACGATAATAACAAATAAAAATACTTAAAGAGAATAGTATTTCAACTTTATCCTTAATTCCTATTAAAAAAAAAAAAACTTTTTCCTTAATTAGTGAAGCCCATTTGGTAGGGGAGTTTGAGTAATGTAGTTTGAGTGTTTTTGATATACATGTGGGTAAAAAAGTGTGTTAAAATATGTGTAAAGTTATTTAAAATGTGAAAATATATGTTAGAACTTGCTTACCAAACAGGGCCTCAACTTTTCAAAATGATAATAACAAATACTCCTTTAGTCCCACTTTTTTTGTCCTGTTTGAAAGTTAAACTTTTTAAGAGAACATCATTTATTGTCTTGTCTACCTTTTAAAAATGTATAAGTTTCCAAAACCACCATTAAATAAATTTATCAAAAAATTGAATTAATAAATTAATAGGGGTATAATAGAAACGTTAATAAATTAATAATTTTTATTTTTAAAAAATGATAATATTTTGGGACATTTTAAAATAGAATAAAGAACAAAAAAAAAAAAAAAAAGTGAGACCGAAGAAGTATTTTACATCATTGTCATTTCTTCTTTTCTTGAAGAAAAGCCGACAGGGTGGACAAAGGAGAATAGTATTTCAACTGTATCCTTAATTTGTTGATGTCACAAAAGCCAAGTCAATCTACAATCTGCCTAAAACAAGGATATCACCAAGAGATTAGTAAAATTTCAATTTGGTAATCCCATAAAATATATTACAAACCCCATCAGAGAATTTTCAACGAAATAACAAGGTAATCAAATGAAAACCTCTCTTGTACAAATTCAGAATTTGAGAGTCAATTAAGCAAGGAAGCACCTTTTCTAGATCAACTTTGGAGTAACCATGAGTTCTGACGGCAAGCTCTTACTTGTTGCTGCATTCTCCCTAATCGCTCTAGTGATGCTAGTCATGATTCTCCAAATCCATTTTAGGCACAAAGAAAGAAGACGCCAGGCTTCCCTACATGGGAGAACAGCTCAAGTTGCACTGGATGAAATACATTCCATTGAGCCAACACCAATGAAAGCTCTCGATCCATTGGTGGTGGCCTCATTACCAAAGTTCATGTACAAACCAACTGACCAGCTCGATCATGGTGAAGTCATAGAGTGCTCAGTTTGCTTGAGCACCATTGTGGAGGAAGCCATGGTTAAGCTTCTACCAAATTGTAAACACACGTTTCATGTGGAGTGCATTGATATGTGGCTTGACTCAAACACAACTTGCCCAATATGCCGCACCCTGGCTGAGCCTGTGGTCAAGCCAGAGGATAGTACTTTGTGCACTGTGGTTCAACCCTTAGATCGACCTATTGAAGATAGTACGGCACATGGTACAAGATTAAGCTCTTTTCAGAGGATGCTTAGTAGGGAGAGATCGTCGAGGGGGATTCAGAGTTGTGGAGATGAAGGAGGTCCAGAAGATCTAGAAAGACTGTAGTGATTACATTGAAAGTATGTATTGTTGCATTTACTTTTCTACCGTAGAGTGATACACATTAAAGATTGATTGATTTTGCAATACAAAGATTTACTTCTTAGAAAAATTTCACCGCAATCAGATAATGAAGTTTTGTTTCGTACCAAAATGAAATTGTCCCACTGATTTCGAAATGTAGATGCATGTTGAATTACTGCTTTTATTTTTTTTCATAATTATTTTTTTTTCAAGTTTTACATATCTAGTGATCAGTTATATACAGAAGCGAGTTTACTAGTGCTATATGGATCTCCAACTATGAATATACATA
Source organism: Quercus variabilis (assembly GCA_030445155.1). Lineage (NCBI taxonomy): Eukaryota > Viridiplantae > Streptophyta > Magnoliopsida > Fagales > Fagaceae > Quercus > Quercus variabilis. Next base: position 46,173,346 of record CP129449.1, on the reverse strand, counting down.
TGTAGTAAGGCTGTAAATTTGCAATTGAGTCGAAAGGAGTAAAAAAGTTTAGGATTATTTCATTAATTTTACTTTGAATATAAGCTCGATGTAGTTAACAAAGTAGAATATGCTTTCAAGCATGGTTTATGTTCTTGCTGATTAAGATTAAGCTTATTTATATATGATGTAGCATAAGTTTGTTTAAGTAGAATTTGTAAGTCACAATAATTATGTACAATTCTTCCACAAAACGTAATTTAAGCAACAATTCTAGACTAGAATGCAAAAGAATAGGGGAAAAAAAAAACTCTAAATCTTTTATATATTTATTAATATAACAAATAGGGTTTATCACAAACCATTTAAAATTAATCAAAGATAATCTTTTGCAAGCATACCTATGGTAAGCATGAATAGGCCAGTAAGATACAAGCCTTTATAAAACAATAATCAGGACATTGTTTTGAAGACACAAAGAGACAAATATTCTTAGAATTGCACGACAACTTAAGACAATTTATGGCCGAGGCCTTTCTTGAAATTTCCACAGCTAACAGAGTATTCTAAATTTCTAATGCTCTGTATCTATTTCATTTCACTTCTCTTATTTTGTCTTTGTACATATGCATTGCTTAGATAGAGGCCTTAGGTCGGTTTCTAAACCGACTAACATAATAATATATTATACAAATTTACACTTGTAAGTTTTAGAATTCAACGACATACTCCTTGAATGACAGCCAGCATGTGAGTTGTCTACCAGTAATAGCTTCAGCTTCTTTATTTGCTGCCACATAGTTCTCTTATTGTCTATTTGCTGCCCCCTCTTAATTTGTTGACTGCTTAATGAGAATTACAAATTGCATTTTATTTTTAACACCATCACGTTGATCAAGATCACCTTAGGAGAAACTATGAGTTCCAACGATGATAATTATAATTATAGGATTGGTATTTGGTAACAATGGCAATGACAATGGCAAGATCATACTTGCAGCTGTGCTCTCCCTATTCGCTATTGTGACGATCTTCATCATTCTTCAAATCTATCCTAGGTACCTTTTAACTTTTAAGACAACAAGCTTCCTTAGATAGGAGAACAACTCAAGAAGCACTGGATGAAATACATTCTATTGAGTCACCAATGGCAGGTCTCGATCCATTGGTCATGGCCTCATTACCAAAGTTCATATACAAACCAAGTGCCCAGCTTGATCATGGTGAAGAAGTCACAGAGTGCTCAGTTTGCTTGAGCACAATTGTGGAAGAGACCATGGTAGTGCTTCTACCAAATTGTACTCACAGGTTTCATGTAGAGTGCATTGATATGTGGCTTGGCTCAAACACAACTTGGCCCATATGCCGAACCCTGGCTGAGCCTAGGTTCAGGCCAGCGGATAGTAATTTTTGCAGTGGGGTTCAACCCATAGTTTCACCCATAGAAGATAGTATGCCACATGGTATTGGCACACGATTAAGCTCTTTTCAGAGGATGCTTAGTAGGTAGAATTCGACGAGGATTCAGAGTTGTATAGATGAAGTGGGTGCAGTAGATCTAGAAAGACAGTAGTGATTACGTACTGTTGTCTAATGATACGAGCTTACTCGACAATAAAATAGTATAGCTATTTTTTCAATTTTTTTAAAAGCAAAATATATCCCCTGCTATTCAGATTTTATATTGGCTACATTGGCTATAGGTGTTGGATTTTGAAAGTATTGTTGCATATTACTTGTCTTCCATAGAATGATACACTTTACATATTGATTTATGTACATGTATAGTATAATTAGTCACTATCGTCTTGGTCACGCATCCTTATCCTGCTTATATCCTCATCAATTCTTGAACACTTTTGGAGTGAAGCTGCACTCACTACTGTCTACATTACCAATCTTCTTCTCTCACCCACTACTCAAAACAAATCAGCATTTAAGCTATTACACGACCAACCTTTTGACTACTCCTCCGTCTTGTCTTTCACTATGCCCGTTTCGTTTCCCTTCCTTCTTGAATCTCATTCTCAACTCTATTGCTTCCTTGGTGATGATATCAATTAAAAAGGCTACTACAATCCCACAATTTGTTGTTTGCGTATCTCTTATCATGTGAAATTTTGGGAGCATCGTTCATTCTCCAGTGTTCAGCAGTTTTCTTCTATATCTACTCAATGCTTCCAATCTTTAGCCTTCTTCTATTGATCTCCATCTTGACCAAATGAGGGATTCTAATTCGGCCTCTAGCTCTTTCAGATGTCTAGCCCTTGGCCTTATCTCAAGAAGCAGGTCCATTTGTTCTGAATTCAGCCATATCATCACCATATACGTCATCCTTACATGCATCGAACCTTCCTTCAGAGCCTTCACCTGCCCCTACACTTCGTTGCTCTAATCAGATAAAAGTTCCTTCTCTACATCTTTAGGACAACTACCATTCTTCTGCATTTGCTACTCTCTGTGAGCCTCACACCGATCGTAACTACTGAACTTGATTCTCTCCATAAGACTAATACGTAGGAAATGGTTGATATATCTCCTAGCAAATCTGTAGTGGGATGCAAGATCAAAACTAAGATAGATGGATCTGTAGAACACTATAAGGCTTGCCTTTTTCTAAAGTGCTTTACTCAAGAATAATACATTGATTATGAAGAAACCTTTGACCTAGTTGCTCGTCTTATCATTATTAGATCACTCCTTGAAATTGCCGCCCTTCACAAGAGGTTTCTATTTTAGAGGATGTAAGAATGTTTTCCTAAATGCGGATCTTGAGGAAGAAGTCTACATGTATCCTTCTCCCAGCTACCAACACTCACCAAGCCATATGTAATATGTTCAGCCTTATGTGCTATGTATGGCCTTAATTAAGCTTCTCGTGTGTCACAAGGTCAATTTATCATTCAAATATTCTACCTATGATGGCCCTAAGTCCCTGACTTAGTCTCAGCCAACACCACATACTCACTACAATAACACTTAGAACAGATTATATAGGGACGTTTAAACACACAATACACACAATATTTACAAGGAACCCACCACCAACCTTTATTACTTAATCTCAAGTACAAAAGAAACCTTTTTACAAACCTTGAGAATTACACAGAATTTTTCCAAGGTCAAATACACTCTGCTGTTGACACCCCCAATAGCCTTAGGGTTAAATATACAAAATTAACTGCTATGGCAGTTACTACCTAGTAACTGCCTAGGTCTTGGACAATCTACCACTTGTGGTCTGACTTAGGACACCTTCAATTGATATTGTCTTGGCTTGCTCTCCATGTTTCCAACCCCTACACAGCAGGTCTGCTCCTCAAGAAATCTAGGAATTGCTTTGTAACTGCCATTGCACATGCTGCACCTGCACAACTCATGTCTCAGCAGACCATAGGGCCTTTACCCATCCTCTAGCAGCCCACACAACATGTTCCCACACGTTTTGGAGAGGTGTGACCCATGCTCAAGGCCTTCCATTAACACTACAGCCCACATAGCATGTCCACATATATCATACAAAGTAACTGCCATTAGCCTATTAGCACTTGTCCATACATTCAGCCAGCCCCAACTAGCCTAATGCCTTGCACATAGCATTTAGTCATCACAGCATCCCAGCCTTGCCTTGCACTCTAGCCACCAAGCCCACACACAAGGAGCCAACAACTAAGCCACCAATGTCATGTACCACCACATAGGGTCAGCACCACCTACTGCTGCTCATCATCAAAACCATTTCTACCCACCACGGCCTTCCTCTACCATGGCCTTAGGGCATAATGTGGAGCAAGGTGCCTCCACATGCTGCCCCTCATCACTGCTTATTGATCCAACTCAACTAAGGAGACTAGGCAAGTCCCCTTCAAAAAGCCCTTAAGAGCATCACTAGTCAGGCATGAGGAGCCATGAGTGTGTTGAGAAAACATGAAGCCAAGTGATTGGCCCAATGCTGCTGAAGCACCCTCATTCCTAATGCCATCATTAGCAACACATAATGCTTCTAACATCGTGCATGGTTTACCAAATTTAGCTATATGGTTTCTCAGCAGGGTTTCACTCCTAGCTAATATGACTCCGCACTTTTATTCATTGGATCCCATTGTTATTACTCTCATTCTACGCTATGTTGATGATACAATTATTACATTTGATAACATTGTAGGAATTTGTGCTCTTCAACAATTTCTCAACCAACATTTTGAGATGAAAGATCTAGGCACTTTGAGCTACTTTTTTGGTCTCTAAGTCACATTCTCATTTGTAGGCTATTATCTCTTTCAAGCCAAATATGCTTTTGGAAAAATGTATATTAACATACAATATAATATACATTTTTACTAATTGCGTAAATAACTTTAAGAATAATTATTTTTTCATAATCATGTGTGTTCTTGTGTGTGTAGGTGTATATAAGAGTACTAGACAATAAACTTGTGAAAAAATATAACAATAAATGTAAATATTTATATAAATACAAACGAATTCATAAAAAAAAAATAATACAAACGAAACTAACAAATAAGTATAAAATTAAATATTGAGATTTTTAATTTTTTCATTGAAATCAATATTTAAATTTACTTGAGGCATTGAGTGGTTCTGTATTCATTTGCCTTTCAATATATGGGTAAGATTCTAGGTTTCTTACCCCATTTGTTGGATTTTTTCCTGTCACTTTTTTAATTAGTTTATATTCAGTATCTTGGTTGCTAAACCTAAGAACAACGATTTCAATGAACTCCAAATCATCTTTGGAAACTTATAACTAAGCATATGGTAAATTAAACATAAATTTTAAGAATATTAGAAAATTATCTACATTTTACATCATGTATTTAGTTGGTAAACTCAAAGATAACTTGTTATAATGCTAGAATATAATTGTGAAAATATAGACATAAATGTAAACATAGATACACAAACATAAAGATAAAAACAAATGTGTATATATATATATATATATAAAGAAATAGTAAAAAGGAAAACTAATCATTAAGTTTTCTAAATGAATAAATAGTTAGGATATTTATGCTTTCCGTTGAAATTGACATTCAAATCTACTTAAGGTGCTTAGTGGATCTTTGTATAATCTATGATTACTAACCATTAAGTATTTTGAATGAAAAAATAATTTAGATTTTTATGTCTTACATAGAAATCGATACTCAAATCTACTTGAGGTGTTTAGTGGATCTCTGTATAACTTATTATTATATAAAATGACTAAAATTGATAACATACTAGTTAAAACTAAAAACACAATTTAATTCTAGGTGTAATTGCATTTTTTGGTCCTTACATTTTGGGTCATTTCTCGGTTTGGTCCTTCAACTGATTTTGTTTCTAGGTTAGTTCCTGATTTTTTATTATCATTTTTAAAATGGTCCCTGCCGTTAACCTAATAACAGAAAAATCTGAGGTGGTAAACGGAATGTACTGTGTACACAGTAAATGCTGACATGGCTAATAAAACATTATTAAAAAATTTAAGGCGTAAATGCACTTTTAGTCCCTACATTTTGGCTTTTTTCCATTTTAGTTCCTACATTTTCATTTTACCGCTTTTAGTCCCTAAACCAATTAACGCATGACGTTTAAGTCTTTACCGTCACTCAACTAACAGAAAAAGCTAAAGTTGCTGACGACACATTAAAATAATAATTAAAAAAATCTATTTTGGCATTAAAAAAAGCCACATTAGCATTTAAATTAAAAAAAATTAATTTATTAATTTTAACTAAATAAAAAAAATTAAAAACAAAAAATTGCATGAATTGAGATTTAAGAGTGCCTTGAACAAGACAATAAGAACACAAATCCATATTTAAGAACAAGAACATTTTCCTTTATTTGAAATCCAAATAAAAAACAATTTTTTTTTTTTTTTTTTTTTTTTTTTTTACTTTTTTTAGTTTTAAAGATTGAATATTTGTTCACCCAAAAAATAAATAAAAAATATTCACATTAGCGTATGTGACCAAATACATTTTGGTCATTGCTCATCCACTAGATTCAACTTACTAGCTCTCTCTCATCTAAAATGAAGCTCTCTTTCATCTAAAGCTCTCTCTCTCTCTCTCTCAGATCAAAATCTTTATCTCTATCTCTCTTTTGGCTTTCTCTTTGGATCTGGGTTTAGAGAAAGAGATGGTGGGTGCTGGGTTCGATTGGGTTTGCTAGGATCTAGGCTTTCTCTTCGGCTTTGATCAGTGATCGTTGGTGGGTTTGACTGGGTTTGATCGGATCTGGGTTTAGAGAAAAAGATGTTGGTGGGTGCTGGGTTCGTTGATTGGGATTGCAAGGTGTTGTTGTTGGTCTGATCGATGATCGTTTCTGGACATTTGGGGTTTGGGGTTTGCTAGATTTTTGGTTTTGATGTTTGTTAGGAATTTCACATTTTGAAATTTCTTTTTGTTTTTTAAGTTATGAACTTGTTGTGGTATTCGAAATTTCTTTGATTATGGTTTGGTTTGGGAGTGTATGAATTGGGTGCTTTGCTGGGTAAATTCTTTGGATGGTTTGGTTTGGGTGTAGTTTCGTGTGGGTTTTCTTGTCTTTGCCCTTGTTCATGCTCTTTGATTTGGTGATGTTCATGTTTATTTTTTTATTTTTTTAAATTTTTTTTTCATGTTCTTTGATGTTCATGTTCTTTGATTCTGGGTTTAATGTTGTTGTTCGTTTTATGTTTTGGATTTAAGAAGAACATTGAAGAACGAGTTCTTATGTTCTTAAAAAAAAATGAAAGTAAAAAAAAAAAAAAAAATAATAAGAAAAAGTAAAAATTTTATTTGTTTATTTTTTGTTTGGATTTAAGAAGAACATTGAAGAACAAGTTCTTATGCTTTGTGAATATTTTTTTATTTATTTTTTTTGGTGAACAGATATTCAATCTTTAAAACTAAAAAAAGTAAAAATTTTATTTGTTCTTTATTTGGATTTCAAATAAAGAAAAATGTTCTTGTTCTTAAATCTGAATTTATGTTCTTATTGTTATTGTTTAAGGCACTCTTAGATCTCAATTCATGTGATTTTTTGTTTTTAATTTTTTTATTTAGTTAAAATTAATAAATTAATTTTTTTTAATTTAAATGCTGATGTGGCATTTTGTAATGCCAAAATAGATTTTTTAATTATTATTTTAATGTGCCGTTAGCCACGTCAGCATTTTCTGTTAGTTGGGTGACGATAAGGACTTAAATGTCATGTGTTAATTGGTTTAGAGACTAAAAGTGATAAAATGAAAATGTAGGGACCAAAATAGAAAAAAGTCAAAATGTAGAGACTAAAAATGCATTTACACCAAAATTTAATTTAGCATTTTTTAAATGCCACATCAATATATGAATCAATAAAAAAATTAAAAATATAAAATTTAAATAAGTAATTCAATAAAATTAAAAAAAAAAAACAACAAATGTTGAATTCTTTTGCTATTTTCTTTTTATTATTTTCAAAATAACAAGGGTAACATGTTCTTCATGTTCTTTGGCTTGCCCAGAAAATTAAAATAATCTAAGATTTTATTCTCTTTTCTTGTATTTTCTTAGCAAATAAACGTGCACAAATTCATACAAAATCCCTATCCTCCACTGAAACCTCCAACATGAAGAAATCATCAAACCCACATGAAAAAACCAACCCAGAAAATCATCAAACTCACATGAAAAAACCAAACCCAGACATTTAAAAACAAATAAACACCCATAAGGAAAAAAAAACCTAGGTCAAAGATAGAGTGATTTGATTGGTTCTTTTCCCCACTCTCTTAGCAATCAAACACACAAAAAAAATCATCATCTCCTTCAATTTCGTAACCCTCTACCAGACTCGATCTGTGACCTACATGCCTCGAACTAGTGACGGAGCTCCAATGCCGTGATGCTGGTCCCGTGCGATGGAGGCAATGCATGTCCTGATCTACTTCAAGTGCTATGACGTGCACGACGATATGAAGAGAGTCCCCAAGGAATTCATGAACTCAATGAGGAAGAAGAAGGTGGGTTTCTAGGTAGATCGAAGAAAGAGTTTTTTTTTTTTTTTTTATTTGGCCATGGGTGTTTGGGTTTGGAGCTTGGTGTCTTTTTATTAATTTATATACTGATGTGGCATTTTAAATGCTGACGTGGCATTTAAAAAATGCCAAATTAAAATTTTTAATATTATTTTATTAACCATGTCAGCATTTACTGTGTACATAGTGCATTCTGTTTGCCATCTCAGATTTTTCTGTTATTGGGTTGATGGTAGGGACCATTTTAAAAATAATTTAAAAAAATTAGGAACCGATCTAGGAGCAAAATCAGTTTAGGAACTAAACTAAGAAATGGCCAAAATGTAGGAACCAAAAGTACATTTATGCCTTTAATTCTAAGATAGGCTACCATGAACAAGCCTAATAAGATCATGCAACGATATGTGCGGGCAAAAGTCATATAAATACCATTGAAATCGACAGGAATTCTCTTATTGTAGCAATAAATCCTACTACAGAGGGCTGATAAGCATCAAAGTGATTAAAAATGTAGGTTGTGACTATGAAAAATAGTTCTTACTCTCATAGTTACCAACACATATTTCTATTTTAGGAAATAAAAAATTGGAAAAATAACCTATAATTAAATTGAACACCTGTTTTTCTCTGACCTAGGTCTGGCGGCGCTAGACTTTGTTTTGTAGAATATTGTTTCCTACTTTGTAGGAATTACGTTCCCTTGCGTAGGTTACTGCGTTAGGGCTTGGGGTCTTGCTGCTGTAGTAAGGAAGGTGAACGCTGCCATGGAGAATCTCGAAGAGGCTTGGACTCGCTTATCATTATCTAAACATGAGGGTGAAGTATTCAACTTTGAAAACCAAGTGTGCAGGAAGGAGTATACGCTTGCGGCGAAGTTTTTTACGAAGCGTGCTCTCAATATTGAAGCTGTAGCGCGCACCCTTAAACCTCTGTGGAGGACGAAACAAGATTTTGAGATCCAAGATATGGGCAATCATATATTGCTTTTTGTTTTTGAGAACGAACTGGATGCAAACCGGGTTTTGCTGGGGGAACCTTGGAGTTTTGATAAGTATTTAGTTGTACTATGAGGAAGACAGTTCTCTCCGGAGGCTCCGCTTTGATACTGCGAAGTTTTGGGTTCAGGTACATGGTTTACCGGCTCGTCGTATGGTTTTGGAGACAGCAGAGAACCTTTGTAAACCAGTGGGACGGGTAATCCATTCAACTGATAGAGCAGAGACAGAATGTGGTGATTTTATACGAATAAGGGTGCAGGTTGATGTGCATAAGCCATTGTGCAGAGGGAGGAGAGTTCGCTTCTGTCCGGAGAAGGAAGGTTGGGTGTCGTTTCGATATGAACGACTACCTATATTTTGTCATTGGTGTGGTATTTTGAATCATGACTCTAAGGATTGTGACTTGTGGCTTCAAAGTAAGGGTGAGTTGAGAACTGAATCACAGGAGTATGGATCATGGTTAAGAGCTGATACGTCTAGTTTGCTTAGGAAAAAGGTGGTCCGGGTTTGTGGTATGGGGGATCCTAACGCAACTTCAAGCCAAGGGCAGCCGGCAATGAAGAGGCCAGCCATGAACACGAGCTCTGGAGGGTTTGATTCGGTTGAGGTACAGCAACAAGAACAAAGGGTGTCTACGCTAAATGTGGGTGGTGAGATTGGTTCAGAGTTGGTGGGCCCATCTAAAGGTGCTTTATCAGATATTTTGAATAATGAGGAGGCTTTCCAAAATCACTTGTCGAAAATTGATATGGAATTGGAGGGGCACGTGCACAAGGATAAGGGAGTGTATGAGAATGGGGCCAATGCTGCTGAGGTAAGTCTTATGTTGAAGGAGTCACATGTGGCTGACTTTAGTACAGGTGTGTTGGCATCTTCTGTTCATCCTAGCATGGATGGTACCAAGGCTGGCTCTCAATTGAAGCAGGTAGATGGTTGTCAGGCAATTCAATTAGATTTGGTGGTACATGACCAAAATGAGGCAGGGACAGTATCAGGGGATTTAAACCACTCTAATGTTGGACCTGGATTGAATACCAGAACTTGGAAGAGGCTGCAGGTCCAGGCCAAAGTTGGGAATACAGTAAGCTCAAATGATGTGGAGCTGGGCATTAAACGTAAACACAAGGCAAACCTTAATATGTCTGAGTGTTCTGAAATTCCTGAGTTGAAGAAAAGGAAGAACGATGATGAAATTCTTGTGATGAGTGACTTGTTGAAGAATGAATTTGGATCGGCGGTGGCTGCAAGGCAGCACCGCCGGAAACAATGAGTACCTTAAGTTGGAACTGTCGGGGGCTTGGGAACCACCGCACAGTTCAAGCTTTACAGAGCACCGTAGAGAGAGAAGTTCCCAGATTAGTTTTCCTTATGGAGACTAAGATTCCTAGTAAGCAACAATATAAGATGAAGGAAATTCAGAATTCTATTGGTTTCACTCAAGGTTTAATTGTTCCTAGTGAGGGTCGGAGTGGAGGTTTAGCTCTCCTTTGGAAACTTGAAACTATTGTTAATGTTAAGGGTTATTCGAAGTGGTTTATTGATGCTGAGATCATTTGTAGCAATGGGTAAAGGAGTTGGCGTTTCACAGGTTTTTATGGCCAGCCAGATACTGGTAAGAGGGAGGAGACTTGGCAAATCCTAGAAGCTTTTGGCTGTAGCAATACATTACCTTGGTTGTGTATTGGGGACTTTAATGAGATCCTCAGTAATTCTGAAAAATTGGGTGGACAGGTTAGACCGGAGAGACAGATGGACAGATTTCGGGAAGTTGTGGATAGATGCCGTTTTAGGGATTTGGGGTTTACAGGTGCAAGGTATACTTGGTCGAGACATTTTCAGAATGGAGATAGTGTTTGGGCTCGTTTGGATCGTGCAATGGCTAGTGAGGAGTGGATGAGGCAGTTTGTTAATGCTAGAGTGGCCCATATATCTACGGTAGAGTCTGATCATTGTATGCTTTGTCTCCATTGGGGCCGAGACACTAGGAACAGAAAGAGAACAAGGAAGTTTTTTAGATTTGAAGCCATGTGGCTGTGTGATCCTCGGTGTCCAGAGGTGGTGAGTGAGGCCTGGGAACGTGGACTTTCATTTTCTTCGGGTTCTCCAATCCATAATTGCTTGCACTCTTGTAGGGAGGCTTTGGAACGGTGGAATAAGGTGGAGTTTGGTCATGTGGGGCGTCGTATTTTGGCTTTGCAAACCAATCTACAACGGTTAGAGCAGCAATCCGAGCTTTATGGTGAGGAAATTCGAAGTATAAGGAAAGAGTTGGGTTCATGGCTAGACACTGAAGAGGTTATGTGGCAGCAACGTTCTAGGAATATGTACTTGGTGGCCGGTGACCGGAATACTCGTTTTTTTCATGTTAAAGCTTCTAATAGAAATCAGAAAAATTTGATTGAGGGCATGGAGGATAGTGTGGGTACTTGGCAGGACACTCCTGAAGCAATTGAGAGTATTGTCATAGATTATTTTTCGACGCTATTCACTACTTCCAATCCTTTGGATATTGGGAGAGTAGTTGATACAGTGCAAGCAGTGGTTTATGATCCTATGAACAATTTACTTGGTCGGGACTTTCAGGCAAGGGAGGTGCAACAAGCTCTTAATCAGATGCGTCCTACAACGGCCCCTGGCCCTGATGGTATGCCCCCTCTCTTTTATCAAAAATTCTGGTCTCTTTCTGGTGATTGTGTCACACAGGCAGTTTTGGATTTTTTGAATCATGGGGTAAGTTCACCGAATTTTAATGACACCCATATTGTTCTTATCCCTAAGGTTAAGAATCCTCGTAAAATTTCTGAATATAGGCCTATAAGTCTTTGTAATGTTATTTATAAACTTGCTTCAAAGACTGTAGCTAATAGGCTTAAAACTGTTTTGTCTAGCATTGTTAGTGAAAACCAAAGTGCTTTCACTAAGGGTCGATTCATAACTGATAACATTCTTGTGGCATATGAGACTTGCACCATATCAGCTAGAAAAGAACTGGGAAAGTTGGGGAGATGGCACTGAAACTTGATATGAGCAAGGCGTATGATAGGGTGGAGTGGGCTTGTTTGAAGGGTATTATGGAGAAGCTTGGCATTCATAGAAGAATGATGGAGATTATAATGAGATGTGTCAGCTCAGTTACTTATTCTATTCGGATTAATGGGCAACCTAAAGGGCGTATTATCCCTTCCAGGGGTCTACGTCAAGGGGACCCTCTTTCTCCTTATTTATTTTTACTTTGTGCTGAGGGTTTATCTGGTTTACTTAGACAACAGGTGGAGAGAGGTAGAATCAAAGGAGTAGCTGTTTGCCGTGGTGCTCCTCGTATTTCTCACTTATTTTTTGCAGATAATAGCCTGATTTTTTGCCGTGCTACCTTGGAGGAGTGTGATGTACTGCAAGAGGTTTTTTCAGTCTATGAATCAGTGTCTGGCCAACAACTGAATAGGAGTAAAACTTCCTTGTTTTTTAGCAGAAATACTTCAAGACCGATTTAGGAGGAGATACAAAGGAGGTTCGGGGTTCCTGTGATCCGGCAGCATGAAAAATACTTGGGGTTACCTTCTTTGGTGGGGCGATCCAAGAGGAATACTTTCAATGATCTTAAGGACAAGTTGGGGAATAAATTATCTGGCTGGAAGGAGAAACTTTTGTCCAATGCAGGCAAAGAAATCTTGATTAAGTCAGTGGCCCAAGCTATTCCAGCCTATACCATGAGTTGTTTTAAGCTTCCCGATGGCCTGTGTGATGAACTTGCTATTATGGTGAGGCGATTTTGGTGGGGGTAGCAGGAAAACCATAATAAATTGGCATGGCTAAGCTGGGATAAGATGTGTGCACCAAAAGAGGAAAGAGGTATGGGCTTTCGAGATTTGAAGTCTTTTAACATTGCTTTGCTGGCTAAACAGGGGTGGAGGCTTCAGAATTGTCCAAACTCATTATTTCATCGAGTGTACAAAGCTAAGTACTTTCCGAATGGTGATTTCTTGAATGCGGCGTTGGGGAGGCATCCATCTTATTCTTGGCGTAGTATTATGGAAGCTCAAAAGGTTGTTAAATTAGGATGTCGCTGGCAAATTGGTAATGGAGGTTCGGTAAGCCTGTGGAGAGATAAGTGGCTAGCCTCCTCACCATCACATAAGCCTGCTACTGTCCCTCATTTCTTTCCTGAGGATGCCTTAGTTTCTGCTCTCATTTATTCAGAGACAACAACTTGGAAATCAGACATAATCCATGAGGTCTTTCTTCCTTTTGATGCCGAAGCTATTCTATCTATTCCTCTTAGTCCATCGCTGCTCGCTGATAGGTTGATTTGGGCTTACACTCCATCAGGTCGGTTTACTGTGAGTAGTGCTTATCGTGTAGCTCGCCAAGCGCGGAGTGATAACCATCAGGGAGAGAGCTCGACCTCACAGCCTGTGGTGTCCTTCTGGCGCTGTATCTGGAAGTTGCCGCTACCCAACAAGATCAAGAGTTTTGCATGGCGTGCTTGTAGGAATATCTTGCCCACGAAATCCAATTTGTTTTCTCGGAAAGTAATCCAGAATGATGTTTGTGAGGAGTGTGGGATTGCTGTAGAATCCACGGCTCATGTGCTTTGGTTTTGTGCTAAAGCAAAGGAGGTGTGGACAACTGTGAATATTGATCTCGGTCCAGACGTGGGAGAAGTGAGGGAGTTCATTGATCTGGTTTGGTATGCTCGGAACGTGAAACAGTGGTCTATTCAGGAGTTGGCTCGCTTCTTCTCTGTGGCTTGGGGCATTTGGTCCAATAGAAATGAGATTTGGATAGGGGGGCCTCGCAAATCAGCTTTTGGTATTGTTGGCTGGACGTTGGACTATTTGGAGGAATTTCAAGTGGCAAACCATTGTATCAAGATCAAGACTCCAGAGATAGATGTTGGTTGGGTTCTTCCTCAGCTTCCGTGGCTCAAAGTCAATGTTGATGGTGCAGTCTTTGAGCGACAACAAGCTGCGGGTGTTGGTGTCGTTATCAGGGACCATCTCGGGTTGGTGCGTGCTGCACTGAGTATGAAGATCTGTGCTCCCTTGGGTTCTCTGGAGATTGAAGCCAAGGCAATGGAGGAAGGAATGCGGTTTGCTTGGGATCAAGGTTTCCATTCAGCCATTTTTGAAGGCGACTTAATGGTGGTTCATAACTCTCTCACTGGATCAATCCTTTCTCCTGCTAGCATCTGCAATCTGATTTCTGGGTCCTTAATGTTAGCTACTCGCTTTAGAAATTGCTCTTTTTCTGTTGTGCCTAGGTGTGGTAATAAAGTAGCACATGGGTTAGCCCAGCATGCTAAGTCCTTACCTGAGTCTGTCATGTGGTTAGGCACTTGTCCTCCTTTTGTGGAGCATTTAGTGTCCTCTGATGTACTATTTTCTTCTTCTTAATACAATTGTCGTAGTTCACATCAAAAAAAAAAAAAAAAAAAAAAAAAAAATTGGACACCTTAAGTGTTACAAAAACACCATAACTAAAGACGGTTCCAACAGTAGTTGCAATTATTGAATTAATTAAAAATATCATAGAGTACAATTTAATAATTTATTAAACTCCAATCATTGTGGACGATTTGACTAGTATCAGTAGGTATTAGTCTATTAGGCTCAATGTTGAGCATAACACTTATCTATTTACACAAAAGAAGGCTTATTACACTAGTAACAGAGATGCAAATTTTTGGTACATGTCATAGCAATACATTGTAACCAATATATATACATATGTGTCTATACAACATAAACATGAACATGAACATAAATACACACACTAAATTCAACAATTAATATTTGGATGAAATTCACTAAGACCCCTAAATTTTTGTTTTGGTTGAACTAAGGCCTTTCTTATTCCCGACAATTTTAGGGGTGGTCCGCCACTGGATTGTTGTTGTGTAATTTTTTAATATTTTTTTTTCTTCTATTTGTCTTTGTGTTTTTGCTTGTATGTTGTTTTCAAGTAGTCGATAGAGTACGTTTTGTAAGAGCATTTTTTAGTGGTTACAATAAAATTTTCTTGCTTTAGCTTAGTATAACTCAAGACAAAAAAGTTCAGCTTACTCTCTCATGCTTTCTTCTCTCTCTCTCTCTCTCTCTCTCTCTATCTCTCTCTCATATGAAATATCTATACTATATTTTAGCTCTTTACCTTCCACTTGCCTTGGATTATTTGTTAGAATTGGGTTCCGTCAATTTGATTTTCGATTTCATAAAGCAGGTTGAATGTGACCCAATTAATATACCAGAAGGTCCATTAATATGTTGTGGTCAGATTCTATATTGAGCCTTGGTGCACCTTATATTATTGGGCTTATGCCTTAATCTAATGCAAGGTAGAGTTTAGGGTTTTAAGCCTGGTCTATGATGGATGGACGTGAAAGCTCGAAAATGTGTTGAAAACACAAGAGCTATTTAGACCCCCCAATTAAAGTTACGGTTCGATAGATTTTACACTAACTTACTACAAAGTGCGGAATAGTGTAAAAACGAGCGGATAAACAAATAAGCTACTCTAATCCATAAACTAAGCAACATAGCAGTATAATGGAATATAAAAGAGTAGAGAAGAAGGATGCAAACACAGAAAACACCGAGACGTGTTTTCGAAGAGGAAACCGAAGAACTCGGCGAAAAACCTCTTCGCTGCCCTCCAAGCGGAAATCGATTCATTAGACAATCAGTTGGGATACATGGGTTAGTAAGAGACCCTCAAAGCCTAATCTACCCGATGCACCTAATCCCTCCAAGCTCCTACTCCAACAAGGCTTCTCGGAACTGTGTCTTGTCTAGCACCCCGGATCCCGCAACAAACTCCATGTTGCATCTGCCATTCTAGGCTTCTTCCAATGCTTTCCAGCAGCACCAAAACGTCACACAGCACTCTCAAAGGGTGTGATAAGTGTTTGGGCAATCAACCTCTTAATGGTGTGGAAATGGAGAGGGAAGGGTTGAGGAGATACCACAAGTAAGTGTATAGAGAAAGGTGGGGATGACAATCTCTAATTCTCAATATGTTTGGCTAGGGTTTTCTCTTTGAAGCATTTCTCAACATTTATGGGTAATGAGGGTATATATAGGATAGGTATAGAAAGTGCGAGTCAATCAGTACAGGCTAGTAGAACAGATTGTCTCGTAGGTGTCTCGCGAGAAGGTTTTACCTGCGAGATACTCGCGAGACACAGCTATCTCCACCTAGCCTGACTCTTCGCATTCCAGCATGTGTATGACACATGATTCATTTCGTGGGAAGTTAGGTCACGACATACCCGCGAGAATTCTTCAGCTTTC
Organism: Quercus variabilis; assembly: GCA_030445155.1. NCBI lineage: Eukaryota > Viridiplantae > Streptophyta > Magnoliopsida > Fagales > Fagaceae > Quercus > Quercus variabilis. The sequence continues at coordinate 46,157,066 of CP129449.1, read as the reverse complement.
AAATGCTTGAGTCTTCACACTCTCTCTCTATCACACATCCCTTACAACAAATCTCACAATAGATACAGGGTATAAACGATTGATAATGATTACAATCAAATTTGGCATGGAATAAAAGCCAACAAAATACATAGTTGTAAATAACAACTTTACAATCTCCCCCTTTGGCTATTTTGTGACAAAACCCTAAAACAGACTTTAGACTTAAACGTGGGTTTGGCAACAAAGGCAAAACTCACTCACACCTAATCCTAGATTCTGATAAGCTCTTGAAACATATGAACAAGTATCTCCTAAAACACAATAACACAATAACATCATTGTATGCAGAAAAAAAAAAACTTGAAAAGCATATGGAGCAATAATAGCATGATTAAGCAAAATGAAGTAGAAACACTAGATCATGGCAAGATCAAACAAGCAATCATTATACAAAAGTGATCATTATGCTCATTCACATGAGGAATGAACATCCGGACATGAAAAATGATAAGCTCATTTGAAGAGTATCATTTGCAAATCCAATACTCAACCAATGTGAAATAGACGAAGTATTTGCATCTAAGAACAATCCTACACGGGCATAAGAGTGTTGTATTTAAGTAAAATGTATGACATTAAACATCAAGTACACAAGCAAAAAAGGTTACATAAGCAAGGCATTGCATATGCATGGCACATACCTTATAAGAATGCACTTAAACAAATCCTAAAAGCTTACAAAAGCAACATGGGCATAAACAAGACATGCTACAAAGCAAAGAAAAAAAAAACACAAAATAGACTACATAAATTATACTGAAATAAAAGCAGAGTATCAAAGTTTGTTTAAAACATAAGCAGTAAGCATAAGACATCAAACATAGTAACTGGTGGCTTCTTCTCCCCCTATCACCATCTCCCCCTTTTTGTCATGGAATAGCTAGTCATTCTCTTCTAGTTTCCGTTGAATTTCGTCCAACTGAGTTTGGAGTGATGTGAATCAAGACGTCTGTGGTGAGCGTACATGATAGTCGCCAGCCCGGACATCTTTGTACTCATCTCTTGAAGAGCAGCAGAGATATTGTTGAATTGTTCATCATAGATACGAGTTGTAGAGCTCGAGGTTCCCGACGATGAATGACATTCTTGCTTGGTGTTCTTCTTGGTGTGGCTCATACTCACATGGAGAGATCGAATGTTAATTGGACTTGGCCTTGGATATGGACGCTCATCCTCCAATGAACGAACACCTTTGAGCTTCAAAATCCGTGAAATAAGGCGACAGAAAGGAATACAATTCCTTGAAGTAGTTCGTTCAACTGTTTTTGCCAAAATGTGAAAAATATGAGAGTACACATCAATCTCTACGCCAATGATCAGATCACTCAAAAACAATGCTCGACCAAGATTCATATATCCGGTGCTGGACAAGGGATAGAGGTTGCTACACATGATCACTGAGAGAAATCATAATTCGGGAGAAAGGGATTTCACATTGATTGACTTCTTATTGGAGGAGAATTCTAAGTTGGCTCCTAAAGACTATTTGAGATACTCTTCATCTGGGTTCAGCTCATTATATACCGGTGGAATGGGGAGTATTGGCCGATTAATGTGTAGAATTTTTGCCATGTACATTGGTGTGATAGAAAAACTTTTTCCTCGAACCTAACATTTTATCTCTTCTCCGACAACAATGGCATTGGCATAGAATTCCTTAACCATGTTCTCGTATGTATCCTCGAAAGTGGAAAGAAGATAGTTCCAATCTTTCGTGGCAAACCAAATGGGTATATTTGTGTCCCTGAGTGATGGTTGATCAACACCCCTTTCAACTAGCAGAGGAATATCCCGAAAGAGGTTCTTATAGGATTCAAAAGCAGTATAGGACCTAAACAAGTTAGGATCAAAGATTCCCATTGAAAAATGAGCCTTCTTTGGTCTAGGTGAATCAACATCAACATCAATGATTGGCTCTTTCCCTTTGTTGCTACCACCTTTCATAGCTGAAGACTTGAATGGAGACATCTATGCAACAGAACACATAAAAAAAAAAAAAAAAAAAAAAACAAGGGCACAACACAAAACACAGAACACAGAACTTGATTAGATTCAAGTTAGTTCAAAACAAAAGTAAAACTGCATAGAACAAGACATAATTAACTTCAAACAATATGCTGAATGCATAAACACAATGCAAGAAACTAAGTAACTGTGCATGTGTGTGCATAGGTGTGCATGTGCTAATGTGTGTGGGTGTGTGTGTTTATGCATGAGAGTGCAACAACGATGCATGAGGGGTGCTTGGGTGTATGCCTAGTGTGTTCAACATGGGCAAAGAGTATGAAACATATGACCAATGTTCAAACTGAGTGAAACATGGTCAAACAAGTGGACACCCATAGATTGAAATCACTTGATTCCAATTGGCACAAAAATGTCACTCGGACATTTTGTCAAACATCTAGCATGCACAAGTGTACTTTAAGTATGAACAATGCATGAACATGGTGAAATCATGCCCAAAATACATGTCAAAATGCCACAAGGGACCAACACAGAGGCACAAACAACAAATGGGACACAACCCAAACAAAGAATTTGAAAAGTTTTCACTAAATTAGAAACACATTCAAATTTTCAAAAATCCCCAAATTGTTGAAACTCTAATGAAAATATTGCATAAACTAAGAGAAACTTGAAGGAAAATGCTTTAGAAGACATACCTTGAAGTTGAAATGCAAAAAAGATGTTTGAAATTGATGAGTTTTGATAGAAATTGAATTTTGGTTGAAAAAAAAGGGTTCAAGAGAGGTTGAGCGAGGGAAATGAGAAATTTTTGAGAAACTATCACATCTGCTACATATAAAGTGAAAACACGCGTTTTTTTCGGGTTAGAGAGTAGCGAGATAGTCGCGAAGATGGCCACTAAAGTACAAAACTTTCACGAGAAGCACTGGGTCGCGAGACAGTCGCGGTAACTTCTGTCTGAATTTTGAAAAATCCAATTTTTAACCAAACAGCATTTCGCGAGACAGTCGCGATACAGTCGCGAGAGTTTCTGTGTGAAATAATTGAAAAATTATTCCCCTCAAACCCTTTTCGCGGGAAGCTCTAAGTCGCGAGCTTCTCGCGAAACAACCCCTAAACTAGTTTTTTGAAGGAAAACACACAAAAGCATTTTGAACAAAATCAAAAGACACGAAAGTATAAAATCACTTCCGAAAACAAATAAAGCACTCAAAAATATTTTTGGGTTTGATCAACCAGTTCTTGAGCATACACATCACATTTGAACATGTACAATAACACAAATGAGATAGGCATTAATTGAATCAAAGTCTTGTGTGTTGTGTGTGAGAATCAAATGTGGAATAGTCTATACACCAGAGCGAAGCTTCAATGATCAATTCAATCGAATCATACACAACTGATACGAAATCAAGTAGACTATCTCCATTATAGAAATGAGTATATATGACCTCCCACACATTGAATACAAAACTTAGAAGCTTTTCATTTGGCTTCTGCATAAGGCAAAACAATTGGTCCAATTTATTTTGTTTGGACAAGAACATCTCATTTTGAGATTGGTGCTTGAAATTTATGATATTTCAACATTAATGATTAGCCTTTGGCTTTTTGAGCACCATAAAGAAATATTAAGAAGAGTCGCTTTCCCTTTTTCCTAGTCGAATACTAGTGTGTGCGACAGGCTTTTGCAGCTCAATATCTCTTTTCATTTTGGAGATTTACATTTGGTGAGCTCTTTTTGCAAAACATAAAAATAAAGTTGGAAGAGATATAGACACAAGTCTATGAAAGAATCAAGACCAACAAGACTATTGACCAATCATTCATGACAAGCTTGAAGATCTATTTACAACAGTTACACATAGTGTTCAAGATTTCTCCCACAAACAAATGAGTGTATACATGACAAGCCAAGATCGTAAATGCACTACGCCATAAGTATGAAGGTATTAGGCCAAACTCACATGTGACATATACAAAACAAACGATCAAACTTTTGAGATTTTTCAATTTTTTATGGGTTTTTGAATTTTTGAACACATCCAAAATAGAACAAGAAAAGTAAGATCAACAAGAAAATAGCTAGTACAAACCAAAATAGATAAAAGAGGGACTTCTAGAAGCCAAACATGTGGAACCACAACAAGAAGTATGCAACAAAGAGTAGTATAGGTTCACACAAGAGAAAGAGTTCAGGGAATGATATCGACACCGATGGTCTTATGCAAAGATTCAAACTTTGGGCCATCTAGAGGTTTAGTAAATATGTCTGCCTTCTGATTCTCAGTGTTGATGAACTCTAAGTACATAGTCCTTTCCTCCACCAAATCTCGAATGAAATGATACCGAATCTCGATATGTTTTGATTTCGAGTGTTGAACTGGATTCTTTGACAAATTTATGACACTTGTATTATCAGAATATATACACATCGTGTCTTGAGTGATTCCATAATCATGAAGAAGCTTCTTCATCCATAGTAATTGAGCACAGCAACTTGCAGTAACAATGTATTCAGCTTCAGCTGTTGATAAAGAGACTGAATTCTGCTTTTTTGCTCATCCATGACACCAAGTTGTTTCCAAGATAATAGCATCCACCGAAAGTACTTTTTCTATCATCAATGCAACCGGCCCAATCAGCATCAGAATATCCGGCTAAGCATTCATTTGAATCTCGAGTACTAAATTCCATAATCAGAGGTGTCATTTATGTAGCGGATAATTCTTTTGACTGCTGTTAAATGTGACTCTTTAGGGGTTGCCTGAAATCGAGCACATACGCCTACACTGAAGGCAATGTTTGGTCTGCTAGTAGTGAGATATAGGAGAATGCCTATCATGCTTCAATAGAGCATTGGATCCACTTCTATACCTACTACATCCCAACTTAGCTTTGATGAGGAGCTCTTTGGAGTGGAAGTGTGTTTCTTAGAGTCTAGTCCAAATTTTTTAACAAGATTTTTGGCATATTTCTCTTGAGATATGAATATCCTATCTTTCCGTTGTTTCACTTGAAGCCCTAGGAAATAGTTCAGCTCCCCCACCATACTCATCTCGAACTCCCTTTTCATTTCTTTGGAGAATTCATGAGCCAAATGATTAACTGTGGATCCAAAGACAATATCGTCCACATATACTTGAGCCACTAGAAGAGACTTCTCATCTCTTTTTACAAACAATGTTCGATCAGCTTGGCCTCTTTTGAATCCACGATCCAACAAGTATGTTGTGAGACGATCATACCATGCTCTTGGTGCTTGCTTCAGCCCATACAATGCTTTCTTCAACCTTGGCACATGATCTAGAAAGTAAGGATCTTGAAATCCCTTTGGTTGCTCAACGAATACTTCATTTAGAAAGCCATTCAGAAATGCACTTTTCACATCCATTTGATACAGTTTGAAATCCATAACACATGCTATAGACAGTAGAACATGAATTGACTCTATTCTAGCTACTGGTGCAAACGAATCATCAAAATCTATGCCTTCCACTTGAGTATATCCTTGAGCTACCAGCCTAGACTTGTTTCAGACAACCTCACCATTCTCATCAGTTTTGTTCTTGAAGATCCACTTGGTGCCGATCACATGGGTATTTTTGGGCCTTGGAACCAACTCCCATACATCATTTCTAACAAACTAATGTAGCTCTTGATGCATGGACTCTATCCAATTCTCATCTCTAAGAGCTTCCTCTACCTTCTTGGGTTCGAATTGAGCAAGATAACAATTGTACGTCACATGATTCTCACTGTATTTTGGACCTTTTCTCAAACGAAGACCCTCATTTACATCACCAATGATATTACTTGAAGGATGATTGAAAGTTACCCTTGATGACGGTCTCTTGGAGGTAGAAGGTTCTTCATCTTGAGAGATAGAAGGTTGAACTTCCGGAGGGGTGAGAGGGCTAGAGGGCCCTTGTGTTGATCTAGTTCCCTTCTTGGTATAGGAGGTGTGGACTATGTTTCTGGTAATTCTATCTCAATATTATCATCTTGTGACATGTTGTCCTCAACTTTCCCCTTCTTCAGGATCGATCCTTCACAATCATCACTTTCCTTTACAGATATGGTGTCATTAATGACTACATTTATTGACTCCATTACCGTCTTAGTGCGCTTATTGAACACCCTATATGCTCGACTATTTAATGAATAATCTAGAAATATCCCTTCATCACTTTTAGCATCAAATTTTTCGGGATTCTCTCTATCATTGAGAATATAACATTTGCTCCCAAATATTCGAAAATATTTCACCTTCTGCTTCTTTTCTCTCCAAATTTCATACGATGTCTTTTTTGTTCGTGATCGGAAGTAAATCCTATTCCCAATGTGGCACGAAGTGTTCACAGCTTCAGCCTAAAACTTCTGTGGAAGGTTTTTGTTGAGTAACATTACTCGAGCCATTTCTTGAATCACCCGGTTCTTCCTTTCAACTACTCCATTTTGTTGTGGAGTCTTTGGGGTTGAGAATTCCTTCTTGATACCGTGTTTATTGCAAAATGCTTCAAACTTTGCATTTTCAAACTTTTTCCCATGGTCACTCCTGATTTTGATGATAGGTATTCCCTTTTCATTCATCATTCTCTTGTACAATTTTTCCATCTTATCACATGCTTCCGATTTGTCTCTAAGAAAGTCCACCCAAGAGTACCTTGAGAAATTGTCAACTACCACCATAATATAGTGCTTTCCACCCATGCTTTCTGTTCTTGTAGGACCCATTAAATCGACATGCAGTAATTCTAATGGGCGAGAAGTTACGACCACATTTACTTTAGGATGGCTTGACTTTGTTTGTTTTCCCAATTGACATGGACCACAAACATTCTTCTCAATTTTCCCAAACTTAGGTAGGCCGACCATAGTCTCAAGCTTTAAGACTTTTGCCACTTGTTTGTAATTTGCATGTCCAAGCCGTTGATGCCACGACTCTAAGAGGTTTACCCGAGCATTCCGACAAGCTATGCTGGGTTTGGGAATAACTCCATAACAATTATTGGTGGTCCTTAGTCCCTTCAGAACTTGAACACCTCCTTCATTCAAGATTAGACACCCTTTCTTTAAAAATTGGACTAAGAAATCCTCATCACAAATTTGAGTGATACTCAGCAAGTTCACTTTTAATCCCTTAATATACAGCACATCAGTCAGCAAAGGCAGTCCCGGAATATCCATCGTTCCCTTTCCAAGAACCTGTGAATGACTACCATCTCCAAATGTCACAAATCCATCTTCCTTCTCTTTAAGAGTTTTGAACAAAGATTTTTCTCCAGTCATATGCCTTGAGCACCCGCTGTCAAGATACCACAAACATGAGTTAAACACTTTCAATGCGGTGTGAACAAAAAGACATGCATGAGAGAGACATTCTTGACCATTAAAGCAAGACTCATTTTTCTTTATTTCATTCAAGGATGAGTGAAGTTTCCTTTTTAAATGATCAAGTTTATCACATAACTGTCTATTTCTTCTCTCATATTCATAGACTAAGGACTTTGACTCACATAGGCTATTATGTATATCATGGTTCCTATGAACTAAGGATTTTAGCATGTGACAAAAAATTCTAGCATGTTTCTTTGATTTAAACAACTCTAAGAGGGCATTACTGGAATAGTCTTCAAATATGCTCATTGAGTCATGGTGGTTTCATGGTGGTTTTTACTAAATTACTTTTTCAAAACACACTAAGGGGTCTAGGATCACACTTAGGTATTAAAACTACAGCAAATGTACCCGCTTTGATACCAATTGAAAGCTCGAAAATGTGTTGAAAACACAAGAGCTTTTTGGACCCCCCAATTAAAGTTACAGCTCGATAGATTTTACACTAACTTACTATAAAGTGCAGAATAGTGTAAAAGCGAGTGGATGAACAAATAAGCTACTCTAATCCATAAACTAAGCAACACAGCAGTATAATGAAATATAAAAGAGTAGAGAAGAAGGATGCAAACACAGAAAACAATGAGATGTGTTTTCGAAGAGGAAACTAAAGAATTCGGCGAAAAATCTCTCCATCGCCCTCTAAGCGGAAATCAATCCACTAGACAATCAGTTGGGATACATGTGTTAGCAAGAGACTCTCCATGCCTAATCTACCCAATGCACCTATTCCCTCCAAGCTCCTACTCTAACAAGGCTTCTCGGAACCGTGTCTTGTCTAGTACCCCGGATCCCGCAACAAGCTCCATGTTGCATCTGCCATTCCAGGCTTCTTTTAATGTTTCTCAGTAGCACGAAAACATCACACAGCACTCTCAAAGGGTGTGGTAATTGTTTGGGCTATCAACCTCTCAATGGTGTGGAAATGGAGAAGGAAGGGTTGAGGAGATACCATAAGCAAGTGTATACAGAAAGGTGGGGATGACAATCTCTAATTCTTAATGTGTTTGGCTAGGGTTTTCTCTCTGAAGCATTCCTCAACATTTATGGGTAATGAGGGTATATATAGGATAGGTACAGAAAGTGTGAGTCAATCAATACAGGCTGGCAGAACAGATTGCCTCACAGGTGTCTCGCGGGAAGGTCTTACCCACGAGATACTCGTGAGACACAGCTGTCTCCACCTGGCCTAACTCTTCGCATTCCAGCATGTGCATGGCACATGATTCATTTTGCGGGAAGTTAGGTCACGACATACCCGCGAGAATTCTTCAGCCTTCAAATGCTTGAGTCTTCACACTCTCTCTCTATCACACATCCCTTACAACAAATCCCACAATAGATACAAGGTATAAACGATTGATAATGATTAAAATCAAATTTGGCACGGAATAAAAGCCAACAAAATATATAGTTGTAAATAACAACTTTATAGGACGTTTTATATATTTGTAATGCTAGAAGTTCTCTTCATTCCTATTGTTAGACAAAAGCCTAGATCAAGTTCTATTTAGATATTAGGGTTGTTAGGACATATATGTTTTAACTTGATTAAGAACATATGTCACTTATTTATGTAAATTGGCTAATACTTTGACAAAACGCATTCTACTTGTAATTGGGTAGTTCTAGGTATTTTTAATACTTCAAGAAACAATGTTTCAAGGTCAAGTGTTGAAGTCATCAAGTTTGTCCAAGAAAAAGCAAGCTGAAGTGCAAAGTTTTTAAAGCTCGACACCTGCTCGATAGCTACCTCGACACCTGCTATCTGTCGAGATTTAAAAATTCAGATTTCCAATCTGATTTTCTTGGGATCCGTGAATATTTTTTTGGGCCTTCTTTTCTTCTAACCCTAAACATATAAAAGGATTTTTTTAAGAGCTGTCAAGTGTGACACAAGTGGCATTAGCATTAAGCACTCTCTGTTCAAGCAAATTGTGATCAACAGACGAAGTTCTTGACTTAGTTCATCGTCCATCAAGAAGTTGTTGTGTATTTGCACCATAGGGTTTTGTAACCAAGCATCTTCCTTCTATTCATCATAAAGGATGAACTGAAGAACTTTGCAGCCAACCATTCTTCCTTAGTTGGTGTTCTGAAGTCGCGTACTTGGATCCGTACATTGGTTAGTCACGTACTTAGGACCCATGCATCAAAGGTGGAAACTGTCGCTACAGGTCAAGTCCAATTGGGTATTGGGGTAAGGGTTCAACTGTAAGTTGGTAAGGTACTTGGGATTCCTTTACTTGTAACTGCTTGATTTGATAATAGTGGAGTTTCGGGAGTGGTGACCTGAAAATCACCCGGTGGGGTTTTTGCCGTTAGGGTTTTCCCCATTCGTAAACAAATCACCGTGTTATTTATTTTCCGCTACATATTTAGTTTTTGGTGATTTGTTTGTGCTTCCATAAAATTGCATGATTAATTGATTAATTAATTACTTGGCTAAATTAATTAATTAGGGTTAATCACAACGGGTCATTCAGATTGTGACCTATCAAGTGGTATCAGAGCGGGCACACTCTGATTAGGGTTTAATCTTTGCTGTGTTGATCCATTGACCCCTGTTTGTCATGGATAGAGGATAATTTTTAATTATACCTCCTTTATTTGATGGCACTAACTATGCATACGGGAAAGTACGCATGAGAGTTTTTTTGCAGTTTTTAGATGAAAAGGTGTGGCAAGCTGTAGAGATTGGCTGGACTAAGCCAACAGAAGAACCGGCCGATTGGGATGATACTAAGATCAAGACGGCTAACTTCAATAGTAGAGCGTTAAATGCCTTATTTAGCGTAGTCACAAATGAGGAGTTCAAAAAGATATCCTCAACTGAAACTGCTAAGGAGGCTTGGACCATCCTCCAGACAACCTATGAAGGAACAAAGGCAGTCAAAGATTCAAAACTTTAGAGGCTCACTACAAGTTTTGAAGAAATTAAGATGGAGGAGGATGAGTCGTTTGATGAGTTCTATGCCAAGTTTAAGGACATAGTGAACTCAGCCTTCAATCTTGGGGAAACCATCCCTGAACCCAAGATTGTAAGGAAGGTGCTCAGATCTTTACCTGAGAGATTCCATGCCAAGATTACGGTGATAGAGGAATCAAAGGACATTGACAAGATTCCTTTGACTGAGCTGGTAGGAAACTTGCAAACCTATGAGATAAGATTATTTAGGATTGGCAAGTCAAGTAAAGGTAAAAGCATGGCCTTGAAGGCAAAGAGTAGTGATACAGATGAGTCTTCCGATGATTAAGATTCTAAGATGAAGTCCTACATCACTCAGCAATTCAAGAAATTTATGAAGAATGCCAATAGAAGGAGTTTTGACAAGGACCGTAGGCAGTTCAGTTCTTCTCAGTTTAAAAGCCAAGACAAAGGGAAGAAGGATGCTAAGGATGGCAGTCAGTACACTGTTCCTGCAGGACCAAAGTGCTTTGGATGTCATGGGTTCGGACCCATGAAACATGAGTGTTCTACATATCTCAAGAGCATTGGGAAAAGCAAGGCACTTGCTGCAACTCTAAGTGACACTGAGCCTGAAAATGATTTCGACAATGAGGATGACAGAATCTTAAATGCCTTCACTACCACAGTCAATCCTACTGAAGGGATTGTTGAAGAAGTGGATGAAGAAGAAGAACTGGTGGAGTCAAAATTTGAGAAAATGGATGATCAAGATGATATCCATTCAGCCTATGAGAAGTTTTACAAGCTCTCTGAAAAGCATGAGAAATTATACAGGCTGGTCACCAAGAAGCTCAGTGATGTGGAACTTGATCGTGAAGAGTTGTCCACAAAGTTTGATGAGACGAATCAAACTATTGGAGCACTGAGATTTGAAAACAACTTTTTGGCTGAGAAGACCAAGAAGCTTGAAGTAGAGCTGTTTCAAGTCAGAACTCAACTAGAGAGGACTTTAAGTGCAAAGCTTGATGAGATGCTTAGCAATCAGACATCTGCTTTGGATCGAACTGATTTGGGGTATGGTATTTCTTTCTCTAATACTGCTTCTACTAGCAATACTGTTTTTGTTCCTCCTGCTAATAATACTGAAATTGAGAATATTGATGTTAAAACTGAATTAGCTAGTGAGAATTTAGACAAGGGTAAATCTATCTTAGGAGCACCCCCTAAGCAAGATAAGAAAGATGCTAAAAACCCTAGGGCTAAGAAGGCTAACTCTCAAAAGCCTAAACAAAAGAAGCAGCATCTCTGTCATCATTATGGAGCTACCGGTCATACTAGACCAAATTGCTATAAGTGGTTAGCCACTCAACAGAGCAATGGCATGATAGCATCTGGAAGCCAAAATCAGCTTCAATCCTCTCTTGCTCCTCTTGGAGATCTTCTGAAAGCCCTCATGCTCCTTTCGAACTTGAACAGGTTAAATTCTTCCCCCTCACTGCTGGTTCAAGGATTCAATCAAAGGAAAGGATCTTCCAAGGTGTGGGAGAAAAAGGATTTTAAGTGATTTCATCACCTTCTTTTCCCATATTGTTTTTCTGTGTATTACATTGCTTGTGTATTTTGTTTTTCTGCTGAGTCAGTCTAGTTTTTGCTTCATTTTGTTTAACATGTTTTGAGTGTTTACTTTCAAGTTTTGTTTATTTTTTTTTTGATATATAAAATAAAAAAATAAAAAAAATTGAAAAATCAGAAAAATACAAAAACAGTGTGTGTTTTGTGTACTTTGGTACTTGTGTACCTTGGATGGCCAATGAAACAAAGTTTTCTAAACTTTGTATCTCTTGTAACTTAAATGAGCATCTCTATGCACAACTAAGCAAGTGAGCTTTGTGGCTTTTGTTTCTGATGAATAAAATTAGGTTATCTTTTAAAACTTAACACTCATATCACTCTTTTTGACAGGTAGGACTAAAAAATCCTAAGAGAAAGGCATAAATAAGCATCTCACCACTGATGCCCGCCAATCATAATATGACACCTGTATGCTTTGGCATAGCAAAAATGCAGTGTCAAAGACATTCGTATGCTTCGGCATAGCAAAAGTGCGATGTCAAATGTTTAACATCTTGGGTATTTCTTTTCTCTCTTTTATATACCCATGTATGATATGCTCAAATAAAAAAAAACATGCAAAGAAAATAAAAAGCAAAAAGATTAAAAATGCTTTAAATATGGTTGCAAGCGTATATTCTAGGAGATGTGGGAGTTATAGGATGTACCTCGAAGGTGATAGTTCCCATCAAATAGTTATGATTGTGTATGAGTTAAAAGTTTTTTTCTCATATCCCAGATTGTCATAACATGTATACACATATGCTATCTTGCGATATTTTTCACACACATCACGCAATATTCTTTGCTACTTTTGATACATGTGCAGGTACAATGTGATTTGGCCATTATAAAGATTTTACATATGCTAATGTATGCTCACTAAACTGTCATAATTTGTTTTTGAAAAATAAAATTGGTTAGACTTGTTTAGTGTGTGTGTGTGTGTTTTGGATGATCCTTGTGCTTATATTTTTGTTGAGAGATGTTTTTGAGAGATTTATATGTTGAGTGGATCTTGGTTGAGATGTGTGTTAGATTGCATTCATGTCTGTGTTTTTCCCTTCTTGAAAAACTGCCTTTTTCTGCTGGCTCGACACCTCCTCGATACCTGGTCATCTGTCGAGCTTCTCAAGTTGTTTCTTATTGCAATCTCGACACCTCTTCGACACCTGATGGATCGATCGAGAAAATTTCTGTCCCCTCGATAGATTCTCGACACCTAATGGATCGATCGAGATTCACTTATTGTGTTTGAGTCTTCTTTCTCGACACTTGTCTCGACACCTTGTGGATCGATCGAGATATCTTCTGTCTCCTCGATACCTTCTCGACACCTTTGTGATCAATCGAGCATCATGTATCTGAAATTCTTCTTGCATCTCGATATCTTCAGCTGTCGACAACAATTTTCTCGATACCTTCCTTGACAGCTTCCTCGATACCTCTCGACACTTCAGCTGTTGAGATTTACTGAGGTGCCTATTTAAGGATCTGTCACGATTTTCTTCATTTTTCACTCGATCTCTCCGTGTCTGTTCATCTCCCTTTCACTCTCCTTTCACACAAATCATCCAACCCTCTAGGATCTTGATCATTTCTTGCTCAAATCACTTGGTAAGATCTCTTTTCTCTTCCTTTTTCATGCATTGCATGTTTTAAAACCTAGTTTTTGGGATTTTTCATAAAAATTTGGGGTTTTTCAAAATTGTTGAGTTTTTCTTGAAATTTTGGGTTGGGTTTACACTTAAATGTTGTTAAAATGTCATACATTGCATTTCATGTGCATTATAATGATATTTACATGAATTTAGATGTGTGCTATATGCTGTGTGCTGGTAGGATTGGATTGGGCTGAGCCCATGATGAAATTTTTGTTTTGCATATCACATGATCATGCATTCCCATGCATATGTACTTGTTATTCAAGTTATTTGTCATTTTTGAACTGTTTTGGAAAATTTTCTGAGTGTCTCTCTCTCTCATTCTTTTACGTTAGCAGTGTCTATGGCACCCAAACGTAAATCCACTCCTGCTCGGAACCCTCTGCGTTCTGGAGTTTCAACTTCTTTTGATACTGCTCCCTTTAACCTTCAGTTCCGTGATAGAGATACCCATAAGGCATTTTCGGAGAACTTTTCTAAACGAGGTGTTCATTCGGAACGCCAAGTTATTCTGGCAGACTTCACCAATACTGACCTTCCCTCTGTCATTCACAGTAGGGGATGGGGGTCACTGTGTGACATCCCGGTCACTTGCCCTCTCGTGCTGATATAGGAGTTCTACTCCAACATACATGGGATTGATCTTTCAGTACCTCTCTTCTTCACTCGCATTCGAGGTACGCGCATCCCTGTCACACCGCAGCTTGTTGCGGATGTGCTTCGGGTACCTAGGATAAAGTTTCTTAATTACCCCTCTTGTGAGCGTCTGAGGACTGTGTCCAAAGATGAACTCATTTCTGCTTTTTGTGAGTGCCCTCCTGATTAGGGTAAGCATCAGTTCACATCATGTAGGTCTTTTGCTAAAGGTCCTAGATTTATTAACATGGTGATAACTTTTGTTCTCCATCCTTTTTCTCACTATAACTCTATCACAGAGCCTCGTGCTCGATTTTTGCTATCTCTGCTAGAGCATCTTACCAAAGACTTTCCTTCTCACTTCATCCGGTCTATCATTAATGTGTATCTTGATTCGGCGTCCCGTGATAAGCTCATCTTTCCTTCTGCTATCACGTGGATTCTACGCCATTTTTCCATTCCCTTTCCTGTGTCCGACCACTTCACACACATATTTGCCATAGATGCAGCTACCGTAAAACGTAGTGAGGCGCAGTTCAGGTCGAGACAGCCGGGTGCCACTCCTCCCTCCCATTCGGCTCCATCTAGATCAGCTCCATCTACATCTGCTCCTTCTTCCTCTTCGAGCGATGTATCCCTTGGAGATATTATGGCGTAGCTGCAGCGCATGGACACTCGTCTTGATACACTCTCTGTTGAGTTGTATCAGGTGAATGTTCATGTTGGTCGTATTGCACGACGGCAGGCGACCATGGGTGGATTTGCTCCAGAGGCTACTCCTTCACCACCTACTCCAGCAGCTTCAGATTCTGAGGATGATGAGGATGACAATGATGATGATGATGGGGATGCTAGCTCTGCTGATGAGATGTCTACATGACACTCTACCCTTTGTCACTCGTGACAAAAAGGGGGAGTAGTTTTGG
This sequence comes from Quercus variabilis, assembly GCA_030445155.1. Classification (NCBI taxonomy): domain Eukaryota; kingdom Viridiplantae; phylum Streptophyta; class Magnoliopsida; order Fagales; family Fagaceae; genus Quercus; species Quercus variabilis. Next base: position 46,141,905 of record CP129449.1, on the reverse strand, counting down.
GTTATGAGAGTAGTCATCTTAGGGAGAGAGTTAGAATAGGACATTTTTGATAGGGGGAGTGTTGTCATTTTTGAGAGACGTAGTGAGGCTATATATGTATTTTCTTTTCTTATCTCTTAGATACATTGATCTTTATATGAGGTCCTTTGACCATTTTACATACATTGTACTTATATTCTTTATATGTGGATGTATGTTTCTTTCACCTCTCTCTTCATGTGTTGTTTCTTTTCTATCTTTATACACATGTTCTTTATACTTGTATGCAATCTATTTATTTCTGTTTCACACAAGATGCCTTGATGAGTTTTGTTTAAAGTGTTTCAGAAATACAGGTTGTCAAAGTCTACTTACCATAAGCTCTCTTCTTGCAAAATTTTTCAAGAGTTTGTGTTAGGATAGATTTTATTGTATTTAACAAGTGAATATGAGTTGAGTGATTTATGACTTCTCTCATATACTCATTTGTTTGTTGTGGTTTTGTCACGGATTGCCAAAGGGGGAGATTGTTAGGACATATATGTTTTAACTTGATTAAGAACATATGTCAATTATTTATGTAAATTGGCTAATCCTTTGACAAAACGCACTCTACTTGTAATTGAGTAGTTTTAGGTGTTTTTAATACTTCAAGAAACAATGTTTCAAGGTCAAGTGTTGAAGTCATCAAGTCTGTCCAAGAAAAAGCAAGCTGAAGTGCAAAGTTTTTAAAGCTCGACACCTGCTCGATAGCTACCTCGACACCTACTATCTGTCGAGATTTAAAAATTCAGATTTCCAATCTGATTTTCTTGGGATCCGTGAATATGTTTTTGGGCCTTCTTTTCTTCTAACCCTAAACATATAAAATGATTGTTTTAAAAGCCATCAAGTGTGACACAAGTGGCATTAGCATTGAGCAATCTCTGTTCAAGCAAATTGTAATCAACAGACGAAGTTCTTGACCTAGTTCATCTTCCATCAAGAAGTTGCTGTGTATTTGCACCATAGGGTTTTGTAACCAAGCATCTTCCTTCTATTCATCATAAAGGATGAACTGAAGAACTTTGCAGCCAACAATTCTTCCTTAGTTGGTGTTCTGAAGTCGTGTACTTGGATCCGCGCATTGGTTAGTCACGTACTTGGGACCCGTGCATCAAAGGTGGAAACTGTCGTTACAGGTCAAGTCCAATTGGATATTGGGGTAAGGGTTCAACTGTAGATTGGTAAGGTTCTTGGGATTCCTTTACTTGTAACCGCTTGATTTGATAATAGTGGAGTTTCGGGAGTAGTGACCTGAAAATCACCCGGTGGGGTTTTTGCCGTTAGGGTTTTTCCCATTCGTAAACAAATCACCGTGTTATTTATTTTTCGCTGCATATTTAGTTTTTGGTAATTTGTTTGTGTTTCCATAAAATTGCATGATTAATTGATTACTTAATTACTTGGCTAAATTAATTAATTAGGGTTAATCACAAGGGATCATTCAGATTGTGACCTATCAAGAGTATCTTGCCCCCACTAAGAGATATCTTGAAAGGAGGAGCATGAAGAGGAAGATTTGCTTAGACAAGGGTGCACATGCTTTAATGTATTCAGGTTTGCTCATGGTACATAGAAGGTACGTGCCTATGCCCTCATTGATTTATTGATTATCTTATTTCTATTATCTAGCATGTATATACGTTTAAATTTTACATACGGTGTTAGAGGTAGTTTATGTAGTTTTACTTACATGACTTTTTTAATGAGTCATGTGATTTGTTTAAATAATACACATAAATAGTCTTATAATTCACCATGTAATAGGTTGGAAAACACAACTCTAAACTGGTTTGAAGCCAAACTTTTTACATGATACAAATGGGAATTCCATAAAGAATAATTAACTAATAGATGAATATATTAATTTACAAGGTTTGGCTACAAAATTGGTTGTATCCATTGGCTACAATTCCCACTAAAAACATTAACATGGTTATATATTTTGAAAATCTAACATATAGATTGCATATTCTTAATGTTTTTAATATGCATGTCAAATTTTGTATGAATCATATGTTATTTACTATTCAACTCATATAATTATTTTTTATGTATATTTTTAAACAACAAATAGTTAAAATTTAAACCATGGTTTTAAAAACCAGTACGATAAAAAAACCAAAAAAGCTCTCGGTCCTCGATTTTTGAATGGTTATAGAGGTTTTTACTAGACCAGTTTGGTGCTCATTTCCCAGTTAAACCAGCTGGTACTGTTTTTAAAATCATGATTGAAACATTCAATTGATGACATAATTATTGATCGTTTATGTTCTAGGACTTTTGTAAGTATGGAGGATATAAGAAGAAAATGTTATCCGATTGTAGATTTGTCAAAATTCACATTTAATAAAATGATATTGAGTGGAGTTGTAGCCATTGGCTATAACTACGTTTGTGGCCAAACTTTGTCTTATTAACTTTATGAATAAGCCATTTTTTACCACTGCACACCATTGAAGCGATAGTCCCTTCACAAGTATAAGTGCTTGTAGGGTATGGTGGGGGGGCAAGGGCTAAGGTTCAAGTCTTTAGGAGAGAGTTTCACGCACGTATATACTTAGATTAGGCTAAAGTAGAATTTTTATCTTATATATAAAAAAATAAAAAATAAAAATCTCTATGAATAAGCCTTGAACTTTATGAATTTCTACAACAATTGGTTATATATGAGCAATGCTGCAAACATTAATTTTCACAACATTTTTTACAATAATTGAGTTGACAAGATTTTATAAGTTTTCATCTGGGTTCACCATTGATATTATTTTTTTGAACTTGCCACCTCTGCTGTTGTCAACCGATGAATTTTTGTGTTCTCTAAGAGTGAATACACACACACACACACACACACACACAAAAACTCTATATTCTGTTTAAGATTTTCATTTAGTCCTATTATGAACCAATTCACTAGCGATAATATAGTAGAGATTAAGTTTTGGAGTAATTACAGTAAATTCACTTGTAATTAGGCTCGTTTTCACATTGACTATCTGTAGTTCGAAAGTTGGCAATTTAGAGGTCACCTCTATTAGGGGGTTTGTAGTCCTCCTCTGTTAAAAATGGGAATGAATATGTATTTGGACAAAGTTTAGTTGTAAAATTAGTTATAACCTGAGGTTACAATCTTATTCAATAAAATAAACATTACAACATTTTTTAAAAATCTAACCATTGACTTGCATGTTCTTTATACTCTTAATATACAGTTCAAATTTTGTGTTAATCGGATATTATTTACTATATGATCTGTAAGCTTATATTTTATGTATAATATTAAACTACAAAAACTTACAAAAAGAAAATTTTATTGATGACTATTGATATTTAATTTTCTAGAAATTTTGAAAGCACGAAAAGTGTAAGAAGAAGATATCATCCAATGGTGGATTTGTCAAAATTCACCTCCAATAGAAAAATATTAAGTAAGGTTGTAGCTTAAGGCTATAACCAATTTTGTACCTAAAATTTTTCCTATGCATTTTTCTCTCCATTTATATCTCTCACCACCCAATATATATATATATATATATATATATATAAAAGTTAAGGTTATGTCAAAATAAGAACATCCAACCAAAATTTAAAACATTCAGTCATGCTTGCAAACTCCATTGTCTTCTCTTCAACCTTGCTAACTCCATTCAATCATAAATCCAAATTGCTGCCATGATACATAATTAAACAAAATTCTATAAAATGAAAAATAATACATCTTGTGATAGCACTATAAATTAACAGTTTGATAATTGATTCCAACATGTCATTACAATTACAATTCTAGATATCTAATCCAAATATTTCAATAACAGAATTAAAACTAGTATTTCAAATCTTATCCAAAAAGACATAATAGTGGTAAGATTAAATATGGGTTGTGTATGATAGAATCTGTTTAGCCCAAATTAAAAAAAAAATATATATATATATATATATATTTATATAATAATTTTAAAATAGTTTTAGAAAAGAGAATAATCATAGGAAATAATTATATCACTGCAAATATATTACAAAAATTTTCTAATAAAAAACTTTTCCAGATTTAACATTTATCTATAAATGGTGAATTTATGTGTTAGGGTCATATTTTATATGTAATTGGCTAATTTTTTGTCAAGATGCACTTTACTTGTAAATTGGGTAGATCTAAGTTGGGGTCGATACATAACAAGTAGTTGTATTAAAGAAATGAAGATTAAACTAGGAAACAAGTGAAAAAAAGCTGTTTTACTAAATCTCAATAGATAGCTCGACAGATGACATCTATTGAAATTTACTCGGCCAGCTCGACACCAACTCGAGATTTATTCAGAATTTCCAAGTTTGAATTTCAGCCCAAGTTGATATATTTGTTTTGGAGAGTATTTGTTTAGGGTTACTTTCTTACAACCCTAGACATATATAAGGCTAATTTTAAAAGCCGTCACACACTGAAACAGAGACCAGGAGTTTTATTTTCTTTCTGAGAAGCAATTGCATTTGTACGTCATACGGTTTTATAACCAAGTGCTTTTTGATCTTCATTATTGATGAAGTGACAAACTTTGCAGCCATCAACATCCATTTAAGTTGCTGGAGTTAGTCATGTACTGGGATTTATGCAAAAGGGTTAGTCACAAATTGGAGATTTGTGCATCAAAGGAAAGAAGGCTATTACAAGATCAAGTCCAATTGGGTATCAGGGCAAGGATTGAACTGTAAGTTGGTATTTCGAGATAGGCCAGGGTAGTGGTAAGATTCCTTATACTTGTAATTGCTTGATTGTTAATTAGTAGATTCTTGAAAGTGGTGACCTTAAAAATACCTAGTAGGATTTTTGCCTTGCGAGAAGTTTTTCCCATTTGTCAACAAATTACCGTGTCAATTTAATTTCCTCTGCATTTAATTTAATTGGTGATTTATTGGTGTCTTCAAGATTTTCATGTAATTTAACCTAATTAATCAACTTGTGTAATTGAATATATTAACCAGGGTCAAGCTATCTTAGCCCAACAAATGGTATCAAAGCGAGCACACTCTAATTAGGTTTTAATCTTTGTTGTGTGATCCATTGACCCTTGTTGTTATGGATCATGAGCAATACTTGATTATTCCTCCTTTATTTGATGGTACTAATTATGCAAACTGGAAAGTATGCATAAGAGCCTTTTTGCAATCTTTAGACGAGAAGTTCTGGCTAGCAGTTGAAGTTGGTTGGACTAAACCTACAGGTCCACTTGCACCATGGGATGATGCTAAGATCAAAGCTGCAAACTTTAACAGTAGAGCACTAAATGCCTTATTTAGCGCTGTGACAAACGAGGAATTCAAGAAGATCTGCTCAACTGAAATTGCTAAGGAAGTGTGGACTATTCTATAGAATATCTACGAAGGTACGAAAGCTGTTAAAAACTCCAAACTCCAACAGCTCACTACTAATTTTGAGGAAATTAGGATGGATGATGATGAGTTATTTGATAAATTCTATGACAAGCTCAAGGACATAGTGAATTCAACATTTAATCTAGGAGAAAAGATTCTAGAGCCTAAGATTTTAAGAAAGATCCTCAAATCTCTTCCAGAGAGATTTCATGCTAAGATCATTGCCATAGAAGATTCAAAGGATCTTGACTCTATTCCTCTGATAAAACTCATTAGGAATTTGCAAACCTATGAACTAGGTTTAGTAAAGGTTGACAATGGTAGCAAAACCAAGAACATGGCTTTGAAGGTCAAGAATGATGATAAAGATGAATCGCTAGAAGATGAGCACACTAAGTTCAAATCATACATCACTGGAAAATTCAAGAAATTCATCAAGAATGCGAATGTCAAGGCAAGTGACAAGGATCGTAAACAATCTAGATTTTCTCAATTCAAATCCCAGGACAAAGGCAAGAGAGAATTCAAAGATGCTGTACAAAGCAATAATGTTCCTGCTGGGCCAAAGTGCTACGGATGTCAAGGGTATGGACACCTAAAGCAAGAATGCCCTACGTATCTCAAATCCATTGGCAAAAGCAAAGCCCTGCTGCCACTCTAAGTGATACAAAACCAGAGGAAAATTCTGATGACAATGATCAAGTGGGAATAGTGAGCACCTTCATAGCATTCATTGATTCTCCAAATGAAGCAGAAAAGCCAATGGATGAGGAAGAAGGGTTGATGGAGCCCAACTTTGAGAAAATGGACGAACAAGATAACATCCATACTGCCTACCCAAAGCTGTATAAGGTTTCTGAGAAACATGAAAAGCTTTATAGGTTAGCTACAAGGAAGTTGAGAAAAGTGGAGTTGGAATGAGAGGAACTCTCCACCAAAGGTGATGAAACAAATCAAACCATCGGAGAACTGTGATTTGAAAATAACTTCTTGACTGAAAAGACCAAGAAACTAGATGTGAATTGTTTCAAGTGGGTGCACAATTGGAAAGGACCTCAAGTGCCAAGCTGGATAAAATGCTCAACATCCAGAAAGCTGCATCTGACAAAATAGGTCTCGGGTATGATCATTCTCTCTCTTCCTGTAGTACCTCTTCTAATGCTTTAAATAGAGTCATTTTTGTCCCTCCTACTAATAATGATAACTTTGAGGAAACTGATCCTATAATTGAAAATGTGAGTGAGGGTAAACCTGATAAGGGAAAATCCATTCTAGGAGCACCCCATAAAGTTAAAAGAAAGAGACTAAGCAAAATAATCATCGCTTTACCAGCAAGAAGTCTCAATTGAAGAAGTCGCATTTTTGCCATTATTGTGAAGCAACCAGGCACATTCGTCCAAATTGCTATAAGTGGCTAACCACTCAACAAAGCAATAGTGTGTCATTTTTTGGGAGCGAAAATCATCTCCAACTCTCTTTCGCCCCTCTTAGAGAACTTCTTAAGGCTATCATGTTACTTTCAAACTTCAACAGTTTGGCTAACCACTCAACAAAGAAATAGTGTGTCGTCCTTTGGGAGAAAAAATCATATCCAACTCTCTTTGGCCCCTCTTAGAGAACTTCTTAAGGCTGTCATGTTACTCTCAAACTTCAATAGTTTCAACCCTCCTCCTTATTCATCTGAGCAAAGGTTCATGCAAAAGAAAGCTTCTCCATCTAAATCTTCTATTTGGAAGGAAAAAGATTCCAAGTGATTCTATCACATTCTTGGTCTCATGCATGGCTGTTTGTTGTGTTTTGAGTCAGTCTAGTTTTTGATATTTTATTGTGTTTGTTTTGCTACTTTGTTTAATGATTTTTTTTTTTAATAAAAAAGGGGAAATTTTGAAAAATACAAAAACAATGTGTGTTTGCGTATATTGGTAATTATGTACCTAGGATGGCCTTTGAAACAAAGGTTTTAAATTTATATCACTTGTAACTTAGATGAGCATTCTCATGTACAACTGGCTTGTTTATGAAATTCGTATGATTTGGTTAATCTTTTATCATTCATATCCTTATCACTCTTTTTGATGGGAATGACTAAAAAATCCTAAGAAAAATGCATAAATAACCATCTCACCACTAAAACTTGTCAATCATAAAACATCTGTGTGCAATTCATAAAAGTTGTGCTTGGTAAGCTATAACACTTGCACAGTAAAAACAAGATGTTTGGTTTACATAATTGGGTATTTATTTTCTCTCTTATATACTCATGCATGTTATGCCACTTTATGTTTCAAAGAAAAATATGCAAAGAACATGAAAAGTAAAAAGAATCAAAATGCTTTGATTTATGGTTGCAAGTGTATTTCAAGGAGATGTGAGAGGTATAGGATGTACCTTACAGGTGATGGTTCCCATCAAATAGTTATGATTGTGTGTGGATGTATTTGATTCTCTCATATCATCACTCTTCACATAATGAGACTCTTATGCTTTCTTGCAAAATTTTTACACACAACACACACACTCTTTGTTACTCTTGATACTATTGTACAGGTATAACGTGATTTGGCTATCACAAGGAATACATGTGGTAGTATAAGCTTACTAAACTGTCTTAACTTGTTTTTGAAAATAAAATTGGTTAGACTTGTTTAATGTGTGTTTTGATCTAGGAATGCTTTGCATCTAGAGTTATTGATGTGTTTGAGAGATCATCATGCTTTTTTGTTGTTTGGCTTGGTGTCTACCTTATTTGCTTTCATCTCATGTTGTTTGACCTGCTTGAAAAACCTCATTTTTGGATTCTCGATAGCAGCTTGATTTATCGAGAATTTCTAGGTTTTCTCAATACATCTCACAGATAGCCCAATCCATTGAGCCTTTTCTCTGAAGTCTTTGTCTAATTGATAGATAACCCAACACCTCCTTGATCTATCAAGCTAGTTTTTACGCCGATACCTCTTCAATCTATCGAGCATTTGTTCTCGATACCTCCTCAATCTATTGAGGTGCTTGTTTCTATATATACTTGAGGTTCAACCCGGCTTTGTTCTCACTCAAGTTTCTCGATCTCTCTCTCATTTCTCTTGACCCAAACCTTTCTTCTTCACCAAAATCCTTCATTCTTTTAAGATTTCGGCCTACTCCAAGCCTTACTTTATAGGTAAGTCTCTATACTCCCCCCATTCTCTACTTCTTTCGTGCATTCATGCATTTTTGTGACCTAGGTTTGAGGCTTTTGGTACTTTTTTGGGTTTTTGAGTTTTTGTGAAATTTTTGGGTTGGGATTTGTTGATTTTCTATTACATGCTCATGCATTGCATTTCCTATCATTATTATAATGTTTCATACATTCTAGGATTGTGTGCTTGATTAACCATTGTGATTGCTGTAGTTTGGATTGAATTTTTTCCCATGATGCAATTTACTTTTGCATGTCATATGTTCATGCATTGCCATGCATTGCACCTCTCTTTTCCTTCTTTCTTGAGAATACTCTTCTGCTATGTTTTCTTTTCTTTTCTTCTCCCCTTAGTTTCCTGACTATGGCACCCAAAAAGTTAGTTCCTTCCGAGAAACCGATCACTCATCGTGGTTCTTCATCTTCTTTTTCTCTTCCCTCTATTCTTGATTGAGTTAGGTTTTGTAATGAGGACTCTCAAAAGGATTTCTATGAGAACTTCTTTGACCGGATGATTAATTCGGAACGCTAGGTCATTCTGTCTGATTTTTCAAACACTCCTCTACCCGATGTGTTTAGCTCTCGGGGTTGGGAATCTTTTTATGAGAAACCCATTAAGTGTCCCAATGTTTTCATACAAGAGTTCTACTCCAACATGCATGCCACCGATACCTCTGTTCCTCAGTCTACTACGATATTCAGAGGTACACATATTGTAGTTACTTAGGACTTTCTTTCCAATATACTACGTGTCCTTAGGTTAGATCATCTCGACTATCTTAGTCTCCCTTGTCTACATAACATCCTTCATGATGAGTAGGCCTTACTCTTTTGTGAGAAAGCCATGGTGTGGGGAGATACTCTTAATTTCTCCATAACTAAGTTTGTTAAGGGTCCAAGGATCCTTAATATGGTGATGACCTTTGTTCTCACACCACGGTCACACTATAACACCATCATTGAGCCTTGTGCTCATTTCCCTCTTTCTCTCTTGGAAGATCTTTCTATAGATTTTCCTTCATATATGATAGTATCTATGATAGATATTAAGACATTGTTACACGTGATAAGCTCATCTTTCCTTCACCTATCACTTGCATTCTCACACACTTGCATGTCACCATTCCTTCTTCTCCTCTCTTTTACACAATGGGTGACATTAGCAAGGAATCTAGTAGGATAAGTGACATGTAGCTGGCAGCCAAGCGGCCACGTGTGGAGCCTACTCCCACTTAGTAGGATAAGGCTGCTTTTCATGATGCTAAGGATGATGCCTACATTACTCAACCCTCTTCTTCATCTGCTCCATCCTCTTCTTCTTGAGTAGAGGCATTTCTTGTTGTCGTTATGGACCAGCTTCAGCTTATACGTGCCGATTTTGATAGTTGTCTTAATCACATTTCTGATGAGATGTGTCAGATGAACACCAAGATTGGTCATATAGCTTGTCGACAGTCTCGTCTTGGTGACTTTACTCCTTCTCCCTCTCCCGATCCTGTTGAGGATTCTTCAGATTGTGGAGATGATGATGATGATGCTTCTAGCTCTGAGTATGATGATGTGATGACTGCTTCTCACTAATTCACTCTTTGTCACTCGTGATAAAAAAGGGGAGTAGTTTTGGTTATAAGAATATAGTCATGCTGTTAGGGGGAGAGCTAGCATAGAGATCGATTAGTTTGGGGGAGAGTATTTTGAGAGATGTAATGAGGTTTTGTTGTATATTTCTCATTACATGTACCATGGTCTTGTGACTACTTTTACATACATTGTTGTACTTCTTCTCTCTATACATATGATGATGTATGTTTCTTCACCTCTATCTTACATGTGTTGTTTCTTTTCTCTCTTTATACACGTCTTTTCAGCAATATAACTTGTCTATGTTTCACACTTGATGCCTTGATGAATCTTGTTTTAGTGTTTTAGATAAGACAGGTTGCAAGTCTTTCATGCTATGATCTCTTTTCTTGCAAAGCTTTTCAAGAGCTCATTGTAATTGTTAGGCTTATGTAATTCCTTTTGTAATAGTTATGGAGATTGTTACTTTATACTTCTCTCATAATTATGCTTATGATTTTGTCACAGATTGCCAAATGGAGAGACTATTAGGGTCATATTTTATAAGTAATTGGCTAATCCTTTTTCAAAATGCACTTTACTTGTAAATTAGGTAGATCTAAGTTGGGGTTGATACACAACAAGTAGTTGTATTAAAAACATGAGGATTGAACCAAGAAACAAGTGAAGAAAAGTTGTATTATTGAAGCTCGACAGATGGCATTTATCGAGATTTACTAGGCCAGCTCGACACCAGCTCGATCTATCGAGCTTTATGAATTCAGAATTTCCAGGTCTGAATTTTGGCCCGTGTTGATGTATTTGTTTAGGGTTTCTTTTTTCACAACCCTAGACATATATAAGACTCATTTTAAAAGCCGTCACACACTGAAACAGAGACCAAAAGCTTTATTTCTCTATGAGAAGCTATTGCGTTTGTACGCCATAATAGGATTTTTGAACCAAGTACTTCCTAATTTTTATTGTTGATGAAGTGAAGAACTTTGTAGCCAACAACTTCCATTCAAGTTACTAGAGTTGGCCACGTAAAGGGATCCGTGCAGAAGAGTTAATTAAATATTGGAGATTTGTGCATCAACGGAAAGAAGGCCACTACAAGATCAAGTCCAATTGGGTATTGGAGTAAGGGTTCAACTGTAGGTTGGTATTTTGGGATAGGCTATGGTAGTGGTAAAATTCTTTATACTTGTAACTGCTTGATTGTTGATTAGTGGATTCTTGGGAGTGGTGACCTTAAAATCACCCGATGAGGTTGTTGCCTTGTGAGAGGTTTTCCCTATTTGTGAATGAATCACCATGTCAATTTAATTTCCACTGCATTTAGTTCAATAGCTGATTTGTTGGTGTCTTTATGATTTGCATGCAATTTAACCTAATTAATCAATTTGGGTAATTGAATTAATTAACCGGGGTTAAGCTATCTTAACCCAACATTATGTATAATTTTATATTATATTTTTATTTTTTGGGTAATACATAAAAATGAGAAAATAAACTCAATATAAAAAAAAAAAACTAATAAAATAAAATATTTGAGTGCTAGTATAGGGAGATTTTTTCTGACAAGAGAATGATAGAAAGATTAGGTGTGAAGGAAAAAAATAATAATAAAAAAAACTAAACAATTGAGAATCAGAGAAAGAAAGATTGAGAGTTTAAAATTGTTAAACAAACAAAACCAGAAGTACTATATGGGAAAAGATGATTGTTCTTTAAAGAAATGGTTGGTTTCGGGTTGCCCTATTTTTTCAAAAATCCAAAAAACCATAACCGATGTCTATTCTTATCCTCCAGGTTTGAACAAATTAATGACCGTGAGTCTAATTTTGTCGAGTCTACCCATAATCTAATCCTGAGATATAATCAGATTAATGTGACCTCCAACAAATTCCTTTAAGCTCCTAAAATTCATGAATATTACCTTTGTCCAAACAGAAATCCATGGGAAAAAAATATGAAAGAATAACATCAAGATGTTCTTAGAAAGTGTCATTAAGGGAGACTGTTGGGCAGTAATGGTATATCTTGTTCTTCTTCCATGGACTTTAAACAAAAATAACATGATTGTGTTTTGTTTTTTATGAGAACATTGTAATTTTATTAAGAAGAAGATAAATTCAGTACATAATAATTAATAACCTGTAACACCCGCAGGGGAGGCCCTACACTTTGTTCATAGGGTTTAAATGAACCCCCTATCTTCAAATATATATATTATACTTTTTTTTTTGAAGTCTAATACTTTTAATTTATTCTTAAAAATATTTTTGCTCACCCTAACTAAAAATTTTATACACTCTTATTATAAGTACTAGCTGTAAACCCACGCAATGCGCGGGAAATTTGCCCTTTGTTTTTATTTATTTATTATTTATTAATAAGTGAAAGAAGAAATAAGTACATAAAACTTATAAGTATTAGTCTTAAACTCAAAATTATATAATTATTTTTCTAATGGAGTATAATTTATGAGAAATATTACAACCATAAATTATTTCCAACATTTTTACAAAATGTTGATGTAGCCAATCTCTTATTAGTTTTCATCTAGACCGATTATTAATATTACTTTTTTATTTACCAATAATCACTCACCACATCAATAGTTTGTAATTTTTTTTATAAAATAGTTTGTATCTCTAACATTATTCATAAATGCCACCATAAAAAATTTCATACCCAAGCATTTGTACGTATAATGTAGTTTTAGCATTATAAAGAGTTTTTATTTATTTATTTTATTTTAGAAACCGTTACAAAGTTGGCTGATAATAGTTGTGCAAAATTTTTATAAATTGAAAGTATGAAATGTCTATAGATTAAAGACAAAAGTTAATAGTACATTTTGCCTTTGTGTAGTAACTCATAAAACAAATAATTAAAACCATAAAATCAAATTTCCAAAGTGAATCACACCTTTTGCTAAGGAGGACAAATTGAAGCATTCTAACATCTTAATTCACGTGTAGTACATTGCAATATGTTGAGATATTTTTCTTGATGGATTCTCCTCAGATGATTTGGTACGTCCATTTGGAACACTCACTTTCAACTTCAATTGCTCATCATCTTAATCAAAAACTTCAATTGATACTCTACCCAAGATGAAAATTCCTAAACCTTTTGTTTTCTCAAACACTAAGATTCATACACATACGTACGTAAATACATATATAGACAAACTAAATAATAGATTAACCACAAAAATATTTAAGCTCATCTGCTTCTTTTTTTTTTTTTTTCTCTTTTTGAGGTAGGTAGATAATGAGGGAGGGAAATGTAGGGTTTAATCTGATATTAGGGTCCACAAAAATGCCATTATCACTTGAACGCCTGAAAATTTTTATCTTGGTTTTAAAGATTAATGAAACTCTATTTCAATAAAGAATCAGATTTCTTTTCTGAACTTCCAAGAACACCATCAATCTTAGCTTACTGTTAGCCTTGCAGAAACAATAATTGCCAACCTACTTAAATGGGTTTTCAAATATTAAGTAAACAACTTCTTCATATGGTCTAAGTTCTAAAAGAATGCTAGGCCTAGGAGTTACACAATGCACTGAACAGTCTTTTTTGTTTCTTCAGATAATGCAGTAGCCGGGTATTCATACTGATATTTTCAATAGTTAGTTCTTTGCTCTTTTTTTTTTTTTTGGAAAAGTTTTGTTACTATCATTAGGTATATGTTGTATAAGGAAATTTATTCATCTAACAAAAGAAAAATAATATAGATAAGAATGATTTTAGAAACGGTCAAGAGGAAACATCTCAGTTAATACGAAAGGAAAAAAGTTGATTTTTTTAAAGGGAAAAAATTGAACTTAGTACTGTTTATTAGGTGTTTTAAGTTTTTTTCGTGTACTGAAATCTATTCATCTAACAGAGATGGAGACTCTTTAAGCTTGAAGTTCACAATGTCTCCATAAAACATGTGTAAGATGCTCAAGAGAAGAGATACAAAACTGCCACTGTCAGTCAATAAGGATTATCATGGTTTGTGAGGGCTGGCCAGTTATGGTTAAAATATCAAACATGGATGAATTTTGTGCTCTATTAGGATTTGAGCACAGGATGGTCATTTAGTAGAACCATCATTTACATATTTATGGTATCTAAACAATGTCAACCCAAACCAAGTATCATACACAATAGAAATGAGTTTTGCAAGGGACTGAGATTGACTCGTGTTTTACAACATGCCCCTGCCACACACAGGTGCACACGCATGCATCTAATTATACTCTTGTGGCAATAGGGGCGATGCTCACCATAGAGACTCAGTTCTCTGATAACCAAACCAGCAGTTCAATTCTGTTCGGTCCAATATATCACATAGCATTCCTAACTTGAAACCAATGCAGCACTGCTCTCATGATTGGTTCTCTATATTTTGAACTCCCTCTAAACAACAGTTTTCCATTTGGAGAACTTTGGGACTCTTTAAGTTATGGACAACAAATCACCCATTCACTCTTGCTTAGGTGGTAAATTGAATGATATCATTAGAAAGCCAGAATTGGTTGAGAGATTTATTGGAAATTTAGACTTTAATTTTAAAAAATCACCTGAGAAGGAACCTGAAAAAAAAAATTCAAAAATTCAGAAAATACAAAACATCATAAAGAAGTAAACATTGATAACCTCAACTTTAAAAATTTCAAACTAAATCCATGCAAATTTGTACCAGCCAAAATTCGATTAACAACCAAAACCCATTAATGTTCTCTTCTTTCTTAGTTAATGTCAATCATTAAACCTGGGCGTAAATCTGATTAGCTTTGGCCACAACCAATCAGTACAGACTCAAAAGTACTAATAAATTCTCAACCAATTTTGTATGATAATGCTTTTACCGTCAAATTTTTTGTAAATACAACATAATAGTTCAACGTCATATGACCAGCGAATTTTATGAATAAGTAAAGCTTTAACCTAATTCCATGAACTTACAGATAAATATAGTTGCTATTATACTAACAAAATAGCAATTAAACAATTAGAAAATAAAAACATCAAAACATTAAAACAAAGCCATAAATTTTGCAAATGAAGAAGAATCCAACAAATGTAGACAATATTTATACATTTTGATGAAGATAGATTCAGCTCTTACAAAAGCTGATCTTGAACATTGAACAAACAATTATAATTATGAAAACAAAGAAAGTATTTTAACAATAAATAAACAAAAGATAGGTGAACAAACAAAACAAAATTGACAGATACAGACTAATACAAATTAAAATCATACCTCAGAATCAATCAAACCAAAATAACTACGTCTAAGTCATTTCCCTCAATAGACTAATAATGCAGTTTAAGAAACTGTCAGCTTTGACTATAATTAAATCATAATTAATATCAAAACTTAAAAGGTTAACTACTATTCAGCAACATTGGCACCATATGACCTGGTATTGCCTCTGTTAGTAAAGAGTCTGTGATTGGCTGCAAGTATCTTCAAAGGGAGATTTCTAAATAGTAGAAGGTGAACAGTTTGTTGCGAGTCAACACCATTTTCAATTTCTTTTACCCAAAAACAATAATCTCAAAAAGAATCAAATCTAAACCAAATACCCAAAACAAAAACAATTCTAATCCAAAAACCTTAGCTAAAATAAAATCTAACCCATATAATCATGAACTGATATCAAAAAACCAATAGTAAAAAAAAAAATATATATATATATATATATATATATTTATATTTCCGCACATGAATCTATATATATTCATTTAATCTAAGGATATAAAAGCATACGAATGATGTCAAGCATATAATTCCATAGGTATATCAGAATCATAACAAAAATTCTAGTGCTTAAATTATTACTTGACAAAACAAAAAAAATATATCATATCTCAACAAACCTAGCAATCTCATTAGCGGTGTGCATCTATACCATAGCTTTTACGAATCAAATTTGCACCCATATAAAATCATATACATGCCAAGCCATAGTATCCGAAAAATGAATGAATATATAACATATATCAATCACAGCACATAGTTTTTTTGATAAATAAATCTAATACAAAATTATGCAGGAAAATTACTGCAGTAATTTGAAGTACCCAAAATCTAAGGTTTTGCATTCTTGTTCATGCCGTAAGAATCAATTTTCACAACAAAGCACCAAAAGAAAAAGAATGAACACAGAATTGATGCGTACCTTTAGTTGGAACAACGCCAATTTCTAATTCCGTATCTCAGAACCTCTCTGACGTTTGATTCAATTATTACATAACAAAACAAAAAAAAATATATCATACCTCAACAAACCTAGCAATCCCATTAGCGGTGTGCATCTGTAACCATAGCTTTTACGAATCAAGTTTGTACCCATATAAAATTATATACATGCCAAGCCATAGAATCTGAAAATTGAATGAATATAAAACAAAATTATGCAGTCAAATTACTGCAGTAATTTGAAGAACCAATATTCTAAGGTGCTGCATTCTTGTTCATGTCCGCAAATTCACGGAAACAGGGGAAACTTATCCCGAAATCTCTGAGAAGTTCTAAAACCGAAAGAAGAAGAATGAAAACAGAATTGATGCGTACCTTTAGTCGGAATAGCGCCGATCTGTAACTCCGTATCTCAAAATCTCTCTGATTTGGCGGCCTGAAGAAAAGAGATCGTTAGGGTTTTAATCGCAAAACAGATCTACAATATTCCGCGAATTAACGGAAACAGGGGAAACTTATTCCGAAATCACAGAGTAGTTTCAAAACCAAATCAAAACAACAAAAAATCATGGAGAGAAAGAGAGGGAGAGAGCGAAGGACGTACCTGGAAAACTCAAAAGGGGATGGCGATGGCCGGCCAAACGAATCTCCAGGGCGGCGCAAGTTTTTTCTTTTTTTTTTTGTTTCTCCTTGCAGAGTTTGACGGGAAGAGATCGGTAAGTTTTTTTTTTTTCTCCTTCCCTTTTGTCTCTGTCGCAGTATCGCTGGGTTTTTTCTTTAGAGAGAGAGAATGGCAATAAGGTTCTGATGCGAAGATGGTAGGGATTTTTTTTAGATGTGACGTTTTTTTTTTCTTTTCTTTTAAATATATACACCAATCTCTGTTAAACGGTGTCATCCCTGAAAATCAACCCAAAGTATCGCCTTTTTTTTTTTAGTGAATTCCCTCTCTCTTTCTCTGCTTCTTTCCCCGTTTCCTCGTCGCCTCTCTCTCTCTCTCTTTCATCGCCTCTCTATTTCTATTCCTGGGTGTCTTTTAATTTTAACCGGTTATTTCTTTGTTATTTATAATGAGAGGTTTTAAACGGTGTGTAGGTGGCTAACCAACATAATTTATCGTTTTTTATACCCAGAGGCTCCAAACAGTATTTTACACAGCCAAAGATTGTAATGCATCGCCTTTTAAATTGCTTACGTGTCAGCACCTCGTTGAAAGGCTTCGTCGAATAAGTGTTTGTGAATTGTATCACTCTTTATTATAAATTTATATTATATGTATGTGAGTGTGCCTAATATTACTTGTATGCATTACTTTTTGTTATAATGTTATTTGGGTCAATAATGATGTGTGTGGATATTTGTGTGTACAATATATATATATAATATAACTTTATATAATTTAATAATTAGGAAATAGAGAGGGTTTGTTACATGTGTGTATTGTTATCATGATATAATAACTTTTTATTATAAAGTTAGAAAAATTCAAGAAAAAAAATTGTAAATTTAGTGATTGTTCAAGCATTTTTTTTTTTTTTTGAGGGAACAAGCTTCAAACTTTTTATTAATGTAAACCAAGAATTTGATTCATTAAGTAGACATGTAGTATATTATTTTATGTATGAATGAGTGTGGTTGTGTGCGTTAATAATTAATACAAAGCTAATGAGTTAAGTTTAGTTATTTAGTTTAAAATATTTTTATAAAAACAATGACAAATAATGACTGCATAAAAATAATAATATTAGACAAACTTAAGAAAATAAAATAGTCATAGTTACCCACACTGGCAATAAATACTCATAATGAACAATCATGTAACAATTCAAAATTTAAAAACTTGTAGAAGGAAATTGTAAAACTTTTTTTTTGGTCAATAACCAAATATATTCAAGTTCTCTTTTTATTAAAAGGGGAAATTACACTTTTCCCATTAGTGCTTTGCCCAAAAAACACTTTGCTCACCTTTGACTTAAAAATTGGTACTTTACCCACTTGAGGTTAGTTTCGTTTGTCTCCTGTTACCCACCTATGTTAAAAATAAAGGTAAATTTGTATTTTTGTTACCCTTTTATGTTTCTCTCCTCTCAAAACATAAAAAAAAAAACTAAAAAATTAAGGGAAAAGAAGATCTAAAAGCTAGGTTTTCTAAAAATTAAAAACTAACTTTTACATCATCTTTTCATGTATTAACTTTTGGATCTTTTAAATGACAAAAAATAGAGCCAAAAATTGTTCATATTTGTAGTCCTTAGTCCTTACCATTCCTAGACACAGCCTCTCTCCCCCCCCCCCCCCCCCCCCCCCCCCCCCCCCAAAAAAAAAAAAAAAAGCAAGAGCTTTCAAGTGAAAGATATCCGATTTCCTATTCAGAATCTTTAAATGGTAGTGCCATGGTGGTCACCAAAAAATCCATTCTTGATCTTCCCTGGAATTTATGGAACAATAAACTTTTTCTTTTCTTCTTCATTTTTTTTTTTTAAATTTTAATTTAAACTTTTTTTTCTTTAGGCAAATTGAGTTCGTGTTCTCATTGATTCTCTATTTACAAAGGAGTATATATGTATAATTATTGTATATCACACTTATGGCAAGTTGCAAGAAGTGGCCGACTTGTTCTTCTTTGACTTAGGAAAAGTTTTTTTTTTCTTTTGGTAGAAAAACTTTGGGAAAGTTATGGGGCTGTTTGGTTTTTTGAAAACAATCACCCATAACTCTGTTTCCATCATCCATAACTCAAAATATGAGGATCTCACGACTGAGAAGTGCGTTTAGCATTGTTTCCTGTTTTTGTTTCCATCACTCAATTCTCTAATTTTTGAGTGATGGATTATGGAAACTGAAAACACATTTTATGTATTTTCAAGTTATGGAATAGAGTTATGATGGCATTTTCGTAATTAAACCCACATACATGGAACCCACTGTCAATGCAAAGTCACACCAAACGCACCTTTTTCTTCTTCTTTCTTTTTCTTTCTTTCTTTCTTCTTCACAGACTCACTTCAACGGCCATTTTTTTCTTCTTCTTCATTCTTTTTCTTTCTTTTCTTCTTCACAGAAACACCAAATATACTTTATCAAAAAAAAAAAAAAAAAGAAAAAAAAAAAGAAACACATGGGTACCGATTTCTCAAACCCAAAAAATCAAACCCATAAACACACGAGTTAGATCATACACACAAACGCACACCCACAAACATGTTCATCCACATAGCCACAAAAATTACATTGCCACCAATCATTCCAATCCAACGACCACAAAACAAAAACTCACTTTCTGCTAAATTAAGTCAACAAACAGTGAAGCTTAAAAGCAAAACCAAAACCTAAGTACAAATACAAAACAACAAAACCCAACAAAAGGAGAAATGGGTTTCACCATGGGTCTGACTCCATAGCCGAATTAAGTCATCCTCCGTGGCTGCCACCCTCTCCCTTGTTGCCGTTGCTTCTCCAAAACCCCACCAAAACCAACTTTCTCTCTTCCCCATAACCCAACTTCATCCAACCGGCCTCTGGCGACTTGTTGTGATCAGTCGGGACCATGAGGAAATCGGTGAGCGGAGTACACAATTTGATGACTGACTCGACGGAGTCAAAGAAAGGTCCACCAGAATGCGCTCATGGCAATGGGTGTGTGGGTTGGCCGAGTGGATATTGGAGTCATACGTGACACAGAGCGCTGCCACATCGGCCTTGCACCTGACAAACGTCAGAGCTTGCTCGTAGACCTTGCACATCCACACGCTAAAGCTTTGCTCTCTAATTTAATTTTTTAAGCTTTGATTTTTTTGGAGCTAATAAGAGAGGAAGAGAATGGAGGGGGGGGGGGGGGGGAAGGAAGAGAGAACTATGTCTAGGTATTGGGGTATTGGAAATCTCTAAGTGAGGAGTCAGGTATGGGTCCCACAGGTTGAAATATTTGAGTGATGTGAATTGAAAAAATGTGCCAAACAGGTGGGTATAGGAAATTGGCATATTTGAATTGATGAGTAATGAAAATTGAGTGAAGAGTGATGAGTGATAAAAAAAAAAAAAAAAAAAAAAAAAATCCCCAACAGCCCCTAATTGTCTTTAAACAGTAGTTCATCATTCATGTTCCCTTTGATCCTGAATTTGTGAATAAAGTTATGGCTCTTAATTTTGGGCTCTTTGGGCACGTCTTTGTTTCTTGACTTTGTCGGTAAAGGTTTGAAGCTATTTTTTTTTTTTAGATTTTTTAAAATATAATATGTAAAAGTTGATACATGAAAAAGAGATGTAAAAGTTAGGTTTTAATTTTTACAAAACCTAGCTTTTAGATCTTATTTTCTCTTGATTTTTAGTTTTTTTATGTTTTGAGAGGAGAGAGATATAAAAGAGTAACAAAAATACAAATTTACCTTTGTTCTTAATAGAGGTGGGTAACGGAAGACAAATGGAGCTAACTTCAAGTGGGTAAAGTGCCAATTTTTAAATCACAGGTAGGCAAAATATTTTTTGGACAAACAACAGGTGGGCAAAGTGTAATTTCCTCTTATTAAAATTTGTTAATTTAACTGTTTTAATGACCCCCCTAAACAAAATTCCTAGAGCCGCCATTGAACATCTGCCTCACTTAAATTTAATTTAATTGCTTCAAGAATGGAGTTGATGAATTATTTAATTTATTTTGAAGGTGATATTATTTTATATTATGATATCTACAAAGAAAATAAATAAAATAAGATGTAACGCGGAGAGTTATTTTGTGAATTATTCATATTAAACTTTTAGTCTCCTTATGAGTTAAGGAAAATGATAAGAGATTAAAACCTATTTGGATTAGGAATTAAGTGGTATTGGAATCCTGTAGAGTTCTAGCTATCTAGATAACCTTAATTTGAGTTTAATTAGCAGTTAAAGTCTTGGAAGTATATTTAAGTTTTATGGGTTTCTTAGATACTAAAGGGATAAGTTTTAGTGGGTCTTAAATTCTAGCCAAAGTAGGAAACATACTTAATGTGTAAAGCTGATTTTATTTGAGAGTACTAATTGGAGTGGAATTGGTCTTCCTAGACTGAATTGAAATGTTATTTTAGAGGTATATACTAAATTTTTTTATGTCAGCCACATGAAAGGTAGAGAGAGAGAGAGAGAGAGAGACTGCAAGATTACGAGAAAAAAGAAAAAAGGAAAAAAAAGAGAAGAAGTTAATGCTTAGCGTGTAAAGGTTTAAGAGAGCAGAGAATTAGGGTTTCTCTACATTGAAAAGAATAGAATTACATGATACTTCTAGAGGCAGCTAGCAAGTTCGTTTGTATTGAGGTAAACATTTGTCTATGCATGCTTTATTGGAAACATTAAACGCATCTTTGACTTAGAATTCTTCATCTCATAGTCATATGGAAGTCTTAGAATTTTATTGATAGATTCATAGGAATAGAGTTCATCATGTAAATTCCTATATTGATGTACATTAGTTTATGGGTTTTGAAAGAGATCCTAATGTATACGTGGAGTAGCATGACCATTCTTTATAAGTTAAGCCTATATAGACATCCATAGGTGGTGTTCAAGTAGTATATATATACTACAATTCATATAGAATCCTATATAGACGTGATGTATATTAGAAAGCTGTTAGATTTCATACTGAGAAATCTTCCCAATGACTAAGAAAAAGTTTTATAAGAGGATCTTTGGGGTTATTCAAAACCTGCCCTTATTGAGTTGTTTGATCCTTAACTAGGTTCTAGTTGACATCATTCTGGACATTTGAAGTGAAGTTTGGTTTAGCAACTAGAAGTAAGTAGACTTCAAAACACGACGTCTCTCAAGATGTGTGTATATATATATATATATACATATACATATTTGCAAAAGTGAAGTTTCAAAAAACTTACACCATTGTCAATGTTTTATAAATACCTAATTTTTTTTTTTTTTTTTAATTTCTTGTGTGTTATTTTGAAACTGTATTTGTTAAGAATGACTCAAAAATATATATATATATATATATTTTTTTTTTTTTTGAGAAATTATTCATTATATGATATATGATTGGTATTGACAATATTGCAACAAAGTAAAAATGTTTTCAAGTGGTCAATTAGATAGTCTGCAACCTTTGCCAACACAGGGTTAAGTGTTGGTTTTCGACCGAAGTAGTGCTATTGTGGTGTGGTGCAGTGTTATCGTTTGCTCTTTGGAGTCAACATTATTGTTTACTCTTTGAAGCCAATGTTTCCTTTCTGAGGTTAGTGTTATTGTTTCCCATGGGAATCACCCACCGAGTGCTTAGCAGTTTATGTTTTTGTTTGACTAATGTTTTCCATATCAAACTATTGTTATATTGTTATTGGCCTTTATAAGTGGAATTTTTTTTTTTTTTATTTCTATATTATATTGTTTCTATCTATTTAGTGTATTTTGGCAAACTAAAGTGGTTATTATTTTATTTACTCATATTGTTATAGTTAAATGTTTTCTTCGTAATAGTTTTATAGAATATATTATATTACTGTTAAAACTATTTGTAAATGTTATGTAAATATTATATTTTGTCAATGATACTGTGGGGCCCGTGGGCCCGGAATCCCCGGCCCACCTTCAGGCTGGCCCAAGGCCCAAGCCGAGGAGGATAATTGTCCCAAATAGTCGTGAAAAGGATTTTTAGCCCTTTTCGGACCCATGCCGAGGACACACCCTTCCTCGGCACACCTAGTCTAATACTGGGTAGGGGGCAAACCCAGAATAGGTGGTCACATCCATACTTAATGTGTTTGCCTGACCCTCCAGGCTACATTAACGATGACAAGACCCCTGAACAGTGCAACCTTGGAGGCCGCAACCCACAGTATGTTGAAGAACCTGTCTGATGGGACAAGCTCTGGAGCAGTAGCCTGGATGGCCAACAGTTGTAAGGCCAGGATCAAGCCAAAGGGCGTATATAAGGCAAAGAGCCCCCTCGTGAAGAGGGGGCCTCCTCGGACGCCCACCGAGGAGCAACCCCAGAAGAAGAAAAACTAAGGAAAATGTCCCGGAGGACTGGCCAGAAGCCGGCCGAAACCAAGCCCTTTCGCCCCACTCTCTACAAATTTATTGTCGGGGGTGCCCTTCCAAAAACGGAGCCCTTACAATTGGCGCCGTCTGTGGGGAGGGTTAGTGCGCTGGCCGGCGCAACCGGCGGTCGCTTTAAAGTAGTTGCTACGCAAAAGTTGGCGGTGCAAAAAAAAATAAAAAAAATAAAATAAAAAAAAAAAGAGAAGAAGAGAAGAATTGCAGTACGAAAAGAAGATTCAACAGCAAATAAAAGAAGAGTTCTTTATTATTTCATAAAAGATTACAAATACAATCAGAGGCTCAGACAGGCATGTTTTACAAAAAATCCTACAAACTAATCCTACAATCAGAGGCCCAGGCGGACCGATTCTAGAACTAGCCGGGCAAGAGGCTCGCAAAGAATTAATATCAGGAATGAGGGAAGTGTCAACCCGTGCTTTTACTGACATCCAGAGAATGGGAGAACTGGACAGTAAAAGCACGGGAAGGGGGGCTGGGGGTTGGCTCGCCTCGAAGCCGAAGCTTCAACAAAGCGAGGAGCCGACGCAGGGATCCCGGAACACCCTCCCCCGTGATGCTTCCTCGACCCTCTCCAAACTGCACGAGCATTGGCCGTCGGAGACGGCAATACTTGGGCACCAGCCATGACGAGAGTTCGCGTGTCTCCTTCGTCGGAGGTGCGCTCTGGGGAGAGACGTTAGGTACTTCAACGACGTCCCTCCTGGCCACCGTACAAGGCCCTGCCAGTGTTACGCCTAAACTCTGCCGCGCCGGCAGCCCAGTGCGGGCTGCGGCCACGGCGGCCCTTTACTCCATATCTCCTAACTTTGGTCACAATCCTGGCGGCGGTGTCAAAGGGGCTCAGGGAGGTGAAAGTATATGTTTCTGGTTGTGGTGGAAGATTCATGAAATGAGGAGAAACATTCTCCCCAGAACGCCTTTTATGGAAGGCAAAAACTGGTGGAAGTTGAGCCACGCAGAATTCGAAGGGAGGATTGTCAAAGGAAATTAATTCCCACCCAATTCCAAGGGGATTGCCAACCGCCTGATTAGTGTTAATTCACGAGAGCATTAATGAAGGCGCGTTACGGGTACCGAAGCGTCAAACGCGGAGCGCGGAAGGCCAAGCGACGCCTCGTAAACCAAAAAGATGGGGAACACGAATTAGAGGCGAGATCAACTTCACGAATGAGGTCATAATCCGACCTGAGGAAGAACAGCTCCCAGAAAACGACCCGTGGACATCTCCACACTAAAAGCAAAGCTCTCGGATCCGAGGACGAACTTACCATTGAGGGCAGCAATTGTACCTAGGTCTTGCATGGTCCTCGGACCCAAGCCTACGGGGAGCTAGCCACTCACTCTGAAGGCAGCAACTGTACCTAGGTCTGGCATGGTCTACGGACTCAAGCCTATGGGGAGCTAGCCACTTACCATTGAGGGCAGCAATTGTACCTAGGTCTTGCATGGTCCTCGGACCCAAGCCTACGGGGAGCTAGCCACTCACTTTGAAGGCAGTAACTGTACCTAGGTCTTGCATGGTCTACGGACTCAAGCCTATGGGGAGCTAGCCACTTACCATTGAAGGCAGCAACTGTACCTAGGTCTTGCATGGTCTACGGACTCAAGCCTATGGGGAGCTAGCCACTTACCATTGAGGGCAGTAATTGTACCTAGGTCTTGTATGATCCTCGGACCCAAGCCTACGGGGAGCTAGCCACTCACTCTGAAGGCAGCAACTGTACCTAGGTCTTACATGGTCTACGGACTCAAGCCTATGGGGAGCTAGCCACTTACCATTGAAGGCAGCAACTGTACCTAGGTCTTGCATGGTCTACGGACTCAAGCCTATGGGGAGTTAGCCACTTACCATTGAAGGCAGCAACTGTACCTAGGTCTTGCATGGTCTACGGACTCAAGCCTATGGGGAGCTAGCCACTTACCATTGAGGGCAGCAATTGTACCTAGGTCTTGCATGGTCCTCGGACCCAAGCCTACGGGGAGCTAGCCACTCACTTTGAAGGCAGCAACTGTACCTAGGTCTTGCATGGTCTACGGACTCAAGCCTATGGGGAGCTAGCCACTTACCATTGAGGGCAGCAATTGTACCTAGGTCTTGCATGGTCCTCGGACCCAAGCCTACGGGGAGCTAGCCACTCACTCTGAAGGCAGCAACTGTACCTAGGTCTTGCATGGTCTACGGACTCAAGCTTATGGGGAGCTAGCCACTTACCATTGAGGGCAGCAATTGTACCTAGGTCTTGCATGGTCCTCGGACCCAAGCCTACGGGGAGCTACCCACTCACTCTAAAGGCAGCAACTGTACCTAGGTCTTGCAGCAACTGTACCTAGGTCTTGCATGGTCTACGGAGTCAAGCCTATGGGGAGCTAGCCACTTACCATTGAGGGCAGCAATTGTACCTAGGTCTTGCATGATCCTCGGACCTAAGCCTACGGGGAGCTAGCCACTCACTCTGAAGGCAGCAACTGTACCTAGGTCTTGCGTGGTCCTCGGACTCAAGACTACGGGGAGCTAGCCACTCACTCTGAAGGCAGCAATTGTACCTAGGTCTTGCGTGGTCCTCGGACCCAAGCCTACGAGAAGCTAGCCACTCACTCTGAAGGCAGTAATTGTACATAGGCCTTGCATGGTCCTCGGACCCAAGCCTATGGGGAGCTAGCCACTTACCATTGAAGGCAGCAATTGCATCTAGGTCTTGCATGGTCCTCGGACCC
Organism: Quercus variabilis; assembly: GCA_030445155.1. Lineage (NCBI taxonomy): Eukaryota > Viridiplantae > Streptophyta > Magnoliopsida > Fagales > Fagaceae > Quercus > Quercus variabilis. The sequence continues at coordinate 46,115,806 of CP129449.1, read as the reverse complement.
AAGCCTATGGGGAGCTAGCCATTTACGACGGAGCCAAGGTGCTGCATGGTCCAAAGACCTAGTCTTGTGGAGAAACCGACTACCTACTGAAGAGTCTGAGTGTCGATCCAGCCACTCGAGGAAGGACCAGCCAGCGGAAGGCCTTCCGGAACATAAGGGCCGAGGTTTTCAAAACCCTCCTCCCCGTCCGAGGAAACGTGCAGCAAGGTTTTGAGGGGCTATTGTGGGGCCCGTGGGCCCGGAATCCCCGGCCCACCTTTAGGCTGGCCCAAGGCCCAAGCCGAGGAGGATAATTGTCCCAGATAGTCGTGAAAAGGGTTTTTAGCCCTTTTCGGACCCATGCCGAGGACACACCCTTCCTCGGCACACCTAGTCTAATCCTAGGTAGGGGGCAAACCCAGAATAGGTGGTCACATCCACACTTAATGTGTTTGCCTGACCCTCCAGGCTACATTAATGATGACAAGACCCCTGAACAGTGCAACCTTGGAGGCCGCAACCCACAGTATGTTGAAGAACTTGTCTGATGGGACAAGCTCTGGAGCAGTAGCCTGGATGGCCAACAGCTGGAAGGCCAGGATCAAGCCAAAGGGCGTATATAAGGCAAAGAGCCCCCTCGTGAAAAGGGGGCCTCCTCGGACACCCGCCGAGGAGCAACCCCAGAAGAAGAAAAACTAAGGAAAATGTCCCGGAGGACTGGCCAGAAGCCGGCCGGAGCTAAGCCCTTTCGCCCCACTCTCTACAAATTTATTGTTGGGGGTGCCCTTCCAAAAACGGAGCCCCTATAGATACTATTATTTTGTTTTGAAAGACATCTTTATGTTATGCAGTCTCTTATTAAGCTTATAACTGACCCCCCTTTCTCCACCATTTCATATTAGAGCAGTGCAATATCTTTTGGTGGTAGATTATTAGAGCCATAGATTGAAGACTTCTTTTGGAGCTATGTTAGTTGGACTATTTTATTATGTTTTCATAGGATAGTGAATTTAGTATTTGTGAAACTATTTGAGATTGTATTTGGATACTTTATTGTTAAAGTTTTAGTTTGATGGATTTTATAATAAAGATTTGATGGTTTGATTATTATTTGTGGATATTTAATTATGCTTTGTGCCATTATAGCAAATGTTGATTATTTATAAGATAGGCTGAGCATCTAATTTCTTGGTATGGGTTTGGAGTGTTATATAGCCGACTCAATCAACAGTGGATTTTCCTCTATTTAGGTTACAAAACTATCAGAATTGATTACTTCTTTGGCATATTTTGGCAAGATATGTGCTGGTTTATTCCCTGGACATTTCACATGAGAGACCCAGGTTGATAGAAAACCTAGAAGTTTATGCCCGATCCCTTCCAAGATGTTTGAAATGGTAATTGGTGGAACACAAGACCACCTCCAAGACAACCTCACGTATACCAACATCCCAAGCAAAAGAAATCCCTTCCACCATGGGTTTCGCTTCAATCTCCAATGGCCCAAGCAGCTGGTGAATCTTTTTGCTCATGCATGGCTGCTGTCACCCTACCTTCATGGTTTCTAACAACCACACCGACGTCAGCTTGCTAAATATAAGTAAAGACCGACTCATCCACATTTGACTTTAGAGCTATGTTCAGGTGGTAAGGTCCAAAATTCCTACAAAGTACATTGCGATTGTTGAATAGAATGATTGGCAATCTGGAACTTATCTAGCAAAGCTCGAGCCTTCTACACAATTGCAGCTACAGTTTTTCGAGGGTTAACATGTCTAGTGGCATTCCTACTAAACCACATACACCATGCTATTATAAATATCAGCTCCAAAAGGCTGTCACCAATATGTTACACAAACACTAAATACTAGACCAAGTCCAGAAATTCATGATACCAAACTCCATGCGTTTCAAAAGTAATTCTAGATTGAAGCCACACATCACGAGCTATTTCACACTCTTGAAAAAAAATGTCCACTACTCTGGTCGCTTGACCCACAAACCTTACTCATAGCCTCATCTATAACCTAACGATGGCATAAATTTGCTTTGGCAGGTAAAATGTTTCTGCACAATCTCCATGCGAAAGTCTTGATCTTATCCGACAAATTCAAACCCCAAAATTTCCACCAGAAGGTCTTGTGATTTGTATTATTTGAAGTTTCCCCCATGCTGTTCACAAACTCAGCCAGGGCAAGCTTGTAAGCACTACGAAGTATAAATTTTCCCATTGGGGTGTAGGCCCAAACTACCTTGTCATGTGGTAAGTGATTGCTCAAATGGCTAGGATAGAGCGGGCATATGGAAGATTTGCTTTACCGGTTCTATTCTTCATTCACGTGTGTGAATATCAATGAGTGAGTTGACTCTTGAATTAGGTGGGATGGTGTTAGGTCGAGAGAGCACTCTAGATGTGGATGGTTCAAATAGCCATTTATCATACCATATTCCTATCGAAGCTCCATCGCCCACTTGCCATCTACAACCTTGTCTTACAATTTTATGTGCAGCCATAATACTTCTCCATGCAAAAGATGGACAAGACCCTAGCTCCACCCCAAGAAAGTCAATCTCTAGGAAATAACAAGCTTTCAAAACTCTGTGGACCATAGATGATGTATCTGTTTGAAGTCGTCAACCTTGCTTGACTAACAATGCCAAATCAAAAGCTTTAAGATTATGAAAGCCTAAACCATCCTTTTCTTTTGATGTACAAACCTTATCCCAACTAAGCCAAGTCATCTTAGTTCTATCATTTGTTTACCCCACCAAAATTTTCGAACCCTTCTAGTCAGCTCCTCACATAAAGTATTAGGGTCTGAAGACACTCAAAGTATCACTACAACAAAAGTAGACTATGGTGACAAAATCTAGTGAGGAGAAAAACTTTCGTCTCTAAATGATAACATTCTGTAAGGAAAAGAAGCATTCGTCACCAAATACTATAAAAATTTAAAAAATGGTGATGAAATCAATATTTTGTCTCTAAGGATGTTCAAATTGGTGAAAAAAAATTTATTTCATGCCCCAAACCTACAGGTGTCTATGGTGACAAAATCTTACACCACAAAAGGTTAGATCTTGGGAGACGAAATATTCACGTCACCAAAGGCCTACCAGAGGTGACAGAATTTTAAATTCGTCACCCAATATTAAGATTTAGTGTTGTTGGTGACAAAATAATTTCTCGTCACCTATTGTTTACAAATAATAGCGCACACACCGTGCCAAATTTTGGGTGTGTATTGAATTTTTTTAGTACCCAATTTATTATTATTATTTTATTTGTGCAAACAAACCCTATCAGACTATCACTCTTTCTCTCTCTCTCTCTCTCATTGATGCTCTTTCTCTAATTGGCTGAAATGGGTTTAGATTTCCTTTTATTTAGGTATTTGGTGATTTGGGTTTGAGGGGAAGGTTTGAAAATGGGATTTTAATTTCGTTTTGGTTTGAAAATGGGGTTTGTCTCTTGTGGGAAGAAGGGGTCAGAACATGAGATTCTGAAATGGGGTCTTTATGGGGTTTGGCTGGTTGCATTTTATAGTTTTTTTTTTTTGGTAATGTATGGAAGAAATATATATATATATATATATATTTGTAATTATTTTGTGAACAACTTACTTTAGTGGGTTTAGTAGCATAATGGCTTTTTATTTACTTTTTAGATTGTATTGATGATTTGTTTATGAATGTGGTTGGAAAAGATTATATGAATGAGCTGTGTAATTTAATGGAAAGAACATATTAATGTGATTGGTGATGAAATGTTTTGTCACTAATAGGTTGAAATCTAAATATACACAGAAATTGGTGATGAAATAATTCGTCACCAAATCCATTAAAATTGGAAAATTAAAAAAACAAAAATACAATTAGTGATGAAATATTTAGTAACTGAATCCATTGAAATTGGCAATTTAAAAAAACCAAAATACAATTAGTGACAAAATATTTCATCACCGAATATGGTAAAAAAAAATTACAATTAAAAATAATTGGTGACAATTTTATTTCGTCTCTAAACATAATGTTTAGTGAGGAAAAAATTAGGTGATGAAAAAAGTTCGTCACCTATAATTTTTTTTTTATTAAAAACAATTAAACAATTTAGTGACAAAAATTTTTGTCACTAGGACTTTTTGTGACCAAGATTATGTGACGAATGATATTTCGTCACCACATGTCATACGCGACAAAATGAGGGTATTTGATGAAGAAAAGTGTTCGTCACTATAGGTCTTATTTGTTGTAGTAGAAATAGCCTGAGCCATTACTTTAATAAGAATCTCCTTCCTTGCCCTTAATAACATTTTCTCCTTCCACCCCAATAATTTATTATCCAGCCTCGCCTTAAGTTGTCAAAAAGTGTTACACTTTGATTTTCCAACCAAGGATGGGAGGCGCAGATAAGTTTCATGCTGACGAATTATATTTGCTCCAAAGTGAGTTTTGATGTCATCTTGAATATCCTGAGGTGTGTTGCTACTGAAGAAGAAAGAAGTTTTTTCTCGATTTAATTGTTGTCCTAAGGCCTGCTCATAAGTTGCCAAAACTCTTTCCAACCTTGAACAATCTTCCCTTTTAGTTTGACAAGAAACAAGACTATTATCAACAAAAAATAGATGTGATATTTCAGGACCCCTATGGCAAGCCACTACACCTTTCATTTCTCCCTCCTCTACAGTCTTCTTTAAGAGCGCAGATAAACCTTCTGCTCAAATCAGAAACAAATAGGTAGAAAGAGAGTCCCCTTGGTGCAAACCCTATGTAAGAGTAATATGACCATGGGCTTCCTGTTAATTTTAATGGAGTAGGATACAGATCGAATACATCTCATCATAAGGTTGACCCATTTTTCATGGAAACCCATTTTACCCATAAGCTTTGCCAAACAATCTCATTCTACTCTATCATATACTTTACTCATGTCAAGTTTCACAACCATCTCCCCAATCTCACCCATCTTCTTATGATTGATATGGCGCATTGTTTCAAAAGCAACCATCACATTATTAGTGATAAGGCGCTAAGACATAAACGCACTTTGATTTTCACTAATTATGTGTGGAAATAAATGTTTCAACCTATTTTCTAGAACCTTGGAAGCTAGTCTCAACACAACATTACTGAGACTAATAGGCCGATATTGGGTAATTTTAGTTGGGTATTTTATTTTTGGTATGAGTACAACATGAGTTTTATTGAAATTTGGAGGGACAATGCCATGATTAAGAAAATCCAGGAGAGTATGTGTAACACAATCAGTGAGTAAAGACCAATAATGTTGCTAAAAGAGAGAAGGCATACCAAGAGGTCTTGGGGATTTTTTTGGATGCATTCGCTTCAGGGCCTTTAACACCTCAGCTGGCTAGAAATCTTGGATTAAGCTAAAATTCATAGCCTCAGACACCACGTGTTTGATTGCACCCACTACTACTGAGGTGTCCGTGGGGCCATTTGTTTTGTAAATACTTGCAAAGTAATCCACAATGTTTTCCACTCATTGATCATCCTCCTGCCAAATGCCACTTGCATCACACATCCCTTTTATCAAGTTTCTTTGGTGTTGAAGCTTTTGCATGAAAAAAAAAAAAAAAAAAAAAAAATCTAGTGTTTAGGTCACCCCTACCAACCATATATTTCAAGATCGCTGATGCCACATAATTGATTCAGTTTCCAACCTGAAAGCTCGTAAATATGTCGAAAACACAAGAGCTATTTAGACCCCCAAATGAAAGTTACGACTTTGTTGATTTTACATTAACTTAATATTAAGTGTGGAATAATGTAAACACAAGCGTATAAGTAAGAGAACTGCTCTAATCCATATTTAAAGTAACACGATAGTAAAAATGAAATGAACAAGAGTAGGGAAGAGAAATGCAAACATAGATAACGTCGAGACGTGATATTGAAGAGGAAACAGAAGAACTCAGCGTAAAACTTCTCCGCCGCCCTCTAAGCGGAAATCGATCTACTAGACAATCAGTTGGGATACATATGTGAGCAAGAAACCCTTCAAGCTTAATCTACCCTTTGTACCTAAGCCCTCCAAGCTCCTACTCCAACAAGGCTTCTTGGAACCGTGTCTTGTCTAACTCTCCAAATCCCACAACAAGCTCTATGTTGCATCTACCATCTTTGGCTTCTTCCAATGCTACCTAATAGCTCCAAAATACTCTCTACACTCTGAATAGATATGGGTTGTGTTTGGGTGCAAATCTCCTCTTAAAGTATGTCAATGGGAGAGGGATGCAAAAAAGGCTACAATGATTTTTCACTAAGAATGAATAGCTCTCTCTTAAAAAGATGGGTGTGTGTGTTGTTGAAAACCTATCTAGGGTTTTTTTTTCTCTGAATAGCCTCTCATACATTTGTGGGTAATAAGGGTATATATCGTATGGGTGAAGGGTAAGAAAGTCACATATTAAAATCCTTTAGGTAGTATGTTTCACGACTATCTTGAAGGGAAGGCCTTACCTGTGAGACACTCACAAAAACGACAGCCTGGCACGACTCTTCAGCTTCTAGTCATGTACTTCTCACATGGCTCTTTCGCGGGTTAGCTTCCAGCGAGACACTCGCGAGATCAACTGATTCTTCATTTAAGCTTGATTCTTCACCAACTTAATACTAAACCCAATACAATAAAATCTCACAAATTACAAGGAATAAAATTAAAGCAATTACAACACTTTTTGTCATGGAATAAAGCCAACATGAAACATAGTTGTAAATCACAATTTTACAATCTCCCCCTTTGGCTATTCCGTGACAAAACACCCTATAACAGACTTTAGACTTAAACATGAGTTTGGAAATAATGACAAAACTTACTCACACCTAAATCTAAAATCTGTGATGCACTTGGAACAAGATACCTGTAACCTGAAACACTTGCACAAAACGCGTTAGACCCTCAAGGTAAATCAAGTCATAAAAGGACAAGTATAATGTAACAAGTAAAATGCGATCAAGTAAACATGCTGTTAACATATGAGCAACTTAATCAAACACAAAACAGTCATATAGAAATGGCTACAATGATCACATGGCAAAGCAGATGATCATCCGAACATGCAATCGATAAAGCAGAATGGCACAAAGATATATGCATGTCCAACACAAAAGTATGATAGAATGAAAGCATATCAAAGCACCATAAAGCAATGAGAAAACAAGTAGAAAGCAAAACAAGGTTTTCTAAAAAAAAATGTCTTCTCCCCCTTGGTATATGCATCTCTCCTATAACTTTCTCCCCCTACGAATGTGTACAAGGTAGAATTTCTCTGCCTAAGAGTGTGCACATGAGTCATATAAAAATGACGATACACTCACCTTTTTTGTCAAAAATAGACAAATGAATCAAGAGGAAGGAGGGAAAGAAGATATGAACAATGATAAAAGATGATGCATGAGGGGTACAAGATGAATGAGAAAATGAAACTCAAACGTAAGACAAAAACATTTAAAAAAAAATACTACAAAGCATAAAGAATATAACATGCTAAGAATGATGAAACATGATATAAATTTAGGCATGACAAAGACACAAGAACATGAGTGAATGCAAGAACATGTCAAGCGTTCAAGTGTGTACAGCAAAGGTGCATCTGGTGTGCATGTAGTGTGCATGTGAGATGCATGACCAATGCATGAAAAAGCACTAATAGGGCAAGGTGTATAAAATACACAACCAATGATTAAAACATGATAAACATTAATAATTATGGTGATCCCCAAAGTTTGGTACTCATCAGAGTCCAAAACAACGAGAAAATGTAATTTTGGCATTTTATCAAATACTTAGAATGCACACATTACACATGTATGTTAAACAATGCATGAACATATGAAAATATTGCCTAAATACATGTTATTTTTGCCACAAGGGGATAACAACCAAAGCAAATTATCATTTAAAACAAAGTCTAATAAAAAAGATTGACAAAAATTAAGTTTTCCAACTCTCATTTGAGAAAATCCCAACTATGAACATAAAACCCCCAAAACATAATCCAAGGATCAAAATCAATGAAAAAGAGTTAAAGATTACCTTAGAGATGTTTATGGAATGTAAAACACTTGAAATTGGTTAGGTTTTGATGTTGAAGCATTAAAACAGGGTTTTGGGAGAAGATGGGAAAAGTTTAAAACAAAAGACCCACAAAATGCCCTTTAAAAAGTTGATTTAGGAATTTTCGTAGGAAGCTTACTCGCGAAGTTACTCGCAAAAATTTTCGCGGGTAAGTCTTTCTTGTGAGACAGTCATGAGACAGTCGCGAAAGTCTTTGTCCAAAGCTGAAAAAACTTTAAAATTGGACCATTCAACTCCCAGTTGAGCCTATACATGAAATAGGTCATGAAAACACCCAGAAAACACGTTTTTCACACAAAAACGCTTTAAAAACTTTTACAAACATAGGTGATACAAATCACTTCCAAAAGTAAACAAAAAAAACAAAAATCTTTTTGGTTTGAACCATATATGGTTGAGCACACACACATCACATTGGAACATGTACAATCATACAAATGAAATAAGTATTCATTGAACAATAGACTTGTGTGTTGTGTGTAAGTATCAAATGTGGAATAGTCTTTAGACTAAAGTGAAACTTCAATGATCAATTCAAACAAGTTATACACAATTAGCACTAAATCAAGTGGTCTATCTCAATTATAGAAATAAATATATATGACCTCCCACAAATTGATTACAAATCTTAGAAGTTTTTCATTTGGTTTCTATATAAATCATAACATTTGATCCATTTTGGATAATACATCTCTTTTTGAGATCGGTGCTTGATACTTTTGATATATCAACATTGAAAAATAGCCTTTGGCTTTTTGAGTACCATACATTTCAAAATAAAAAATCACTTTCCCCTTTTTCCTAGTCAAATACTAGTATGTGTGATAGGCTTTTACATGTCAAAATCTCTTTTCATTTGGAGATTTACATTTAGTAAGCTCTTTTGCAAAAAAAAAAAAAAAAAAAAAAAAAAAAAGGGTGGGAAGAGATATAGGCACAAGTCTATGCAAGTATCAAGACCATCAAGACTATTGACCAATCATTCATGACAAACTTGAAGATCTATTTACAACAATCACACATAGTTTTCAAGATATATTTCACACAGATAAATGTGCATATAAAAACAAGCTAGGCTCGTAAATGAACTACGCCATTAGTACGAAGATACTAGGCCAAACTTACATGAGATATGTGTTCAAACATATATAATCAAACTTTTTAAATTTTTCACCTTTTTATGTGATTTTGGATTTTTACTCAAACCAAAACTAAAGCACAAAAGTAAGATCAACAACAAAAACAATATATACAAATAAATGCAAGATGTATAAATGCATGAAAATATAACACTAAATGCATGTAGCATCTTACAAAGATTGAAAGAATTAGATCAAAGACCAAAAGAGCAAAAGTTCAAGCATAGGAACCATTCATAATCAAAACGGAATGATTGTTTAGAATGAGTGTCTCATGAGAAGTGAGATGAAGGTTGGAAGAATGAGAATTGAAAATGCACATAGACAAGGAAGTAAGAACATCAAAAACTTTCTTCAACAACTTACCATTTTCCCTAAAATCCGGTTTAGCTTGCGAAGCACAACTTCCAAGAAGCTCAAGTCTCTCTTTTCTTTTTATTCTTTTAAGAGCTTGAAATTTAGAGCAATGATGTCTAAAATGACCAAAGGCACCACAATGGTGACAAACAATGTGTTTAGGTCCACTAGGCCTTTTGGGAAAGGATCTAACAACATGAGTTTGTTTTCTCTTCAACTTATGACATTGAGGTCTTATATGACCAATCACACCACAATGGTGGCAAGTAGGAACAAACTTAGATCCAGTCAATTCCCTAGGATGGGACCTAAATAGAGGCTTAGGTTTAAGAGTCTTTCTCTTCACTTTTTGGTTTCTTTTGTGTGGAGGAATGCACACCGATTTGTCTTTAGATGTAGAACTCACATTAGGCACAAAATTGGGTACTACAACATGATTACAACATATATTATTTTCCTTTTTAATAATAGGTTCAGCAATTAAACACTTGGCATGCATTTTAAGAGATTCATTTTCACATTTTAACTCATTAATAAGTTTGTTAGACAAAACAAGTTTAGCATCCAAGTCCATATTTAAACATTCAAACTCTTTTATCTTTTCAAGAGAATTTTCAACAATTTTCTTATATTTTTCAACCAATTTATTGGATTCATTGAACTTAGCAATCAAATCATCTTTTTCACAAATGAACTTGCTCAAATTCTTTTGAAACTTCTTAGCTCATTTCTTCAAGAGCTTGTCAACGACACCCATAGATTCAAGTAACATGTTATTACAATTATGAGGATTAACACTCATAGAGGCATTTTCACAAACACATGGCATGTTACACTCACATACATCTATAGAGGCATACAAAACACTATCCACAGCGAAATACATGCGGGGTCAAGAATCACACTTAGGTAATGAAACCAAAACAAGTGTTCTTGCTCTGATACCAATTGAAAGCTTGTAAATGTGTTGAAAATACAAGAGCTGTTTAGACTCCCAAATCAAAGTTACGACTTGGTTGATTTTACATTAACTTAATACTAAGTGCGGAATAGTGTAAACACAAGTGTATAAGTAAGAGAACTACTCTAATCCATATTTATAGTAACATAGTAGTAAAAATGAAATGAACAAGAGTAGGGAAGAGAAATGCAAACACAGATGACATCGAGATGTGTTATCAAAGAGGAAACTGAAGAACTCGGCGAAAAACCTCTTCGCCGCCCTCCAAGCAGAAATCAATCCACTAGACAATCAGTTAGGATACATGGGTAAGCAAGAGACCCTCCAAGCCTAATCTACCCTCTGTGCCTAAACCCTCCAAGCTCCTACTCCAATAAGGCTTTTCAGAACCGTGTCTTGTCTAACTCTCTGGATCCCGCAACAATCTCCATGTTGCATCTGCCATCCTTGGTTTCTTTCAATCCTTCCCAGCAGCTCCAAAACACTTTCTACATTCTGAATAGGTGTGGGTTGTGTTTGGGTACAAATCTTCTCTCAAGGTATGTCAATGGGAGAGGGATGGAGAAGAGGCTACAATGATTTCTCACTAAGGATGAGTAGCTCTCTCTCAAAAAGATGGGTGTGTGTGTTTTTGAAAACCTATCTAGGGTTTTTCTCTGTGAATGGCCTCTCATACATTTGTGGATAATAAGGGTATATATAGTATGGGTGAAGGGTAAGAAAGTCACACATTAAAATCCTTCAGGCAGAATGTTTCACGACTATCTCGCGGGAAGGCCTTACCCGTGAGACACTCGCGAAAACGATAGTCTGGCATGACTCTTTAGCTTCTAGTCATGTGCTTCTCACATGGCTCTTTCGCGTGTTAGCTTCCAGCGAGACACTCACGAGATCCACTGATTCTTCATTTAAGCTTGAATCTTTACCAACTTGATACCAAACCCAATACAATAAAATCCCACAAATTGCAAGGAACAAAATTAAAGCAATTACAACATTTTTTGTCATAGAATAAAGCCAACATAAAACATAGTTGTAAATCACAACTTTACACAACCAACTATTCAAAGCCCCTCAGACTTCCCTAATCTGCTCCATGTCGTCACCCCAACGTTCCATGCTCTGTAATTTTTTTTGTAATTCTGCAATTTTTCGCCCAAGATGCCCAAACTCAAGTTTATTCCAGGACACAAGTCTATCTCGGCATCTCTCTATTTACCCAAACTCAAGTCCATAATTATAAAATTAATAGGTTTTCTAATTAACGGTATTTTATTTGTATGTTCTATTCTTTATTCTTGTATTTGAAAAAAAAAAATGATGTGTCAATATTTTTATTGGAGGGTATATAAGAATTTTGTACAGAATCCTTATAGAATTTAGTCCCTTTCATTTATATGGTCAAAAAAAAAAATTTCATCCTTTATGGAAAATAAAAAATAAATTGTCATTGGTATATGATAATTTAGTTCAAGCTTACTTGGAGTTGGAAATTAACTTCTTTGTGGAACCTCCATGTATAACATGATTCCAAATTTTAATCCACTGATCGTTCTTTGTTTTCTTAGACTCTTAGAGATCATTATGCATTAGACCCAATACCTAATAGAGATAGCTGAAAGTGTTTTTCATGTACACGTACCACATGTGCCACCGACTTTTAATTAAGAAAAAAAAAATCAATTTAGTATATGATGCTTTCATTTTTTTTTTTTTTTTTTATTGCTAAACTATTATAAAAAAAAAAAAAAAAAATCTTTCTAATTAACCATAAAAGGAGTTAGCTACAACATTTAAAAGTTAAAACATATCAAGAAAGAATTTTGATGCTCATTTTCAATTCACATAACCTATTTTCAATAAAGAAAATAGGTTAGATATACCAACTGTGGTTTTCACTAGGGCTGTCCATGGGTCGGGCGGGTTGGGTTTGTGCCCAACCTGCAACCGACTCGCCGGAGATCGGGTGGGGAGTTGCCGGACCTGCAACCGACTCGTATTAGGGTCGGGTTTTACTAGTCAGGTTCCTGTTGGGTGAGTAGCAGTTTCGGGTGAGGCAAAAAACCCGCCAGAGAGGATGAAAAACAGTAGAAAACAGCGAGATCTCTCCCGATCCGATGCGATCTAGCCAGATTTCGCAGAGATTTCACCAAATCCAATGCTTTTTCCCCCCAAATCGTGCCGAGAATCATCTGATCTGGTGTTTTAGTCACCAGAATCTGCCAAATTGCTCTGGAAAACTCGTTGGAAAGCTTGAAATCGAAGCTCGTTGTTCTCTCTTCGGGTGGGTCGGGTTGAACGGGTTTTGAAGGAAGGGAACCGAAACCGAACCACCGACGTCGGATTTTGGAGCTCGAGACCCACGTTCGACCACCGGATCTGTCGGATCGGGTTGTAGCGGGTCGGGTACGGGCGGGCTGGGCGAGTCAGCGGGTAAGATGGATAGCCCTAGTTTTCACAATATCATTAGCTACCCCACCCAGCTATTTTTATACTAGTATTGTCAATATTATTGGATCCAAGACCTAATGCACATAATTGGCAGTATTAGCTGTTTAAGCACACTCATTAGGTCTCTTAAATGTGCCAAATGCCAAAAATTTGGCACATTTGGCACATCAAACATAAAAACGAATGCTCATCAGGTATGCTAAATGTTCCAAAATGTTGGAATATGCTACAGTACACTCTTATATTTGAGAGCGTACGGATAGGAATGCCATTTTTATTTAATACTTTTTTATTCTCTTTTCTCTCTAATCTCTCCTCAGTTTCTTCTTTTCCCTGCTCTCTCCGTAACTTTCTACCTTTTCCCTCTCAGTCCTCTCGGCTTAAGATCTCTCTCATCTTTGCTCAAGGTCTCTCGTCGCCTCACCTCACCGTCAACCTCCACAGCCCTGGCCGCCGACCTTTAGATCTCTTAATCGGGTCGTGGGTGTGATATTTGGGATGGGTTTCTATGTGTGAGTTTTGGGTCATTGATTGATCGGTTGGGTTGGGATTTTGGGCCGGTGGTGGTGTCGTGGTTGTGGCGGTGGTTGGTTGAGTTTTGGGTCGGCGATATTTGTGGCTGTAGTGGGTGGAGATGTGTGGATTTTGGGTCATTGATTGATTGGTTGGGTTGGGATTTTGGGCCAGTGGTGGTGTCATGGTTGTGGCGGTGGTTGGTTGAGTTTTGGGCAGCTGTAGTGGGCAGCGGTGTTTGTGGCTATAGTGTGTTGGCAAGGTTTGTTGAAGATTTTGAGTTTCTTTTTCTTTTTTTTTTCTTTTTTGTTGAGGTTTTTGGATTTAGAATTTGTTGGAGATTCAATGATTGTGATTGTAGTTTGTGGAGGTTGATTTGTTGTTGGTGGTGATTTGCCGTTGCCGTTGCTGTCGGTGGTTTGTGGAGGTTGATTGTGATTGTAGTTTAATGTGATGAAATTTGTTTAATATTATTTAATGTGTTGGATATATTATTTTAATATATATAATTGAAAAATAGAAGATGTGATAAATGGTAAATTGTAAAATGGTGTGCTAAAATGATAAAGTAAGAATTTGATATTTTAAAATGATATTTTTTATGAAAGAGCTGATAAGAATGCTTTTAGGCACATATATTGCATTATTGCTCAATTGCTTTTCCAAAACTGATCCTGATATTTCTTCGAGCGATTTTTGTTATGCACATTAATTTCGGGTTAACGTACATACTAGGGACAGAAAACTACTGTTTACCTATGTTACCTTTTTCTATTTATTATTTCTAATAATTAGGAAATCAAAAGGCAGAAAAAATTGTACACTGTCACTTTATGTTCCCTGATTGGCTGCTGCTCTCATCTTGAATAAAAGCAATATTCCTCTTGACATGTGAAGCGAAGAGGAGAGAGGAAAAGATTTGCTAAGGTATTGCACCTGTACGTCGAATTGCTCTCAACGATTGAGATCGAGAGTACAAAAAAACAACTCTCAATTTTAATTCATAAATAAAGAAAAAATTAGAAAAAGTAATAAAGTGAAGAAGTATGTTGAATTCTATACAAGCTTCACAATTGCATCAATGGAGGAATGAAAGACTCAGAGAGAAAGATAAGAGTAAAACTTGTAGAGAATGAAGATTGATTAATTAGTTTACAATGCTCTGTTCTTTATATAGGTAGAACAAAGGCGGGAAAGATGAGGAGAATTGAAAACAGAAATAACTAACTTCCTAACCAATCTAAGCTATGCACGTGGAAAGGAAAAACTAACAAACCATTTAATCTAAATGTACAAACGGCAGTCGTTCTTGTCTGTCTAAATTATCCTGAAACTAAGCTACTTGTAGTTTAGTTCTATATTTACAAAACACTATGCAACTGATTGTAGTTTAGTCTTACAATACAAAAACGATTGATACTTCCTTCCTAACAAACTCAATACTCCCCCTCAAGAGGAACCATAGATGTTGATCAGGTTCATCTTGGATAGGAGAAAATAGAATTGCTTATATCCAAGGGCCTTTGTGAAGGAATCAGAAATCTGGTGTTTGGTAGGCACATGGAAAGTCTTGATCATCCCATTTTGGATTTTACTTCGGATATAGTGACAATCAACCTCTATGTGCTTTGTACGTTCATGAAATACTGGATTTGTAACAATATGGAGGGCAGCCTTGCTATCACAGTACAAAGAAGCTGGATAATTGTGATCTAAACCAAAGGTTCCAAGCAATGCCACCAGCCAAACAAGTTCACTTGTGACAGTAGCCATTGCACGATATTCAGACTCTGCTGATGATCTGGATATCACTTGTTGTTTCTTACATTTCCAAGATATGAGAGAACTGCCCAGAAAAACACAGAAGCCTGAGACTGATTTTCTGGTGTCTGGACAAGCAGCCCAATCAGCATCACAATAGGCTTTGAGTTTCAAATCAGAACTTGCAGATAGAAACAAACCTTGTCCTGGTGCTTTCTTAAGATACTTAAGTATTTTATAAGCTGCTTGTAAATGAGGAATCTGAGGGGAACTCATAAACTGACTCAGTTTGTGCACTGAGTAACAAATATCAGGTCTGGTTAGAGTTAGGTAAAGAAGTTTGCCTATAATCCTTCTATACAAAGATGGATCTGGTGCAGCCTCTCCCATTGAACTTCTAAATTTGGCTGATTGATCCATAGGCACATTGGCAGGCTTGCTTGCTAACAGACCTGTATTAGATAGTAACTCCAGAATGAACTTCCTTTGACACAAACTAATGCCTTTTTCAGTCCGTGCAACTTCAAGGCCTAAGAAATACTTCAAGGTACCAAGATCCTTTAGTTTGAATTTGGCATCTAGGAAAACCTTGAAAGTATTGACTGCCTCCACATTGTTACTAGCTATCAAGATGTCATCCACATAGATTAGCAAAATGAGAATTGAACCCTTGCTGATCTTAGTGAAGACAGAGTAGTCTGATTTCGATTGAATAAAACCATGATCAATGAGGGTGGATGAGAGCTTAGCAAACCACTGTCTACTGGCCTGCTTCAATCCATAAATGGATTTGGTGAGTTTACACACCTCCCCCTTGCTGCCAAACCCAAGAGGAGGAACCATATACACTTCCTCAATCAATTCTCCATGCAAAAAGGCATTGTTGACATCTAGTTGAGATAAATGCCAACCATACACAGCAGCCATGGCCAAAAGGGTCCTAACAGTGACAAACTTGACAACAGGAGAGAAAGTCTCATAGTAATCAACTCCCTCAGTTTGAGTAAAGCCTTTAGCAACCAATCTGGCTTTGTACCTTTCTATAGAGCCATCAGCTTTAAGCTTGATTTTGTAGACCCATTTGCACCCTATAGGCACTTTACCAGGAGGTAAGTTGGTCATTATCCAAGTCTGGTTAGCCTGAAGTGCATCAATCTCAGCCTTCATGGCAGCTTGCCACAAAGGATCAGGTAAAGCTTCAGCATAAGAAGTGGGTTCCTTGGCAATAGACAAGGCAACAGAGAAAGCTTTATGTGCATTAGACAGTTTAGAGTAAGAGAGAGTTGATGAAAGAGGATAAAGGATACCTGGACTGGCAGTGGAGATTGAATCATGAGAAGGCAGAGAAGTGGAGGCTAAGTTGCAGTGATGATGAGGAATGACAGTGGAAACTAAACCACAATGATAATCATGAAGATATGTTGGAGTTTTATGAGGCCTAGTGGATTTTCTAATTAGAGGCAAAACAGATTGGGCAACAGGTAATTACATATGTCAAAATACCCACCCAATCTTAATTTGAAAATATATATATATATATATATATATATATTGGTATGAACGTATGTTAATCCAAGGTGGAAGAAAAAATGATTGTTGCAAAGTGATAAGCCAATAGGGATTGTTAATGAATCTCACGGAGCCAAGATGTCACTTTGTTTGATTTTAATGCAATGTGGTCCTAGAATAGGTGACGTTCCTTAAAATTTATGTATGGAAAATGGCACTTGACCTAATTTCCGAGGCATCCCTTTGGGGACTTGAGTCATTTCCTAATGCCTAGTTACATTAAATAGGTTTGGATTCTCTCCATTTCTAAGAAAGGATCCTTATCCAGGAAGGCATCCTTTAATGTTTGAACCTTTAAGTAATGGAGTTTTATTTTATATAATAATTTTATTTGGAAGTTTGTTTCATTGTTTTTCTATGATTGAAAAAAAATTATTATTGCCTCTAGTCCATAAATCATATTCTCTTAAGAATGAATTGAGACAAACCTTTTGTTTAAAGGGTCATATGTCCAATTTCAAATAACTTTATTTAGGCTGGTGAATAAACATATTGCTCCACAACAGATGCACAACTCGAGCCCTATAGTGTAAAAGTCATGCAGCTCTTTTGTAATAAACTTATTTAACCTAAATATTCTTCAAATTTTATAATACATAGTGAGTATTATATATTGAGCATAAAGATAAATTTTACGTGTATATAGTTTCAAAATGAACCTATAATGTACCCGCACATCTTGCATGACATTAACGAGTTATTATAATATTTTCTACAAAATAGATTATTTACATTGTCAATAAATTATAAATAAGTAATAATTTAATTTCTTATTAACTTATTATAAACTTATAAAATCCAATATTAAATCTAAGTAACTTAATAGACATGTATAATATTGGGACACGACTTCCTTATATATATATATATATATAATTAACAATATTATATATACTTAATTGAATCTCATATTTGTGAGTTTCTCATGAGCACATAATTATTTCTCTAACTTCATTTATTTTATAGTCAAGCTTAAAATTGAGTTTGAATTTGACTCATTTACTAAATAAATAAATATGAATAAAAAATTTTTTATCCGAAATATTTCATTAACGTCGAAACATTTAATTGAATACAGAATCAAAACCAAAACAAAAACAGAAAATGAGGGAATATGAATTTTTCTAAACATACAGAAATAAATAAATATAGAGGAAATAATTTGGAATAATATCTACAAATTGTTCAAGCACCATGTATTATAATGCTTTGTTGGTATCATTCAAACTGGACTACATAGTCCTAAATAAAACCATTTTTTCTTTAATTTTATAATTTCAAACATAATTGCAATTTGCATGACTTTTTGAGATTCACGTGATTGTGATATCAAATATTATCTTCTTTTAGGTTCCAGAGAAATTTACTAGAACTGTGTGAATTATTATCTAATTAATGTAGCATATCAACTTTTGAATTTTTAGTTGATTTCAGTTAGTTTAATTAACTGGTAAAAAATTATTTTATGGTCACATTGAAATTCAATTGTATTTATATAATAATAATAACTTTTGAGGTCTTGACAATGATAGATGACTGGTTATAAAAATCATTCTTTTTAACTTAAAAAAAAAAAAAAAAAAAAAAAAAAAAAAAAAAAAAAAAAGGCTTCTATTTATCCTAAGGTACGTGGAATTTCATTTAATAGGGTAATTACGATTGGGTGGAATTTCATTTAAGAAACAATTTCATGAATCTGACAATTTCATTTAAGAAAAACTTCAATTTATCCTAAGGTGGAATTTCATGACCAACAACTTATTAAAATAAACAGGTTTTCTTGATGCTAATCCTTTTTTTTTTAACCTTCTTGACGTTAATCTTTAGTGGTTATATTTCTCAAAATAAATAATAAAAAAAAATTTAGTGATTCTAATTAAATAATCTAGGTGAATCGTCACATTAAATGGCTAAATCTTATGCCAGGTATCTTCATGAAATTTCTCATTAATGAAGCCAGATTCCAAACCATCAATCAACTCGCTTTAGGTCAAACTGGGTTTTGATATTTTATTTGCCAACTGGCCACAATCAATTACTACATTATTTTTAGAACATGAAACTGACCCAATTTTTATCTTTAGAAGGCTTTCGCTTTCTTTTTTTTCATTTTTTTTTTTACCATCTATACTCTACCAAGCAATAAGAACTATTTCCATTTAAATGAAAACTCGATAATGAAACTTCATAAAAAGTAAATTTAACCTATAATTGATCTTGACTCTGCCTGCATGTAGCTAACCAAACGAAGAGCATGATGACCTTGGGATCCTCTTCATAATGAAACGAGATTTTGATCTTGTGACCTATGTGAATCCGCTTGTAGACTTTGCTTGCCATAGAATTTTTAAATTTATATAAGAATAATAAGGCCCTATTTGGATTTTTTTTTTTTTATCACTCATCACTCCTCGCTCAATTTTCGTAACTCATCATTTATTACTCATCACTTAAAATACCCCAATTTTCTATACTCACCCGTTTGGCACACTTCACTCACTTTCTCATCACTCAATTTTTCTACTTTTTTGTGGAATCCATTCCTGTAAAGTGGTCAAACTCTTCTGTTAACAAAATCAGCTTCAACCACAAAACAAAAACAATAACAACAACAACAGCAACAACAATAATAACAGAAACAATAACACCTATTTCTCCCAAAACACAAACCTGAACCCATAAAAATTTCAGAAGCTCCTTCGTCTCATCAGGACTGTCACCGGTGAGCAACACCCATCTCTCTGACGTGTATGGCCGCGCGATGGGGTGGGTTTTTTTTGAAATCAGATTTTTTTTTGGTGTGTGGATACACATGTTTATGGGTTTGTGTTTGTGTTTGTGTGTTAGAGAAAGATCATGAAAAAAAAAAAAAAAAAAAAGAAGGAAGATGAAGAAGACCATACCAACTGCGTGAAAGGGGAAGAAAAATGGAAGAAGCAGAAGACCCGTGTGAAAGGAAAAAAAAAAAAAAAAAAAGAAGAAGACCACCTCACTGAACCAGTGAGGAAAAAAAATGGTCAAAAGTAGCAGTTGACCTAACTAGTGGGTCCCTTAGTGTATGTTTAGTTACGAAAATACCATTGAAAATAGAATTACGGAAACTGAAAATACCTAAAATGTGTTTTCAGTTTTCATAATTCATTACTAAAAAATTAGAGAATTAAGTGATGGAAACAATAAATTGGAAACAAAATCCAAACAAGCCTCTCTCAGTCATGGGTCTCACCATTTTTGAATTATGAGTGATAGAAACAGAGTTATGAGTTATGGAAACATAAAATCCAAACATCCCCTAACATTCTTCAAAACTTTTAGGTGTTCAAAGGTTTTAAGATACATAAATTAATTGCCTTCAGCACTATATACTGTGTATCTTTGAAGATGCTCACTCATTAATGCAAAATACTACACGGTAGTCAGGTTGTAAATTGCATTAGATTACCAAATAAGGTAGTCTTTAATTCAATTTTAACACCACAATTATCACTCCCCCCAAAATTAAGCCCAAAAAGTTCAGTATCCAATTTCTTAATGTTTGGAGATGGGAGGAAAAGGAAGGAGAAGAAAAAATTATAAAAAGATTTAACAATTATTATTAAACCAATGTCTCGAATTAGCACAAATCCATTACGGAAATTTGGTCTTCAACGCAGCCAAACAGACCTTTGTAAACCCAACTAGCAGTGACTAAAAAAGATTAAAAAGAAATTTCCTGCATGATTTCAGTGCTTTCAATTTGTCTTTCTGCACGATCGGGGTCCACTTCTGAATACTTTAAATATCACTCAATAAAAACCGAGAGAAATTACAAAACTACTTTTATCAAAATGGCAAAGAATATTCTCAGAGATTTATAAAAGGTACAAATACAAAATGCATGCATTAGGTCAACTGGTCAAGGCTCAAGTGTAACATACAAGGATTTGTGACAACTAACAACCTTATAAGAAAAGCTCTCACACACGCTCACACAGGAAAGTACAGAGATAACACTTGGGCGAAAGAAACGAGATATGAGAAGATTCTGATGAATCAAATATTACTTGGATTTCCGCACTTTCAAAATTCTCTCTCACTTTTATTTATATTTTTCTCGGACAAACCAAATAAACTGAGAGAACCCCGGAAACTCAGATACTTTCTTTCTCACTAAGATCTTTCTGAGCTTAAAACCAGGGTAAACTTCTTATATTTTGGCTCCACTTCCGCTTGTTCATTTCTCATAGGTGGTTGGGTTCTACTCCAACATCCTCTGAGATTTCCATTCCATATATCACGGTAGCATTTGAATATATATCATTCTTTGTTGCTTGGTTTGAATTAGATATGGTGATCTTGAAAATGCGGAAATCTTGTTACTTTCTGAATTTTGTCTTCTGGGTTTGGTTCCTTTTGTTGTATATTTAAACAAAAATTAATGGACTTGTTCAATGTTTTGACAGAAATAAAAAAAATGTTCAAGCGCAAAAAAGTTCCGAAAAGAGGACCTGGTGTGGCTGAACTGGAGAAGATTTTGCGTGAACAGGAAAACAAAGACACTGGCTTTTCATCGTGCTTGGTTTCATCCTCTCTTTCCACTCCTCCTTATCCCTCTTCTGATGCCTCTCCTGAATCCACTTCTTTGAATACACATGTTGGTTTAGTCCCATATATTGATCACTTTAGCCCACCACCTTCTTTACCAATGACTGCTAGTGATACCACATATGGTCATGGTAGCAGTAGTAGTGCAAGTGTGTCTCTGGCTGAGAAGGCCTTGTTTCCTGTAACATGGGGTTCTTGCAAGTCCACTACTGATACAATTCCAATGTTACCAACACATATTTCCAATCCAGTGTGTCCTTCCCCTTATGTATCCAATCCAAAGTGTCCTGTAACATGGGGTTCTTGCAAGTCCACTACTGATACAATTCCAGTATTACCAACACATATTTCCAATGCATCATATCCAATGTGTCCATCAAATTTGTTGCAAAGGAAAAATTACCAATATTCTTCTATGATGGTAACAGAGAGAAAAAAAAAAGTGTCATTCTCTTTCTAGTTGTTATTTCTTGGTATATAATATAATTTCATTTTAGAAGATTAATGTAAAAGCTTGTGAATTGCAGGTAAATCCTACTTTTCCAGGGTCTTCTACACCATCTATGTCAACCCCATTATCTGCCGGATTGAATCATCTTATAGAGCTCCCTTCAAACCAAAGATCTGGTCAAAGCTATACATGTATTTGGCCTGAGGAAGAGAAGGCAAGTTAGATTTCCTTACTGTTTATTCTGTCTTTGTTTGTCTTATATTAGTATTTTATCTTCATATGTATCAAGAATTTGTTGTAGAGTTGTTCTGGGCACATCTTGGTTTTCTATACTCACTGATTTTGATGTTGATTTTATTTGTTTGGTTGCTAGAATAATGTAGGTAAAGTCATATCTTTCAGTTCTTTAGTTTACAACTTTCGGGTATACACAAAAAGTAGGGGTTCAGCCTTTTTTTTTTCCTTTTATATTGTTTCCCAGCGACCAAACATAAGGTTACTAACAAAATGAAATAGAGATAAAAGTAAATAAATGAACTTATATGCAATTACCTTCTTACTTAATTCCTTTCTTTTCACTTATTCTCTTCGAATATTGTATGGTTTTTCTTTCTTATCACTTGCAAGAAAATGTGAATATGGAGTCATTTTGTTAAAAGACACATTTGTGGTTACTATGTGTTATACAGGTGCTTGGCATGAAGAGGCCAAAGCCTTTCTCAGTGGACAACTCCCCTGGCCCTCTATTTCCTTTCCAAGTTCCTCCAATGATTGATCCTCGCACGGCCAGAGAGAACAAATCATCTTCAAGTGATAATCGCGGCGCATTTGTTCTTTATCCCAGCAACACAATCTCCAGGTTGGTCTAGCTTGATCTTCACTCGTCTCTCTTTTGAACTTGTTACCATTAATTATTGGTTCAAATTTCTTTGAACACCTTTCTCAGAGATACAAGATGGCATGGCCCTTTGGATATCAACACAAAGAAGTGCATTACAGACCATGGAGTGCCTCATAATAATTTGTTCTCATTTGGCTGCCCTGTAAACGCAATTCCTTCACCCATCAGCACAAGAAGTCCTGAAGGAGGGTTAGCCAAATTTGACTGGCTTCCTTTCCAAGTATGATGATAAATTCACACTATTTCATTTCTTTTGCTAACTGCAATTCCTTTCGTGTTTGATTAAATATAATTTATCTTATATTGACTGTGTTATTTTGGTGTGTTTTTACTCTTTCTTTTGCAAATTATAATTTTGAAGGAAAGCATGGAGGTCTCACATCAAAGGTCAGGACAGGGTTGCTCAGAAGGTAAAAGACCCTTTCATGGCTTGTTACAATCAAAGGAGCAAATGGGAAGTAAAGAATTAACCCTTAGCTTAAGCAATGAGAGCGGTGAAGCAGGAGGGGATGACATTGATCTTAGCCTCAAACTCTAAGAGAGCAGCTTACCAAGAATTGCAAGTCTCATTTTCAATGTCAGTGTCATGAACGTTTAAGGTGTTGAAAACAGATTACTTGAGAAGTATAAAATATTGAAGCCATGTGACAATTTGAGAAAAGAGTTGGAATTGGTGGGTGACGTTTGAGAGATGCTTCCTAAATACATATGAGAGAGATGTGGTCAAGTTTGTATCTGTTATCATTAAAAGTCAATAGTTTGTTTTCTTTTGTGGCTTCCATTAATTATATAGGAGATTAAAAAAAAATTGCACATGAAAAAAACTTACTAGAATAGTAGAATGTGATTGGTTTTTAAAGACTCGACAGATTGCTGCAATGGAGATATTAGGGTGATCCAATGTGTTTGTTTTTGTAGACAATACATAGAAAAGTAGGAATCAACTCTTTTTAGAGTGTGGGTTTTCTGGAAGAGAATAGAAAACCCTTATGAAGAAGAACTTGATAATTAAGCCTGAGGTGGAGTGGATTAGCTGATTAGTTTGTTTGAGGTTGCAAAGGTTTAGAGGAAAAGGTCTGACTGCTTTAATCTGTAAGCTAGTTTGGGGGCCAAATTCTGAATGAAGAAAGCATAATAAAGAGTATAAGCTGGGGGAGAAAAGGCCTGGAGTAACAGCAAAATGGAACTTCAAGAGTACAATTAAGAACAGATTGATCTTCTGTAAACGGGGCATTCCTCTGTCAGCTGTTAAAGCTCAGGTGAAATGAATTTTTCATATTTGGTCCCGCTACGGGTAATAATTAATTTGTTTCCTCTTTCTTTTTCTTTTTCTTCTTTTTTTTTTTTTTTTTTTTTGGACTAGAAAGATAGACTAAAATAGTGTTAAAAAAAGGTTGATGTGAGTCCAAGGTGTGGTTTTGTTTTGTTTTTTTTTTTTTTTTGGGTTAGAAGTGTTGCACATCTGTGCGTTTGTAAACTTTTCAGTTTGTCTATAGAATTTTTATTCTTAAAAAAAAAAAAAAAAAAAAAAAAAAAATTGTCCTCACAACATTGTGAATTTTTAATTTAGATACATATTTATTTCTTCAATAATACTAAAAATATATCTCATTGAGGTGGCACATTGTGATTAATGAAATATTACTTTTATTAAAACCACCAATCAATGCAAGTCACTGTCATTAGGGCCACTAACATTATTTTATTGTACACCTATTACAGTATAGCAAATACTAATTTAAGACCATCCAAAAACAGTAGTGAGAACATAAATCAGCAGCAGAGATAAGGGATACAGAAGATATGCTAGGATACTTGTCCAGAATGGGAATTTGCTGCAGAAGCCGGTGAAAAGACCCATCACTGTGCAGATGAGTAGAACAACCAGAACTTCAGCAGAGACATCCCATGACAAATCTCGTATGTAAACAAGGGCCAAGAAGATAGCTAAACCCATCATGTTGTTCATGAATACTCCATTATAAATCTGCCAAAAACCTTCCAAGTGTCAAATAAAAATGATCTAAAATACTGAAGACCAACTTAGGTAAATGCTACAAAGCAAAAAAATGAACTCTTTGCAAAATGCAAATACTATTTAAACCACATGGACAGGTTTAATTTTCAATGGAGATATAACCACCTGATTAAATCATAAAGATAGGACTTTCTGATTGACTTATCAAAAAAAGTATTGAACTTTCTGACGAGAATATAAGATGTAACTAGGAATTGTTATCTCATGATCAAATGAAAAGATGAGTTTGGGGGAGAAGTAAACCTCAGAAAAGGTTAAGGAGATAGCTTTTTCTGTCTTCTGTCTGGCAGAAGTAATTGCTCTTAGTGTCTGTCTGTAGTTCAAAGCCAAGGGTATCACAACATATGATACCAAAAATGATGGGATGTTTACAGCAGTAGAAAACTCTTGGAGAGTTTGCATGAGGGGTTGTGCAAGCAAAACGGTGATAGCAGTTCCAAGAATCAATAGAAAAGCTGCCTTAATGTAATTCGACCATGCCATGTCAGTTCCCTTACTCTCCTTTCTCTGAGCCAATAGCCTTATTTCCTCTTCAGTTGTTTTCTGCATTTGTGTCTTGAGAGCATCAAGGCAATATTATTGCGCTTAGTATTGAAATAAATCTTAACACACTATCAATATTTTACCTTTGAATTGCTATTAAAAAACTTTGGCTTGTCATGTCCTTGATTGCTGGCAGACTGCTGAGCCTTATTAAGCCATTTTGAGACTCCTTTAACGAATTCATTCTCAGTTATATGAGAATCACCAGAAATATCGAACTCCTCCATCACCTTTGCTTCATAGTCATCCACATTCAAACCTACTTCTTCTATTTGTATTCCTAAGATTAATGCTCTCAATTCATCAGCTGATATATGGTTATCATTATTCTTGTCGATTTTGTGAAAAAGCCTGCAAATATAGGTAGTGACTAATTGATAAGATAACAGAAATCCTTGAAAAATATGTGTAGCTAAAGAACCTTAAAAGTAGTACTTAACCCGCTTACTCTCTTATAATTGTTATATTAGGTCTGCCACCATCGGTGAGAAGACTCGGTAGTAGGTTTTTCTGAACATACTTGCACATCAGATATTCAAGTCTCCTATTCTGAATCCATGGCTGGAATACCTGCACCATTTTTTTGTGAAGAAAAAAAAATTACAAATTTATTTCATTAAAATAGCAAAGTTATTACCTATAGTTAGAATAATCGTTAAATAATCAAATTCAACATTTTCTAATAGATTGAACTTTAAGGAAGATTAATAATTAACCATGGCATTAGTATCAGAGGACTTGATCATGAGTTCCAAGCATGTTTCCATTCTACCTCTCATTTATAAAGTTGAAAATCTCTCTTGTTCATATTCTTATACTGGGGAACATTATTTCCCACGCTAATGGAATTGTATTTACCTGATAAGTGCAGTAAAAAAAAAGGAAGACTAGAGTAACAAGGAGAGAAACTATGACTACAATTCGAATCCCTGAAGATGAATTGAGAACTTTTGCCAGTTGAAGAATGAAAAATGGGATCATGGATACAATCATTATTCTTGCCGTATAGTAGGTTTCAACGTCAGTGCTAACACCATAACCTGCATCACTCATACACACAGAGGGACATCAATTAAATTGAACAAAGATGTTTTATATTAGTCATAGAAGAGATAAGAAAAAAACCAGTTAAACTGAATGGTCTCTCATTTTCTATGTCTGATGAATCTGAAGGCTGTGAAAGATCATAGCTGCCAAAAGCAATAACAGAACCCCAGATTAACGTAAGAAGCATGATTGTTGATCCTGCAAGTAAGCCCATTCCCATTGTTGCCAATGCTTCAATAGTGTCTGTACTTCCTGTCACTCCAATCACTACAAACAAATATGTACTTAATTATATGAGATTGGAGTTTTTGGAACAATTTGAACAAATATATTTAGCTGATACATGCATAATAATTAACTTACTAGTTACTACTCTAAAAAAAGTTCATGTTGATACAAATTAGCGTTATTTATATTTATTTATGTGGTTCAACAAAAAAGAAATGAAGAAATAATTAACTAGAGACTGGAGATATAACTAATTTTTGAGATATTTCTGTTCAAAGTTATTAATAACTATAAATCATATGTACTATACATATTCGAAAAAAAAAAAGTGCTTAAATCTGTCTACTAGAATAACATAATTAAGGATGTATACTTAAAAAATGTAAAATAACTTTGTCGTCTGGAGAGTTTCTTCTCTTTCACTGAAAATTTGAAACTTAATTGGTGAATTCTTGTGTTCAAGAAAACAAAATGCTGCTTTAAGTAGTATCCATTTCTAAATTGTCCAATCTAAATTTATTTTAAGGATTTATTTTTAAGGGGTATAAATTTCAAGTTATTCCTCTCAATCCGTAAAGATTAATTTCTTTAATTATCAAGCAAAAACTGATTGCCACTTAAGACCATCGCTTGAGGTAAGATGAGGCTTGGATAAATCTGTAGTTCCATTTTACTAAAGTAGAGGGGAAAAAAGTAGGGCATTTAACGGTTTAAAAAGAAAAAAAAAAAAAAAAAAAAAGTTTTTTTTACGGTCCTTCTCACCATAGTTCTCAGAACCGGACCGGACCGGAAGGTCGGACCGTGAAAACCGTGAACCGTGACGAAAACCGGTTTTTTAAGTATAAAGAACCGGGCATATGTGGCAATTCCGTGAACCCCTAAAACCGGGGTTGGACCGTACGAACCGGTCAAGAACCGTGCGGTCCAACCCTTTAACAATTTTTTTTTTTTTTTATAAAAACAACTTAACACAATTTTATTCTACTTAATTAAATTATCCATCTCTTACAAGGAATAAAAAAAATTATAATTAAAATCCTTTAAAGATATTCAACTTTACTTCAAAAATTAATCATAAATTTTAATGTTTTCAAGGTTATTATTTTATTTTATTAACTTTCTTATTTAATTATTAAATATATGCTTGAAAATCATTAAATTTCCCTCACATATATAGATATATTAGTCAATTTTGCTAGTTTTATAAATTTAATACCTATATTTAGGCTTTAATTAATTATTAAATTAATTATGACGTCATCACGATTCGACCCCGGTTCAACCTCGGTTCAACCTCAAAAACCTTGAACATCTCCCTTTTACGGTTCAATGAACGGTCCGGGTCTGAAAACCTTGCTTCTCACACAATAGATTTTGAGAAAATTTTATGAAAGAAAATCATGTGAAAATATTAATTCCTAACTAATAAGATATCTATGTAAATACCATATTGTTGATTCAATAAGAGAAAGGGAGACACATAAAAAATAAAAATGTCCTTGTAATTCTAAGTACATGTTTGTTTGAATTAAATAACTTGTATCAATTTCAATTTAGTCCTCCCCAATCCAATAATTTCTTTGTTAAGAAGAAACGATTGCCACTCGAGGCATTCCATGGGACTTGGGACTTGGGAGGTAGGATTGAGCTTAGGCTTGGGGTAGGTCTTAAGTTCAATTTTCCACTAAACTGGAAAAGAATATTAAAAAGGTTGTGAAAGTAAAGTTTAATAAAAATAAAAATAAAAAAAAATAAAAAATAACAAACTTATTTAGTCAAAATACGAACCCCTTTTTTTTTTCTTTTTTAGAATATAAAAACCATGTCGACTCAATAAGAGAATTTCTAAAAAAAGAAAAAAGAAAGAGGGTACGCTGCAGTAAGGTGATTTAATACATTAACTATCAAATTATTTAAAAAAAAAAAAAAAATACACTATCGCTTTTTCACACATTAAATTTGCTTGCTTATTTACATTACATTTTCTCCTATCTTAAGTATAGTTGATTTATACTTTGTCCAGTGTCCACTTTGGAATTTAGAGTGAGAATAACTAATATTGTCACCTAATGGAGAGAGAATTTTTAATTTTTATAAGAATCGAGAGAGAATAATTAATCGGCCTTGTGGACACGTGCTACGTGAAGTTGATCTTAAAGTATATACTATATTTTAAAGAAGTATATGTTCTTTCGTACGGGAGTTTTATATTCAACGCAAAGCGGATTGTAAAGCTTTATATCATACCTTTATATCATAATATTAAATTAGTGTAGATCTAAATATGGAAGATGAATGTCCCAAAAAAAGTAATGGACCATGAAGTGGAAATTTCCTCAAATTAGTATCGTGGCCAACCACTAGAAACTGTAACATGTTTACCTTATTATGTTGCCTAAGAAGGTGATTACGTGTACCTGTCATTGGTCATCTGTTTGTAACTGACGCAATGTATCGTTCAATTGGAAAGACCCAGGCTAAATGACATGAAATTTAATTGAATAAAGAAAAAGGAAGAGGGTTGAAACAAAAATTTTCATTTATAGTTTCTAGTCTCCCTATAAATTAGTGTAGGAATTTTTTATTTTATTTTATTTTTTATTTTTATTTTTTTCACATGAATGATGTAATGGGAATATTCAAGTGGGGAAAGAAGAAATGTGCACGTTTTTCATATTAGAAAATGTCCATTAGAATTATATTTGAAAAAAAAAAAGAATTTGTGGTGACAATCACTTTAATCATATAATGCTTTAATTCTTGTTTCCTGATATTAGAAAACTCATAATAATAAATTATATGAATTGTAGCAAAAATTATATCAAGTTATTTCGGTTTTTCTTGATTCTAACTAGGAAGAGTTGTGTAGGTTTATTTATTTATTTGTGTGTGTGTGTGCTGAATAAGAAATTGCATTAACAGAGAAAGGAAAACAACACAACCAATACCAAACAAAAAAAAAAAAAAAAAAAACCAAAAAAAGGGATGGGACTCAACCAACTCGGCAACTCCTCCCTCTACAAACGCAGAAACTACAGAGAAGGGGGAGTCCCAAAACCTGTCCTAAGAATAAGCCTATTGGGCTAAGGAATGAGCTACAAAGTTAGAGTCTCTAAAATCAAATACAAGCATTCCATCATATAAAACAACTGTGTAAGTTAAAAGACGGATAACTTGTAAATTACAGGATCCATTTGGTAATGTTGTTCTAATAATGTTATTTAAGTATTGTATAAATATGTGTAGGTGAAAAAGTATTGTAAAAATATATGTTGTACTGTGTTGTTTAAACAATACAACCAAATTGGCTCATATTATTGTCAAATAGGGATCTTACATTAAAAAAAAAAAAATGATTTAGTTTCTTAGCTTGATGATAAAAAGTAATCATCATAGAGTGAATGTTCAAGATTCAAATCTTATCATATCTATGAACAAAGAAAAATTTAAGATTGACACAAGTTCAAATCTTGTACTATCAATCAAAACTAGGAAAAAAGTGTAACAATATTCAAATGGGTGAAGTTCTTTTAAGCAAAATATTTATAGAAGAAAAGAGTCCACCTCAAAATGATGAGAGGAGAAACCAGTAAGATGCTTACCAAGTACCAAACCCACTTGTGGGATTGTGCCAAGTATGTGGAATAAGCTAGCACCGAAGATACCAGTTCCAAACATTTGAAAGAAAAGGTCAGTACCACTTGAAACGTACTTCTCTGCTAAGGACAGCAAGTACTCATATACAACAATCATGAAGAGCTGCCCCCAAACCTTTGTTGTGCAAGGCAAGAAGCCATAAGTGGGCTCACAAGTCACTGTTGTTGCTTTAACATCAACCCCAAGAATTGAAGAATGGCTTATTTGGTCTATGACATCGGATATAAGGTTGGAATTCTCTCTGAAGGAACGGCTATTTCCCGAATGAGGTATAAGGATGACTAAGAGAATGATAAAAGCGACTCTTAACATTGTATTGGAGAAAATTCTGTGCAAAAATGGTTAAAATGACAAGCTGAAGATGGATTGAGGAGCTAGTTAGCAGTTTAAGAATGCTTTAGATGAGCACGCAAAACTGCGCAACTTGTAATTTTAAACGTAGCAGTCCTGACTTTTCTCCCTCAGTTTTCATATAAAAAATTAAAGCTACAAATAGAGGTAGATTGCAAGGAATCAGATCAAGATGACTTGCTATATATGTATCAATCAGCTTATCCACTAATCTGATTCTGTAGTTGACTAATTGGCCATCATGCTGGAGTCAATTCTCCTATTTCTGCAACCTCAAAACTTAATATAATGTTGAGGCTCATGTCCAATTGGTCCAGCTGAACTAGCAGTCTTAACACAGGTTTTGATTCTCTCACTCACATCCACTATCTCACATCTTTTTTTTCACACTTATTTTTATGTGTTAAAATGCGGACATTATTTCATTAATTGTGGATATGTGTGTGAAATAATGGATGTGAACAAGTGTTTTATCTTCTTTTTTTGCTTTTTTTTTTTTTTTCTTTTTTCAATATTTGACTTTGAAGGATGAGGAAGACCTTATCCCACTACTAGCTAGCTAAGATATATTGAAAACATCTTGTGATGCACGCTATAATTCTATGATTTAGCTCAAACAATTGATAATGAACCTTTTTTAAATAAAAAATAGAAACAAAAATCCTGTCAATAAAGAATCGGTCATAGTGAGGACGTTAACGACCAGAAACACAGTTTTTAGTTTTTTACCACTATCCTTCAGAGATTTCTAGTACAAAAAAAAAAAAAAAAAAAAAAAAAAAAAAAAAAAAAAAAAGGAAAGAGAAGCTAGAGATGGTCCAAATCGTTGTAAAATGGTTCAGATGAACTATTGTCAACTTGTAACTGGAGAATTTTCCTGTCTTCCCTCTCCTTGTTTCTGAATTCTGAAAAGCAAGTCTTAAGTTGGGACTGGTTCAAGGAAGATCAAGAGCTACGTTGTCAGATTGCTTAATCAGTTAAACTTGAATTATCCATCTGGCACTGGCACATGTTATAATTAATCTCTGTGAAGGTCATGAATCCAAATAGTACACAAATACAAGACATGAATATTTAGTCATTGCACATGATTTTAGAATGTCCGCAGCCTCAAAAATAATTTAATTTATTAAAGATGTTGAAATTATATTGATATATACATGTTACCAAACTTGCACATAACCACATAACCGAATGAACTAACAGTCCATTTGATTGGTGACGTATATTGTGCATAAGGATTTTTCCAAGGTATGGAGTAGGTTATGACTAAATATTACACGATGTAGACTCATGTACTGAAGCTGGATAAGGACAAGAGATCCTTGAAAAACAATTTTCACAAAATATATATATATAGATAGGTAAGAAAAATTATATTAAGAGAAAATTACTCCATCAAATAAATGAATTAGGCAAAAAATATATATATGATTTTAGATCTTGATTTTTATGTTTTTGTGTTTTTAATGATGAAAATACAGAAGAGAGTTACAAAAGCCTAACGGAGTGAACCTCACATGGGCAAAGTGCTAATTTTTAAATTATAAATCGGCAACTTAAATTTCAATCAAACCACATATAAGTAAGTTATAATTTACCCAAAATATTTACAAGCAGCAAAAGGAAAACAGAAAATTATGTACAAGAAGAAAGGGACCAATCTTGTTTTACAAGATGATAATTGGTCGTCCCTGAAACTTGGCAACAACAAAAGAAGCAAACCATTACTGGAAAAAAGATAGATCAACGGGTTCAAGGAAATAGAAGCTCTATTTTTTTTTTTTTCAGATCCAAAGTTAAAAATGCATATTTACATTGCCTGCAATTCTTCATACTCAAAGTTTAGTACACGCACACTCAAGTTCAAGTTCAAAGGCAATTTGCTACTTTTCAAATGTTTAGTACAAACATGTAAAACTGTCCAAAAAATTTGTTAGTATCGCTCAATTTACTAAATATTTTCTCCATCACCCTTTCTCAGTTAAAACGACCACAAAAACACAAGCAAAATGCAATAATAACTCCTCCATTTCCTCTCAGGAAAAGAGAAGGGATCACCTAAAGGGGGTACCATATGGTTACCATTCAAGCTACCATTACTTTATCGGACAAATTAACCTCATTCTCACCCAAATAGGGAAATAGCCATAGGGGTGCAGCATGGATCTGACAGGAAAAACAAATGAGAACATACAGATACATACAAAAATGTATTGGTGTGATTGAAAGCAAAAGAAAGCCATGTGGTGCAAGAGCTTCCTAGAAATTGAGGAACCTTTGTGCAAATATATGTGAAATGACTACCCTATATTGGAAATAGCAGCAATCTCTGAGAAGAGAGAATAAATGAGCGAGGTGGTGTTGATTGCCCTCAGTTACTCTTTACTGTAGGCTGCCATGAGCAAAATAGGAATGCATATTCCTGTTTCTCCATAATTGAACTTTTATTAATTATTTAAGTATGCACGAGATTAGGAGGGGAACTTCCCGACCAACCAACCCAACTTATGCCAAAATAGGATAAAAGAGCTAGCAAAATTCAAGGTCCCTACCTAAGCCATTCTCTGTAGCACTAGATTCCAGTTTGTAAGATCATGAAAACTAATTATCATGTGAAGAGTATGTGGTGACATTTGAATATTGTTAATTCAATTGCTATGTAATAGTACAACTATAAAACTTTGCATAAAATAAATAAATAAAATCTTTCATTTTCCCTTTATTAAAATAAAACCAAAAAGAGAAAAACCATAAGTTCCCTAATACAGTATCGAGTCAAATATCAGACAACTTTCTCTACAAACCAGAACAAGAAGATGATGGGTGAATATAAACCTCCTTACTTCATTTCTTTTGCTAACAGCAATTCCTTTCGTGTTTGATTAAATATAGTTTATGTTATATTAACTGTGTTATTTTGGTGTGTTTATACTTTATTTCTTTTGTAAATTATAATTTTTAAGGAAAGCATGGAGGTCTCACATCAAAGGCCAAGACAGGGTTGGTCAGATGGTAAAAGACCCTTTCATGGCTTGGTAAAATCAAAGGAGCAGATGGGTAGTAAAGAATTAACACTTAGCTTAAACAATGAGAGAGGTGAGGTAGAAGGGGATGACATCGATCTTAGCCTCAAACTCTAAGAAGGCAGCTTACCAAGAATTGCAAGTCTCATTTTCAATGTCAGTGTCTTGAATGTTTAAGGTGTCGAAAACAGATTAATTAAGAGGTATAAAATAATAAAGCCATGTGATCAAGAATTTGAGAAAAGAGTTGGGAGTAGATGGGTGACGTGTGAGAGAGAGACTTCCTAAACATATGAGAGAGATGTTGTCAAGTTTGTTTCTGTAATCATTAAAATTTTATAGCTTGTTTTCTTTTGTGGCTTCCATAAATTATACAGGAGATTAAACAATAAATAAATTTGCACATGAACAAAAGTTACTAGAATGTGTTTGGTTTTTAAAAATAGGTTGCCAGATAGAGACAGATTGCTGCAATGGAGATATTAGGATGATCCAATGTGTTTGTTTTTGTAGACAAAACACAAAATTGTAGGAATTAACTCTTTTCCAAGTGTGGCTTCTCCGGGAAGAGTATAGAAAGCCCTTATGGAGAACTTGATAAATAAGCCTGAGGTGGAGTGGGTCTCAATGCTTTAATCTGTAAGCTGGTTTGGGGACCAAATTCTGAATTAAGAAAGCTTAATAAAGAATATAGACTAGGGGAGATAAGGTGATGAAGGGAACCAAGATTTTATTGTGATTCCACACATTAATTTTGTCATCCCAAAAAAGTTTACTTATGTGATGGACTGCAAATCTTCGTTATTTTTCATTCTTCCAAAGGTGATTATTATATTGAGGAAAGTACTACATACTGGAGTTCTAATCCTACTTCACGTTAAAACTTGAGATCGAGTTTTCTCCAATTAGAGGAATATGATGAAGGGAACCAAGGTTTGTAAAATTCTAAAGCCCAAGGTGGGTTTATGGCCCAATCAGATTGAAATTGACTTAAGGAAGGTTTTTCTAGAAAATATAACTCTTTTATGAGCTAAATAAAACTAGTTTTGAAAAATAAAGGTCATGGAAACCCTAGGACATGCGTAGGTAGACATGCATATGTGTATGCATGCTCCAGACCTACATATGCATACACAAGCATGCGTACAAATGCTAGGGTTCCAAAAACTAAAAAAAAAAAAAGTTTTATACATTAAAGCTGAGGTTTGGAATGAATCCCACTTCATTTGGGAGTCGTTCCAAACCCCATTTTTCTCAATATAAAAAGGCATACATGGTACCTTTTCAAAGCACACAAAAAATCCTTAGGGAAAACACATAATTCACTAGAAATAGTGAATCAAAGTGAGAGTTTTTCACAAAACAACCTCAAGTCAATATTTTCTAATTAGGGCCTTTTTTTGGCTTTGATCTTTGAGTTTTGAAGTTTGCCAATCAAATTTTTCTTTTCTTTTCTTTTTTTTTTTTGTTGTGAATAGATTGACTGAGAGGAACGGTCAAAATCAAGCTTAAAAAGCTTTGTGTTTAGGGCATTCAATTCTAACATTTTCTTTTTCTTTTCTTTATTTTAATTCTGCTTTCTTTTTGTTTTTTGTGTGCTTATGTTTTAATATGCTTAGGTAGCCTAGGATTTAGTAGCCTTCTGTTTTAAAGCATGTTAGGTTGTTAGATTTATAGTTTTTAAGTTCTGCTATATTTTTTTATGTTTCTGTTTTTGGGTTAGGGTTTTAGGGCGTGTATGCATACGCATTCTTTCTTCATGCATACACATACTAGAAGTATGCATACGCATACAACTGGGCTGCATACACAAGCCCTATGCATGCGTACACATACTCAGGCCCAGAAACCCTAATTCAACCTTTTCTACTTCTGTTTCTTTATTTTGTTTATCTCATATGCATCTGTTTTACCTTATTTTATGTTTTTGAGGTTCTGTTTCTCTGTTTATTTGTTTGTTTGCATTTAACATGTTAGACTATAGTTTCCCTTTAATGTTTTCTTTGCTTTGCCATGAACATGCACTCATATGTCCATGCATTAATCCATAGGTGTTGTGATACGATAAGGTAAGCAAGATAAGGCATGCATTCACATGAACATACATTTATCTTGTGCTTTGATGAGAGATATGAACATGCTTGGTTGAATGATATATTTAGATACCCATCACATGTTTGTTTCAATGCTTCCATGTCTATGATTCTGCCTTGGCCATGATATGTTTGTTTGATTCTGCCTTGGATATGTATGATGAGATGTATGGTAGGTGCGTGCTAGATTTCATGTGGGTGCTATGTATGCTAGGGTTTTAGGATGAAAATGCCATGTTGTATACTTAGATGGATGCTAGTGTGTGTGTGAGTCTAGAATGCAATATTGAACATGTCTTTAATGAGATTAAGAAGTAAGACACAATGAGTGAAACCCGACCCATAGGTCGGGTGGGTTGGGTGTCTAATACCTTCCTATTCCTATACCTAAACTCCGAACCCATACTCTAAGAGTAAGATCAGTTCTTTCACATAAGAGGCGCTATATTTATGGTTCCTAAACCTAATCTAGGTGGCAACTCCATCTTTTCTCCACCCTGGTCCATTCGGCCTAGGCGTATTTCCCCCCTTCTCTTTTCAAGGAGAAAACAGTTGTGCCCACAATTTGCAATTAATTTTGTTTTTGAATTTGCACTCTGTTTGTTTTAGCATTAATGTTTTCTGAAAAATTGTTAATTTTCCAAAGAGCATTTTCTAGAAAACTATCTCATTTACAGTGTCTGGTAACAACCTTGAAAATGAACTTGAGAATGTTTTCTGGTGTTTGATATGCAATTTTTTTATTTATATCTCTTATATAATTTAATACATGTGTATTATGTAAACCAACTAATGTAATCAATATAAAAAATTAAATAAAAAAAATAAAAATAAGAATGAATTTGGTTTTCACATTAAAATTTTGACAATACATAGATACAATCAAAATTAGTTGTCAAATTTTCATGATTTCTACTACTCATCTTGCTCATATATATAGACAATAACGTACGTACGTACATACATACATACATACATACATATATATCTATATATATATATATATATCAACCATATATCTATATATATATATATATATATAATTGACAGAAAAATACATCAATAAGTACAAATAACAATAACTTTTATTTGTCTACTCTTTTTACTAGTACACTAATTGTCTGCTATAGTCAACCACAAGTCTTCAATATTAATTACTCTAAATTATGTATTTACATAATGTATTTGCATAATATATCATTACTGCGTAGTATTTCCATAATGTATATGCCAATAAATGCAATTCCCCTAAACAATTATAATTCATTATATAACAATATTATTAATTTACCGTAAAGATTGTCCTATGTAAAAGCAATTTAGAGCCATATAGGCACTATGTTTAAAATTTTCATTTTTTACTTCATTCTTTCTCTTCTCCTTAAAAAAAAATGGCACTTTTATGTGCGAAAAAAAAATAACTTCTGCTTGGAATCCATCAAACCAAAAATTTCTTAGAGAAAAAAAAAATCAAGCTTGAAATTCAAAACAAAGAATTGAGATTTTGGTAGAGAAGAATGAAATAATTATTGCTGCAAATCTGTTCTCCTTTGCAAATCGATGCTATTGATTGATCAGTGAGGAGAAAAAAAAAATCTAATTAGAGAACTATGTTACAAAGAGGAAGAAAAACATGGATAAGAGAGAGAGAGAGAGAGAGATCCTTGGGAATAAAAGAGACAAGAGTTTGTGGCAGTGAGGGTGTGAGGAGAGAAAAAGTAAAGAAAAGAGAGAAAAAGTGAGAAAGTTTATCATGAGAGAGAGAAGGTGGCAAAAAATTATGTTTCCCATAGCTACAGATAAAAATAATATTTATAAGAGATGCAATGTGTGAAAGAAAGATTGTTTTCTAGAAAAAAGAAAAAAAAATTGGAAAACAAACTATAGAAAATAAGCTTTATTTTTATTAGGGTTTTCCATTGACCAATTTTTTTTGTACTATCAAATACAGGAAAATGTGGAAAACTATCTTTACAAAAATTTTTCTAGCGAAACAAACAGAGCGTTGGTTATTAATCTTGATGATTTTTAGGGTTTTGATTAGATGCTTTCCATATTAGTATAATCCTTAAAACTATTTAACTAGCATTCTTGTAATGGTGAAGACAAATGAATTTGAATAAAATTAATTATTATGAGTTGAGAAATGTCTCCTCCTGGTTTCTCTTTGTTTGGTGGTGATGCCAAACACCCCAAGGTGGTGATGCCTAGGGTTTTCAAGCAGGTTCTAGGCGGTGAAGCCAAGGATTTGTTTGGTTGTTCCTTTTGTTCCTCTTTTATCATTTATTTTCCTACTATTCTACATCAACTTGGTATTAGAGCATCCAATCCAACTTCTAGCAAACCAAAGAAAGCCACCAAACCTAGTAATACAAGCCAAACATAAATATTCCCAACCATGGAAAATCACAATCTCACACAATCCATCCATAACCTGGCTCTAATACTAAGTTAATGCAGCACAAGTAGGAAATAGGAGATAAAAGAAAAATAAAAGTAACAACAGAACAAATTCTAAACTTCATCACCGAGAACCTCTTGCAAACCCTAGGCATCACCACCAAACAAAGAAAACAAGGAAGAGACATTTCTCAACTCATAATAATTAATCTTATTCAAGTTAATTTGTCATTCACCATTACAAGAGTACTAGTTAAATAGGGTTTAGGGGATTACACCAATATGGAAAACATCTAATTTAAATCCCTAAAACCCCACAATATTAATAACCAAATTCAAAAACAATATTAGTTGCAAATTTAAACATAAAATCTTGGTTCCCTGCATCATATTCCTCTGGTTGGAGAAAACTTGACCTCAAGTTTTAAAGTGAAGTAGGATTACAACTCCAGTATGTAGTACTTGCCTCATTATAATAATCAACTTTGGAAGCATGAAGAAAAACGAAGATTTTCACTCCATCACATCAATAAAAGTTTTTGGAATGACAAAATCAATGTGTGGAATCACAATATTATCTTGAACCACAAGAAGCACCATGGTATCCACTCTCTCCACTTTAGCAAACTATTTGTCTTCGTGCACCATGAAAGGCTGATCAAAATCAAATTTATCAACTTCCACATCATGCGCACCCTCTAATGTTACACTTCCTTATGGAACATTCTTAGGGGCAACGTTACCTTAAGGCTAGGGGGTTCAAATGAACCCACTGACCTGGCCAATTTATACACACACACACACACACACACGCATACATATATATATATATATATATATATATGGTTTTTAATATATTTTTTTGAGCCCTTAAAATAAAATTTTGAACCCCCAACCCTAAATTTGTTTAAACCCAATCGATATAAGTTTGAATATGATCATTTTATTGCTACTTTCACAATATTTTCACAATAATTTATCAATAAAAGTTAAGTGGCAAGTTGTAACTGGTTTTTATCAGGACCTACAACTAACATCACTTTTTTCCTACCTTTAACAACTCACCGCTTAAATTTTGTTGTAAAAGTGGTGTCAATAGCACTACTCTTAAAATATTTATTTTATAAGAAAGAAAGAAAAAAAATGTTTCAAATTTTTGCTTATTCATTAAAAAAAAAAGGTTGTTACAACCAACTTTTTTCCTAGGACTTTGGCTTACTTTTCCATTAATAGCATAATAAAGTTGTTTTTCCCTGCACTTTTTTGCTTCATCAACAAAAAAGTACACCACTGTTACAACCAACAAATCTGTATCTATATCTGCAATTCTTTCATCATTCTGTCTATCTTTCTTTTTCTCTTCTATATTTTCTTATTTTTTTTTTCTCTCTATTTGATCAAGTAGTTTGATAAATACTCTATAGATTTCCAAATCCAAGAACTATTTTAGTGCTTGCTCCAATTTCAAGAGACTGGCCATGTGTACGGTTAATCTTGAACTAATTTCATGAGATTCTCAAGTTTGTTCTCTACTACAGTGTATTTGTGCTCTATTTCTATGGATTCATGTTCTACTTCAATGGAAGATAGCAATGGAGTGAACTTAGGACTAGAATTTGGCCAAAACGGCCAAATACCATTGTTTACCCAAAATATATATATATATATATATATATATATATATATATATCAATCTACCACTATTTTAGAAATATGTAGGGATCTACCACTAATAGAGAACTCAAGTTTGAGGAAATCAAGTTCCCTACAATACTCGAGTTCATAAAACTCAAGTTCCACTTGAGATTGCCACCATGGTAGTGGCTAAGCTGGAATTTTGCAAATTAAAAATGCTACCTTGAATTTGATTTTGTGAAAGTCGAGTTCTATGTTGAAAAAGCTCAAGTTTATAAGACTCAAGTACCATGTTATTAACCTATGTAACTACATACTTGAGTTTATAACACTCGAGTACCATGTTATATGCCCTACCCCATCTACCACTCTCAGTCTCACTCTCAATTTCGCTCTCATTCTCACTCTCACTCTTGCTCTCAATCTCACTCTCAAACTCAATCTCATTCTCAATCTCAATCTCACTCTCGCTCTCAATTTCGCTCTCACTCTCACTCTCGCTCTCACTTTCGCTCTCAGTCTTAGTCTGACTCTCAATCTCTCTCTCTCTCGCTCTCAATCTCCCTCTCACAATTTAGTGATCCTCTCTCGGCTAACGCCACTGACTTGCAAGTGCAGCAGTACGCTTGGTATTACATACTGGAGATGTTGGGTGGTATTTTGTTTATAGACAAGTCTGGCGAATGGCTCTCAGTCATGTATTTGCAATTTTTTAATCCAATTAGCAATGGCAAGAAATATAGCTAGGGTAGTGCAACACTAAGTTGGCTATATAGACACCTCTGTAAGGCGTCAAAGAATACTATGAAACAAATTGGCGGTGTACAGCTATTGGTGCAATTGTGGGCATATGCTAGGTTCCCACACATATGTCCAGTGATGAGGCATCCACAACCGGCACTGCCCCCCGGTCCACTTACTATTAGGTATGTAGGCTTTTATATACTTACTGTTTACATGCACAATACTTTTCTGCATGGGATTATATAAGTAACTAATATGAAAGTTATTTTTATGTTATTTACTAGATGGAAATGGGCTTAGTGCAGGTCATGTATGCATTCTGCTAAACAATTTTTGAGAACTTTCTGTTGAACTAGGGTGGCTTCTAGCTAGCATTTTGACAGTTTTTGATGATATGTCTAT
This sequence comes from Quercus variabilis, assembly GCA_030445155.1. NCBI lineage: Eukaryota > Viridiplantae > Streptophyta > Magnoliopsida > Fagales > Fagaceae > Quercus > Quercus variabilis. The sequence continues at coordinate 46,074,875 of CP129449.1, read as the reverse complement.
TTGAGGTTGACTTTCTCTTTCAGCCTTATGTGTAGAATGACTTCTAATGATAAATCTATTTGCTACTTAAATTCAAAATTGTATTGCCTAAGGTAAAGTAAAAATCATTTTCTAAAAAAGATAATAAATTTTAATATCTTTTTGTAATTTTTTTCTCTATATAAATCTATTTTGGTTTGGCTAATATTAATTCTTCGATTTATTCTTCAAATTATGTGGTTAATTCGTATTTATCTGAGTAAATTGAAGCTACTGGGTGATTCTATTGTTAAGTGAAAATGCAATAATGTATCTGATAAAGCAGATTCTATTGTTTTACGCTATAATTTCATATTATTGACAGTGTTTAATTTATTTATAAATATATTTTATAGTTTTGAATGTTTACTAAAAATTACTAATTAACTGTAGGAAATGCCCTATTTAATGTTATCATTTTAGGCATTAAACTATATTAAGTTAGCCTTAAAGCCTATAGGTATGGAAATTGGATCTAATGGTATTATAAATTACACAATGCGCAATGCATAACGCACAACGTGACATGAGAAAGAACGTAAAGGTTCATGTAGTATTACATGACAAAGTCCAAACTTGATTAAAACTTGTTGTTATTAATACACCTAACATGTAAGGTAAACTACATGATGCACATACACAATGCCAGCATGACATGACAAATGAATTATATGTTCACATGGCATTACATGACAAACTCCGTACTCCAATAATAGACATGACATCTCTATTAAAGTATGATGCAATATGTGCCATGAGAAATGTAGTGAAGGTTCACACAGCATTACATGACAAAGTTTAAACTCCAATAAAATATGTCGTTATTGATAGACATGACATCCTTATAAAATGTCATTACCACACTCAATTGACATGATAACACAAACACAAACTTTGGCACTAACAACCCAAAGATGTGCTCATAAATTTGCCAAATACGTAAATGGTTTGTTTCAAACCCACTAATAACTAAGGTTGAATTTGAAATGAGTTCCAACGCTTCAAAATCACATTGTGTAGTGAGAAAAAAGTTTGGATCTACTTCCACGTGTGCATCATCAGAAAAATCACCAAAGCTACTACCACTGACATACACTAATCACTATGGGCTAACATGGGTGGGAAACAAGAGAGATTTTGTTAACACTCCAATATACACATATGATAGACTTGGTAGCATTGGACACATCATGGTCGGCGAACCGAGTCAACTAAATGCAAATAACACCACCATAGAAGCCACCATAGACGAACAGTCATGGTCAAAGCTGTACGAGAAACGATGTGAGTTGGATGTGTATTGTAGGCAGCATTGGTTAAGTGTTCCAAAAGCACATTCAGCGGAGTTACCTAGAGAGGAATCAACAAATGTACTTGCACACCTTGAAATGGAGAACAATCAAATGCAACGGAGGCTAGACCATTTCCACACAATCCAAAAGGCTAGAAAACATCTTAAGGGAAAAGCACAAGAGTGAGTCATCAAGTCCATTAATAAAATTACAAACTTAGACGATGACAAAGATATTTCAGACTTATCAGATTCAAGCAACAACGATTTCTAAAAATTTCTACCGACTAACATAAGACATTGTTGATGTGTAACAAAAAGGTGATCATTCATGCTGAAATTTTGTAAACAATTGTTGTGCTAACTACGACAATACCTTCTACAAGGTTCTATCCATTGTCAGTTGCATTTTGCATGGAGAATTTAAGGGAACTTATCTTTTATTACTTTGTCTTGTTGGATTGCATTTTAATGTTATCTACTAATTAAAACAACAGTCAAAGTTTCCAACATAACATTGAGTTATATACGTCCAAATTAAAGTTAAATTATTTAAATGACTAATGATGTTTAATTAGTAATATGAAATATTAGTTCTCACCTATAAACATCCAAACTTGAATTGAATACATCCTCCAAATAACCTGTAAATTTGTTTTTCACCAATACTGGATATTTGCATCAACGTTAACAACAAAAATTAAATTAAGTTTTCATCTACATATTTGCATCAAAGTTAACAACAAAAATTAAATTAAACCCAATGGCCACTTCAGTATCTTTTTTTTTTTTTTTCTCCAATTAAATCATAATGGATCACTTGGTAGATCCCCACATATTTGCAAAAAATTAATTTTTGCATCAACTACATATTTGCATCAAGGTTCTCAACAAAATTTAAATCTGATGGATCAAAAATGTTGACAGGAGACAAACTAAGTCACAAATGTGGAATTTGTGTTTCAAGCGAGATCGGAGGAAGAGACTACTGAGTTGCAAAATCGCTCAGAGATGTGGGGTTTGTGTTTCAGGTATGTACTTACATACTACTCGAGTTTAGAGAACTCGAGTATATACTTAGATGGTACTCGAGTTTAAGGAACTCAAGTACTGTGTAGTTTTCTAATTATAATACCTGATGATCAAGTCATCGAGTTATGTCAACATATAACTTGAGCTCCATGAGCTCAAGTCTAGGGCGGCATTTTTTATTAAAAAAATTCCAACTCAGCCAATGTCGCGGTGGCAAACTCAAGTGAAACTTGAGTTCCTAGAACTCAAGTGGAACTCGAGTACCATGTAGAACTTGAGTTCCTCAAACTTGAGTATCTAAATAGTGGTAGATCCCTACATATTTCATAAATAGTGGTAGATTGCAAAATATTTTGAAAAACAGTGATATTTGGCCATTTTGGCCCTAAAATTTGAACCAAAGTTCACCTTGGGCTTGGAACCAGATTTTGAACAAAAATTCACCTTAGGCTTAAAACTAGAAATTATTTGAACATTCATCTCATCTTCAAATTGAGATACATGGCTAGGTGCAAGTCTATCCCAATATTGCTTTGGCTCTTGATTTTTTGAATAAACTCAAAAACATGTGACAAACTTATTGACAAAAAAGGTAGCACATTTACAACCCTAAAATAATTCAAAGAACTCAACAAAATAAAAGAGGAAGCGAGGAGCGAAACTAACGGCACTGAGGGGATTGTAGTGGCGGCGCTAGGCAAAAGTGACAGCGTCAACTTCAGATCCAATGGTACAGTGGTGTTGCAGCGTCATCGAGTGGGTTCTGGGCTTGACGATGTCGTGGATTAACGATAGAGATTTTTGGGTTGAGTGTTTGGTTGGTGGGGTTCTCGACTACTAGTAGGTGAGGTTTTTCCGTGGCAGCAGAAGGTGGTTTTTTTCAATGGTGTGGTGGATGGGTTTTTGGTGGTGGAAAACACAATGACTTTTTTTTTTTTTTTTTTTTTTCTCTGGTTTGGGTGAGCATATCTGGGGGTGGTCGGAGTTTGTGGGGTGTGGTGGCTATTTATGCTTGGACAAATTTGGAGTGGGTTTGAAAGGATCGGATGCTTTGATACCGAGTCGATGCAGAACATATAGGAAATAGGAAATAAAAGAAGAATAAAAGGAACAATAGAACAAACTCTAGGCTTCACCACCTAGACCTTGCCTGCAAATCCTAGGCATCTTGGCATCACCACCAAATAGAGAAACACCACCAAATAGAGAAATCAAGGGAGGAGACATTCGCAACTCATAACAATTAATCTTTATTCAAATTCATCTGTTTTTCACCCTTATAGAAGTGCTAGTTAAATAGTTTTAGGGATTATACTAATGTGGAAATCATCTAATCAAATCCCTAGAATTGTCTATATTAATAACCAAATTCAAAATTCCAATGCAAAAACAAAATTAATTGCAAATTAAAAAATAAAATCTTGGTTCTTGCATCATATTTTTTAGGAATTTGATTAGATGCTTTTCATATGGTGAAGAAAAATGAGTTTGAATAAGATTAATTCTTATGAGTTGAGAAATGGACCCCCCCCCCCCCTTTGTTTTCTCTATTTGGTGGTGATGCCAAATGCCCTTACTCTTTAGGTGGTGATGCCTAGGGTTTGCTGGCAATTCTAGGTGGTGAAGTTTAGGATTTGTTCTTTTGTTACTTTTATTTCTCTTTTGTCTCCTATTTCCTACGTGTGTTGCATCATAAGGTCTGGTGTAATAGCAAAAGGGAACTTTAAGAATATAATTAAGAACAGTTTGATCTTCTGCAGATGGGGTATTCCTCTATCAGATGTTAAAGTTCAAGTGAAATGATTTTTATATATGTGGTCTAGCTATGGATAATAATTGATTTGTTTCCTTTTGATAGGCTTAAACAATGTTAACAAAAGGTTGATGTAAGCCGCTATGTAGTTTGCTTTGGTGCTTTCTTTTTTTTGGTTGTTTAGTTTGATGTTCTGTGTGGTTAGTAGGGTTGGACTACTGTGCGTTTGTAAACATTTCAATTTGTTAATAAAATTCTTATTCATAAAAGAAAAAAAAAATATATATATATATATATATATAAATATATATATATATATATATATATATAGAGAGAGAGAGAGAGAGAGAGAGAGATTATCTTCACAACATTGTGAATATTTCATTCAAATACATATTTATTCATTCGAAAATGCTAGAGACAACAAATTTCACATCTCATTGAGGTGGCAGATTATGATTAAAACAATATCACTTTCAAATCAAACCACCAATTAATGCAACGTTACTTTCACTAGGACCACAAACATCATTTCCATCATACACCAACTACAATTTGTCACCTCAGCTGTTATGAAAAATGTTATGACATTTGATTTATTGTATTTTCTTTTGCATTTGCAGAAGCACTTTTTTTGCCTTGGAGCAGTATAGCAAGTACTAACTTAGGACCATCCAAAAAAAGTAGTGAGAACATAAATGAGCAGCAGCGATAAGGGGTACAGAAGATATGCTAGGATACTTGTCCAGAAAGGGAATTTGGTGCAGAAGCAGGTGAATAGTCCCATCGCTGTGCAGATAAGTAGAACAACCAGAATTTCAGCGGAGACATCCCATGACAAATCTCGTATGTAAACAAGGGCCAAGAAGATGGCTAAACCCATCATGTTGTTCATGAATATTCCATTATAAATCTGCCAAAAACCTTCCAAGTGTCAAATAAATATGATCTAAAATAATGAAGACCAACTTAGGTAAATGCTACAAAGCAAAACAAGGAACTCGTTGCAAAATGCAAATAATATTTAAACCATATGGACAGGTTTAATTTTCAATAGCGATATGACCACCTGATTAAATCATAAAGATAGAACTTTCTGATTGACTTATCAAAAAAATTATTGAACTTTCTGATGAGAATATAAGATGTAAGCAGCACCATTGTACTAGAAATGAAACTAGTAATCATGATGAAATGAAAAGATAAATTTGGGGGAGAAGTAAACCTCAGAAAAGGTTAAGGAGATAGCTTTTTCTGTCTTCTGTCCGGCAGAAGTAATTGCTTTTAGTGTCTGTCTGTAGTTCAAAGCCAAGGGTATCACAACATATGATACCAAAAAAGATGGGATGTTTACAGCAGTAGAAAACTCTTCGAGAGTTTGCATAAGGGGTTGTGCAAGCAAAACGGTGATAGCAGTTCCAAGAATCAATAGAAAAGCTGCCTTAATGTAATTCAACCATGATTTGTTAGTTCCCGTACTTTTCTTTTGCAGTAGCCTCTGTTGCTCTTCGGTTGATTTCTGCAATTGTGTCTTAAGGATCAAGGCAATATTATCCAATTATATATTGTGCTTAGTGTTAAAACAGATCTTACAATTTTTCAATCTTTTACCTTCGAATTGCTGTAAGAAAACTTTGGCTTGTCATGACCTTGATTGTTGGCAGGGTGCTGAGCCTTATTAATCCATTTTGAGAGCCCTTTAATGAATTCAGTCTCAGTTATATGAGAATCACCAGGGATATCAAACTCCTCCATCACCATTGCTTCATAGTCATCCTCTTTCAAACCTAATTCTTGTATTTGTATTCCTAAGATTAATGCTCTCAATTCATTAGGTGATATATGGTTGTCATTATTCTTGTCGATTTTGTGAAAAAGGCTGCAAATATATGAAGTCGTGACTAATTGATAAGATAACAGAAATCCTTGAAAAATATAGGTGGCTAAAGAACCTTAAAGTAGTACTTAACAAGCTTACTCTCTTATAGTTGTTACGTCAGGTCTGCCACTACCAGTGAGAAGACTCAGTAGTAGGTTTTTCTGCACATGCTTGCTCATCAGATATTCAAGTCTCCTACTCTGAATCCATGGCTGGAACACCTACACCATTTTTTTTTTTTTTTTTTGTAAAGGAAAAAAAAATTACACATTTATTTTATTAATAATTTAACGTGCTATTGGTATTAGAGCACACGATCCTGAGTTCATAGCATGTTTCCGCTCTACCTCTCATTTATTAAGTTAAAAATCCTATATGTTAGGACTCATTTACTGGGGAACATTTCTCATGCTAATGTAATTTTATTTACCTGATAGGTGAAGTAAAGGAAGAGGAAGGCTAGGGTAACAATGAGAGAAACTAAGACTACAATTCGTCTCCCTGAAGATGAATTGAGAACTTTTGCCATTTGAAGAATGAGAAATGGGATCATGGATACAATCATTATTCTTGAAGTATGGTAGGTTTCAACGTCAGTGCTAACACCATAACCTGCATCACACACACATACAAAGGGACATCAATTACATTGAACAAAGATGTTTTATATTAGTCAGAGAAGACAGAAGAGAAAAACCAGATAAACTGAATGGTCTCTTATTTTCCACGTCTGATGAATCCGAAGGCTGTGAAAGATCATAGCTGCCGAAAGCAATAACAGAACCCCAGATTAATGTAAGAAGCATGATTGTTGATCCTGCAAGTAAACTCATTCCCATTTTTGCTTGTGCTTCAATAGTGTCTGTACTTGCTGTCACTCCAGTCACTACAAACAAACATATACTCAAATATATGAGATTGGAGTTTCTAGAACAATTTGAACCAGGATATTCGGCTGATATCATACTAATCAACTAGCAAGTTACTACTCTAAAAGTTCTAGTTGATACAAAACAGCGCGATTATTAAAATATGTGGTCCAACAACAAAAATGAAGAAATAACTAGAGACTGGAGATAAAACTATTGAGTAATTTCTGTACAAAATGATCAATAACAATGAATGATATGTATGTGTATTAGGAAAAAGAAATACTTAAATCTGTCTACTCGAGTACCATAAATAAGGAAGTATACTAGAAAAAAAAAAAAACAAAAACAAAAAAAAAAGGTAGAATTAATAGCATTGTCTGAAAGAGTTTTTCTTTTTCACTGAAGATTGAAACTTAATTGGTGAATTTATTGCCACTTGAGACCATAGCTTGAGAGATAGGATTCGACTGAGGCTTGACATCATAGGTTCTTAGATTTAGCTTTCAGAGAAATATTTTTGAAAGAAAGACGTGTGAAGATATTAATTCCTTAATAATAAAATATCTATATAATTAAAACCCATGTTGACTCAATAAGAGAAAGGCAGAAAAGAAAAGAGAAAAAGGATAAAACAAAAAAGTACAATCATGGTAATTTAATATTAATCACCCATCATATTACACATATGTTAGAATTGTTTATTTGCTTTATTTTTCCCGTCTCAAGCAATTATTTTAGATCCTGTTTATTTAAGGTTATAAGTTGGATTAGTTTTTATTAAACTTTTAGATTTTATAGTTTTTAGGTATTGCTGTATTTTACTTAACTTATTTTGTAAGCTAAATTAACCAATCTGCTTTATTAAATATCTAAAATTATTCTTTAAAAAAAATATATCTAAAATGAATGGACACTTATTTGACTTAGAGAGGTAGAGAGAAAGTAACTAATCTTGTAATTATATCAACTTTTACAGAAAATAATAAATAAATAAATAAATATTGTACTTATAAGTTATAAGTACATGTTTGTATGAAGAAATAACTAGTATCAATTTCAATTTTTTCCTCCCCAGTCAAATTATTTATCTGTTAATAAGAAACGATTGCCACTCGAGACATTCCTTTGGAAGGTAGGATTGAACTAAGGCTTGGGTAGGTCTTAAGTTAAATTTTAACTAAATTGGAAAAGAATATTTAAAGTGTAGGGTAAATAAAGTTTAATTGAAAAAGAAAAAGATAATTTATTCAAAATTCTGACTTATATGTTACTGTGTATGTACATAACAACCATTTTTTAAAAAGAATAAAAAATCCATTTTAGTATTAAAAACAAAAGCAATAAAAAAATTAAGGACTAATAATAATAATTAACTAGAAAATGCACTAGGACAAAATAGAGAGACACAAAAATATTGTGGATTAATTGTTAGATGGAAGGCATTGTTTCTCTATTACCAAAATAAAAGACCTGAGATTGACAAAGTATTTGTAAGAGAGAGAAAGAGAAATCTAAAGGGCCGCTACCTCCATCATACTGACCTCTCACAACCATTAAGAAGTCAAAACCCCAACGGGTAATTTATTTATTTTTTTTTAATTAAGGACTTAAATATGATTTAGATTTGGGTAATTTGGTTAGATAGTTTTTATTGTGAGTATATAAGTAGAGAAAATATTTAGTGCACAATGTAAAGTCATATTCTACCATGATTTTAAATCATTTATACGACACATACATATGCACTTGCCCACACCGTGTCTTAATGTCGCATTATCGATGAATAAAAGACGATGAGAGAGTTGGGTATACTTTCATTTTATGGTATGCAATCTGTGAACACAACACAAATTAATTAGTTTATTTTTATGGTCCTTTTACATTTATTTTAGGTTTCATGATTTTTTTTTTTTTAAATTAATCTTACCTTGAAAAGGCTACAAATGTGTAATGAAGCTACTAAACTAATTTTTAATATCTCATATGTTTTTTTATTCTAATTTAGTTTACTCTTTCTTTATAATATATGTACAATATTCTCCGAAATTGTCTTATATAAAATATAACGAATCACACATGTATCTTATTAGTTGTGTTAAACTGCATTTTCCCAATTCAATAGGATTAGATTTAGCATCAGCTTCATAACAAGAGGGCCAAAATCCATATGGATCAGCTTAGTCCAAGTACCCCTTGGGCTTATTATCAGGCTTCTCAATAGAAATAGAACTCGGCCTAGAGAGTTGCACGTGGCTCGGATTGCTAATAGGGTACATACTCTTGCATAAAAGCTATTCCACACAATTTTGCACACATACCTAAACAACAGAACCCATGAAGTCCCGATTTCAAATCATGATTTTAAGTCATGACTTCTGTTATTTTGGGGCGTGTGCAAAACTATGTTAATAGCACTCACATTGTCAACTATTGTATACATGGGACCCAAAAAGGAAATATCTTGATTGCCATGCTCACCACGATTCCTAGGGTCGGACTTTGGAAATGTAGGCAAGCTTCTAGGACCATCTATTTTGCCATGATTAAATGATAAAGTTTAATTATAAAATTAGTTGTAATTTTAGGTTACAAAATTATTTATACTTTACTTAATATCATTTTATTAGATGTGAATTTTGAAAAATTAATTGTTGAATTATATCTTTTTCTTATATCTTTCGTGGTTGCAAAATTTATAGAAAATTAAAGGTCAATAGTTATATTATTAATAAATTGTTTGAATTGCAAGTTTTTATAGTTTAAAATTATACATAAAATATAAGTTTATAGCTCATTTAGTAAATAATATCCGATTAAAATAAAATTTGACATGTGTATTAATAGCACATAGAACATATAATTTAACAGTTAGATTTTCAAAATATATAGTAATGTTTATTTTATTGAGTAAAATTGTAACCTAAACTTTGTCTATTATCAAAACTTTGATTTACACTAGGGTTTCCCCCACCAACTCCACCAACTGCCTCCAATCACAACCCCTCCGAAAGGGGTATGGAAGTCCATTAGCTTACTTATTTACATTAATTTTTACCCCATCTTAAGGATAGTTGTTTTTCCATTAACAAAAAAAAAAAAAAAAAAAAAAAAGGTATGGTTGTTTTAGTTTAATTTGTCCAATGTCCATTTTGGAATTTAGCGAGAGAATAACTAATATTGCCACCTTATGGAGAGAGAGAGAGAGAGAGAGAGAGAGAGAGAGAGAGAGAGAGAGAGAGAGAGAGAGAGAGAGAGAGAGAGAGAGAGAGAGAGAGAGAGAGAGAGAGAGAGAGAGAGAACCAATCCTGTGGCCTTGTGGACACATGCTACGTGAAGCTAATCGTAAAGTATACTATATCTTTAGGATCTCGATTTTCGGACTAAGCCCAAAAATGAATGGGATCCTGGCCCAATAGACCTAGTACAATAAATTTGTAAAGAGTGGACTGAAGAGCTAAGTTTTAGTGAGGGGTAATAGTTAAAACGGGTTTTTATGTTAATCAAATAGAAATGAGCTAAGTTTATCGAAGAAAGCTTGTCCTCGGCACAATCTGAGGAGCTCTACTTTTGTATATATTGGGTAGCAATGGTTGCAAGAGTTCTTGAGATCGCTATGATACTTTCTCTCCCTCTTTCCCCACCCCCCTTCTTGCAGTGGGTTTCTCCTCTTATATAATCCTCTTTAAACGATCTTGACCTTCCACCCGTTGGTCATCCAAGTCTACACTTGAGTGCCTGTTCCATCAGGCATCCTCTCTGGCGTTCTGTGAGTTGCGGTAATCGAGGTAGCATTGTTCAGGAGTCATTTCCTTATTAATACGGCCAAAACGTTAGTTGTGGATATTTAATGCGAAGGTGACAGTTTCTCCGTGAATTGCTCCTCCACTATTGAAAGCTCGAAAACGTGTTGAAAACACAAGAGCTGTTTAGACCCCCAATTAAAATTACGGCTTGATAGATTTTACACAACTTTAATACAAAGTGCGGAATAGTGTAAAAGCGAGCGGATGAACAAATGAACTACTCCAATCTATGAACTAAACAACACAGCAGTATAATGGAATATAAAAGAGTAGGAAAGAGAGATGCAAATACAGAAAACACCAAGAGGTGTTTTCGAAGAGGAAACTGAAAACCTCAGCGAAAAACCTCTCCGCTGCCCTCCAAGCGGAAATCGATCCACTTGAGAATCAGTTGGGATACATGAGTAAGCAAGAGACCCTCCAAGCCTAATCTACCCGATGTACCTAAGCCCTCCAAGCTCCTACTCCAACAAGATTTCTCGGAACCATGTCTTGTCTTAGTTCTCCGGATCCCGCAACAAGCTCCATGTTGCATCTGTCATTCCAGGCTTCTTCCAATGCTTCCCAGCAGCAAGGTTTTCAGACCCGGACCGTTCATTGAACCGTAAAAGGGAGAGGTTCAAGGTTTTTGAGGTTGAACCGAGGTCGAACCGGGGTCGAACCGCGATGACGTCATAATTAATTTAATAATTAATTAAAACCTAAATATAGATATTAAATTTATAAAACTAGCAAAATTTACTAATATATCTATATATGTGAAGGAAATTTAATGATTTTCAAGCATATATTTAATAATTAAATAAGAAAGTTAATAAAATAAAATAATAACCATGAAAACATTAAAATTTATGATTAATTTTTGAAGTAAAGTTGAATATCTTTGAAGGATTTTAATTATAATTTTTTTTTTATTTCTTGTAAGAGATGGATAATTTAATTAAGTAGAATAAAATTGTGTTAAGTTGTTTTTATTAAAAAAAAAAAAAAAAAAATTTGCTAAGGGGTTGGACCGTACGGTTCTTGACCGGTTCGTACGATCCAACCCCGGTTTTAGGGGTTCACGGAATTGCCACATTTGCCCGGTTCTTTATGCTTAAAAAACCGGTTTTCATCACGGTTCACGGTTTTCACGGTCCGACCTCCCGGTCCGGTCCGGTTCTGAGAACTATGCCCAGCAGCACCAAAACGTCACTCAACACTCTCAAAGGGTGTGGTAAGTGTTTGGGTTATCAACCTCTCAATGGTGTGGAAATGGAGAGGGAAGAGTTGAGGAGATACTACAAGCAATTGTATAGAAAAAGGTGGGGATGACAATCTCTAATTCTAAATGTGTTTGGTTAGGGTTTTCTCTCTAAAGCATTCCTCAACATTTGTGGGTAATGGGAGTTTATATAGGATAGGTGCAAAATGTGTGAGTCAGTCAGTACAGGCTAGCAGAACAGCATGTCTCGCGGGTGTCTCGCGGGAAGGCCTTACCCGCGAGATACTCGCGAGAGACAGTTGTCTCCACCTGTCCTGACTCTTCGCATTCCAGCATGTACAAGGCACATGCTTCACTTTGCGGGAAGTTAAGTCGCGACATACCCGCAAGATTCCTTCAACTTCCAAATTGTTTGAGTCTTCACACACTCTTTATCACACACCCCTTACACCAATTCCCACAACAAATACAGGGTATAAACAATTGATAGTAATTACAATCAAATTTGGCACGGAATAAAAGCCAACAAAACACATAGTTGTAAATCACAACTTTACAACCATGCTCCCATAACTGGTTCATTGTATTCGTCCTTCTTTTTGGAATGCTCTAGGAGGCTGCTTTAGGTTGCGTGCCGCTCTTCCCTCCTATGATCTTGAGCTTTTTTTATTCGTTTTCGGATATTCCTTCCTTCTCGGCATGAGCCTTAGGCTCATTATGAAATGTGTCAAGGTTGCCAAATTCTCTGGCCCACAATATCTTAAAGAAGTATATTTTCTTTCTTATAGGAGTTAGCTAAAAGCATAATTTCATACCCTATATAATTATACCATTATTAAATGTAGAATCTAAATAATGGACTATGAGAGCATTAACATTAGAAAATTCCAATGCTACTCGATTTTACAATTCTAAAAAGTCATTTTATAATTATACCATACCATTTTACAATACCTCAATATCCCAAACTTCTAATTTCCTCTTTTACTCATTAAAATAATATATCTACATAATAAAATAATATATCTCAAAATTATATTTTTTCTCTCCCATCTCTCTCCTCTCTCTACATAATAAAATATTATTATTTTTTTACAATACTTGCAAGTATAGTGTAATTCTATGTTTAGAATTGCACTGTAGCAGTATTGTAAAAAAATTTGCAATACTCCTGTTTAGCATTCCCCAATGTAGATGATTATGAGGTTTAAAATTCTAAATTTCCCTTAAATTTGGCATTAGTATTTCCCAATGCTAATATTCTCAATATACCAAAAAAGGTAATGGACTGTGAAGTGGGATTTGCCTCAAATGGTACACTGGCTAACTACTAGGAAAGAAGCTGATAGCATGTGAACTTTATTATGGTGCCTAAAAAGCTGATTACATGTAGCTGTCAATGGTCATCTCATCTGTAACTAATGCAATGTATTATGTATCATTGAATTGGAAAGACACAGATCCAATGACATGAACTTTAATTGGATAATGAAAAAGGAAGATGTTAAAAGAAAAATATCCATTTTACATGATTTTACTTAATTCTCACGCACTAAGATAGTTTTTGTTTCTAGGCTACTCCCTTTAAATTAGGTAGTGTGGGAATATTTTATTTTTCACATGAATGATGTAATGGGAATATTCAACCTTTCCTTGAGGGGAAAGAAGAAATATGCACCTTTTTTTCATATTAGAGAATGTCCACTAGAAATTATTTTTGAAAAACAAAAGAACTTGGTGGTGACAATCACTTTCAACATATAATGTTTTAATTCATAATTTTTTTTTCATGATATTGGAAAACTCATAGTCACTATATGAATTGTAAAAATAAAAATAAAAATGATATCCACGTTTAAAGATGTTTTTCCTATTATTGATTATGAACTAGGAAAAATTGTATAGGTTTGAGATAACACAACTAGTTAAATATATTGTTGTCAAATAAAGGATCCTACATCAAAACCCAATTAGTTTCTAAACTTGATGATAAAGAGTAATCATAAGACATTATAAATTCAAATATCCAAAACAAGAAAAAAAAAAAAAAAAGTGTAACAATATTCAAATGTATGAAGTTCTTTTATGCAAAATATTTATAGAAGAAAAGAGTCAATGAAAAGAGTCCACCACCGATGAGAGGAGAAACCAGTAAGACACTTACCAAGTACCAAAGCAACTTGTGGGATTGTACCAAGTATGTGGAATAAGCTAGCACCGAAGATACCAGTTCCAAACATTTGAAAGAAAAGGTCAGCCCCACTTGAAACATACTTCTCTGCAGAGCACAGCAAGAACTCATATACAACAATCATGAAGATGTCCCCCCAAACCGATGATGTGCAAGGCAAGAAGCCATAAATGGCCTCACAAGTCACTGTTGTTGCTTTAACATCAATTTCAAGGATTGAAGAATGGTTTATTTGATCTATGCCATCGGATATAAGGTTGGAATTCTCTTTGAAGGAACGGCTATTCCCCAAATGAGTTACAAGAAGGACTAAGAGAATGATAAATGAGACTCTCAACATTGTCTTGAAGACACTTGTGTGCCAAATTGGTGAAATTGACTAGCTCAAGATGGATTGATGAGCAACTTGGCCTGTTTATTTATGGGCATGCAAAACCAGGCAACTTGTAATTGTAAATGTAGTGGTCCTGACTTTTCTCCCTTAGTTTTCAAATAAAAAAATAAAAGCTAGCTAGCACTAGTTGGTAAATACATGTCCAGCAATCAGATCAAGATAACTTACTATAAATCAGCTAATCCACTACTCTGATTCTGTAATTGACTAATTAGCCATCATGGAGGAATCAATTCTCATGACTGCAACCCCAAAAGTCACAACTTAATTTAATGCTGAGACTCACATGTCCCGTTGATCCAGCTGAACAGTCTTAATTGAAAAGATGAAGCATAAGCATTTTGCCCAAAGAAAAAAGTGGGGGTTTGAAATTTAAATTTTTGTTTACAAATAGTTTATTTATTTATTTATGATTGAGGACTCACGTCAGTTCATATATAATAGCATAAAGGGTAAATTTTACTCATCCAACTCCAAAAATTATTCACTCTAACCAAAAACTCGCACGTTACACATGATAATTATTTTTATGGTGGTTTTATTAATTTTTTTTTAACAATTTAAACTAATTTAATAAAGAGTAATGTATTTTGTAATCATATTTTTATTTATTATATCAACAATCATAAATGTAATATAGGAACAATCATAAATATAAATTTTGTCGCACCAAAATGAAAATAATACAAATTTTCTCAAAAATTCAAAAGGAAAGTTAACGAAAATATTCATTTTTTAATAAAAGTTATTTATAACATTTTGTGAATCATTAAAAAGAATATAAAATTTCAAAACAATTCTTTTAGTTTTAAACAAACTTTCTCAACCTTATTTTTTTTCTACCAACAATCCCAAACACCGAAAAACATAATTAAAAAAATTAATAAAACATAACAATGATTAATTGGACCAATTAAGAAAAAAATTTGTTGTTCATAATCTATTAAGGTTATTTTCTTTACAGAAATTGTAATTTCGTCCACCCAAAAAATATTATCAAATAAACAATTATTAGCAAAATCTAATAATTAAATGTCTATATATGCATTGTTATAAAATAATAATAATAATTAAAATAAAATTGTAAAAGCTAAAATTTGTCACGTATCCGATTATTTTTGTTTGGCTAACCTTTGTTTTTCTCTAAATAAATGGCATTATAGAGTACTTCTAATATAACTATTAAGAATACTTTGTCCACCACAAATGATTAAAAAATAAACAAAAATTAGTAAAGTCTCATAATTTAACATTTAAATTGAGCACTATAAAAAATCAAGCTATGTAATAGAATAAATACCAAATTACAATAAATACCAACAAAAAGAGGGAAAAAAAAAAAAACAAAAAAAAAATTTAAATAGAACTAAATCGCATTTACCCAAAGTAGAGTTTTAAAGAATATAAAAAATTATCAACCTAAAGCAAAGATGCAAGAAAAATAAAATAAAATAAAATCCACCAAAAGAGAGAGAGAGAGAGAGAGAAACAACCTTTTTTGTGAGGGAATACTATGCATATAATGGAAATGATAGTGACAAATTTATTATAAGAAGATATGAATAAGAAGAGACAAAAATAAAGAAAGATGAAGAGAAAGAAGAAAAATGATATTAATGTAAAGGGTAGTGGAGAGATGAAAATGTAAGGGAAAAAGAAAACTTGGAAATTTGTAAATATTAAAAAAATAAATATTAAAAACAATTACAGGTGTAGGGGCCTCGTTTTTTTGGAGGGCACCCTCGACAATACATTTGTAGAGAGTGGGACGAAGGGCTTGGCTCTGACCGGCTTCTGGCCAGTCTTCCGGGACAGTTTCTTTAGCTTTTCTTCACTTGGGGTTGCTCCTCGGCAGGCGTCCGAGGAGGCCCCCCTTCACGAGAGGGGCTCTTCACCTTATATACTCCCTTTGATTGATCCTGGCCTTACAGCTGTTGGCCATCCAGGCTACTGCCTCAGAACTTGTCCCATCAGACATATTCGTCACCATACTATGGGTTGCAGCCTCCAAGGTTGCACTGTTCAGGAGTCTTGTCTTCATTAATGCAGCCTAAGGGGTCAGGCAAATGCATTAAGTGTGGATGTGACCACCTATTCTGGGTTTGCCCCCTACCCAGAATTAAACTAGGTGTGCCGAGGAAGGGTATGTCCTCGGCATGGATCCGAAAAGGGCTGAAAAACCCTTTAGACAACTGTCCGAGACAATTGTCCCTCCTCGGCTTGGGCCTTGGGCCAGCCTAAAGGTGGGCCGGGGATTCCAGACCCACAGGCCCCACAACAGGAAAATTGGAAAGAAAAAAGATAATGATGTGGATGCTGATGTGGTTCAACTAGAGTGTAATATCAATAAATACTATGCTTCAACTTTTAGATATATATAAATCAGTCCATATAAACTTGTATAAATTTATATTGTTACTATAGTAAGTAAGAGCATTTGCATCAGTTTATGCAAAATTTTCTACCTATTTTAGCGTAAAACCTACTTTTTCTATTTTACAAAATCACATCTCAAAACCGCCCACATCAGACAAATTGTTATACAAGTTGATGTGAATGCTCTTAACAACAAAGAAATCCGAGCTAGCGTGAATGTTCTTAAGAATGAGGAAATCCCACCACTCACTGGCTAAAATAGGTATTGAAAACATGTGATGCGGTAATTATAAAATTCAGCTCAACAATTGACAATGAACTTTTTGTTTTTCTTTTGAATAATTCCTGTCTACTGAAAAGACTTCTGGTGCAATTCATGAATCGGCCATTGAGAGGAATGAGGACTATAAAGACCAGAAACTCAGTTATTACTTTTTACCACTACACTTGCTAAACTTTTGGTATAATATGAGTAGAATGAGAAGCTAAAGATTGTCCAATTCATTGTAAAGATAAACTATTATCAACTTGTAAATGGAAAATTATCCCGCCTTCCCTTCCCTAGTTTCTGAAAATCAAGTCTTAAGTTGGGACTCGTAGGTGATTTAATTTTTTAATTATAGCACGTTTGAGGAAGATCACGAGCTACCTAATCAGATTGCTTAAATTTGACTTGACCGACTGGCACTGGCACATGTTATTAGATTTCTTAAATTTGTCTTATCCGTATGGCATTAATCTCTGTGAATAGGCGATGAATCCAAATAGGACACAAATTCGAGGCCACAAAACTAATTTAATTTGCCACACTTGCACTCAACCGAACGAACAAACAGTCCATTTGATTGGTGATCGTAGATTGTGCATAAATAATTTTCCAAGGTATGGAGTAGGTTCTGACTAAATATTACACGATGTAGGTGGATGTATTGAAGTTAGATCAGGACAAGAGAACCTTGAACAACACAATTTATAATATTAAAAAAATAAATAATAAATAAAAACAAACAAACAGTTATCGGTCATCCCCAAAGCTTGAAGACAACAAGAGCTGAAACCATTACTGGCAAAAAGATAGAGATCAACGGGTTCAAGGAAATATAAGCTCTAAATTCATTTTTCCGAACCAAAGTTGGGGAAAAATGCATATTTAAATTGCCTGCAATTCTTCGTACTTAAAAAGTGTAGTACACAGTTCACGTTCAAGTTCAATGGCAGTTTGCTAGTTTTCAAATGTTTGATACAAACAAGTAAAACAGTCTTAAAAATTGTTAGCATCGCTCAATTTACTAAATATGTTCCCCAATACCCTTTCTCATTTAAAAAGCACATAAAAACATAAGCATAATGCAATAATAATTCCTCCATTTCCTCTCAGGAAAAAAGGGGTCGCCCAAAGATATGGTTATCATTCAAACTACCATTACTTTATCGCACAAACCTCATTCTCACTACTATGGACAAAATTAATATTTATGATGAACAAGAGATCAGCTTAAAACCAATGTCAACTAGTCCTATATGTTACACTCTATATATCAAAAAGAGAGGAATATAAAAATGGCAATTTAGAGTTCTCAAAATTAATACATATATTTTCAAGGAAATTCCTAGGTTACTGATCTAGGCCATACCAATTGCTTCCCCCTGATCCATTGCATAAGCAAATAAAACAGCAAGGTCAGTGACCAATAGCATTGTGTGGTTGATGCTGGTAAAAATGTGGGGCAGCCTCCCTTAGCCAAGAAGGATCTAAGGAGATGACATTGCGCATGTACTGCCGATCAGTTGAGACAAGAGAATGGAATATAACCCACTTTGGGTTAACTCTGCATGATGAACACATATTTGAGATGAAATAATAGCATGTGCACAACACATGTACTAATCAGATGATAATACATTATGGATGAAGCACATAAAAAGAGCAACAGCCAATAGGGTTGCAGCATGGATCAGACAGCAAAAACAAATGATAACACACAGATACATACAAAAATTATTGGTGAGATTGAAAAAAAAACAAAACAAAAACAAAGAAAGAAAGAAAGAAAACCATGGGGTGAAAGAGCTTCCTAGAAATGGAGGAACCTTTGTGCAAATATATGAGAAAAGGACTACCCTGTATTGGAAATAGCAGCAATCTCTGAGAAGATAAAATAAATAAGTGAAGTGTGTGTTGATTGCCCTCTGTTACTCTTTACTGTAGGTTGCCATAAGCAAGTATTCTAATAGGAATGCATATTCCTGTTACTCCATAATTGAACTTTTATTAATTATTTAAGTATGCACAAGAAAAGAAGGGGGAACTTCCCAACCCAACCTATACGAAAAGAGGATAAAACTAGCAAAATTCAAGGTCCCTACCTAAGCCATTCTCTGTAGCACTAGATTCTAGTTTAAGATCAGGAACACTAATTATCATGTGAAAAGCATGTGGTGGCATTGGAATATTATTATTTCAATTACTACATAATAGTACAACTAAAAAACTATGCATAAAATAAATAAATAAATAAAATCTTTCATTTTCCCTTTATTAAAATAACCAAAAAGAGAAAAACCATAAGTTCATTAATACAGTATCAAGTCAAATATCAGACCAGTTTCTGTACAAACCTGAACAACACAGACGATGGGTGAATATAAACCTCCTGAGAGCCTCTGACAGTCTTATACATCCCACTGTGACTGAATGCCTTTGACAAGATAAGAACATAAATTTATCAGGGGGATCACTCAGAGAAATGTTGAAATGAAATGGCCGAAATAATGAAGTTTTACAACTAACAGGAATGAACATAAATTCATATGTCCAAAGAGAACAAGGTGCATTGATAGTTAGTCTGATAAGGAAAATACTCACTTCTAAACGACACGCATTAGCGAAAAAGCCAGCAGTAACTGCCTTTCTTACTGCCTGGACAGGATTAAAAACAATAGAACATTAACAATTTCAAACTACTCAGAATATAACAAGAAAAGGTTTTTTGATCTTCAAACTTCAATTTTAAATTATTCTGACAATTTCTAAGTTCTAAATAGAAAATGATATGGAAATGAGGAAAAGCCAATGCTGAATGGAACAACTAGCAATCCTAAAATTGCACATTATATGCCACGTGTATTACAATTACAAGGTTTGGTCAAAACCTGCCCTTCAATTAATCTCTTAATATTCCTCTCCATTTCAAGAGTAATGATTAGAGATTGGAGAGTGAATAATTAATAGCATACCACCTAATTACCAGCTATTATTAATCCTACCATCATTTTACTCTGTTTGATTATTACTATTAGTCATGGTTGAGCATTTTTGGCTTTTGTCAGATTTGTTCTCTTCAAAAATTGATTTATTGCCAAGCACAATTGAAGGTCTTGATACAATAAGTAGAAGATGATGATGATGAAATTATTATTATTAAAAAGGTAACGCCATCAAGGATGCTGCTGCTTGCGAGAACAAGTGAATCACAGGAAAATTTTAGATTGATCAGTTATCATCCTTTTCAGATCATTTGAATTTCATTCTAGCTTTTAGATTTCCTCCAACTTGAATGCTGAATTGCCATTAACAGTTGCAAGCATGTTTCAAGGCCGATGCTGATGAAAAGTAATACTTTTACTGTGTAGTATACCAGTGACACTAGCAAGCAGTTGTGAAGTATAATCTCATTTGTTATAACTTATCCCTTAATTCTAATTAGTAATTATGTTAGTTTTCATCCTAAAATAACCATATTTTTTTTTAAAAATCTTTATTTTAGAGAACTTCCTTAATGGGTTAAGACAATCCTATGCCATCATTCAATTCTTTTTTTCTTCTTTTCCTAGTTTTCCCCCTCTGATTTGAATGGGGTGCCTAAGTAATTTATTTTTAAAATAAATAAAAGAAAACAGGGGAAAACATAAGGAAAGAGAGAGATTCATGTGGATAATAGCCAGATGGTTTTCTTAAATGCTAGAGAGATGAAGTTTTAGGTGAATGAATTATGAATTTACTGTCACTAATTACTTTTTGAAAAGTAATAATATATATATATAACAAAAAAATGAGTCACCCAAGTATACAGGAGATATAATGGGTAACAGTCACTTACAAAAATTGCATATGTCTAATATATCAACAATAAAAAATAAAGAAAGATTCCTCAAGGCAGACAACCAGTCCAACAAGGTTCTGAAAAAGAACAACTAAGGTTAAGCATAGAACTTTCAGTATCTTCAAAACTCCTGCTATTCATTTCCCCCCAAATGCACCACTTCAAGCAATGGGGGATCTAACCATACCAAGTATCAACCTT
The DNA here is from genome assembly GCA_030445155.1 of Quercus variabilis. Classification (NCBI taxonomy): domain Eukaryota; kingdom Viridiplantae; phylum Streptophyta; class Magnoliopsida; order Fagales; family Fagaceae; genus Quercus; species Quercus variabilis. The sequence goes on along the minus strand of CP129449.1, from coordinate 46,053,758 downwards.
GCCAAAAAGCTAAAAGCTCAACAGATTCATGGACCACAGGTCTGCAGCAATAGGGCAATGTCGCAAAAGGTGATCAACAATTTCACCATTACATTTGCACATATGACACCAATTGGTAATCCTTATCTTTCTATTCCTTAAAATTGTCAATTGTCTAAATTTTAACCAAAGCTGCAGTTCATACAAAGAAGGCTACTCTTGAAGGGGACTTTGATCTCCAAAATATTTTCCAGGGGAAAGGATGATCACTAGTAACAGCACCAGCACCCAAAGTCAGTAATAAACACCAACCTTGAAGCCATTTTTCTTGGAAGGTTTCCAACACATCTTATCCTCCCCAATCCCCCTAATTACTGTACCATAAATGGTATCCATAAAGGTCGTCAAGGAGTACAATTCCCAGGCTTGTATGGCCCAGGCAAAGTATAGATTCCATTAAAGAATCCCATTGGTGAACTGCATAAAATCAGCCACACTTGCCTCCTTATTGCGGGTGCTAATTCTAAATAATTCAGGGTAACATACAACAAGAGAAATCTCCCCGCACAATCGATCTTGCCAAAATTTCACCCGTGTTCCATCCCCAACCTCATATTCAATGTGACATGACAAAGAAGACCAACCCCGTCTAATAGTTCTTCACAAACAAACTCCATACTTTACCTCTATCACTCTTCTGAAGAGAGCATCCATCTCAAGACTATAACACCACAACCATTTCCCTAACAAAGCTTCATTAAAAAATATCAATCTTCTAACACCCAAACTATCTGAAGAAAGAGGAATACAAACAGTCACCCATTTAACTAGATTGAATTTAGTCCTCCCCCCATACCATCCCATAAAAATTTCTGCTGGATTTTTTCAATACAATTAGCCACATCTGCGGGGATACAAAATAAAGAGAGAAAATAGGTAAGCAAGCTCTATAGAGTACTCTTGATTAAAGTGACTCTTCCCCCCTTTGGATAAATATACACATTTTCATCCCGCATGTCTCCTTTCCACCTCTAAAATTGGATTCCATATCATCCTCTCTTCGAAGTTAGCACCCAAAGGAAGACCCAAAGTATTTCATAGGAAACCTGCTTGCATCCTAACACATCCAACAATAGCATAATGTTCGGAACCACTCCCACAGGAACTAACTCTGACTTACCCAGATTAATTTTTAAACTTGAAACAGCCTCAAACTAGATGAGCACCATGCAAAGTAGCAAAAGCTGATCAAGATCAGTGTCACAAAAAATGAGAGTATCATCAGCAAAGAGAAGATGAGACATTACTAAAGAACATCCCTCTATATGGCCCTGATTAACAGCTTTATCCAACATTCTACCCACTGTATTCATGACAATTACAAATAACAATAGAGACAATGGATTGCCTTGTCTCACCCCCTACAGCTCCCAAAAAAATCACAAGAAGAGCCATTAATCAAGATGGAGAAATGAACAGTAGATAAACAAAAGAAGATCCACCGCCTCCACTTTTCAAAAAAACCACAGCACTTAAGAAAAGGATGAGAAAACTCCAATTCACATGATCAAAAGCCTTCTCTACATCCAACTTTAGATAATTATGTTACTACTTAGCCAAACTCTTACTAATATATATATATATATATATTTTTTTTTTTTTTTTTAAATGGGTACCATGCATGGTGCAGGTTATAAGCTAGTATTAATAATGGTTAAAAGCTCTTAAGCTTTTAAGCCAATAGAAGTATGAATAGCATGACATCTTCATGTGACCAATGGGACAAGGATAGAGAGAAACAAAAAAGCAGATTTCATGTTGTAGTCTATCAAGTGGCTAAAAATGAATTGTTGGTTGGTTCTACTGCCCTATTCTCTGCAATGCAAACAAATGTTTTATAGGGAAGTATGACATTGTTCTATCAGTAAATCTCTTGGAAAGTTACCTTCATATCTCCCTCACAAGATTTTAAGACTATGCCTAATCTCTGTGCTATTCTTCGGAGCTGCCCTCTAATTTCAATCACTTTTTTCTGCACAGCATGTAAACCAATATCAACATAAACAAAACCACAACCACAAAGTGCACAAGGTAATACTACTTAAATCATGTAAATTTAGAGCTACATTCGCACATGGAACTAAGAAAAGTGAAAATTAAACCATTTCATTAATTGGCCAATGGTCTTTGGACCAAATAGCATCTCCTCCTGTTTTAAATAAGTAGGAGATGTGAGGTCAAGGTCAAATAATTACAGGTGCATGTGATAACATTTACCTTTAAAAAATATATATTTCTTAAAATTTTTAAAGCAGCTAAAAACAGAGACGCACCATGGCTTGGTAGTTCACATGGTTCTTATGACACCATTGCGAAGATTTTCCAGATTGAAGAAACCCTTTGTAAACATTTAGGAATGTCACATGGTCACCCTGCATTCATTACACAACCATTAATGAGCAAAGAAAAATATCACATATATTACACCCCAACCCCAAAAAAACAAATTATTGGTCCAGTAACGGAAGATGCATTGAGTAGATATCAGTAGTACCATCACCCATCAAAGCACCAAACAATGAGATTGAACAATTCTAAATTTTATATGTTAGACAATCATTTCGGATAGATTGTGAAAGCTCAATTTAAATTCAAATTTGATCATTCAAAAGGTGTAACCTTTAGGGTATTCTTTTGGAAGTGGGGCTCAAAAGTTGGACTGAATGTGCAGCAGTTCAAACTCAGAAATTAGATTGATTTCTTGGCACAACAAAGCATGTAGGATAAAGTATATGACCAACATACAGATAAAACAAAATTGACAACTAACAGAGGAATAAGTATTTTTTTTTTTTTTTCCTTTTGGGGGTAAATGAAGACTAGAGGTACAGTAAAGGAATTTTTAAAGTTGTGCTGTCCAGAAAAATTGAAATTTTAAATCAAGTACCTCGGCCGCAGCAAATCTCAACTTGGCTTCATCCAGTTCCTTTTGTACTCCCCTCCCAGACACCCAAATGGACTGCCATAACACAGGTTAGATGTGAAATAAAACTTACTTGAACTGTTTAATATACCTATGTATGGTTGTATCCGTTGTATGATTGTATAAATGAATATCTTTCCAAAATACAGTATACTTCTTTTCTCTCTCTCTCATTAGGGGAAGAAGAGAAGCACATGAGGTTCATTAAGTGTAAGACACAAGCCCACACCAAAAACAGTACTCTAACTAATAGAATAGCTTAACACTTGACAAAGCCTTTTAACTCCCTCCCTACCAATGTGGAACAACCCCCATGGGGCCTGCAGTTTTTTTCTCTTCCTAAATAATTAGAGGAAGGAAAAGAGCAGACAAGGCCCAACATGGCTTTCTCAGTCAGCATTTTTCCTGTGTCTGTCACTTAAAATTCAAAGTGTACCATATATAAACCTTGAACCAGAGAAAGTGATAATATATTAGAATCAACTAAGGCAAGAGGGATAAAACAATTTACTTGGACAGAGAGAATGGCAGCAATAGTAAGAATCTCCTCTGAACACCCAAGTTCATTTGAAGAAAGGATCATTTTTGAGATCATTGGTTCCTACATTGAAAATTTCAACACACACATTCAAGTTTCATTTTTAAAATTTATCAACTGAAGAAAAAGGTAAAAATCAACCATGTCAGAAACAAACCTACTACAACAAACACATCCCAAAATATAATACAAGCTCATCCAGATTACACTATATTAAAAACGTAATAATTGTAAGAGAATACGTAACAACATACAGATGTTTGATGGATATAAACAATATATTTTCAAGGCCTCATGCTTCCATAAGCGTTAGTTTCAAACTAATTCATAAATATAGTTCTAAAAATAACTATGAACTGAGAAGTGATAGCAATGGAACAAAATAAGAAACTGATAATAGGCTCACTTAAAAATGAGGTTAGAATGAAAGGCAACCAAAAAATAACAAGCACGAGATCATTTGACAAGTATTCATTTATTTCAGTTTCATTGTCATAAGAAGTAACTTAGACCTTTGTTTACTCCATGAAGTGACCGAGATAAAATGATTCCAAGAAAAATTAAGGCGAGAGCTCCAGGATAGGTTTTCCTTTTTTTTTTTTTTTTTGGGGGGGGGGAATGGGAGGCTAATATGCAGTAATAACAACTACCAGGTGAACATTTTTACTGCAAGATACAGTAGAATATAACACCAGGCATGCCAAACTGGGAAAATATTTTTAAAAAATGTAGAGGATCAAACACGAGCGATCACACGCATCAACCATGAAAACATAGATCCACCTCATCAATAAAATTTTATTGCTTATAAAAAATTAAAAACCATGACAACATAGTTTATTGGCAACATACTAATGGAATCTCTGCTACTTGAAATCCAGCCGGTGAAGTAAGTTTGGCATCATCATCCAACACTCCAAGAGAATACAGTACTTCTAGCGCTCGAATCATTGCTTCAGGAGATGGAGATGCTGGCCAATCAAAGCCCAGGATGTTGTCTATACCTAGGGCCTTTAACTGATACATCAGAACAAAATAATTAGCATCAAAACTATTGCTTAGAAAATTTATAAAAAATAAAAAAACCTCTTCCAAGGCATATCATTACTATATTAAGTTATTGCTTGAAGAAAAGCCCAGAGATCATAAGAAAAACATGACATAAAGAAACCAATTTATAACCGTCTGCCATCATGACACTTCACTAATTTCAGGCCCTTGTAAATAAGAAGATAAGAAAATCCAACGAGCTTTGGCTCAAATGACACACCTCCCCCCATAATAAAGGATAAAGGGTGGCTAGCTTGTTGGTCTTGGAGTAATAAATCATTTACGTACTGAAGTTCTCTCACATAATTCTTCTTATTATAATTGTTTGCCCTTGTATTGAAAGAAAAAAAGTTTATACTACACTCCTTTGAAGCTTAAGCATGTTGGAGGTTTTACTGACTGTTGCACAAACTACATGATAATGACAATCAAGATAACCAACGAAGGGAATAAACCTTTGCCACAAGAATAAAACCAAAACGATGCAATAATAAAATTGAAGAATAGATAATTTAAGGGTCCGCACCAAGCAAGAGAGAAACCTCTAGTAGTTAGCACCTAGGGTTGGTGTTGGTTGCAATCAGAACCAAACTATGCAAAATTTTCAATCAATCAAACTATGATCATCCCCATGTGAATACAATAAGATGGTTATAGAGACTACTAAAACTAAAACCTAACTCTAACTGACATAGGCAAACCCTAATTCTTATTGTAATTGACTATGAAAATCTTATCCTAAATGACTTGGAAAATCCCAAATATTGAATTACAACAAAAACCTTGACTCCGGGAAAATAAATATACTAATTTATTATTTAACTCCTACGACCTAAAATAAACAATTGACTGATAAACCATAATTAACTTCCAAAATTAAATAAAAATAAATTAAAACAAATATTTCTTGGTGCCTCCCACATCACCTTCAGCAAAGGACAGTTTGCTAATCTTTGAAGCAATTATGCATAAAGGACATAGAGGAGTGGTACAAGCAACTAATTATATCATATACCGAAGTCAACCCCAGTTCAAGCTATGTCTCACCTTCCTCCTTTTTCCATGTCAATTTATAACCACTATCATAAATCAGAAGATAATCAACACAAAAATGAACACTTCAAAGACAAGAAATTATTGCAATACGAGAGTTTCATCAACCCATTATGGAATCATAAAATGAAAAAAAAAATGGAAGGAGAGGATCACAGTTGCACACTGACTTATAGAACTTATTGCAATTAAACTGCATACCTGAATCACACAGGAAACAAGGTTTGATCTTTGCATCTCTGGAATACCCTCAGCAGACATTTCATTGACGAAATACTCTTCAGTATATAACCTGGTTGCAGCCACAGGAGTAAAGATCAAGATGTAACTATGTATCAAATTACTGGAAATGCAGTTAACATATCATCTCTACAAGTTAAAATAGCAACCTTTGAAACTTAGGCAGAATGCACAAAAACATGGGCACAAAAGATTAAATCATAAAAAGCAAGTAAATGATAGGCATATAAGACTACAAGGAAAATTGGCTTGAATCAGCAGTGTGTAAAATCTAATAAAATAAATTGCTTATGAAAATTGGCAGTTATAATCAAATTCTGAAGATTTTGGAACTTGTGAACCGATAAATTGAAACAGAGCATGACTGTGCTCAGTTTAAAATAATGTAAACCTAAAAATAAGAGTATACCCATATCATTACAAATATATTAAAGAGTGTTTTGAAAGCTTCTACAAGCTAAACCTTTACAAGCCATTTGGTTAGTGGAATCCCATTTCTTTCTGGGAATCTGATCAGATTCTCATGTATGGCTCCCAGATTAAACTGTACCTTTTGGAAATGTAACATTTTCATGGGTATCACACTTCCACAAAACGTAGAAATCTCATAACCACATTCAAACCTTGTTAATTAAAAATTCCTTTTCAAAAAATGGTAGGAAGAATGTTCAGAAACTAAAATGAACTTCTTATTTTCAATAATTCCAAAACTGCCCATTTCGTGCATTCAGGTTGTCCCAATTCAGACCATTTCTTGTTAATTGTGCTGGTGGAAGCTCTTTAGTACCACTAACAGCCCAGCACACCCAACCCCCCCCCCCCCCCCCCAAAAAAACCCAACCAAGACACAGCCAACAACTATAGCTAGCCCACATACATGACTGTTGTTGATCCAGAGCAGAAAGAGGGAGATGGTTTCAGGCTTGGGCCAAAATAAAGCCTATAACGCAAGATCGTATTGTTATACTAAATAGTAAACAAGAGTATTTTTGAAAGTCTACGGCAAAAGCTGTTATCATCCTAGAAAAGTTTAGATCTAACAAAATGCAGGAATGTCACATTCCAAAGAACCTGACAGGAATTCAACTAGTGAACCAAACATGGCATGTTACATTTTCAGGAAACTGATTTTGATAATCCAAGATTTAGAGAATGTGAACTTTTATGGGAATCACAGATTCCACAAACCAAGTTGCCTCTAACTAAAATGGCCATTCTGAGTCATTTCCCATTAACACAATTGTACCTAATACATAAGATTAACTTATTATAATGTTTCTTCATATAATGTTAATGTCTCAATAATGTTAGTTGAAGGTACATGTGTAGCAAAGGCAAAGGTACTTTTCTTGGTGCAAGTGCATTGAGTGGTCACATGCTTTAGGAATTCTTAACTGCAAAACTGAAGCATAACAAGGTAAAATGATAATAGAGGTGCCTTATCCGTAATTCTGAAACAGTAACAACACTTGACTGCTTCATTTATAATGAATTGAATGTGGTAAGGCTTGAGCACTAAAGTAATAAATTACTAACAATAGTGATTATAAATGAGGTCACTTTACCAGTTAATTGACTCTAATTTCCCAAGAAGTAAAATATTGCCTTGAAGATAGGTACCTGTAACACTTCCCAGGTCGAACTCGTCCAGCTCTACCCGCCCTTTGTCTAGCAGATGCCTTGGATATAGGTGCCACTACCAGATTCTCAATATCTGAAATCTGCAGCAAAGTAAACCAAAAATAAAAAATAAAAAATAAAAAATAAAAAAATAAGATTCAATGATAAGAAAGAGTTGACAGACATAGAATGATTTTAGATGCCATTTGAATCAATCATAATTACAATAAAATTTTTACATGCAAATGGGAAAAAATATGATATAAAATTATAGTGTAGCATGTTTCTATAAATAATTCAAAAATGTTAAATTATCCCAACCTAAAGATGATTTACTTCATTCTAAACCAAGACCAATAATCCACACTTTAATCCCCCAGTTAAAAAAAAAAAAAAAAAAAAAAAAAAAAAAAAAAAACCTTTTTTTTAAGCAGTGAAAAATTTTATTAGAAAAAAAGAAAACCTAGTACACCGGCGGTGTGCTAAAAGAGAAGTACAATCAATTCAAAATACAATTATCATACAAGTGTAAGAGAGAAAAACAAGGGGGAGAGAGAAAACCAGCACTCCAATCCAAAGAAATACGGATAGAAGAAGGCTTTAATTTCTAGGATATTCTGTTCACATCCGTCAAAACTTCTGGAATTTCATTCTTGCCAAAAGACACCACATAATGTAATGTGGCACAGCCTTCCAAAAAGAAATATTTCTTTTTTTATAAGCAATGAAAAATTTTATTAGTAAAAAATAAACCTAGTACACCGGTGGTGTGCTAAGAGAGAAGTACAATCAATTCAAAATACAATGATCAAACAAGTGTAAGAGAGAAAAACAAGGGGGGGAGAGAAAACCAGCACCACAATCCAACAAAATACGGATAGAAGAAGGCTTTAATTTTTAGGATATTCTGTTCACATCCCTCAAAACTTCTGGAATTCCGTTCTTGCCAAAAGACACCACATAAGGCAATGTGGCACAGCCTTCCAAAAAGAAATATTTCTATGCTTCCTGAAAGACCCCTGCCAAGCCGCAAACATATCAATGACTGTCATTGGCATAACCCAATGGAGGCCAAATAGCACGACACCATATTCCACAACTCCAAAGCTATAGGACATGTTACAAAAACAAAGCCTTATTATTAAAACTTTTGGGACCAGCAATGAATTCTCTATAAACTAATCAATATCAACCACGTTTATTTTTTTCCATCATTCTCTCAGTTCCAAAATCATAATTGTTGTATCTTCCTTAATTAACATGTCATTTTCTACTACTACTAACGTTATTTTAGGTCTTCTACCTCTTTTCGATCCCTTGACTTGAATCAAACCATTCTTCCTCACTCAAGCATTAATCGATCTCCTTTGCACATAACCAAACCATCTCGAGCTACTCCCCCTTCTTTGGTATCTCTTAGCTATCAAGTTTTACAACCCATTCATCTTGAATTCTTTATTTCTCCTTTTACTAAAGTTACACTTTATGTACTCTGTTTTAGACCTACTTAACCTAAAACCTTTAGATTCTAAAACATCCCTCCATACTTCCAACTTTACATTGACTTTGCATCTAGTTTTATCCACTAAGACTGTATCATCTACAAAAAAAAAAAAAAAAAAAAAAAAAAAAAAAAAAAAACCACACACCAAGAGACTTCATCATGATTCTTGAATGTATATAATAAGTTCATCCATAACCAACGCAAAGAAATATGGACTTAAAGTGGGCTCTTTGATGCAAACCTATTGCGATAGGAAACCCACTAGTGATTCTTTCACTTGTTCTCCCATTAGTTACAACTCAGTCAAATAAATATCCTTAACCTTAATATACTTTAGAGAAACTCTATTCTTTTCTAAAACCTGTCACAAAACCTTTAAAGTGCTTTATCATACACTTTCACTTGGTCAATAAAAACTATATGGAGATCTAATTGCTTCCATGGTAACCCAAGTATAAAACCAAATTGATTATCCAATATTGTTTTATCTTTTCTTTGACTAGATTCAATTGCAATCACTATTTCTCAAAGTTTCATAGTGCAACTCATAAGCAAAATTCCACGACAATTTGTATATTTTTTATATCTTTTGTTCTTGTATATAGGTATAAAATTATCTTTCCTCCACTAACTAGGCACTTTGTTAACACTTAAGATCTTATTGACAAGCTTTTTTAACAATCCTATACTCATCACCTAAACACTTCCAAAATTCAAGGAGTATAGTTTTTCCTGTTTTCAATCTCCACAATGTGTCATTTATTTTGATCATCCTATTTTTTTAACAAACCTATCTTTTCTATCCTAAATTGAATTTCTTGTATAAAATCCATTAAAAATCATATTAACTCTTCCATCTTTCTTTATTAACACTCTTTTGATCTTCATCCTTAATGCAACTTGATACACTCCAAGTTTCTTGTTCTCATTTCCCCTATCATAGCAAGTTTATAAATATTCTTTTCTCCATCCATCATCCCCAAACTTGCTATACATCTCATCATAAGCGTAAAATATAGCCTCCAGAATAGCCTTTATTGCTTCCTTCTGCGACACTTTATAAAATAAAAAAATTTATATAAGTAATAAAAAATAATTAAAAAAAGAAGGGTGTCACCTGAGTATACAGGAAGTACATCAGAGACAATACAAATCAAATGCGTAAAGTACAAAAGTCCATAAAAACATGAATTGAAAAAAAATAACAAAAGCCTAACATTGCAACCCAATCCACTTTATACTTTTATATGTGGCATTGTCTCTACATCTAGGCAAGCTTCTATAACTCTCTCATTAATTTAAAGGTTGCTTGCACATCCTCATTCCACCACCAAATCTCCTTAGGCCTTAGTTGGTACTCCTTGTCCTTTCAATTCTCCAAATACTTCCTTAGCCACTCTTTTAATAAAATCTTTGATTTCATTCCACATCTTTTCAAGAGCTTCATCTAGGCCCTACTTACCTTCTTTGATCATTCTATCTTTAAAAATAACTTGTTTCTCTTCATTCAAACCCCACCTTTTAAATCTTGGACTTCCATGTCAAATATCTCTTATTTCCAACATCTTCTAATACAAATATCTAGTCCCACCAACCTATGTTGATTGGTTATGGGTTATGCTCTCTTCTAGTCTTGCAATCTTTGTAATATCTACCATCAACTTTTCAAGTAACGATGAAAATCTATTTGGCCAACGTTTGTCCCAATTTTAAAGGAATTAAGTGTGAATCATCTTGAACCAAGTATTCAACAATATCGGATCGTATGCCATTGCAAAGTCAAAAATAGCATCTCCTAACTCATTTTTTTAAAATCACTACTATCTTTTCCAACATGACCATTCAAGTCTCCTCCAATAAAAACACTTCCCTATTTGGTACCCCTTGAATTAATTCATCCCTGTCCTTCCAAAAATTTTGCTTAATGGCTTCTTCCAACCCTATTTGAGAACCATATGCACTATGTTAATTGTTTCTTCTCCTAGGATAAGTTATATTAAAAAATTCTCTCTTATCCTCCTAATCTCAACAACTTCTTAAGGAATTTTATCCATGATTATCTCTACTCCATATCTATTTTTATCTTTTCTTGAAGACCATAATTGATATATGTATGTTCAATTCCTTTAGATTAATCCAATCCACTTAATTTTTTGCAAGCACACCATATTTATTCTCCTCCTAATTATAGTATCTACTATTTCCATTAGTTTCCCTGTTAAATATCCTATATTCCAAGTGTCTATACAAATCCTATTCTCCTGGATTAACTTCTCTATCCAAAACCATTCACCAATGTGAGGGAACCTTGCCCATTTCTCAGTACACCCAAGTGCCTATGTAGTGTGTCGATTACGGGTAACACCCTTGTTAACCCTAACCCACTTGTCATTACATATGGGAATCCAATGCAACACATTCCTAGTAGGGGACACCCTAACATATATCTATATAGGATCCAATCATGAAAAGTGACAATTTTACGCTGCTCCAGCCTGGAATTGGTTGTGAGAAAAATATACAACACTCAATCATACACACAAGTGGAGTTGGCAAGATTGATACATTTACAAGAAACAATTTTGCAAGGTGAAACATTCAAGATATGATGCGAGTATGAGAACTAATCATACAAGTACAACTACATAAATTTAAACATTCAAACACCAAATTCGTTACCGGATTGTAGTATCGCTGTTTTGAGAACCCACTATCAACAACATACACAATTCCCTGCACATAATAGAAGCATAAGGTTGGATGACAATGCACTTCCTGGTTGCTTTTAACTAATCACATCCAACAAAAACTGCTCTAGAGGGCAGAGATGTTACCTCCAAAGTTAACGATGTCTCTGCTATATTTGTTGATATCACTACTTTCCTTTTCCCTCTAGGAGTTGGAGTAAAAATCAACTCCTTATAGAAAGCAAAAAGGTAGTCAGTGAATCAGAAATTTGACAAACAAAGACTCCATATTGATATATTACTAACCTGCTCCGCACGTGAGAGTCCCGAGTACAGAGGCAAAACAATTAATCCTGAAAATGTAGATTGACTCATGATTATGTCCAACAAAACTTTTCATAATGATTTTGATTATGTCTAATAGAATATAATCTTAAATACTAATCTACAAGATAAACATGTAATACTGCCAACTCAATAAAATCAAACTTAAACCAGTGATGCAGTGCAAAGAGCAAGCTCCTGTTCTTTGTTAATACAAGTCAATTCCAGTGGTTCATGAACCATGGTATCATGTATTGTAATATGATCATGTGAATACCGATCAAAGGAAGAGGGAGGAAACAAAATAATAATAATAAATGGACAATACCAGCAGAGGATGTGGATCAGTTACGATATTATGACACAAAACCTCAGTTGTATTTAATAAATACAGAACCATCTACAAATCATGGAGCATCTAATAAATCACAACATACAGACACGCACACATACACATGGCCACATGATTGCATATAGACACAAACATGTACACATTATAAATATAGCTTGTGTGTGTATTTCAGCAAATTACAACTACTTTAGGATGTCTACATGTAGAAACTACAAAGTCTAGACATAATTGCTTTGTCATTCAAACCTGAAGATTTCTTTCCATTGCTTTGAGCTTCCTCATTAAGCAACTTGACAGCAGTATCAATATCATCTTGACCAGTAAGAAATACCAGAATATCACCAACGGGTTCCTAAAAACAACAAATATAATTTAGACGATAAATATTCGTGCAACAATATACCACTCTCTATGCATATTAAGAAGTTAATCCTCAAAAAAAAAAAAAACAAAAAAAAAAAACACAAAAAAAAAAAGGGACAGCCTCTCATCAACTTTCACAATAATTTTTTTATTAGTAAATTCCACAAAAAAATGAAACTATTGCCTACAAGGTTCTATGTATAGTAGCAGCTGGGAAACACATGGACATGGACACTGATAAATAACTATGGTCAATAAAGAAGAAACAAGCTTTCAGGGAATATAACATGGTACATCAATTTACAATTCATTCAATAAAAATAATAATAAATAAATAAAAAAGTTCAAAGGACTTATGAATCCTTGGTAAGGAAGTCAATCCACAGTACAGTTCATTTGTAAAATTAAAGATTAATGAATTGTGGGGAGAAAATAATTTGGTTCCTCCAGTTTACAGTTTAGTTGTGACCTTTCTTATGTAGTTCCTTGCTGTAGGAGCATCACCCTAAGCATATGTCACTAGCACAGATTCAATGTAGATCTGCTGCATATGTGATGTAATGGTAGATCAAATCGATGCTACAACTTAATGTATGAAGGAGCAAGGGGTTACACCATACAATTTCAGTTAGGAATTTATTAGGAATCATTCCAAGGATGCACCACCAAATGACATGAAGCTTACACGAAGGGCGCACCTAAGGCACCAGAGGAGGAAAAACTAGCAAATGCAAAGAATCAAGGATCTTTAAGAAGAAAAGAGAGCTGGTTAGACATCTAAATTGGAACATGTACTTTTTCTGCTTTTTTTCCTCTTTTTTTTTTTTTTTTTTTTGAAAGGGACACTCTAGTATGCAGCAAGTGTACAAGAAATCCTTAAAGCTAATGAGCTCTAGCTAAAATTTGCACTTCCTCCCCAATAAAAACAGGTATAGGTGAGATTGTAGGTTCAAGACTCATTGGGTGCATGTGTGACTTACCAATCCAAAATATAAAGATAGCAAGACAGAGAGAGAAAGGGATAGAAGAGAGAGAGAGAGAGAGAGAGAGAGCCTTAAGAAAATTATGAGTACCTGATTATGAATTGACAATACTGTTGAAACAACAGCCTGAACATAGTCCGAAACGGGCTCCTCAGCAAAATGAATTTGTACATTAAACCCTCTACCCTAAAGTTAAGCAGATTACAATGATATGTCCATAAGAAATCATAATGTTACCTGAAGAAAACTACTGTAGTTCTGTAACAAAAATAATGATTAAATGAATTGGCATTCCAAATTAGAAAAACCAGGAAGGAGGGTGGGCAGAGAGAGAGAGAGATAAAATGGCAGTACAGTATACCTCAACTGATAGGATCGCAGGTTCCATCCTTGGTCCAAGCTCCTCACCTTCTAATCCTCGACGCCTTTTGCTAGTTACAGAAAAATAATAATAATAATTTTTTCCAATTCAGATAGTCAAAAAAGACTATGTTTGTTGGACACATACTAAGGAAAACAATTACTGTTGGTCAACCTAAGTTGAGGCAACAAAAAAAGGAAAATCAAGATAATTTTGGAACAAAAAAATATGAACCTATACAAGAATATGATGAAGGTGATCACATGTATTAATGAAAGCATATGAAAAATAACAATAGGAAGCATGCTTTGGCAGTAACAACTAGCATACTTTTACTTTCACTTAATAACTTTTTGTACAAGCCAAGAGCCAATAAAATACAATAAAAAGAATCTTATAGCTCACAGGAACTTTTTTATAAGCAATAATATCCATTAAAGAAAAGTGCAAAAGGGGCACAACCCTAGTACAAGGGAAGTATACAAAGGAAAAAGCCAAGCAGGGAAAAAATAAAAATACAAAAAGGGTTAACAAGAACTCAAAAGTTATCTAGGTACTCTAAAAATCTATAGTACTAAATAGGACCCTTTTCCACTTTATATGAGTGGGCAACTTTGAATGGTCATCCCTTCCCTAGTTTACTAGATTTTTTGGATTCTTGTAATTTTTTGTAATCTTGATACACTGCTAGTACACTTCCTGAGAACAGGTTGTTTCTTTTTTTTATTAATAAAATTTACTTACTTATCAAAAAGCAAAAAGGTTTTATTGAAAAAGGTCATCGACCTTATGTTTAAATGGAGGAATTGATTTTGTAATCATTCACCAAATATTTGGTACCTTGTTCTATTATGTTTGATGTGAACTATATGGATGGAATGCAACCAACACACTTACAAAGATGTGAAAAGTACAAGGGTTCAGTTGTTAGCAACCTTCACTAGTTCCTTATATTATTGGTCTCATGCGTGGGGTTTTCTGAATAGTAATTCCATAGTGTTGTTCATAGAGCCCCCACATTTTTTTATACAATTTTTTCTTATTGTAATTCTTTATGATTCTTCATGTCCGTTGTACATGAAGTAGTCTTTTTTTCAGAAAAAAAATTTTAACTATCAAAAAATAATAATATCTATTTTCTTTTAGAAAAATATAGTTAAATTACCCCTGTAAGTTACCAAACTCATCAAAATTGGTGTACACTCATAGAGGACTCTGGCTTTCTTAAGAGTTACAACGGTAGAAGAGTAAAGGTTGAATCTTTGGAGCCAAGATCATTAAAGTGCCTCAAAGGTACAAATTTCTTCCTAATCACACTAATTTCTTAAAATTTCTATAGTCTAGGGTTTTAGAAATTAGGGATTTTACAAGATTAGAAGCATTTAAGTCAATTGATTCATTTGATTGTGTAAAATATCATACTTTGATGGATTTTTGGACTTTAAGGTTAGATCATTGACTCTAGGATGTTCATAAAATGAGTGGAACCTGCCCTAGTTCGTAAAAATGAGTTGTAGGAAAAAAAAAATTAATTGGAAAGGAAAATATGGAAAATTATAGAAAAGGATTAGTTTGAGAATATCTGAACTTGTGCCAATTAGAGTAGTTCTAAGCGTTGATGAGTTTACAAGTGATCTTGGATGTCATGTTTCATCCCTTCCTATGTAACACTTGGATATGCCTTTGGGAGCACACTTCAAGGCAAGGCAAACCTAGGATCCCATTATAGAGAGAACACATAGTCAACTGGCTGGCTGGAAGAAATAGCACTCATCAAAAAGGAGGAGACTCACTCTTATCAAAAGTTCACTATCTAGCCGAACTTTTTTTTTATCTCTATTCCCCCTATCTGTAGGTGTGGCAAAAAGATTGAAAGAATATTCTAAGGGATTTTCTTTGGGGTGGATTCGACAAGAAATTCAAATTCCACCTAATTAACTGGAATGTTTTTTGTAAACCAGAACCATGGCAACATAAACCAAAGCAAGCCAGTGCAGAATCTAACTTCACTCTAAGTCTTAGAAGAAAACCTGGCTTGGAAGAAAGCAGACATTGATTTTGCTTCAATTGTAGCAGAGGAAATAATCAGGCGCAGCTCAGGTCGACGGCGTTGAATCTGGAAGTAAGTAATAATAAAATGTACAAAAAGGTTATAAACTCAAGAGAGAGAAATATATATATATATATATATTGGGGGGGGGGGGGGGTGGGGGAATTTTTTAGTTTTCAAAATTTCCTGTGGTACCTTTTTTAGTAGACCAAGTAATATGTCAGTTGAAATGGACCTTTCATGAGCCTCATCAACCATTATGACACTGAAACAGTAGAGAAATTGAAGGGGAAAATATTACGGAAATATGATTATAAATAATACAACAACATTTATAACAACAGTTATTAAAAGACAGACAATTATAGTTTTGCTGAACATGGTATACAACAACAACAAGCCTAAATCCCAAATTTATGGGGTCAGCTATGGATCCTCAATGGATTAGTTAGAATTGGTCACAAAAAGGAAAAAGAAAACTAATAAATTATTGTTACTTTCTGGACTAACAAGCAAGTGCAAGAGACAAACAATCAAATAATTTTTTTTCATCGCTAATTTTAGTAGTTGGTTTTTGCATGTAAAATCTTAATGCACATGTATGAACGTTTGCAGACCAGCTAAAACTGACCAACATAAGTTAATCTTTAAAACCAAAAAAATTTTACAGAACCAATACGCAAGGAACAAGGGAACGAAAGTAGATTGAGTTTAAAGATAGGCTGAAAACATGAAGGAGAATAATAAAAATTTCTAGAAGTGTACTCAATACCTATACTTGGTCAAAAGAGGATCATCCATCATTTCCCTCAGTAACACCCCATCCGTTAGAAACTTTATCATGGTTGTATTCTGTGCTGCCAAAACATGGAAATTCTCAGCAGTCATGACAAGGAACTAAAAAACAACAAAAGCTGTTGCACAAATTCTAGTTTAAAACACCAGAAATTTTCTAAGAATCATATGATATGTGCAAGATACAGCATTCTGATGCAGATTATGCTCTTATCACAATAGAAGATTATCCTATAAAGGATTTAGTGAGAGCTTGAAAAGAAAGTAAAAGGTCTCACTGTATTTGTAAGATCTTCAAATCGAATTGTGTAGCCAACTTCCTCTCCAAGCTTGACCCCCATCTCTTCAGCCACCCTTGCAGCAACTGACTATGAGGCAATACAGCAAATATTTATAAGCAAATACCCTCTCATATGGTAAAACTGATGTTAAATGTTCAAACTAGAAAGTCCGAACTTAATTGCAAAGAATAAGTTTTCCTTAAATTTCTGCACATTTATGAAGACACACTCTCCTTCTTGAGGACTTCTATTGAGAATCATGCATTAGGCATCATGCATCCTACCCTATCCTATTTATCCTATCAAAGTTACCTTTTTATCTCCCACCAGATGAAGCAAAAAGATTAAAGGTTGCTATAGCACAATAGAAATAGTAGCATACCCATACTCCCTCCCCCACTCAGCCAATGAACTAGCATGTCATGATGCATATACACACTATTCCAACTGCACTCCTTAATTAGGCATAATATTATCGTGCATAAACAATATAGATAGTTTGACCAACAGATGCCACGATTTGATTATTGACATGATGCAATGCAAGAAGGACCTCACTGACAAAAATTTTCATTGATGAAGATCCTTTCTCATTTCTCATTTTGATTATTTGGTGTAAATAATATATGTTAAATTATTAAATATGCCATTTCTGAAAAGTTTAAGCTCTTACCATAGCTAACAATCTATCATGGTATAAAAGCATGTGATCCGTAGGGCCCGTTTGGATTGAGAGGGAAAAGAGGAGGAGTGGAGGGAAGTAGAGTACAGTTGGCTGAAAATAGGCTAATTTTGGGTCAAATCTACTCTACTCCCCCTCAATCCAACGGACCATTAGTTCGAACCATGTCTCTACTCTAATTCCCATATAAAAAGTTAAAAATGCCACATATTGAGACCCACTTATTAAGGTAGAGTTTGAGCCCCACGTGTGAGGAAAGTGTCAAAATTTTGATTAAATGATTCAAAGGTAAAATAAAATTTTAGTCCCTAAACTTTACCAAAAGTTCGTTGTTCAACCCTAAACCTAAACTTTAAGAAGTTGTTTTTCATCCCTAAACTATTAAAAATATTTTAATTCTATACTTAAACATTTAAAAAAATATCTTTTTTTCATTCCTAAATTATTGAAAAAAACTCTTTAAAAGTTTAACGATGAACAAAGAACTTAATTAAAGTTTAAAATTTAAGGACCCAAAATAGTATTTTACCCATAATTTGAATTTACCATTTCCTAACAGACACTACTTCTAAAATTACACCATCATTCTTCAATTAGTTATATGCAGAAAGAAAAATCAAGTACTTTTCAGATAATTGAATAATCAATCTTATAAAACAAAAACAAAACCACAATAATCAAAAAGTAAATAACCTGGACAGCCAAACGCCTAGGTTGAGTGCAAGCAATAACACGCCCACCATCAGCCCAACCTGCTTCTTTAAGGTACTGCCAATTTCACCAAAAAAATAACCATCAACATATTGAATTCACTATTACTATTAAAAAAAAAAAAAAAAAGCAAAGGGAACAAAAGAAAGAGAACCTGAGGAATCTGAGTGGTTTTGCCACTACCAGTCTCGCCAACGATAATAGAAGTGGCGTGAGTTTCAACCAAATACAGAATCGCGGTGCGGTATTTATACACGGGAAGCCTCTGCCTCTGCTTTTCCATGCCTCCATAGCCGAATCCCGAAGAGGAAGAGGAAGAGGCAGCGGTGGACAAGAACAGAACTCCGCCTTCTTCGTCGTCGACTATGCGAGGCTTCTCGGCGCCGGGCTTCCAGAAATGCGACATTGTCGTTTTGTTTTTTGTGTTTTCTTGCTACTACGCCGTCGTTTCGGTTCTTGCTTACTGCTTGCTGCTGCCACTCTCTTTTTGAATTCTGCTCTGAGCGAGTTCGTTTTGGAAAGGAAAAAGGGGCGAGGGCGGGTTATGGGCCCGGTTTGAATTGGAGCGGGTCTCAAAACAATAGCTGGCCCGGTTTTATATCAATCAACCCATGCATCAAACGTTTTTTTTTTTTTTTTTTCCTCAAATAGAAGCTGAAATTTAAGTATTGAATTCATAAATATTGATTGGGCTGTTACACTTTGTATAACTTTAAACAAAATTATATTATCTAATAATTTTTTTAATAAATTAATATTTCAAAAATATCATCGTTAGATTATATGTTCTTCATGTTCTTAATTTGCATATTAAGTTTTGTGTCAATCGAATATTATTTATTATTCGATTTAAAAATCCAAATCCATCTTTTAAACGGAATTTTAATTTAAAAAACTTAAAATTTAGACATTTGATCTATAACATAATTATTAATTTCAAATTATCTTGAAATATTTTAAACATGTAAAGGATAAGAAAAAAAAAATCTAATTTAATAGTGAATTTATTAAAACTCGCACCCAATAAAAATATATATTTAGTAGAGTAACTTGAAAAAAAAAAATATATATATATATATATATATTATGTGTGTGTGTACACACTAGCCATATCACATGCATTTTGTGCATGCAATTCAGGCTCTCTTTTTGTGGAGCGATTAAAGAAAGGGAGATAAAGAGAAAGAGAAAGCAATATAATAAATTTTATTATAAACAAATGGTGTTCATACCTTCCTAATTGAGTTTTGAGTAATTGCCTTCTTTCGAAATTAGTGGGATTATGGGAATAAATGTGTAGGATTTTATTTGTTTTTTAGAATCAGAAGAAGAAAGAGAAAATGTTAAAGATGGAGAGATATGTAGAATGTAGTAGTGGATTTTTTTTTTTTTTTTTTTTTGAGAGAAAACAATAATAGACTTTATTCATAATCAAGGTATAGAATTAGGAAGAGAAAATAGGGGCAATGTTCAATTCAAACAATAGCCTTCTCTTTCTCTTGTGCAACACTAGCAAGAAACTAGAGTAGCTCTATTGAAAAAGTCATAAAAAGGAACTAAGGCTGTGTTTGGTTCCCGTAAAATATTT
Organism: Quercus variabilis; assembly: GCA_030445155.1. Lineage (NCBI taxonomy): Eukaryota > Viridiplantae > Streptophyta > Magnoliopsida > Fagales > Fagaceae > Quercus > Quercus variabilis. The sequence continues at coordinate 46,033,614 of CP129449.1, read as the reverse complement.
TCCGAAAAATATCTATTTTTTAGACATGTTATTTTTCGAAAAAGGAAAATATTTTCAAGTGTTTAGTTGTATTATGAAAATTGTTGTGGAAAATATTTTCATGTGTTTGGTTCTATTCTGAAAATGCTATTTTCCTACAAATTTTTCACATTTTCTCAACTATTTTCTCAGCATCCAAACAAATTTTATTACAAAAAATTTCAACATCATAGCCAATTCAACAACAAATTCCGGTAACAAATTTCGGCAATCAAAAGCCACAACCACCAAAACATCACCACCATACCACCACAACAACAACAACAATTAAACTTTGAAAAAAATTAAAAAATAAAAATAAAAAAAAACTGAGAGATCGAGGAAGAGAGAGTGATGGGCCTAGGTCTAGGTCTGGGTCGACGACGAGATCGAGGTTCGTGGAAAGGCGAGATCGAGGAGGCGATGGGTTTGGGTCTATGTCAACGACGAGGTCGAGGTTCGTGGATCAACAAGATTGAGGAGGCGATGGGTCTGGGTCTGGGTCTGGGTCGAAAGTCGAAGGCGATGGGTTCGTCAATTTGTGGGTCGAAGGTTGTCGGTAGTTGCTCTGGGTTTGGAGCGACGGCTCGAGCTCGCGACTCTCTCTCTTTCTCTTTGTGTTTTCTAGAAAATGGCTTTTGAAGTGAAAATAAAAGGGGAAAAGAATTTCACCCTTGACCGTGGGTCAACTAAAATGAATTTCCAGAAATGCTATTTTCCATGCACAACTAAACACCTGCATTTACAGAAAAGCATTTCTAGAAGTAGTTTTCACCCAAAACAAACGTAGCCTAAATGAAAATAAATTAAATAAAAACTTCAAGCTATAGTGTAGTACGGTAGTACCACTCCATCCAAACAATTCCATAGATAAGTAATATAGCATGCCAAAGCCCATCAGTGAAGTGTTGTCCTCCATCCAAAGCAAAGCTAGACCTCCCCAAGCAAGCTTCAAACTTTTCAACATCACACAGACCAAGTTCTCTTTCTTTCTTTTTTTCTTTCTTTCTTTTTTTTTTTTTTTTTTTTTTTTTGCTTTTTTTCTCTATAAATAAAATTCTTTGAACCTTCCTCCTTCACCAAACAGTGAAGGTCTCTAAAAGGTTAAGAATTTTCATCTTAGTCGGAAAGGTTGAAGACCAACCTTATCTATGGAGCATTGAGTTAAGGCAACACACACTTCCATAGCTCTCCTTTTTACAAGAGTTTGATCTTCACCATCAACACTACCATAATGTACAGACAATCTTTTATTAGAAATTTGTGAGTTTTCAAATGGTTGTGGAATAGCCACTTCATTAGACCCACGAAGATGCTTTTTCCACTTTCTCAGACTTTTTCTAATAGATAATTCTTCAAGAGATTGTTTATTTATTCCAGCCGAAAATTTTGGTTTTTGATCATTATCAACTACAATTACCTCACAATCTTCTACCTCCATATTGTCGACATCTTTTTCCGTGAAATCCATCCCAGTACTTATCTTGTTACTGGTCAGAACCCAAACCCCATCATCATTCAAATTTAAAACTTTGTCCAGCTGCTTCTTTCCCATATCATGTTGCATAACCTCACCCTTATTCTCTTATATCCAGTTCAACTTCACAAATCCTTCTAGCGCTATTTCATTTTTTGAATTCAAATTGGGTTCCCCCACATTCGAATTGAGTATTGTGTTATCCACTAAAAAGTGGTTTCTCTGCTTAGTCCACAACTATCGCCCCTATTTCGCGAATGTTGGGAATCCGTTGAGAGTTCAGCTGTAGAGGAATTCCCATTAGGTTCCAACAGACTCAGCTCCGGTGTAAGGGAAGTAGGTTCCAAATTGTAGATAGTGTCATCCACATCTGGTTTAGGGGCTTGGTCATCAGGAATTAGTGCATGTGAGTGAGATTGATGGTTATGTTGAGTATTGCCTGGACTTTTTTTTTCTTGGAGCCACCACTCTCAACCAATGAACATATTGTAATTCATCCTCTTCTAAAGAAAGTCGACCCACTCGTCTTTGGTGGCACTCATGATCATTGTGACTGAGAATACCACACCTATAACAGAATATTGGAAGCCTCTCATATTGGAAATAAATCCATCCAGCCTCCAATCCTTTGATCCACGTTATCTTTCCACGCATTAGTGGTTTTGTTATATCCATATTCACACGAATGCAAAGGAAAGGTCCCCATGCCAAACCATTTCGAGGAATGACCACAATGACTAGTTCACCGCTTTCCTTTGCTATTCTACCTGCCAATTATTTATTCATGCTCCTTATTGGAACATTAAAAACATGGATCTAGAATGAAGCATGCTTGAAATTTACATCACAAGGACTCATATCCCCATTGAAATGCTTCAGTAAAATGAGGTGTTTATCAAAAGACCATGGACTCTTGGCAATAATTTCTTCCAAATTGCTTTCCTTCTCAAAGATGGCAAGATATAAGTTATTTCCAACATCTAGAAACCCCATGTGAGCAACACCAAAGTTGACGTAATTTAGCTTTGATTGCTTCTTTATTGTAATCTTTGTTGATATAGAGTTTCACTAATAGACTAAATCGGGCTCACTTTTGAGAATAAGTAACCTCCTTAGATTTAATTAGCATCTCGCCCCCTTCCTTTTCCGACAACCTAAATCGCTTCCACATTTCCTCCATTTCATAATGGGTTAAGTTAAACCTCTATGTCTCTATTTACTGCAATTATTTATTTTTATTTTTAATTTTTCTTTCCTAGATGTCTAACGTGAATGAGAAAGTTTATCAAAAAATAACATAAAATAACGTGAGAGATAGTAAGAGAAAAAGGAAAGTGGAGGAGGCAGAGAGAAGTTAGGAAAAATTGTTTTTTTTTTTTTAATTTAACTAAAATTTAGGAGTTTAAACAAATAAAACAATTTCTCATGAGAGAGAGAGAGAGAGTGAGAGAGAGAAAAAGAAGGCAATTAGGAAAAATTATTTTTTTATTTTTAATTTTGCAAAAATTTCGGAGTTTTTAAATTAACAATTTTACATTTGTAACCCTACTATTTAAACCTCCTAAGTAGATGAATTTGATAATACTTTAGGCATTAAAATATAGGAGTCCAAACAGAGAAAACTCCTTAAATAGTAATACAGATGCTAGGCAACTTGTTAACGACACAAAAGGCATACAGGGCAACTTGCTAATGACACAGAAGGCATACAAGGTGTACTCGATGGCCATTTGGTGCATCTTTTACACTATTTTACTTCATTTATATGCATAATTAATAAACTTTTGGTACATTCGCACCCAACCTCTCTATGATTTGAGGTAGTAGTATTATGTCTTTCTATGATTTGGAATGTATCACTTGACTCACTTGATATTTGCTTCATTGCGCAGCCATAACTAACCTCATAGTATTTGGTTGAAGAAGTGTTTAAAAAAAAAAGTGTAGAGGCTCAAGAAATGGCCCAGACTCACTTAGAATAGTGGTTCCCATCATTTCAAGCCCAACGCAATTAATTTATAAGAGAGTGGGCTTTCCAAGTCAATTGCAATGCCAAGTAAGATCCAAGCTTGAAAAGAATAAGACTTTTAATATGAATAGATGAATCACAAATTCACCATAAACACTTCCTTGGGCTCGTCCAAGGATAGGTTGTTCATAAATAGTCAAAGCTTATTTCTCTATAGTTTTACACTTAATTCTTACTTTTCAAGTTTCTACTTCCCAAAAAAGTCCCACTTTCTAGAGGGGTTCCATCCTTATATAGTCTTTTCTATTACATCTCAGCCTTCCACATGTACGTCTCAGGGGAATAATTTGGATGCTTGTCCCATTAGGACCCTTCTGGAGGTGGTAGAGAGTGTTGTGAGCTGTGGAATCACTATCCAGGTTTCTTTTCCTTATAAATGCGGCCAGCTCAGTAGGTGTAGAGTATTGAATGTGGAGGTGATGGTTACTGTAGGGCCAAGAAATTGTGCAGCCTTGGCCCACTCTAAGCTAGGCCCAAATGGCCCACTCCAAGGAAGGATGACTATCCGAGGCCAATTTGGGGAGAAACTCTTCTTTGGATCCACGTTGAGGACCCCTTCGTCTTCGGCATACTGAAGATAATTGTGGGGGGGGGGGGGGGACAAACCCAGAGCAAGTTGTCACCTCCACACTTAATACGCTCACCTAACCCTTCTGGCCGCATTAATGGGAATGCAACCCCTAGGCAGGGCTACATCGATCAGGGTGAACCACTTGAGCACGGATACGACCTCTGATGGGACAGGCAGCCAGAGGAGAGGCCAATGGATGATTAACAGAAGGAGGAAGAGAGTAATATATAAGGGATACGAGCAAAGTGTAAAAGGGGAGAGGGAAAAAGAAGAAAAAGAAAAGAGAGAGCTTGGGAAACAAGCCTCCTCGGATAGGCCGAGGAGCATCCCTCAGTTGTAATTTGGTCCAAGTGTTCTTTCAATAAAGGATAAAGTAGTTCCGGCTCGGTGGAGGCCGGCCAGTGCTTAAACCTTTCGCCCACTCTCTACAAATTCATTGTTCTGGGTTCGTTGGGCCTTTAACCCACATTCCGTGGGCTCGGGCAACAAAAACTGACCCTACAATTGGCGCCGTCTGTGGGAAGGATTAGTGTGCTGGCCGGTGTAACCGGCGACGGTTCTAAGTGATCACTTCATAGAAGGTTGGCGACATATAAAAAAAAATCACAGAAAAATAGAACATTTAATAGCAAAGAAAGAAAATTTGATATTATTTCATAAAAAGAAAAGTACAAAATACAATCAGAGGCTCAGGCAAGTTTGTTTTACAAACATATTCACAAGCTAATCCTACAATCAGAGGCCCAGGCGGACCGATTCTAGAACTAGCTAGAGGGAAGTGTCAACCCGTGCTCTTATTGGCGTCAAGAGAATAAGAGAACTTTACAATAAGAGGGGGGTTAAGGGCTGAGGCTGGCTCACTTCAAGGCCACCAGCAACTCCTTGTCCGATGCGGCGGAGCTTGAACAAAGTGAGGAGCAGATGCAGGCGCACTGGGACACCCTCCCTCATGATGTTCCCTTGATTCTCTCCAACCCTCACGAGCGTTGGCCGTTGGAGACGGTAAAGCTTGGGCACCAGCCATGACATGAATTCGCGCACTTCCTCCATCGGGGGTGCGCTCTGAGGAGAGACATTAGGTACTTCAATGACATCCCTCCAGGCCATCATGCATGGCACCATCAGGGTTACGCCTAAACTCCGCCGCGCCGGAAACATAGAAGGGGCTGCGGTCACAACGGCCCTTGGCCCGGATGCCCTCACACCCGCCCAAAGCCGCCACATGTCCTCCAACTCCGGCCACAATCCTGACGAGGTTATTGAAGGGGCTAAGGGAATTGAGGGGATGCATTTCTAATTGCGTTTGGGAATTCATGGAGTGTGAAGAAACCTTCCCCCCGAAGAGTCTTATATAGGGGATAAATATTGGTGAGAATTAATTCACGCAGAATTCGAAAAGAGAGTTGTCAACAGTGCTAATCACGGAGCCACCAAATTCCGAGAGGCCGTAGACCGCTGGATGTGTGCTAATTCACGAGGACATTAATGAGGGCGCGTTTCGCGCACCGAAACGTCAAGCGCGGAAAACGAATCGCCAAAGGACGCCTCGTAAATGAAAAAGATGGGACTTGAACTGGAGGCGAAACAGAACGCCACATGTAAGGTCATAATCCAACCCGAAGAGGAATCATCTCCAATAAAGCGGTCCAAAGACAAACCCCTAATTACAGAGAAATGAAAGCGTTAGATAGAACCAAGGCATTGCATGGTCCTCGGACTCAAGCCTATGGGGAAACTAACCACTCAGCTATACTTGGGTACTAGACAGAACCAAGGTATTGCATGGTCCTCGGACTCAAACCTATGGGAAAACTAGATACTTACAGAGAAATGAAAGCGTTAGACAGAACCAAGGCATTGCATGATCCTCGGACTCAAGCTTATGGGGAAACTAACTGCTCAGCTATACTTGGGTACTAGACAGAACCAAAGTATTGCATGGTCCTCGAACTCAAACCTATGGAGAAACTAGATACTTACAGAGAAATGAAAGCGTTAGACAGAATCAAGGCATTGCATGGTCCTCGGACTCAAGCCTATGGGGAAACTAACCGCTAAGCTATACCTGGGTACTAGACAGAACCAAGGTATTGCATGGTCCTCAGACTCAAACCTATGGGGAAACTAGATACTTACAGAGAAATGAAAGAGTTAGACAGAACCAAGGCATTGCATGGTTCTCGGACTCAAGCCTATAAGAAAACTAACCGCTCAGCTATACCTGGGTATTAGACAGAACCAAGGTATTGCATGGTCCTTGAACTCAAACCTATAGGGAAACTAGATATTTACAGAGAAATGAAAGCGTTAGACAGAACCAAGGCATTGCATGGTCCTCAGACTCAAGCCTATGGGGAAACTAACCGCTTACTTATACCTAGGTACTAGATAGAACCAAGGTATTCCATGGTCCTCGGACTCAAACCTATGGGGGAAACTAGATACTTACAGAGAAATGAAAGCGTTGGACAAAACCAAGGCATTGCATGGTCCTCGAACTCAAGCCTATGAGGAAACTAACCGCTCAGCTATACCTGGGTACTAGATAGAACTAAGGTATTGCATGGTCCTCGGACTCAAACCTATGGGGAAACTAGATACTTACAGAGAAATGAAAGCGTTAGACAGAACCAAGGTATTGCATGGTCCTCAGACTCAAACCTATGGGGAAACTAGATACTTACAGAGAAATGAAAGTGTTAGACAGAACCAAGGCATTGCATGGTCCTCGGACTCAAGCCTATGGGGAAACTAACCGCTCAGCTATACTTGGGTACTAGACAGAACCAAGGTATTGCATGGTCCTCGGACTCAAACCTATGGGGAAACTAGATACTTACAGAGAAATCAAAGCGTTAGACAGAACCAAGGCATTGCATGGTTCTCAGACTCAAGCCTATGTGGAAACTAACCGCTCAGCTATACTTGGGTACTAGACAGAACCAAGGTATTGCATGGTCCTCGGACTCAAACCTATGGGGAAACTAGATACTTACAGAGAAATGAAAGCGTTAGACAGAACCAAGGCATTGCATGGTTCTCGGACTCAAGCCTATGGGAAAACTAACCGCTCAGCTATACCTGGGTACTAGACAGAATCAAGGTATTGCATGGTCCTCGGACTCAAACCTATGGGGAAACTAGATACTTACAGAGAAATGAAAGTGTTAGACAGAACCAAGGCATTGCATGGTCCTCGGACTCAAGCTTATGGGGAAACTAACCGCTCAGCTATACCTGGGTACTAGACAGAACCAAGGTATTACATGGTCCTCGGACTCAAACCTATGGGGAAACTAGATACTTACAGAGAAATGAAAGCGTTAGACAGAACCAAGGCATTGCATGGTCCTTGAACTCAAGCCTATGGGGAAACTAACCGCTTAGCTATACCTGGGTACTAGACAGAACCAAGGTATTGCATGGTTCTTGGACTCAAACCTATGGGGAAACTAGATACTTACAGAGAAATGAAAACGTTAGACAGAACCAAGGCATTGCATGGTCCTCGGACTCGAGCCTATGGGGAAACTAATCGCTCAGCTATACCTGGGTACTAGACAGAACCAAGGTATTGCATGATCCTCAGACTCAAACCTATGGGGAAACTAGATACTTATAGAGAAATGAAAGCTTTAGACAGAACCAAGGCATTGTTTGGTCCTCGGACTTAAGTTTATGGGGAAACTAACCGCTCAGCTATACCTGGGTACTAGACAGAACCAAGGTATTGCATGGTCCTCGGACTCAAACCTATGGGGAAACTAGATACTTACAGAGAAATGAAAGCGTTAGACAGAACCAAGGCATTGCATGGTCCTCGGACTCAAGCCTATAAGGAAACTAACCGCTCGGCTACACCTGGGGGCTAGACAGGGCAGGATCACTACTTGATCCTCAGATTCAGGCCCACGGGGAGACTTAACTACAACATATCCCAAGTTAGGAAATGATCAAGTCCCACCTAACCCTTGAGACACAAGAGGGCTGCCCATGCATACGTACTCTCTACATCTCATCGTTGCTGCCATAATCGGCTGACATACAACTCAAGCTAAAATCGTGCCGATCAAAGGAAAGGAGGGAAAGCAGGTAGCACGTACACAAATAAGTAATTCAAATAAAGGGAGATTAAATTAACATTACAACAATGAGTTTGTAAAAATTGCATGGCAAGAGCCACATTACACAGAGGAGAAGCACAACAAAATAGAATGACAACGTGAAAGTAAGGTGAACCGAGACGCCGAGGAGTCTACTTCTTTTGCTCAGGCTGAACGGAGGCAACCCCTGACCCCTTCGAGCCCTGGCTTGAGGGGACGGCTTGCGGGGGTATGGCGAGAGCAGCTGCTTCCTCAGCGGTGGGGGTTGGATCATCGGAAGGGATCTCCACTATCCCTTTGGGCACCTCCTCGCCCAAATGCTCCCCTAGTTCAGCTGCCCCCACCTCTTCAACAATCTCCCCAACCTTAGGGTCCTCAGGGGCGGCCTCGTGGATAGTAGGGGTGTAGTACACGTTCTCTGCCTTCCATAAGTCGGACGTGGCCGCCACCTCAGCTTGTTTGAGGGCCTTAGCCCAGACCTGGGAACAATATCGCCTACACACCCCCGGGAGCCTTGTAGGCGACCTGTATCGAAGCCATCCCATCGGCGTAGGCTGCAGTTTCAGCCTCCTCCTTGGCACGCTCGGCCATCTCCCTGCCATAGTCAGCCTCGTCCTTGGCCCGCCGAGCCTGGTCTCTGGCCCATTCTACTACCCTCTGAGCCCCCTCGACCTTAGCCACGTCAGCTCGCAGGTCAGTAATCAGATCCCTCGCGATCTGCAATTGCTCCTCCGCCTCGCCTAAGCACCTCATCTGCTCCGTGGCCTGGGTCTGGGCGCCCTCAAGACCAGACAGCGCATTGTCCCGCTCCCTGGTCACCTCCTTCAAAGCCTCTCAGGCCTTGACGAGGTCAGCTTTGGAATTCTTCAGAGTCCTAGTGGCTTGGTATCACTAGTCGCGCTCCTTTCTAAAGGCCTCCTTCTGGTCATTTGCCGCCCCTTCCAACGCAAAGATAGCTTGGATAGCCTGCCAGAATAACCAACGTGCTATAAGCCCAATAAAAGAAAAAGAGTATGAGAAGATCCGAGGCTAAAGCCCTTACCATCCCCACATATCGCTTAAGGCTGAGGAAGACCTGCTCACTCGTCAAAGAGTTAAGCTCCACCATGTCTGCCAGGAGCAGCAGGCTCCTCTCTAGTGCATCAGCCACGCGCGTACCTTCGCCCTCATTAAAGTCCCTGAGGGAGGTGTTATCCCTCAAGGGCTCCCCACGGAGCATTGGGGCTGGGAGCCAGGCTTGAGCCTCGGGCGAAATAGTGTCAGCGACCTACCTATCCGGACTCCTACCGCCTATCTTCAGCTGCTTGGACAGCCGCAGAATAGTGTCCCCCCCTTGCGAAGGCACCATCTTCTCCTCTATAGGCCCCTTGCCCTTGTCCTTCCTTTTCTTGAGTGCAACAGGCACAGACCGAGAGGGCGAGTGTATCTGAGGAGGAGGAGGAGGGAGCCTCTACTGAGCAGAAGTCGACCTAGTTTTCGGTGGGGTAGGAGGAAGCTTTTGTTGGGACTTCCCTGGTTGGCCCTCAATTAAGTCCAGCAAGTCGGTAGTGGGCTTCCTCTTGTAACCCATTGTTGGTGGAGGGGCTTCAGAAGCGAGGAGGTTTGCTTCGCTCAGATTAGGGTCACCCAAGTCCTTAGGCGGATCCTCGGACCGATCAAGTTAAGCAAAAATGTCAAACGGGTCCTCCTCCCTCTCTGGACCTTCCTCGGCAACCTCAGCGAACGGTTGGGAAGAGGAAGGGACGGCTAGTGTGACAGCTTCCTGGTAGGAGGGCTCCTCGAGAATCGAAAATTCGTCCTCGGTCACAGTAATCCTCTGAAGCCGATGATCGTTCGCTAGGATGACGTGCTTTGAAATCGGGAACGACTTCTAGGTAGGCGTATACCCCAAGATTAAATGGGCAACTCTAACTTGATTGTCGTCCTCGTTTACGTAAACCAACGCCCTTAGCACCTTCTGCAAATCTTCCTAGTTAGTCAAATGGAAATGGCGCTCAAAAGTGTGCGGGTCTGCAAACGGAAAACACCGCCATGTTAGCAAAAAGAAAAGGGCAAGAAAACTCAAAACCCCTCCTACTCCTACTGACCCACCTGGTACCCCTTCCATCGTTGGGCAGTGAAGACCATCATGCCATGCCCCTAACATGATGAGGAAGTCTTCGCTAAGCCCCTTGTTGGACTCAGGGAGGCACTGGATGAGTCGCACCCTGTCATCCCTCGTTTTCAGATAATAAGATTTGCCCCTAAGATGCTGAAGGTTGTAGCACCAATTCACATTGTGGTGAGTTAACCTTAGCCCCATCTTCTCATTCAGGACGTCTACACAGCCCAAAATCCTAAAGACGTTTATCCCATACTAGGTAGGGGCCAACTAGAAGTGCGTGAGGTAGTCCCTCATCACCGGCCCCATTAGGATTGTCATTCCCCCTTCGAAGAAGGCGGTGATGGGAATTACCACTTCACCCTCCTGCTTATGTAAGCGCTAATCCCCATCCTCACTATACCTCAAACCCACATTGGCGGGGATCCGTTAGTCGGCGACGAATTTCTCCATCGTCTCCTCGGTGTGGACATATTTCTTAAACCTACCCATCCCAATTGACGCCTAAAGGAACTAAGAAGGGACAAATGAAGGAGAAGGAATAATGGGAAAGAGAGCTCAAAGAGAGATAGAGCAACTTACTGAAAAGAGGAGGAGCTCCTCGGACAGGCTTTTGTGCTAAAGATGTGAGAGTGTAGCTAGACTCAGAAAGGGCGCACGAGAAACTCTTAATTACGATTGAGGAACAGGGAGAAGCGGTTCGTACGGATATTTATACCCTGAATTGAGGAACAATGCGGGCTTTCCCGCCCATAAATGTGAAACGAACCCCCACCGTTGGATGGATAACGCCTCACTAGGCGTGGGGAGCACAGAGCCGCTTGAATTTAATAATGGGCACGTTACGTGCTCCGGAACGTCAGCAACGTGCATTGGGCAGGTGAATAGACCCCAATCCTGACACGGGTAAGGCCGAGGATGTCAAAATCCTACTCCCCGCCCGAGGATGCGTGCAGCAAGATTTTGAGGGGCTATTGTGGGGCCAGAAAATTGTGCAGCCTTGGCCCACTCCAAGCCAGGCCCAAATGGCCCACTCCGAGGAAGGATGACTATCCGAGGCCAATTTGGGGAGAAACTCTTCTTTGGATCCACGTTGAGGACCCATTCGTCCTCGGCATACTAAGGATAATTGTGCGGGGGGGGGAGGTAGGGGACAAACCCAGAGCAAGTTGTCACCTCCATACTTAATACGCTCACCTAACCCTTCTGGCTGCATTAATGGGGATGCAACCCCCAGGCAGGGCTACATCGATCAAGGTGAATCACTTGAACACGAATACGACCTCTGATGGGACAGGCAGCCAGAGGAGAGGCCAATGGATGATCAACAGAAGGAGGAAGAAAGTAATATATAAAGGATACGAGCAAAGTGTAAAAGGGGAGAGGGAAAAAGAAGAAAAAGAAAAGAGAGAGCCTGGGAAACAAGCCTTCTCGGCCTATGGCTGAGGAGCATCCCTCAATTGTAATTTGGTCCAAGTGTTCTTTCAATAAAGAATAGAGTAGTTCCGACCCGGTGGAGGCCGGCCAGTGCTTAAACCTTTAGCGCACTCTCTACAAATTCATTGTTCTGGGTTCGTTGGGCCTTTAACTCACACCCCGTGGGCTCAGGCAACAAAAACTAACCCTACAGTTACTTTCTATAAATATTTCCTATCTTCTTCATTTGCATGTCTTTGATATCTTACATGGTGTCTTGCTTGTGGATGTAGACGAACAACTAGGGCACTTCGAGGTGTTATCGTTCCTCGGGCTCTTGGACAATGTGTTAGCTCGTATTTCGTCCTTAGGTCTCTGCTTGCATATTTAGCCTGAACTAGCGTCATCTTCATGTTCAACTTCCTCGGACTTCATTTACGTGTTAGGCTTTGATTGGTGCTTAAATAGGCCTTTGCCTTTCCTCGAACTGGACCTATGAGCTATATTTTTTGTTTGGGTCCCTCCCTTCCACAAAAAGAATAAAGAAGGCTCAATGTAGAAGAAAAAAACATGTGGGTACCTAATGAGTTCACTAGTTGGTTAAATTTCTAATCATTTTCTCATTTAATCCTAACAAAATAATTAGATTGCATTTTTAAGTGACACTGTATTTTTTAAAGTGAAATAGCAACATTTATACACATATAACACACACGACTTGCTTCAATAGTGGAAGACCAAAACCAAACTAGTTTCTAGCGGGTCTTCCCTATTAATGTATAATAGGTTATGGGTTTTAGGCCCACCTTGTTTACTTGTATTGCACATTCTACCACTTACATAAAGGTACTATTGTATATTTTATTACTTGTGAAATACAATACTATTCATTCAATATTTCTAAATGGTATCAGAGCCATTACTCTAGCTTTCTTATGTCTTGTAGTCTTGTCTTTGTTAGTATTTTCCGCTGCCTCGACTTCTTCAATTAGTAAACCTTTTCTATTCCCTCTCTTGATGGCAATGAAGCAGTCCACCACCGTCAAAGGTACTCAAGGTTGAATCTCCACCACCAGAAGCTCGATCTCCACCATTAAGACCATTACCTCCATCAAATCTTTCACATCGGACCTTTGATTAAGACATAAGACATATCTTCATATAGATTTTCGACCCCTCTACACGATGTTGCCGAAATCATCATCATTTGACCATTCACGTGCCACCATGTGCCGATCAAAGTTTCGGCAAAATCTTCCACGCGTCATCAATTTTGCTTCGATCTTATTGCCACTGCCACTATCGAAATCGACTTTCTTCGATCTATATTGTCGGAAAAGAATCGGCCTCATCGAATGGCTCATGCTCTCTCACGTGCTACCTGAATAATCTACAACATCATCTACGTGCCTCACGAGCTACAAGCACTACCTTTTTGCTTGCTGACGTCATTTGTGGCGTCACTCTACCACGTCACCCTACTACGTCAGTCCTAATTGCGTCATTCGCCACATCATCACCTAGTCAGCTGCTGATGTCATAAACGTTGACTCGTTGCCCTATGCCATTGATCGTGGACCTTTGACTTTGACCATTGACTTTTTAGAGTTAACTTTTTTACAGTCCAAGTGCTCTCTACCCAGTTTTTTGTGTAGAGTCCATTTTTGCATATTTTGCTAATAAATGAAGAATAAGGACAGGTCTTCATTTTATTGCAACAGTTGTTGCTGACAATCTAACAAACTTTTTTGCAATTTTTGCAAACGTCTTGGCCATAATATTGAAACTTGCTATCATCACAACAAATCAGTTACTGCTACTGTTGCTAACACTAAAAGTATCCAACCAATGGCTCCCATCTCCACATAGTTCAAGTCTTCTGGATCTATTATCACCATTTCCACAGTCGACCTTCAAAACATCATCGCTAATACCATTCCTATGGTTGGTAATGCATCTTATTCCTCTTCTCTCTCAGTTCTATCTAGTATGTCTCCTTCCTCTTGGCTTATGGATTCTGCTTGTTGCAATCACATGACACTTCACTCTTCCTTATTTTCTCAACTTGAACCTGCCCCATACCTTCTTAATATTTGCACAACTAATGGTTCCACAATATTTGGTCATAATGTAGGTTCCATCTTGACCTCTAACCTCTCGATTCTTGGGGTCTTTATTATTCCTAACTTTTCTTAGAATTTATTTTCTATGGGACAATTAGTTGAGTTGGGTTATCACATTACCTTTGATTATTTTGGGTGTATTGTGCAGGATCCGAAGACAAGACAGGAGCTTGGGACCTGTCCTAGAGTTAGGCGTATGTTTCCCGTGAACAACCTTTGTCTTCCACCTGTTGTTATAGTTTTTGTTGCTGTTGTTGTTGCAATTGCTGCAGTTTCTTCTATTCCTTCCCTTGCACTTTGGCATGCCTGACTTGGTCATACATCTTCCTCTCGAGTACAAAACTTGGCTTTTAGAGGTTTGTTAGGTTTGGTGTCTATAGAAAATTTTGATTGTGCTTTGTGTCAATTAGGAAAACGACCAACTTTGCCTTTCAATGTACTAGTGAATCAATGTCCATTGATATCTTTGACTTAATTCATTCTAATGTCTGGGGGTCTTCCTCTGTCTCTAATATTGGTGGATCTCGATATTTTGTTGTCTTTATTGATGATTATTCTTACTATAGCTAGATTTTTCATATGAAACATTGTTCTGAATTATTGCAAGTATATTCTAATTTTGTAAAAATGGTTGGAACTCAATTTTCCAAATGAATCAAAATTTTTTGATCTGATAATGCTCTTGAATACACTCAATATGCTTTCCAAGCTATTTTGCATTCCTATGGCACTATTCATCAACTAACTTGTCTAGGTACCTTTTAGCAAAAAGGTAGAGCTGAAAAAAAATTTCGTCATATTCTTGACATTGTTCGTACTCTCCTTTTCTCTGCCAAAGTTCCTGCTCCTTTTTAGGGCGAAGGTGCTCTTCATGTTATTCATACTATTAATTGCATTCCCAGTCCTGTTATCCAAAATTAAACTCCATATGAGCTCCTTTTTGGATCACCTCCAGACTATCACCACCTTCACTCTTTTGGTTCTACTTGTTTTATTCTTCTTTAGCTGCATGAGCATAACAAACTTGAGCCTCGGTCTAGACTTTGTTGTTTTCTTGACTATGGCGAAACTTAAAGGGGTATTGGTGTTATGATCATGTCTCTCATCGTCTTCATATCTCCCACAATATTGTCTTTTGGGAACATTGCTCCTTTGTTAAGCTTTCTCACTTCCGTGCCTCTCTATCTACCTCCTTTGTCTTAAGTATTTTTTCAGATGAGCCACATATTCCATCTATAGTTACTCTTGATCCTCCTATAGACTTTTCTGTCTAGCCACCAGATATTTTTATGCCTTTTCTAGATCACCTTCTAATGAACAAGTAGAAGATGAAAAGGTCGAAAATGAGCCACCCAACCCTGAGCTTGGGTCCCCTACTCCTATTCTGCCTAAAGATCTTGCATAAGACATTCCACCTCGTTACTTAACTCAGGTAAGATCCATTCCTACACATTTACTTGACTATCATTGTTATATTGCCCTTGCTACACTACACGAGCCTTACACCTATCGTGAGGCCTCCACTGATCCTTTATGGCAAATTCCAATGAAAAAGGAACTTGATGTATTATCTAAAAATCATACTTGAGATTTGGTGACTCTCATTCCTAGGAAATCTGTGGTTGGTTGTAAGTGGATTTATAAGATCAAGACTCGCTCTAATGGGTTTATTGAGCGATATAAAACTTGTCTTATTGCAAAAGGCTTTATAGAGGATTATAAGATTGAATATGAAGAGACATTTGCTCCAGTTGCTCGAATCTCATTTATTCGTGCCCTTTTAGCTATTGCCGTTGCTAGTAAATGAGACCTTTTTCGAATGGATGTCAAAAATACCTTTCTTAATGGGAATTTAAGTGAAGAAGTTTATATGCAATATTCTCCTAGTTTCTCTATTGAACTAAATAATGTTTGTTACCTTCGACGTACACTTTATGGCCTTAAACAAGCTCCACGAGCTTGGTTTACCAAGTTCAGCTCTACCATCTCTCACTTGGGTTACATTGCCAGTCATTATGATTTTGTCTTATTTCTTTGTCTCACCAACAAATGCACCATTTTGCTTCTCCTATATGTGATCATAACTAGTGATGACCTTAGTGGCATTCAACAACTCAAGGATTTTCTTAGTCAGCAATTTGAGATGAAATATCTTGGACTTCTCAGCTACTTCTTGGGTCTTGAAATCACTCATTTCTCAGATGGTCTTTATATTAATCAGGTCAAGTATGCTTCTAAACTTTTGTCTTAAAGTGGACTCACTAATAGCAAGACTGTTGACACTCTAGTTGAACTTAATGTACATCTAACTCCCTCGAGGGAGGGGGATGGAACCATTGTTTAATCCCTCTCTTTACAGATGATTGGTTGGTAGCCTTGTTTATCACATTGTCACTCGTCCAAACATTTCTTATGTTATTCACCAAGTGAGCCAGTATCTATTTGCTCCACGATCAACTCATTATACTGTTGTTTTGCACATTCTTCGATACTTGAAGGGCACTCTCTTTTATGACTTTTTCTACTTTGCTCAATTTCCTCTTATTCTCTTTGCATTCTCTGATGTTGATTAGGTAGGAGATCCTACTAATTGTAGGTCTACTACTGGTTATTACTTTCTTCTTGGATCTTTTTTGATTTCCTAGCAAAACAAGAAACAAATCATTGTAGCCCACTCAAGTACTAAAGTAGAATATCGTGCCCTTGCTGATACCACATCAGAGCTCCTTTGGCTACGATAGTTTCTTAAAGACTTAGGTGTGTCCACATTCTCTACTAATCCTCTTTATTGTGATAACTAGAGTATCATTCATATTACTCACAATGATGTTTTCCATGAATGGACTAAACACATCAAGATCGATTGCCATTTTATCTGTTATCATATTGTTCATAGTGTTCTCAAACTGTTCTTAGTCTCCTCTAAAGATCAACTTGCAAATATGTTCACTAAGTCACATCCGAAGGGGCGCCTTCGTGCTTTGGTTGACAACCTCAAGTTGGTCTCACACCCATCTTGAGTTTGAGAGGGGCTATTAACATGTAATAGGTTGTGGGCTTTAGGCCCATCTTGTTTATTTATACTACACACATACTTGTACTACACACTCTGCCTCTTATATAAAGGCACTCTTATATATTTTATTACTCGTGAAATACAATACTATTCATTCAGTATTTCTAACATTCCCCGAATCAAAACTTATTGGAAAGAAATGCTCAAATTAAAGAGAGAGAGGGAGAGAGAGACCCCTATAGCACACATGCATAGAGCTTTCAACTTTGATAAGTCATTAAAATTTTATTTTGGCAATTCTTATTCATAAGATAATCCACTATGCCTTTGTTTCCATAATGCCAAAAGTGATATACTTAAAAAGATAAGTTTAGTGGGAGAATTAAATCCAACCAGAGATGATAGTGAAATTCTTTATGTAATTAAGCCCAAATTTTTTTGGAGTATATATTCATTTCGTCTACAACCACAACAGCAACCAAAGGTTTGATCCTCCTATTAGTCTCTTTTTTCAAAATAAATGCGTGAAGCTTAGGTAGATGTGAAACAAAAAAATCTAATCCTACATTTGGTTGCAAAGGAAAGTAGATAAAAATTAATGAAAAAAAATTAAGTGAGATAAATAAATTTCTGTAAGGTTGAAATTTATCAACCATCTTATTGGTTTTATTCTGTACCAATTTGCTTGTAATTTAGCACTTAATAACCTTGTATTTAGGTAGGATTATTGTAAGGGTAGTGTGTGAGAAGATGTGAAGAAAAACTCAAGTATGTGCAAAGAAGTAGAGTTTCACGGCTAGGACTCGCGGGTGGCTCGCGGCTACAAGCCGCCAAATGCAGGCACGTGAGATGCACATAGGAAAGTTGAAGGGTTGCTCCAACTGTCGCACTATAGGACAAAAGTCCCAAACTGGCTAGGTCGTTATGCCACGACTTGAACTCACGACTTGGACAAGCTGCGAGACCAAGCCGCCAATTTACTCTGTTTGGCAAAAACTGTCTCTTCATATTCCTTTCTCACCCCATTATATATAGACCCTTATACCCACGATTTTAAGAGAGCTTCTAGAGAGAATTTTTGTGAGAGAAACCTTAGAGAAAAACAAGATTGCCTCATCCCCAATCTTTACCTTAGAGACTCTACAAATTCCTCTACTCTTTTCCTCTCCATTGTCACATCCTTGAAAGACCATTGACCAAATCCTTATCTCACCACACTCACGTCTGTGAGAATGTTCATTTGGTGCTAAGGGAAGCAGTTTGGAAGGAACCAATATACATTGGTTGATACTATGGTATAGTAGCAGAATCCGGGAAGCTAAAGAAGAAATAGGTTCGGCGTAACCTCGTTGGAGCAAGAAGTTTGGAGGGCTTAGGTGCTTGGGTAGATTAGGCTTGAAGGGTCTTCTACTGTTCATGTATCCCAACTATATTCTTTAGTGGATTATTTACCGCTTGGAGGGCGGCGGAGAGGTTTTACGCCGAGGGCTTCAGTTTCTTCTTCGATAACACATCGCATGTTGTCTGTGTGTTTGCATCTTTCTTCCTTTATCTTTGCCTTATATTTACTGCTGTGGATGTGTTTATATTTGGCTTAGATTAGTTATCAATTCTGTGTTTGGCTTATGTTCATGTTCTACACATTAATTGTTTGATTATAAGTCTGAATTGATATTTTATAATTTAGGATCCAAACGTTCAAGGGTGTTTTATACACATTTTAAAATTTCATTTGGTATCAGAGCGGGTACACTTGTTGTGGTTTAAATACCTGAGTGTGATCCTTGACCCCTTGTTGAGATGGATAGGTCTCAATCTCTCAATGTTCCACTATTTTTTGATAGTAACAATTATGCCTTCTGGAAAGTTAGAATGAGGGCATTCCTTTGCTCTATTGATGAGACCATATGGGATGCGGTTGAAATAGGTTGGACCAGGCCGGAGGTTGAGAAATCCACCTGGGATAAGGCAGCCCTTGCAGCAGCCAATGCTAACAGTAAGGCCTTAAATGACATATTTTGTGGTGTGTCTCCAGATGAATTTCACAGGATATCTCACATGACTGTGGCCAAGGAAGCTTGGAAGATTTTCAAGACAACTTATGAGGGAACTAAGAAGGTGAAGGACACAAAGCTCTAAATGCTTACCACCAAGTTTGAAGAGTTTAAGATGGGTGAAGATGAATCGTTTGATTCATTCTATGGGAAGCTCAATGAAATTGTTATTGCTAAGCTCAATCTTGGCGAGAAGATTGAGGATACTAAGGTAGTGAGAAAAATTTTGAGGTCCTTACCGGAGAGCTTTTGACCAAAAGTCACAGCTATAGAGGAAAGCAAGGACTTGGATGAAATTAAGATCCAAGAGCTTATTGGGTCACTTTAAACGTATGAGCTTGGACTGCCTTCCCACAAGACGAGTAAATCGCTTGCTCTTAAAACCATCACCGAAAGAATGGATGATCCGTCTGAAGAAGATGGAGTGAAGAAGGAAGTAGCGTATCTTGTAAAAAACTTCTGAAAATTTCTAAAGGTGAAGAACAGTGGAAAACCATTCAATGGAGGGAAGTTTCCATCCTCAAGAGGTGATAGGAAAGACTATAAGAAAAGTGAAGGGAAGGATTCTCAATCTCTTGCGGATGTTGTGTGCTTCGAGTGTAATGGACATGGACACTTCAAAAAGGAATGTCCTAATTACTTAAAGTCAAAAGGAAAGGTCTACACCACTACCTTGAGTGATACTGACTCATCAAATTCTGATTCTAAAGATAGTTGTGAGAGAGAAGGAAATTACTCCGCATTCATGACTATTGCACATGTAGAACCCTTGGATGATTTGGGTTCACTTGTGAAAGAGCTTGGGGAACATTTTGATTTGGAGTCTATTGGAAAAGGTGAGGAGTCTGAAGATAAGGAAGTTGAAAAAGCAGTGGGATTGCAAGAGACTTACAACTCACTCCTTGAGAAGACCGGTGTATATGCTAAGATGACTAATGCAGCCATTAAGAAGATGAAGAGGGCTGAGGAAGATTTCAGAAGTCTTCTAACACGATACAAGGAGGCGAAGTGTGAAATTGAGGCACTAAATAGTGAGCTGTCGGAAGCTTATACCAAAGTAAGATATCTTGAGCAAGAGGTGGTGCAAGCTCATGCCAAGATAGAGAGAGTCTCCAGCCAGAAATTAGAAGATGTTATTTCATCTCAAAAACCTTCCTCAAATAAGTCCGGGTTGGGTTACACCAGAGGGAGTAGCACATCAACCATGGTTGACAAAGAAGTGAAGCTTGTAAAGGCTAAAGAGATGATTGTGAATAAGTCTATTCCTGAGAAAGTTAAAGCTGAGAAGATGAACAATGTGGTTGATCAACAGGTGTTCAATAAGTCCCACAGTCACTCAAACTCCAGATATGGAGCTAGAGGAAGATCACTTCCAAGATCTCAGTAGGGTCCTAGAATGAACTATCTCTGTCACTATTGTGGAGTACAAGGACATACATGATCAAAGTGTCACAAGCTAAGAGCAGACATAAATGCAAGTGCACCTCGGTTACGAGGAAGAAGAAATGACATGAGGTCTTAGGGTGGTGAGAACCAAAAAGTCAAAACCATGATTCAGGAATGATGGACGTGATGAAGATGATCGGTGCCTTCACCAATTGCTTGGAAAGCTTCACATGAAGTTTTGACAGTCCCAACTCTCATACCTGATCCGTCAAGGATATCACCCCAAACGCACGTGACGTGTGGGAGACAAAGGATACTCATGCATAAGCATTACAACATGTCCATGCATCAATACTTCCCATGTTTGTGATTATGCTTGGTTGTGTGCTTCTTGCTAGCTTTTAGGTTGTTATTTTGTGTGTGTTTTTGTCTTTGGTTCAAATGTTTTTACATTTTTGTTATGCTTTTGATCAACCTTTTACTGCTTTTGTGTAAAAAAAAAAAAAAAAAAATCCAAAAAACACATAAAAAGTAGAAAATTCAAAAAGTTTAGCCGGCTTTGTTGAGTTTTGTCTCAAAGCATGTTTTGTCTTGTACCTTTGTCTTAATGGCTTTGTGCATTTATCGAGCTTAGCTTTTCTCTCATGCACTCGTTTCATTGTGGAAGAAATTCTGATATTTATGTAACTGTTGTAAATAGATCTTCAACCTTGTCATGAATAATTAGTGAATGGTTTTGTTGATCTTGAGACATGCATAGACTCATGCCTATATATCTTCCTACTTTTTATTTTTATGCTTAAAAGAACTTTCTAAATGTAAATCTCCAAATAAAAAGAGATATAGAGCTGCAAAAGCTCGTCGCACATCCTAGTATTCGACTAGGAAAAAGGGAAAACGACTAATATTAAAAGTTTGATGCCCAAAAAGCCAAAGGCTATCTCATCAATTGAAATATCAAAAATTTCAGGCATCTATCTCAAAATGAGATTTTGTTTGCTCAAAAATGCAAATGATTTGTGAATATGGAGTCAAATAAAAAGTTTCAAAGAATTGTTATTAAGTGCTTGTGGGAGGTTATATATGCATGTTTCTATAATTGAGATAGGTTACATTATCTAGTGCTAGTTGTGTATGCCTTGATTGAATTAATCATTGAAACTTCACATTAGATTAATGACTATCTCATGTTTGATATCCACACACAACACACAAGTTTATGTTCAATGAATGCCATATTCATTTGTGTGATTGTACTTGATTAAATGTGCTTTTCATAAGCTCAATCTTTGTTGATTAAATACAAAAAGATTTTTGAGTGTTTTAGTTTGTTTTTGGAAAGTGTTTTTGTTTTTACAAAAGAGTCAAAAATTTCAAAAACAGTGTTGCCCTGCTTTTGCGACTAAGTCGTGGGTTAGCCAAGTTGCAAGCTCCTGTCGTGAGCCCACCCAGAGATTTTTTGCAGCTTACTGGTGAGTTAATGACCTAGACGCGAAAAATACTTAGAAAAATTTTCAAAATTTGGGTTTTTGCAATTTTCGTGGCTCTGTTTGGCAACTTGTTCACGGGTGGAGGGTCCAATTGCGAGGTTACTCAGAGATTTTCGCGACTTAGCTCGCGACTCCCTCGCGGGTAGACCTTCTTGTTGCGAAAAACACTTAGAAGATTTTTTAGAATCTTTACTTCACAGTGTTTTGCAACTTACCCTGGTGACTTACTGGTGACTTGTTCCAGTCGCGAAAAATGTGTGTTTTGCGTTTTAAAGTCAGTTTTCAAAAACTTTTCAATTTTTCCCTCGTACTTTATGTCTATTCATTGTCTTCTCCATTTCTCTCTCTGAAACTTGCTATGCCCATTTTTGAAGATCCTTCCTTTCTTCATTCTTTCTTCTCAAATCTTTAAGAAAAATGTATGGGTCTTCTGCCTCTCACTTCAGATTTTATGTTTTTAGTGTTAATTTCTTTAAATCTTTGGGTTATTTTGCTAGTTTGAGATTTAGGGGTTTGAACATGTTTAGCTTAAAAATGGTGGGTTTGGTTGTTTGGCATGTGTACTCCTGTTGCTAAATAGTTTTAGTTTCATGAGTTTGCTACTATGAGATAGTTTTTGCTATGTGCTCTGATATGTGATTGTCTATTTATATTGGGTATATGATATTTCGGTTGGGTTTGCAAATTTTTATCTATGTGGTTTACATTGATGTGATTGTGTGTTAAAATATCATATGTGTGGCTTTACTTTGGTTTTTGCTTGCACAGTTCACATCCATTCAGTTATGTCTCATTGACATATACTCTTTGTGTCAGAATGTGGTTTACACTACACATATTTAGTTGTTTGTGGCTTGTTTAAATATACTTCTATACAGACTAATCTTGCTTGGGAAACTAGAACTTTATTTTTGATCTTTGGGTGATTTTGACACTCTGTTCTCTATCTGTTAGTCACTTGTTACTAATTTTTGTATATTTCCACATATTGTGTTATGCTATTGTGGCCTCTTCTGAGTGTTTACAGATGGCTTCCACATCTTCAAAGAAGAAGACTCCTGCTAAGAAGGCTGATAAAAAGATGAAAATAGACAATAGCTTGTTTAAGTTTGTCAAGCATTTTGAGAGATATAGAGATTCCTTCATGAAGGGAACCATTATGCATGAGAGATTTGTGGATTTACATGACTTGAAGGATACTTTTATTCCAGGGTGCTTTGAGGAAAGAGGTTGGGATAAACTGCTGGGCGACCTACCTTTAGTGTATGAGCCCTTAATAAGGGAATTCTATGCAAATGTGAACATAAGGGATGAAGAGATGAACTGCTGGGTTGAAGACATGAGTTTACCTTAGATGCACATGACATTGATGATGTACTTGGTCTTGAAGGTTTAGAGGAGTATGAGTTCATCAATTACAAAGATAGGATGATGTCCCTAGATACTATACAGGCTCGGATTGGTGGTGTTAAAGAAGGGAAATGTCTCAACACTAATGCGTTCCTTACTGACATGAGGTGTTTGACTACCATTATGATGTACAATCTGTATCCTATCAGAAAGATGACCACTCTTACTAATTCCAGAGCTATATTCCTTATGGAGCTCAAGGAGAAAGTCATCATTGACATCAGTTCGCATATATTTGACACTATTATGGAAGAGACTAGAACCCTGCTAGGCCCAAGTTGGTCTTTCCTAGCCTCCTCATGAGGATCTTCAAAGCAAAGGGTGTTAGAATTCCTCAAGATATCAGTCACATGACTCCATTGTCAGCAATAAACAAATTCACCATCACAAGGATACAAAGTCGTCTTCCAGGTGATGGGGAGGAGCCTGTCCATGGAGAAGGTGTTCATATGGAGACTAAAGCTGAGACTGTAGGACAGACTTCCACACCAAGAAACAAAACCAAGAGAAGCAGGACTTCCACTTCATCAGCTGCACCTCCTGATGCATTTCAGATCATCCTTGAGAGACTTGATGGACTTAGAGAGATTCAAGATCAGCATACTGAAAGGTTGACAGCAATGCAAGATCAGCTTGATATTCTTTCAGCAAAGTTTGACAGCATCTACACCAACAAGGAGCAGTGATCCTTTGGCCATTCCGGTCAAAAAGGGGGAGAATTTTTGGGGCAACTCTTGAGGGGGAGTGCTTATTTTAAGGGGGAGTTTCATTACTATACATTGTTTTGTTTATAGTTTTGTTACTATGCTTGGATATCTTTTGTTGTTATAGGTTTGATACACTATGGTTTAAGTGTGGTTTTATCTCATAACTCTTGGATGTTTGTGGTTCTTTGGTATTGGTTTATATATTGATGATGTTTAGTCAGTTATCAGTTCAGTTCTATTTTTATGTGTTTTGTACCCATATTGCTTTTGTAAGCTTTAAGGGTTTGGTTCATGCACTCTTGTAGGCCTTTGTGGTATGCAGCCTTTGTGCTTTGTTAAATTAGTACTTCTAACCTAATGCTATGCATTCTTTGTGAAGTACTGTCACTCTTGTGCCTATGTAGGATTTTTCCTAGATGCATATACCTCTTGTATTGTGCATTGGTTGAGTGTTGGTCATTCAAGTGATTTACCTTGTGGTTGTCAACTTAAATGTCCGAATGTTCATTCCAAGTGTGAATGAGCATTGTGATCACTTGGTTATAGTGATTGCATGTTTTGATCTTGCCATGGTTTATTGCTTTACTCCATTGTGCATGATCGCATTATGCTTGCTCTATATGCATTACAAGTTTCTATATACAATGAATTTATTGTGTTGTTGTGTTTCAGGAGATACTTGTTCTTATGGTTCAAAAGCTTCACGGATTCTAGAGTTAGGTGTGAGTGAGTTTTCCAACTGTTCCCAACTCACGCGTTAAGTCTAGAGTTTATTTTAGAATTTTGTCATGGAATAGCCAAAGGGGGAGATTGTAAGGTTGAAATTTATCAACCATCTTATTGGATTTATTCTGTGCCAATTTGCTTATAATTTAGCACTTAGTAACCCTGTATTTAGGTAGGATTATTGTAAGGGTAATGTGTGAGAAGATGTGAAGAAAAACTTAAGTATGTACAAAGAAGCAGAGCTTCGAAGCTAGGACTCGCGGGTGGCTCGCGGCTACAAGCTACCAAATGCAGGCACGTGAGATGCACACAGGGAAGCTGAAGGGTCATGCCAGTTGTCGCATTACAGGACAAAAGTCTCAGGCTGGCCAGGCCATTACGCCGCGACTTGAACTCGCGACTTGGACAAGCCGCGAGACTAAGTTGCCAATTTACCCTGTTTGGCAAAAATTTTTTCTTCATATTCCTTTCTCACCCCACTATATATAGACCCTTATACCCATGATTTTAAGAGAGCTTCCAGAGAGAATTTTTGTGAGAGAAACTCTAGAAAAAAACAAGATTGCTTCATCCCCAATCTTTACCTTAGAGACTCTACAAATTCCTTTACTCTCTTCCTCTCCATTGTCACATTCTTGAGAGGCCATTGACTAAATCCTTATCTCACCACACCCACGTCTGTGAGAAGCTTCATTTGGTGCTAAGGGAAGTAGTTTGGAAGGAGCCAATATACATTAGTTGATGCTATGGTATAGTAGTGGAATCCGGGAAGGTAAAGAAGAAATAGGTTCGGCGTAACCTCGTTGGAGTAAGAAGCTTGGAGGGCTTAGGTACTTGGGTAGATTAAGCTTGGAGGGTTTTTTGCTGTTCATGTATCCCAACTATATTCTTTAGTGGATTATTTACCGCTTGGAGGGCGGCGGAGAGGTTTTAGATCAAGGGCTTCAATTTCTTCTTCGATAACACATCACGTGTTGTCCGTGTGTTTGCATCTTTCTTCCTTTATCTTTGCCCTATATTTACTGCTGTGGACGTGTTTATATTTGGCTTAGATTAGTTATCAATTCTGTGTTTGGCTTATGTTCATGTTCCGCACATTAATTGTTTGATTATAAGTCTAAATTGATATTTTATAATTTGGGGTCCAAACGTTCAAGAGTGTTTTATACACATTTTGAACTTTCAAATTCAAATGTAATAAAAGAAGATTTTAGATCTAACAACTGTTTATTTTAGTGGCTTTGTTTTGATAAAGAAAAATGAGCTACATAAAAATAAAAATAAAAAAAAAAAAAATAAAAAAAAAAAAGAAGAAAGAAAGAAAGAAAGAAAGAAAGAAAGAAAACTGAGTTACATATCCAGGTGTCACAGGGCAGATTTTAGCTTCAAATTTTCTACCTTGTGATGACACTAAAAGTAGCCCATTTAGTCTCAAGCAATAACCACCACTCACACACAAGGAACACCAAACCAATTTTTGTGAATTAATTAAACAAGCATATAATGCAAAAACATAGCAAGCAGATCAAATACACAACACAAATGGCAAAACTTCCAACCTTTTATTACTTTATCTCAAAGTACAAAGGAATGCCAAGGCATTACCTCTTACAAAATCTGCCTTAGTTTAAAAACCCAGCCACCTAGGCTATAACCCACACAAAGATACTATGATCCTACAGAAAGTAACCTTGTTTTTCTTTGCCTAACACTTAACACAAATTTTTCCCATAAACACTCGTTGCTGACATCCCCAACAGAATAGGTTTTTAAATTGCATGAAAAAATTGGCGTGAGCAATTACTTCGCCAAGTAAGGGGGTGTTTGGTATATGTTTCCAAACAACAATTTTCAATTTTTAAATAACATTATATGTATTTTCATACACTTTTTCACCCACACGTATTTTTACACATGTTTTTTAAAAAAGTTTTTAAATGCATGTACCAAACTGTTTCTATGTTTACTACCACAACATGAGTAATTGCTCCTTGGATATATTGTTTAAAAATCCAGCACATGCACAAAATTAGCCCCAACCACAATTACTTGGTAATTGTCACCCCATGCCACTGTGGTGCCACCTCCCAAACCTGGTTAGCATGCTCCAACAACAACACCAACACCAACACCAATGCAACCCAACAATGCATCACCACCCATATATATGTAACCACTTGGCTGTGTGAGCCACAACCTATAACATCATTAGAGGGAAGGAGACTAACGACAATTAACAGAAGGACTAATGATGCTCAACTCCACCAAACACATGTACATATTCTTAAAGACATCTTACTATTATACACAGGGGCGGAGCCACGTTGCCCATTGGGGGGGCCGTGGCCCCTGCCCAAAAAAAAAAAAAAAGAAGTCCACCAGCCCATATAGAAATTTTAATTGGGCCCCCCCAATGATGTACATTTGGCTCCCCCTCCCATTTGTGTTCAATTCACTCCCAGGCCCCAACATGCTCTAGTTTTAATTGTAGGCCTCTTTTATCCTCTAATAAAACAAAACATGGCCTACTTATATTTAAATACCCAAAGGCAGTGCCCAACAAAATAACACTTTATCACCCATTTTCAAACTCAAAATCAAAACCCTTTCTTTTGCTATTCTTTTTATTCTCTTCTTGTCTTCTGTGTACATGCCACTGCCCACTCCACTGGTACCAACAGCCCCCAAACAAAACAAAACCTCAGCTCAGCCCTCCTCTCAAACTTAGTCCTCACGATCTAAAAAAAAAACCTGACCATTATTTTCTTTCTTCTTGCTTTCTTAAAATAAATCATTCAAAGGGTGAGTTTTTAGTTTTCTTTTCTTTCTTCAGCACTACACCTTCATCTCTTTTTAGTGTTTTTTTTTTCTCAAATATATACACTTACTTAAATATTCACATGCTCTTTAATTTTTCATAGATTTTTAGAGAAATATATGATTAAAGGCATGAGGAAGTTGTTTGTGATGAGTCTTGAAGGGAAGATCTACTAGGCATTGCCACACCCATACAGCCCACACCCATCTTTGCACTTTGTGAAAAGAAAGTTTCTAAGGTAATTTTTTTTTTGATTTATTACCTATTTTTTATTAGTTAGATATCATGTGACAGTGGATGTTGTTAAATTGTTTGGTTTATGTTGTGTACTTGTGTGTTTAATTTTTGCTTTTGTTAGTTTAATTTTTGCTTTTGTTTGAGGGGTTATTCTTAATTAAAAAATAAAAAATTAAAATACAGGAAAATTTTAATAATAGGAATGATGATGGGTTGACAGTATAAATTATAGTGGAATGTTGTTTTTTCTTGAGTATGAATAGCATCCATATAACTAAATAAAAATTTCTAATTAAAATTTTATTTTTTAAAGTTCTTTTTTGGTTAATATGATAGTTTATATAGAAAAGGAAATTGCTAGGAATTTCACCATGGAAATGATTATGGATAAATTCTATTCCATGAAAAATCATCGTCAGGCATGATTTTCATGTGAAATGTTTTTTTTTTGTGTGTGGATATTTTTGTATGTCTATAGTGATCTAAACAGTTTTTGTATGTTCGTTAATGTGTAAGATATATCAAAATTGAAATTTCATATTCAATAGCCTTATGAATTATGTTTTTAATATCAATACTTCGAATTGGCCCCCCTCATATAAAAGTTCCTGGCTACGCCCCTGATTGTACAACCAACAAACTCTAACAGGTCTAGAACAATATTCCACCAAATTCTCATATGATGTGATGAAGACACAATATATTTCCTCGCTATGAGTAGGGAAAAAGCTCGTTGAAGAATTAGTAGCAACAACTCCAGGAAGGAATCATCCACCCTTAAAGATAATCCACCACTAGCTAAGTTCTTTATGTGAGGTAATGCATGTTCATGCATGTATAATTTGTAGAATGAGGGTTTTTGTTTTTTAATAGACTTGTTGCCTTTTAAATATTGAGGGCTTGTGTCGTTCATGGATTGGGTTAGGAGCCCAACATGGTCCAGTCTTGAATAACTTGAGTGGCCTTCTTTTTCTTTTTTTTTTCTTTTTTTATTTTTTGGGTTGAAAAATTATACTTTTTCATCATAAAGTATACATCATTTTACATTTTGATCTAAGAACTATCGAAATGCAAGATTGATCTTCCAAAATTATAACTCTGTAACACTTAATCATCTGCCATATGTTTGAGATCAAGTTTAATAAAATTTAGCATTGAAAGACCAATTTACGCATCTCTTTCTCTAAAATTGATAGTAGAGGGTAAATTGGTCTTTTAATCCTACATTCCGTTTGACTTAATTGAGAAAGTGACCAAAAACAGAAAATTGTTACGTGATTCTTGGTTCAGGGAGGTTGATCATACAATTCTTGTTATTAGGTGGGAAAATGTAAAATGAGATATAATTTATGGTGAAAAAAATGTAATTTTCCTTCTCGTTTTTTTTTTTTTAATTTTTTTTTATTACAGTATTATTATGTTTTTAGAAAAATAGAAATTAAGGGTCCATTTAGATACAACTTATTGTTGCTAAAAACTGATTGTTATTGAAAACATTGTAGCAAAATAATTTTTAAATGTATGAATAGTATCGTGAGACCCATTTTTAATATTTTTTTAATGTATAAACAGTATTTGCACAGTATGTAAATAGTGAATATTGTCTCTCAAAGTCAACAAATGCGGCAAAAAAAAATAAATAAAAAAGAAGGACAAAACGTGCCGGGAAAGACGCAGACGCCGGCTTAATCTATATCCAAACCCACACTAACTTGAATGATAGTTGAATGAGTCTATGAGCTGTTAATGATGCAGGTACCGAAAATTAAAAGATATTATACAAGAAAAGTAGTAATAATATATATAATGATCACTAAAATATTTAATTATGACCAATTCAAAGACAAAAAGTCATGATAAATCCAAAATTGAAAAAGAAAAAAAGAGTAAGAAATTCAAAAATTCTGAAAACACACTGCTGGACGAGTTTTTTCTTTGATCAAAGATACTGGAGGCGCAAAGATTCCAACTGGAGGCGCAAAGAT
The DNA here is from genome assembly GCA_030445155.1 of Quercus variabilis. Classification (NCBI taxonomy): domain Eukaryota; kingdom Viridiplantae; phylum Streptophyta; class Magnoliopsida; order Fagales; family Fagaceae; genus Quercus; species Quercus variabilis. The sequence continues at coordinate 46,003,947 of CP129449.1, read as the reverse complement.
TCTAACAACGAATGTTAGAAGTCCATGCAAAAGCACCCACAACTGCGCGTTTTGGCAATCACGCGCAGTCAGATGCAAATTCATGACTTCGACTATGTCCACTTTTTATTTCCCTACATGTAAATGATACGGTCTCTAGAAAAAAACAAAATGACATATATTATATATATATATATATATATATGCATGTATTTATAATAATTGAGTGTAATGTGATATGTACTAGACCGACGAATAATTAAAGTTTGCTTAATTAGAAAGTTAGATCGATCCCAAATGCCTATTCCTTTCATAACAGTTTGTACTGTTTCGAGACCTTTGTTCAGTCCTTTGCTCGTTTACTTTCTTTTCATTCTCTTTCTCCTCCCCCATGGTCATCATGGAGCCCAAGCTAATTCCTATAAGAGCAAAGAAATAAATATCGGTGTCATCATTGATGTGAATTCCCGCATAGGGAAGGAAGAGCAAACAGCAATGGAAATTGCAGCTCAGAATGAAGCTCCAAAGGGTCGAAGTGTTTCTCTCCATTTTCTGGACTCCGAGAGAGACCCCCAACAAGTTGCTTCTGCTGGTGAGTTAATTTGTTTTACTACTTTTTTCTTCTTTTTCTTGACTTTTGTTGTTGTTGTTGTTTGGTTTGTCTATGTATGCTTGAGATATGATAAAGCTGTTTGAGATGGATAACATGTTGACGGGGTTTCTTTCCACTGAGTACACGTTTCCACTTCGTACAAAAATGAGTGAAACTTAATCATTTGGTAGTGTGTAACTTATAAAAAAAGTAGGTGCAAAATACACAATTAAATTTAATTCTTAAAATTTAACTGTAGTCCTATTCCAGTCATTGAAATTTGATTTTTTTGATTTTAAGTCCAAAGGAATGTAACCACACTACATTTTATTAAGACAGAGCTAGCATCACGTGACTTTGTCAAATTCTACCATATGCAAACAAGAATTATAATGGCTAAGAGTGTTTCGTTCATCATTTGGATCAGCTTGTTTTCAGAGTTTTTGCACCAAGTTTACAATGTTGGGATCCTTGAAACCCAAACTGCTACTGCACCATATAAGCGAAAATGCTAAGGTTGCAGTGGCAGTTTTCATCAGTGTAGTTAAATGGTTCCTGAAGTGGGGCTGAAAGAAAAAATCTCAGCTCATAACCTTGTCTATGGACAATGCCATTTTTTTTTTTTTTTTGTTCTTTTTTTCTTTTCTTTTTTGAGGAAAGGCAATGCCCATTTTGTTTATTAATTTTGTATGATAGTCATATATGAGTGTCAATATTGTATGATAATTAATTTCAATAGTCTATTAGCGCACGTTTGATAGACTATATGATAATTACATAAGAATAGGTATTACAAAGAAGATGAGATATTGTAATGTAATTTTTATTACTATTTATTTGTTTGGTGACAGAACTGTGATGACAATAGAATTAAAGCATTTTAAATTAAATTGTTTAAAATACCCTTATTATAAAATTACAAATACACTTGATAAGGATTAGTTTAACCAACCCAATCTTGAATAGATGACCTTCAACAAATCCAATCTCTCTTCTTCTTCTTTTTTGTAAATAAAATTGCTTTCATTTCATTGTATAGAAGTAGTGACATAAGTAATCAATTGGTCTTTCAAAAATTCTTGAGGGTCTTCAATCAAGTGCCCCAAAATTGTAAAATTTGATCAACAAACTACAATTTTACTTGAACAATGGTAAAATACTCAATTTTTTCGAAGTCCTTAATCTTGATTCAATACTTGGTTTTGATCTTAACCCAACATTAGGTAATTTGGTAGAAATATTTTCTTCCAAGACTTTCAAATATCCGGTCTTAAACTTATTCTCAAGGTTATCTTCCCTTTCATATTGATATTCTACCAAAGCCTCCATTAGTTTCAAATCTTTAACAGGAGTCCACTTTCGTTTAAATGGACCTTGAGAATTAAGTGTATTTGATTCCATATCTAAAAAGACAAGACAAATCATAATGTAGCTAAAATACTAACAAACGAAAATTGGAAGTTGATAAATAAAATGTAAGTAATATGCAAAAGCTTGGACATGATTTTAATAATTGAACAAAATGATAATTTAAAGAAAGAATAAATATGAATGATAAGAATTGAGATGATTTTATTTTTTCCCAATCTCAAATTTTCCACAATATGAACAATAAGGGAAAATTATTGTGTACTCTCGGAGTACCATAAATGCGTACTCTCTCCTCTCACATAAATGGTGGGTCCCACTAATTAAATTCATGGTGGGACCTACCATTCATGTGAGAGAGGAGACTACGCATTTATTGAGTAATGCTAAAGATAATACAACTTTAAATACATGGATCTTACAAATAGAGTAATGCTATAGTTTTACAAACTATATTACAACATTTTTACAAACTGTTGTTATGGCCAAATTCTTACTGGTTCTCATTTGTATCCACCGATAACATCACATTTTTATTTATCTATAATTATTCACCATATCATCAGTTTGTAAAAATTTTTGTAAAAGAATTTGTATCTCTAGCATTTTCCCTTACAAATATATATCATTAATCGTAAGAAATAATTCATATAGGAAAATGCTAGAAATATTATTAATTTTACTTGAAAATTTTACAAATTGATGTGACAATTAATATGATATGTGGACGTCAATAACCTATTAAATGCATTTTTGAATTACTTTTTGTGATTAATGATATATCTTTGTAACTCTCATGTTGTAAAATTTATAATATCCCTAACATCATTCATTCCAATACTTGTTTATTATCTTCTTGAAATGTCACTAATCACATTTATTTCTACATCATTTGAAAGTTTTTTTAAGAAAAATTTGTTATAACTTTAGCATTTTTTCAAAAAAAAAAAAAAGCATATTACAAGATAAAAGGAATGGATTTTTGTTATAAAAAAAATTATGATATTAAGTATTAGTTAAATATTATTTAAGTGATAACAAAGAGGCTCCATTTAAATATATCGCCTTATGCCTCCAAAATTGTTGGGCCGCCCTGCTGCGGCCCATGGCATATCAATAGCTTGCAGTTTGCCAAGCCGTGACCATGAGTCCTTCACAAGCATATGGCCACCAACACATTGCCTTCAAGCCCATTTGTGTAGTCATGTATTACCATGACCTGCTACCTCAATCCACCATGCATAGCATATGGCATGAATCCTTCTGCCCATTGTTTTGTTTGGTTGGCATAGGTGCAAGGTGCAAAACATGCAGCCACTACTTCTCAAGCATCAATGGTCTTACACTAGGTCACAATAGTACTAGGTAGTGGCGGAAAAAATCTTGGACAAGCCAAAATCATCACTCCAGAGGGGGTTTAATCCCAGCACCTACTTTAATTATATGATGATGAAGACAATATATGGTGATCGTTTGTGTTAATACTTCTTACATTTTGATTGCAGCTGAAAATCTTATCAAAGAGAAGAAATTGATTGCTATCATTGGCATGCACTCATGGCAGAAAACAGCTTTAGTTGCTGATGTTGGAAACAGGACTCAAGTTCCAGTTCTTTCATTTGCATCACCTGCCATAACCTCACCAACGATTCAACTTCGTTGGCCTTTGTTGATTCGGATGGCTAATGATGGTTCTGCACAAGTAAAATGCATAGAAGATATTGTCCGTGCATGCAATTGGAGAAGAGTAATTGTTATTTACGAAGAGGATGCATATGGCAGTGATTCAGGAATGTCGGCTCTCTTAGCTGAAGCTCTTCAGAACATTGGGGTGGAGATTGAGTATCGTCTGGTTCTTCCATCATTTTCCTCTGTGCCTAATGCTGAAGGACTTGTACAAGAAGAGCTGGTGAAGCTAGAGAATGAAACGCCGTGTCGGGTTTTTATTGTTCTTCAGTCATCATTAACGATGGTGACTAACTTATTCAGAGAAGCTAAAAAATTGAGACTTGTTGGAGGAGAGACAGAATCAGCTTGGATAATCCCAGACAGCATTACAAACATGCTGGACTCTGTTGACAAATCCATTATTTCCTCTATGAATGGCACTATAGGAATCAAAACACAATACTCCAATCACAATAAAGAATATGTCAAGTTTGAGAAAAGATTCAGAGCCAATCGTTCAGAGGAAGAAAACTTGAAGCCGGGAATTTATGCTCTTCGTGCATATGATAGCATTAAAATCATTACTCGGGCCATAAAGAGTAGTTCTGATGACTCTAGTAGCCTTTTGAAAAATATATTATCAGACAGTTTATCAGGTTTAAGTGGAGAAATACGTTTTGAAGGGAAAATGCTTTCACAAAATCCCAAATTCAAGATTGTGAAAGTGGATGGGGAGAAAAGCAATGAATTAGACATCTGGACACCAGATAATAATGGGGGTGTTAAGAATAAGAATACAAAAGAAAAGGCTTGGCCAGGGCTAGATAAGGTTCCCAAAGGCTGGGCAATGCCTTCAAAAGCAAAACCAATGAGAATCGTTGTTCCAGCTCATGCCATGTTCAAAGAATTTGTGGAGGACATGAACAGAACCAACTCAAATGGCGAAATATTTCATGGTTTTAGCATTGAAATCTTCCATAAGGTGATGGAACAATTGAATTATACAGATACTCTGCAATATATATTTGAGTCCAAAGATGGATCCTATAATGACTTGGTTGAACTTGTCCATAACAAGGTAAACTAAGTAACTAACTTTTTATCTCTGAATATATAGCTATATTAGTCAATTCATCAAATTTTTTTGTCTAATGTGTATTTATTTTATGGAATTGTTAGAGATACAAACTATTTTACAATATTTTTTACAAACTGTTGATATGGTAAGTGATTATTAGTAAGTGACAAAGTAATATCAATGATGATTCCAAATGAAAACCAGTAAGAATTTGTCATAATAATAGTTTGTAAAAATATTATAAAATAATTTGTGGTCGTCATAACAACCATTAACTTCAAGAATTGATACTAACCTGCCCTAAATTTACATTGAGGACTCTTGCAAGTGCACAAATTCTAGAATCAGTATATACTAAAATTCAAGAATAAGAAGTCTTCTTTTCAAGACTTTTTTTTTTATTTTTTTTTTAATTTTTAAATTTTGGTAATTGAATTGATATTTCCTTTTGAGAGAGGCAGGGAGGTAAGTGGGTAGATTAGAGAATATGTGTCCAAATATAGGATAACTAGTATTAAACAATTACATGTGAAATTTAAGATCAATTTTAAAATTTCAAATTTTGATTAATATTATCATTATTTTGTGGCTTCAAAATACTGACAAAGGTCTTCGTTTGGACCAAATAAGGAAGAATTGTGATGCTGTTGTTGGTGATATAACCATACTATCCAATAGGTCAAAGTATGTGGAATTTACTCAGCCATACACAGAGTCAGGGTTGACTATGGTAGTTCCAGCGAAGTCTAAAGAGTCACCGTGGATGTTCATGAAGCCTTTTACCCGGGGAGTGTGGTTGGTGGTTGCTTTCATCTTGATTTACACCATGTTCATAGTTTGGTTCTTGGAGCATCCATCCAATCCGCAATTTAAAGGCTCGTTGAAGGATCAGATTGTGACCGCCATGTGGTTTGCCTTCTGCTCTCTGTTCTTTGCTCACAGTAAGTATAAATGTTCAATTATAGGACTCAGAATGTTATGTTCATTGATTCTCAAAAGAAAAAAAAAGTTATGTTCATTGGTCGGCTCAATAATTATAATCCTACAAACACTCTTAGGCAGATCACACGAACAACCAATCTGTAGTTATATTATTGTTTCATTGTTCCTGTTTCCATATACTCTTTCATTTCTCGGCTTATGAATATAACATAATCATGTTAGGCACATTAACAAGCAACCCATCCCAGGGTTTCTAGTTAGAGATATAATTCATCATGTCAATGATCATGATAAATCTAATCTGCATTATGAATACACATTAGACAGGTCTAACAAACATAAAAACTATATTAGCAAGGGAGTAGCAAAAACAACGAATAAATCCTATGTCCCACTCTTAGTATTCCACTTTATACTGTAGTAGAAACTATATATCCCACGTATCTGAGTATTTAATTTAGCCGATGAATGTTCTAAATTTAGTCTTCTATAATTAGTGGATGATCTAATTTTCTTTGTTAGGCTTGTCCTGAAATTGCAAGTAACGTATGAGTATATGACTAAATATAAAGAGTAGTCAGGACAATCATTGAATTTTAAGAAATCCATAACTGTGTTTAATAAAAACATCCCAAGAACCATTGCATTCTGCAGTTAGTAATGTCAATCTTTCAGGACACTCATTTAGGAGTTAAAACACTCATTAGCACACGTTTTATCTTTCAGGAGAGAAGATTTACAACCACCTTACACGAGTGGTGATCGCAGTGTGGCTCTTTCTAGTGTTTGTGTTAACTGCAAGCTACACTGCCAATCTCTCTTCAATGCTCACTATTCAGAGTATGGAACCGAGTGTCACATCTATGGAGTTGCTTAAGAGTAACAACTTAACCGTTGGTTATGACAAGGGTACCTTTGTAGGCAAATACCTGGTGGAAGTGCATAATTTCAGCTCTACCAACATCAAGGAAATTGATAGCGTAGAGAAATATATAAAGGAATTTGAAAGCAAAGGTATATCAGCTGCCTTTCTTGAAGCCCCATATGCGAAAGTCTTCCTCCATAAATACTGCAAGGGATACATCGCTGACACCAGTCATACGGCCACCTACAGATTTGGAGGCTTTGGATTTGTGAGTAACATTTTTCTTAATATTATATAAATATACACATATACACGGCCACCTGTGTATGTAGGGTTTGTGAGTAACCATTAACAAGTACAAAAACCTTCATACTTCATCATTTGATCATTCTAAAAAAGTTAGTATAATTTTTTTCATTAAAATAAAAAGAAGTACATACAAATGAATTTTGCATTTTGGGCAGCAATAATCACTTCAATATTTCATGCAATTTTTTTCCATGGAATTCAAAAACGCTTTGACGTTTCTATTTTTTGTCTGATCTTGCACTTTCAATGATGCTAGGGTCCTAGGGATACTTTCTACTTTGTCATTAAAGAGAGAGAGAGAGAGAGAGAGAAAATCCCAGCTCTTGCAATTTTCAAACAATGCTAAAGAGCTCTTCTAGCTTATATGAGTTATTGGAAGAGGAAAAAAAAACATTGTAAGATGTGTGTAATAGATGTTGCTTGCGTGTGTACAATATACTTTGAACAATATCCATTACACACATGCTTGTTACATATACCACTTTTGCACAAAAATTAGACTTGAGTCACGGTTTTAGTATTAAAAAAAATGTGTGTAAATTAATGGGTGTTTGTAAGGGACATTTCTCTTTATAAAATTACTCCCATTGTGCCTAATTTCTTTCATTCAATGTTTTCATTAGAGCTAAAGCCCTACTTTCTACATTAATACCAAATAAAGGCTTTTTGTTATTTGACAAATTCCACATAACAGTGCACTAAAGTTCTGAATTTATAAATTATGAATATTGAATTGTAACGTCCAAATTTCAACTTTAGCCTCAAAAGTTGTTATCAGCTTTAAGACTCTTTTAAAACTCTAACAAAATTGCTAGATTTGTGTGTGTACGTATATATAATACTTGTTACCTGTTAATGCACTAGGAGACACACCCCGGAGCTCTACAATTAACAATTTGATAATTACAATAAAATTATATTTTCTATGGCAATGCCAAATGCGCACATAATCTTTTAAATTCACGTGAATATAAATTTTAATTAAAAGGAAAGGAAAAGAAGGAAATTTAATTAAGTGGGTAATAAAGAAATAGAAATGGCTTTCAACTCAATTAAATTAAATAAAAGTGAAGTATTAATAAATAAATCATGTACTCCAAGCAATAAAATAATAAAATTCAATGATATTGATTTAGAAAGTCAGTAAAAACATTGGAGGTTGTTATTTTATTTTATTTTATTTTTTGATAATTTGATAGTTAGGGGAGTGGAGATTTGAATCCTAGATGTCTCCATTTGAAATACTAGAAACAACCAATTGAGTTACAAGGCCATTGACTCTTTGTATTTTTCCTTAATAAATAGTAATTATTGTTAAAATTTCTCACTTTCCAAGCAGGCATTTCAAAAAGGCTCTCCGTTTGCTAGAGAGTTTTCGGAAGGAATTCTGAGACTATCAGAGAATGGAGATCTAAAGATACTTGAAAATGATTTGACTCCACCGAATGAGTGTTCAATGAATGTGTCTTCCGATGAAACCAGAAGCTTGGGCCTAAAAAGTTTCTGGGGTCTCTGCCTGATATCTTTCTCCACTTCCACCATTTGCTTTTTGCTATCCTTGATTCATATAATAAAGAACTATCAACGCTATGAAGAGGCAAACCGAGGTAGTGTAACTCCGAGTGGGAGCGTTTGGGACAAGGCAGCTAGAATAGCAATTTACTTTTATGATAAAGAGATGGGGCTTAGGAGAGCTCAATCTTCAAGCGAACGGAGTCTGGTTATGATACAAAGCTAATCCGTGTTCCACACTGGCAAATATGCTGAAAAGGATTTCGTATTTCACTAGAAATGAAGAGAGTTCATTGTAAAGTTAAGATTTTATTTATTTTTTGAATTTGATATTGTACGAAGTGCACTTTGTATCACTCATGACACGTGTAACGGGTAATACCTGAATAAGCTTTATAAAATTTAATCCGAAACATGAAATAGAACCCTTTTTAAATGGAAGGATACTTTCTCCGTCATAACCATGGAAGTGATGTAGGATAGAATATAGGGTTTAATTCTTTTGTTTATTAATTTTTACAAATATTTATGTATTTTTTGGAATTTTAGGGTTATGCTTTCCAAAAAAATAATTTAGTGTTCTTTTATGGTATTGTATTAATTAGAATCTATTTACCACCGCGCACCTTTAGCGCGATGGTTGTTCTATAAGTATAAGTGTTTGTAGGATGTGGAGGATAAGAGTTGAGGTTCAAGTTTCTAGGAGGAAGTTTTACTCACATATATTATTAGATTAAGTTAAAGTAGAATTCTATCTAAAAAAAAAAAAAAAAAAAAAAAAAGAATCCATTTAAGAATATTTTTAGGAAAATAAGTTTTTAAAGCCTTCGAATAAGAATGCAATTTACTTATTTTCTTTCTTTATGAATTTCAAAGTTCTTCACTGTGACTTTAATGAATCATTGAATTTAAAAGTTTGCATCTAGCTAAATTTATATTTAACCCACCATTGCGCACCTTTAGCATAATGGTCACTTCACAAGTATAAATGTTTGTGGGGGTGTGAGGGAGGCAAGGGCAAGGGTTCAAACATTCAGGAGAAAACTTCACACATATATACATTTATATTAGGCTAGAGTAGAATTTTTATGTTGTATAAAGATAAAAAGTTAAAAAACTATATTTAATCCTTCTGCATAATTCCTTTTGCATCAGTTGCTATAATAACTTTTAGCATTTGGGAAAAACGTTCATACTCTCCTTAAACTTTCGACTACTGGCCAAGACAATCTGAACTTTTTTATTAGCCAATTTAGTTCCTAAAATATACACAACTACTAAATCAATATCTCTATTAGTTTCGTGTTAAAAAACTAATAGTTAACATGAGAGACATGTGAGATTTAAAAATTAGCAATCTCATACAAAAAGTCTTCAATTGAATCTCTGGAGTAACCTTGACTCTAATCTTGGACTCAACTTTCAAAACCTCCCAAGAATCTTCACCTTCTTGCTCTTCTTCTTCTTCATCATCACCATCACCATCATCATTATCATCATCATCATTGCCTTGTTCTTCAATCTAAGAGGACTTGATGAAAGAGTAAGAAGTGAGTTTATCGGAGAGGACCCATTTGTTCGTTAGGGTGTTTCCACCAATGTGGAGGTAAAGCTTGACTGGGTTTTTGAGATTTGGGTTCTAGTGAAGCCAAGGGGGGCCCTAGCCTTTTGAAATTTCCTCTTAACAATGGTAAAAAAAATCACAAATTAAATAATAATTTTATCACTACCCCCTTTAGATTTTAGAATTGGCTACACAAATTTTTTAACTAATCCAATAAAAGTCATACCCAATCCATCAAACTTGATACAAAATACCCAAAAATGATAAGTTTGGTATGATAAAAAAACCTAATTTGGCCCATTTCCTCAACCCATGGCTCTCTCAAATGTTAACAAAACCCTAATTTTTTCCTTCAAAATATTCTAAATCACCATTATTTTTTAACAAAAAAACTTGCACTGCCCCATAGCACCACCTCGTTAAGCCAATTCACTGCTAACTGGTATCTATCTCTTCCCATCTCCCTTTGTTGCCATTCTTTGTTGTGCTGTTACCCTTTTTTTTTTTTTTTTTTAATTTTTTTTTAAAATTTTTATAAATATTGCAACTTACTTTCTACTATGGAAGATAGCAAGTAGTAGGACTATCCATGGGTCAGTTTTGGCCTCAACTTGGACTTGACCCGCTCAGGTCAGGTGGAACAAGAATAGACCTACAACTGATCGCCGACCACAACGGGTCGAGTCGGCCGGGCTCAAGGGAGCGAATGATCAGTTCAATCAAGTCTAATGATGAGTGACGGCAGGTGGAGGAGAAGATCTATCTTCGTCGATTTGAGTTGAAGGTGCTAGATTTGATGGAATATTGCCAAATTTGAGTAGATCAGAGCCCAATCTAACCAAGAATAGCTGAATTTGAGTAGATCTGAGTCGGATCTAACCAAATATCGCCAAATTTGAGCAAATCTAATAAAGGATGAGAGTAGATCTTGGTCGGATTTGACTGAATCTGAGCAAATACCACTGGATCTGAGCGAATGAAGACTAAGGGTGGCTAGATCGGAGCTGAAGAACACTAGAATGTTGCCAGATCTAGGAAATTTTGGGCTTTTTTTTAGCATTTTTCGATTGGATTGGGTGGCTTGGGTTTTAGAGACCGAAGCCCACCACTCGACCCCCTGGAGTCAAGTTTTAGAGGTTAAGACCCGTCATCAACTGCTGGAGGTGTCAGATTTGGTCAGTTTGGCAGGGTCTTTAGGTTACTTGGATAGCCCTAGCAAATAGTAACTTTGAATATGAATGGATATTAGTGCTTTTTTTTTTTTTTTTTGAGAGAGAGAGAGAAATGGATATTAGTGTTGTACATCTATTGAAATATGTGGCTGAACGTGAATTGCTAGATATTATATATTTCTTATTACTTTAAAATTATAATATATAATATATTATTGTCCATTTTATAGATTTTGAGGTAAAGACAAACTTTTGCATAATTGTCATTTTATTTTACTTCACCTAGATAGTAATTTGTTCATATTTTAAATCTCACATGTCTCTCATGTGAGTTAATCATTAGTTTTTTAATACCAAACTAATAGAGGTATTGATTTGATAACTGTGTATAGTTTAGGGAGTAAATTGGCTAATAAAAATGTTCAAGGAGTGTTTTGGCTAGTTAAAAGTTCAGGGGGGTGTATGAGCATTTTTCCTTTAGCATTTTGATATGGCAAAAAAGACAACAATAAAAGCAAGCATCTTGTTGACAGTGATTATAAGGTGTACTCCCTTATGATCGTGATTCAAGATAACAATGAGATCATGAACTATAGATTCCAAGAAATTCATCGATGTATGTTTAATAGTCGAAAGAGATCATGAAGATAGTAGGGAAATCAAGGAAGATAGTAGGGAAATCAAGTAAGATAATACCCTTGAAACCTATAAAATGACCAAAATGCCCTTAAAATCTATAAAATGAAAAAAATGCCCCTAAAACCTATAAGATGATAAAAGTACACCCTAAACCTAAAAAATGACCGAAATACCCTTGAACCCAAAAAGAAAAAAAGAAAAAGAAAAAGAAAAAGACCAAAAGACCCTGAAAACTAAAAAATGACAGAAATTCCCCCAAAACCTAAAAAAGCACTCATGGATATTGACTTTTTATGAAAAAAGATGGAAGATGGCCATCAAACTCTATTTCAAATCATAGTTAATGAAGAGTAATGTTGTGAGTTAAACTAGAATTATGTTATTTTAATTTGGTCCTTTTTGTTTCATTAATGAGTAATGTAATATACTTTAATTATAAACGTAGGCTTGTATTGTAAAGAGATATTTCTTAGATGATTAGGCCTACTCTTATGTAATGAGATATTATAAATCTTCTTGATAAGTGATTTGGTGATGATGTTAGGTCATAAGAAGTAAGGATGGTTTTGAATTATTCAAGCTCAGTGCCATTACACTCAAGTAAAGGTTGATGGTCGAATTCGTTATAATCTTTATGAGGATGCTCACGTTAAGGTAAGTTTTAATTTGAAAAGTGCTATGCTATTTATTGTATATTTTCTTTTGATAGTCTAACTTGCATTTTTGTTTGTTTGTTGTGTTTAGGATGCTGAAGGAAAGCCTAGTTATATCTACAAGATTGTGTTGACGTTTGAGGTTGTGAATGAAAGTTTTTATTTTATAGCTCAAAGGTATTATAGAGCTGAAGATACGGTAAGTATCATCTTAACACCATCTCTTAATTGATATGATAAGAACTTGAAATCATACATTCAAAGGAATCATACATCAATTAAGAGATGGTGTTAAGATGATACTTACCGTATCTTCGGCTCTATAATAACATTGAGTTGTAAAATAAGAACTTCCATCCACAGCCTTAAACATCTCCACAATCTTGCAAATATAACTAGGCTTTCCTTCAGCAGCCTAAACACAACAAACAAAAAAACAAAAACACAAGTTAGACTATCAAAATAAAATATACAGTAAATAGCATAGAACTTCAAATTAACACTTACCTTAACGTGAACATCATCATAAAGATTTTAAAGAATTCGACCATCAACCTTTGCTTGAGTGTAATGGCATCGAGCTTGAATAATTTGATTAGAATCATCCTTACTTCTTATGACCTAACATCATCATCACATCAGTTATCAAGAAGATTTATAATATCTCATTATATAACAATAGGTCTAACCATCTAAGAAATATCTCATTACATTACAAGCCTACATCTATAATTAAAATATATTACATTACTCATCAATGAAACAAAAAAGTCCAAATTAAAACAACATAATTCTAGTTAAACTCAAAACATTACTCTTCATTAACTATGATTTGAAATGGAGCTTGATGGCCATCTTCCATCTTTATTCATAAAAAGTCAATATCCATGAGTGCTTTTATAGGTTTTTGGGGGTATTTCCATCATTTTTTAGGTTTCGGGGTCTTTTGGTAATTTTTTTTAGGTTTCAAGGATATTTCAGTCATTTTTTAGGTTTAGGGTGTATTTTTATTATCTTATAGGTGTTAGGGGCATTTTTGTCATTCTATAAGTTTTAGGGGGTATTTTGGTCATTTTATAAGTTTCAGGATTATTTCAAAAAGTTAATATCCATGAGTGCTTTCTTAGGTTTTGAGGGTATTTCTATCATTTTTAGGTTTCGGGGTCTTTTGGTAATTTTTTAAGGTTTCGATGGTATTTCAGTCATTTTTTAGGTTTAGAGTGTATTTTTTCATCTTGTAGATTTTAGGGGCATTTTTGTCATTTTGTAGGTTTCAATGATATTTTGGTCATTTTATAGGTTTCAAGGGTATTTCAAAAAGTCAATATCCATGAGTGCTTTCTTAGATTTTGGGGGTATTTTTGTCATTTTTTTTTTTGTTTTGGGGTCTTTTGGTAATTTTTTAAGGTTTTGAGGGTATTTCGATCATTATTTAGGTTTCAGGTGTATTTTTATCATCTTGTAGGTTTTAGGGGCATTTTTGTCATTTTATAGGTTTCAGGGGGTACTTTGGTCATTTTATAGGTTTTAGGGGCTATATTAGTCATTTTTAAGATGTAGGGGGTATTTTGGTCTTTTTTAGGTTCCGATGGTATTTAAGTCTTTTTTAGGTTTCAAGAGTATTTTAGTCATTTTTTTAGGTTTTGGAGTATTTTGGTAATTTTTAAGTTTAGGGGGTATTTTGCTAACTTTAGGTTTTAGGGGGTATTTCTGTCATTTTCAAGATTTAGGGCGTAATTTGGTAATTTTTTGTGTTTGGAGGTATTTTGTTCATGTTTTAGGCTTTGGGGATATTTCGGTCATTTTATAGGTTTTTCGGGAGGGGGGGTTGTATTTCGGCAATTTTAGAGGATTTTAGGAGTACCATTGTCATTTTGAAGTTTTAGGGGGCAATTCGGTAATTTTGATTATTAGGCAATTGTGTGGGTATGGATTTTCCCATAATAATTGGGTTGATTTGAGTTTGAGTTAGAAACAATTAGTTAAATGGATAATATCCAAACCCTACATGAAACATTCGATAATATCCAAACCCTACCGATTACCTTCTACTCATTAAGAACTGAGTATTACCTACTCAAGTTTTTGAATTGAATCTAGAGGTACAATTCGTTTTATGAAATTATAATATTAAGATCATGTTTAGGGCTACAAACAAGTTTGTTATTTGTTAATGACAATTGGGGATTTTTGTTGGTGAGATTTTGTAATTTGTTGGCGAAAGGTTGGTGCTTAGATGGGATATTCGAGGATGGAAAGAGATTAAAAAAAAAAGGATATTTTTGGAGAGGAAAAAATAATAAAAGATAATAAAAAGATTACTTAAATGGAAAACAAGTTAAAAAAAAAAAGAAGAAGAGGAAATTTGACTTTAAAAAAAAAAAAATTAGAAGAAGAGAATTTGACTTAGTTATATATAAAAAATGGGGTAAAAAAAGAAAAAGAAAATAGCTATAAGCTAAAATTTAACTAAAATTTTATAATCTTAGATAAGTTGGTGTGAATGACCTAACAAGGGTTGCAACTGGCATGAATTTTCGTATCCTCTCTAGACGTGGACATCACAGCTATATATGTATCATTGGTCCTGTTAGGAGCAATTATTTTGTAATGTACTTTCTTCGACATCACAAGTCAAAAATAACATCTTCCATGATGCCCCGTAAAATGTTGCTTGGATTTGACCATATATCAAAATCCTCCTTTACTTGAACAAAATCGATTTTTTTTTTAGATTGAAGCAGTCAAGTCAAAAGCACCAAGTTAAAGATACTTGAGAACAAAACTCTACTAAAACCAGTCAGTCTTTGCTTTCGCTGATCGTTTTCACTCACACACGTTTAACGTATATTGAATGGTATCCAACCATGTCCTTATCTATATAATAGTTGCTGTGATTAAGATTTAAGACAACCTTTTTATTCTTTATCAAATAAAGACAGCCTTTTTCTTTTCTTATTGGTTGAACACAACTATATCAAATCCTAGAATGGCTTTCCCTTTCATTACCGGTAAAACAGTTATAAAATTTGTCCTCTCTTTTGCCATACTAATCACCTTTCTTCTCTCACTCTCTCATGGAGATGAAGTCGCTAATATGACTAACGAAGTTCCAAAGGGTTGGGCAATGCCTACTGAACAAAATCCATTGAAAATTGTAGTTACTAGTAGAACTTCATTTCAAAAGTTTGTAGAGGTTGACTACAGTGGGAAGAAGCTAGATAATTCCAAATTTGATGGTTGTTGCATTGATATTTCAAAGAGGTGCTTAAAAATTTGCCTTATTCTCTGCCCTATGAATTCAATGCCTTGAATGTCAGCTATGAAGAGCTGGTTCATGGTGTCTACAACAAGGTAACAACTCTAGATTTACCATTCAGTTTCTTAAATATCTTCCTTAACGTCAGGTTGGCCCTAGACATTTTAGGGCCTTAGGCAGGAAGTAAAATGGAGCATTGTATATATATATATATGTATGTGTATATGTATGTATTAATTAAATTAATATTAATTTATTTAATATTATACATCATTTAAAATATATTTTTCTTGCCTTTTGAGATGCAAATTGATTAATTAAAATTTTGTGTTCAAGTTCTTCTAACATCTTATTTTCAATCAATAGTATAATTAATCCACCTAATCTTTCTCAAGACATTGTTGATCTTAGATATGATTTTATTAATTTTAATTTGAAAAACTTCTTTCTGTAGAAGCAACTGTAATAGGTATTGTTAGTAAAATTCTATAAGCAATGCATGTATTCAGAAATGAATCTAACATTTTTATATAATTTAGTATGTTAATTGGAGTATATTCTTTTATTTGTAAAATTTCTTTTCAAACTTTTAACTCTAAAAATAATATAAACCATCAATATTATAATAAATAATTAAGCATCATGATTGAGAAAAGATTCAAGTTTAAGACAGTATTTTTGCAAACTATCATCATCTAGCTGAGAGAGAAAGGCGAAGAGCAAGAGTGAGAGAAAATAAAGGTATGAGTAAATTTCAGGGATTTGAGATTTTTAATTTGTTTCGATTTGAGATTGTTTTGTGGGTAATGTTTTAGACTAGATTTGCATTTTATTTAGTTGATTTTTTATTTGTCTAGAGGTTAAGGATGATTTTTTTTTTTTGGGATAATTAATTTTTTTAGACCAAAATTTTTTTTTGGGTACCAATGTTTACAAAGGTGTTTACAAAGATGTTTCAGATTTTTTGTTCTTTGGTCACAAAGATGTATCTAATTTTTTGGAGTTTCGTCTGAAACTAATTTTATTTTTTCCTACTATCCCTTCTTTTTCAATATTTTGGGCCCCCTTCCACTTGGGGGCCTTAGGCAATGGTCTATTTGGCCTAGTGGAAAGGCTGGCCCTACTTAATGTTCATGTGTTGCATGACACAATATAAACATTCAAATTAATTCCTCAAATTGTTTATAGGTTCGCTTATATGTTTGAACTCATAAAAAATTTTCCTCGTTGTTCATACCCACCAAGAAAAAAGGTCCTTTGGATATGCTAATATTTAGTATAAATGAAATTAAATCAATAGACCACCAACACTAACATTCGGTTTCTTTTAGAGTAAGTAATTAAGCAATAAATGTAAATTCTCTCTAGTCTCCATCTTTCACAGAAGAGAGCCTTCAAGTCAAAGTTCCCATAGTGAGAAGTTACTGTGGGCTAGAAAGCACCGACGCGGCTCCAGAGGAGCCGCACCCGCGTTGGACTCGGCGGGACGCGGCAACGCTGGAGGGACACTGCAGACTGCGCGTTTGTGTCGCGTCGGGCCGCATCCTGCCATGTGGAGCGCCGGACTCGCGCCAAATTGGATTGTCTTCTTCCTTTTTTTTTTTTTTTTTTTTTTTTTTTTTTTTTTTTTTCGCGAGCCCAGCAAGAACAAAAAAAAGAAAAAGAAAAAAGGTGCGAAACGCACCATTTGAGGAAGAAACGAAGTTGAGGAAGACGAAAGAAGAAAACTGGTTTAAGAAAACTAAAGAAAGGTTAAAAAAAGAAAAGGTATGAACTGGGAAGGGGAGACAGAAGAAACGAAGCAGAGGAAGACGAAAGAAGAAAAAAAATGTAGAAAGGAAGAAACGAAGCTGAGGAAGAACAAATGAAGCAAAGGAGAAGAAAAAAAATGTAGAAAGGAAGAAACAAAGCTGAGGAGAAGAACGAAGAAGATGAAGAGATGTTTTTTAAAAGGTGTGGACGTGTGGTGTAGATTAGGCTTTGGAAAATGGAAGCGTTGGGAAATTAAAAAAAAAATAAAAAAAAAAGGTAAAATTGATATTCTGAGGTGACCAAACGTAATGTGTTGTTGACTTGTTGGCACTGGAGTGGCAGGTGAATGGAGAGAATAAAAATAAAAAGATTAATCTTGTGGGTTTTATTTAATTTATGAATATTATATTTGAGTTATTATCTATTATTGCTCTTAAATTTAGTATATGTATATATAATGTGAAAATGTATACTTAGTAATATATTACAAATATAAATAAAAATAATTTTAATAATTTTTTAATTGCCGAGTCCCACCGCACCCGCACCCACCTTTTTCAAAAATTGCCGAGTCCCGCACCCGCACCCACACCCGCACCCGGATCCGAGTCTTAAAACGCACCTGTGCTTCCTAGACTGTGGGAAGAAAAATGAGTATTGAGTAGATCAATTTTATATTGTCTTCTGATATTGGTTTCTCAAAACTTTGAAATTTCTTATTTCTAATCTAGATTGCAAGTCAAGAGCACTTCTAGTTAGACTTTTCTGATAGTTTGCCTAACTTTGAATGGCTCGTTTTGAAAGAGACAGAAAGCCCTTGGAAGAGCAGTGAATCTGTGACTCAAAAAAGTTGTATATAACTTACAACTTTTTTCCTATGAAGTATGGTGCATTTTCGGATTTGGGTGAGGGTGCAGGTGCGAGGCTTGACAATTTTTGAAAAAGTAAGGTGCGGGTGCGACGGGAGTGCGGTGATTAAAAAATTATTAAAAATATTTTTATTTATATTTTCTACATATTTTTACTATTAAAATATTCTTAAAAAACATATTACTTTGGCCTTGGTTCACAAAGCAAAGAAAGAAGAAGGCAAGAAATACAAAACAAAAAAAAAAAAAAAAACACAAAAGAAGCAACAAATATTCAGAATAAAATTGAGGAAGGATAGATTTAGGATGTTTGGGCCTCATTCAAAGCTGATTTCAGCTGTTCCGGCATGATTCAAGGCCGATTTCGGCCTTTTTCGGCCGTTTCAGTCAATTTCGGCCATTTTGGTTGGTTTTGCCGCCTGCCGATACGACCCGATTCTGGCTGAATCGGCCGGTGTGATTTGGCGTGAATCCCAAAAAAAAAAAAAACTCAGACGCAGCACCGACGTGCAAGCAGCTGCGTTGGTGGCCACACCCCGCATCAGGCCACGTTGGTGCTTCCTAGCTTTTTTACATTTGTTTATTGTTTTCTTTGATTTCTTAGTTACAAACTTGTTTCTGATAAAGACTATGGTTGTCATTTATCATTGTATGATCTAAAAACAATGGAAGACTTACGATGCTGTTGTTGGAGATGTGACCATATTGGCAGACCGTACAAAATATGTGGAATTCACTCAGCCATTTGCCGTGTCAGGGTTGTCCATGGTAGTTCCTGCAAAACCTGAAGGATCAGCACGGATGTTCTTGAAGCCTTTCACCCGGAAAATGTGGCTGGCAACCGGTGTTGTCTTGATTTACACAATGCTTATTGTTTGGTTCTTGGAGCATCAGTGTAATCCAGAATTTAATGGCCCATTGAAGAATCAGATTGGTACCACAATTTGGTTCACATTCTCCACTCTATTCTTTGCTCACAGTAAGTACAAATGTCTACAATCTGTTTTATTTATTTATTTTATTTTAATTATTATTATTATAAGTACTCTATGACACTTAGCACAAGCTAATGATCAAGTCTTCCACACTGTTTATCGAGTCTAACCAGCTTCAAGGCTGCCTCATTGTGCCCGCCCCTAATAAGTTATGGCTGTCTGGGATGTAAAGTAATATAATTGGTTTACCATTGCACAAATCCTTCTCTTATTTCTGTACATGTAATTAGCTAATTTTCAGAGACCTAGTACTTTGTTATTAGTGGGAAGTTAAAGAGGTTCGTTTATGTTCAAGGTTTAGAATGCTCTAATATCTGAAAGTTTGCAAATCATGTATGACTGGAAAAGATACTTGTGTATGAAATACAAAATTGTCTTTGATGCAAGAATTTGCTTACAACTTAATGCTAATTTTACAAAATGGATTGACCCCTGTAGGATCAATTAAGTTCATCTTATAATGAAATTCCTTTCTAATCAATAGCAGCTCCAGAGACAAAAACAAAACACAGCCAAGATGAAATTTCTAATGAATGTAATCCATTACATTTGCAGGGGAGAGAGTTTATAGCAACCTTACTCGAGTGGTGGTGGTAGTTTGGCTTTTTGTTGTGTTGATCCTAACCTCAAGCTACACTGCTAATCTGTCTTCAATGCTCACCGTGCTACGATTAAAACCAGTTAGAGATATCGAGTGGCTGAAGAGCAGCAATGCAAAAATTGGTTGTGATGGCGATTCATTTGTAATGACTTACCTGCAGGAAGTGCTCAAGTTTAATTTAAAGAACATCATTAAAGTTAAAACTGAATCTGATTATGAAGAGCATTTTAGAAACAAAAGCATAGCTGCTGCCTTTTTTGAACTTCCATATGAGAAAGTTTTCATCGACAAGTATCACAAGGGATTCACCACCTCCACACAGACGTATAGATTTGGAGGATTTGGCTTTGTAAGTAATAACTACACCTTGTCGCTTTCAGTTTCCACATAATTTCAAGTTGATTATTCCAGAGTTCAAAACTGAATATTTCCAAAAAGGAAGCAAAAAAGCATGTTACATATTATCATTGGCATTCAATGAATTTATTTTTTCAGATTATTTCGGGTCTTAAAGAATTCTTTGCAGAAAATATGAATTCCAGACAGTTTAAATATGAAAAGAAGCAATTTTGTTGAGAGTTTCTGCAAGCTTTCTATGGTGGCTAAAACTAGTTCATTATTATAAAGAAGTCTTTATTTATTTTCAGACAATGGTTTGAAGCACCTAAATCCTCAATAAATATTGATTAAATAAAATTTTCCATACATGCTATGATTTTTGTGTTAGTAATTCCATTCCAATGTGTTACCATTCTTGCCATTTGAGTTGTATCAATTTCATGCTTTAGATTAAGAAATTATCAGGTTAAAGGTGTATCTAGTGGCATGTCATTTAAAGTTTTAAGTACTAAAAACTGTCTCCATTTCATTGCAATTGAGAGAATCATCTTTTTTATGGTAGGAATCACTTCTAATTTACCCTCCATGCAGGTATTCCAGAAAGGCTCGCCAATAGTGAAGGACTTTTCATAAGCCATACTAAGGCTATCAGAAGATGGTACCCTAACTGTTAGGTTCTAAATGTTTAGAACAATTGGCAAATCGTGAATACAAACTTGTCTAGATATAGATCTTAGAGTCTATAGGTTTTATTAGACAATGCTCAAGGTGATTCAAGTCAAGATTCAAGAACATACAACTTGCAGGAAGAAGACTTCATTTTCTGCCTGGTTCGATCAATCGAAGAACAGGCTCGATCGATCTAAAATCGTATCTGCAGAATTTTAAGTCGGCCC
The DNA here is from genome assembly GCA_030445155.1 of Quercus variabilis. NCBI lineage: Eukaryota > Viridiplantae > Streptophyta > Magnoliopsida > Fagales > Fagaceae > Quercus > Quercus variabilis. The sequence goes on along the minus strand of CP129449.1, from coordinate 45,982,895 downwards.
AAACAGCAGCTTAAGCCCATTAAGGATTAGGGTTTCAGATCTACTTCTCTCACTATATAAAGGAAACCCTAAGCCACGTTTTTAAGGGCTTTTGGAGAAAGAGAAGAGAGTGCCTCTTTTGTATCTAGGGTTTTGTACCCAAACCTCTCTAAGTCTTTGTTGCTCATATTGTTGTTTATGTGAATCTCTTGTGAGATCTTTGAGGAGCTTTCCTTCACATAAACTTAGGGTTTTCAAGTTAGAAATAGTATCAATATCTTGACGATCAACTTGGTTGCTACCGTTGAAACTTAAAGAATATCAAGCGTGGGTGCTTGTGGCTGATTGAAGAATTCAAGAAAGGAGTCCATGGATTCGGAGCTTGCATGAGGTCGTGTTAGTAAGTTCTGTTGGTGGGTAGCATTAGGAAGTCAAGCGGGGAGCTTGTAGTCCTTCTATATGAACTTCGATTCTTTCATAGTGAATTCAGGTTTGCCTTGAGGATCGGTGGGTCAAATTCTCCCCAGGTTTTTACCGTGTGGTTTCTTGAGTGATCATATCAGTGTGTCTTTTATTTTTCTATTGCTTTATTATTTTGATATGATTATTTAATTGCTTTAACCTAGAATTGCATAATTTGACTAAGTAACAACTTGGCTAATTAATCTAGGCTAACCAATCTAGTTGTGTTTTAAGGGGTCTAAATCCGTTCACTAACAAATCTAAAGATAAATCGTTTGACTCTCTCACGTGGGTGTTCAACAGACCAAACATCCAGTGATACAGATCCTTTGAGCATCCAGAGCTTCTGGGGTCTCTACCTTATATCTGCTGCCATTTCTACAATTTGTTTCCTACTGTCATTAATTCGATTGCTAAAGAATTATCAACATCCTCAAGAGGCAAACGAAGACAATGCAACTCCTAACCCAATAAGAGTTTGGAACAAGGCGGTTGGCCTTGCAAAATACTTCTATAATGGAGAGATCATTGCTCCAGGGAGGGCTTCAAGTTCATCTCGTACGCCAGACTTACATAGTTGGACTTCCTTAAGATGGGAAGACGTGAGGACTATCGACATTCCCCACGATATTAACCAGGCCTCCCCACCTTCTGAAATTGAAGTGTCATAGAACTCCTTATTGAATGCACAGAGTAGGATAGGTAGGTTTTGGATGAAGAACTTTTATATTGAGCCTAAATGTTGTAATATTTACTTCTAATTGTCTACTACTAATTGTTGGAGGGGGCACTGTATGAAAGAAAGGGTTGTTAAGAGTTTGTCACAAATAGTTGGCTGATGAGTTAGTTAGTTGCCTCGCTCAATTTCCAATTAACCAATTTCGTTACATGAGTTAGAGTCAACTAAGTAGAAGACTCGATGTGAATCAACTGTATAAATATTTATCAAATGTCAATAGTGCTGAATATCAATAAGAAATTAATTAGTTAGATTTTCACTCTTTCCTTTCAACCAATTTCTTTCACACATTCTCTTTTCTTGGAAGGTGATTACCTCGAATTGGTCAAGTTTCACTAATTTCCCTTAGAGCCCAAGTTTGCAAGTTGTTCATTATACTTATCAAGTTTGAAGGAACTTGATTTTCTTACTTAATTTAATCTATGGTTTGCATGAGGTAATAACAAGATTATCAACAACAGGCCTTGGAAGGGCTAGCACAATCTATGACTTACATGAAGTAATAACAAGATTATCAACAGCAGGCCTTGGAAGGGCTATAACACAGCAATTTGACCATCTCTTTGAAAGCCTTAAAGCCCGAACTAAAACATTGAAACTGGACTTTCCCAAGTTTGCATGGTAAAATCTTTCTACTTGAATATATTCTTTTTTCCATAAAAAAGTTGTAACATGACCAAAATTACAAACTAAAGAAAAGCAGCCAAAATGATACAGCTGTGTCACAATAGAGTTCAACAGATATATGGTTAATTTGATGGAAAGAGTCATGCAAAGTTATTAGTTTACATATTGTTCTGTGCAACCTTAGGCAGTGTTATAATGTAAGAACAAAACTCAACATCTTGATAGCTATTTCACACCTTTCTAACACTACAGAAAATTCATACAATACAGACAAGAAAACGAGAGTAAAAGGAGAGACCAAAAATTGTACTGATAAACAAGGACACTTCTTCACAAAAGCCTAATAAGTTCCCTAGCCTTATCATAATATATGGGTCCCTATCTTTCTGACACATAGAGAAGAGAGAATCATGAAATTAATCTTTCAAATGTTAAACAATGAAAAATAGAAACTTCAGGCAGTATTTAGTAATATGAGATGAATCTGATAACTGAACTTACTAAGTCAAGTTCACATGAAACGCCGTACTCTTTCAAAGCAGATTTAACAGTTGGCCAAATCTCTTGCAAGTACTTTTCTGAAGAAAGCAATTAAAACACAAAAAAAAAAAAAAAAAAAAAAAAAAAAAGACTGCCATGACTCTTAAATTTGAATAATAATATTATATTTTAAAATTAATTGTTTCTCATATAAATCTTTAAAAAAATTATATCGAAATTTCATTAAGATAATATTTGGTAGCAAACTTGATTATAGCCTAAAACTACAACTTCACTTAATAATTGTTTATTGGATGCGAATTTTAAAAAATCTACCATTGGATTACATTTTCTTTTTATATTCTTTGTGCTTGCAAAATTTCTAGAAAATCAAAGATCAATAGTTATATCATTAATCAAATGTTTAAATTTCAAGTTTTTGTAATTTAAAATTATGGTATATTATAGTAAACCCACCTATGGTTAGGTCCGTTTTCACTTTACCTATTTGTAATTTAAAACTTGATATTTTATCCACCTAAAGTTAACTCTGTTACTCTTCCGTAATCCACCTTTTATTTGCTGTTAGAAAAACATAATTTTAGGCAAAAATAAACATAACAAGAATCAAAAGGCTAGGGTTTTAAATTATGAATTGTGCAACCAAATTTACACAATTTCAAGTTGAGTCCCGTCCCTTCCCCGTCACAGTCTTAGTCCACCAGTAAATTCGCTCTCTCATTCTTCTCTTCTAATCTCTCCTCAATTCCTTCTTCTTCTTCATTTTTGTTTTCTTCAAATAAACATATAAAAAATGGAATCAATGTATAAAACACAAAAGAAACACACTACAGTAACAACTTTTAGACGCAACATCTTTATAAAGTGTCAAACCTCACTTTAACCACCAATCCTTCTATACAGATGGGTGAATATGTGTAACGAAGAAGAAGGGCAGTGCATTAGGTCAGCTGGGTGTAATTTTCGTTAAAGAGGAGGGCATTGAGGGATGACAGTGGTTGGGGAAGAAATCTAGGAGGACATGGCCTTCTCGAGGCAAATACGCTCTGGGATTTTATTTATTTATTTATTTAAGATTCAGGTAACAAGTTTGAAGGTTCCTTTCTTTCTTCCTCGGTGGTGTTTGGTTGTGCAGAAAAGACCAAAAATTAGGAGAGGGACAAGCTGAGATCAAGGTCAATCCATGGTAGAATAAACCAAACCAAACCCACCATCTAAAAATGTTGCTAGATTTCCCTCCCTATCTTACCCTCCGATCTAGCACCTAGGAGCCGCCACCATGACACCAAACCCATGGTTGATCTACTATGATCCTAACCCATGACTGGATTTTTCTTTACCTCACTCTTCAGTTGTTGGCTTATCTCTATCTCACTCTCTTTTGTTGATAACGTTGATGGTTGTTTTGAGATGTTGTTCTTGTAAAATTTGGTTCAAAATTTTGAGTTGTTGTGAGATTGTTGATATTGTTATAGATTAAAAATAATTTCATTGAGCCCTTTGATTGGTGTGTTGTTCCTCCATTTTGTTCTCATTAAAGTTCATGAGCAATTAAAAACCCTAGTTTTTTAATTCTTGTTATATTTGTTTTTGCCTAAAAATGTGTTTTTCTAACCACAAATGGAGTGGTGGGTTACATAAGGTTAACAAACCAAACCTTAGATTAGTAAAATGTCAAGTTTTAAATCACAAGTAGGCAAAGTGAAAATGGATTTAGCCATAGGTGGATTTACTGTAATTTTCCCTTAAAATTATGTGTGGACACCTCCAAAAAGGATTTTCTTAAAATAATTTTTTTTTTTTGGTGTGGTACTCACACATTGGGTACTTAGTGACATGACTCTTTGTGTGCATGTGTTTCTAGGGTGAAGTGTGTGTGTATGAGTCCCATTTTCTTATTTTTATTTTAAGAGCCACCACCAACTATTAGTTTTGTATAAGGTGTGAATGGTCACTTATATGTCTAATTCATTTTAAGTTACCTAATTTACTAAACCAATTTTAAGGGTTTATTAATTAAGGCAAACCAAAAGTCTTAAACTTGGAAATTTGGTTACATGTGGGGAAGGTGTTAGGCACCCCACACCACCTATCCAAAGGATAATACCAAATTTTAATTTATTTCTAACGTAATTCTTTTAGTGAAGAAATAATATACTTGGCATTTTGGTTTTTGAAAAAACTTTGTACAAACTATACACACACACACACATGTGAGTATTTATTTATGTATAACGTATCATGTGAATATTTATTTCAAGGATTTATTTACAACCAAAGCATGTGAAGTATATATTTACATAGCATGTGTGAGGTGTGGATGCCTCCCGAATTTTTGGAATTTTTTGGGTTTGGTCACACATTGGGTCCTTGGCGACATGACTCTTGTGTGCTTATGTGTCTAGGGTGAAGTGTGTTTATGTGAGTTCATTTTTCTTATTTTTTTAGGAGCTGCCACCAACCATTGGTTTTGTATTAAGTGTAATTGGTCACCTATGAGTCTAATTCATTATAAGTTACCTAATTAACTAAACATATTTTAAAAGGTTTGTTAATTAAGGTAAACCAAAAGTTTTTGAACCAAAGATCATGGACTTAGATGTTTGGTTAGGTGTGGGAAAGGTGTTAGGCATCCCACAATGCCTATCCGAAGATAGTATCTCATTTGAATTTATTTCAAACCTTAACTTTTTATGAAGAAATATAATACTTAGCTTTGATTTTTCTTTTTTCTTTTTTGAAAAGGAATTGCAAACAATATACATACATATATGCACGTGAGTAATTATTTACCATATAGTTAGCATGTGAACATTAGCTCCAAAGAATATATACAATCAAGACATGTGAGGTATATACATAGGTAACATGTGAGAACACATTCAAGTGTACTATACAATAGCATGTGAATATTTATTTACTATATAGCTAGCATGTGAATACTAAATACTATACAAAAATAAATTGCAACGTAAAAATAAAAGAGGGAGTTGGAAGAGTAGTACCTTGTTGTCATCCGCAATTTTCTCATTTATATTATGCAAAAATAGATGACAAATGAAACTCATTAGTGCCAAGAAAGATGATGGGGACAATGCTTCAAGGACTCAAGGGAATGAGCTTTGAACATGAATCCTTAAACTACAACTATTCTAAGAAAATGCATAAAAAGTTACTACGTTAACCTTTATTATTTTGAAAAAAAGCACATTTTCTTGAGAAAATTTTCGAAGAAGAAATTATTATTTATTTTTTTGGGTGAAACCCTTATATTTTTTAAAGAAATCCAATGTGGTAAAAGGAAAATATTAATAATTTTTGACCTAAATTTTTCGGATTTTAAAGGAAGAAACTTTGAAACCGCTTGAAAACATTTTTTTTTTTTTTTTTTTTTTAATGTGGTAAAAACACTTTTTTCTTCAAAAGATTTTTTTAGAGGAAGGGAGAAAACATTTTTGAGGGAAAAACCAACGTGGTAAAAAAAATTTATTTTGAAAACATTTCCCTTTTTTTATTACAAAAATTCGGCTTTCTTAGGGAAAGAAAAAATAAAAGCATTTTTTGAAAACAACTATTTGAAAACATTTTTTTGACGTGGTAAAAGTATTTTTAGAAAACTTGTATTTTTTGAAGACGCATTCTTTTTTAAGAACATTTTTGAAAACGTTTTGAAAAAAACATTTTTGAAAACATTTTGGAAAAACGGTTCTGAAAACATTTCCTTTTGAACACCCCCCGCACCCCCCCCCCCTCCCCTTTTAGGACATTTATTATTCTTTAAAAAAAGTTTCTGGTTTCCCCCTTTTAAAAAAAGAACAATTTAAACAAAAAAAAAAAAATTGAAAATCCCCTTTTTTGAAAGCAACATTTTTCTTTCGAAAACACTTTAAAAAGGAAAAAGGCATTTTTAGAAATCTTTTTTACTTGGAAAGCTTCATTTTTTAAGAAAGAGGCTAGAAAAGATTTAAAAAAAAAAAAAAAAGCATTTTCTTAGAATAGCGTAGAGAAAGTGTTTTACCCAAGCATATTTATTTTATGGCAACATTAATGATGAGTAATGTAGAGAAACAACAACAATAATGTGCAGAAAATAAATTGCAAGGAAAATAAAGAGCAGAAATTTAAATAACAAAAATGTAAATGGCTGAAATTTAAATGACAAAAATCTACAGTTCAGGAATATTGTAAAGGTTGATTAAAAATTCTTTTTTTATGTCCCCATTAAATATATTTTAATTTCTTTCAAGCCTTATGGGTTCTTCATCATAAGGAAATGGGAGTTCTAAGCCATCAACCATTTCTATGTGATATACTAATAGGAATGTGTGTCTATATATAGTATATGTGTGTGTGTGTGCGCGCATGCGTGTGTGTGGGTAAGTGTAATAAAGTAAAGTGGGGAAGGGGAATTAAAGGGATGACATAAATGAAAGGGGGAAGGAGGTTGCTTGAAAGTAAATGAGATGACATAAATTAAAAGGGAATGAAGATTTTTTTTTTTTTTTTATACAAGATATAATTTCTACTCTAGCCTAATCTAAGTGTATATGTGTGTGAAAATCCTTCCTAGAGACTTAAATCCCGGCCCTTGCCCCCCACATCCCACAAGCATTTATACTTGTGGAGTGACCATTGCACTGAGGGTGTGCAATGGTGGGAATTGAGATTTCTTGAAAGTAAATGGGATGACATAAAATAAAAGGAGATGGGGATTGCTTGAAAGTAAATGGGATGGCATAAATTAAAAGCAATAATAGTAAAATCTCTAGATGCCTAGGTGGGATGAGATTTCTTCCACCTAAGGGTACTTCCCATATAAGTCTTAGGAGATGGTCCAATACCCATTCAAGGAAACAAACATAATAACACAAACCAACAACAATAATATGAAGAACATAGAAATAAAGAGAGAAATATATACACAATATACACAAGAGCATAGGAAAATAAAGCAACTATGAACAATAAGCAAGATAAAAGAGAGATTTTATATATATGGAAGTGATGTTTACAAAATGATGAAGAGGATGGGATGGGTGCAAGGACGGAGCTAGAACTTTGAATTAGGGGGGTGGTTTTAGTGTTAGTAGTGTATAACGGTTTCAACTTCTAATTTTGCTACTTAGTTGCTGATTTTTTTTTTTTTTTTTTTTGGTGTGGGTAAGAACAAAATTGTTTAGAATTTTTTAAAGGGTAGGGTTATTTATTTTGGATAAAATTAGTTAATTGAGCTTAATTTTGTTTTTAGTTTTACTGGTAATTTTTGTTGTTGAGTTTTGTTTTTTTTTTGGGGGGGGGGGGGGGGGTGTGGGGGGGGGGGGGCTTGGATATTTTGTTTTAGAATTTAGATCTATAAATTTTTTTATGGACACTAAAATGAGGAAAATTCTAGAGTTACAAGTTTTTATTATTATAAATTACTGATATGATAAGTGATTACTAGTAAGTAAAAAAATGATATGAGTGGTGTGTTCATATGCAAACCAATAATAATTTGCTACTAAAACAGTTTGTAAAAATGTTATAAAAAAGTTTGTGAGTATAGCATTACTCTTAAAAGAATCAATGATATTGTTAAGGGAAAACAAAATATAATTTTATAGAACAAAGTTGTTAAAATTAGTACACATATATATATATAATAATATTTAAAAAAAAAAATTTAGGGGGGCCCATTGACCCTCCTAGTTCAAGGGTGGTTCCATCCTTGGATGGGTGTAATTATCAAGGAAGTGAATTCCGTACCGCACCAGCCGGTACGGCCGGTATATATAGTACCGACCAGTAAACTGGCACAGATAACTCCCTTGTTTCATACCAAAAAAATACCAGCCGTACTGGTTGCGTACTGGCAAAATTTGGATATTTCGGCCGGTAAATGCATACTAGACCAAAACAAGAAAAAGAAGAAGAAGAAGAAAAAAAAAAAAAAAAACGTTCTCACTCTCTCATCTCTCCACTTACCAGCGTCACTCGCAGTTTCTCAAACTCATAACGCATGGTCTTTCCTCCCTCAAATTCCAGATCTTCTTGACCAGTGTTCTCTTTCTCTCTTTCAGATTTACTTTCTCTTTCCTCCTTCTTGGTTGCGTTCAACTAAAGCCAATAGTCTGAATTTCAGCTTCTTTAAACACCCAATAAAGTTGACAGCTTGCAAAAGTTATGCATAAAGTCAAAAGTAATTTTCATATGTAAGATATTTTTCATTTTTTTAATTATTTCCTAGCCCCTAAAAATGGTCATAAGTCCTCTCACATGTCATTTTTTCTATTTTTTTTTTTAAGCCCTCAGTTAGTTCACGTGTGAAAGCACTGAAAGGTAAGCTTAGTATTTTAAATTTAACTTGATTTTTAATTCTTTTTATAGATATAGATGTATAGACTTGGGCTTGGGCTTGGGTTTAAGATTACAAATTCGTCTAATCTATGAATATATATATATATATATATATATATGGACTTTAAATACTATATATATATATATAGCGGTAAACTTGAAACGGTACACCAGTATTGGCTGGTATCCGAAATATATCGTACTCCTGGCCAAATCGATACAGCCTCTAGTACAGTATTGACACCCTTGGTAATTATTAAGAAACTAACCTATCCCTATAGCCTTACCCACAAAAATTACAATAAAAAATGGATGAGGCTTTTTGTGATAGGTTTCCTAGAGAGAGAGAGAGAGAGAGAGAGAGAGAGATTTTTTTTTTTTTGAATTTCTAAGGATATTTTTCCATTTTTTTTCTCCATATTTCTCTATTTTTCACTCATGAGAAGTTCCTATATTTTACAACAAATGATGGGGTATTTATAGGGGAAATGAGGAAAGGGGAGGCTAGCAATAGTGTAACATGTTACACTAATGCTAGCCTCCCATTTTTTTCTAATTTTTGGCCCAATTTTTGTGTAGCTGTTTGGAGGCCATTCTGAGCTCTATTTTCTTCAAACTTTATATGCTCGGAAAACTATGGATGTCTAGTTTCCAATAGTCCTAGCCTCATTCGATTGGAGTTACGATCGTCGAGATATTACACTCAGAGGGAAGGTGACATAGTGTTGAAAAATTTTGTGACGTTTTTTCTTGAAAAATTCATATCTTCCAATCCCAAGCAGATATCATCAAGCCCTTTTGTTGAAAATTAGCTAAGACCTTGTTCTTCAAGATGGTACAGCCTGCTTGTTTCAGTTCTCGCCAATTGGTATAGTTTATTGTGTGAAGTCGTCAAAAACTTCTAGTTTTTCCTTAAAAAAAAGTGAAGATTTTATTAGGCTTTTTGGTATTATAGTGATAATTCATCTGTTTTAACTTCGACTTTAGCCTGTAAACTATCATTTAGAAGGGAAAAATAAGCCCTACGAGAAGGTCCAAAATTAAACATGATCTAACAGTCAGATTGAACAGTAAACTTTTTGACCATACTCGGTTAGGGTTTTGGTCCTAATTGATGTAAAATGAATATTTCAAATGTTGTGACTTTTTGATCCTCCATTTAATCATGTTGCATTTATTTTTATCCTTTTTGGTCTTGAAATTCATGATTTTTCACTTTTTTCAATATTTTTGGAAAAAAGAGTTTTTCTCTAAAAAGTTTGCACATTTTGTAAAAAGAATGTTTTTCTTTACTTTTGAAAATTTTAACTTTTTTGACAAAAGGAAAGCTTTAAAACTTAAAAGAACTTTTTTTTTTTTTTTTTTTGAGGAAAAGATTTTGTTATTTTTTATAAAAGGGAAGAGTTTTTAGAAAACTATTTTCATCAATTTTTTCAGAGAGAAAAATTCTTTTTGATGATACTTAAAATTGTTAGTGAGTTGATTGTGTATATGCACACCAATTAGGATACCCAAAGAAAAAGAGAATAAAGAACCTACAAAGAGCACCGGTGGGGTGTCAGCTAAAGACTCTCTGAAAGTTAAGTCAGTGATAGAAGAATCTCTAAGAACTCAAAGGTGTAAGAACTAGGAAATTTCACGTACCTTGGACCAGTAGAGACTTGGTGTTTATATAGCGGTGTAGATTTGACCAAGATCCCTTAAATATAGGATCTTTCCTTGTAGAGAAGATATGGAGTTAATGCCCTAAGATCTTAGGGCTTTACCTCCCATACTGGGAGGATACAAATATGGAGTAGGGTTTTTGGGTGTGGTGTATAAGTTTTTTCCATATAGGGTGATATGAGTGGAGTACACAAAAACTGTATAGGACTAAGGGTTTCCACCCATCGGTATGTATGTTAACTCAACAAGTGTTCTCAAGCTTGTGGACAGAGGTACAGGTGATGTTTAGTCAAGTCCAAAGGAGATGATGACTCGTCGGGTCTAAAGCAAACCGAAGGATCTTTAGGAGATTGAAGGAGATGCTTGGCCTGGTAGGTCTCCAGGAGATTGAAGGAGTTGTTTGACCTGACGAGTCTGAAGGAGACTGAAGGAGATGTTTGACTTGAAAGGTTAAAGAAGAATTGAAAAATTTTCTTAGTCAAAAATACCCTTATCACTTTTGAATGAGCAAAATAGGAAAATCTTTTATAAAAACAAGTTTTTGTATTTTTATTTTTATTTTTTGGGAAAAAGAAAGGTTTTTGGAAATAGTTTATTGAGAGGAAAGAAATACCAATGTTTTTATTTTAAAGGGGAACCTAGAAATTTCATGGCATCTAGCATTTGTTTTCAAACACCAATTTTGAGAAACCAAACAGGAATTTTGAACAGAAAGGGTTAGTAGAAAAATTTTATAGGTTTTTAAAGAAGAAGAGTTTTACTTTTAACAAATCTTATGATTTTTACTTTGATGAAAAAGTTTAAAGGAAAATAGATTAGTTTTGAAAATCCATTTTTTTTAAGGGTAATTCTAAAAAGAGAGAGGAATAAAAGATTTTTTTTTTTTTTTGAAAAGTTTCATGGGTTTTTATTTTTAAAGAAGAAGAAAAGAATTAAAAACAATTCGTGATTTTTATGAAACTTATATTGAAAAGAGTTATTTCAAAGAGAGTGTTCATGGGTTTTATTTTCAAAAAGAGTTTGGGTCCCAAAAATCCTATGATTTTTTTTAGAGAAAATGTGGTGTAAAAGATTATTCTCTTTTAGAAACTTTGCTCATTCAAATTTTTTTTTTTTTGAAAAGAAATTCTAACGTAGTAAAAGAAAATCATTTTATTTCTTTGGAAAGATGGGCAGTTTATTTATTTATTTATTTTTTTAAACCTTCTCTATTTTTGGGGTTTTCGAGGAATAAAGGAAAATAGATTTTTTTTTTTTATAAAGTATTTTATTGAAAAAGAAAGAAAAAGTTTTGAAAAAACTTTTTAAAAGTTCTTTTAAGAAAAACAATTTTTGAAAAGGAGTAAAGTTTTTTTGAAAAATCATTTTCTTTTGGAAATGCATACTTTAGAGATTTGTTTTGCCCAAGCTATTAATGTATGGAAACAATGTTATGAGAAGGAATAAGGAGCAACAATAACGGATAAGTGCTACAAATTAAAAGACACAAAAGTAAAGTGCAATAAAGTAAAGGAATACAAATACAAGAAATAAATGCTTGGAATTTAAATGACAAGGGAAAGTAAATGACTTGTGATTTAAAAGACAAGGAAAGTAAAGTGCTTGGAATTTAAATGACAAGAAAAGTAAAGGTTGATTGGAAAAATTAGATTTTTAAATATTTATCCTAAATAAGATCTAATCTTGTTCAAGCCTTATGGGTTCTTTACCAAAAGAAGAAATGGGAGTAGAAAGCCATCACCATTCTCTAAGGCAACATACCCATATTGTGCTTTAAACATAGATAATGAATGTTCAAATAGTGTGTAAAACACCTTGAACGTTTAGACCCCTAAATTACAAATTACCAATTCAAGTTTATTATCAAACAATGTATGTGCGGAATATGAAGATAAGCAAAAATAGAATTGATAAAACAATCTAAACCAAATAAAATCACAACCACAACATAAATTAAATGGGAAAAATTAAGAGAAGAGAGATGCAAACACAAAGACAACACAGCGATGTGTTATTGAAGAGGAAATTGAAGTCCTCAGCGTAAAATCTCTCTACCACCCTCCAAGTGGTCAATAATCCACTAGAGAATGAAGTTGGGATACATGAACAGTAGAAGACCCTCCAAGCCTAATCTACCTAGTGTACCTAAGCCCTCCAACCTTCTTGTTCCAACGAGATTATGCTGAACCTTTGTTTTCTCTAGCTTACTGGATCCCGCTATAGCTCATAGCATCAACTAATATCAATTGGTCACTTCCTAACTGCTTCCCAAACACCAAATAACATTCTCACAGATATGGGTATGGTAAGAAAATGATTTGGATAATGTACCTCTCAAGGATGTAACAATGGAGAAGGTGAGAGTAGAGAAATTTGGAGAAACAAGGATGAAGATTATGGATGAGTCCATCTTGTTTTTTTTTTTTTTTTTTAATTATTTTTTTTTAGGGTTTCTCTCTCAAAATTCTCTCTGAAAGCTCTCTACATTTCGTGGGTATAAGGGGTATTTATACTGGTATGTGCTTGGAATGCGAAAAGTTAGTTTTTCCTAAACAGAGTGCTTTGGTGACTTGGCCTTGCAACTTGACTGAGTCGTGAGTCTAAGTTACGAGCTAACGGCCTGGCCAGCTAGAAGTTTTGTCCTGTAGTGTAACAGCTGGCGTGACTTTTCAGCTCCTCTACATGTTTCACACGTGTGCCTCCTTTGGTGACTTGCAAGCCGCGAGATCTAGTCGCGAGGCCTTGCTGAGTTGCACACTTTTGAGTTTTTCTTCACACTCTCTCACACACTACCCTTAAATGATTTCCACCTAAATATAGAGTTTCTAAATACTGAATTATAAGCAAATTGGCACGAAATAAAGTCAACAGAATGGTTGATAAAAGTCAACCTTATAGATAAAAAATGTTTTTGGCTTATGAGAGAGCAATATATATATATATATATATATATATAGAGAGAGAGAGAGAGAGAGAGAGAGAGAGAGAGAGAGAGAGAGAGAGAGAGAGAGAGAGAGAGAGAGAGAGAGAGAAATAAATAATAAAGGGTGAGATAAATAAAGGGATGGGGATGCACAAGTGTAAATGAGATAAGGGAATGGAGATGAGCATAATGTAAATAGGATGAGGAAATGGGGATAAACAAAATGTAAATAGGATAAAGGGATGGGGATGAACAAAATGTAAATGGAATTAAAAAAAAAAATGACAACATAAATAAATGAACAACAAAATATTGTTCCTAGACCCTAGAAGTGATGAGATTTCTTCCCCCTAAGGGTGCTTCTCATATAATGTCTAGGGAAAGGTATATTATCCATCTAGGAAACCTATAATAACAACACAACAATATATACACCAACAAATGAATATGAACAAGGCAATAGAGAGATAAATCTAAACAATAGCACGAATAAAGAACTAGGGATTTAAAGCAAGAATATAAGGAGATAAGGAATAAAAAGAGCATTTCATATATATAATGGATGATGTTATGAAGGAAAATAGGAAATAGGGGATGGAAATAGCTATATGGAAGCTAATCCATCCCCTTACAACTTACCCAATTACCCAAAAAGGATTTCTTTTATCTATGGAGAAAAATAGGGGTTGAATATTTTGGGAGTGATTTCCTAAAGGAGAGAGAGAGATTTTTTCAAATCTTTTTTTCAGAATTTTTCTAGCTTTTTTCTCTTTTCCCAGTCTTTATACCTGTTTTTTACAAAATGGGAGGGGGGATTTATAGGGGAGTGTAGGTGGGTTGGAGGCTATGTGGTGGTGTTCTAGGACACCATCACATAGCCTCCTACTTGTCCTCCAAGTTTTGGCTATTTTGTCATTTTCCCTCTTTTTGGTCTGATTTTTGTGATTCTGTTTGGAGGCCTTTCCCAACTCTGATTGTTTCAAACTTGATATCCCTGGAAAGGTTTGGATATCTAGTTTCCATAGGCTTTAACCTTGCTTGACTTACAGTTAAGTTCATCAAGATATCACATTCGGAAGAGAGGTTATGCAGTGTAGGAAATTTTGTGACTTTTTTTCTTGAAAAATTCATTTCTTTCAATCCATAGCAGATATCATCAAGCCCTTTTCATGAGAAGTAATCGAGACATCATACTTCAACATAGTTTAAATGGATTGCTCCAATTCTTGCTCAGTTGGTACAGTGTTTTGCACAAATTGGTCCAAAAACAGCTCATTTGACTTGAACAAAAGTGAAACCTTGAATTAGTTAAATAAGATTTTGGCCGGTGAATTTTCAGTTTGAAGAGAAAAAAATGACCTACAAGATGATCCAAAATTCAGCCTGATCGGACGGTTGAATCAAAAAGTCAACTTTTTGACCATCCTTAGTTAGGGTTTTTGGTCTTAATTCTTATCATAAGGGATTTAATTGTTGCAACCTTTTAATTCACTATCCAATCTTGTTGCATTTATTTATTACCCTTTTTTGACTTCAAAATTCATGATTTGAACCTTTTTTTGAATTTTTTTTTTGAAAGGTTAATTGGGGCTGGACAAAATACTGTATTGACATTATGCATAAAAAATAAGTTTATGAATCAACTAGTAAATAAAATTTGATTGACATAAAATTTGACATGTGTGTTGAGAACATAAAGAACATGAAATATTACAACGGTTAGACTTTCAAAATATATAATTATGTTAATTTGTTTAGTGGGAGTTGTAACCTTAGGCTACAATCAAGTTTGTAACCAAATTTTGTCCATTTCATTATACTTAAATAATTAATGTACCGCTTAAAATCAATGTTTTAAAAATCAAACTGGATTGGCCAGTTTAAACTTGAAACTAGTCTGGTCAAAACTGGAAAAACCAACAAAAAAATTAGTTAGAACGGGTAAAAACAAGGAACCGGTTTCATTTATGTTTCTTTGACAATTTTAGTTTTAAAATTATTCTTAAAATAATTAATATAAAAAAAATTAATGTATTTATCCTTTTAGAAATCTTTTTAATTGCATAAAGTTATGTTAGTATATATATTACATGTCACTGAAGTTAGGAAATCTATAGTTAAGATAAATTTTAGTGAATTCACAAATATTTAATTTTTTATTGCTTTTGTGTAAATTATTTTCAAAGCAACTAAAGATTAGAAAGAATGTCATATTCGAAATCTATTATTATTATTATTCCAAATAAAATATATTTTTATATAAAATTTACAAAAATAATAACCTTTTCACCCTATATAGTTAACCAAAGTACCAATCCATTAATGGTAAAAACTATGAAAGCAAAAATTCAAAAAAAATCTCAATAAAGTGAAAACTATACCCAGTTGTACAGTTTCTTCTCAAACCTGGATTGCTTCAAGTATTGGGCTTTTTTAAATCAATCAATAATAAATGTAATTTACTCTTGAATCCAAGAGAGAATTAAGTAAACCTAAATTTATTCTTGATGAACGTTGAGTGAATCTCTCTATCCACGTCTTAGGGAGTCTCTATCTAGCGGTTCTAGTAGTTTGACAATGGGTAGGCTAGTGGTATCTCTTTTTGCGCCTTAGCCTCAAGAAATGCAGAATTTTTGTCTCTCTATTTCATTTATCTTTCGATCTCACTTTATTCTTGTTTTGTTTGTGTTTATTTTAATAGTTTAACGGTGTGTTTTACGATTTTAGCCACTGCCAACTGAGTTATTTATTGCGAAATACAAGGAATCCAGCGTCAATAAACCATCAAAAACCCAATCATTCATATAATCTATACGTCTATACCATTCTTTAAGTTCCAATCATTTACATCACTATTTATACATAAAACTAATCCAACTACAACATGCTCTCTTAAGCAATATGAGACAATTACCAATTTTTATTTTTATTTTTATTTTTTAGAAACAAACACACACACAAAAGAGAGGAGGAAAGAGATTCTAACATAAAGGCATACCACAATTCCACTCAAAAGCCATGGTAACTTTTAAGGGAGAGTAGGACAAGTTATACTATACACAACACACTCTCTTAAACAATGTGAGACAATTACTTTTTTTTTTTTTTTTTTTTGGGAGAAACAAACACACATTCACACAAGGGAGATAAAAATGGATTCTAATACAAAGGCACACCTAGTGGCGGCTCCAAGAATTTTTTCCAAGGTATTCCTCAACAAGCATAAATTACACAATCTAATAAAAAGAAAATTTTATATATTGACAACAACAACAATAAAAAAACATGCAAACATATAAAACTTACAATTGCTTTCTATAAGTTTTCATATTTTGAAATCGTTGCATGATAGTCTCATTATCAATTCTACAAGCTACATCTTTTTCAATATATACAACCAAGCAATCATTCATTCACTGATCTTCTATTCAATTGTGCAGTTTATTCTTTATATATTTCATTGCTAAAAAACTTCTTTCAACTGTTGCACTAGCGACAGGAAGTGTCAAAGTTAACTTCACAAGCAAATAGACTAATAGATAAGTCTCATGCTTCCTTATGTTCACTAACTTTTCAACAAGTTCACTAACTCCTTGAAGCTCTAAAAACAAGTCATTGCTGCGCATATCAAAAATGTAATTCTGTAGTTGAGAGTCAAGTGCCAAGATATCTGTTCCAAGAAAATCAGATGCATAGAACTTTGCTAAACATATCAACTTTTTCTTATCAAAAGCCACAAATGAATTACTTGGATTCAAGCAAGTCATAGAAAGTAACAAATCGGTATTCACCTCTGAAATACGGTTGTTAAGCTCTTGAAGTTGCATATCTATGACTGTGTAGAATAGCTCAACACGATAATGATGTAAATTTGTATTTTGTGGGGTGTTGCGTCGCGGCCTCCCATTAACTACAAATATTTCATTTATGTTCAAGATACGAATATCATGTGTAGTACAAAATGAAGACACTTTAATCAATAAAAATATCCATTCATCATCTCTCATCACTTGCAATCGTTGTTTAGACACTTTGACAAGATCCATAGCATTTACTATATCTTTATTTATTTATTTATTTTTGCAATGCTATTAACAACTCATTTGTGATCTCTAAAATGGTTTTCATCAAGTGTAAAGCAAAGACAAATTCAAAAGATAGAATTGACCTCATAATAGATTGAGCTTTAATTTTTTGGTTAGAGAGGCCATCTTCTTCAATAATATTAAATACATCAATAACAATAGAGAACATCATAATTAAGTTGAGAATAGTTCCGTAATATGATCCACAACGTGTATCACTAGGATGTTTAAGAACCTTGCCCCCTTCTACGTACACCATTTTCTAAATCTTCTTTAATTTTGACAAATTGTGCATCTTGAAGAGCATATCGCCTCTTATAAGAGCCTCCAACAATAGTTACTAAATTATTAACCACATAAAAAAATTCATCAATGTTAATGTGATTTTTAGCAACAATAACAAGTCAATTGAAGTTGATGAGCAAAATAATGGACATAAAATGCTGACTTATTCTCTTTCAAAATTAAAGTTTTGAGATCATTGATATCACCTTACATATTACTAGCCCGGTCATAACCTTGCCCACGTAGGTTCAACAAACTTAAATTATGTTCACAAAGTAAACATTCAATAGCATATTTGAGTTACAAAGCGGTGATACTTGCTACATGTACAATACCAAGGAACCGCTTTATAATAATTCCACGTGACTCATCAACTAATATTGAAAAGAACCCATTGTCAAGATCCTTGATAATGGCTTTGGATGTTTCACACGCAATTGCATTCACAATGTCTTTTTGAATATCAGGGTGGGTAAGCTTGCAATTTTTTGAAGCTTTTTGCAATACTTCATTGATAGATTTATTGTGATCCCCCATAAATTGTAGAAGATCAAGGAAATTCCTTTATCACTTGAACCTTGATATTTATCGTGACCACGAAAAGCTAATCCCCGGCATAAAAGGAATCTTATGCAATCAACTATTGCATTTAATTGAACCCGATATTTAATTTTATATTGATTTGATTAATTAACCAAAACACTTTGAATGCGTTGCTTTTTCTTCAGTAGATCTTCACTCTTCTTGACAGCTTGGTTATGAGCATTATTAACTCCTCCAACATTGGAATTTAACTTCATAATCTGATTCCAAAACTTGAATCCCTTCGTTACAAAAGTCTCACCTCTTCCTTGCTTACCAACATCTTGCCCAAATAGATAGCAATAAAAACAAAATACTGCATCATTGTCTATGCTATATTCCAACAACTTTCTATTTATATACCATTTGGATCTAAATTGACGGGCCTTTCTAGAAAAATCTATTAAAGGGTAATCATGGACTTGGAGAACAGGTTAACAATGGCCTTTGTGTAAATAACATCTTCTTATTTCATCATGATTATTAGGATGATAAGATGATATCTTTTCTCGTAGCCCAGGATCTTCAGGAATATTTTCTAAGATAAAGTCAACACGAATTCACTTAGAAGATGAAGATGAATCTTGCACAGGAGAAGAATCTTGGGTACGTGATTTTCTTATTAAATATTTGTCCATAATTCTATCAAAAGAATAAACCATAAATTATAAGTTTATTTGAAATATTAATAAAATTATTAATTAGTTATTATTGTTTAGTTGTTTCATTAATTTTTTTGTCTTTTATAAACTATAATTTGTTATATTGTTGTTTCATTAATTATAAAATTATTAATTGTTGTTTAGCCTAACATAATTTAATTTTTTTGTCTATTATAATGTATTGATTTATTATACTGCTTTTAATTATTGTTGTTTAGCCTAACAATAAACTATATTGCTTTAATTTATTTGTCATTAATTATACTGCTTTAATTTGTTATATTGTTTAGCCCCATGCGCACATTACACTAAAAGAGCCACTGATGTGCACATTATTTACACATCCCATGTGTAGCACAATAATTAAAGCCAACACCAACACTACACACACCAACACCAACAGATAAGATAAACTGATAAAGCCAAATTCAAAAAGTAAAAAACAGACAAAATATTAATAAAGGTAAAGTTTGGCCAATTAGAGACTCACAGTTCAAAAGAGAGAGTTAGTCTTATTAAAGAATAAAGAGATAGAGAGAGTTTCATTCATTTCATAATTTTCATTTTATTCAAATAGAGAGAGAGAGAGAGAGACTGAGAGACTGAGAGAGAGTCAGAGAGAAAAAGAGAGAGAAGTTAGCTTAGTAAAATGAAATAGTTTGAGGGAGGGAGCATCGAAGTAGCCAAGCAGGGAGGCCTGAAAGTTGAGGCCGCTGATGCAGTGATGAGGCGACGAGCGATCTCTGAAGAGGGTGAGCAATGAGCGATGACAATGACGATCTGGATTGGACCGATCTTCGACGACAATCTGGACTGGACCGATCTGACGACGACGATTTGGACTAGACCGATCTGATCTCCGTCTGTTGGCTTGAGGCTCAAGCGGTGTTGCTCTTGCTCTGAGGGACTGAGGCATTGCTGTCTTTAGGTTTGCTTTAGGCTTTTAGTGATTTTTTTTTGTTTTTTTTGTTTTGTTTTGTTTTGTTTTGTTTTGTTTTTTTTTTTTTTTTTGTTTTTTTTTTTTTGTTTTTTTATAAAGCCTTTAGTGATTTCTAATTTAGAAGTGATTTGATTGATTTCTGATTTAGAAGTGATTTTGACTGATTTTTGATTTAGTGATTTGCTTTGTATCGGGTTCTTTTTTTTTTTTTTTTTTTTTTTTTTTTGAATCCATGGATACCTATGTAATTTATTAGGCTTGGCTCTGTTACAATTTTTTTTTTTTTGCTCGAAAGTAGAGCAAATAATAATAATTATTTTTTTTTCAATTTGAGGTTGTTCCTACTTTTGTGATTAAGAGTGTTTCTAATACAAAAAATTTTAATTATTATATATAATTTTTTTTTTTCAGGTCAGGGTGTTTCTGGGAACACCTTGAGCTGCACGTGGTGCTGCCACTAGGCATACCACAACTCCACTTAAAAGCCATGGTAACTTTTAAGAGAGGGTA
Organism: Quercus variabilis; assembly: GCA_030445155.1. Lineage (NCBI taxonomy): Eukaryota > Viridiplantae > Streptophyta > Magnoliopsida > Fagales > Fagaceae > Quercus > Quercus variabilis. Next base: position 45,962,599 of record CP129449.1, on the reverse strand, counting down.
AGGCAAATTATACTATACACAACATACTCTCTTAAGTAATGTGGAACAATTATCCATTTTTTTTTTGAGAAACAAACACACACACACACAAGGGAGAGGAAAATGGATTTTAACACAAATGCACACCATAACTCTACTCAAAAGCCATGGTAATTTTTAAGTGAGGGTTGGGTAAGTTATATATACTACACACAACACACTCTCTTAAGCAATGTGAGATAATTACCCATTCTTTTTTTTTTTTTAATTTTTTTTTTTAAAAACAAACACACACACACACACACACAAAAGGGAGAGGGAAAGGGATTCTAATACAAAGGCGCATCATAACTCCACTCAAAAGTTATGATAATTTTTATAACTTGCCCCACCCTCCCTTAAAAGTTACCATGACTTTTGAGTTGAGTTGTGGTTTGTCTTTGTATTAGAATTCCTTTCACTCTCCCTTTTGTGTGCGTGCGTGTGTTTGTTTCTAAAAAAAAAAGGGTAATTGTTCTAAATTGCTTAATAGAGTGTGTTGTGTGTAGTATAACTTGCCCTACCTACCCTTAAAAGTTACCATGGTTTTTGAGTGGAATTGTGGTGTGCCTTTATGTTAGAATTCCTTTCCTTCTCCCTTGTGTGTGTGTGTGTTTGTTTCTCAAAAGAAAAAAAAAAAGAAAAAAAAAGGGTAATTGTCCCACATTACTTAAGAGAGTGTGTTGTGTGCAGTATAACTTGCATCACCCTCTCTTAAAAGTTACAATGACTTTTGAGTAGAGTTGTGGTGTGTTTTTGTGTTAAAATCCATTTCTCTCTCCCTTGTGTGTGTGTGTGTTTGTTTCTCAAAAAAAAAAAAAAAAAAAACTAAAACTAATCCAACCATCCGTATAAATCCACCACCCCCCAAGAACTAATGCCATTAGAACATACTCTATTAAAATCCAATTTTTAATAATCTAAATAAGTATTATGTTTGGGAACTTTTTCAATGACTTAGAATTGCCTTCCTTATGCAAGACATGGTATTAATATATATATATATATATATATATATTATCAAATCAATTTATTTGATTAACTTACTACTAGGTTTAAACCCGTCTTTTACTTGCAATTTTGCAGGTTTGTCCTCATTTAGATTTATTTTTTTATTTTATTTTTTTAATTTTGCGTGCAATAGCGGGTCAAATATAATTGTTAGTTTGTTTCAAAATTTTAATTTTTTGTTCTAAGAAGATTTACTTATCATGTCTCCACTTTATTCAACATATTTATATTTGTACTATTCACCATTCACTCAAAATAATTATCTATTAATCTTTTAACTCTGCTCTAAAGCTAACTATCATGCTCTCTAATTTTAAATTATGCAAGCTTTAATAATTTAAATCTTAATTTATTGACATCTTTTTGTAGGGTCTTTACATATGAGTTTGGCTTACCTCCAGTTCTTTTTTAACTGGAAATCTTATTTTCTTTTAAATACACAATAGCAAGTGATAGTGAGTTTTAATCTTCATCTTTTAATTAGTTAGTGAGTGATATAACAGTTTCTCATTAAAATAAAAGGAGATTCTATTTAAAAAAGTACTACAGGTAAGCCAAACTCTTTATGTACATGATCGATTTTATCTAAATGAACAAGACATAAATGAATAGGTCATGATTTATTCACCAATGGCAATTATAATTTCTCAAATTCACTTTGTGCATTTATGATGTTTGTTAATCACCTCTCTAAGAAGATTTTATTTCTTTCAATTTTTTTTTTTTTTTTAATTTCAATTTCTGATTTTTCCCCTTTTGGGATTATTTCCCAACCTATTTTGAATTATTGTTTTTAATCGGTTTTTGATAATTGGTTTTGAGGATTAGACATTGGTTTGTTTATGCATAAAAACATGTGCATTTGCATAGGTTACAAGCTAGTCTTATGTATGGTTTAATACATAAACATTCATTTATGTATATGTGTATGTTTACAAATAGCAAAAATTGCTTTAAACCATGTAATGCTCATGACAAAGATTTATCTAAACCAAATGTCATAATAATATAATCTTTAACTAACGTTAATCAAATGTAAAGCTCATTTTAAGTTTCTTAAAAAAATTTGGTATTTGAATTTTAATTGGATAGTATTTCAGACTCTATAAACTTTTGTTGTAGAGTTTCATTTAAAATAAATTCCTTTAATAATTTTAATATAGTTATTGAATGCACATGATAAACGCGCAACGAATGATGTAAAAATTTGTAAGTCATATTTTATATGTGCAATATGTGAGACATTGTTTTTATTATTAAAATGAAAAAAAAGATATATCATTAACTTATAAATAATAAAACTTGATTTTGTGATGACTTAATCAATTAATGGACATTTTAATTTGATTAAAGTATGTTGGAAAAATGTTGGGACATCTAGTGGCTAGAATGATGAGGCATGATAATGTGGTTATCGCAATATTATAAATCGGCTTCAAATGACATATATACATGAATCCAGCTCCCTATTAGCATTGATGATAAATGTCGACGGATGTGAAATATTTTTTGTTTTTATTTTTATCTTTTTGTTACTAAATTCTAGTAATTGCAAATCGTCCCAAAACAGATCCAAGGAGCTCAAAACCTCTTTCCCCTCCATTTTCTTCATTTAATTCAAGCTTCTAAGGGTATCCTACTACATTTTTCAATTTTTCTCACTTGCATGTTTTGTTTAATTGAGTTATTGATTGTAGCTTGTTAAATAACATTTTCTACATGCTTTGAATTTCAATTGTCATGCTTGCTTGGATTACATCTTGATTCTTCCCATGTTGATTCTAGCATGTTGATTTATATGTTTATGTTCATGTAGTTATAATAAACATATTTTCTATAATGTCTATTTTATTTGCTTAATATGTCATGCCTGTTTTGATTAAGTAACTTAATCATTTTTATTTTCTTGATTTTTGATTGATTCACATGATAGATGGTTGATTATATGGATATAATGGGATGTTTTCTTGGATTATGCTTGAAATTTCAAAACTACTACTCTTGCATCAATATTTACCTATTTTTGCATGGCCACCTTATATTATGTCATTACCCATTTTTGATCGTACTTGATCTATTTTGTCCTTGGGCTTGGAGCATATGTTTTGAATGCCATGACTATATGAATATGGTGATGTAATTTCCATTGTATGTTTAATATTCTCATTGGTAGGAACATTCAAAGGAATAAGTATGCATTAGATCTTATAAGCTTGGATAACATTGACTTGATGGGAGATTGGGTGGCTGAAGAACCTGCACTTTGTAATCTAGATGACATAAATTGGGATTGTCTTAATGAACCAGCAGCCCTAGTGAATGTGGAAAAGGATGCTGAACTAGAAACTATTGATGTTGATGATGATGATGATGATGATGACAACAACAATGAACATGGCTTGACAAATCTTCCAATGGGTGCTGGTAGTTCTTGTAGGAGTACTTTTGATGATGAATTTGATCATTTTCTCATGGATGATGATGATGAGGAGTAAATCTTGTATTATTTGATATTTAGTTATTGTCTTGTAAATCTTCTTATTGTGTGATGTTGAATTGATGTTATATTGATGGTTAAGACTTAAGAGTTAAAACTAAATGATTTGTATCATTTGATATTTAGTTATTTATTTATTAGAATTGACAATTTTATGTTCTACAAGAATATATATAAATTATTTTTTAAGAACCCCGAAACACCTTGAAACGGTTCGTCAAAATCGGCTAGTACCGAAATATTCTGTTCCACTGAACAAACCGAAACGGGATCCGAAACGGTATTAGTAACAATGGTAATTTCCATTAGCAATATGTCTAAATATGATTTACATTCACATTAATTCCTCAGATTGTTTATAAGTCCGCTTATAGTTATGAACTTAATCAAAAATTTGCCACGTTTCATACCCACCTAGCAAAAAGTTCCTTTGGATATACCAATATTTAGAATAAATGAAATTCAATTTAATAGACCACCAACACCAACATTTGGTTGCTTTTAAGACCAAGTAATTAAGCAATAAATGTAAATTCTCTCTGGTCTCCATCTTGCATAGAAGAGAGCCCACAAGTCAAAGTTCCTATAGGTCACAAATTTGTGGGAAGCTACTGTGGGAAGAAAAATGAGTATTGAGGAGATCAATTTTATATTGTCTTCTGATATTGGTTTCTCAAAACATTGAAATTTCTGATTACTAATCTAATTTGCAAGACAAGAGCACTTCCAGAAAGACTTTTCTAATAGTTTGCCTAAGTTTGACTGGCTCATTCTGAAAGAGACAGAAAGCCCTTGGAAGAGCAGTGCAACATTCATCAGCAGGTTACCAAGATGACATCTGTGATGCATGCGGTGTGCACGCTGAAACATCTGGTCATTTGTTTTGGCACTGTAGGAGAGCTAAGGAGGTTTGGGCAGAGGCGGGGTTTGAGGGAAACCGAATCATGGACCAGTGCCCAGAGTTTCTATATTTACTGTGGTATGCACGAAATGTCAAACAATGGCAGTCAGAAGAATCAATCGCCCACATGTTCACCACGGCTTGGGGTATTTGGACAAATATAAATGAAGTTTGGACAAAAAGCTACCTGGAAAAGTTCCTAACTGCGAACCCCAACATCTGACCTTATCGTGACATGACTAAAGCTGTATGGCAACTCCCAAACCACCATGGTACTGTGTTTGAAAGGCGAAGGGAGGCTGGATCCGGTATCGTGATTCGGGACCATCTTGGTGTAGTGATAGTGGCAATGAGTAAGAAACTTCATGTTCCTCTGTGGCCCCTTGAAGTGGAAGCGAAGGCTATGGAATAAGTAATTGCTTTTGCTTGGGACATTGATGTAGGACACAATTTACTATTTAATTATTATTTTTGGTATTTTTATGTAAAAAATTGTTATTTTAGGTTTAGGTGATTTATTTCCTTATTTTTAGGTGCATTTAATGCTTTTTAGGTTAAATTTGATTCTTGTTATGGTTAGGTATCAATTAGAAGTTATTTTAGATTATATTTTCTTGTCAGTCAAGTTTTAAGAAGCCCTTAAATAGACCCTTAAGTCTGTAAACGTTTTTCATAGTTTATTATCAATAAACACAGACTTTTGTCAAATTTTCTTTTCTGGTGGATTCCAGTTTTATCTCCTTGTGGATTCAGGGAAACCCCTTGTGGATTCGAGGTTTACTACTAGAAACTAACAGTTTAGTTTCTGTTTCATCAAGAGAGCATCGTGTGTGTTTCTCTTCAGGCTTCCGCGACATCAGTTGGTATCAGAGCCTTGACTTACCATAGTCTGATGGCTAACCGGCGAGACGGTAACCACCATCACAACAATGACGAATAGCTTAGCGAGTATTACGTGACGTACAACAAGCACTCATAAATATCTATGCTAGGATGGCGCCGTTGAAGAATGGAAACAATAGGGATAACTGCAGCGGAGACATAACTCACGGGCAACCTATTGGTAAGCAAATTTCATATAGACCTTACAAGAGAATTGCAAGTTTTAATGGTTATTTTTTAAAAGAAGATTTTCTTGATTGGTTACTTGATCTAGAGGATTTATTTGACTATAAGAATATTTGTTATGAGAGAAAAGTTGGAATTGCTTTGTATAAACTTAGTAAGTATGCCTTATGTTGGTGGGAACGAGTACAATCTGATAGAATTCGACAAGGTAAAGACAAAATTCAATCGTGGCCAAGGATGAAAAAGATGCTTGCTATCAAATTTTATCTTTTGGATTGTGAAGAAATCTTGTCGTATACAATACAAGATTATTATTGGCCAAAAAGTTCATACTTGAATTATTTTGAAGAGTTAAATATTCCACCATTAAAGGAAAGATTAGATGTTAAAGAAAGTATCGTTCTTGAAGAATATGGAAAAATCAAAGAAGAAAATATAGAGATTTCTGAGGAAATTAATGAAGACCTTGTTATAGGAGAAGAACTTGAAATCAAAATTGTGGAGGAGATTAATGTAGACCCCATTATAGAGAAAGATCTTAAGGTTGAGATAGTAGAGACCATTAAAGAAGAAATTATAGAGAAAGTTGTCAACAATCTCAATGGAATCAAGTTAGATGATTGCAACATTCAAACTCCTATTATTTTATTGGGAGACATCGAAACAAAGTTTATTGATTTTATTGGGGTGGAAAGATTTGATTTGATCATTGACTCTTATTTGGTGAATATTGTCAATTACATGAAGATCAAGGGAGAAGAAGTTCAAGTTGCCCAATTAATGACTTTCAAGTTTAGCAAGAAGACAAAGAAGATGAAGTATTCAAGGTATTTGTTCTCTTGGCATGGGAGATTTCAGATTTCAAAGATGAACTCAAGGACGAGTTTATTTCAAGTGGAGGGGTCTGATGTAGGACACAATTTACTATTTAATTATTATTTTTGGTATTTTTATGTAAAAAAACGTTATTTTAGGTTTAGGTGATTTATTTCCTTATTTTTAGGTGCATTTAATGCTTTTTAGGTCAAATTTGATTCCTGTTATGGTTAGGTATCAATTAGAAGTTATTTTAGATTATATTTTCTTGTCAGTCAAGTTTTAAGGAGCCCTTAAATAGACCCTTAAGTCTGTAAACGTTTTTTATAGTTTATTATCAATAAACACAGACTTTTGTCAAATTTTCTTTTCTGGTGGATTCCAGTTTTATCTCATTGTGAATTCAGGGAAACCCCTCGTGGATTCGAGGTTTACTACCAGAAACTAACAGTTTAGTTTCTGTTTCATCAAGAGAGCATCGTGTGTGTTTCTCTTCAGGCTTCCGCGACATCAGACATGGTGATCCGAGATACTATTTTTGAGGGCGACTCCCAGGTGGTTGTGAATACCTTGATGGGTAATTCAGTTCTTCCCATTCAAATTGCTAATAACATTTCGGGCTCTCTGTCTCAGATTCAATAGTTTCGCTTTGTGCAATTTCTTCATATTCCAAGCATAGGAAATAAAGTATCTCATGCTTTAGCCCAACATACTTGAAATATTCCTGATTTTATTATTTGGATAAAGGAAACTTCTTTGTGTTAGAAATATGTGCCCTCAAAAATAATACTATGCATTTTTTATTTGATAATAACATTTTATTTTCACTTACATAATTTTTATAAGTATATTTCATTGTTTAAATGTGGTATGTGATGTCGCATCTGTAGAAAAATCTTGTTAATGGTTAAGGAACCAAAGATAGGGAGTAATGATTTTTCATAGATTATTAAATTGTTTCAGGTGTGGAAATTAATTGAATATCATCATTGAAGCCTACACTTATTGTGCTGTTATATGAGAGTTCAAATCTTCTGTCACACTTTTCTTACTCCACTCTATACTTCACCAATAAATACTTGCTACGTGTTCACTTAATTAATTAAATACTGTCATCATTGACCTATTAATATTACAGTTATTAATTAATAATAATATTTAATTAATTAGGTGAATACATGGCAAGTATTTATTGGTGGAGTATAAAGTGGAGAAGGAAAAGTGAGACAGAAGATTTGGACTCGTTATATGATAGATGATTCACTCCACCATTGAGGTAGTGACTTTAAGCAGACAAGTGGGTGTAATGTAACAAGTACATACATTGAATCGGATCCGATTAAGAACACCTTATGGAGTGATCACTGTTAATTAAAAGGTTGTTCTATCACAATTTTTCCATTGTCCTCAAACATGAGAGGTTTATGTATATTTATTTATTATGCATATAACTTTGACATACATATATACATATATATATATATATATATATATTTAAAGTGTTTTTCAAAGATATTTTGGAGTCCAATAGAAATTATGAAATCAAGAAATTAAAGGTTACTTAAGCTAGGAACATGACAGTGATATTAATCCAAACTAAGTGGCTTGTGGGAATATAGTGTGGTGGAAGGACATAAATATAAAATTGTAAGTAATGGGACCTCATTTGTAATTCTCTAATCTTCAAGGGTCAATTGCAATGTGTTGATGGACATTATTACAATTTGTAGAAGTTCAAATATTTTCTTAATATGGTTGAGAAAATTAAGGAATAATTTTGAAAGAGTTTCAAGATAAGTCAATAACATTCAAAAAGTTATTAACTAATCCTACAGCTGAAGATTAGGATCCCTAAGGATCCCACATCCAAACTCTCTCTTGGGTTTTAGAAGTTTTAAATAAAAAAAAAAATTTAAATATTACATCAGTTGTTGGCCATCAAAATTACTGTGTGATATTGCAGTTTTCTGAAAACCCAAAAAGAAATAGAGAGACAGACGTCAATACCTTGGGTGACAACACACTTGGGTTGCTAAGAGAGGTACGCAATTTTGTTTTATTTAAAATCCATGATTGTGTGGTGTGTGGGTCCTTTTCAGATAGTACCTAGGCCCAAGTAGAAATAATGACCTTGGGCCCTTTACTTGTTGTTTTAAGGGACCGAGCTTGGTTTATCGCAGCTAAATGGACTGATTATGAACCAGATGGTGCACCAGATGGTGCACAGAGCATGAATCCTACAACACATACATGCTAGTAAATAAGAAATATATGCATTAAACAACAAGAAACAGTAAAGGAGCAATATGGTAAAGAAAGACACAAAATAAAGCATTAAGGGTCCTTAAGGCAATGTAAAATATTCCATTACTTTCTTAATCGAGTAATACATTATGCTCACTAGGACGTGTTACAAGGTCTAAATAAGTTCAAAAATCATAGACTTAGATGGCTCTTTAGGTCTCTAAGACTTGCAAAGTTTGAATACCTTTGAATCTGAGTGTGTTCTCTAGTAGCTATTTGAGGATACCGGGCGGTATTTCTCTCTATTTTCTTTCCTTTTTTGAATTCTAATAGAGTTTTCTCAATGATTCTACTCTAATTCAGTGTTGCTGAATGCCTTTCATTATTGGCTGCTTCTCCTTTTTATAGTGTCATCCTAGAGTTCTCGGGGTACTATTTATTCTCCTTATTTGCTCTCCTGGGTACCAGAACTAATGTTGTGCTAGTAATATTGGTGGCTGGTCCATTTCTCATTTCTCACAATTTTCTTCTTTTGGTGTTTCTTCCCTAAAAATCTCTTGCTGACTTTCTGTTTTAAGGTGTCCTTAGAGAGTTGACCTTTGGTCCTTCTTCCTTCAAGGCTTCTAAACTTCACATTTTTAGACTTAGCTTTTGGCTGCCTTTCTCTTTGTCATTTTTCCCAAGTGAGCTAATTCCTTCCTGCCAAGTTGAAAGTTTCCCAACCACTTCCTTTCATGGTTCTTCTTTCTGGGTTCCTCCAGGTACCAGCCCCTTGTTCATGAATTATTGGTTCCCAAGCCTTCTGATTCCTTTCTGCATCATTGGGTGGCTGATAGGGACATATCTATTCTCATTCCTTGTGTTTATTGGTACCTCCTTTAAACTGTCTTAATCCAACCCTGACTTTGTTGCACATCCTAAGGATCCCGAGCTCCTAGTAGTCCCTAGATATCCTGGCCTAGTTCTTACCACTGGTCTCCCTAGCGATTTTCTAACCTTGGCGGGCTGGGCTTTTCTTCTCCCCTTCATTTCATGAGTTCTAAGGCTTACCCATTCATGGGTTTGGGTTCCTCCTCAAAACCTTTAATGGATTTGAGCCTACCATCCTTTTTCTTTATTGCAGGCTCAAGTCTTTTATTTTTATGGAGTTCAACTCTCTGGGCCATTTTGGGCCTTGGTGCAACATTGTGACTTTTTTAGACCTCAACATGTAGTACAATGATCTTTAAATGAAAATATAAATTTTGTTTTATATTACTTCTGCAAAAACTATCACTTTGAAGAGAGAATCAGTACTTCATATATCCCTCAACTTATAACTAGTAATAAATCGTACAATGAATTAGAAAAACACACATCTTTAAAGAGAGAATAAGGAAATTAATCATTCAAATATAAAACAATGAAAAATAAAAACTTCAGGTAGTAATTTTCTAATAACAGATGAATATGATAATTAAACTTACTAAGTTCACATGAAATGCCATTCTCTTTTAAAGTAGATATAACAACTAGCAAATCCTCTTGCATGTACTGAAGAAAGCAATTAAAAAAAAAAAAAAAAAAACAAACACACAGAAAGAAAAAGAGTAATCGGTGATTTTGAAATTTTATCTATGTATTGTGGGAAGAGAGTGGAGAATTCCGGATTTCATTCCAAGAAGGATCGAACTTATCGATTGTTTAGCGGTTGATGTTAGGGGTCCTCATCCCAAGGCTTTGGCCTGTCATGCTTTCCCTTGTGCTTCTACGCCTTCTGCGATATAACATGTCACCATTGTTGTTGAAATGTTGTTTTCATACTACTCCATCACATGGTTTTGAAACTTGAATAGTTTAATGAATCGTAAAAGGGAGAAGTTCAAAATTTTTAAGGTTTGACCGAGGTCAAATCGAGGTCGAACTATAATGACATTATAATTAATTTAATAATTATATATAAATATATTAAATTAGTAAAAATTGAAAATTTGACTAAAATAGTCCAAAACAAATAAAAATAGTATTTTTTTTATAACATAACTTTTATAATACAAATAAGAGTTATTAAATTCTAAAAAAACATAAATAACTGTTGAGTTTCTAAATTATTTTTAAGTCATGACAAAACTCATTTTAGTATCCAATAATTTTTATTTTATGAGACTCAATAAAATAGTTAAGAGGCAAATTAGTTTGTTTGCCCATGGCCAACCCATTTGATTACCGATCATTTTTTTCCCCAAGCCCACTTGAATGGTTTACTGTTCATCATTTATTATGAATTAAAAAAAATAAAAATCAAAAGCTACAAGATCTGAAGATGTCCGTGCATTTAAAAATTGGTTAAAATTAAAAAATGAACAAAACCCAAGAAGAAAGTGCTTGATAGCAAGCATTAAATTAAATGTTAGTAGTTGATAGTAAAGCAAATATTAGTGGTTGACAGGAAAGCAAGTAGTAGCAAAGAAGAAAACTTCAGAAGCATCGAAGAAGAAGATTGAATACTTCGGAGGCCAAAAATGCAGAAACAACATCGTCAAAAATGAAAAATGGAGGGAGAGAAAGAGAGTGATCGAGACAGTGAATAAGAACAAGAAGATGGCTGTTTGATCTCATTTGATAGCATCTCACGTGGTTGAAGCTTCAGCCTTCAACAATGGCTGTAGACCTGTAAATATCTAACGGTCTGACCTATGAAAATTATTTGTGGTTTTCAAACCCAGAAGGTTCAACCACAGTGGGAATGGTTCACTGACTTTCTCATATAAGCCGGTTCTTGGGTTTAAAGAACCGTGTTGATGAATGGTTTTCACTTTTCAATTAACTCGATCAGACCGTACAGTTCAGTCTAGGTTTCAAAACCATGCTCCATCACCGCATTTTCTTCAAAAACAAGGAGTTGGAACGGGTGTTCCGTGTGTGTGAGAATGAAATCTCCCACCAAGCTTCAATCTTCGGAGTCTTTCCTTTTGCATAGTGTAGTGGTTCTAGCTTCTAGGTGCTACCATTAAGGAACCATCATCCATGTTTGATGCTATTCCAAATAATTGGTATGTCACAAAAGAAGAAACATGTCTGTGTAGACAGTGGCATCAAAATCATGTTCGTTGGCTACCCAGTTTTGGCTCAACTTGTGGAAGATGGATATATGGATGAGATTAAACAAGTTCTTGAGAAGAGTGACCCGGAATGGAAGGCTATGGACTCAGTTGACGCGCATGGCCGACTAATAAAATAATAATTAATGCACCACCTCTTTCATTTTTTTTTTTTAAAGAAATAATGAATGCACCACTTAAAAGAATAAGTAATATTACTGGTATAAACTGTTTTACAATATTTTTATAAATTGTTGATATGGTTTATTGAGTTTCATATAAATTTACAATTAATATCACTTTTTCATTTACTAATAATCACTAACTACATCAGTAGTTTGTAAAAAAATTTATGAAAAAATTTGTATTACTAGCATTATTCTAAAATAATTAGTGTAACAAAATTAATGTATTTATTCTATTAATAATCTTTTTAATTATATAAAGCAAATATTAAAATGTTGATTCCATATAAATGATTAAAATTAATTTTAGTTAATTTATAATGTAGGGACCGGATTTGGGACACTTCTTCAAGTTGGGAGAGTGGACCCAAACCCAGCTTGCCCTTCAATAAATTTATAGAGAGTGTGTTCAAGAACTAGGCCCTAGTAAGGGGTACAACTGCCCTGCATGGTTGCATGTGGATTTATCAACTTAAACATGGATTGGGATGCACAATGATACTCCTCGGACTGGTCTTTCGAAGCTTGATTTTCTTATTATTTCTTTTTAAGATTGATTACAAAGATTCAGAGGGCATAAGTAATTACAGAACTTCTTAATGCCGATCTCTCGTCCCTCTTTCAAGAGAGACTCCTTACATTATATACCTCTTTAAACTGATCCTAACCCTCTATTTGTCGATCAGTCAGCCACCACTTGAGAGCCTGTCCCATCAGTCGCATCTCTATTCCTCCAGTGGGTTGCAGCACCCAAGGCAGCACTGTTCAGGAGTCCTGTCCTCATTAATGCGGTCAGGACATTAGTTGAGAGCATTCAATGTAGAGGTGACAGCTCGCCTAAGACTTGCTCCTTCGTCGTGTTCCCGTCGCTGATGCGTGGCACTGGACCCTCTCCTCCTCGGATATTCAAGAAGTCCCCTCTTTGGTGGGGTGGTGCTCGTGTTCTTCCGAGGTTTCGGATGCCCAAGGATGGGGCCATCCTCGGATATGTTTCTCAGGGGTCGGTCCTCGTACTTTCATCCTCGGACCTCTCATGCATCTTCGGCGCGGGCCCTTGGGCCTGGCTTGGAGTGGGCCGAGGTTACCTGATTTTCTGGCCCCACATATAAATATTTAATTTTTTATTGCTTTTGTGTCAATTGTTTTCAAAACAATTAAACATGAGAAAGAATCTTATACTCTAAATCAATCATTAATATTATTCCAAATAAATTTTTTTTTATAAAATTTATAAAAATAATAACATTTTTTCACCCTATATAGATAAACAAAGTACCAATCCATTAAAACTGCAAAATTTGAAAGCAAAAATTCAAAGAAATTTCAATAAAGTAAAAGCTATTCTTGTTTGTATTGTTTCTTCTTAGGCTTAGATTGCTTTAGGGATTTGGCTTTTTAAAATCAATCAATGATAAATGTAATGAGTTAAGTAAACCTAAATTCGTTCTTGATGACTTTCTCAAAAAAAAAAAAAAAAAAAAAAAAAAGAAAAGAAAAGAAAAGAAAAAAAGATTGTTCCTGATGAAAATTGAAGTCCAACATAAATGAACCATAAAATTCCTAATTGTTTATCAAAATTATACCTCTATACTATTCTTTAAGTTGCTATCATTTCATTAGTATTTATATAGATAACTACTCCAACCATCCATATAAATCCACCACCCCCATGAACCAATGCCATTGGAGCATACTCTGTTAAAATCCAATTCTTTTATCAATTTAAATCCAAATGTTATAAGTTTGGAATTTAGGCGGCTTCAACTTGACATCATGCAAGGGAATATTGCTTTAAAAATCTTTAAGAGAAATGATATGTCTACAACATTTTTACAACAAATCTTAAGTGACAGGTTATTACTAGTTGTTATTGTTGGGGCAAATAAGTAATCTTAGTGTTAGTTTCAAATTTGAACCAATAACAACTAACCACCTGTGATTTGCTGTATAAATATTATAAAATTATTATAAACGTGACATCTTTCAATGTTAAAGAACCACAATGAGCAAGTTTGTTCTATTTATAATCCAAATAAGTAAATATTATATTTTGGGAACTTTTAATGACTTAGATTTGCCTTCCTCATGCAAGACATGATATTAATATTTTTTATCACATCGATTTCTTTGATTACCTTACAACTGGGTTTAAACACATCTTTAATTTTTAATTTTGCAGGTTTGTCCTCATTTAGATTTTTCTATTTTGCGTGCAGTTGCAGCTGTAATACAATCGTTATTTAGTTTTGCCTGTTTGTAAATATCCAAAGATTTGCTTCAAAATTCCCAAGTTTATTTTCTTTTGTTCTTTTTTGTTCTAAATAGATTTACTTATCATGTCTCAATTTTCTTCAACATATTTATATTTTTACTATGGGAAAAGTTAACAGATGCGTTGGATTTATAAAATATTTTTAGAAACTTTTTATAAGAAAAGAAAGAAGATTTTTTTTTTTTAAAGCTTTTTATATTTTCTATAAAAGTGATATCAAAACTTTCATAAAATAATTTATTAAAAATTGCTTTAGAGGCATCTGTTAACAAGATTCTTGTACTATAAACTGTTCACTCAAAATAAAAGATCTGTTAATTTTTTCACCTTTGCTCTAAAACAAACTATCAGGCTATTTAAATTTTAAATCGCTCACATTCTAATAATTTAACTCTTAATTTATTAACATATTTTTGTAGTACATGGCCGAATTTATCTAAATGAACAAGGTAATGATTTCTTCCCCTAAATCAATTGTAGTTCTCAAATTCACTTTGAGCATTTATGATGTTTGTCAATCACCTCTCTAAAACGAATTTATTTCTTTAAGTTTTTCTTCAAATTTCGATTTTGATTTTTTTTCCCTTTTGGAATTATTTCCCAACCTATTCTGAATTGTTGCTTGTTAATGGGTTTTGGATAATTGGTTTTGAGGTTTAGACATTAGCTCTTTTAAAAAATAATAACAGGAAAAAACTTGTGCATTTGTACAGGTTACAACATATGACACCCAATATCTTTATCTTAAAAATAAAATACATTTTTAAGAGAATTTCAACCTATAACGCTCAATAGCTCTGTATCATCAAACTAATATACAAATTGGTTTTTAATGTAGGTTTCTTATTCGATGATAACAAACTTTATCAGTTAAATTAATTGGAACATTTTTACATAAAATATACATTTATATATATGTTTATGTCTAAACATAGTGAAATTACTTCAAACCATGTAACGTTTAAGTCCAAGATTTATCACAACCAAATGTCATAATATATTATCCAAATAACATTAATCAAATAATAAGAATCCTTTTTAAGTTTTTAAAACTTGTTGGTATTTTAGTTTTAATTGGATAGTATTTCAAATTCTCAAACTTTTGTTATAGAGTTTCATTTAGAATAAATTCCTTTGTTAATTTTAGTTTAGTCATTGAATGCATGTAGTAAAAGCACATCGATTGATGTATATACTATGTGTAAATTATATTTTGTATGTAACATTATTTTTATTATTAACAAGAAAAAGAAAGTATATATTATTAACTAAAAATAAATAATAAAACTTGATTTAGTGCTGACTTAATCTAATTAAGAGACATTTTAATTTGATGTGAGTACGCTAGAAAAAGGTTGAAATCTCTAATGAATTGTAACATGTAACATCCTTTTCCGATATAGACTTTCACATCATTAAAGTATGAAATATTTTATTGTCAGTAATATGAAGTACGAAACACATACATCCACCTTCCTATTAGCATTGAAGATAAATATCGAAGGATATAAAGTATTATTTGTTTTTGGTTACAGACTTCTAATGATTGCAAATTGTCCCAAAGCGTATCTAGAGAGATCAAAACCTCTTACCCCTCCATTTTCTTAATTTAATTCAAGCTTAAAAGGGAATCCTACTACATTTTTCAATTTTCCTCAATTGCATTCTTTGTTTAATTGAATTATTGATTTAGTATGTTAAATAACATTTGCGACATGCTTTGAATTTGAACTGACATGCTTTGTTGGATTACAATTGATTCATCCTATGTTGATTTATATGCTTATGTTTAAGTTTATGTTTGCAATAAACATATTTTGTTGTAATGTCGATGTTATATTCTTAATAATTCATGCCCATTTTGTTTAAGTAACTGACCCATTTTTATTTTCTTGATTGTTGATTGATTCACATGATAGATGGTTGATTACATGGATATAATGTGATGTTTGCTTGGATTTATGCTTGGATTTTCTTGATTGTTGATTGGTTCACATGATCGCAGTGTGGCTATTTCTAGTGTTTGTGCTAACTGCAAGCTACACTGCCAATCTCTCTTCAATGCTCACTATTCAGAGAATGGAACCGAGTGTCACATCTATGGAGTTGCTTAAGAGGAACAACCTAACCGTTGGTTATGACAAGGGTGCCTTTGTAGGCAACTACCTGGAGGAAGTGCTTAATTTCAACTGTACCAACATCAAGGAAATTGATAGCGAAGAGAAATATATAAAGGAATTTGAAAGCAAAGGTATATCAGCTGCCTTTCTTGAGGCTCCGTATGCGAAAGTCTTCCTCCATTGATACTGCAAGGGTTAAATCGCTGATACCAGTCAAACGGCCACCTACAGATTTGGAGGCTTTGGATTTGTGAGTAACATTTTTCTTAATTATATACATATATATATACGGCCACCTATATATGTAGGGTTTGTGAGTAACCATTAACAAATACAAAAACCTTCATACTTCTTCATTTGATCATTCTAAAAAAGTTAGTAAATATATATTTTTTCATTAAAATAAAATGTACATACAAATGAATTTTGCATTTTGGGCACCAATAATCACTTCCATGTTTCATGCAATTTTTTTCCATGGAATTCAAAAGCTCTTTGATGTTTCTATTTTGTCTGATCTTGCACTTTCAATGATGCTAGGGTCCTATGGATACTTTCTACTTTGTCTTTAACGAGAGAGAGAGAGAGAGAGAGAGAGAGAAACCCAGCTCTTGCAATTTTCAAACAATGCTAAAGAGCTCTTCTAGCTTATGTGAGTTTTTGGAAGAGGAAAAAAAACATAGTAAGATGTGTGTAATAGGCGATGCTTGCGTATGTGTGTAATAAACTTCGAACAATACCTTTTACACATATACTTGTTACATACACCCCCTTTGCATAAAAATCAATTCACGATTTTAGTATTAAAAAAAATGTGTATAAATTAATTGGTGTTTGTAAGAGACATTTCTCTTTATAATATTACTCCCATTGTGCTTAATTTCTATATATCATTCAATGTTTTCGTTAGAGCTAAAGCTCTACTTTCTACATTAATACAAAATAAACCCTTTACCCTTAATTGTAGAGTTTTTGCTATTGAGAACTTTTAACCGAAAGGCTTTTTAGTATTTAACAAATTCCACATAATAGTGCACTAAAGTTCTGAATTTATAAATTATGAATATTGAATAGTAAAGTCCAAATTTCAACTTTAGCCTTAAAAGTTTTTATCAGCTTTAAGTCTCTTTCAAAACTCTAACAAAATAGCTAGATTTTTGTGTGTGTATAGTACTTGTTACCTGTTAATGCACTAGGAGACACACCCCGGAGCTCTACAATTAACAATTTGATAATTACAATAAAATTCTATTTTCTATAGCAATGTCAAACACACACATAATCTTTTAAATTCACGCGAATATACATTTTGATTAAAAAGAAAGGAAAAGAAGGAAATTTAATTAAGTGGGTAATAAAGAAATAGAAATAGCTTTCAACTCAATTAAATTAAATAAAAGTGAAGTATTAATAAATAAATCATGTATTTTTATTGTCTATAAGCAGTACAATAATCAAATTCAATGATATTGATTAAGAAAGTTAGTAAAAACATTGGAGGTTTTTATTTTATTTTATTTTTTGATAATTTGATAGTTAGGAAACACCAATCAATTGAACTACAAGACTATTGACTCTTTGTTTTTTCCCTTAATAAATAGTAATTATCGTTAAAATTTCTTGCTTTCCAAGCAGGCATTTCAAAAAGGCTCTCCGTTTGCTAGAAAGTTTTCGGAAGAAATTCTGAGACTATCAGAAAAAGGAGATCTAAAGAAACTTGAAAAAGAATTGACTCCCTCGAATGAGTGTTCAATGAATGTGTCTTCCGATGAAACCAGAAGCTTGGGCCTAAAAGGTTTCTGGGCTCTCTGCTTGATATCTTTCTCCACTTCCACCATTTGTTTTTTGCTATCCTTGATTCATTTAATAAAGAACTATCAACGCTATGAAGAGGCAAACCGAAGTAGGGTAACTCCGAGTGGGAGTGTTTGGGACAAGGCAGCTAGAATAGCAATGTACTTTTATGATAAAGAGATGCTCAATCTTCAAGCGAACTGAGTCTGGTTATGAGACAAAGCTAATCCATGTTCCACACTGGCAATATATGCCGAAAAGGGTTCGCATTTAACTTGAAATGAAGAGAGTTCATTGTAAAGTTAAGATTTTTTTTTTTTTTTTTTTTTTTTTTTTTTTTTTAATTTTATTAATTTGATACTATACAAAGTGTCATGTGTAATACTGAATAAGCTTTATAATATTTAATATAAAACATGAAATAAAAACCCTTTTTAAATGAAGGTATACTTTCTCCATCATATCCATGGAAGTGATGTAGGGTAGAATATAGGGTTTAATTCTTTTGTTTATTAATTTTTACAAATATTTATGTAATTTATGGAATTTTAGGCTTAAGCTTTCCAAAAAAATAATTTAGTGTTCATTTATGGTATTGTATTAGTTAGAATCCATTTACCATCACGCACTTTTGGCGCGATGGTTATTTCACAAGTATAAGTGCTTGTAGAATGTGAAAAGTAAAGGCTGAGATTCAAGTCTTTAGAAGAAGTTACACACATATATACACTTAGATTAAGTTAGAGTAAAATTTTATCTATCTCAAAAAAATTCCATTTAAGAATATTTTTAGGAAAATAAGTTTTTTTTTGCCTTCAAATAGGTATGCAATTTACTTATTTTCCTTCTTTACAAATTTCAAATTTCTTGACTTCAATAAATCATTGAATTTAAAGGATTGCATTTAGCTAAAATTATATTTAACCCACCATCACGCATCCTTAGCTCAATAGTTACCCCACAACTATAAGTGCTTGTGAGGTGTGGGAAGACAATGATTAGATCTAGTAACAATGTTCTAATGGAATCTTAGGTTTTAGATTCAGCATGCTCATATCATATGACTTCAAAGAAAGATTGGTTTGACATGTATAAGCCTTACAACGGTGGTATGGTCCAAATAGGCAATGATGCTACATGCTCGGTTATTGGGATTGGTACCGTGAAGATCAAGATGTTTGATGGAGTTGTGAAAGTTTTTAGTAATGTCAGACATGTTCTAGATCTTAGAAAGAATTTAATTTCTTTAGGAGTATTGGGTGATTTAGGCTATTCATACTTATCAAAGGGTGGAATCATTAAGATTACCAAAGGTACTTTGATAGTGATGAAGGGACAGAAAGTAAGCACGTTTTACAGATTGATTGGAAACACGGTTGTAGGAAGAGTTGTGATCACCACTTCAGTAGACTTCAGCACTGACAACACAAAATTATGGCATATGCGACTCAGCCATATTGGTGAACGTGGTATGTTAGAATTACACAAAAGAAATTTATTGAAGGGGGTGAAGACATGCAAGATAGACTTCTGCAAGTATTGTGTGTATGGGAAGCAGCATAGAGTCAGTTTCAAGACTAGCTCTCATATAAGTAAGGGTGTTCTTGACTACATTTATTCAGATGTTTGGGGCCCAGTATCAGTTTCTTCTTATATCGATGCTTAGTATTTTGTTAGTTTCATTGATGACTACTCTAGAAAGGTATGGATTTATTTTATGAAGTATAAGTCTGATGTGTTTGGCATATTTAAAGAGTGGAAAGCATAGGTTGAGAATCAGACTGGCAGGAAAATAAAATACCTTAGAACAGATAATGGACTAGAGTATAGAGATAAAGAATTCATAAGATTTTGTGAATTGGAAGGCATTAGTTGTCACTTCATAGTTAAAGGAACTCCACAGCAGAATGGGGTTGCAGAGAGAATGAACAGAACCTTAGTAGAAAGAGCCAGATGCATGAGATTGAATGTAGGGTTGCTTAAGGTGTTCTGGGCAGAGACAGTTAACAGAACAAGCTTCATTATTAATAGATCTCCATCATCAGTCATAGATTTCAAGATTCCAGGAGAGGTTTGGTCAGGTAGACTAGTTGATTATTCGAGTCTAAAAATCTTTGGCTGTCCAGCTTATGTGCATGTGCAGTGTGGAGAACATTCTAAATTGGATTCGAATTCAAGAAAATGCATATTTCTTGGTTTTGAAAAAGGTGTTAAGGGCTACATGCTTTGGGATCCAATCTCAAAGAAAACAGTGACCAACAGAGATGTCATATTTGATGAAGCCTTTATGTTAAAACAGAATGAAGTAGAGACTTGTGATGATAGTACATAAGAGAAATTAACTATTGAGGTGGAGTTTGACGAGAATAGTTCACCCAGTGATAAGGGTGATACTGAGATTGATCCATAGTAGCAACAATAAGAGTCTTATTCAATTGCTAAAGATAGAGAGAAGTGGGTTCACAAAGCACCACAAAGATATGACTTTGAAGACATGGTTAGTTTTGTTTTCATAACTAGCAGTGGAGATCCATTTTCTTACAGGGATGTAGAAGAGATTGGGTCACTATAGAAGAATAAGACTTGGGAATCATCTAGTATGTTGACAAAGCCAGTTCCAACAGATAAGTTCAAGAGCTACTTGGACTTGGTTTGGACTTGGTTGATGTTTGCAGCTTTTAAGCCCTAAAGGGCTAAGGTGGAGGCGATGGAGGAGTTTGCTAGTGTAGCTTGATCAATTCAAGCGAAGGTGGAGATTTGTTGAAGTGGGTCCGTGTGTGTGACTTGAATTGCCACAAGCCCAAGTCTGCCTAAGTCGGTCACCATTGACCGAATTTAACTAGGAATAACAATTCCTAGTAACAATCGACTTTGACATATATATAAATATATATATTAGGTTTGCGATAAAGGGAAGCCGTGTGAGTAGAGAAAAATTAGAGAATTCCTAAAACCCTAGTAGCAGCAGCTGCATAAGAAGAAGAATAGTGTTTTCTTGTCTTGTGGGTGAAAGAGAGTTAGGGTGTATTGGGATTTGGGTTTCTTGGGGGTGTTTTTGTGCTCTATTGTATTTCCCTATTTTTTATAGTGAAATTTCTCTGTCGTCGCCATGGAGGTAGGCAGTTTGCCGAATCACATAAATTCTTGTGTTCTTTGTGTATACTTGTTATTTAATTTTTACTTATTTTCTATTATTGATTTGAGTCCTGGGGTGCTATCTGCACAACATTTATCAATTCTGGTATAAGCTTATATTCATTTTCTGCACATACATTGTTTGATACTAAGCTTGAATTAATAATTTATAAATTGGGGGTCTAAACGTTCAATGTTTTATACACTATTTGAACATTCAATAGCCTTCTCTCTCTCTTGTGCAACACTAGCAAGAAACTAGAGTAGCTCTATTAAAAAGTCACAAAAAGGAACTAAATGAAAATAAATTAAATAAAAACTTCAAGCTGTAGTGTAGTATGGTAGTACCACTCCATCCAAACAATTCCATAGATAGGTAATATAGCATGCCAAAACCCATCAGTGAAGTGTTGTCCTCCATCCAAAGCAAAGCTAGACCTCCCCAAGCAAGCTTCAAACTTTTCAACATCACACAGACCAAGTTCTCTCTCTTTTTTTTTTTTTTTTTTTTTTTTTTTTTTTTTTTTCTTGAGAAATAAAATTCTTTGAACCTTCCTCCTTCACCAAACAATGAAGGTCTCTAAAAGGTTAAGAATTTTCATCTTAGTTGGAAAGGCTGAAGAACAACCTCAACTATGGAGCATTGAGCTAAGGTAACACACACTTTCACAGCTCTCTTTTTTACAAGAGTTTGATCCTCACCATCAACACTACCAAAATGTACAGATGATCTTTTATTAGAAATTTGTGAGTTTTCAGAGGGTTGTGGAATAGCCGCTTCATTAGACCTGTGAAGATGCTTTTTCTACTTTCTCAGACTTTTTCTAACAGATAATTCTTCAGGAGATTGTTTATTCATTCCAATAAAAAATTTTGGTTTTTGATCATTATCAACTACAATTACATCACAATCTTCTGCCTCCATATTGTTGACATCTTTTTCTATGAAATCCATCCTAGTACTTATCTTGTTACTAGTCAGAACCTGAACCCTATCATCATTCAAATTTAAAACTTCGTCCAGCTACTTCTTTCCCATGTCACGTTGTTGCACAACCTTACCTTTATTCTCTTGTATCCAGTTCAACTTCACAGATCCTTCTGGCGTTGTTTCATTTTTTGAACTGAAACTGGGTTCCCCCACATTCAAATTGAGTATTGTGTTATCAAACGGTTTCTCTGCTTGGTCCATAACTATTGCCCCTATTCCGCGAACGTTGGGAATCCGTTGAGAGTTCAACTTGTAAGGTTGAATTTAATCAACTATCTTGTTAGCTTTATTCCATGCCAAATTTGCTTATATTTTAGCAATTAGTAACCTCGTATTTAGGTGGGAATCATGTAAGGGTAGTGAGTGAGAGAGTGTGAAGAATTGCTTAAGATTGTGTAAGGATACAGAGACTCGCGGGTGACTCGCGACTGGCAAGCCGCCAAAGTTGGCACATGTGTGGAGCATGCAATGGAGCTGAAGAGTCATGCCAGCTATTGCACTACGAGACAAAAGTCC
This sequence comes from Quercus variabilis, assembly GCA_030445155.1. Taxonomy (NCBI): domain Eukaryota; kingdom Viridiplantae; phylum Streptophyta; class Magnoliopsida; order Fagales; family Fagaceae; genus Quercus; species Quercus variabilis. Next base: position 45,939,951 of record CP129449.1, on the reverse strand, counting down.
CAGACTAGCCAGGCTGTTAGCTTGCGACTTGAACTGGCAACTCAGCCAAGTCGTGAGGCCAAGCTGCCAACCAGCTCTATTTTGAAAAACTTGACTCTTCACATTCCTATCTCACCCTAATATAAATACCCCTTAAACCCATGAAATGTAAAGAGCTTCCAGAGAGAGTTTTGAGAGAAAAACCCTAGAGAAAAACAAGATTGATTCATCCACAATCTTCACCTAAGAGACTTTTCAAATTCCTCTACTCTCTTCCTCTCTATTGATACATCCTTGAGAGGTTCTTGACCAAATCCTTTTCTCACCATACCCACGTCTGTGAGAAGGTTCTTTTGGTGCTAAGGGAAGTAGTTTGGAAGGGACCAATGGTTATTGGTTGATGCTATGGTTTATAGCGGAATCCGGTAAGCTAGAGAAGAAAAAGGTTCGGCGCAACCTCATTGGAGCAAGAAACTTGGAGGGCTTAGGTACTTGGGTAGATTAGGCTTAGAGGGTCTATTGCTATTCATGTATCTCAACTATATTTTCTAGTGGATCATTGACCGCTCGGAGGGCAGCGGAGAGGTTTTACACCGAGGGCTTTGGTTTCCTTTTTAATAACATATCGTGTGTTGTCCTTGTGTTTGCATCTCTCTTTCTTTTATCTTTACCATTTAATTACTGCTGTGATTGTGATTATTTATGGTCTAGATTGTGTTATCAATTCTGTTATAAGCTTGTTATCATTTTTCGCACATACATTATTTGATATAAAGCTTGAATTGATATTTTGTTGTCTGGGGTCCTAAACGTTCATAGTGTTTTTAACGCTATTTGAACTTTCAATTGGTATCAGAGCAGATGCACTTGTTATGGTTTAAACACCATAGTGCGATCCTTGACCCCACATTGTGATTGAGGACATTTTTGTGTTCTATTGATGATGCTATGTGGGATGCAATTGAAGTGGGTTAGACTAAGCCGGAGGCTACCAAATCCACTTGGGATAAGGCAGCTATTGCGGCAGCTAATGCTAATAGTAAAGCCTTGAATGCCATTTTTTGTGGTGTATCTCTAGAAGAATTTCATAGGATTTCACATATCACTATTGCTAAGGAAGCATGGAAAATTCTAGGGACTACTTATGAAGGAACAAAGAAAGTGAAAGACACCAAACTACAGATGTTGACCACTCGCTTTGAGGAGCTCAAGATGAGCGAGGATGAGTCTTTTGACTCTTTTTATAGCAAGTTGAACGAGGTGGTTGTCGGCAAATTTAATTTGGGAGAAAAGACAGAGGATTCTAAAATTGTAAGGAAGATCCTTCGATCACTGCCGGAAAGCTTTCGTGCCAAAGTAATAGTTATTGAAGAAAGCAAAGATCTTGATGACATTAAAGTTCAAGAGCTGGTTGGTTCATTGCAAACATATGAATTGTCACTGCCTTCGCAAAAGAAGAGCAAATCTCTTGCTCTTAAGACAATTGATAAGAGGGTAGTATCTCATGATTCTTCAGAAGAAGATGCTATAGATAAAGATGTGGCGTACCTTATGAAAAACTTCTGAAAGTTCTTAAAACTTAAGAATAGTGGAAAATCTGGTGACAAAGGGAAATTTCAGAATTCCAGAAAGGAGAAAAGGGAATTTCGAAGGAAAGATAGTAGAGAATCCCAATCTTCACAAGGAATCACGTGCTTTGAATGCAACGAACACGGACATTTCAAGAAAGAATGTCCAAATTATTTGAAATCAAAGGGGAAGGTCTATGCCACTACTCTAAGTGACTCAGATTCATCAAATTCTAATTCTGAGGAAAGCTGTGACGGAGAAAGAAATTACTCCGCATTCATAACCATTGCACATGTGGAATTCTCAGATGATTTGGGTATACTTGTGAAGGAGCTTGGTGAGCACTCTGATTTGGAGTCTATTGGAATAGTCAAGGAATATGAAGATGAGAAAGTTGGAGAAGCAGTGGGACTGCAAGAGACCTACAATTCACTCCTTAAGAAGACCGGTGAATATGCTAAGGTGGCTAACGCAGCCATTAAAAAGATGAAGAGGGCTGAGGAAGACTATAGAATTGTTCTAGTGCAATACAAGGAGACTAAATATGAAGTGGAGAAAATGAATGAAGAGCTGTTAGAAGCTTAATAAAAAATTCAATTGCTTGAGCATGAAGTGATTCAAGCAAATGCTAAGGTAGATCGTGTCTCCTCCAAGAAACTCAATGAAATGCTTGCTCATCAAAAATCAGTCTCAGACAAGTTCGGAGTGGGATATACTAGAAAGAGTAGCTCATTAGCCAATGTCACTAAAGAAGTGAGGTTTGTGAAGGCCAAAGAGCCAATTGTAGAAGAGTCTATTCTTGATAAAGTTAAGACTAAAAAGAAAAAATGTGGCTGATCAACGGGTGTTCAATACAGTCTGTAATCCATCAGAAGCCAGACATGAAGCTAGAGGAAGATCATTTCCAAGATTACAATGGGGTCCTAGAATGAATCATATTTGTCACTATTGCGTTTGCAAGGACATACCAGACCTAATTGTCATAAGCTGAGAGTGTTAAACAATGCGAGAATTCCTCAATCACGAGGAAGAAGAAATGACAAGAAGTCTTGGAGTGGTGAGCAACTAAGAGGTCAAAACCGTTATCCGGGAATGATGGACATGATGAAGATGATCGGTGCCTTTACAAGTTGCTTGGAAAGCTTCACAAGAAGGTTTGATAGTCCTAACTTTCATACCTAATCCATCAAGGATATCACCCCAAACACACGTGATGTATGGGTGACGAAGGGTACTCATGCATAAGCATCATAACATGTCCATGCATCAATTCTTCCTATGCTTTGTGATTATGTTTGGTTGTATGTTTTTTGCTTTTGAGTGTTGAAAAATTGTTTGTTTATTTGTTTCGTGTTAAAATTGTTTTTACATTGTTTTTGATCAATCTTGTCTTACTTTAATGTCAAAAATCCAAAACCATATAAAAAGTAGAAAATCTAAAATTTTTGATTCACTTTATTGAGTTTTGTCTAAAAGCATGTTTTGCCTTGTACCTTGCTACTAATGGCTTTGTGCATCTACGAGCTTAGCTTGTCTCATATGCACTCATATCTTTGTAGGAGAAATCTTGAAATCTATGTGACTATTGTAAATAGATCTTCAACCTTGTCATGAATAATTAGCGAATGGTTTTGTTGATATTGAGAGATGCATAGACTTATGCCTATATATCTTCCCACTTTTATTTTATTGCTTTTAATCAAAGAGCTCACCAATGTAAATCTCCAAATGGAAAGAGATATTGAGCTGCAAAAGCCTGTCGCACATACTAGTATTTGACTAGGAAAAAGGGAAAGCGACCAAAATAAAATGTATGATACTCAAAAAGCCAAAGGCTATCTCATCAAATTGAAATATTAAGAATTTCAGGCATTAATCTCACAATGAGATGTATTGATTCAAAATGATAAAATGATATGATGTATATGGAGCCAAATGAAAAGTTTCAAAGAAATGTACTCAAGTTTATGTGGGAGGTCATATATGCATATCTAATACTATATATAATAGCAGAAGCTTTTAACGAGGTGCTGACACGTAAGCAAAAATGACCCCTTAAAATGCTGCCACGTTTACCATTTTTTTCTTTAAAATTTCGCTCGGTACGTCGTTTTGGGAGAAACTTATAACAACGCAAACCCGCTTTTTTTTATAAAAAAAAAAAACACAAACCCTAAAACACAAACGCCATATTTCCCAATTGATATTTCAGACTCACTCTGACTTCCCAATGAAACAAAGAGAGGCGATGAGGACACAGAGAAAGAAGCAGAGAAAGAGAGGCGATGAAATCAAAAAGTTTCAAAAAACGATTTTGCAGACCCAAAACCTAGGCAGAACGGTAATCAGAGAAGGCATGGAGTGGGGACTGGGGAGAGAGAAAAATCTGCTACAATCAAAAGGGAAAGAGCACAGAGTTCATTTGAACCATGCACCGTTCGTTCCCTTGCCAGATCTAGACCACCAAATTGCCGGAACTGACATCGACAACGGTACATTCTTTTCTCTATTTTGTAGGTTTGGGTATAAAACGTTACTTTTAATTGAGTTTTTTTGTTGGGTAGGTTTAGATTTGATTTGTTTTTGTTTTGGGTTTTTGGAATCTCTTTCAAAATGATTGTTTTCTCAATTTTAGATATTTGCTTTTGTTTTATTTATTTATTTATTTTAGATTACAGAAATCACTAAAAAAATTGATTTGGATATGAAATGTTAAAACACAGAATGATTGAGAGGGATACAGAGACAGTGTTCGTGAATGTTGCTGCCACTAGCGTCAATTTGGCTTCCTACACCGTTAGTAGCCTCGCCATAGAAGAAAATCCTATGGACCATCAACACTGTAAGACCATATAGCGATAGAGTGGGAACTACCATCGGTAATTTTCTTTTTCCTTTCTTTTTTAGATCTATAGGTATGAAATATGAATTAGTTTTGAGAAATTTGGTACTTTCTGGTAATTCTCCAAATTCTTTTCATTCCAAATAAAATCCGTTTAGTTTAAATTCAGGGTTTTCGAAATTTCAGTTATAGTGCTTGATAGGTGTTTGATGTTGGTTCTTAGTTAATAAATCCTTACTGTTTGTTAAAAAAAAAAAAAAAAAAAAAAAAAAAAAAAAAAAAAATAATAAAACTACCAACGAGTAAGAGAGAGACAAAGACAAGTCTTTTGATGTCGTAAGAGTTATGATCTTTATAATCTTTAACTATAGCATCAGTAATTGGCACTAATTTTTCAAGTTACCATCCTTCCTAGAATCTTCTCCATTTTGTTTTTCTCTCCAGCAAAAGACTCAATGTCTGCTTTCTACTTTGCCTAGATTTGATCCTTTAAACTTTATCAAAGGGATTGCTAAATAGCAGTTTGTGTGTGAATAGCAGTGACATTCCAGATGATTCTCTATAGAGACAACATCTTTTATAACTATTAGATATCCTGTTGTGAATTGTTGTGAAAGATCAAAGTTGTGAAGAATTTAGCTTCAGTCTTATCTAACTTTATGGTCATTGTTACATAAAATTTCTTTCATTTAAGTCGTGGGTTACAATCAAATACAAAATATGTGTCCACTTTCCTAATCTCTTTAAAGTTGTTGCTATACAGGGAAAATATACAAGGGATTGCCTTTAACTAATGTTTCTTAAATTTTGTAATGGATTATTTTGAAGTTTTTTCCTCCACTTCTGTCAACGTTCAATTGTAGTGTGCTTAATTTAGGTGCATTTTTTGGGTGTATTCATGCTGTAAACATTCTTTTCATTCTCACTTAGAAAATGTATTCCACGTGTTTGACAAAAAGTCTTACTCAAAATTGAAACATATTGCTTAAAATTGAAACTTACCAAATAACCCCATTTGAAATCCCAACCAAGTTAGTTGTGACTTGCACCCAAGTTGTTTCGAGGGCTATGGTTATATCATAGGAAAGCAGGTAAAGATTCTAGAATTGTTAATTGTTTTCATTTGAGTTTTGTGTGAGAATTTTAGCTAAAAAAAAGAACTCTCAAAAAATTTTCTTCTCCTTTTCCAAAACCCAATTCTGAAAATTAATCCCAAATGCCATTCTCCTTCTCCTCTCTCTTTTCTATTTCTCCCCCTCCTCTCTCTTCTCTACCCTTCTCCTTCCCCCAAACAACTCAGAAATTTCAGCTAAACAAAGCCCGATTAGTCAAATTAAACTCAGCCCAAGTCCCCAAAAAATTCAGCCAGACGCTCTACCCCTCTCCCTCTTTTAGACGCACGCCCTGCCCCTATTCCTCTCACTCATCTGTTTCTGCCTCCGCTTCTCCAACCTGTAAGTTTTTCTCTTTCTCTAAAGGCAAATATAAACATAATTTTGCAATCTCCTTCAGTTAACCCGAAAAATTTTGTTCCTCTTTTTGTTGAGACAATTTTCTTTCCATTTGTGGTTGAGGTCTTCTATTGCATGGATTTAGTTTGAAATTTTTTAAGGCTGAGAAACTTACAGATTTATATGCAAATTTTTAAGTTTTTTCTAGGATTATAATAAGATTTGTGTTAATCGCTCACACTTTGGTTTTTGAGTCAGTGTTGCTGATTGATAGCACTTTTAGGCAAGAAAAAGTCACTATAGATCTGTGGCTGTTACGTAAAGAGGTCAGTTTATCTTTGTTTGTTTGTTTCTTTTATTTTTTTAAAAATTTCTTTTCATCATCTTTCATTAGATGATTGTGTGAAGTGGATCCTAAGTGGGTTTCGTTCTGTTTAAGCCGTTGTTTCCTTGGGAAAATCTCTTTTTCCATGGGCTTTGTCAGTTTTGAGTAGTTTTGTTGTATTAGATGCCCATGTTCATCAATTCAAGGGTAGCACCGTAGCAGTGATAAGTCTTTATTAGTTTTCTACTTTAGTCTCTATTTGTTTTTTGCTGCATCATTATTGGCAATTTATTTCTGGGAAGAATCTAAAACTGGACTATTTGTGTTTTAGATTAAGATATCAAATGCTTATAAAAAACTTGGTGAAGAGTTAAGTAGCTTGAGAAGTTGAGGAAAGAGAAGAGCCTAAGAATAGGAGGAAATAGATTCTTGAAAAGCATTGATAAAGCTTCAAGATATAAGTGTAAATGACTAATTTTTTTTTGTAATACTTATTAAACCAAATGTATAGCACATTATGATGATTGTAATATATTTCTTTATAATATTTGTTTGTTTCTCATTTATAAGGATCGTATATATAAAATTTTATTTGTTTCTCATTTATAAGGATCTTATATATAAAATTTTGAAGGTTTTTCAAGAGAAAAGTTTAAACTAATCTTATATTAGAGCCAATTCAGTGTTCAAATAGTTTAAATTTAAAGAAATATTTAAACTTAACATATTAAAATACAATTTAAAAGTTTTCCGTGCATTGCATGGGTTAGCGACTAAGAAAAAAACCCATCTAAAAATAAAGAACCATAATAATCTATCAATAACATTTACCATACAAATATGTATCACAAAATTCGAATTGCAAATTGTTGCAGAGAAACGGTCGAATTACGAACTATGGCAGAGAATGGATTAGTTGGTTAGGCCCAGAAAATCTTGGCCCCACCTATACACTATATCATTATCATTTATGTTTATTGAATTGAATTTTAACCTCGCTCGCATTTATAAGACAATAATATGTCTGATTGTCTTATATTCTTTAAGGTGCATTATATTTGTTGGTCTTTTCTTCTTAGATTTAGTCATGTACACACTCTAATGCTCAAGGAAAATTGTCAACCTGCTATGAATGATGTATATAGTGTGTGAAGGGTGGTTACCATTAATTGGTTGTGTCAAAACCACAATAATCTTTGCAGAGCTTTTAAGTTGGTAAATTTCTATAAGATGCTATGTATAGAATTATAGGGATGAAATATAATGTAATGTCCATTCTTATTTTTTAAAATTGTTGAAATTTCCTTATCTCTTTTATTCTGTTCTAAATGAAAATTGTCTTTTTGAATATCTTTAGCTATGCCAAGAGGTAGAGTTGCGAAACCAAGAGATAGTTATGTTGAAGACAATGGAAGAACAAGTGTATTTCCAAAGTTTCAGAATGAACAGGAGGTAGATGTGAAAAACACACCAGCGTAGTTTCGCTGCCCAAGAATCATGATTCAGTCATGAGCTGCATTGATATGGAGTTCTTTCCACCATGACTTCCTCCATTTTATCCTTTCAAGAAGGTCTTTGTGGAACCGAACCTTTCAAAGTAACTGCAAGAATACATCCTTCAAAGAGTCCGAATGCAAGTTCTGCGAAAGTTCATTTTTGCGTTGCTTCAGCAGTATACAATTAGCTTTTCTCCTGAAAATTTTATTGTTGAAGGTACACTTGGTAGTGTTTATAGGGTAAGCTGCCTGATTGAGAGGTAAGATTCTTTTATCTTAATAAGAACTAATTTGCCAGGATGATGGCGTGGCTGTTTGATTGTGTGGCTTCTACTTCAGAATGCCTCATGTACATTTGTATTTGTTGTCTTTTTTTCCCTTTCATCTTCTCCATCCTCATTAGGAGTAGGAGAGTAGTCGAGAAAGAGCCATAGACAAATAAGAAAATTCATTAGTGAAGTTTAGAAGAATGCAAAAATTGTCAATATCCTTATGCTTCAAGAAATTTATGGAAAAGGATTGTGCTAAAAAGCATCAACCATATGTACATGGCTTAGGAAAGGAGTAGGTAGCTGTAGATTTCTCTATGAGATTTCACAAATGTAACTTTGATTTAGTGCCACCATCTTTTAGTTTTTTATGGGGTAGTACAGTGATTGGTATTGATTAAATTCTACAATTTTAACTTTTTCAAGAGTTTTGGTTTTTTTTTCCTACCCTAACAAATATCTTTTGTGCGGTTTTTGTATGTATTCTTGAAATTAGTTGTCCTCTGTGTAGTTTAATTTGGATAGTTATAATAAAAATCCTATAATCGTGACAACATAGTTTGTATAATTAAGGTTTTTTGTATTTTCTTTATTCATTATGTCTTCATTTGACCATATTTAATGCGTAAACACACCCTCAATTTTAAGGGAGTTTCTCATCATTTTAAAAAATAATAATAATTAAGTAAAATAAAAATTAGTGAGAAGTTTTTTTCCTTTTTCTTTTTTTCGTTTTCATTTTATTTTTTTTAAAAAGCAGTTTATTTAATTTTAGTTATTTATGGAGTTGTCATAATTTTTTTTATGATTTCGCATATTTTTCCATGAATAATAAATAAAAGTAGTCCGTGCATTGCGTGGATCTTACGCTAGTTTCTATAATTGAGATGAGTCACATTATCTAGTGCTAGTTGGGTATGTTTTGATTGAATTGATTATTGAAACTTCACATTAGACTAAGGACTATCTCATTTTTGATATTCACTCACAATACACAAGTCTATGTTTAATGAATGTCATATTCATTTGTGTGATTGTATTTGTTTAAATGTGTTTTCACAAGCTCAATCTTTGTTGATAAAACACAAAAATATTTTTGAGTGTTTTAGTTTGTTTTTGGAAAGTATTTTATTTTTACAAAAATGTTGAAAATTTCAAAAACAGTGTTGCCCTGTTTTGGCGACTCACTCGTGGGTTGGTCCAGTCCCATGCTACAGTCACGAGCCCACTCCAAGATTACTCACGGCTTACTGGCAAGTCAAGGTTTCAGTCGCCAAAAATATTTAGAAATTTTTTCAAAACTTGAGTTTTTATGATTTTTGCGAGTTAGTGTGACGACTTGTTCGTGGGTGGAAGGTCCAGTCGCGAGGGTTACATAGAGATTTTCGCGGCTCACCTGGCGACTGTCTCGCGGGTAGACCTTCCAGTCACAAAAAACACTTAGAAAATTTTTCAGGAATCTTAACTTCTATGCATTTCGCGGCTTACCTGGCGACTGACTGGCGACTTGACCCAGTTGCGAAAAACATGTGTTTTGCGTTTTAAGGATAGTTTTTCAAAATCTTTACAGTTTTCCCTCGAATTTTTTGTGATTGTTCATTGTCTTCCCCATTTCTCTCTCTCAAACTCTCCAAGTATCTCTTCAAAAAGCATCCATTTTTGCATCATTTCTACTCCAATCTTCAAGAAAAAGGTATGGGTTTTTCTTATTCTCACCTATTATTTCTTGTTTTTGCTTAATTTTCTTGTTTTGAGAGGTGTTTTTGAGTTTTGAGATATAATGTGTTTGTACTTGGGTTGGGTTAATGTTTGTTAAGATTTGGTGTTTTGGTCTTGGGAAAATTTTGTTTCTAGTATTCTAAACATGTGTGTTATCATGATTTAGTTTATCAGAGGTGATTGTTTGTTATTTCTCTTACCCATGTTGTTTTTGGTTCGGATTTACTGGGTTTTTCTCTGTGTGTGTTTTTGGCTAGTTCTATATGGTTGTTATTTTCTTTAATTACTAATGATAGTATGTTGCTTCTGCCATGTGGTTATTGTCTGCTCTGAGTTGGTTTGATCATTTCATTCTCATGAAGTTATATTTTATTGTCATATTGATTTATTTTGATTTAATATGGTTTTCACTGCTTCTGTTCAACTGATTATTACTTGTTAATGTATGTGGTTGGGAATATGCTCTAAAGAGCTCTTGGTTGTTTAATCTATGCTCTTTGTCACAATAAGATATGCATTATATTGTTGATAAAGTGTTCTATCCTTTTCTGATCTGTGATACCTCTTTTACTGTCTGAATCTCAATTGTATATGGACTGAATGGTGATAACAAACAACCTATTTCCTAACTGTAGCTAATTTTTGAATTTCTTCCATTGTGCTATGTCTTGTTGTGGCCTTTTCTGCTTGTTTACAGATGGCCCCATCTCCTACAAAGAAGAAGACTTCTGCTAAGAAATTTGACAAAAGGTTGAAAATGGACCCTAACCTATTTAGGTTGGTTTAACACTTTGAGAGATATAAGGATTTTTTCTTGAAGGGAACCATCATTCAGGAAAGATTTGTTGACTTAAGGGATTTGAAGGACACCTTTATTCCAAGTTGTTTTAAGGGTAGAGGTTGGAAAAAATTGTTGAGTTACCTACCTGTTGTCTGTGAGCCTTTAATTAGAGAATTCTATGCAAATGCTATGATAAAAGAGAAGGAGTTGAGTTGTTGGGTTAGAAGAAAGGAATTCACTATAGATGTACATGACATTGATGAGGTGTTAGGTCTTGAAGAATTAGAGGACTCTGACTTTATCAACTACAAGGACAAGATGATCTCTATTGAAATTGTCCAAACTCGCATTGGTGGTCAAAGAGAAGGGAGATGCCTCAACACTACAACATTTCCAACTGACATGAGGTGCCTAACCACCATCATGATGTTCAATTTGTACTCAGTAAGGAAACTGACTACAATCAACAATGTTAGAGCTATCTTCCTCATGGAACTTAAGGAGAAAACCTTCTTTGACATCAGCTCTCACATCTTTGATACTACAGTGGATGAGACTAAAACCACTTCTGGGCTGAAGCTGATCTTTTCTAGCCTTCTTATGAGGCTTTTCAAATTAAAAGGTGTTGAGATCCCTCAAGATATCAGCCCAATGCCTACTTCTTCAGCCATCAACAAGCTAACCATCATCAGAATTCAAGTTCATCTTCCAGGTGATGAAGAAGAGGGTGACCAAGGAGAAGGTGATCCTATGGAAACTGAAGCAGAAGTTGCAGGACAATCAGTCACACCTAGAAGTAGAAGCAAAAGGAGCAAAGCCTCAACCTCATCAGCTGCACCTCCAGATGCACTTCAGATCATTCTGGAGAGGATTGATGGACTTAGAGAAGTTCAGAATGAGCATACTGAAAGGATGACAGCAATTCAGGATCAGCTCAACGTTATTTCAGCTAAGTTTGACAGCCTTAACTCCCAATAGTGACCTTTTGGCCATTTCGGTCAAAAAGGGGTAGAATGTTTGAGGGTGCAGCTCTTGAGGGGGAGTGCCATTTTAAGGGGGAGCATTTTACAAATAGTGTTTTACTTTATGTTTAATGCTTTTTGATACACTATGGTTTATACTTTTTGATACACTATAGTTTATATGTTGTTTTTATAGTGGTTTAAAACTCATGGTCTTGTTTGTTTTTGAATCTTTGGTTTATTAGTTAATGATATTTATTTAGTGTTTATTTACTATTTGTACCCATGTTGCTTTTGTAAGTTTTTAGGGTTTGTTTCTTTGCTTTTATAGGCTTTTATGGTTTGTACCATACTTATGCAGCCTTTATGCTTTGTTGCCTAGTACTTCTAGCTAAATGTTATGCATTTTCTTTAAGTATTCTCACTTTTGTGCCCTAGTAGGATTTTATTCCTAGATGCATATACTTCATGTACTGTACATTGGTTGAGTGTTGGTCATTCAAGTGATTTGCTTTGTGCTTATCAGCTTGAATGTCCGGATGTTCATTTTAAGAGTGAATGAGCATTGTGGTCACTATCTTACAGTGATTGCTTGTTTGGTTAAGCCATGGTTTATTACTTTATTTCATTTTGCTTGATCGCATTATGCTTACTCCATATGCATTACAAATTTTCTGCATACAATGAGCTTATTGTGTTATTGTGTTTCAGGAGATTTTTTGGTCTTATGGTTCAAGAGCTTCATAGATTTTAGGAGTGAGTTTTTCAACTGTTCCCAACTCACGCGTTAAGTCTAGATTTTGTTGTAAGGTTTTGTCACGGAATAGCCAAAAGGGGAGATTGTAAGGTTGAATTTAATCGACCATCTTGTTGGCTTTATTCCGTGCCAAATTTGCTTGTATTTTAGCAATTAATAACCCTATATTTAGGTGAGAATTATGTAAGGGTAGTGAGTGAGAGAGTATGAAGAATTGCTCAAGATTGTGCAAAGATGCAGAGACTCGCGGCTGGACTTGCGGGTGACTCACTACTGGCAAGCCGCCAAAGTTGGCACACGTGTGGAGTATGCAAGGGAGCTGAAGAGTCACGCCAGCTATTGCATTATAGGACAAAAGTCCCAGGCTGGTCAGGTTGTTAGCTCGCGGCTTGAACTCGTGACTCAGCCAAGTCGCGAGGCCAAGTTGCCAACTAGCTCTATTTTGAAAAACCTGACTTTTCACATTCCTATCTCACCCTAGTATAAATACCCCTTAAACCCACGAAATGTAGAGAGCTTCCAGAGAGAATTTTAAGAGAGACACCCTAGAGAAAAACAAGATTGATTTATCCACAATCTTCACCTAAAAGACTCTTCAAATTTCTCTACTCTCTTCCTCTCTATTGATACACCTTTGAGAGGTTCTTGGCCAAATTCTCTTCTCACCATACCCACGTTTGTGAGAAAGTTCTTTTGGTGCTAAGGGAAGTAGTTTGGAAGGGACTAATTGTTATTGGTTGATACTATGGTTTATAGCAGAATCTGGTAAGTTAAAGAAGAAAAAGGTTCGGTGCAACCTTGTTGGAGCAAGAAGCTTTGAGGGTTTAGGTACCTGGGTAGATTAGGCTTGGAGGGTCTATTGCTATTCATGTATCCCAACTACATTTTCTAGTGTATTATTGACCGCTTGGAGGGCGGTGGAGAGGTTTTACACTGAGGGATTCGGTTTCCTCTTCGATAACACATCATGTGTTGTCCTTGTGTTTTCATCTCTCTTTCCTTTATCTTTACCGTTTAATTACTGCTATGATTATCATTATTTATGGTCTAGATTGTTTATCAATTCTGTTATACACATCGTGTGTTGTCCTTGTGTTTTCATCTCTCTTCCCTTTATCTTTACTATTTAATTACTACTATAATTGTGATTATTTATGGTCTAGATTGTTTATCAATTTTGTTATAAGCTTGTTATCATTTTTCACATATACATTGTTTGATATAAAGTTTGAATTGATATTTTGTTGTTTGGGAGTCTAAACGTTCATAGTGTTTTCAACGCTATTTGAACTTTCAAAACTGTAGAGGAATTCTCATTAGGTTCCAACGGACTCAACTCTGGTGCAAGGGAAGTAGGTTCCAAATTGTAGATAGTGTCATCCACATCTAGTTCAGGGGTTTGGTCATCAGGAATTAATGCATGTGAGTGAGATTGATGGTTGTGTTGAATATTGCCTTGACTTTGTTTTCTTGGAGCCACCACTCTCAACCAATGATCATATTGGAAATAAATCCATCCAGCCTCCAATCCTTCGATCCACATTATCTTTCCATGCATTAGTGGTTTTGTTATATCCATATTCACATGAATGCGAAGGAAAGGTCCCCACGCCAAACCACTTTGAGGAACGACCACTGTGACTAGTTCACCAATTTCCTTTGTTATTCTACCTCCCACTTGTTTATTCATGCTCCTTATTGGAACATTAAAAACATGGATCTAGAATGAAGCATGCTTGAACTTTACATCACAATGACTCATATCCCCATGGAAATGCTTCAGTAAAATGAGGTGTTTATCAAAAGACCATGGACTCTTGGCAATAATCTCTTCCAAATTGCTTTCCTTCTCAAAGATGGCTAGATATAAGTTATTTTCTACATCATTAATAGAAACCCTATGTGAGCAACGCCAAAGTTGACATAATGTAGCTTTGAATGCTTCTTTATTGTAATCTTTGTTGATCTGGAGTTTCACTAATAAACTGAATTGGGCTCGCTTTTGAGAGTAAGTAACCTTCTTAGATTTAATGAGCATCTCGCCCCCTTCCTTTTTCGACAACCTAAATCCCTTCCACATTTCGTCCATTTCAAATTCCATGGGAGAAAAACAAAGTGTAAGCCAAAAGGTATTCAAAGGGTATCTTTACCATCGAGATTAGGGAATGACAGGAAAAGAAAGGAAGAATAAGAATGGAAAAATCCTCTACCTGTCTAAACCGGAGAGGTTTCAAGCTTGGAGATGGACACAAGTTTGGGACTTCTACTTTCTCTAGGCTTCAGAGGAACCCAGGGAAGACAAGAAGTTTTTTACTAAACCAATAATTGTAGTAGTGGATTTGGAGATGGAGTTTTGAGTTTTGAATTTAGATAACTGTTTTAGTATTTCATAATGGGTTAAGTTAAACCTCTATGTCTCTATTTACTACGATTATTTATTTTAATTTTTAATTTTTTCCCCAGATGTCTAACGTGAGTGAGAAAATTTATCAAAAAAATAAAATAAAATAACATGAGAGATAGTGAGAGAAAAAGGAAGGTGGAGGAGTCAAAATGTGGAAAGGAAAAATTGTTTTGTTTTGTTTTGTTGTTTTTGTTTTGTTTTGTTTTTTTTTTTTTTTTTTAACTAAAATTTAGGAGTTTAAAAAAATAAAACAATTTCTTGTGAGAGAGTGAGTGAGAGAGAAAAAGGATGCAATTAGGAAAAATTATTTTTTTATTTTTAATTTTGCTAAAATTTAGGAGTTTTTAAATTAGCAATTTTACATGTGTAACCCTACCCTTTAAACCTCCTAAGTAGATTAATTTGATAATACTTTAGGCATTAAAATTTAGGAGTCCAAATTAATGGAGAAAACCCCTTAAATAGTAGTACAGATACTAGGTGACATAGAAGGCATACAGGGTGTACTCGATGGCCATTTGGTGCATCTTTTACACTATTTTACTTCATTTATATACATAATTAATAAACTTTTGGCATATTCACACCCAACCTCTCTATGATTTGAGGTAGTAGTATTATGTCTTTCTATGATTTGGAATGTATCACTTGACTCACTCAATGTTTGCTTCATTGCGCAGCCATAACCGACCTCATAGTATTTTGTTGGAGAAGTGTTTAAAACTATAAAAATAAATAAATAAATAAATAAGAAGAAAAAAGTGTAGAGGCTCAAGAAATGGCCCATACCCACTTAGAATAGGGGTTCCCAATATTTCAAGCCCAACACAATTAATTTGTAAGAGAGTGGGCTTTCCGAGTCAATTGCAATGCCAAGTAAGATCCAAGCTTGATGTTAAAAAGAATAAGACTTTTAATATGAACAAATGAAGCACAAATTCAGCATAAACACTTCCTTAGGCTTGTCCGAGGATAGATTGTTCATAAACAGTCAAAGCTTATTTCTCTATAGTTTTACACTTAATTTTTACTTTTCAAGTTTCTACTTCCCAAAAAGTCCCACTTTCTAGAGGGGTTCCTTTCCTTATATAGTATTTTCTATTGCATCTCGACCTTTCACATGTACATCTCAGGGGAATAATTTGGATTCTTGTCCCATCAAGACCCTTTTGGAGGTGGTAGAGAGTGTTGTGAGCTGTGGAATTACTATTCGAGTGTCTTTTCCTCATAAATACGGCCCACTCAGTAGGTGCAGAGTATTGAATGTGGAGGTGATGGTTATTTTCTATAAATATTTCCATTCTTTTTCATTTGCACGTCTTTGATGTCTTCCATGGTGTCTTGCTTATGGGTGCAGATAGATAGCTAGGGCACCCCAAGGTGCTATCGTTCCTTGGGTTTCTAGACAGTAGGTCTACCCGTATTCCTTCCTTAGACCTTTACTTGCATATTTAGCTTGAACTAGCATCGACTTCATGTTTGACTTCCCCGGACTTCGTTTATATGTCAGGCTTTGATTGTCGCTTGAATAGGCCTTTGCCTTTCCTTGGACTGGACCTATGAGCTACATTTTTTGTTTGGTTCCCTCCCTCCCACAAAAAGAATAAAGAAGGCTCAATGTAGAAGAAAAAAACATGTGGGTACCTAATGAATTCAATAGTTGGTTAAATTTCTAATCATTTTCTCATTTAATCCTAACAAAGTAATTAGATTGCATTTTTAAGTAACACGGTATTTTTAAAAGTGAAATAGCAACATTTATACATCATATAACACACACAGCCTGCTTTAATAGTGGAAGACCAAGACCAAACTAGTTTCTAATGGGTCTTCCTTGTTAACGTGTAATAGGTTGTGGGCTTTAGGCCCACATTGTTTACTTGTACTACACACATACTTTTACTACACATTTTGCCTCTTATATAAAGGCATTCTTGTATATTTTATTACTTGTAAAATACAATACTATTCATTTAGTATTTCTTAAATGGTATTAGAGCCATTGCTCTAACTTTCTTGTATCTTGCAGTCTTGTCTTTGTTGGTATTTTCCACTGCCTCAATTACTCCAGTTAATAAACATTTCCTGTTCCCTCTCCTGATTACTCCACTGCCATCAGAGGTACTCAAGGTTGAATCTCCACCGCTAGAAGCTCAATCTCTGCCACCAAGACCACTGCCTTCATTGGATCTTTCACATTAAACCTCTGATTAAGACATATGACATATATTCGTGTAGATTTTCAACCCCTCTACACAACGCCGATGGAATCATCATCATCTAACCATTCACATGCTGCCACGCGCTGGTCAAAGTTTCAGTAAATTCTTCCACGAGCCATCAATCTTGCTTCAATCCTATTGTCACTGTTGCCATTGGAATTGTCTTTCTCCAATCTACATCGTTGGAAAAGAATTGGACTCATCGGATAGCTCACACACTCTCATGCGCTGCCTGAATATTCTACAACATCATCTACATGCCTCATGCGCTACAAGTGCTGCCCTGCTGCTTGTTGTCGTCATTTGTGATGTTACTTTGCCATGCCAGTCCTAACTGTGTCATTCACCACATCATCACCCAGTCAGCTATTAACGTCTTAGCCGTTGACTTGTTGAGCTGTGATGTTAACCGTGGACCTTTGACTTTGACCATTAACTTTTTAGAGTTAACTTTTTTGCAATCCAAGTGCTCCCTACCCAGTTTTTCCCATAGAGTCCATTTTTGCATATTTTGCTTCTAAATGAAGAATAAGGACAAGTCTTTGTTTTGTTGCAACAATTATTGCTGACAATCCAACAAACGTTTTTGCAATTTTTACAAACGTCTTAGTCATAATATTGAGATTTGCTATCATCACAACAAATCAATTGTTGCTATTGTTGCTAACATTGAGAGTATTCAACTATTGGCTCCCATCTCTGCACAGTCTAAGTCTTCTGGATCCACTATTACCATTTTCACAGTCAACCTTCAAAACACCATTGCTAATACCATTCGTATGGTTGGTAATACATCTTATTCCTTTTCTCTCTCAGTTCTATCTAGTATGTCTCCTTCCTTTTGGCTTATGGATTCTGCTTGTTGCAATCACATGACACCTCACTCATCTTTATTTTATCAACTTGAACCTGCACCATACACTCTTAATATTTGCACAGCTAATGGTTTCACAATGTTTGGTCATAATATAGGTTCTATCTCAACCTCCAACCTCTTAGTTCCTAGGGTTTTAATGTTCCTAACCTTTCCTACAATTTATTTTCTGTTGGACAATTAGCTGAGTTGGGTTATCGCATTACCTTTGATTATTCTGGGCATATTTTGCAAGATCCAAGGACGGGATAAGAGCTTAGGATCGGTCCCAAAATTAGGCGTATGTTTCCCATGAACAACCTTCGTCTTCCACATGTTGCTCTAGTTTCTGTTGTTGTTGCTACTGCAGTTTCTTCTATTCTTTGGCATGCTCGACTTGGTCATGTATCTTCCTCTCGGGTACAACATTTGGCTTCTAGAGGTTTGTAGGTTCAGTGTCTACAGAAAATTTTGATTGTGTTTCATGTCAATTAGGAAAACAACTAGCTTTGCCTTTCAATACTAGTGAATCAATGTCCATTGATATCTTTGACCCAGGGCCGGCCCAACCTAATTTGGGGCCTAAGGAAAAAGATTTATGTGGGGTCTTTTATATATAAATATTAATTAAATAAAATTATTTAATATTAATCAAATTGAGGTTAATTTGATGTATTAAATATATAATTTAATGATCAATACTAACTAAAACTAAGGTTAATTTCATATAAAGAATTGAATATCATAGTTGAAAGATTAATTTAACAAAAAGAAAAAAAATTTAAAAAGAAAATTAATTTATCTTGGATATATAACGATACATAATTAATTACATTTATAATCTAATTTATAATCTATGATATTAATTGATGTGTGGCTTTGTAGTAGATTAGTTTACAAATATTAAAGGTTCAAACTATTAGGGGAGATTAACCATCATTGATGATCTAACATATTTGCAATTTTTTTTAAAGCCTTGTTAGAAATAAAATAGGAAAATGTTAAAGGTATTACAAAATATTCACAATATAATGTAATAATAACAATGATTGATGAGCTTCAATAATGTAATTAATGAATGTTTAAAATACTTTTTTGTGATTGGTAACATGTTAGTTTGTAAATCTATAGTAAAATTTGTAGTATCTCTAAACTCACTAGTAATAAAAAGTGCACAACAATATGAAAAAATTCATATTTTTTATAAAAAATTTGGGCCTTTTACAATGGGATGGGGGCCTTTTTTGTAAAGGGTAAATATTTTTTGTGGTAGGGACCTTAGGCCTAGGCCTTGGGTCGGCCCTGCTTTAACCTAATTCATTCTGATGTCTAAAGGTCTTCCTCTGACTCTAGTATTGGTGGATTTCGATATTTTGTTATCTTTATTGATGATTATTCCCACTATAACTGGATTTTTCATATGAAACATCGTTTTGAATTATTGCAAGTGTATTCTAATTTTGCAAAAATGGTTGAAACTCAATTTTCCAAATGAATAAAAAATTTTCGATCTGATAATGCTCTTGAATACACTCAATATGCTTTCCAAGCTATTTTGCATTCCTATGACACTATTCATCAACTAACTTGTTCAGTTACCTCTTAGCAAAAAGGTAGAGCCAAATGAAAATTTCGTCATATTTTTGACACTGTTCGTGCTTTCCTTCTCTCTACCAAAGTTCTTACTCCTTTTTGGGGCAAAGTTGCTCTTCATGCTATTAATTGCATTCCCAATCCTATCATCCAAAATCAAACTCCATATGAGCGCCTTTTGGGGTCACCTCCAGACTATCACCACCTTCACTCCTTTGATTCTGCCTATTTCGTTTTTCTTCAGCTACATGAGCATAGCAAACTTGAACCTCGGTCTAGACTTTGTTGTTTTCTAGACTATGGTGAAACTTAAAAGGGGTATTAGTATTATGATCTTATCTCTCATTGTCTTCGTATCTCCCGCAATGTTGTCTTTTTAAAACATCACTCCTTTGTCGAGCTCTCTCACTTCCGTGCCTCCCTATCTAGCTCTTCTATCTTAGATCTTTTTTTCAGGTGAGCCATATATTCCTTCTATAGTTACTCCTGATCCTCCTATATATTTCCTTGTCTAACCACCAGATATTTTTTTATACCTCTTTTAGATCACCCTTTGATGAACAAGTGCAAGATGAACAAGTCGAAGACGAGCCACCCAACCTTGAGTTTAGGTCCCCTACTCTTGCTTCGCCTAAAGATCTTGCACAAGAAATTCCACCTCGTTATTCAACTTGGGTAAGATCCATTCCTGCACATTTACCTGACTATGATTATTGTATTGCCCTTGCAACATTGCATGAGCCTCACACCTATCGTGAGGCCTCCACTAACCCTTTATGGTAGATTGCAATAAAAGAGGAACTTGATGCATTATCTAAAAACCATACTTGGGATTTGGTGACTCTCCCCCTTAGGAAATCTATGGTTGGTTGTAAGTGGATCTACAAGATCAAGACTTGCTCTAATAGGTTCATTGAGCAATATAAAACTCGTCTTGTTGCAAAAGGTTTTACACAGGATTATGAGATTAATTATGAAGAGACTTTTACTCCAGTTGCTTGAATCTCATCTATTCGTACCCTCTTAGTTGTTGCTGCTGCCAGTAAATGAGACATTTTTCAAATGGATGTCAAAAATGCCTTCCTTAATGGGGATTTAAGTAAAGAAGTTTATATGCAACCTCCTATTGGTCTCTCTATTGAACTGAACAAGATTTGTCACCTTCGACTAGACATGGCAAAATGGGTCAGAATTTTCTAACCTGACCCAAAAAAATACTCGACCCGAATCTAATTTTTTGACCTGAAACAAAAGCAGGTTGATTCATGACCCAACTAGTGTTTTTTGTAGGTCAACCTGACCCGAACCCAAACCATTTTTTTTAAACTTTTTTTTTTTGGGTAAAAAAATAGTAAAATTAATACAATATTGGTTTGATTGTTTATTGCGAGCTTTAAGGAAACAACTGATACATTTACATAATTGTATGCAAATTAATTGAAAGATAAATGCGTGTGGTTGAGCATTCTGTATTAAGTAAAGATTTTTAGATATCAAATAGCAAAGTACATGTCAAGATAATTTGTAGAGTTAAAAACATAGATTTAAAATTGTAGACATGTGTGAGAATCATTCACAAGTGTGAAAACAATGAAGCCAAAGTATTAAATTAGTATAAATTATGAATGCTTAGACCTATTTTTAACAATTTATGTTAAAAATAAATAGTTTTTCAAAATAAATTATGATATTTTATAGAGTATGTGTTGCTTATCAATGATATAATATTCATAAAAAAGACCATGTATAAATAAGTAAGCAATCAAATTTTGATGTATATCTCAAATTGAAATAGAGTGTCAACCACAATTAATAATAGATTATAAAATTTATTTTCAAGATTGTAAATTTCTTATATGTTTTTATTCTTTATCAAATGAGTTATCTAATAAGTCATTTGTAATTTTGTTTTATGTTTTGGGATGTTGATATTGTGTAAAAATAACACTTGTGTATTTGTTTTACTTATCTTTGTGTTATTTTGTTTTAGATAGCAATGTTAGGATTTGTATAATATTAAAATTATTGAATAAGTATTAATATGTTTAACTGAGTTCATTCTTGATATAAGTGGTGAATTCAAAATAATACATTTTACATAAAGTAATTTGTTACATAACTTTCCAAATGACAAATAATGTTGTTTTCTTTATTAAAAAAAAAATCACGTGAAAAATATGGTTTAACTCGACCCAACTCGCAACCAAATTAACCCTTGCCCTTTTTTAACTTGTTTAAAATAACCTGTTTTTGACCCATGACTCTTTTGACCTGCAACTCGATTGACTCAACTCGAACCCAACCCGACCTGCCCGATTTTCCATGTCTACATTCGACCTGCACTTTATGGCCTTAAACAAGCTCCATGAGCTTGGTTTGCCAAGTTCAGCTTTACCATCTCTCACTTGGGTTACATTGCTAGTCATTATAATTCTGCCTTATTTATTCGTCTCACCGACAAAAACACCATTTTGCTTTTCCTATATGTGGATGATATGGTCATAACTGGTGATGACCTCAGTAACATTCAAGAACTTAAGGATTTTCTCAGTCTGCAGTTTGAGATGAAAGATCTTAGACATCTCAGCTACTTCTTGGATCTTGAAATCACTCATTCCACTGATGGTCTTTATATTACTCAAGCGAAGTATGCTTTTGAACTTTTGTCCTAAACTGGGCTCACTGATAGCAAAACTGTTGACATTCCAGTTGAACTTAATGTGTATCTAACTCCCTCGGGAGGGGGAGGGGAACTATTGTCTATTCCCTCTCTTTACAGATGATTGGTTGGTAGCCTAGTTTATCTCACTATCACTCATCCAAACATTTCCTATCTTGTTCATCAGGTGAGCCAGTATCTACTTGCTCCACGATCGACTCATTATGCTGCTATTCTGTGCATTCTTCGATACCTGACGAGCACTCTCTTCCATGACATTTTCTACTCTGCTCAATCTTCTCTTGTTCTCCATGCATTCTTTGATGTTGATTGGGTAGGAGATCTCATTGATCACAGGTCCACCACTGATTATTGCTTTCTTCTTGGTTCTTCTTTGATTTCCTAGCAAAGCAAGAAACAAATCCTTATGGCCCACTCGAGTAAGAAAGTAGAATATCGTGCCTTTGCTGATACCACATCTGAACTCTTTTGGCTACGATGGCTTTTTAAGGACTTAGGTGTGTCCATATCCTCTGTTACTCCTCTTTATTGTGACAACCAGAGTGTCATTCATATTGCTCACAATGATGTCTTCCATGAATGGACTAAACACATCGAGATCAATTGCCATTTTATCCGCTATCATCTTGTCCATGGTGCTCTCAAGCTATTCTCGGTCTCCTCTAAATATTAACTTGCAGATATATTCACTAAGTCAAATCCTAAGGGACGCCTTTGTGCTTTGGTTGACAACTCCAAATTGGTCTCACACCCACCTTAAGTTTAAGGGGGGCTGTCAACGTGTAATAGATTATTGGCTTTAGACCTACCTTGTTTACTTGTATTACATACATACTTATACTACACACTCTACATCTTATATAAAGGCATTCTTGTATATTTTATTACTTGTAAAATACAATACTATTCATTCAGTATTTCTAACATTCCCCATATCAAAACCTATAGGAAAGAAATGCTTAAATTAAAGAGAGGGAGAGAGAGAGAGAGACTCCAAAAGCGCACACACATATAGCTTTCAACTTTGATAAGTCATTAAAATTTTACTTTGGCAATTCTTATTCATAAGATAATCCACTATGCCTTTGTTTCCATAATGCCAAAAGTGAAATACTTAAAAAGATAAGTTTAGTGGGAGAATTAAATCCAACCAGAGATGATAGTGAAATTCTTTATGTAATTAAGCCCAAATTTTTTTGTAGTATATATTCATTTCGTCTACAACAACAACAAC
Organism: Quercus variabilis; assembly: GCA_030445155.1. Classification (NCBI taxonomy): domain Eukaryota; kingdom Viridiplantae; phylum Streptophyta; class Magnoliopsida; order Fagales; family Fagaceae; genus Quercus; species Quercus variabilis. The sequence goes on along the minus strand of CP129449.1, from coordinate 45,916,815 downwards.
AACCAAAGGTTTGATCCTCCTATTATTCTCTTATTTCAAAATAGTAGCACCATTTACAAATGCGTGAAGCTTAGGTAGATGTGAAACAAAGCAATCTAATCCTATATTTGGTTGCAAAGGAAAGTAGATAAAAATTAATGAAAAAAAAAATTGAGATAAATACAATTCAAATGTAATAAAAGAAGATTTTAGATCTAACAACTGTTTATTTTAGTGGCTTTGTTTTGATAAAGAAAAATGAGCTATATCCAAAAAAAAAAAAATAAAAAAAAATAAAAAATAAATAAAGAAGAAGAAAAAGAAGAAGAAAGAAAGAAAACTGAGCCCATATCCAGGTGTCACAGGGCAGATTTTAGCTTCAAATTTTCTAATTTATGATGACACTAAGCGTGCGTTTGGATAGGGCTGAAAACTTAAAACTACTTTACTATTTAGCTTACTTTTGGTATTATTCATGGGCTCTATTGCACTTTTTGGTATTATTTAGGGTCTATTTGGATATTGCTTATTTTGCTGAAACTAAAAATTTATTATTGAAAGTACTGTAGATAAAGATAAATATTAGTTGAAATAATACAGTAGGGCTTATAAATAATACTAAAAAGCTGAATAATAAAGTATTTTTCATTTTTCATTTCAATTCAAATGGAGGCTAAGTAGCCCATTTAGTCTCAGCCAATAGCCACCACTCACACACACTAGGAACAGACAACACAAATGGCAAAACTTCCAACCTTTTATTACTTTATCTCAAAGTACAAAGGAAGGCCAAGTAACTACAGAAAGTAACCTTGTTTTTATTTGCCTAACACTTAAACAAATTTTTCCCGTAAACAGTAAACACTCTTTGCTGACATCCCCAACAGAATAGGTTTTTAAATTGCATGAAAAAATTGGCGTGAGCAATTACTTAGCCAAGTAACTGTTTCTATGTTTACTGCCACAACATGGGTAATTGCCCCTCGGATACATTGTTTAAAAATCCAGCACATGCACAAAATTAGCCCCAGCCACAATTACTTGGTAATTGTTACCCCATGCCACTGCGGCGCCACCTCCCAAGCATTCTCCATCAACAACACCAACGCAACCCAACAATGCATCACCACCCATATATATGCAACCACTTGGCTGTGCGAGCCACAACCCATAACATCATTAGAGGCAAGGAGACTAAAGACAGTTAACGGAAGGACTAATAATTCTCAACTCCACCAAACACATGTACATATTCTTAAAGACATCTCACTATTGTACAACCAACAAACTCTAACAGGTCTAGAACAATATTCCACCAAATTCTCATATGATGTGATGAAGACACAGTATATTTCCTCGCTATGAGTAGGGGAAAAGCTCGTGGAAGAATTAGTAGCAACAACTCCAGGAAGGAATCATCCACACTTAAAGATAATCTACCACCAGCTAAGTTCTTTATGTGAGGTAATGCATGTGCATGCATGTATAAATTGTAGAATGAAGTTTTTTTTTTTAGTAGACTTGTTGCCTTTTAAATATTGAGGGCTTGGGTCGTTCATGGATTGGGTTAGGAGCCCAACATGGTCCAGTCCTGAATTTTTTATTTTTTATTTTTTGGAAAAATTACACATTTTCGTCATAAACTATACTCTATTTTACATTTTGACCCATAAACTATCAAAATACAAGATTGACCTTTTAAAATTATAATTCTATAACATTTAATCATCTGCCATATCTGTTTGGGATTAAGTTTAATAAAATTTTGTATTAGAAGACCATTTTATGTACCTCTCCCTCCAAAATTGATAGTAGAGGGTAAATTGTTCTTTTAATCCTACATTTCGTTAGACTTAATTGAGAAAGTGACCAAAGACAATAAATTGTTACATGAGTTTTAGTTCAAGGGGGTTGATTGTACATTTCTTGTTATTCAGGAGGGTAAATGTAAAATGAGACATAATTTATAGTGAAAAAAATGTAATCTTCCTTCTCTTTTTTCTTTTTATTACAGTATTATTATTTTTTAGAAATAAAGAAACTAACTTGAATGATAGTTGAACGAGTCTAGCTATGAGATGTTAATGATGCAGGTAATGATGCAGGTACGGAAAATTCAAAGATATTATACAAGAAAAGTAGTAATAATTATATATAATGATCACTACAATATTTAATTATGACCAATTCAAGGACAGAAAGTCATGATAAATCCAAAATTCAAAAAGAAAAAAAGTGTAAGAAATTCAAAAATACTGAAAACTCACTACTGGACGAATTTTTTCTTTGATCAAAGATACTGGAGAGTGGGGACTCAAAGATTCTAACACCGAATGTTAAAAGTCCATGCAAAAGCTCCCACAACTGCGCGTTTTGGCAATCACGCGCAGTCAGATGCAAATTCATGACTTCGACTATGTCCACTTTTTATTTCCCTACATGTAAATGATACTTTTTTGCTTAATACTACACGCTAGAACCAAAAGTGTATGCACCCAACACGTAAATGATAAGGTTTCTAGAGGAAAACAAAATGATATATATATATATATATCATGTGTGTATGTATGTATGTATAATAATTGAGTGTAATGTAATATGTACTAGACTGACGAAAAATTAAAGTTTGCTTAATTAGAAAGTTAGATCGTTCCCAAATGCCTATTCCTTTCATAACTGTTTGTACTGTTTCGATACCTTTGTTCAGTCCTGTGCTCGTTTACTTTCTTTTTATTCTCTTTCTCCTCCCCCATGGTCATCTTGGAGGCCAAGCTAATTCCTATAAGAACAAGGAAATAGATATCGGTGTCATCATTGATGTGAATTCCCGCAGAGGGAAGGAAGAGCAAACAGCAATGGAAATTGCAGCTCAGAATGAAACTCCAAATGGTCGAAGTGTGTCTCTCCATTTTCTGGACTCCAACAGAGACCCCCAACAAGTTGCTTCTGCTGGTGAGTTAATTTGTTTTACTACTTTTTTCTTCTTATTTATGGTTTTTGTTGTTGTTGTTGTTTGATTTGTCTATGTCTGCTTGAGATATGATAAAGCTGTTTGAGATGGATAACATGTTGACGTGGTTTCTTTCCATTGAGTACACGTTTCCACTTCGTACAAAAATGAGTGAAACTTAATTCATTTGGCACGTGTGTAACTTAAAAAAAAAAAGGTGAAAAATACACAATTAATTCTTAAAATTTAACTGAAGTCCTATTCCAGTCATTGAAATTTGAATTATTTTTATTTTTTATTTTTTTTAAGTCCAAAGAAATGAAACACACTAAATATTATTATGACGGAGCTAGCGTCATGTGACTTTGTCAAATTCTATTATATGTAAACAAGAATTATAATGGCTAAGACTGTTACGTTCATCATTTGGATTGGCTTGTTTTTGGAGTTTTTGCACCAAGTTGACAATGTTGGGGTCCCTAAAACCCAAATTGCAACTACACCATATAAGCGGAAATGCTAAGGTTTCAGTGGCAGTTTCATTGGTGGAGTTGCTGAAAGAGAAAATTCCAGCTCATAACACTGTCTATGGGTAGTGCCCATTTTGTTTATTAGTTTTGTATGATAGTCATGTATGTGTGTTAATATTGTGTGATAATTAATTTCAATAGTCTATTAGGAGACATTTGACAAACTGTAATGGTGATTATATAGGAATAGAAATAAGTATTACAAAGAATACAAAATGTTGTAATGTAATACTTATTACTATTCATTTGTTTAGTGATAGAACCGTGACAACAATAGAATTAAACATTTTAAATTAAATTGTCTAAAATACCCTTATTATAAAATTACAAAATACACTGGATAATTATCAAGTGTATTTGTAATTTTATAATTATTCAAGATTGGGTTCATTAAACAAATCCTTATAAGGATTAGTTTAACGAACCCAATCTTGAATAGATAACCTCCAACAAATCCAATCTCTCTTCTTTTTTTTTTTTTTTTGTGAATAAAATTGCTTCCATTTCATTGTATAGAAGTAGTGACATTAGTAATCAATTGGTCATTCAAAAATTCTTGTGGGTCTTCAATCAAGTGTCCCACAGTTGTAAAATTTGACCAACAAACTACAATCTTACTTGAACAATAGTAAAATACTCAATTTTTTCAAAGTCCTCAATCTTGATTCAATATATGGTTTTGCTCTTAACCCAACATTTGGTAATTTGGTAGAAATCTTTTCTCCCAAGACTTTCAAATATCCGGGCTTAAACTTATTCTCAGGGTTATCTTCCCTTTCATATTGATATTCTACCAAAGCCTCCACTAGTTTCAAATCTTTAACAGGAGTCCACTTTTGTTTAAATGGACCTTGAGAATTAAGTGTATTTGATTTCATATCTAAAAAGATAAGACAAATCATAATGTAGCTAAAATTCTAACAAAAGAAAATTGGAAGTTGATAAATAAAATGTAAATAATATACAAAAGCTTAGACACAATTTTAATAATTGAACAAAATGATAATTTAAAGAAAGAATAAATATGAACAATAAGAATCTCAATTTTTCCCCAAAGAGAGAAGACTGAAAAGCATTAAATAACCTAGCTTAAAATAATATATATATATATATATATATATATATATAATTTTTCAAAAGTGTCCCTATGAACTTCCAGAATTTAAACTGATAATAAAATAATGGCTAGGTGTATATTGGAAAGTCATTAAATTAATTGACTTTTTAGTTAGATAGGTATTTTGAGTATCCGAAAATAGAATATTAGGCAAATACCCTTAATGTTATGGAGTATTTGGCAAACCACAACAGTCAACAGTAGTTCTATTTTGATATCTTAGATGAACCCAAAAAAAAAAAAGTTCAATTTTAAGCAGACCACAATAAGTTATAGTTTACATCCACATTAATGTCAGAATTTCAAATTTAAAACAAGATTTTGACTGGAATATGCATGTGAAACCGACTAAAAATAAAGACTTGATTTTGGATGAAATGTGTGAGGAATTAGTACTGCGAAATTCCATATAACAAATAATGTGTCAATGGGGTTTTACTTAATGTTATTAACTTAGACGAGAGCCAATGTAAGGAACTGCTTGAAAATATTGAAGAATGGAAGGTTAGGTTGAGTTTAAATTTAGGACTTGCTTGATCTATCATTAAAGCCAGGTAGAAACGTTGCCTAAATTCCTAGTTCTGCATGAAGATTGATTTAACCGAACCTTTTGCCTACCTATATATACCCTTTGAGGCACGACTTTGAAGACAATTAAGGAGGTTAGCATACTAAAGTTAATCTAATAGTGCCATTGAACCTAAAAAAAGATCCCATCTATCATCTACGTTCAACGTACTTGCCCATCGCCTAGCTTGCTGTCACGATTTAACCCCCACTGCACTTGCTGCCCATGGCATATCAATAGCTTGCAGTTTGCCAAGCCGTGACCATGAGTCCTTCACAAGCACATGGCCACCAACACATTGCCTTCAAGCCCATTTGTGTAGTCATGTATTACCATGAGCTGCTACCTCAATCCACCATGCATAGCATATGGCATGACTCCCTCTTCGATCTACCCATTGTTTTGTTTGGTTGGCATAGGTGCAAGGTGCACAACATGAAGCCGCTACTTCTCAAGCATCAATGGTCTTACACTAGGTCACAATGGTACTAGATAGTGGCGGAAAAAATCTTGGACAAGCCAAAATCATCACTCCAGAGGGGGTTTAATCCCAGCACCTACTTTAATTATATGATGATGAAGACAATATATGGTGATCGTTTGTGTTAATACTTCTTACATTTTGATTGCAGCTGAAAATCTTATCAAAGAGAAGAAATTGATTGCTATCATTGGCATGCACTCATGGCAGAAAACAGCTTTAGTTGCTGATGTTGGAAACAGGACTCAAGTTCCAGTTCTTTCATTTGCATCACCTGCCATAACCTCACCAACGATTCAACTTCGTTGGCCTTTGTTGATTCGGATGGCTAATGATGGTTCTGCACAAGTAAAATGCATAGAAGATATTGTCCGTGCATGCAATTGGAGAAGAGTGATTGTTATTTACGAAGAGGATGCATATGGTGGTGATTCAGGAATGTCGGCTCTCTTAGCTGAAGCTCTTCAGACCATTGGGGTGGAGATTGAGTTTCGCCTGGTTCTTCCATCATTTTCCTCTGTGTCTAACGCTGAAGGACTTGTACAAGAAGAGCTGGAGAAGCTAGAGAATGAAAAGCTGTGTCGGGTTTTTATTGTTATTCAGTCATCATTAACGATGGTGACTAACTTATTCAGAGAAGCTAAAAAATCCAGACTTGTTGGAGGAGAGAGAGAGTCAGCTTGGATAATCCCAGACAGCATTACAAACATGCTGGACTCTGTTGACAAATCCATTATTTCCTCTATGAATGGCACTATAGGAATCAAAACACAATACTCCAGTCACAATAAAGAATACGTCGAGTTTAAGAAAAGATTCAGAGCCAATCGTTCAGAGGAAGAAAACTCGAAGCCGGGAATTTATGCTCTACGTGCATATGATAGCATTAAAATCATTACTCGGGCCATAAAGAGTAGTTCTGGTGACTCTAGTAGCCTTTCGAAAAATATATTATCAGACAGTTTCTCAGGTTTAAGTGGAGAAATACGTTTTGAAGGGAAAATGGTTTCACAAAATCCCAAATTCAAGACTGTGAAAGTGGATGGGGAGAAAAGCAATGAATTAGACATCTGGACACCAGATAATAATGGGAGTGTTAAGAATGAGAATACAAAAGAAAAGGCTTGGCCAGGGCTAGATAAGGTTCCCAAAGGCTGGGCAATGCCTTCAAAAGCAAAACCAATGAGAATCGTAGTTCCAGCTCATGCCATGTTCAAAGCATTTGTGGAGGACATGAATAGAACCCACTCAAATGGCGAAATATTTCATGGTTTCAGCATTGAAATCTTCCATAAGTTGATGGAACAATTGAATTATACAGATACTCTGCAATATATATTTGAGTCCAAAGATGGATCCTATAATGACTTGGTTGAACTTGTCCATAACAAGGTAAACTAAGTAACTAACTTTTTATCTCTGAATATATAGCTATATTAGTGAATTCATCAATTTTTTTGTCTAATGTGTATTTATTTTATGAAATAGTTAGAGATACAAACTATTTTACAACATTTTTTTACAAACCGTTGATATGGTGAGTGATTATTGGTAAGCAACAAAGTGATATCAATGGTGATTCCAAATGAAAACTAGTAAGAATTTGTCATAGTAATAGTTTGTAAAAATATTATAAAATAATTTGTGGTCGTCATAACAACCATTAACATCAAGAATTGATAGTAACCTGCCCTAAATTTACATTGAGGACTCTTGTAAGTGCACAAATTGTAGAATCAGTATATACAAAAATTCAAGAATAAGAAGTCATCTTTGCAAGACTTTTTTTAATTTTGGTAATTGAATTGATATTTCCTTTTGAGAGAAGCAGGGAGGTAAGTGGGTAGATTAGAGAATATGTGTCCAAATATAGGATAACTAGTATTAAACTATTACATGTGAAATTTAAGATCAATTTTAAATTTTTAAATTTTGATTAATATTATCATTATTTTGTGGCTTCAAAATACTGACAAAGGTCTTCATTTGGACCAAATAAGGAAGACTTGTGATGCTGTTGTTGGTGATTTAACCATACTATCCAATAGGTCAAAGGATGTGGAATTTACTCAGCCATACACAGAGTCAGGGTTGGCTATGGTAGTTCCAGCGTGTTGGGTTACACGTGTGAGTGAAGTCCCACATTGAATAAAGATAAGAAGAATAAGTGGTTAATATAACATAATTGAGCACATACCTATTGGGCTTAGGCCTTTTGGGTTAAAGTGTGTCTCTATATGTTATATTAACTACTTAAGGAAGCTCCCCAAAGTGTTTATCTCCCCATCAAGTGGTATCAGAGCTCATGGTGGTGTGCGGCGAATGTGGTGAGGTGTTCATGGTCCCTACCCAACAGGGACAGAGAAAACCTTAATGGTCCACACACAAAAAAAATCCTGGAGAAAAAGAAAAGTCCAACAAAGGAATATTGCAAATGGTGCTAAACAATGATGAGGTGGGAGGTTCTCATGGACATGGACGTGTGGAGTTTCCATGGATGTGCGTGCAGGTTGACACGTGGTTCCCATGGATGGCATACGAGAGACTCATGGATGACGCATTGATGAAGTGAAAAGCCCATTAGTCAAGGGGGAGTGAGTAGGACTTGTTTAAAGCTCACAGAGAGGCAGAGACTCACGTGGTGCTAAATAATGGTATGGTGCGAGGTTCCCATGGACATGAACGTGCGGGCTTCCCATGGATGTGCGTGCAGGGTTGACACGTGGTTCCCATGGATGACGTACGAGAGACCCATGGATGACGTGTTGATGAAGTGAAAAGTCCATTAAGCAAAGGAGAGTGAGTAGGACTTATTCATAGCCCACAGAGAAGTCTTGAAACCCATAGAGTGGCAGAGACTCACACGTGAGGGGGAGATTGTTGGGTTACACGTGTGAGTGAAGTCCCACATTGAATAAAGATAAGAAGAATAAGTGGTTAATATAACATAATTGAGTACATACCCATTGGGCTTAGGCCTTTTGGGTTAAAGTGTGTCTCTATATGTTATATTAACTACTTAAGGAAGCTTCCCAAAGTGTTTATCTCCCCATCACAGCGAAGTCTAAAGAGTCACCGTGGATGTTCATGAAACCTTTTACCCGGGGAGTGTGGTTGGTGGTTGCTTTCATCTTGATTTACACCATGTTCATAGTTTGGTTCTTGGAGCATCCATCCAATCCGGAATTTAAAGGCTCGTTGAAGGATCGGATTGCGACTGCCATGTGGTTTGCCTTCTGCTCTCTGTTCTTTGCTCACAGTAAGTTTAAATGTTCAATCATAGGACTCAGAATGTTATGTTCATTGATTCTCAAAAGAAAAAAAAAAGTAATGTTCATTGTAGGCTCAATAATTATAAGCCTACAAACACTCTTTGGCAGATCACACGAACAACCAATCTGTAGTTATATTATTGTTTCATTGTTCCTGTTTCCATATACTCTTTCATTTCTCGGCTTATGAATATAACATAATCATGTTAGGCACATTAACAAGCAACCCATCCCAGGGTTTCTAGTTCGAGATATAATTCATCATGTCAATGATCATGATAAAACTAATCTTTATTAGGCAGCCACATTCTAGAATAATACACATTAGACAGGTCTAACAAACACAAAAACTATATTAGCAAGGGAGTAGCAAAAACAACGAATAAATCCTATGTCCCACTCTTAGTATTCCACTTTATACTGCAGCAGCAACTATATATCCCATGTATTTGTGTATTTAATTTAGCCCAAGAATGTTCTAAATTTAGTCTTTTGTAATTTGTGGGTGATCTAGTTTTCTTTGTTAGGCTTGTCCTGAAAATGCAAGTAATGTATATGACTAAATATAAATAGTAGTCAGGACAATCATTGAATTTTAAGAAATCCGTAACTATGTGTTTAATGAAAACACCCCTAGAACCATTGCATACTGCAGTTAGTAATGTCAATCTTGGCAAATCCTCATTTAGGAGTTAAAACATGTTTTATCTTTCAGGAGAGAAGATTTACAACCACCTTACACAAGTGGTGATCGCAGTGTGGCTCTTTCTAGTGTTTGTGTTAACTGCAAGCTACACTGCCAATCTCTCTTCAATGCTCACTATTCAAAGAATGGAACCGAGTGTCACATCTATGGAGTTGCTTAAGAGGAACAACTTACCCGTTGGTTATCACAAGGCTGCCTTTGTAGGCAACTACCTGGAGGACGTGCTTAATTTCAGCTCTACCAACATCAAGGAAATTGATAGCGCAGAGAAATTTATAAAGGAATTTGAAAGCAAAGGTATATCAGCTGCCTTTCTTGAAGCTCCATATGCGAAAGTCTTCCTCCATAGATGCTGCAAGGGATACATCGCTGATACCAGTCAAACGGCCACCTACAGATTTGGAGGCTTTGGATTTGTAACATTTTTCTTAATTTTATATATATATATATATATATACACACATATACACGGCCACCTATTTATGTAGGGCTTGTGAGTAACCATTAACAAATACAAAAACCTTCATACTTCATCATTTGATCATTCTAAAAAAGTTAGTATAATTTTTTTCATTAAAATAAAAAGTACATACAAATGAATTTTGCATTTTGGGCAGCAATAATCACTTCAATGTTTCATGCAATTTTTTTCCATGGAATTCAAAAGCGCTTTGATGTTTCTATTTTTTGTCTGATCTTCCACTTTCAATGATGCTAGAGTCCTAGGGATACTTTCTACTTTGTCATTTAAGAGAGAGAGAGAGAGAGAGAGAGAGAGAAATCCCAGCTCTTGCAATTTTCAAACAATGCTAAAGAGCTCTTCTAGCTTATATGAGTTATTGGAAGAGGAAAAAAAACATTGTAAGATGTGTGTAATAGATGTTGCTTGTGTGTCTACAATAAACTTCGAACAATATCCATTACACACATGCTTGTTACATACACCGCTTTTACACAAAAATTTGACTTGAATCACGGTTTTACTATTAAAAAAAAAAATGTGTGTAAATTAATGGGTGTTTGTAAGGGACATTTCTCTTTATAAAGTCACTCGCATTGTGCCTAATTTCTTTCATTCAATGTTTTCATTAGAGCTAAAGCTCTACTTTCTACATTAATACCAAATAAGCCCTTTACCCTTAATTGTAGAGTTTTGCTATTGAGAACTTTTAACCGAAAGGTTTTTTGGTATTTGATAAATTCCACATAACAGTGCACTAAAGTTCTGAATTTATAAATTATGAATATTGAATTGTGACGTCCAAATGTCAACTTTAGCCTTAAAAGTTGTTATCAGCTTTAAGACTCTTTTAAAACTCTAACAAAATTGCTAGATTTGTGTGTGTGTACGTATATATATAGTACTTGTTACCTGTTAATGCACTAAGAGACACACCCCGGAGCTCTACAATTAACAATTTGATAATTACAATAAAATTATATTTTCTATAGCAATGCCAAATGTGCACATAATCTTTTAAATTCACACAAATATAAATTTTAATTAAAAGGAAAGGAAAAGAAGGAAATTTAATTAAGTGGGTAATAAAGAAATAGAAATGGCTTTCAACTCAATTAAATTAAATAAAAGTGAAGTATTAATAAATAAATCATGTACTTCAAGCAATAAAATAATCAAATTCAATGACATTGATTTAGAAAGTTAGTAAAAACATTGGAGGTTTTTATTTTATTTTATTTTATTTTTTGATAATTTGATAGTTAGGAGAGTGAAGATTTGAATCCTAAATATCTCCATTTGAAATACTAGAAAGTATCAACTAATTGAGTTACAAGGCCATTGACTATTTGTATTTTTCCTTCATAAATAGTAATTATTGTTAAAATTTCTTTCTTTCCAAGCAGGCATTTCAAAAAGGCTCTCCGTTTGCTAGAGAGTTTTCGGAAGGAATTCTGAGACTATCAGAGAAAGGAGATCAAAAGATAGTTGAAAATGATTTGACTCCCCGAATGAGTGTTCAATGAATGTGTCTTCCGATGAAACCAGAAGCTTGGGCCTAAAAAGTTTCTGGGGTCTCTGCTTGATATCTTTCTCCACTTCCATCATTTGTTTTTTGCTATCCTTGATTCATTTAATAAAGAACTATCAACGCCATGAAGAGGCAAACCGAGGTAGTGTAACTCCGAGTGGGAGCGTTTGGGACAAGGCAGCTAGAATAGCAATGTACTTTTATGATAAAGAGATGGGGCTAAGGAGAGCTCAATCTTCAAGCGAACCGAGTCTGGTTATGATACAAAGCTAATCCATGTTCCACACTGGCAAATATGCCGAAAAGGATTTCGTTATTTCATTTGAAATGATGAGTGTTCATTGTAAAGTTAAGATTTTATTTTTTTAATTTGATATTGTTGTAAAGTTGAAATTTATCAACCATCTTGTTGGCTTTATTCCCGTGCCAATTTGCTTGTAATTTAACACTTAGTAGCCCTGTATTTAGGTAGGATTTATGTAAGGGTAGTGTGTGAAGAGAGTGTAAAGAAGAGCTCAAGTTTGTGCAAAGAAGAAAAGTTTTGCAGTTAAGACTCGTGGCTAACTCGCGACTGACAAGCCGCCAACTGCAGGCACGTGAGAAGCACATAGGAGAGCTGAAGGGTCGCGCCAGCTGTCGCATTACAGGACAAAAATCCCAAGCCGACCAGGCTGTTACCTCGCGACTTGGACAAGCTGCGAGGCCAAGCCGCCAAGTTTTCCTGTTTGGCGAAAACTGACTCTTCGTATTCCAAACACATACCACTATATATAGACCCTTATAACCACGAAATCAATAGAGCTTCTAGAGAGAATTTTTGTGAGAGAAACCCTAGAGAAAATAAGATTACCTCATCCCCAATCTTTACCTAAGAGACTCTATAAAATTCTTCTACTCTCTTCCTCTCCATTGATACATCCTTGAAAGGTTCTTGACCAAATTCTTACTTCACTACACCCACGTCTGTGAGAAGGTACATTTGGTGCTGAGGGAAGTAATTTGGAAGGAACCAATATCTATTGGTTAATGCTATGGTTTAGTAGCGGAATCCAATAAGCTAAAGAAGAAATAGGTTCGGTATAACCTTATTGGAGCAAGATGCTTAGAGTGCTTAGGTATAGTGGGTAGATTAGGCTTGGAGGGTCTTTTGCTGTTCATGTATCCCAACTACATTCTTTAGTGGATTATTTACCGCTTAGAGGGCGACGGAGAGGTTTTACGCCGAGGGCTTCGGTTTCCTCTTCGATAACATATCGCGTGTTGTCCTTGTGTTTGCATCTTTCTTCCTTTATCTTTGCCTTTTATTTTCTGTTATGGATGTGATTATAATTGGCTTAGATTGTTTATCAATTCTGTATTTGACATATGTTCATATTCCGCACATTAATTGTTTGATAATAAGCTTGAATTAATTTTTTGTAATTTGGGGTCTAAACGTTCAAATGTGTTTTATATGCATTTTGAACTTTCAATTGTACAAAGTGTCATGTGTAAGACCTGAATAAGCTTCATAACATTTAATCTGAAACATTAAATAGAACCCTTTTTAAATAGAAGGATACTTTCTCCGTCATAACCATGGAAGTGATGTAGGATAGATTATAGGGTATAAATCTTTTGTTTATTAATTTTTAAAAATATTTATGTAATTTTTGGAATTTTAGGATTATGCTTTCCAAAAAAATAATTTAGTGTTCTTTTATGGTATTGTATTAATTAGAATTCATTTACCATCGTGCACCTTAACGCGATGGTTGTTCCACGAGTATAAGTGCTTGTGAAATGTGGAGTGTAAGAACTGAGGTTCAAGTCTTTAAGAGAAAATCAAAATTTTACACACATATATACTTAGATTAGGTTAGAGTAGAATTCTATATAAAAAAAAAAAAAAAAAAAAATCCATTTAAGAATATTTTTAGGAAAATAAGTTTTTTAAAGCCTTCGAATGGGAATGTAATTTACTTATTTTCTTTTTTTATGGATTTCAAAGTTCTTCATTGTGACTTCAATGAATCATTGAATTTAAAAGTTTGCATCTAGCTAAATTTATATTTAACACACCACCGCGCACCTTTAGCATGATAATTACTTCACAAGTATAAGTGCTTGTGGGGTGCGGGGGAGGCAATGGCCAGGGTTCAAACCTCTAGGAGGGAACTTCACACACATATACATTTAGATTAAGTTAGAGTAGAGTTTTTATGTTATATAAAGATAAAAAGTTAAAAAGCTATATTTAATCCTTTTACACAATTCCTTTTGCATCAATTGCTATAATAACTTTTAGTAGTTGGGAAAAATGTTCATACACTCCTTAAACTTTCAACTACTAGCCAAGACAATTTGAACTTTTTTATCGGCCAATTTAGTTCCTAAACTATACAAAACTGCTAAATCAATATCTTTGTTAGTTTTGTGTTAAAAAAAAAAACTAATGATTAACGTGAGAGACATGTGAGATTTAAAAATTAGCAATCTCGTACAAAAAGTCTTCAATTGAATCTCTGGAGTAACCCTGACTCTGATCTTGGACTCAACTTTCAAAACCCACCAAGAATCTTCACCTTCTTGCTCATCATCATCATCATGCCCTGTTCTTCAATCTGAGAGGACTTGATGAAAGAGTAAGAAGTGAGTTTATCGGAGAGGACAAATTTGTCTATTGGGGTGTTTCCACCAATGTGGAGGTAAAGCTTGACTAGGTTTTTGTGATTTGGGGTTTGGGTTCTAGCAAAGCTAAGGGGGGCCCTAACCTTTTGAAATTTCCTTTTAACATTGGTAAAAGAAAAATTACAAATTAAACAATAATTTTATCACTACCCTCTTTAGATTTTAGAACTGGTAGCACAAAATTTTTAACTAATCCAATAAAAGTCAAACCCAATCCAGCAAACTTGATACAAAATACCCAAAAATGATAAATTTGGTATGATAAAAAAAAAAAAAAAAAAAAAAAAAAAAAAAAAAAAAACTAATTTGGCCCATTTCCTCAACATATGGCTCTCCTAAATGTTAACAAAACCCTAATTTTTTCCTTCAAAATATTCTAAATCAGCATTATTTTTTAACAAAAAAACCTGTACTGCCCCATAGCACCACCTCGTCAAGCTAATTCACTGCTCTGCCATTTGCTCCACTATTGACTTGTAACTAGTGTCTATCTCTTCCCATCTCCCTTTGTTGCCATTCTTTGCTATGATGTTTATTTTATTTTATTTTATTTTTTTATATTGCAACTTACTTTCTACTATGGAAGATAGCAAGTAGTAGGACTGTCCATGGGTCAGTTCAGGTCAGTTTTGGCCTCAACCCAGACTCGACATACTTAGGTCTGGTGGAACAAGAATAGACTCGCAACCGACCGCCGACCACCACAGGTCGAGTCGGTTGGGCTTAGGGGAGCGAACGGTTGGTTCAGTCGAGTTTGATGATAAGCGACAATGGGTAGAGGAGAAGATCTTTCTTCGTCGATTTGAGTTGAAGGCGCTGGATCTAATGGAATATCGCCAGATTTGAGTATATTAGAGCCCAATCGAACCAAGAATAGCCAGATTTGAGTAGATCTAAGTCAGATCTAACCAAATATCGCCCGATTTGAGCAAATCTAACAAAGGATGAGACTAAATCTTAGCCGGATTTGAGTGAATCTGAGCAAATACCATCGGATCTAAGCGAAGGGAGACTAAGGGTGGCTGGATCGGAGCTGAGGAGCACCAAAACATCTCTGAATCTAGGTAATTTTGGCATTTTTTTTTTAGAATTTGTTGGTTGGATTGGGTGGCTTGGGTTTTAGAGACTGAAACCCGCCACTCGACCTACCGGAATCGAGTTTCAGAGATTAAGACCTGTCACCAACCGCCGGAGGTGCCAGATTTGGTTAGTTTGGTTGCATCTCCGAGTTGCTTGGGTAGCCTTAGCAAATAGTAGCTTTGAATGTGAATGGATATTAGTATTTTTTTTAGAGAGAGAGAGAGAGAGAGAGAGAGAGAGAGAGAGATGGATATTAGTGCTGTATAGCTATTGAAATATGTGGTTAAACGTGAATTGCTAGATATTATATATTTCTTATAACTTTAAAAATTATAATATATAATATATTATTGTTCATCTTATAGATTTTGAGGTAAAGACAAACTTTTGCATAATTGTCATTTTATTTTACTTCACCTAGACAGTAATTTGTTCATATTTTAAATCTCACATGTCTCTCCCATGAGTTAATCATTAATTTTTTAATACCAAACTAATAGAAATATTGATTTGATAACTGTGTATAGTTTAGGGAGTAAATTGGCTAATAAAAAAGTTCAAACAGTGTTTTGGCTAGTTAAAAGTTCATGGGGGTGTATGAGCATTTTTCCTTTAGTATTTTGATATGGCAAAATAGGCAACAATAAAAGCCAGCATCTTGTTGATAGTGATTATAAGGTGTACTCCGTTAAGATAGTTGGCGAGCCCAGCCTCAATCAAAGTGGAAAACTGCTGTTGTGGTGAGCCTTTGTTCTACCACCCGCCGTGGAGATGCTCTTGCCCACGCGGGGCCTATTAAAGGCCCTTCTCGATGATTGTGAGGTTGTTCGCGTGAAGCTTCAGGTCCTCTTTCTCTCGGGGGAGGAAGGTAAGTCTACCTTTGGAGGTGTGGCAGGAATCTTGGCCAAATTTTAGGTGATTACCAAAGGTAAGTGAAGTTGCCACCAATCATTGGGTTTTTCTAAGGTATGATTGGTCACCTGTTTCTAGTTGATATTATTACCAATTCTAGGCTAAGAAAAATGAAATTTTTCCTAATCTAATGTGGATGGAAAAAAATCTTGATTCTTCAGTCCGGAAGTTTAGTTACATGTGGGAAAGGTGTTAGGCAGCCCACAACGCCTGTCCAAGGACAATCCTTTGTTTTGATAAAACCTTAATTTTCAAAGATCAGTTGTAAAAAACATGATTTTGGCATTGGCTTTCGAGGCTTTGCATGCATGAGGGCTTTGAGGTTCAGCATTTGAATGGGTTTGGTCCCAATCTATGCTTTCCTGAGGCATTTGGGCAAAGTACTAGATTTCCATGGCTAAAATCCGACGACATGTCAGGCATTGCTTTGCCTTAGGTGACATGGATTGTGACAATCACACTAGGAGGGGCGAGCAGGTATATATATACATAAATCATGCATAATGCAAGCACACAGAGTAGAAAAGTAAATGCCTACATCCCTAGAGCATGACCCAAAATATAGGTGCAAGAAAGTAAACAAGGGTCGCCATACTCTAGAGATGAGGAAAAATGGTACACGGCATGATATACCTAATACAACCCATCTAAGAGAGAAAAGAGGGAGGAGGAAAGGGGTATAAAAGAGTATATAACCAAATGGAAGAACCTAGACTCCTAAATCTACTAAACATAGTCATTTGGCTTATATCCAGATGCTTACATCCTTGCCCTTTTTGCTGGTGCTTGGGAGACCGTGCCCTAGCTCCATGCGTCCTCGCTCCATGTGTGTACATGCAAAGGCAAAGACAAGAAACCAGTAGACAAACAATGAAAGGAAAAAGATGCAAAGAGCATATGAAAGAGGCATAAAGCAGATAAGCATGATAGACATGGCAAGCAAAGAAACAAGAAAGCAAGCAAATAAAAAAGAAGACAAACAAGCAAAAAGGCTAACAAAGGTGGTGTCCATGAGGGACAAATATAGGTTTGGATTAAATGTCCATAACTTCATTCTGTTGAAGCATGGACGACACACTAGCAAGCAAGACTCATGCATGGACATGTAAGCAAGCATGTAAAAGTGCATAGAAAGCCAGCGGGTGGCACAAACAAGCATGGCAAGCATATCATCGCATGAAGCGGAAAAGGAGAAACGTATGCACGAAGCAACTAGTATCATGGTGATGCATCCCAAGTGGTTACATCCAAACATGGTCTCATGAGCATTAGATGTAACCACACAACCACAAACCCGTTAAGGACGTCAAGCATGGGAAAGCCTAGAACTAGAGAGGCTAACACAAGTATAAAGCATAGAAGCAAGCAAGCATAGACATGCAAATAAAGGTGATCCAAACCCTTTTATGTGAGCCTTGGTGCGTGGACGATGACAAAGACCATAGGGTCTAGATCTTGTCCTAACCATTAGGCCAAAATATAAGAAAGAGAGATAATAGGGACAAAAGGGCTACAATAGCACATGGCATGACAAGCATAGCCTAGGTCTAGGCACATAAACATGGCATGGAGTGCACAAGCACATGGAAGATAGTATAAAGCATGTAGAGAACATAGATCCAAGTACATAGGCATGTGAAAACATAGGTCAAGACAAGTAGTCATAGAAACATACACATCAACATGTACAAGCCTAGCACATAAACATGGAAGAACATGAATCCAAGCATATAAGCATGTGAAGACTAGGATCTAACCATATATCATGGAAATACATACATGAACACATAGATAAAAGCAAGGCATAGCTAACAACATCATAAAAGCATATGAGCATGTAACCCTAACATCAACATAGAGCAAAAAGAGGAACAAAGTATAGGAAAACATGGCATAAAGCATAAAGCATGTAGGCAAGAAAAATAGACATGTAAACAAGTGTAGAAACATGTGGATCTAGCCAAACAACACACGGGAAAGATAGATCTAGGCAAAAACACATGGTATGAGATATGGAAGCATGTGGATCTAACATCAAAAACATAGGAAAGAGAAGATTTAAGCATAGAAAGCATGACATAGAGCATGAAAACATGTAGATATAAACATATAAGCATGTAAGGATGTAGATCTAAGTATAAAACATGGCATGAGGCATAAAAAGCAAGGAGATTTAAGCTAGAAGCACAAACAAAGCAAGAAACATGCTAATGAAAGCAATAAATCATGTTATTAAGGCAAAAAGAGCAAGATAATAGCTAGATGAAGCTTTAAAGAAAAAGGGGTATGGATAGTAGCTAAAAAGCTACATCCATACCACTTAAACCTCAAATCCAAGGTATGGAACTAAGGAGAGGAAGATGGAGGGTATGAACACTACCTTCTATTTTTGGAGAAGAAAGAAAAATCAAGAAATTTTAATGTGTTTTTGTTTTTTTTGGAAGAGAAATATGGTGAGAGAGAGAGAGAGAGAGAGAGAGAGAGAGAGAGAGAGAGAGAGAGAGAGAGAGAGAAGCCCAAACATCTCCCAAAAACCGACTTTTTTTAGTTTTGGTCCAATTTGGGGTGCCAGGGGCTATTTATAGCCCTTGGCATGCTTTTCGAGACACAGCGCACCTTCAAGGGAGACCAAGTTGACTCGGAATCCTAACAAGGTGTGCCGGGTTGATGTCATCGTGACATTGGCAAATTCGTCCTATTGCACTTTTTGGTTCCAAATTTGGACGCATATTTAGAAGTCTTCTAGGACTCGGATTGAGGCAATCTTGGTGTCCTTGAAAATATATGGATGTCCAGTTTTCAGAAAGCCAAATAAATTAAAATTACAATGGTTGGATCAAAAGTTATGACCTCGGGAAGCGTGCTGACATGCTTTTCACATTTTTCTCAATATGTTAACCGTTTTAACTCTGATTTTGACTCATGAATAGTCGTTGAAATTAGAATTTGATTATATTCACAATGGCATTAGTCTCAACCCGTTCTGACGACCGGATCAAAATTAGGGTTCTTGGGGCCCACCAAGAGTCAACTCCAAGTCAAATTTGGTTAAACTCGGTCAAAGTTGCCAAAACTCTTCGAGAAGCTTGGATTTGATGTAAAAATATGAAAAGTGTTGTTTTGTGAGGATTTTGACCTTATTTGACCTTCAGTCAACCCAGGATTAACTAGGGGCATTTTGGTCATTTTGGCTAAAAAAGGCACTTTGAGCGCTCCGATGTCCGAATGGGTTGCGCCACATTATTCTAGATGTTCTCGCAGTCCCATTGAGAGAAAATAATATCTTTGAATTTTTCGTGGTTTTAGGACATATGTGGATCATGTTAGGAACATATGTCAATATTTTTTGTAGTTGGCTAATCTTTTAACAAAACGTACTCTACTTGTATTTGGGTAGATCTAAAATGTGTTTGATACTTCAAGAAACCTTGTTTCAAGTTCAAGTGTTGAAACCACGCAAGTCTGTCCAAGTTTCAAGCCAAGAAAGTGCCTGTCATTAAATCTTGATAGCTGCTCGACACCTTTCAACTGCTAGGCTATCTATCGAGCACTTTAGTTGATTGCTATCGCAAACTCAACACCTCTTGATAGCTAAGTCAATCGATCGAGCAATTTTATGTCCCCTTGATAGCTCGCAATAGATAGGCTTGACACCTCCTCGATCGATCGAGAATTACTGAGCTTTACGAAATTTAGATTTCTAGATTTGATTTTTGGTCGATGCTGACATGTATGTGTAAGGTTTTTTTTTTCTCATAACCTTAGACCTATATAAGGCTTATTTTAGAGGCTGTCACATAAGAGAATACAATGAGAACATATGTAAAAGGTGACCGAAACCTTATTCTCTCTAAAAGAAGTTACTGCATTTTTGTGCTTTAGGGTTTTGTAACCAAGTGTTTCTTGATCTTCATTGTTAATGAAGTGAAAAACTTTACAGCCAACATATTTCTTCCTCAAGTTGGTGAGTAAGTCACGTACTAGGATCTGTGCATCAAAAATGGTGACATTCATATATTGAAGAGTTCAGAGGTTTTGAAGTAGTAGAAGGTTTCTACTGTAAGTTCATATACGGGCTATTGAGGTACAAATTTTCGGGCCTTGACTTTATTAGCCCACTCACAAAATACCCACATGAGCCCACACATTATTCCAAACTCACATAAACATTCCTATATATATATATTACCCAAATATTTTCTATACTATTAGGCCTTCACAAATACTCTATACATAAGCCCATAAATTGTCTTAGGCCCTCTCACAAATATTACCCATTATATCCCACATAATTACCGAACTACAATTTTTCTCAAAAATACTCATCATGTTACTACCAAAATTGGGTCACAAAATTATGCTATCTCCACAAAAAAATCCTAAGCTCATTTACCTTGTGGGCAAAGCCCAAAAAGGCCCAACAATATCATTTACTAAGCCTGTTACTACACGGCAACATTTACTAAGTTCGTTACTACATGGCAACATTTACTAAGCTTGTTGTTACAAGGCACCTTAAACCTTAAAGCCCGTTGCTACACAACACCATTTACTAAGCCTGTTGCTACACGACAATATTTTACAAAATCTCAAAATCATTTTTACAAAGCCCAAATACTAATTTGGCACCATTTACTGCCCTTGCTATACTGCATGAGCCTCACACCTATTGTGAGGCCTCCACTGACCCTTTATGGCAGATTGCAATGAAAGAAGAACTTGATGTGTTATCTAAAAACCATACTTGGGATTTGGTGACTCTCCCCTTTAGGAAATCTATGGTTGGTTGTAAGTGGATTTACAAGATCAAGACTCACTCTAATGGGTTTATTAAGCGATATAAACCTCGTCTTGTTGCAAAAGGTTTTACACAGGATTATGGGATTAATTATGAAGAGACATTTGCTTCGGTTGCTCGAATCTCATCTGTTCATGCCCTCTTAGCTATTGTCACTGTCAGTAAATGAGATTCTTTTCAGATGGATGTAAAAAATGTCTTCCTTAATGGGAATTTAAGTAAAGAAGTTTATATGCAACCTCCTCCTGGTCTCTTTATAAAATCGAACAAGGTTTGTCACCTTCAACATGCACTTTATGGCCTTAAACAAGTTCCACGAGCTTAATTTGCCAAGTTTAGCTCTACCATCTCTCACTTGAGTTACATTGCCAATCATTATGATTCTGCCTTATTTACTCGTTTCATTGACAAATGCACTATTTTGCTTCTTCTATATGTGGATGATATGATCATAACTAGTGATGACCTTAGTGGCATTTAAGAACTCAAGTATTTTCTCAGTCAGTAGTTTGAGATGAAAGATCTTAGACATCTTAGCTATTTCTTGGGTCTTGAAATCACTCATTCTAGAAATGGTCTTTATATTACTCAGGCCAAGTATACTTTTGAACTTTTGTCTCAAACTGGACGCACTGATAGCAAGGCTGTTGACACTCCAGTTAAACTTAATGCGCATCTAACTCCCTCGGGGGGGGGGGGGGAGGGACCATTTTCTAATCCCTCTCTTTATAGACGATTGGTTGGTAGCCTAGTTTATCTCACTATCACTCATCCAAACATTTCCTATGTTGTTCACCGGTGAGTTAGTATCTGTTTGCTCCATGATTGACTCACTATATTGCTGTTTTACGCATTCTTCGATACCTGAAGGGCACTCTATTCTATGACATTTTCTACTCTGCTCAGTCTTCTCTCATTCTCCGTGCATTTTCTGATGCTGATTGGGTAGGAGATCCCACTGATCACAGATCTACCACTGGTTATTGGTTTCTTCTTGGTTCTTTTTTGATTTCCTAGCAAAGCAAGAAACAAACCCTTGTGGTCCACTCGAGTACTGAAGTAGAATATCGTGCCCTTGCTGATACCACATTAGAGCTCCTTTGGCTACGATGGCTTCTTAAGGACTTAGGAGTGTCCACATCCTCTACAACTCCTTTTTATTGTGACAACCAGAGTGCATTCATATTACTCACAATGATGTCTTCTATGAACGAACTAAATACATTGAGATCGATTGTCATTTTATCCGTTATCATCATGTCCATGGTACTCTCAAGTTGTTCTCGGTCTCCTCTAAAGATCAACTTGCATATATCTTCACTAAGTCATATCCTAAGGGACGCCTTCATGCTTTGGTTGACAACTCCAAGTTGGTCTCACACACACCTTGAGTTTGAGGGGGCTGTTGACATGTAATAGATTGTGGGCTTTAGGCTCACCTTGTTTACTTGTACTACACACTCTGCCTCTTATATAAAGGCATTCTTGTATATTTTATTACTTATGAAATACAATACTATTCATTCAATATTTCTAACATTCCCCATATCAAAACCTATTGGAAAGAAATGCTTAAATTAAAGAGAGAGGGGGAGAGAGAGACCCCAAAAGCACACACACATATAGCTTTCAACATTGATAAATCATTAAAATTTTATTTTGGCAATTCTTATTCTTAAGATAATCCACCATGCCTTTGTTTCCATAATGCCAAAAGTGATATACTTAAAAAGATAAGTTTAGTGGGAGAATTAAATCCAACCAGAGATGATAGTGAAATTCTTTATGTAATTAAGCCCGAATTTTTTTGCAGATTCATTTCGCCTACAACAGCAACAGCAACCAAAGGTTTGATCCTCCTATTATTCTCTTATTTCAAAATAGTAGCACCATTTACAAATGCGTGAAGCTTAGGTAGATGTGAAACAAAGCAATCTAATCCTACATTTGGTTGCAGAGGAAAGTAGATAAAAATTAATGAAAAAAAAAAATTAAGTGAGATAAATAAAATTCAAATGTAATAAAAGAAGATTTTAGATCTAACAACTGTTTATTTTAGTGGCTTTGTTTTGCTAAAGAAAAATGAGCTACATCAAAAAAAAAAAAAAAAAAAAAAAAAAAAAAAAAAAAAAAAAAAAAAAAGAAAAGAAAAAGAAAAAGAAAAAAGAAAGAAAACTGAGCTACATATCCAGGTGTCACAGGGCAGATTTTAGCTTCTAATTTTCTACCTTGTGATGACACTAAGTAGCCCATTTAGTCTCAGCCAATAGCCACCACTCACACACAAGGAACAGCAAACCAATTTTTGTGAATTAATTAAACAAGCATATAATGCAAAAACATAGCAAGCAGAGCAAATACACAACACAAATGGCAAAACTTCCACCCTTTTATTACTTTATCTCAAAGTACAAAGGAACGCCAAGGCTTTACCTCATACAAAATCTGCCTTAGTTTAAAAATCCAGCCACCAAGGCTATAACCTACAGAAAGATACTATGATCCTACAGAAAGTAACCTTGTTTTTCTTTGCCTAACACTTCAACACAAATTTTTCCCATAAACACTCGTTGCTGACATCCCCAACTGAATAGGTTTTTAAATTGCATGAAAAAATTGGCGTGAGCAATTACTTAGCCAAGCAACTGTTTCTATGTTTACTGCCACAACATGGATAATTGCCCCTTGGATACAATATTGTTTAAAAATCTAGCACATGCACAAAATTAGCCCCAGCATGCTCTAACAACACCACCAACGCAACCCAACAATGCATCACCACCCATATATATGCAACCACTCGGCCGTGTGAGCCACAAGCCATAACATCATTAGAGGCAAGAAGACTAACGACAATTAACGGAAGGACTAATAACGCTCAACTCCACCAAACACATGCGCATATTCTTAAAGACATCTCACTATTGTACAACCAACAAACTCTATCAGGTCTAGAACAATATTCCACCAAATTCTCATATGATGTGATGAAGACAATATATTTCCTCGCTATGATTAGGGGAAAAGCTCGTGGAAGAATTAGTAGCAACAACTCCAGGAAGGAATCCACCACCAGCTAAGTTCTTTATGTGAGGTAACGCATGTGCATGCATGTATAAATTGTAGAATGAAGGTTTTTTTCTTTTTAATAGACATGTTGCCTTTTAAATACTGAGGGCTTGTATCGTTCATGGATTGGGTTAGGAGCCCAATATGGTCCAGTCCTGAATTTTTTTTTTTTTGAAAAATTACACATTATCATTAGAAACTATACTTCATTTTACATTTTGACCCGTGAACTATCGAAATGCAAGATTGACCTTCCAAAATTATAACTTTGTAACGCTTAATCATCTGCCAATCTGTTTGGGATTAAGTGTAATAAAATTTAGTATTAAAAGACCAATTTACATACATCTCCCTCTAAAATTGATGGGAGAGGGTAAATTGTTCTTTTAATCCTACATTTTATTAGACTTAATTGAGAAAGTGACCAAAGACAATAAATTGTTACATGACTTTTAGTTCATGAGGGTTGATCGTATATTTCTCGTTATTCAAGTGGGTAAATGTATAATGAGATATAATTTATGGTTAAAAAAAAAAAAAAGTAATTTTCCTTCTCTTTCTTCTTTTTATTATAGTATTATTATTTTTTAAAAAGAAAGAAACTAACTCGAATGATAGTTGAATGAGTCTATGAGATGTTAATGATGCAGGTACGGAAAATTCAAAGATATTATACAAGAAAGTAGTAATAATTTTTCCCAAAAAAGAAAAAAGAAAAGTAGTAATGATAAATCCAAGGACACAAAGTCATGATAAATCCAAAATTCAAACAGAAAAAAAGAGTAAGAAATTCAAGAATGCTGAAAACTCACACTACCGGACGAGTTTTTTCTTTGATTAAAAATACTGGAGGCTCAAAGATTCTAACAACGAATGTTAGAAGTCCATGCAAAAGCTCCCACAACTGCGCGTTTTGGCAATCACGCGCAGTCAGATGCAAATTCATGACTTCGACTATGTCCACTTTTTATTTCCCCACATGTAAATGATACGGTTTCTAGAGAAAAACAAAATGACACACACACACACACACACACACACACACATATATATATATATATAATAATTGAGTGTAATGTGATATGTACTACACTGACGAATAATTAAAGTTTGCTTAATTAGAAAGTTAGATCGATCCCAAATGCCTATTCCTTTCGTAACAGTATGTACTGTTTCGAGACCTTTGTTCAGTCCTTTGCTCGTTTACTTTCTTTTCATTCTCTTTCTCCTCCCCCATGGTCATCATGGAGCCCAAGCTAATTACTATAAGAACAAAGAAATAAATATCGGTGTCATTATTGATGTGAATTCCCGCATAGGGAAGGAGGAGCAAACAGCGATGGAAATCGCAGCTCAGAATGAAGCTCCCGAGGGTCGAAATGTGTCTCTCCATTTTCTGGACTCCAACCGAGACCCCCAACAAGTTGCTTCTGCTGGTGAGTTAATTTGTTTTACTACTTTCTTCTTCTTCTTCTTCTTCTTCCTTTTTTTTTTTTTTTTGGTTGTTGTTGTTTGTATGCTTGAGATATGATAAAGCTGTTTGAGGTGGATAACATGTTGACGTGGTTTCTTTCCGTTGAGTACACGTTTCGACTTCGTACAAAAATGAGTGAAACTTAATTCATTTGGTAGTGTGTAACTTATAAAAAAATAGGTGAAAAATACACAATTAATTCTTAAAATTTAACTCAAGTCCTATTCCAGTCATTGAAATTTGATTTTTATTTATTTATTTATTTATTTTAAGTCCAAAGAAATGTAACCACGCTATATATTATATTATTATGACGGAGCTAGCGCCACGTGACTTTGTCAAATTCTACTATATGCAAGCAAGAATTATAATGGCTAAGAGTGTTACGTTCGTCATTTGGATCAGCTTGTTTTTGGAGTTTTTGCACCAAGTTGACAATGTTGGGATTCCTGACACCTTGAAAATTATTAGGTACTCCTAGAGTACCATAATACTCTTCCCTCTCATATAAATGGTGGGTCTCACCATGAATTTAATTAGTGGAACCCACTATTCATGTGAGAGGAGGGAGTACACATTTATGGTATTCCAGAAGTACACAATAATTTTCCCTGCAACCCAAATTGCTACTGTACCATATAAGTGGAAATGCTAAGGGTATGTTTGGTAACTGTTTTTTTCCCTTATTTTTCTGTTTTTAAAAACAACTTTCTATTTTTGAGACTAAAAAATTTGTTTGGCAACCCAAAATGAACTAAAAACAAAAACTGTTTTCAAAATTCAATTTGTGAAGAAAATTGAAAACATGCAAAATGCTGTTTTCAGTTTCTAATTTTCAAAAGTCAATGAAAACACGTATTTAATTTAATGAATCTATCTTATTTAATGAGTTAGCTTTAACAACAAATTTTAGTTTTTTTTTTTTTTTTTTATTCAAAAAACTATTTTTTTTTTTTTTAATTTCAACTAACCAAACATGTTTTTGATTTCAAAAATACAAGAAAATTGATTTTTCTTTATATTCCCAAAAATAAGTTTTTGAACATAGAAAATAAAAATTGTTACCAAACATAATCTAAGGTTTTAGTGGCAGTTTTCATCGGTGTAGTTGAATGGTTCCTGAAGTGGGGCTAAAAGAGGAAATCTCAGCTCATAACCCTGTATATGGGCAATCCCTTTTTTTTTTTTTTTTTTTTTTTTTTTTTTTTGAGGAAAGGCAATGCCCATTTTATTTATTAATTTTGTATGATAGTCATGTACGAGTGTCAATATTGTATGATAATTAATTTCAATAGTTTATTAGAGCACGTTTGATAGATTGTAATGGTGATTACATAGAAATAGAAATATGTATTACAAAGAATACTAGATATTGTAATGTAATACTTATTACTATTCATTTGTTTGGTGATAGAACCGTGAGGACAATGGAATTAAAGCATTTTAAATTAAACTGTCTAAAATACCTTTATTATAAAATTACAAATACACTTGATAAGGATTAGTTTAACCAACCCAATCTTGAATAGATGACCTCCAACAAATCCAATCTCTCTTCTTCTTCTTTTTTGTAAATAAAATTGCTTTCATTTCATTGTATAGAAGTAGTGACATAAGTAATCAATTGGTCTTTCAAAAATTCTTGAGGGTCTTCGATCAAGTGTCCGACAATTGTAAAATTTGACCAACAAACTACAATCTTACTTGAACAATGGTAAAATACTCAATTTTTTCAAAGTCCTTAATCTTGATTCAATACTTGGTTTTGCTCTTAACCCAACATTAGGTAATTCGGTAGAAATATTTTCTTCCAAGACTTACAAATATCCGAGCTTAAACTTATTCTCAGGGTTATCTTCCCTTTCATATTGATATTCTACCAAAGCCTCCACTAGTTTCAAATCTTTAACAGGAGTCCACTTTCGTTTAAATGGACCTTGAGAATTAAGTGTATTTGATTCCCTATCTAAAAAGACAAGACAAATCATAATGTAGCTAAAATACTAACAAAATAAAATTAGAAGTTGATAAATAAAATGTAAATAATATACAAAAGCTTAGACACAATTTTAATAATTGAACAAAATGATAATTTAAAGAAAGAATAAATATGAACAATAAGAATTGAGATGATTTTATTTTTCCTAATCTCAAATTTTCCCCAACATGAACGATAAGAATCTGAATTTTTCCCCAAAGAGAGAAGGCTGAAAAGCATTAAATAATCTAGCTTAAAATAATATATATATATATATAACTTTTCAAAAGTGTACCTATTAACTTCCAGAATTTAAATTAATAATAAAATAATGGCTAGGTGTATATTGAAAAGTCATTATATTAATTGACTTTTTAATTAGATAGGTATCTTGAGAATCCGAAAATAGAATATTAGGCAAATACCCTAATCTGGCGTTTAGTACGAGGTAGTGTTTTAGGATTCCTAGGAATATTTAAAGATTTCTATATTTGGTTGCAAATCACGCTAGGGAATTAGATGTCAGGGAAATCTGGATTCCCCCTTTAAACCCCTCTTAGTAGGAATGCGGATTCCCTTTAAAACCGATGGTTATCCAGATTCTCAAACTTAAAGGAAATTGTATTTTTTATAGTGACAATTTTAACTCTTTTTCCTTATCATTTAAGCAATTAAGATAAAATATAAAACAAATCATCAATATCTTTTCTCTTGTCTTATAGACCTAAACGTTGTCAGGTTGTTTTGTTATGGATTAAGCTCTTTTAAAAATTATTATTAAGAATAAAGCATTTGAGAATTTAAATAGTTAATTTTGTATTGTACTTGTCATTTTAAAATGTTAGACTACAGTTTTAATGAATTTGTTATAATTAATAGTTTATATTTTGTTTTTCATTATTTATTTAGAGGAAGATTTTTTTTTTTTTTTTTAAAGGACTTGGTAGTTCACATTTAAATCTAAGGATAGAATGAAAAAAATAAATAATTTTTTTAAGATTTTTAGGAATAAACCAAACATTATCATCTCACATTCTTAAAAATTTTAAGAGATTTTTAATGAAACCAAATATAG
Organism: Quercus variabilis; assembly: GCA_030445155.1. Taxonomy (NCBI): domain Eukaryota; kingdom Viridiplantae; phylum Streptophyta; class Magnoliopsida; order Fagales; family Fagaceae; genus Quercus; species Quercus variabilis. Next base: position 45,888,165 of record CP129449.1, on the reverse strand, counting down.
GAATAGCTACATTCCTAGGCATCCAAATTGTAAGGAATCATATTTCTAGGAATTTGGATGACAGGAGTAATGTGGATTCACGTGTACCAAATGCCACATTAATGTTTTGGAGTGTTTGGCAAACCACAACAATCAATAGTAATTCTATTTTGATATCTTAGATGAACCCAAAAAAAAAAAAAAAAAAAAAAAAAAAAAAAAAAAAAAAAAAAAAAAAAAACAAGGAGGTTGGCACGGGCACTGCTTGATCTATCATTAGAGCCAGGTAGAAACGTTGCCTAAATTCCTAGTTCTACATGAAGATTGATTTAACCTAACCTTTTGCCTACCTATATATACCCTTTGAGGCACAACTTTGAAGAAAATTAAGGAGATTGGCATACTAAGAGTCTGTTTAGATACTGTTTATTGCTGAAAATTGAAAACTTATTGTTGAAAACACTATAGCAAAACAATTTTTAAACTATGAATAGTGCCCGTGCGACTTAGTTTTAAAGTTACATTTGTGTTTTTCCGTACTTGTTGGTCTGTGCATAGTGCGCGAGACGCAAGGAAAAATGCAAAACACCTGTTGTGTTTGCTATGGAAACGCACTTTAAGAGCTATTTGGATACCACTTATTGCTGAAAACTGATAACTGAAAATACTGTAGCAAAATAATTTTTAAATGTGTAAATAGTGCCGTAGAACCCAGTTTTAATGAAAATTTTGCTTAAAAAAGTACTTGTGGGTTCCATAAACAGTGCATGAGACCCACTAACAGAAATGCAAACGCGCTGAAAACAATCCAAACTAACACTAAATGTCCATTTGGCAAAATTATTTTTGCCAACTTATTTTACTATTCAGCTTATTTTTGTTACTATTCATGGGTCCCACTGCACTTTTCGGTACTATTTATGGGTTTTACTATACTATTTCAACTAACTTTTATCTTTATCTACAATACTTTCAACAAAAAATTTTCAATTTCAGTAAAATAAGCAAATTCCAAACATATCCTAAAGTTAATCTAAAAGTGCCCTTCTCTCTTGAACCTAAAAAAAAGATCCCATCTATCATCTATGTTCAACCTACTTGCCCATCGCCTACCTTGTTGTCACGATTTAACCCCCACTGCACTTGCTGCCCATGGCATATCAATAGCTCGCAGTTTGCCCAGGCGTGACCATGAGTCCTTCACAAGCACATGGCCACCAACACATTGCCTTCAAGCCCATTTGTGTAGTCATGTATTACCATGAGCTGCTACCTCAATCCACCATGCATAGCATATGGCATGACTCCCTCTTCAATCTGCCCATTGTTTTGTTTGGTTGGCATAGGTGCAAGGTGCACAACATGCAGCCACTACTTCTCAAGCATCAATGGTCTTACACTAGGTCACAATAGTACTAGGTAGTGGCCGAAAAAATCTTGGAGAAGCCAAAATCATCACTCCAGAGGGGGTTTAATCCCAGCACCTACTTTAATTATATGATGATGAAGACAATATATGGTGATCGTTTGTGTTAATACTTCTTACATTTTGATTGCAGCTGAAAATCTTATCAAAGAGAAGAAATTGATTGCTATCATTGGCATGCACTCATGGCAGAAAACAGCTTTAGTTGCTGATGTTGGAAACAGGACTCAAGTTCCAGTTCTTTCATTTGCATCACCTGCCATAACCTCACCAACGATTCAACTTCGTTGGCCTTTGTTGATTCGGATGGCTAATGATGGTTCTGCGCAAGTAAAATGCATAGAAGATATTGTCCGTGCATGCAATTGGAGAAGAGTGATTGTTATTTACGAAGAGGATGCATATGGTGGTGATTCAGGAATGTCGGCTCTCTTTGCTGAAGCTCTTCAGAACATTGGGGTGGAGATTGAGTATCGTCTAGTTCTTCCATCATTTTCCTCTGTTTCTAATGCTGAAGGACTTGTACAAGAAGAGCTGGTGAAGCTAGAGAATGAAACGCTGTGTCGGGTTTTTATTGTTCTTCAGTTATCATTAACGATGGTGACTAACTTATTCAGAGAAGCTAAAAAATTGAGACTTGTTGGAGGAGAGACAGAGTCAGCTTGGATAATCCCAGACAGCATTACAAACATGCTGGACTCTGTTGACAAATCCATTATTTCCTCTATGAATGGCACTATAGGAATCAAAACACAATACTCCAATCACAATAAAGAATATGTCAAGTTTGAGAAAAGATTCAGAGCCAATCGTTCAGAGGAAGAAAACTCAAAGCCGGGAATTTATGCTCTACGTGCATATGATAGCATTAAAATCATTACTCGGGCCATAAAGAGTGGTTCTGATGACTCTAGTAGCCTTTTGAAAAATATATTATCAGACAGTTTCTCAGGTTTAAGTGGAGAAATACGTTTTGAAGGGAAAATGCTTTCACAAAATCCCAAATTCAAGATTGTGAAAGTGGATGGGGAGAAAAACAATGAATTAGACATCTGGACAACAGATTATAATGGGGGTGTTAAGAATAAGAATACAAAAGAAAAGGCTTGGCCAGGACTAGATAAGGTTCCCAAAGGCTGGGCAATGCCTTCAAAAGCAAAACCAATGAGAATCGTAGTTCCAGCTCATGCCATGTTCAAAGAATTTGTGGAGGACATGAACAGAACCAACTCAAATGGCAAAATATTTCATGGTTTCAGCATTGAAGTCTTCCACAAGGTGATGGAACAATTGAATTATACAGATACTCTGCAATATATATTTGAGTCCAAAAGTGGATCCTATGATGAGTTGGTTGAACTTGTCCATAACAAGGTAAACTATGTAACTAACTTTTTATCTCTGAATATATTGCTATATCAGTCAATTCATCAATTTTTTGTCTACTGTGTATTTATTTTATGAAATTGTTAAAGATACAAACTATTTTACAACATTTTTTTTGCAAACTATTGATATGATGGATGATTATTGGTAAGTGACACAGTTATATCAATGGTGACTTCAAATGAAAACCAATAAGAATTTGTCACAATAATAGTTTGTAAAAATATTATAAAATAATTTGTGGTTGTCATAACAACCATTAACTTCAAGAACTGATACTAACCTGCCCTAAATTTACATTGACGACTCTTGTAAGTGCACAAATTCTAGAATCAGTATATACTAAAATTCAAGAATAAGAAGTCTTCTTTTCAAGACTTTTTTTAATTTCGGTAATTGAATTGATATTTCCTTTTGAGAGAGGCAGGGACGTAAGTGGGTAGATTAGAGAATATGTGTCCAAATATAGGATAATTAGTATTAAACTATTACATGTGAAATTCAAGATCAATTTTAAATTTTCAAATTTTGATTAATATTATCATTATTTTGTGGCTTCAAAATACTGACAAAGGTCTTCATTTGGACCAAATAAGGAAGAATTGTGATGCTGTTGTTGGTGATATAACCATATTATCCAAAAGGTCAAAGGATGTGGAATTTACTCAGCCATACACAGAGTCAGGGTTGACTATGGTAGTTCCAGCGAAGTCTAAAGAGTCACCGTGGATGTTCATGAAGCCTTTTACCCGGGGAGTGTGGTTGGTGGTTGCTTTCATCTTGATTTACACCATGTTCATAGTTTGGTTCTTGGAGCATCCATCCAATCCGGAATTTAAAGGCTCATTGAATGATCAGATTGCGACCGCCATGTGGTTTGCCTTCTGCTCTCTGTTCTTTGCTCACAGTAAGTATAAATGTTCAATTATAGGACTCAGAATGTTATGCTCATTGATTCTCAAAAGAAAAAAAAAGTTATGCTCATTGGTCGGCTCAATAATTATAAGCCTACAAACACTCTTAGGCAGATCACACGAACAACCAATCTGTAGTTATATTATTGTTTCATTGTTCCTGTTTCCATATACTCTTTCATTTCTCGGCTTATGAATATAACATAATCATGTTAGGCACATTAACAAGCAAACCATCCCAGGATTTCTAGTTAGAGATATAATTCATCATGTCAATGATCATGATAAAACTGCATTAGGCAGCCACATTCTAGAATAATACACATTAGACAGGTCTAACAAACACAAAAATTATATTAGCAAGGGAGTAGCAAAAACAACGAATAAATCCTATGTCCCACTCTCAGTATTCCACTTTATACTGCAGCAGCAACTATATATCCCATGTATTTGTGTATTTAATTTTGCCCAAGAATGTTCTAAATTTAGTCTTTTATAATTTGTGGATGATCTAGTTTTCTTTGTTAGGCTTGTCCTGAAAATGCAGGTAACGTATATGACTAAATATAAATAGTAGTCAGGACAATCATTGAATTTTAAGAAATCCATAACTATGTGTTTAATAAAAACACCCCAAGAACCATTGCATACTGCAGTTAGTAATGTCAATCTTGGCAAATCCTCATTTAGGAGTTAAAACACTCATTAGCACATGTTTTATCTTTCAGGAGAGAAGATTTACAACCACCTTACACGAGTGGTGATCACAGTGTGGCTCTTTCTAGTGTTTGTGTTAACTGCAAGCTACACTGCCAATCTCTCTTCAATGCTCACTATTCAGAGAATGGAACCGAGTGTCACATCTATGGAGTTGCTTAAGAGGAACAACTTACCCGTTGGTTTTCACAAGGGTGCCTTTGTAGGCAACTACCTGGAGGACGTGCTTAATTTCAGCTCTACCAACATCAAGGAAATTGATAGCGAAGAGAAATTTATAAAGGAATTTGAAAGCAAAGGTATATCAGCTGCCTTTCTTGAAGCTCCATATGCGAAAGTCTTCCTCCATAGATACTGCAAGGGATACATCGCTGATACCAGTCAAACGGCCACCTACAGATTTGGAGGCTTTGGATTTGTGAGTAACATTTTTCTTAATTTTATATCTATATACATACACATACACACGGCCACTTATTTATGTAGGGTTTGTGAGTAACCATTAACAAATGCAAAAACCTTCATACTTCATCATTTGGTCATTCTAAAAAAGTTAATATAATTTTTTTCATTAAAATAAAAAGTACATACAAATGAATTTTGCATATTGGGCAGCAATAATCACTTCAATGTTTCATGCAATTTTTTTCCATGGAATTCAAAAGCGCTTTGATGTTTCTATTTTTTGTCTGATCTTGCACTTTCAATGATGCTAGGGTCCTAGGGATACTTTTTACTTTGTCATTATAGAGAGAGAGAGAGGAAAAAAAAAAAAAAAATCCCAGCTCTTGCAATTTTCAAACAATGCTAATGAGCTCTTCTAGCATTGTATGAGTTGTTGGAACTTGGAAGAGGAAAAAAAACATTGTAAGATGTGTGTAATAGATGTTGCTTGCGTGTCTACAATAAACTTCAAACAATATCCATTACACACATGCTTGTTACATACACCACTTTTGCAAAAAAATTTGATTTGAGTCATGGTTTTAGTATTTTTTTTTTTTTAAATGTGTGTAAATTAATGGGTGTTTGTAAGGACATTTCTCTTTATAAAATTACTCCCATTGTGCCTAATTTCTTTCATTCAATGTTTTCATTAGAGCTAAAGCTCTACTTTCTACATTAATACCAAATAAGCCCTTTACCCTTAATTGTAGAGTTTTTCCTATTGAGAACTTCTAACCGAAAGGTTTTTAGGTATTTGACAAATTCCACATAACAGTGCACTAAAGTTCTGAATTTATAAATTATGAATATTGAATTGTAACGTCCAAATTTCAACTTTAGCCTTAAAAGTTGTTATCAGCTTTAAGACTCTTTTAAAACTCTAACAAAATTGCTAGATTTGTGTGAGTGTACGTATATATAGTACTTGTTACCTGTTAATGCACTAGGAGACACACTCCGGAGCTCTACAATTAACAATTTGATAATTACAATAAAGTTATATTTTCTATAGCAATGCCAAATGCGCACATAATCTTTTAATTCACATGAATATAAATTTTAATTAAAAGGAAAGGAAAAGAAGGAAATTTAATTAAGTGGGTAATAAAGAAATAGAAATGGCTTTCAACACAATTAAATTAAATAAAAGTGAAGTATTAATAAATAAATCATGTACTTCAAGCAATAAAATAATCAAATTCAATGATATTGATTTAGAAAGTTAGTAAAAACATTGGAGGTTTTTATTTTATTGTATTTTATTTTTTGATAATTTGATAGTTAGGGGAGTGAGGATTTGAATCCTAAATGTCTCCATTTGAAATACTAGAAAGTACAAACTAATTGAGTTACAAGGCCATTGACTCTTTGTATTTTTCCTTAATATATAGTAATTATTGTTAAAATTTCTTACTTTCCAAGCAGGCATTTCAAAAAGGCTCTCCGTTTGCTAGAGAGTTTTCGGAAGGAATTCTGAGACTATCAGAGAAAGGAGATCTAAAGAAACTTGAAAATGATTTGACTCCCCCGAATGAGTGTTCAATGAATGTGTCTTCCGATGAAACCAGAAGCTTGGGCCTAAAAAGTTTCTGGGGTCTCTGCTTGATATCTTTCTCCACTTCCACCATTTGTTTTTTGCTATCCGTAATTCATTTAATAAAGAACTATCAAGGCTATGAAGAGGCAAACCGAGGTAGTGTAACTCCGAGTGGGAGCGTTTGGGACAAGGCAGCTAGAATAGCAATGTACTTTTATGATAAAGAGATGGGGCTAAGGAGAGCTCAATCTTCAAGCGAACCGAGTCTGGTTATGATACAAAGCTAATCCATGTTCCACACTAGCAAATATGCCGAAAAGGATTTCGTTATTTCATTTGAAATGAAGAGAGTTCATAGTAAAGTTAAGATTTTATTTTTTTAATTTGATATTGTACAAAGTGTCATGTGTAATACCTGAATAAGCTTCATAAAATTTAATCTGAAACATGAAATAGAACCCTTTTTAAATAGAAGGATACTTTCTCCGTCATAACCATGGAAGTGATGTAGGATAGATTGTAGGGTTTAAATCTTTTGTTTATTAATTTTTACAAATATTTATGTAATTTTTGGAATTTTAGGATTATGCTTTCCAAAATAAATAATTTAGTGTTCTTTTATGGTATTGCATTAATTAGAAAGCGATAGTTGTTCCACAAGTATAAGTGCTTGTAAAATGTGGAGGGTAAAAATTGAGGTTCAAGTCTCTAAAAGAAAATTTTACGCACATGTATACTTAGATTATGTTAGAGTAGAATTCCATCTCAAAAAGGAAAAAAAAAAAATCCATTTAAGAATATTTTTAGGAAAATAAGTTTTTTAAAGCCTTTGAATGGGAATGTAATTTACTTATTCTTTGTCTTCACAAGTATAAGTGTTTGTGGGGTGTGAGGGAGGCAATGGCCAGGGTTCAAGTCTCCAGGAAGGAACTTCACACACATATACATTTAGATTAGGTTAGAGTAGAGTTTTTATCTTATATAAAGAAAAAAAGTTAAAAAACTATATTTAATCCTTCTAAACAATTCCTTTTGCATCAATTGCTATAATAACTTTTAGTAGTTGGGAAAAATGTTCATACACTCCTTAAACTTTCAACTACTGGCCAAGACAATTTGAACTTTTTTATCGGCCAATTTAGTTCCTAAACTATACAAAATTGCTAAATCAATATCTTTGTTAGTTTTGTGTTAAAAAATCTCATGATTAACGTGAGAGACATGTGAGATTTAAAAATTAGCAATCTCGTACAAAAAGTCTTCAATTGAATCTCTAGAGTAACCCTGACTTTGATCTTGGACTCAACTTTCAAAACCCACCAAGAATCTTCACCTTCTTGCTCATCATCATCATCATCATGCCTTGTTCTTCAATCTGAGAGGACTTGATGAAAGAGTAAGAAGTGAGTTTATCGGAGAGGACAAATTTGTCCATTGGGGTGTTTCCACCAATGTGGAGGTAAAGCTTGATTAGGTTTTTGTGATTTGGGGTTTGGGTTCTGGCAAAGCCAAGGAGGGCCCTAACCTTTTGAAATTTCCTTTAAACATTGGTAAAAAAAAAGAATTACAAATTAAAGAATAATTTTATCACTACCCCCTTTAGATTTTAGAATTGGCAGCACAAAATTTTTAACTAATCCAATAAAAGTTAAACCCAATCCAGCAAACTTGATACAAAATACCCAAAAATGATAAATTTTGTATGATAAAAAGAACCTAATTTGGCCCATTTCCTTAACCCATGGTTCTCCCAAATGTTAACAAAACCCTAATTTTTTTTCCTTCAAAATATTCTAAATAACCATTATTTTTTAACAAAAAAACCTACATTGCCCCATAGCACCACTTCATCAAACCAATTCACTGCTCTGCCATTTGCTCCACTATTGACTCGTAACTGGTATCTATCTCTTCCCATCTCCCTTTGTTGCCATTCTTTGCTATGATGTTTATTTTATTTTATTTTTTTATATTGCAACTTACTTTCTACTATGGAAGATAGCAAGTAGTAGGATTGTCCACGGGTCAGTCCGAGTCAGTTTTGGCCTTAACCCAAACTCGATCTACTCAGGTCAGGTGGAACAAGAATAGACCCGCAACTGACTGCCGACCACCATGGTTTGAGTCGGTTGGGCTCAGGGGAGAAAACGGTCGGTTCAGTCAAGTCCGATGATGAGCAACAATGGGTAAAGGAGAAGATTTTTCTTCCTCAATTTGAGTTGAAGGCGCTGGATCTAATGGAATATCGCCAGATTTGAGTAGATTAGAGCCCAATCTAACCAAGAATAGCTGGATTTGAGTAGATCTAAGTCAAATCTAACCAAATATCGCCCGATTTGAGCAAATCTGACAATGGATTAGACTAGATCTTGGCCGGATTGGAGTGAATCTAAGCAAATACTATCGGATCTAAGTGAAGGGAGACTAAGGGTGGCCGGATCGGAGCTGAAAAGCACTAGAACGTCTCTGAATCTAGGTAATTTTGGCCTTTTTTTTAGAATTTGTTGGTTGGATTGGGTGGCTTGGGTTTTAGAGACCGAAACCCCCCACTTGACCCGCCAGAGTCGAGTTTCAGAGGTTAAGACCCATCACCAACCGCCGGAGGTGTTGGATTTGGTCAGTTTGGTTGTGTCTCCAGGTTGCTTAGATAGCCCTAGCAAATAGTAGCTTTGAATGTGAATGGATATTAGTGCTTTTTTTTTTTTTCTTTTTTGGTTGAGAGAGAGAGAGAGAGAGAGAGAGAGAGAAACGGATATTAGTGCTGTACAGCTATTGAAATATGTGGTTAAACATGAATTGCTAGATATTATATATTTCTTATAACTTTAAAAATTATAATATATAATATATTATTGTTCATTTTATAGATTTTGAGGTAAAGACAAACTTTTGCATAATTGTCATTTTATTTTACTTTCCTAGACAGTAAATTGTTCATATTTTAAATCTCACATGTCTCTCACGTGAGTTAATCGTTAATTTTTTAATACCAAACTAATAGAAATATTGATTTGATAACTATGTATAGTTTAGGGAGTAAATTGGCCAATAAAAAAGTTCAAAGAGTGTTTTGGCTAGTTAAAAGATCAGGGGGGTGTATGAGCATTTTTCCTTTTTGATATGGCAAAAAAGGCAACAATAAAAGCAACCATCCTGTTGATAGTGATTATAAGGTGTACTCCTTTAAGATAGCTGTCGAGCCCGACCTCAATCAGAGCAGAAAACTACCATCGTGGTGGGCCTTTGTTCGACCACCCATCGTGGAGATGCTCCTACCCACGCAGGGCCTATTAGAGGCCCTTCTCGATGATTGTGCGGTTGTTCACGCGAAGCTTCAGGTGCTCTTTCTCTCGGGGGAGGAGGGTAAGTCTACCTTTGAAGGTGTGGTAGGAATCTTGGCCAAATTTTAGGTGATTACCAAAGGTAAGCGAAGTTGCCACCAATTATTGGGTTTTTCTAAGGTATGATTGGTCACTTATTTCTAGTTGATTTTATTACTAATTCTAGGCTAAGAAAAATGACATTTTTCCTAATCTAATGTGGATGGCAAAAAATCTGGATTCTTGAGTCCGAAAGTTTAGCTACATGTGGGAAAGGTGTTAGGCAGCCCACAATGCCTGTCTAAGGACAATCCTTTATTTTGATAAAACCTTAATTTTCAGAGATCGGTTGTAATGATTTTGGCATTGACTTTCAAGGCTTTGCATGCATAAGGGCTTTAAGGTTTAGCTTTTGAATGGGTATGGTCCCAATCTATGCTTTCCTAAGGCATCTGGGCAAAGTACCAGATTTCCATGGCCAAAATCCGATGACATGTCAGGCATTGCTTTGCCTTAGATGTCATGGATTGTGACAATCACACCGGGAGGGGCGAGTAGGTATATATATACATAAATCATGCATAATGCAAGCACACAAAGCAAGAAAGTAAATGCCTACATCCCTAGAGCATGACCCAAAATATAGGTGCAGGAAAGTAAACAAAGGTCGCCATACTCGAGAGATGAGGGCAAATGGTACACGGCATGATATACCTAATACAACCCATCTAAGAGAGAAAGGAGGGAGGAGGAAAGGGGTATAAAAGAGTACATAACCAAAAGGGAGAAGCTAGACCCCTAAATCTACTGAACATAGCTGCTTGGCCTATATCTAGATGCTCACATCCTTGCCCTTTTTGCTTACGCCTGGGAGACTGTGCCCTAGCTTCATGCGTCCTCGCTCCATATGTGTACATGCAAAGGCAAAGACAAGAAACCAGTAGACAAACAATGGAAGGAAAAAGATGCAAAGAACATATGAAAGAGGCATAAAGTAGATAAGCGCGATAGACATGGCAAGCAAAGAAACAAGAAAGCAAGCAAACAATAAAGAAGACAAACAAGTAAAAAGGCTAACAAAGGTGGTGTCCATGAGGGACAAATATAGGTTTGGATTGAATGTCCATAACTTCATTCCATTAAAGCATGGACGACACACTAGCAAGCAAAACTCATGCATGGACATGTAAGCAAGCGTGTAAAGATGCATAGAAAGCCAACGGGTGGCACAAACAAGCATGGCAAGCATATCATCGCATGGAACGGAAAAGGGGAAAGGTATGCATGAAGCAACCGGTATCATGGTGATGCATCCCAAGTGGTTACATCCAAACATGGCCTCGTGAGCATTAGATGTAACCACACAACCACAAACCCGCTAAAGATGTCAAGCATGGCAAAGCCTAGAACTAGAGAGGCTAACACAAGCATAAAGCATAGAAGCAAGCAAGCATAGACATGAAAATGGGGGTGATCCAAACCCTTTTATGTATACCTTGGTGCATGGATGATGACAAAGACCATAGGGTCTAGATCTTGTCCTAACCATTAGGCCAAAATATAAGAAAGAGAGATAACAGCGACAAAAGGGCTACAATAGCACATGGCATGACAAACATAGCCTAGGTGCATGCAAACATGGCATAGAGCACACAAGCACATGGAAGATAATATAAAGTATGTAGAGAACATAGATCCAAGCCCATAGGCATGTGAAAACATAGGTCAAGACAAGTAGGCATAGAAACATACACATCAACATGTACAAGCCTAGCACATAAACATGGAAGAACATGAATCCAAGCATATAAGCATGTGAAGACTAAGATCTAACCATATATCATGGAAATACATACATGAACACATAGATAAAAGCAAGGCATAGCTAACAACATCATACAAGCATATGAGCATGTAACCCTAACATCAACATAGAGCAAAAATAGGATCAAAGTATAGGAAAACATGGCATAAAGCATAAAGCATGTAGGCAAGACAAATAGACATTGTAAAGTTGTTATTTACAACTATATGTTTTGTTGGCTTATATTCCGTGCCAAATTTGATTGTAATTATTTCCAATCTGTTGTACCCTGTATTTATTATGGGATTTCATTGTAAGGGTTGTGTGATAGAGAGAGTAGTGTAAAGACTCAAGCATTTGAAGACTGAAGAAGGTTTCGCGGGTATCTCGCGACTTAGCATCTCGCGAAGTATATCATGCGCCCTGCACATGTTGGAATGCGAAGAGTCGAGCCAGATGGAGATAGTTGTGTCTCACGAGTATCTCACGAGTAAGGCCTTCTTGTGAGACACTCGTGAGGCATTCAGTTCTTCCAGCCTGTCTAGTCTAATTCACACTTTTTGTGCCTACACTATATATACACACATTACCCACAAATGTAATAGAGAGCTTCTAAGAGAAAACCCTAGCCAAACACCTTAAGTGTTAGAGATTGTTATACCCACAATCCTCTACACATTTGTTTTGGGAATTTCCTCATCTCCTACCTCTCCATTTCCATAACATAGAAAGGTTGATAGCCCAAACACTTACCACACCCTTTAAAAGTGTCAAGTGAAGTTTTGGTGCTGTTGGGAAGTATTAGAAGAAGCCTAGAATAGCAGATGCAACATGGAGCTTGTTAGGAGATCTGGTGAACTAGGCAAGACACAGTTCTGAGAAGCCTTGTTGGAGTAGGAGCTTGGAGGGTTTAGGAACAAATGGTAGATTAGGCTTGAAGGGTCTCTTGCTCACCTTTGTATCTCAACTGATTGTCTAGTGGATCAATTTCTACTTGGAGGGCGGTGGAGAGGTTTTTCACTGAATTCTTTAGTTTCCTCTTCGATAACACGTCTCGGTGTTATCTGTGTTTGTATCTCTCTTCCCTACTCTTGTTCATTTCATTTTTACTGCTATGTTTCTTTAAATATGGATTAGAGTAGTTGTTTTGCTTATACGCTTGTGTTTACACTATTCTGCACTTAGTATTAAGTTAGTGTAAAATTAACCAAGCCGTAACTTTAATTTAGGGGTCTAAACGGCTCATATGTTTTCGACGCATTTTCGAGCTTTCAATTGGTATCAGAGTGGGTACATTCGCTATGGTTTAAATACCTGAGTGTGTTCCTTGACCCCATTTGAGATGGACTGGTCTCAATCGTTAAATGTGCCACCATATTTTGATGGTAATAATTATGCTTTTTGGAAAGTTCGAATGAGGGTATTCTTGTGTTCCATTGATAATACTGATTGGCATGCGGTTGAAATAGGTTGGATTAGACCAGAGGCCGCTAAATTCACTTGGGATAAAGCAGCTCTTGCGGCAACTAACGCTAACAGTAAAGTTTTGAATGCTATATTTTGTGGTGTGTCTCCAGACGAGTTTTACAGGATCTCTCACATGACAGTGGCCAAGGAAACTTGGGAGATATTGGAGACTACATATGAAAGAACAAAGAAAGTGAAGGACACAAAGCTTCAGATGCTTACCACTAAATTCGAAGAGCTTAAGATGGGGATGATGAGTCCTTTGATTCATTTTATGGAATGCTCAACAAAATTGTAATTACTAAGCTCAATCTTGGTAAGAAGATTGAAGATGCTAAGATGGTGAGAAAAATTTTGAGGTCCCTACCGGAGAGCTTCCGAGCGGAAGTAACAACCATAGAGGAAAGCAAAGATTTGGATGAAATTAAGATCTAAGAGCTCATTGGGTCTCTTCAAAAGTATGAGCTTGGATTGCCTTCTCATAAAGCAAGTAAATTCTTTACTCTTAAAACTATCACCGAAAGAATAGATGATTCCTTCAAAGAAGATGGAATGGAAAAGGATGTAGCATTCCTTACAAAGAATTTCTGGAAATTTCTGAAGATGAAGAACAGTGAGAAATAGTTCAGCAGAGGGAAGTTCTCATCATCCAAAGGTGATAGAAGAGAGTTTAAGAAGAAAGATGGAAAGGATTTTCAGTCTCCTCAAGGCATTGTTTGTTATGAATGCAACGGCCATGGACATCTCAAGAAGGAGTGTCCAAATTATCTAAGAGGAAAGGGTAAGGCGTATGCCACAATGCTGAGTGATTTGGATTCTTCAAATTTTAATTCTAAAAAGAGTTGTGATGGAGAAGGAAACTACTCCGCCTTTATAACCATCACCCATAATGAGTCGTTAGAAGACTTGAACTTGCTGGTACAAGAACTAGGAGATCATAGTGATGAAGAATCAATAGAAGGTGTTGAAAAAACTGATGCTGAGGAAGATGATAACACAGCCAGTCTTCAAGAAAACTACAATTCCCTTCTTGAGAAGTCTAGAGAGTACACAAGGGTAGCCAAGATAGCTGTGAACAAGATGAAGAAAACTGAGGAGGACTATAAAAGTCTTCTAGTGCATTATAAAGATGCCAAGTGTGAAATAGAGACGATGAATGCTGAGCTGACTGAAGCTTATTCAAAAATTAGATTTCTTAAGCTAGAAGTAGTGCAAGCAAATGCCAAGATAGAGAGGGTATCCATGAAGAAGCTAGATGAGGTTATTTCATCTCAGAAACAATTTTTCAAACAAGTCTAGGTTAGGATATACCGGAGGGAGTAGCTCATCAAACAATGTCGCCAGAGATGTGAGATTTGTGAAAGCCAAAGAGCCAGTTGTAGTTGCCCCTACCCCTGAACAAATAAAGGATGAAAAGAAGAAGAATGGAGTTGATCAACGAGTGTTGAATAAGCCTTGTACTCAAACTGTGGTTAAGCTAAAGTTCAAGGGAAATCACCTCCAAACTTGCAAAGAGGTCCAAGAATTCAACATTTCTTCCATTTCTATAGACTTTAAGGACACACAAGACCAAACTGCCATAAGTTGAAGGCATTAAAGAATGCAAGTGTTTAGAGGTCATATAGCCCTAAAAGGGACAAAAGGAGTTGGGTTGGTGAGCAATCAAGAAGTCGAAATGGCAATTCTGGCATGGTGGACGTGATGAAAATGATCGGTGCTTTCACCACTTGCTTGGAGAGCTTTATTAGATTGTTTGAAACTCCCAACTCTCGTACCCAATCCTTTAAGGATATCACCCTAAACGCATGTGCCATGTGGGTGAAAAGGGGTACACATGCATAAGCATTTTCACATGTCCATGCATTAATTCTTTTAATGTTTAGGGACATTTGCTCATGCACATTTACATGCTTGCTTTGATTTGTATCATTTGCTTCTAGTTTTAGCATGTTTCTCTTTCAAGCTTTTGCTTTGTTTTTGTCTCTGTTCTATTTTTAAGTGTGTTCAAAAAATTCAAAAACCTATAAAAGTTTGAAAAATCTTCAAAAAGTTTGATCACTTGTTTTGTGTATTTCACATGTGAGTTAGGCCTAGTACCTTCATACTAATGGCGTAGTGAATTTCTGAGCTTAGCTTGTATTTATATGCACATTTATTTGGGTGGAAGATATCTTGAAAACTATGTGTGATTGTTGTAAATAAATCTTCAAGCTTGTCATGAATGATTGGTCAATAGTCCTAATGGTCTTGATTCTTGCATAGACTTATGACTATATATCTTCCCAATTTATTTATTTATTTATTTTTTTTTTGTTTTTGCAAAAGAGCTCACTAAATGTAAATCTCCAAATGAAAAGAGATATCGAGCTGCAAAAGCTTGTCGCACATACTAGTATTTGACTAGGAAAAAGGGAAAGCACTTTTATTTTGAAATGTATGGTGCTCAAAAAGCCAAAGGCTAATTCTCTACGTTGAAATTTCAAAAATTTCAAGCACCAATCTCAAAATGAGATGTATTATCCAAAAGGGATCAAATGTCATGATTTATACATAAGCCAAATGAAAAGCTTCTAAGTTGTGTAATCATTTTATGGGAGGTCATATATGTTCATTTCTATAATTGGGATAGACCATTTGACCTAGTATTAGTTGTGTATGACTTGATTTAATTGATCATTGAAGCTTCACTTTAGTCTAAGGACTTTTTCACACTTGATACTCACCCATAACACACAAGACTTTGATTCAATGAATGCTTACCTCATTTGTGTGATTGTACATGTTCAAATGTGATGTGTATGCTCAAATACTTGTTGATCAAACCCAAAAAGATTTTTGAGTGTTTTATTTGTTTTTGAAAATGATTTTATACGTTCGTGTCTTTTGTTTTTGTTCAAAATGCATTTTTATGTTTGTCTTCAAAAACTGGTTCAGAGGTTGTCTCACGAAAAGCTCACAACTTAGAGCTTCCCGCGAAAAGGGCTTAAAGGAAATAAAATTTTCAACATGTCACACAGAGACGCTCACGACTATATCACAACCAACAGCTTCTCGCAAAATGTTGTTTGGCTAAAACTAGATTTTTCCAAAATCAGACAGAAGCTACCGCGACTGTGTTGCGACCGAAAGCTTCTCGCAAAAGCTGATGTGCTTCAATGGCCATTCTTGCGAGTGTCTCACGACTATTTTGCTACTTTCTAACTCGCAAAAAATGCTTGTTTTTAGTTTTTAATGTAGCAGATGTGACAGTTTTTCAAAATCTCTCATTTCCCTCGCTTTTCATCTCTTCAAACCCTTCTCAACCTAAAATCAATTTTACTCAAACCCCATTAATTTCAAGTCTTTATTTGCAAAATCTCTTCAAGGTATGAGTTTTTGATACTCTCTTTTATCATTCTACTGAGATTATGCTGATTTTAAGTTCGGGTTTTGTAAATTGGGGTTTTTATTTTTTATTTTTTATTTTTATTAAATGGGTTGGGTTTCTCAATATTTGTAAAATTTTTCCAAAATTTCTGGTTGAGATGTGATTCATTTGCTGTGATTGTTCTTCTGTTGACCCCTTGTGGCATTTTAGCTTATATTTAGGCGCTGTTTCATTAGGTTCATGCATTGCTCATAGCTGGTATTCACAGTTGCATGCCAAGTGCTTGGCAAAATGTCTTAATGACATTTTTGTGATAAATTGGATTCAATTGAATTCCAATCTCTGGGTTTACACTTTTTTGACCTTGGTTAACTTGTTTTGGTCATGTTTTTGTGTTTCACATACTTTACCCACATTGCACACACACTAGGCACCCCTCATGCACTTCAGATCCACCCTCATGCATCAACAGATGCACACACAGGCACCAACACATGCACAGCCTATGCACACATTGTTACACTCACTTCATTCATACATTGTAAGTTGGTTTACATGGTTTAAAACCTTTAGCTGGTTGTTTGTGTCTATTTGCTCTGTTTTGAGTATGGTGTGCTATATTTTGAGATGCTGTCAATTCTACTTTGAACTAACATACATCTAATAATGTGTTCTGTTCAGTTTGTGCCTTGTATACTTGGTTCTTTTTTGGTTCTATTGTTATACAGATATCTCCAACCAAGCAAGTAGCTACAAAGAAACCAACTTCGAAATGAGCACACATTGATTCTGACAACTTCAAGTCAGTAGAAGCTGATATGAAGTACAATGATTGCTACAAAAAGGCCACCATTATCATGGAAAGGGTGGTTCAATTAGAAACTCTTGAGCATACCTTCATACTTGAGGTGTTCAAAGAACGAACTTGGACCAATTTGTTGAACTCAGTTGGGGTTGTTAATTTAGAGATAATTAAGGAGTTCTTCTCCAATGCTGCTGTCAAAGGGAATCGTATTGAGGGCTGGGTAAGGCACAAATAATTTGTGATTACTAAAGAGGTCATTCAAGATTTTTTTGAGGTTCCTTCTACCTCACAGCCAATTACAATACCGTATAAGGATAGATTGGGTTCTACTAATGTGATGATAAAACTGCTTGGTGGCACACCAAAGAAATCATCCATGAACACAATACTATTTTCACTGGAGATGAGAACTTTGGCATATGTAATGATTCACAACCTATATTCAGTGACCAACCTCACTACATTGTTAGCTCCAAGGACAAGATTTCTACATGATTTGTTTACTTATAAGGAGATAGATATTTGTGGACATATCTTGCACATTTTGAAGAAAAGCATTGAAAAGCAAAACTCCAGAACCGTGATGCCTTTTCCCTCACTGATTATGGGGTTAATTGCTAAGACGAAGCTGAAACTTCCAAGTGGTCTCACTGTGGTTCAGGGAGACTATCCCATTGGTGCTCATACACTAACTAGGAGTACCATCCATATCAAAGGCTCCAAGACTGGTGTGCATACCATATTACAACCAAGTGTTGAGCAGGAGGAAGGTGACACAGAGGATGAGATAGAATGTTTTACTACTGCTCCAGAGTCATCAGATCTACCCTCAGCTCAACCATCAACTTCTACACCAACTCGGGGACCAGACACTTGATCATCTTGTAGCTACAGTTGAGCAGATGTACACTTTGCTGGATTCTCATGCATAGCACATAGCAAACCAGTTTGCTTATGTTCAAGGATAGATCACAGCCTTATCTACTCAGATAGAGGAGTTATCCCTTGGTCATGGTTCTGACTCAGAGTTTGAGGCTTTCTAGCCCTTTGGCCATTCCAATCACAAAGGGGGATAAATTTTTTAAGGGGAGCTGATAGAGAGCTTGCACAGCGTTAGGGGGAGCATAGATTTAGATCAGCAACATTGATATATTGGTTATTGGTTATTGCTTTTTATAACTGGTTTATGTTTATGTTTTTACTGGTTTTGTTTAAAGCTTTGACACTTTGTTTTTAAGTTTAGTTTATTATCAGTATTTTTGTGTTTATCTCTATGCTTTGTAGCATTTGTTTTGTACTTTTAAGATATTGCTATTATGTCTTAAGTACCTCACTCTTGTGCCCTAGTAGGATCTTTTATCCTAGATGCAAGTACTTCGGGTATTTTGCATTGGTTGAGTATTGGACATGCAATTGATCCTATAGATTGTTCTTAATTGCATTGCGTGTCCAGATAAGCATTTACTTGCTAAATGTTCGTTATAGTCATTCTTTAATGACTGCTTTTGTTTGATTAAGATATGCTTATATGTTATGATGTGCTTACAAACTTGATCGCACTTTACCTGCTTATGTATGTACCTTGCGTTTAACTTGTCATTAGCTTAATGAAGGTTTTGTCTGTGTGCAAGTATTTCAGGTAACAGGTATTTACTTACAAGTGCTTCACAGCTTCTAGATTAGGTGTGAGTGAGTTTCGCCACTGTTCCTAAAATCACGTTTAAGTCTAGAGTCTGTTTTAGGGGGTTTGTCACGGAATAGCCAAAGGGGGAGATTGTAAAGTTGTTATTTACAACTATATGTTTTGTTGGCTTATATTCTGTGCCAAATTTGATTGTAATTATTTCCAATCTGTTGTACCCTGTATTTATTGTGGGATTTCATTGTAAGGGTTATGTGATAGAGAGAGTAGTATGAAGACTCAAGCATTTGAAGACTGAAGAAAGTTTTGTGGGTATCTCGCGACTTAGCATACTACGAAGTATATCATATGCCCTACACATGCTGGAATGCGAAGAGTCAAGCCAGATGGAGATAGTTGTGTCTTGCGAGTATCTCACAGGTAAGGCCTTTCTGCAAGACACCCGTGAGGCATTTTGTTCTACCAGCCTGTCCAGTCTGATTCACACTTTTTGTCCCTACACTATATATACCCACATTACCCACAAATGTAATAGAGAGCTTCTGATAGAAAACCCTAGCTAAACACCTTGAGAGTTAGAGATTGTTATACTCACAATCCTCTACACATTTGTTTTGGAAATTTTCTCATCTCCTACCTATCCATTTCCATACCATTGAGAGGCTGATAGTCCAAACACTTACCACACCCTTTGAGAGTGTCAAGTGAAGTTTTTGTTTTGTTGGGAAGAATTGGAAGAAAGCAAGAATGGCAGATGCAACATGGAGCTTGTTGCGGGATCTCTTGAACTAGACAAGACATGGTTCCGAGAAGCCTTGTTGGAGTAGGAGCTTGGAGGGCTTAGGTACAGAGGGTAGATTAGGCTTGGAGGGTCTCTTGCTCACCCTTGTATCCCAACTGATTGTCTAGTGGATCGATTTCCACTTGGAAGGCGGCGAAGAGGTTTTTCACCGAGTTCTTTGGTTTCCTCTTCGATAACACGTCTTGATGTTATCTGTATTTATATCTCTCTTCCCTACTCTTGTTCATTTCATTTTTACTGCTATGTTGCTTTAAATATGGATTAGAGTAGTTTTCTTGCTTATACGCTTGTGTTTATACTATTCCGCACTTAGTATTATGTTAGTGTAAAATCAACCAAGCCGTAACTTTAATTTGGGGGTCTAAATAGCTCTATGTTTTCAACACATTTTCAAGCTTTCAGACATGTAAACAAGCGTAGAAACATGTGGATCTAGCTAAACAACACGTGGGAAAGAGAGATCTAGGCAAAAACACATAGTATGAGACATGGAAGCATGTGGATCTAACATCAAAAACATAGGAAAGAGAAGATCTAAGCATAGAAAGCATGGCATAGAGCATGAAAACATGTAGATCTAAACATATAAGCATGTAAGAATGTAGCTCTAAGTATAAAACATGGTATGAGGCATAAAAAGCAAGGAGATTTAAGCTAGAAGCACAAACAAAGCAAAAAACATGCTAAAGAAAGTAATAAATCATGTTATTAAGGCAAAAAGAGCAAGATAAAAGCTAGATGAAGCTTTAAAGAAAAAGGGGTATGGATACTAGCTAAAAAGCTACATCCATACCCCTTAAACCTCAAATCCAAGATATGGAACCAAGGAGAGGAAGATGGAGGGTATGAACACTACCTTGTATTTTTGAAGAAAGAAAGAAACTTTCATGTATTTTTGTGTTTTTTGGAAGAGAAATATGGTGAGAAAAGAGAGAGAGAGAGAGAGAGAGAGAAAGAGAAAAAAAAAAAAAAAAAAAAAAAAAAAAAGCCCAAACAACTCCCAAAACCCACTTTTTCAGTTTTGGTCCAATTTTGGGGTGCCAGGGGCTATTTATAGCCCTTGGCATGCTTTTTGAGACACGACGAACCTTCAAGGGCCACTAGGTTGACTTGGCATCACAATAAGGTGCGCCAGGCTGATGTCATCATGACATTGGCAAATTTGTCCTATTGCACTTTTTGGTTCCAAATTTGGGCGCGTATTTAGAAGTCTTCTAGGACTCGGATTGAGGCAATCTTAGTATCCCTAGAAATATATGGATGTCTAGCTTTCAAAAAGCCAAATAAATTACAATTACAACAGTTGGATCAAAAGTTATGACCTCGGGAAGCGTGCTGATGCGCTTTTCACAGTTTTCTTAATATGTCAACCGTTGTAACTCCGATTTTGACCCATGAGTAGTCGTTGGAATGAAAATTTGATTATATTCACAATGGCATTACTCTAGACCCATTCTAATGGCCGGATCAAAATTAGAGTTCTTGGGGCCTACTATGAGTCAACTCCGGGTCAAATTTGGTTAAACTTGGTTAAAGTTGCCAAAAGTCTCCAAGAAACTTGGATTTAATGTAAAACTATGAAAGATGTTGTTTTGTGAGGATTTTGACCTTGTTTGACATTCAGTCAACCTAGGGTTAACTAGGGGCATTTTAGTCATTTTGGCTAAAAAAGGCACTTTGAGCGCTCCGATGTCCAAATGGGTTGCGCCATGTCATTCGAGATGTTATCGCAGCCCCATGGAGAGAAAATAATATCTTTGAATTTTTCGTGGTGTTAAGACATATATGGATCATGTTAGGAACATATGTCAATATTTTATGTAGTTAGCTAATCCTTTAACAAAACGTACACTTCTTGTATTTAGGTAGATCTAGAATATGTTTGATACTTCAAGAAACCTTGTTTCAAGTTCAAGTGTTGAAGCCATGCAAGTCTGTCCAAGTTTCAAGCCAAGAAAGTGCCTATCATTAAATCTCGATAGCTGCTCGACACGTTTCGATAGCTAGGCTATCTATCGAGCTTTTTAGTTGATTGTTATCACAATCTTGACACCTATCAATAGCTAGGTCAATCGATCGAGCAATTTTCTGTCCCCTCAATAGCTCCTCGATAGCTCACAACAGATAGGCTTGACACCTCCTCGATCGATCGAGAATTACTGAGCTTTACGAAATTTAAATTTCTAGATCTAATGTTCTACTGATGCTGACATGTATGTGTAAGGTTTCTTTACTAACAACCCTAGACCTATATAAGGCTTATTTTAGAGGCCGTCACATAAGAGCATACAAGGAGAACATATGTAAAAGGTGACCGAAACCTTATTCTCTCTAAAAGAAGCTCTGCGCTTTTATACCTTAGGGTTTTGTAACTAAGTGCTTCTTGATCTTCATTGTTGATGAAGTGAAGAACTTTGCAGCCAACATTCTTCTTCCTCAAGTTGGTGAGTAAGTCAGGTACTAGCATCTATGGATCAAAAGGGGTGGCATTCATATATTGAAGAGGTTAGAGGTTTTGAAGTAATAGAAGGTTTCTGCTGTAAGTTCATCTACAGGGTGTTGAGGTACAAATTTTTGAGCCTTGACTTTATTAGCCCACTCACAAAATAACCACATGAACCCACACATTATTCTAAACCCACATAAATATTCCCATATATATATATATATATATTACCCAAATATTCTCTATGCTATTGGGCCTTCACAAATACTACATACATAAGTCCATAAATTGCCTTGGGCATTCTCACAAATATTACCCATTATATCCCACATAATTACTGAACTAGAATTTTTCACAAAAATACTCATCATGTTACTACCAAACTTGGGCCACAAAATTATGCTATCCCCACAAAAAATCTCAGGCTCTTTTACCTTATGGGCAAAGCCCAAAAAGGCCCAACAATATCATTTACTAAACCCGTTACTACACGATAACATTTACTAAACCCGTTACTACACGGCAACATTTACTAAGCCTATTGCTACATGGCACCCCTAAAGCCCGTTGCTACACGGCACCTTAAAACCTGTTGCTACATGGCACCTCTAAAGCCCGATGCTACACGGCACCTTCAAGCCCGTTACTACACAGCACCTCAAAGCTCGTTGCTACATGCACCTTAAAGCTCATTGCTACAAGGGCTCTAAGGTTGACACCTGGCTTGGGGTGACATAACCTACCCTAAGGAGCTCTGATTTTAGTTGCAGCATAACCAAGATCATTAGCCTCAAGCATGCTCTAATCCCATCAGCCAAGGCTAATCAGCATTCAATGCTAAGCCTGAAACCCAGCTGTTATTGCCTAAAACAGCAAGAACTTTCTGAAAGTTGAGCTTACTACTCTTAGCTAAAATCCTAAGAACGATTCTCTATGAATTTTCTGAAGATTGAGAAAGATTTAGCAAAGATTATTTACTAATCACCCCCTAAAACCTAACTATAAATGGGATTCTCCATTAATGCTTGACCAAGAAAAAAATAAAATAAAATAAAAACCAACTCACTAAGCTACACACCAAGATTTTTCCCTAACCTTTCTGCAAAAAGTCTTCTTTAAGCTCTGAAAAGTCACTGAGTTCTCAATCTCAAGCATAGAAACCAAGTTCCCTAACTCTTAGCCCACAAATACTTCTCATAGCTCTACTCATAAACACTTACTTACCCCAGCAGAAAGCTCCATCAGCTTTGCTATACATTCTCACCCATTACTTATAATACTCACTCATTACTCATACTACTCACAAATGACTCTCTTTACTCATTACTCACTATATATTCACGAGCAAGTCTTGGCATCATAATGATCTTGCTGTGCTAGCTGAGATATCGCTCTCTCCCTTCATCTCACACTAAGTTTTCTCCATTATTTGTTATTATAGAACCCTTAATATTTACTTATTCATTTACTATTAATAGTTATAATGTAACTGTTACTGTAGAATTTTTCGCTCATATTGTTGTATTAGAAGACTCTTCTTCAAAACTAACGGATGATGAGTCTAAAAGTGTAGATATTTCCCTTAATTTGTGAAGTAGCTAACCACTGAGGTTTTATTCTATTTTGTCTTATTTTACCGCTGGGACATTATTGCTGGGTTATCTTGTATAGAAACACTCTACTGTTAGGCTATTTTCAGCCAAAACACTTTACTATTGGGCTATTTCCTATAGTCTACTTTTTAATCTTGCTGACGTGTCTGCTGTTGGGATTGTTTATGGGCTACTCTTATCAGTTCAAATCTAGACCCAAGGCAAAAGATATAGTGGATTCCCTAGATCTTCACTGATAGCCTTTGGGTCGCACATCAAGCTCATCGTTAAGTTTCGGTTTAGACCTCTAACCCATTATAAACCTTATTTGTTGGAAGGAAAACTTTTTCGCCCCCAACACGGGGATTGTAGAGTCTAGGGACAAATGTTTTGTACTAGATCTGAAACTTCTTTTTACTATAGTGAATTGCTTTTCGAGAAGGTTTTCCCCCAGGTTTTTTTTACTGTGAAACTAGTTTGTTTCATTGGTTTTCCTAAGTCATCATATATTGTCTTATTTATTTTTCCGCTGCATTATTTTGACATGATATTGATATTTGTTTGTTTTAACAAATTTTATTCATAACAAATCTAATTAACAACTTAGGTTTAAAACTTGCTAATTCTATCAATCGGGGTCTAAATTTCCCAACAAGTGGTATCAAAGTGGGTCCACTCTGGTTGGATTAATTTCCTGAGCATGATCCTTGACCTCCATTGTCATGGATCATGGACAATCTCTTTTGATTCTTCCTTTATTTGATGGTACTAATTATGCATACTGAAAAGTTTGTATGAAAGTTTTTTTGCAGGCTCTAGATGAACAGATATGGCAAGCTGTTGAAGTTGGCTGGATTAAGATAAAGGAAGCGCTGATGGATTGGGATGATGCAACAATCATAGCGGCAAATTTCAATAGTAGGGCCTTGAATGCTTTGTTTTGTGGGGTGACCAATGAGGAATTCAAGAAAATATCGTCGACAAAAGTTGCTAAGGAAGCATAGACCATTCTTGAGACCACCTACGAAGGTACCAATGCAGTAAAGACTATAAAGTTTTAAAGACTCACTAATAGTTTTGAAGAAATAAGGATGGAGAAGGATGAGACCTTTGATGAGTTCTATGCTAAACTTAAGGATATTATGAATTCTACCTCTAACCTTGGAGAATCTATAGTAGAATCCAAGATTGTTAGAAAAATTCTTAGGTCCTTACCTGAAAGATCCCATACCAAGATCACTGCCATTGAAGAAGCAAAGGACATTGACATTGATTAAATTCTTTTGATTGAGCTTGTAGGGAACCTTCAAACCTATGAGATAGGATTAGGTTTAATGGAAAAAAGTGGAAAGAGTAGAAACTTAGCTCTTACAGGTATAGAAGAAGAGATTGCGGACTTTGAAGATGAAGATGATGATGAGGATGAGGATTTAACCTTAATAACTGATAAGATTATCAAGTTTCTTCAATTTAGGAAAAAGGATAAGGGCAAATCTCCTAGGAAATCTAAATCCTTAAGGAAGGGCAAGAATGAGAAACCCCTCATCCAATGTCATGAGTGTAAAGGTTTTGGTCATATGAGGATAGAATGTCCAAACTACCTCATGAAGGAAAAGACCAAGGAGTCAAAAGATAAAGGGTTGGTTACTATTTAGAGTGATACTGAGAATGACTCTTCTGATGAGTATGCGGATGAATGTAGTCACATTATGGCCTTTGCTGCCTTAATCGATAAGGTGATTGTGAAGAGTACCAGTGACAGTGAGGATTCTTCTGATGATGAAGTACCCAAGAAGTTGACCTTTCAGGAAGCTTATGATAAGCTATGCACTGAATTCATAAAATCTGAAAATACTTCTCATCTTTGTAGAAAAGAGCTTGATGAGGTAAAAATTGAAAAAGCTGATCTATTAGTCAAATTAGATAAGACTACAAGGTTAGTTGAGACTCTTATTGTGAAGAACACCTTATTATAAGAGAAGTTCAAGAATCTCGAGGTTGAGCTTAGTTAAGCTAGAACTCAAACAAAGAGGATGTCTAGTGCAAAGCTTGATGAGGTAATGAGTACTCAGAAACCTAGTTCTGATAAGACTGACTTAGGATATGCTGTTTCCTCTGACCCCTCCTCTTCCACGACTTTTAGATCAAGGATTATCTTTGTGCCCCAATCTGAGAAAGGTGATAAAGGTATGAAATCCAAAACTGATTTGTCTAATTCTAAATCTTTTATTAGACGTTATGTTTGTCACCATTTTGGTGTTTCTGGACACATTCGTCCTAATTGTTTTAAGTTGTATTCATAAAAGCAAGTGTTCAAACGGTCATAGGTTTCCTCTCAAGGATCTACACCTTTGTTTGGAGAGTTATTAAAAGTCTTGAGTTTTTTAACTCGATTTCAGGAAAATTTTAATTCTTCTATGTCCTTTAATAGACAAACTAGGACACGTACCTTTCCATCTTCATGGCCAAAAACTCGTGCTATGTGGGTGAGAAAAGAGCCTAAGAATTAATTGTTTTTTCTATTTATCCTCTGCTTTAATTCTTTCTATCTAAAGTTGGACTCTTTTTGCTTGATTTCTTATCTATTTTTGGACTCATGCTTTCATGCATCTGCACCTTTATGTCATGCCTTCATGATATGCATCTTTCTTTCTATTTTCATGTTGTTTGTTTGTTTTTGTTTGGTTGTCTAGTTTTTATTTTGTTTTGTTTTCAAAATAAAAATAAAAAAGAAAAATCAGAAAAATACAAAATATTGTGTGTTTTGTGTACATTGGTACTTGTGTATCTGGGATGGCTATTGAAACAAAGTTTTTTAAACTTTGTATCTTTTGTAGCTTAGATGAACATCTCTATGCACAACAAAGCAAGTGAGCTTTGTGGCTTTTGTTTGTGATGAGTAAGATTAAGTTATCTCTTGTACATAGCACTCATATCACTCTTTTTGATAGGAAGAACTAAAAAATCCTAAGAGAAAGGCATAAATAACTATCTCACCACTGTTGCCTGCTAATCATGAATGACATCTGTATGCTTCAGCATAGCAAAAGTGCAATGTCAATGACATTTGTGTGCTTTGGCATAGGCATAACAAAATTGGAATGTTAAATGCTTAACATAATTGGGTATTTCTTTTCTATCTCTTATATGCCCATGCATCATTTGCTTAAAAAAAAAATATGCAAAGAAAAAAAAAAGCAAAAAGAATAAAAATGCTTTAAATATGATTGCAAGCATATATTTTAGGAGATGTAAGAGTTATAGGATGTACCTCAAAGGTGATAGTCTCCATCAAACAATTATGAATGTGTGTGAGTTAAAGTGTTTTTCTCATATCCCAAATCGTCATAACATGTATACACTTATACAATCTTGCGATATTTTTCATACACAACACGCAATATTCTTTACTACTCTTGATACATGTGCAAGTACAATGTGATTTGGCTATCACAAGGTTTATATGTGTTAATGTATGATCACTAAACTATCTTAACTTGTTTTTGAAATATAAAATTGGTTAGACTTGTTTAGCGTGTGTGTGTGTTTTGGATCCATGTACTTAACTTTTTTCTTGTTAAGAGTTTTTTTTTTTTCACATGTTTTGCATCTTTATATTATCTTGTCATCCATAGTGTCTTGTTTCATTACATTCATGCATTTATATGGATTTTTTGTGCCCCTTTGATCATCCTTGATCATCTTTATGTTTTTCGGGTGAAGCTTATAGCTTCTTGTACCATTTGTCAACCATAACAAAAAGGGGGAGAAATTGTGGAGAATGTGTGGTTTCGTTTGAGATTCTACATATTAGGGGGAGAAATACGTGCCTCTGTAAGGGGGAGATGTGTTTTATCTTATTAGGGGGAGTGCTTACCTCCTTCTTCTTGTACACCGGTCTTGTGACCATATTTACATACATAGTACTTATATTTGATATATATATATATATGATGTATGTCTTCTTCACCTACCCTTGTATGTGTTGTTTCTTTTCTCTCTTTATACACATGTTTTTGATTACGTGTATGCAATCTATTATGTTTGTTTCACACAAAGATGTCTTGATGAGTTTTGTTTAAAGTATTTTAAAAATACAAGTTGTCAAAGTCTTCTTGCCATAAACTCTTTTCTTGCAAAGTTTTTCAAAAGTTTGTGTTAGGATAGATTTTATTGTATTTAACAAGTGAATATGAGTTGAGTGATTTATGACTTCTCTCATATGATTGTTTGTTTGTTGTGGTTTTGTGACAGATTGCCAAAGGGGGAGATTGTTAGGACATATATGGATCATGTTAGGAACATATATCAATATTTTATGTAGTTGGCTAATCCTTTAACAAAACACACTCTACTTGTATTTGGGTAGATCTAAAATGTGTTTGATACTTCAAGAAACCTTGTTTCAAGTTCAAGTGTTGAAGCCATGTAAGTCTATGCAAGTTTCAAGCCAAGAAAGTGTCTGTCATTAAATCTCGATAGCTGCTCGACACCTCTTGACAGCTAGGCTATTTATCGAGCTCTTTAGTTGATTGTTATCACAATTTCGACACCTCTCGATAGCTAGGTTGATCGATCGAGCAATTTTTTGTCCCTTTAATAGCTCCTCGATAGCTCACAACAGATAGGCTTGACACCTCTCAATAGCTAGATCGATCGATCGAGCAATTACTAAGCTTTACGAAATTTAGATTTCCAAATTTGATTTTTGGCCCATGCTAACATGTATGTATTGGGTTTCTTTTCTCACAAACCTAGACCTATACAAGGCTTATTTTAGAGGCCGCCACATAAGAGAATACAAGAAAAAACATGTAAAAGGCGACTGAAGCTTTATTCTTTCTAAAAGAAGCTACTATGTCTTTGCGCCTTAGGGTTTTATAACCAAATGCTTTTTGATCTTCATTGTTGATGAAGTGAAGAACTTTGTAGCTAACATTCTTCTTCCTCAAGTTGGTGAGTGAGTCACGTATTGGGATCTGTGCATCAAAAAGGTTGGTGTTCATATATTGAAGAGTTCAGAGGTTCTAAAGCGGTAGAAGGTTTTTGCTATAAGTTCATCTATAGGGATTGTAGAGTTTAGGGGATAGAGGTTTTGTACTAGATCAGAAACTTCTCTTTACTATAGTGGATTGCTTTTCAGGAGGGTTTCCCCCTAGCTTTTTTTTTTTTACTATGAAACTAGTTTGTTTCATTGGTTTTCATGGGTCATTATATCTTGTCTTATTTATTTTTTTGCTGCATTATTTTGACATGATATTAATATTTGTTTGTTTTAACAAGTTTTATTCATAATAAATCTAATTAACAACTTGAGTTTAAAACTTGTTAATTCTATCAACCGGGGTTTAAATTTTAGATTTCAGGGGGGTATTTCTATCATTTTTAAGGTTAAGGACGTATTTTGGTAATTTTTTGGGTTTGGAGGTATGTTGTTCATGTTTTAGGTTTTGGGGGTATTTCGGTCATTTTTAAGGTTTAGGGCTATTTTGGTAATTGTTTAGGTTTTAAGGATATTTCAATAATTTTTTAGGTTTTTTTTTTGGGAGGGGGGGGGGGGGGGTGTATTTCGGCAATTTTAGAGGATTTTAGGAGTACCTTTGTCATTTTGAAGTTTTAGGGGGAAATTTGGTAATTTTGACTACTAGGCAATTGGGTGGGTAAGGGTTTTCCCATAATAATTGGGTTGATTTGGGTTTCGGTTGAAAGTAATTAGTTAAATGGGTAATATCCAAACCTTACCTGAAACATTCGGTAATATCCAAACCCTACCGATTACCTTCTACTAATTAAGAATTGGGTATTACCTACTCAAGTTTTTGAATTGAATCTAGAGATACAATTAGTTTTATGAAATTCTAATATTAAGATCATGTTTTGGGCTACAAACAAGTTTGTTATTTGTTGATGAAAATTTTGTTATATTGTTAATGAAAATTGGGGATTTTTGTTGGCAAAATTTTGTAATTTATTGGTGAAAGGTTGGTGCTTAGATGGGATATTGGAGGATGGAAAGAGATTAAAGAAAAAAAAAAGGAATATTTTTACTACAGCAGAATAACTAGTACAACAAGTAAAGACACCGCAGCAAGACAACTAATGCAGCAAACGTGATAAAAACGTGCTACAACAGGATGACTAAATACAATAGATATAAGTTATAATGTGAGAAATCAAATATATTTGCAATCAAAATCAAGTATAGAATCCTCACATAGGATAAGTAAACCAAGAAAGAATCCAAATCCCAACTTAAACAACCTTGTCATAGGCTTTTGCCATCAAAGTTGTACATTTTGGAGAGTAGGCCTAAATGGCTACTAGTTATTACTTTTGGGGATTTCAAAGAGTGGGTTTGCTAAGAGGGAGGGAAAAGATAGTCTATTGATGCATACCCCTATTCCTGCCATGTTTTCTCTCCTCTTTTTACCACTTTCTTTCTTTTTTTCTCTCCGTTCTTTTTTTTACTCTTAGTTTCTAACTACTATCTTGCCGTGGGTTGTCTTTCTCACTTGGGTCTTTTCTCTTTTGGATCTCCCTCTCTGGGTGACTATCTCTTTCTAAGTGCAGGTCTCCCCTTCCTATCGGGTCTCCCTTTTTCATCCATGGCTAGCTCCTCTTTTTATAGTGAATTGATTCAATAGGATTTCTCCTTTTTACCCTTAGGGCTTCCCCAACAGTGTGGGCATCCTTACAAGACTATCCACCAACCCATTGGCTGCCTCGACCACTGCCATTTGCTCAAAATACGTTTGTTGCACGACAAAATTCCCTTTTTTGTTTGTTTTTGTTATATACCTCTACCTCTAGGTTCAAAGACAAGGATTGGGCTACCTCACTACCTAGCTCTGTGGCATGTATTAAATGGCCTTAACCATCTATTACTTCTTTTGGGTAAGATATCAACCCAGCAAGGTATATTCCCAAAAGTAGTTATGGCAGGAAAACAAATATAGACCATCTTTTCCCCCCACCACCAAACCACGCCCTCTTAATCCCTCTGATCATGGGCCCACCTCCCTTGTATTGGCTAGGTATGGGTTGGTAGTGCTCCAGCCCTTCTATTTTTGTCTTCTTTTGTTCCCACACCGTTTCTAACATAGTAGATTAGTTTTGTTTCATCTTGCTACGTGTTTTTGTCTTATTTCTTCATGCGTTTCTTGCTGCGTTTGTCATTTCCTTTGGTTTGGCTTTTCTTTTCTTCATGTGATTTCTGCTGCTGACATTTCCTACTATTCCTTATTTTTTTTCATCGTGCTTCTTCATATTAGTTTTCACGCCTATCTTTTTTATAGAAAAGGATTTGGGCCTTTGTGGGCCAAATAATGTTGACTAGATCAAAAGGGTCTTGGGCCCAAGTTATCTTCATCTGTTAAAGCCATTTAGCCAGAGAACTGTATTTCGCAGCAAAGTTGTATTTTGCTGCAAATCGCTCTCGCTTGCATTTCTTTTTTTGGACCTTTCTTGCTCTTCAGTATTCTTGGTGGGTCTTGCTTTTCATTGGGCTTTCTTCCTCATGGGCTTTTGGATATGGATTTGCAAAATTGGGCATGAACAGAAGGTTATAAAGGGAGCCAGAGTATTGGCTTGTGGAAAGAAGACTAGTACTTTATATATGACCTCAAGTCCAAGAGACACAATTGCAGTTGCTAAAGCAAGTATTGATACAAGCCTATGACATCGTAGACTTGGTCACATGAGTGAGAAATGGATGAAGATGTTGCTGTCAAAAGGAAAGCTACCAAAATTGAAGTCTGTTGATTTTGACATGTATGAAAGCTGTATCTTAGGAAAGTAGAAAAATGTGAGCTTCTTGAAAATTGGTAGGACACCGAAGGCTAAAAAATTGGAGTTCGTATACACTGATTTGTGGGGGCCTTCTCCGGTTGCATCCCTTGGAGGTTCAAGGTATTACATCACTTTCATTGATGACTCAAGTAGAAAGGTATGAGTTTATTTTCTGAAAAATAAATCTGATATATTTTAAACTTTTAAGAAGTGGAAAGCCATGGTTGAGACAGAAACAGGTTTGAAAGTAAAATGTTTGAGATCAGATAATGGAGGAGAGTACATAGATAGAGGGTTCAATGAGTATTGTGCTACACAAGGAATTAGGATGGAGAAGACAATTTTTGGGACACCATAGTACAATGGTGTGGCTGAGCACATGAACAGAACTCTCAATAAGCATACTAGAAGTATGATGTTGCATGCTGGACTACCAGAAACTTTCTAGGCTGATGTTGTTAGCATTGCAACTTACCTGATAAACTGAGGACCATCAGTTCCCATAGAGTTCAGACTTCCCGAGGAGGTTTAGAGCGGTAAAGACGTAAAGTTTTCCCATTTAAAAGTTTTTTGTTGTGATTCTTATGTTCATATTAATTCTGATGCTCTTAGTAAACTTGATGCAAAGTCTAAAATATGTTTTTTTATTGGCTATGGTGATGAGAAATTTGGCTATAAGTTTTGGGATGAACAAAACAGGAAAATCATCAAAAATAAAAATGTGATATTTAATGAATAGGTTATGTATAAGGACTGGTCAATTGTAGTGCTAGACGTTATAGAGATAGATCAAAATAAATATGAGTTTGTCAACTTAGATGAATTGACTGAAAGTACTATCTAAAAAACAGGTGAAGAAGATAAGGAGAATGTAAATTTACAGGTAGATCAAAGTACACCTGTAGTTGAAGTCCATAAATCTTCCAGGACCATTAGACCTCCACAGCGTTATTCACCCACTCTAAATTATCTCCTTTTGACTGATGGTGGTGAGCCAGAATGTTATGATGAAGCCTTGTAAGATGAAAATTCAAGCAAGTGGGAGATAGCCATGAAGGATGAGATAGATTCCTTGTAGGGGAATCAGACATGGGAATTGACTGAAATACCAGTAGGAAAGAAGGTTTTGCAAAAAAGTGGGTATATAGAATAAAGAATGAGCATGATGGTAGCAAGTTTTACAAGGTCAGATTAGTTGTCAAAGGGTTCCAGCAGAAGAAGGGCATTGACAACTCAGAAATATTTTCTTCAATTGTGAAGATGTCAACAATCAGATTGGTACTAGGAATGATGGCTGTAGAAAATTTACACCTTGAGTAGTTAGATGTGAAGACGGCATTCCTTCATGGTGATTTGGATGAAGACATTTACATGATTCAACCAGAATGTTTCATTGTTCAAGGACGAGAATCTAGTCTACAAACTTAGAAAGAGTTTGTATAGCCTAAAACAAGTTCCAAGATAGTGGTACAAGAAATTTGACAATTTTATGCATAGAATTGGGTTCAAGAGATGTGAAGTTGATTACTGTTACTATGTTAAGTTCTTTGGCAATTCTTATATCATTTTATTGTTGTATGTGGATGATATGCTCATTGCAAGGTCTAGCATTGAGGAGATTAATAATCTAAAGAAGCAATTGTCGAAACAGTTTGCAATGAAAGATTTAGGAGCTACAAAGTAAATCCTTGATATGAAAATCATTAGAGACAAGGCTAATGGTACATTGAAGCTTTCACAATCAGAGTATGTGAAGAAAGTTTTCAGCAGGCTCAATATGAATGAAGCTAAACCAGTGAGCACACTCTTGGGTAGTCATTTCAAACTAAGTAAAGAACAGTCACCAAAGACAGAAGAAGAAAGGGACCATATGAGCAAGGTGCCCTATGCCTCAGTTATTGGCAGCTTGATGTATGCTATGGTGTGTACAAAGCCAGACATTGCACATGTAGTGAGAGTTGTAAGCAGATTCATGAGTAGGCCTGGAAAGCAGAATTGAAAGGCAGTCAAGTGGATTCTTAGATATCTGAGGGGTTCATCAGATACATGTCTTTACTCCACAAGTACAAGTTTAAAACTGTAGAGTTATGTAGATGCTGATTTTGCTGGTGATATTGATAGTAGAAAGAGTACTACTAGGTTTGTTTTTACTTTGAGTGGTACAACTATATCATGGGCTTCAAATCTACAAAAGATTGTTACTTTGTCTACTACAGAAGCTAAGTATATTGTAGCAACTAAAGCTGGAAAGAAGATGATTTGGCTACATGGCTTCTTAGATGAATAGGGTAAGAAGCAAGAGATGGGCATTCTACACAGTGACAGTCAGAGTGCAATTTTTCTTGCTAAAAATTCAGCTTTTCATTCAAAGTCGAAGCATATACAGACAAAATACCACTTTATCCGTTACTTTGTT
Source organism: Quercus variabilis (assembly GCA_030445155.1). Classification (NCBI taxonomy): domain Eukaryota; kingdom Viridiplantae; phylum Streptophyta; class Magnoliopsida; order Fagales; family Fagaceae; genus Quercus; species Quercus variabilis. Next base: position 45,854,310 of record CP129449.1, on the reverse strand, counting down.
GAAGATAAGCTAGTAATACTTGAGAAGATTTGTGGATTTAAGAACCCGGCAAACATGTTGACTAAGGGTGTCACTATTGAGAAACTTCAGCTGTGTGCAGCTTTAGCTGGTCTTCTAGCTTGAGGATAGGAGGATGAGTTGCAGGGATGGGGGATTGTTTTTGGAGGATTGCGATTGATGTTGGTGATTGAACTAGTCTCCAAGTGGAAGATTTGTTGGGCTTTGTGAAGTTTAGTTGTATTCAATCTGGTTAACGACCTGACCTGATCCAAATAATGTTGCTTGGTTTTTAATAGGAGATTTTCTAAGGCTTAGTCCATAGAGTGGAGGCTTGGGCCAATAGGCCCAAGCTGTAGCACTCATGGACAAGTTTTAAATAACGTGACAATCTATACTTTTGGCCCATCTTGTAGCCCATTGTGAATCTGTGTGCACGATGTAGAAAACATTGTTTTGGTGATTAGGGTTTCGTTGTTGTAGTTTTTTGAGAGAGATAGAGAAAAAACGGTATTGCCGCACTTGTAATTTTTTCTTGATAATATTGAAATTCCTAGAACTCCATGAATGTAGACAAATTGTCGAACCACGTAAATACTATCTTGTGTGTGTGATTATTTTTTCTTTGGTGCGTGTTTTCTCTATTTTTTGTTTCTCACAAGTTGGGAATTTTGTGTTAATCCCTATAGTTTAAAGTTTTAAATAATGTGACAATCTATACTTTGTCAAAAACTAAAATTTTAACGATGAAATAGACTGTCTTTAATTCAAGTGAAATTGAGAGGATCATCTTTTTATCTAGTAGGAATCACTTCTAAATTCTAATTACCCTCCATCCAGGTATTCCTAAAGGGCTCACCAATAACGAAGGAATTTTCAGAAGCCATACTAAAACTATCAAAAGATGGTAGACTAACAGATCTAGAATCCTTCATTTGAGTGTTCAACAGACAAAACATCCAGTAATACAGATCCTTTGGGCATCCAGAGCTTCTGGGGTCTCTTCCTTATATCCGCTGCCACTTCTACTATTTGTTTACTCCTATCATTTATTCGATTAATAAAAAATTATCAACATCATCAAGAGCCAAACGAAGAGAATGCAACTCCTAGCCCTATAAGAGTTTGGAACAAGGCAGTTGGACATGCAAAATACTTTTATAATGGAGAGATCATTACTCCACCGAGGGCTTCAAGTTCATCTACGCCAGACTTACATAGTTGGACTTCTTTAAGATTGGAAGACATGACCACTATCGACATTCCTGACAATATTACTCAGGCCTCCCCACCTTTAGAAATTGAAATTTCATAGATGATAGAACTCCTTGTTGAGTGAGCAAAGTGGGATAGGTAGGTTATAGATGAATTTTTTTAATGAGTCCAAATGTTGTAATATTTAAGTCTAATTGTTGGAAGGGGTGAGGGGTGTTGTAAAAGGTTGTTAAGATTTAAGAATTTGTTACAATTAGTTGGCTGGTGAGTTAGCTAGTTGTCTTTCTCAATTAATTTCACGAGTTTGAGTAAACTAACTAGGGAACTCAACGTAAACCAGCCTGTATAAATATGTGTCAATATTATTGAACCTCAATAAGAAACTAGTTATATACATTTCTTCTTTCCTTTCAACCTATTTGTTTCTCTCATTCTCTTTTCTTTAAGGGCGACTACCTCAAATTGGTGTAGTTACCACTAATTTTCCTAGGAGTCCAACTTTACAAAATTTTCATTACATTTGATATCAGAACATTGACCTTGCAATGGTTGAAGGAATTGAACTTGATTTACTTAGTTAATTTTGAACGGTTTTAGACCCCTTAGAACAACCAGATTGGTTAGCCTAGATTAATTAGCCAAGTTGTTACTTAGTCAAATTTTACAATTCTAGGTTAAAGCAATCAAATAATCATATCAAAATAATAAAGCAATGGAATAATAAAAGACACAATTATATGATCACCCAGGAAACCACACGGTAAAAACCTGGGGAGGATTTGACCCACCGATCCTCAAGGCAAACCTGAATCCACTATGAAAGAATTGAAGTTCATACAAAAGGACTACAAGCTCCTCGCTCGACTTCCTAATGCTACCCACCAGTAGAACTTACTGACACGACCACGTGCAAGCTTCGAATCCACGGACTCCTTCTTTCTTGAATTCTTCAATCAGCTACAAGCACCCACGCTTGATATTCTTTAAGCTTCCATGGTAGCAACCAAGTTGATCATCAAGATGTTGATACTATCTCTAACTTGAAAACCCTAAGCTTTGTGTAAAGGAAAGCTCCTCTAGATCTCACAAGAAATTTACACAAAACAGCAATGTATGAGCAACAATACAACTGGAGCAACTCTAAAAACGTGGTTAGGGTTTTGCCTTATATACCTAGGGCAAAAACATAAAACCCTAAACGTTTAATGAGTTAGGGCTGAGTTGGAAATTCTACAAAAAACGCAATTTGGTCGACTTTCGATCGATCGAATCTATTCTTCGATCGATCGAGCCAGATCGAAATGCCCCAATGCATCTACAGTCTCTCGATTCCAACTTTACACTAATTAAACAACTTTGAGCACACTATAACAAGACTAAACATATTGTTTTGATCATGATTTGCCAATATTACAAATTAGAGTTCTAAATACATAAATTCCTAAACCTTTAGAATCTAACAAACTCCCCCTTTGGCAATCCGTGACAAAACCCTAATTAAAAGCTCAAAGTTTTATAAGTAAAAAGCCCTTTACAAAGATAATGCTCATAAACTCAAATCCAACCCTAACTACTATCCATCGGTTGCAAGTGTAGACAGTAGCTTAGTTGAATCAACCTATATATTCCTGAAATACTCAACAAATGCATAAACGCATGTGTGACAGAAAAGAGTAAAACAACAGGTATAACATTCTTGTAAGATTCACACAACACAAAATAAAGACATATATGAATGAACAACTCATAAATATAAATCAATAAGCAGTGAATCGCAAAGCAACAAGAATCAATGAATATAACATGTATATCAATCAATGTTACTCCCCCTAACATGAATATCCCCAAAAATGATATACAAAGTGAAGCACCTAGATATAATCTAAAAACTCCACAAGCTCCTCACAAACAAAAAGTAACAAAAAAAACTCCCCTTAACTACAAAAACTCCTCTACAAGACAAAACTCAACTCCCCCTTTTTGTGACAGACTGCCAAAGGGCAATCGCAAGTCGCCATCAAAAGGAGGTGGTAAGGGTGAATGAAGATACGCAAAGTCAGCTCGGAGAGCATGGATCTCATCTATTAAGTCCACCAAAATCTGACCATGAGCCGCCTAAACGGTCATGACAGTCTCCAGAGTACGACGAACATTAAAGTCGGCCGAAAGAGGTGGAGGAACATCAGCAGTAGCAGCATCATCACCAATTGGATCAGGACCATCCTCACCAGCAAGACCTGTAGAAGAAGAAGGAGGAGGTACGCTACTAGACGGCTCAGACCTAGGGTGTTTAGAACCAACTCGAAGATGAGCGGCCCTCTGTCTAAGAAAAAACGCATCTATGGGAGCTATCACATGAACAGGCTCAGAGGAAGGGAAGCCACTAAGATCAAGATAAAGTAAAATCCTATGAATGAAAATAGGATGTACAAGAGCATGAGAAGTAGATGAACTCCTATAAACATCGTTCAAAGAACGAAGAAAGAGATGAGGAAAACTAATAGGAGCATCAGTAACCAGGGCGTACAAAAACACGCACCTCTCAAGAGGAATGGTGTGAACATGAGAAATGGGCCAGATAGAATGACAAGCTATCCTAAAGAACAGATAGTGCAACCTGAAGAGCTCAACAGAAGTGATCCTAGGATCAGAACCCCTCTGGACAGTAGTCCCAGCGATGTAAGACAAAACGTCGCTCAACTCGAGAGACTCGTTAAATGGATAGACAGGATTCCGGACCAATGATACCCCTAGAGCATCAGCCACTACCTGAGGAGTAATGGTGTACTCTACGCCTCGTATCCAACTCTTTACTAAAGTGTTGGAATCATAGATGTGGATAGAGATGTTCGAAAAGAAATCTCTAATCAAGGCAGAAGGGGGAGGAGGATCAGAAACATCCACCAAGGGTAACTAGCCCCGACGCTCAAAGTTTGTCCTAATGGCAGGATTAAGTTCATCTAACAGAACAGAACGCTCAGCCCAAATCTTTCTCCTACGGTTTAGCTTGGGTCTAAAACCGTTCAAGTGCTCTGATACCACTTGAATGGTTTTAGACCCCTTAGAACAACCAAATTGGTTAGCTTAGATTAATTAACCAAGTTGTTACTTAGTCAAATTATACAATTCTAGGTTAAAGCAATCAAATAATCATATCAAAATAATAAAGCAACGGAATAATAAAAGACACAATGATATGATCACCCAGGAAACCACACGGTAAAAACCTGGGGAGAATTTGACCCACCGATCCTTAAGGTAAACCTGAATCCACTATGAAAGAATCGAAGTTCATACAAAAGGACTATAAGCTCCCCGTTCGACTTCCTAATACTACCCACCAGTAGAACTTACTGACACGACCACGTGCAAGCTCCAAATCCACGGACTCTTTCTTTCTTGAATTCTTCAATCAGCTATAAGCACCCATGCTTGATATTCTTTAAGCTTCAATGGTAGCAACCAAGTTAATTATCAAGATGTTGATACTATCTCTAACTTGAAAACCCTAAGCTTTGTGTAAAGGAAAGCTTCTCTAGATCTCACAAGAGATTTACACAAAACAGCAATGTATGAGCAACAATACAACTTGAGCAACTCTAAAAATGTGGCTAGGGTTTTGCCTTATATACCTAGGGCAAAAACATAAAACCCTAAACGTTTAATGAGTTAGGGCTGAGTTGGAAATTCTGCAGAAAATGCAATCTGGTTGACTTTCGATCAATCGAATCTATTCTTCGATCGATCGAGCCAGACCGAAATGCCACAATGCATCTATAGTTTCTCGATTCCAACTTTACACTAATTAAACAACTTTGAGCACACTATAACAAGACTAAACATATCGTTTTGATCATGATTTGCCAATATTACAAATTAGAGTTCTAAATACATAAATTCCTAAACCTTTAGAACCTAACAAATTTAATCCATGGTTTCCATGAAGTAACAAGAAGATTACAATTGAAATGCCTTGGAACTTCGGGCTAGCACAACAATTTTAACTTGCCCTTTGAAAGACTTAAAGGCTAAAGCCCTTAATGAAACATAACATAAGGAGTCAAGAATCCAATAGGAAGATAGAACTTAAACATCATTTCTCCACTTTTTTCTCTCTCTCTCTCTCTCTTCTTCTTCTTTTTTTTCTCTCTCTCTCTCTCTCTCTCTCTCTCTCTCTCTCTCTATATCCTCCGTATTTCACCTCCAACCAAACATACCCTAAAGCTTCCTAGAGGTAATGGAGGCAAACATTGATACTTGACTTTCCCAAGTACGAAGAGGAAAATCTTTCAACTTAAATATAAAAGGTTAATCAGAGGGTATTTTTTTTTTTTTTTCACTTAAAAAAATATATATTCTACTCATGAAAAAAAAACAAAACAAAACAAAACAAAAAAACATTGAAATTGCTAATGGAAGCACCTTAAAAGATAAGCTCTAATTATGCAACTGCATGCGACATTGAGAGCTTCCAATCTTGTTCCCCAAATACGAAGATTCTCCTAAGTCTATGACAGGTTGCGTGGGCAGGGTATGTGGTTCATTAGATCTCTTTTGTCAGAATTTGAGCCCATTATCAGTAACAGAGCGTAATGTTTAAACTTAGAAAGATTGACAAAATGAGACATTAATGGTTTGATTTCAAATTATCTGAACAAAGTGCTAAACTGAGCCTGCTGTTCGAAAACAGCTACTTCATGAGATTCTAATATGATAAGAAAGTAGATTAGAGAGATGAAAACTTACAAGGAAAGGTAAGTACGTAACTTCTACTGTCAGAAACTACATAGAGTCAGAGAGAGAGGGAGGAGTTCAAAACTTATATTGACTTAAAATGAATTAGAATCAAATTTGAAATTTAAACCTAATTGAGTATATCTTTTATTAAAAAATATTTTAGCATTTAAAACCATTATCTTTCCAAATTTTAATTTTGAAAATAACTTAAAAATGATTTGATTCTCATTGTTTATGAAAGATTTTATTTTTAAGTGTCCCAAGATATGTTCTAAATTAACTATTCCAATTTCGTTTGACTTAGCTCACTTATGGAAATGTGATATTTCATTCATTTTTAATAGACTAAGGCCCCGTTTGGTAGAGTTGTTAAATAACTCATTTCTCAGTTTTTAAACAACATTAATTACATACATTTCCACACATTTTTCCACCCACACATATTTCAAAAAAATACAAACAACATTACTCAAACTCCTCTACCAAACAGGCCCTAAATCTTCTCCAAATTAATTATTTTCCGACTTTCCTATTTCCAAATATCCTAACTTAAAGATTTTCTATATTCATAAAAAAACATTTAGCGCGTTCATGTAGAGCGTTGTGTACACTCAGTAAAAAAATCGATCTGTTAAATATATAAATTCAATTAAAAAATTTATACATTTGATGTGTTCATAAAAAAATTGAGAGCGTTCATAGTATACAATTTTATACATTCAGTGAAAATGAATACTTTAAATGTATATAATTGAGTAAATTCAACCAAAAAAAAAAAAAAAAAAATTGTGTACATTTGATGTAACAAAATTTTCATGGATTCTTATAAAAAGTGGATGCATTCTTTGTACAGAATTGTTAAAATTGGATACGTTTAATGTACAAAATTTTGTAAATTCAACAAACAATTGTATACATTTAGAGAAAAATGGATATGACGAATGTACAAAACTGAGTAAATTCAACAAAAAATTGTGTACATTTGATATACAAATTGTCTAAATTCTTAGAGAAATTTGAGTGCATTGATCACACAGAATTGTGTACATTCTGGGAAAAATGAATGAGTTGAGTGTATAGAATTTTATAAATTTTATTATAGATTGAATACATATGATGTACAGATTGTCTAGATTCGTAGACAAATTTAAGTGCATTGATGTAATAAAATTGTGTACATTCAATGAAAAATGGATGATGCATAATTTAAGACTACAAATATTTGCAATTTTAACAATTGATTGATGAAATATTTATTGATTTTTGATTTTTTGGAAATTTTGCAAATATAAAGGATGTAAAAAGAAAATGTAATTCAATGATGGATTTGTCAGAATTCACATTCAATAAAAAAGATATTGAATAAAATTGTAGTCTTAGGCTACAACCAAGTTTGTAGCCAAACTTTGTGTATATATATAGCGTGTAATCCCGAAACAGTGCATTGATATACATCGATATCAAAATATTTTGTTCTAATTGACGATTTGAAACAATCTCCATAACTAATAGAATTCAAAATCTTGATTGGTCCATTATTGACCATGTGAAACTTGTACAATCTACCCTAAAGAATGACATGGGAAAATGCATGAGCATGTTATTATATAAACACATAAATTTATCCAATGAGATGACATGGCAAATGCATGAGCATGCAAGCATATGCAAAATGCATGAACACAAGAACAATTTATTCTAGAAAACAAGACTAGAAAGCATAACTAAGCATGCGATTGCATTGCATTTACTAGGAAAGCAAATTACATGACAAAAATTTAATGAGGCTTACCTCATTCCATAACATTGCATAGTATTGTGAGCCCTGTCCAAGCATTTTTTTTTCATGCAAAAAGACAAAGAAACGACAAGGTCTTAAATTCAATAAAATGTGAAAAATAATGTCATTTAACAATTTTATTAATTTTAAAGAAAATCTTCTTATTTTGATAAATTTTGGGACCAAAAATACATTTTTATGACTTGAAGGATCTTTGTGAAATTTTGGAAGTTTGGTGACTAATGGGCTTAAATCATGTTGATGCTCATTTTGGAAAAGCCCAACAATAGGAAGAAGCCTAGCAATATAGGTAGGAAAGAGTTAGCAAGATTGAGAAAAAAACTCATTAAGCCCAAGTGGCAGGAATAATAGGTCATAGGCTCATAAAGTAAACAAATGGGCCTTGTGGAAAGCAAATGGGCCCAAAGTAGCCCAAAGAAAGAAGTAGTAAACCCATGGGCATTATGTGATGTAGAAGAGTAAAAATGAGCCACAGTAGGTCCAAAGTAATGAATTAAGAAAGTAAGGGGTTGGTGGAAAGTCCATGAATCCCAAGGATGAAGGATGTGGTAAATGGTCCAAGGAAGCCCAAAAGAGTTAATAAAAGCCCATAGGAATGCAGAATTAGAAAATGGGCCGAGGATACCCAAGCAGAAAGAAATGGGCCAAAGGAGCCCATAAGTAATGTAATGGGTCAAGAAAGCCCAAAGTAGCATAAGTATAAACCCAATGACCATATTGGGTCATTGTAACCAATTGAGATAAGAGTATATAGTAGGCCCGAAAGAGGACCAACAAGCATGGATCAAATAGCGCTATAACAGGAATTACAAAATGGCATGGTAGGAAACTAATAAGCCAATGGAAGGAACAAACAGTGGGCTAAAAGGGAGAAAAGCCCACAATCAAGAAAGGCTCAGCCCTTGGAGGAAGCAAGCCATAAAGAATGGAGGATCAGAAAATAGTTCACACCATAAGAGGTCACGAATGAGTGGCAAAACGCACAGACGAACCTTCAGTCCATGGCAAACACATGAGCAGCAAACAAGCTTTGGACCTACACGGAAATGGAGCACGCACAAGGCCCAAGCACCACTAACCTGTACCCAGCCAATACAGGAGTGGTGGGTCATGGGTCAGAGGTAAGAAAGGGTATGGTCTGGCAGTGGGGAGAAGGGAAAGCCTATTCTGGGGTTCCTACTCAAACTCTTTTGAGGGGAATGTCTTGCTGGGATGGCATACCACCAAAATAAGGGAAGGATGAGTTGGAACTACTAGGTGCATGCCATAAGGGATAGCAAGAGAGAATACTACCATGGTGAACAAGCAAACAAAACAATTTTCTTTGTCTGGTAAAGGGGAGTGGCACAGCCAGCACAAGTAAGTAGTGGTGGCTAGACAGCTGACAAACAAGTAGGTAGTCGAGAAGGACACTCAAATCCAAACAAAAACAGTTAAAGGGTAAAATGGTAAAAACTAGTCATGGCAGGAAGTTTATAAAAGGCCTTCGCTATGCACAATATCATCATCACAACAGTAGTAACCACTAGGAGAGAATTACAGCACTACCATCACCATACCACTACACGAGTAAGCACTAAGAAAGAAAGAAAAGAGTGGGGAAAGAATTAAAGTAACAAGAAGGAGAAAAAAGAAAAAGAGAATCAGGAAAAGAAAAAGAGAGTGTGGAATGGCAGGCATGCACCAATAGGCTAATCTCTTCTCTCACTCTAAAAGTCTACCCTTTGTTGAGGATAAAGGATTCGTTTACACATAAGCCATTTAGGCCCATTCCCTCAAAGTGGATAATTTCTAGAGTAGGATCCTCCTACGAGGCTACCCACGTTGAGGAAGTGGTTCCCTCCTTGTTATTAGTCTCGTAACACAACTGAACACGGCAAACTAACCTTTTCCTTCTTTGATTTCATTACTTATTATTGTTATTTCCTTTCTTGTCTTTACAATTTCACTTATAACATGTTCCTTGTTGCTATATCGCTCTTTTCCTTATTTTAATGTAGGATCCCTTATTTGTTTTGCTTGGCTGTAAGCACATCTCTTTTATTATTGTTTTGTTATATTTATCTGCCATAACTCTTTTGCAATATTTTCATTTTGCCTAACAATAAGTGTGTTGCCTTTATTATTGTCCCATTGTATTTGTCTACCATAACTCTTTTGTAGCAGTTTTGTTTGCCATTAGCATATGACCAAAGTTTCAGCAAAAATGGGCACAATTTGTGCAAAAGCCGAACCAAGGTGAGTTGCAATTAGACTAATCCTGACACTCTTACCTGGAACACTTGGGCCACAGTGCCAACATTTTTATTGAGGTGTTGCAATCGTTGCAACACTTATAGCAGCAAATGATGGAAGAAATCCGTCAGCTGAAAACAAATAGGACAAAGGAGAAAGGGAGTTAACATAACTTGAAGCATGCGCCAGACAAAGATGAGACACTAGTTGGAGGTGCTCCACAGAATGCGAAACAACATTTCATCACTATGGCTGAAGTAGTGGCTCTCTTGGAGCAAGAGAGGGTTAGAGCACCTAAGGAGAGATTCTATGCATGAAGACCTCCTTACCCACTGAGGATACTCAGTAAACCAGACCCCAAGAGGTATGAACCACGAGTTTTTGCACAGTATAATGGTAAGAAGGGAAGTGTTGTTGAGCATGTAAGCAAGTTCATTGATTCTCTTGGCCTTTATGCAGCAGATGAGGGCAAACAAGTACCTGTCTTTGGAAATTTTCTAAATCACTATGTGACCGAGTATACACTTGGTACATTGGCCTAAAGACAGGATCAATCCCAACTTGGGATGACATGATGGATGTATTTTGTATTAAATACTTCCAAGGAGAGGAAACAGTAACGCTTGCAACCTTGCAAGCAACCAAACAAAGAAACAGTGAGGACTTAATGGAATACATCAAAAGATTCAGGGACATAGCACTTGACTTCTATGATCATTGTGAAGAAAAGACATTGGTGGAAATGTGTATGACAAATATGATCAGGTAGTACAGAGCCATCTTGGAAAACTTGGAAATCTCCCAGTTTGCACAGTTGTTGCAAAAAGCCATGAAGACTGCTTAGTTAGTGAACCCCAGTTTTGACAAAAGGAATGCCCTATAGGCTATGATAGTATCTACTGGTGAAAGAAAAAAGAAAGCTAATGGAAGGGAATATGATACCTGTCACACCACAAACTCAAAAGGGTCCAAAGTGTGAGAGAAGAACCATTAAGAGCGAGAACATAGGAAATTTTTTTCTCTCCTTGACACCTGATAAGAATAAATAACCATACTAAAATCTCCATATTACAACTCAGGGCTCTATAATACATTTACAAACAATAACTCAAATCATGTGCCTCCAAATAATACATGAATATATTTCAAAGCTCCAAATGGATAACACAAAACCACAATCCCTTCTAGAATTCATAACCTCAACATTGAAGTTAGGCTTACAATGCCTAAGGCTAACAAACCTCAAGTATCCAACCTCCAATAGAATTAATTATGATCTCGTTAAACTTTGCAAGATTGAGTCATCAACAATTTATGGCCCAGGTCTCCCAATTTAACATAGCACTCCAATCACTGCCAATAAATTAAGCTTTATGCCTGACGTGTAGCTAATTCATTTGTAAAACTGTTGGAGATTGAGATGAGCTAAAGCCCAGTAAGTAGCATAATTAATGGGGGTGGGGGAAATGCAAGTTTCATGATAATGAAAATTTTACAAAGCATGCTATAATTTGGGAATTTTCATTTAATTTATGCAAAATCAATTTCATTAACAACACGACAAGAATGATAGAAATAATATAGCACCAAGCTTTCCAAAATAACTGTGAAACTATATTTGATTCACTATGAGCCATAAAAATATCCAATACCATTTCAAAACTAGAAACTTCACCCAAGGTGCCACAAAGACGAAAATGTCACTAAGGCATCATCTCGCCACAGACAGGTTAGAACCCAAACACACTAGTATGATATGTACATCTTTTGGCATGTGATCTATTGGTGCTACCTAGCCTCACTCACACCCTCAAGGATTTACCTATCCCCCCAATGGGAAGTAGGGAATAACGTGCCATGTAGTACCTCTTTTGCATGTGGTCTTGGCCTTACCTGGCCTCACCCACACACTCAAGGATTTACCTTTTCGCCCCATGGGCAGCAGGGAATGACACGTCACACAGTACCCCTTTTGCATGTCGTCCTTTGGCCATATGGGTAGCAGTCTCACCCACACACTCAAGGATTTACCTGTGTCATGAAAAGTAGGAGCCTCGAATCTAACTTGTCGTCACAAAGACGGGGTAATCACACGTCACAAAGACAAGGTAATCACACGTCACGAAGATGTTGTCACAAAGACGGGATAATCACCAACATCATAACACAAGGGCAAACCCACATCAAAAGCTCACAAGTTAAATGTATTCAAATACGTAGTTTACTTCCAAGTAGTTTCATAAGATATTTCAATAACCAAATATCCAAAATATTCTCAAAGTCCTCAAAACCATTTCTTGTCATAAATATTTTGCATAAATTTCCCAAATAATACAATTTAAGACAAAACATCTTTAGTATTCCCAAATAATACCATAAATCCATGAAATCCACTATCAAATGAATTCAAGGATACTTTTCTTTTCCATGCCAAACTCGTGCATTTTCCCATATGCAAATATTAAACATGATGCATTTTTCATATATACATATATAGCAGGGTCACAACACAACTCCTTTTAGAAAACATAGTTCCACAAATAGTTTTCCAAAATGTGTTTGACCTAAAAACAAAGTTTATGCAACATGGTTATTTTTCAAAAATCTCATTAAAAAGCTACTTACCTCGGCAATCCAATCCAAATTTACCTCAACTAAGCACCACATTCAACCAATCAAGTTACTAGTTCCATCACCAAGTGCCTTGGAACCTTGGGTTTGATCGACTTCAAAATCTCATGGAGTTTGGTTATTAGGAGGACTAATGGAGAGAACTCTTCACTTTCTTGGAGGTCTTGATTTGAGAAAGGAAAAATGATGAAAGACACATGGGGCTTGAGGATTCGGTCTTGAGGGAGGGAAAAGAAGAGGGAATAAGAGAAAGGAGGGAGAGAGGGGTTATGAGAATGAAGATGGGGGGTTCACGTGTGTTACATATGGGGAACTTATGGACACAAAAAATATCTTGTTGGCTAATTTTACAAAAATGCCCTCACTAAAAAAATACACACATATAATTAAAGAAAAACTTGGTCCACAGCTATATGCACTGAAAAAACGGCTTCTCTGCTTGGTGCACAACTATTGCCCCTATTTCGCGAACGCTGGGAATCCGTTGAGAGTTCAATTGTGGAGGAATTCCCATTAGGTTCCAACAGACTCAGCGCTGGTGCAAGGGAAGTAGGTTCCAAATTGTAGATAGTGTCATCCACATCTAGTTCAGGGGCTTGGTCATCAGGAATTAGTGCATGTGAGTGAGATTGATGGTTGTGTTGAATATTACCTTGACTTTGTTTTCTTGGAGCCACCACTCTCAACCAATGACCATATTGTAATTCATCCTCTTCCAAAGAAAGTTGACCCACTCGTCTTTGGGGGCACTCACGATCATTGTGACCGAGAATACCACACTTATAACAGAATATTGGAAGCCTCTCATATTGGAAATAAATCCATCTAGCTTCCAATCCTTCGATCCAAATTATCTTTCCACACATTAGTGGTTTTGTTATATCCATATTCACACGAATGCGAAGGAAAGGTCCCATGACAAACCATTTCGAGGAACGTCCACTATGACTAGTTCACCAATTTCCTTTGCTATTCTACCTCCCACTTCTTTATTCATGCTCCTTATTGGAACATTAAAAACACGGATCTAGAATGAAGCATGCTTGAACTTTACATCACAAGGACTCATATCCCCATGGAAATGCTTTAGTAAAATGAGGTGTTTATCAAAAGACCATGGACTCTTGGCAATAATCTCTCCCAAACTGCTTTCTTTCTCAAATATGGCTAGATATAAGTTATTTCCGACATCATTAATAGAAACCCCATGTGAGCAACGCCAAAGTTGACGTAATGTAGCTTTGAATGCTTCTTTATTGTAATCTTTGTTGATCTAGAGTTTCACTAATAGACTGAATTGGGCTTGCTTTTGAGAATAAGTAACCTCCTTAGATTTAATTAGCATTTCGCCCCCTTCCTTTTCTGACAACCTAAATCGCTTCCACATTTCCTCCATTTCAAATTCCATGGGAGAAAAATAGAGTGTAAGCCAATAGGTATTCAAAGGGTATCTTTACGATTGAGGTTAGGGAATGACCGGAAAAGAAAGGAAGAATAAGAATGGAAAAATCCTCTACCTATCTAAACTGGAGAGGTTTCAAGCTTGTAGATCGACACAAGTTTGGGACTTCTACTTTCTCTATGCTTTAGAGGAGCCCAGGGAAGGCAAGAATTTTTTTACTAAACCAATAATTGTAGTAGTGGTTTTGGACATGGAGTTTTGAGTTTTGAATGTAGATAATTGTTTTAGTATTTCATAATGGGTTAAATTAAACCTCTATGTCTCTATTTACTACAATTATTTATTTTTATTTTTAATTAAAATTTTTTTTCCTAGATTTCTAACGTGAGTGAGAAAGTTTATTAAATAATAATAATAATAATAATAATAATAATAATAATGTGAAAGATAGTGAGAGAAAAAGGAAAGTGGAGGAGGCAGAAAGTGGTTAGGAATTTTTTTTTTAAACTAAAATTTAGGAGTTTAAAAAAATAAAACAATTTCTCGTGAGAGAGTGAGAGAAAAAAAGGAAGCAGTTAGGAAAAAATATTTTTTTTTACTTTTAATTTTGCTAAAATTTAGGAGTTTTTAAATTAGCAATTTTACATGTGTAACCCTACTATTTAAACCTCCTAAGTAGATGAATTTGATAATACTTTAGGCATTAAAATATAGGAGTCCAAACAAAGAAAACCCCTTAAAGAGTAATATAGATGCTAGGCAACTTGCTAACGACATAGAAGGCATACAGGGCAACTTGCTAACAACACAGAAGGCATACAGGGTGCACTCGATATCCATTTGGTGCATCTGTTACACTATTTTACTTCATTTATATATATAATTAATAAACTTTTGGCATATTCAAACCCAACCTCTTTATGATTTGAGGTAGTAGTATTATGTCTTTCTATGATTTGGAATGTATCACTTGACTCACTTGATGTTTGCTTCATTGCATAGCCATAACCAACCTCATTGTATTTTGTTGAAGAAGTGTTTAAAGCTTAAAAAATTAAAAATTAAAAAATTAAAAAAAAAATAAAACATTAAAAAAAAAAAAAGTGTAGAGGCTCAAGAAATGGCCTAGACCCACTTAGAATAGTGGTTCCCAATATTTCAAGCCCAACATAATTAATTTGTAAGAGAGAGATCTTTCCGAGTCAATTGCAATGCCAAGTAAGATCCAAGCTTGATTTTAAAAAGAATAAGACTTTTAATATGAACAAATGAAGCACAAATTCAGTATAAACACTTCCTTAGGCTCATCCGAGGATAGATTGTTCATAAACAATCAAAGCTTATTTCTCTATAGTTTTACACTTAATTCTTACTTTTCAAGTTTCTACTTCCCAAAAAAGTCCCACTTTCTAGAGGGGTTCCTTTCCTTATATAGTATTTTCTATTGCATCTTAGACCTCCACATGTACGTCACAGGGGAATAATTTGGATACTTGTCCCATCAAGACCCTTCTAGAGGTGGATGAGAGTGTTATGAGCTGTGGAATCACTATTCAAGTGTTTTTTCCTCATAAATGTGATCAGCTCAGTGTAGAGTATTGAATGTGGAGGTGATGGTTACTTTCTATAAATATTTCCTCTCTTTTTCATTTGCATGTCTCTGATGTCTTCCTTGATGTCTTGCTTGAGGGTGTAAATAGACAGCTAGGGCACCCCGAGGTGCTATCGTTCCTTGGGCTCCTAGACAATGGGTTCGCCTATATTCTGTCCTCAGACCTCTGCTTGCATATTTAGCCCGAACTAATGTCGTCTTCATGTTCAACTTCCTTGGACTTCGTTTACATGTTAGGCTTTGATTGGCACTTGAATGGGCCTTTGCCTTTCCTTGGATTGGACCTATGAGCTACATTTTTTGTTTGGGTCCTTCCCTCCCACAAAAAGAATGAAGAAGGCTCAATGTAGAAGAAAAAAAAATGTGGGTACCTAATGAGTTCAATATTTGGTTAAATTTCTAATCATTTTCTCATTTAATCCTAACAAAGTAATTAGATTGCATTTTTAAGTGACACGGTATTTTTTAAAAGTGAAATAGCAACATTTATACATCATATAACACACACAACCTGCTTCAATAGTGGAAGACCAAGACCAAACTAGTTTCTAACGGGTCTTCCCTGTTAACGTGTAATAGGTTGTGGACTTTAGGCCTACCTTGTTTACTTGTACTACACACATATTTGTATTACACATTCTGCCTTTTATATAAAGGCACTCTTATATTTTTTACTACTTGTGAAATACAATACTATTCATTCAATATTTCTAAAATGGTATCAGAGCCATTGCTCTAACTTTCTTGTGTCTTGCAATCTTGTCTTTGTTGGTATTTTTAGCTGCCTCGACTTCTCCGGTTAGTAAACCTTTTATGTTCCTTCTCCTAACTGCTCCACCACCGTTAAAGGTACTCAAGGTTAAATCTCCACTGCTAGAAGCCCGATCTCTGCCACTAAGACCACTGCCTCAATTAGATCTTTCACATTGAACCTCCGATTAAGACATAAGACATATCTTCCTGTAGATTTTCAACGCCTCTACACAACACCGCCAGAATCATCATCATTTGACCATTCATGCACTGCCACACGCCGGTCAAAGTTTCGGCAAATTCTTCCATGTGCCATCAGTTTTGCTCCGATCCTGTCGCTGCTGCCACTATTGGAATTATCTTTCTCCAATCTACATTTTCGGAAAAGAATCAGCCTCATCGAACAGCTCATATGCTTTCATGCATCGCCTAACTATTCTACAACACCATCTACGTACCTCACGCATTACGAGCGCTGCCCTGCTGCTTACTGGCAACATCTATGACATCACTCTGCCACATCACCTTGCCACGATAGTCCTAACTGCATCATTCGCCATATCATCACCCAGTTAGCTGCAAACATCATAGCCATTGACTCGTTGACCGTGGACCGTTGACTTTGACTCTGGCTGTTGATTTTGACTTTAACTATTGACTTTTTAGAGTTACTTTTTTGTAGTCCAAGTGCTTCCTACGTAAAGTCTATTTTTGCTTATTTTGCTTCTAAATGAAGAATAAGGACATGTCTTTGTTTTATTACAACAATCATTGCCGACAATCCAACAAACGTTTTTACAATTTTTACAAATGTCTTGGCCATAATATTGAGACTTGTTATCATCACAACAAATCAGCTACTGCTACTGTTGCTAACACTGAGAGTATCCAACCAATGGCTCCCATCTCTGCACAGTCCAAGTCTCTTGGATCCACTATCACCATTTACACAGTCGACCTTCAAAACATCATTGCTAATATCATTTGTATGGTTAGTAATGCATCTTACTCCTCTTCTCTCTCAGTTCTATCTAGTATGTCTCATTCCTCTTGGCTTATGGATTCTGCTTGTTGCAATCACATGACACCTCACTCATCCTTATTTTCTCAACTTGAACTTGCACCACACTATCTTAATATTCACACAGCTGATGGTTCCACAATATTTGGTCATAATATAGGTTCCATCTCGACCTCTAACCTCTCGATTCTTGGGTTTTTAATGTTCCTAACCTTTCTTACAATTTATTTTTTGTGGGAAAATTAGTTGAGTTGGGTTATCACATTACCTTTGATTATTCTGGGTGTATTGTGCAAGATTCGAGGATGGGACATGAGCTTTGGGACCAGTCCCAAAGTTGGGGGTATGTTTCTTGTGAACAACCTTCGTCTTCCACCTGTTGCTCTAGTTTCTATTGATGTTGCTGCTGCAGCTGCAGCTGCTGCAATTTCTTCTATTCCTTCCCTTGCACTATGGCATGTTCGATTTGGTCACACATCTTCTTCTTGGGTACAACACTTGGCTTCTAGAGATTTGTTAGGTTCAGTGTCTACAGAAAATTTTGATTGTGTTTCGTGTCAATTAGGAAAACAACCAACTTTGCCTTTCAATACTAGTGAATCAATATCTACTGATATCTTTGACCTAATTCATTTTGATGTCTGGGGGTCTTCCTTTGTCTCTAGTATGGGTGGATTTCGATATTTTGTTGTCTTTATTGATGAGTGTTCCCGCTATAGCTAGATTTTTCATATGAAACATCATTCTGAATTATTGCAAGTATATTCTAATTTTGCAAAAATGGTTGAAACTCAATTTTCCAAAAGAATCAAAATTTTTCGATCTAATAATGCTCTTGAATACACTTAATATGCTTTCCAAGTTATTTTGCATTCCTATGGCACTATTCATCAACTAACTTGTTTAGGTACCTCTTAGCAAAAAGGTAGAGCCAAATGAAAACTTCGTCATATTCTTGACATTGTTCGTGCTCTCCACTTCTCTGCCAAAGTTCCTGCTCCTTTTTGGGGTGAAGCTGCTCTTTATGTTGTTCATGCTATTAATCATTCCCAGTCCTATTAGCCAAAATCAAACTTCATATGAGCGCTTTTTTGGGTCACCTCCAAACTATCACCACATTCGCTCCTTTGGTTCTGCTTGTTTCATTTTTCTTCAGCCGAATGAGCATAACAAACTTGAGCCTTGGTCTAGACTTTGTTATTTTCTTGACTATGGCAAAACTTGAAAGGGGTATCAATTTTATGATCTTGTCTCTCATCGTCTTCATATCTCTTGCAATGTTGTCTTTTGAGAACATCGCCCCTTTGTCGAGCTCTCTCACTTTCGTGCCTTTCTATTCACCTCCTCTGTCTTAGATCTTTTTTCAGGTTAGCCACATATTCCTTCTATAGTTACTCCGGATCCTCCTATAGACTTCTCTATCTAACCACTAGATATTTTTTATGCCTCTTCTAGATCATCCTTTAATGAAACAAGTGGAAGATGTGCCACCCAACCTTGAGCTTGGGTTCCCTACTTTTGCTCTGCCTAAAGATCTTACGGAAGACATTTCAACTTGTCACTCAACTAGGGTAAGATCCATTCCTACACATTTACTTGACTATTATTGTTATACTGCCCTTGCTACACAACATGAGCCTCACACCTATCGTGAGGCCTCCACTAACCCTCTATGGTAGATTGCAATGAAAGAGGAACTTGATGCATTATCTAAAAACCATTCTTGGGATTTAGTGACTCCCCCTCCTTGGAAATTTGTGGTTGGTTGTAAGTGGATCTACAAGATCAAGACTCGCTCTGATGGGTTCATTAACCGATATAAAGCTCGTCTTGCTACAAAAGGTTTTACTTAGGATTATGTGATTAATTATGAAGAGACCTTTGCTTTGGTTGCTCAAATCTCATCTATTCATGCCCTCTTAGCTGTTGCTACTGTCAATAACTGAGACTTTTTTCAGATGAATGTCAAAAATGCCTTCCTTAATGGAAATTTAAGTGAAGAAGTTTATGTGCAACCTCCTCCTGGTCTTTCTATTGAATCGAACAAGGTTTGTCACCTTTGACGTGCACATTATAGCCTTAAACAAGCTCCACGAGCTTGGTTTGCCAAGTTCAGCTCTACCATCTCTCACTTGGGTTACATTGCCAATCATTATGATTCTGCCTTGTTTCTTCATCTCGCCGACAAATGCACTATTTTGCTTATCCTATATGTGGTTGATATGATCATAACTGGTGATGACCTCAATGGAATTCAAGAACTTAAGTATTTTCTCAATCAGCAGTTTGAGATGAAAGATCTTGGACATCTCAGCTACTTCTTGGGTCTTGAAATCACTCATTCCATAGATGGTTTTTGTATTACTCAGGCGAAGTATGCTTTTGAACTTTTGTCTCAAATTGGACTCACTAATAACTAGACTGTTGCCACTCTAGCCAAACTTAATGCGCATCTAACTCCTTAGGAGGCGGGGGTGGGGGGGGGGGGGGAGGGAGAACCATTTTCTAATCCCTCTCTTTACAAACAATTGGTTGGCAGCCTACTTTATCTCACTGTCACTTGTCCAAATATTTCCTATGTTGTTAACTGGTGAGTTAGTATCTGTTTGTTCCATGATTGACTTACTATACTATTATTATGCGCATTCTTCGATACCTGAAAGGCATTCTCTTCCATGGCCTTTTCTATTCTACTCAGTCTCCTTTTGTTCTCCGTGCATTCTTTGATGCCGATTGGATAGGAGATCCCACTGATTGCAGGTTCACCACCGGTTATTGCTTTCTTCTTGGTTCTTCTTTGATTTCCTAGCAAAGCAAGAAATAAACCCTTGTGGCCCACTTGAGTATTGAAGTAGAATATCGTGCCCTTATTGATACCACATCTGAGCTCATTTGGCTACGATGGCTTCTTAAGGACTTAGGTGTGTCTACATCCTTTACTACTCCTCTTTATTGTGACAACTAGAGTGTCATTCATATTTCTCAGAATGATGTTTTCCATGAACGGACTAAACACATCGAGATCGATTGCCATTTTATCTATTATCATCTTGTCCATAGTGCTCTCAAGTTGTTCTTGATCTCCTCTAAAGATCAACTTGCATATATCTTCACTAAGTCATATCCTAAGGGACACCTTCGTGCTTTGGTTGACATTCCCAAGTTGGTTTCACACCCACATTGAGTTTGAGGGAGCTGTTAGCGTGTAATAGGTTGTGGGCTTTAGGCCCGCCTTGTTTACTTGTACTACACACTTTGCCTCTTATATAAAGGCATTCTTGTATATTTGATTACTTGTGAAATACAATACTATTCATTTAGTATTTCTAACATTTCCCATATTGACCTATTGGAAATAAATGCTTAAATTAAAGAGAGGGAGGGAGAGAGAGACCCCAAAAGCACACACACATATAGCTTTCAACTTTGATAAGTCATTAAAATTTTATTTTGGCAATTCTTATTCATAAGATAATCCACTATGCCTTTGTTTCCATAATGCCAAAAGTGATATACATAAAAAGATAAGTTTAGTGGGAGAATTAAATCCAACCAGAGATGATTGTGAAGTTCTTTATGTTATTAAGCACAAATTTTTTTTGTAGTATATATTCATTTCGTCTACAACAACAACAGCAACCCAAGGTTTGATCCTCCTATTATTCTCTTATTTCAAAATAGTAGCACCATTTACAAATGCGTGAAGCTTAGGTAGATGTGAAACAAAGCAACCTAATCCTACATTTGGTTGAAGAGGAAAGTAGATAAAAATTAATGAAAAAAAAAATTAAGTGAGATAAATAAATTCAAATGTAATAAAAGAAGATTTTAGATCTAACAACTGTTTATTTTAGTGGCTTTGTTTTGATAAAGAAAAATGAGCTACATAAAAAAAATTAAAAAAAAAGGAAAAAAAAGATAGAAAACTGAGCTTCATATCCAGGTGTCACAGGGCAGATTTTAGCTTCAAATTTTCTACCTTGTGATGACACTAAAAGTAGCCCATTTAGTCTCAGCCAATAGCCACGTACCACTCACACACACTAGGAACACCAAACCAATTTTTGTGAATTAATTAAACAAGAACATAGCAAGCAGAGCAAATACACAACACAAATGGCAAAACTTCCAACCTTTTATTACTTTATCTCAAAGTACAAAGGAACGCCAAGGCTTTGCATTCAAAATCTGCCTTAGTTTAAAAATCCAGCCACCTAGGCTATAACCCACACAAAGATACTATGATCCTACAGAAAGTAACCTTGATTTTCTTTGCCTAACACTTAACACAAATTTTTCCCATAAACACTCGTTGCTGACATCCCCAACAGAATAGGTTTTTAAATTGCATGAAAAAATTGGCGCGAGCAATTACTAAGCCAAGTAACTGTTTCTATGTTTACTGCCACAACATGGGTAATTGCCCCTTGGATACATTGTTTAAAAATCCAGCACATGCACAAAATTAGCCCCAGCCACAATTACTTGGTAATTGTCACCCCATGCCAATACGGCGCCACCTCCCAAACCTGGCCAGCATGCTCCAATAACAACACCAACGCAACCCAACAATGCATCACCACCCATATATATGCAACCACTCGGCCGTGTGAGCCACAACCCATAACATCATTAGAGGCAAGGAGACTAACGACAATTAACGGAAGGACTAATAACGCTCAACTCCACCAAACACATGTACATATTCTTAAAGACATCTCACTACTATTGTACAACCAACAAACTTTAACAGGTCTAGAACAATATTCCACCAAATTCTCATATGATGTGATGAAGACACAATATATTCCCTCATTATGAGTAGGGGAAAAGCTCGTGAAAGAATTAGTAGCAACAACTCCAGGAAGGAATCATCCACCCTTAAAGATAATCCACCACCACTGTATGGGTGTAGCCAAAAAATTTTACTTGGCCAAACTGTAGTATTAATATATTAACCATAGTTCATATTGAATACAAAATTATTAACTTTGATATATTGTTATATTCTTAAATATTAATGAACATACAAAAATTATATAGTTTATTATATATAGACAAATACCAAAAAAAAAAAAAAAAATCCAATAAAAGAATAGTTCATATCAAAATTATGCCCAACAATCTCTAATGGAATAAAGATAGCAATACAAAAATGTGAACAAAAAAATCTTAAATACCCTTATGCAAATCAACACACACATTGTGGCAGAAGAAAGATATAAAAATAATACTAATGGCAAAATAACATTGATGATTGATAAAAGAGAGAGAAAAGAAAATGCACTTATATATTCACTTCTTTAAAGAGTCAAGAAGATGATATTGCACAAGGAAAAAAAATGGATTAATAATTTTGGTTGAGATAGGAGTTTTTGTGTTGAGAAGAAAGCAAATGGGGCAATAGGCTGGCACTAGCAGCTACAACAAACCTCCGTAGGTACCCAAAGATGAAAAAAAATTTGAAATTATGTTGGGAAATGGGTTGTCAATGATGCTAGAGAGTGAGTTATTATCTTTTAGAAAGAAAGAAACTAACTTGAATGATAGTTGAATGAGTCTATGAGATGTTAAATGATGCAGGTACGGAAAATTCAAAGATATTATACAAGAAAAGTAGCAATAATTATATATAATGATCACTAAAATATTTAATTATGACCAATTCAAAGACACAAAGTCATGATAAATCCAAAATTCAAAATTCAAAAAGAGTAAGAAATTAAAAAATACTGAAAACTCACACTACTGGACGAGTTTTTTCTTTGATCAAAGATACTGTAGACTCAAAGATTCTAACAACGAATGTTAAAGTCCATGCAAAAGCTCCCACAATTGCGCGTTTCAGCAATCACGCGCGGTCAGATGCAAATTCATGACTTCGACTATGTCCACTTTTTATTTCCCAACTTGTAAAATTGTAAATGATACGGTTTCTAGAGAAAAACAAAATGATATATATATATATGTATAATAATTGAGTGTAATGTGATATGTACTAGACTGACGAAAAATTAAAGTTTGCTTAATTAGAAAGTTAGATCGATCCCAAATGTCTATTCCTTTCTTAACAGTTTGTACCGTTTCGAGACCTTTGTTCAGTCCTTTGCTCGTTTACTTTGTTTTCATTCTCTTTCTCCTCCCCCATGGTCATCATGGAGCCCAAGCTAATTCCTATAAGAACAAAGAAATAAATATCGGTGTCATCATTGATGTGAATTCCCGCATAGGGAAGGAAGAGCAAACAGCAATGGAAATTGCAGCTCAGAATGAAGCTCCAAAGGGTCGAAGTGTTTCTCTCCATTTTCTAGACTCCGAGAGAGACCCCCAACAAGTTGCTTCTGCTGGTGAGTTAATTTGTTTTACTACTTTTTTCTTCTTTTTCTTGGCTTTTGTTGTTGTTGTTGTTGTTGTTCGATTTGTCTATGTATGCTTGAGATATGATAAAGCTGTTTGAGATGGATAACATGTTGACGTGGTTTCTTTCCATTGAGTACACGTTTCCACTTTGTATAAAAATGAGTGAAACTAAATCATTTGGTAGTGTGTAACTTATAAAAAACATAGGTGAAAAATACACAATTAATTCTTAAAATTTAACTGAAGTCCTATTCCAGTCATTGAAATTTGATTTATTTGATTTTGAGTCCAAAGGAATGTAACCACACTATATTTTATTAAGACGGAGCTAGCGTCATGTGACCTTGTCAAATTCTATTATATGCAAACAAGAATTATAATGGCTAAGAGTGTTATGTTCATCATTTGGAGAGGCTTGTTTTCGGAGTTTTTGCGCGAAGTTGACAATGTTGGGATCCCTGAAACCCAAACTGCTACTGCACCATATAAGCGGAAATGCTAAGGTTGCAGTGTCAATTTTCATCAGCGTAGTTAAATGGTTCCTGAAGTGGGGCTGAAAGAGAAAATCCCAGCTCATAACCCTGTCCATGGGCAATGGCCATTTTTTTTTTGGAGGAAAGGCAATGCCCATTTTGTTTATTAATTTTGTATGATAGTCATGTACGAGTGTCAATATTGTACGATAATTAATTTCAATAGTCTATTAGAGCACGTTTGATAAACTGTAATGGTGATTACATAGGAATAGAAATAGGTATTACAAAGAATACAAGATATTGGAATGTAATACATATTACTATTCATTTGTTTAGTGATAGAATCGTGAGGAAAATAGAATTAAAGCATTTTAAATTAAACTATCTAAAATACCCTTATTATAAAATTACAAATACACTTGATAAGGATTAGTTTAACGAACCCAATCTTGAATAGATGACCTCCAACAAATCCAATCTCTCTTCTTCTTCTTTTTTGTAAATAAAACTGCTTTCATTTCATTGTATAGACGTAGTGGCATAAGTAATCAATTGGTCTTTCAAAAATTCTTGAGGGTCTTCGATCAAGTGTCCCACAGTTGTAAAATTTGACCAACAAACTACAATCTTACTTGAACAATGGTAAAATACTCAATTTTTTCAAAGTCCTTAATCTTGATTCAATACTTGGTTTTGCTCTTAACCCAACATTAGGTAATTCAGTAGAAATATTTTCTTCCAAGACTTACAAATATCCGAGCTTAAACTTATTCTCAGGGTTATCTTCCCTTTCATATTGATATTTTACCAAAGCCTCCACCAGAGTCAAATCTTTAACAGGAGTCCACTTTCGTTTAAATGGACCTTGAGAATTAAGTGTATTTGATTCCATATCTAAAAAGACAAGACAAATCATAATGTAGCTAAAATACTAACAAAAGAAAATTGGAAGTTGATAAATAAAATGTAAATAATATACAAAAGCTTAGACACAATTTTAATAATTGAACAAAATGATAATTTAAAGAAAGAATAAATATGAACAATAAGATTTGAGATGATTTTATTTTTCCTAATCTCAAAATTTCCCCAATATGAACGATAAGAATCTCAATTTTTCCCCAAAGAGAGAAGGCTGAAAAGCATTAAATAATCTAGCTTAAAATAATATATATATATATATATATATATAATTTTTCAAAAGTGTCCCTTTTAACTTCCAAAATTTAAACTGTTAATAAAACAATGGCTAGGTGTATATTGGAAAGTCATTAAATTAATTGACTTTTTAATTACATAGGTATCTTGAATATTCAAAAATAGAATATTAGGCAAATACCCTTATCTGGAGTTTGGTATGGGGTAGTATTTTAGGATTCCTAGGAATGTTTAAAGATTCCCATATTTAGTTACAAATTACGCTAGGGAATTAGATGTCAGGGGAATCTAGATTCCCCCTTTAAACCATTTTTAGTAGGAATGTGGATTTCTTTTAAAACAGGTGGGTATCTAGATTCCCAAACTTAAAGGAAATTGTATTTTTTATAAATTGACAATTTTAACCTTTTTTCCTTATCATTTAAGTAATTAAGATAAAATATAAAACAAATCATCAATATATTTTCTCTTGTCTTATAGACCTAAACGTTGTCAGGTTGTTTTGTTATGGATTAAGCTCTTTTAAAAATTATTATTAAGAATAAAGCATTTGAGAATTTAAATAGTTAATTTTGTATTGTACTCATTATTTTAAAATGTTAGACTACAGTTTTAATGAATTTGTTATAATTAATAGCATATATTTTGTTTTTCATTATTTATTTAGAGGAAGATTTTTTTTTTTTTAAAGGACTTGGTAGGTCACATTCAAGTCTAAGAATAGAATGGGAAAAATAAATAATTTATTTAAGATTCTTTGGAATAAACCAAACATTATCATTTCACAATCCTGGAAATCTTAAGAGATTTCCAATGAAACCAAACATAGGAATAGTTACATTCCTAGGTATCCAGATTGTAAGGAATCATATTCTTAGGAATTTAGATGCTAGGAGTAATGTAGATTATCTCGTACCAAACACCACATTAATGTTATAGAGTATTTGGCAAACCACAATAGTCAATAGTAGTTCTATTTCGATATCTTAGATGAACCCCAAAAAAAAAAAAAGTTCAATTTTAAGCAGACCACAATAAGTTATAGTTTACATCCAAATTAATGTGAGAATTTCAAATTTAAAACAAGATTTTGACTGGAATATGCATGTGAAACCGACTAAAAATTTAAAGACTTGATTTTTGGATGAAATGTGAGGAATTAGTACTGCGAAATTCCGTATAACAAATAATGTGTCAATGGGGTTTTACTTAATGTCATTAGCTTAGACAAGAGCCAATGTAAGGAACTGCTTGAAAATATTGAAGAATGGAATGTTAGGTTGAGTTTAAATTTAGGAGTTGCTTGATCTATCATTAAAGCCAGGTAGAAACGTTGCCTAAATTCCTAGTTCTACATGAAGATTGATTTAACCTAACCTTTTGCCTACCTATATATACCCTTTGAGGCACAACTTCGAAGACAATTAAGGAGGTTAGCATACTAAGGGTTTGTTTGGATACCGCTTATTGCTGAAAACACTATAGCAAAATAATTTTTAAACTATGAATAGTGCCCGTGGGACTTAGTTTTAAAGTTACATTTGCATTTTTCCGTACTTACTAGTCCGTGAATAGTGCGCGAGACCTAAGGAAAAATGCAAAATGCCTGCTGTGTTTGCTATGCAAATGCACTTTAAGGGCTGTTTAGATACTGCATATTGTTGAAAATTGAAAATACTGTAACAAAATAATTTTTAAATGTGTGAATAGTGTCGTAGGACCCAATTTTAATGAAAGTTTTGCTCAAAAGAGTACTTGTGGGTCCTGTGAACAGTGCATGGGACCCACTGACAAAGATGCAAACGCACTGAAAACAATCCAAACAAACACTAAATGTCCATTTGGCAAAATTATTTTTGTCAACTTATCTTACTATTCAGCTTATTTGTGCTACTATTCATATGTCCCATTGCACTATATTATTTTAACTAACTTTTATCTTTATCTATAGTACTTTCAGCAAAAAGTTTTCAATTTCAGTAAAATAAGCGGATTCTAAACATACTCTAAAGTTAATCTAAGAGTTCCCTTCTCTCTTGAACCTAAAAAAAGATCTCATCTATCATCTATGTTCAACCTACTTGCCCATCGCCTAGCTCGTTGTCACGATTTAACCCCCACTGCACTTGCTGCCCATGGCATATCAATAGCTTGCAGTTTGCCAAGCCGTGACCATGAGTCCTTCACAAGCACATGGCCACCAACACATTGCCTTCAAGCCCATTTGTGTAGTCATGTATTACCATGAGCTGCTACCTCAATCCACCATGCATAGCATATGGCATGACTCCCTCTTCGATCTGCCCATTGTTTTGTTTGGTTGGCATAGGTGCAAGGTGCACAACATGCAGCCACTACTTCTCAAGCATCATTGGTCTTACACTAGGTCACAATAGTACTAGGTAGTGGCGGAAAAAATCTTGGACAAGCCAAAATCATCACTCCAGATGGGGTTTAATCCCAGCACCTACTTTAATTATATGATGATGAAGACAATATATGGTGATCGTTTGTGTTAATACTTCTTACATTTTGATTGCAGCTGAAAATCTTATCAAAGAGAAGAAATTGATTGCTATCATTGGCATGCACTCATGGCAGAAAACAGCTTTAGTTGCTGATGTTGGAAACAGGACTCAAGTTCCAGTTCTTTCATTTGCATCACCTGCCATAACCCCACCAACGATTCAACTTCGTTGGCCTTTGTTGATTCGGATGGCTAATGATGGTTCTGCACAAGTAAAATGCATAGAAGATATTGTCCGTGCATGCAATTGGAGAAGAGTGATTGTTATTTACGAAGAGGATGCATATGGTGGTGATTCAGGAATGTCGGCTCTCTTAGCTGAAGCTCTTCAGAACATTGGGGTGGAGATTGGGTATCGTCTAGTTCTTCCACCATTTTCCTCTGTTTCTAATGCTGAAGGACTTGTACAAGAAGAGCTGGTGAAGCTAGAGAATGAAACGCTGTGTCGGGTTTTTATTGTTCTTCAGTCATCATTAACGATGGTGACTAACTTATTCAGAGAAGCTAAAAAATTGAGACTTGTTGGAGGAGAGACAGAGTCAGCTTGGATAATCCCAGACAGCATTACAAACACGCTGGACTCTGTTGACAAATCCATTATTTCCTCCATGAATGGCACTATAGGAATCAAAACACAATACTCCAATCACAATAAAGAATATGTCAAGTTTGAGAAAAGATTCAGAGCCAATCGTTCAGAGGAAGAAAACTCGAAGCCGGGAATTTATGCTCTACGTGCATATGATAGCATTAAAACCATTACTCGGGCCATAAAGAGTAGTTCTGATGACTCTAGTAGCCTTTTGAAAAATATATTATCAGACAGTTTCTCAGGTTTAAGTGGAGAAATATGTTTTGAAGGGAAAATGCTTTCACAAAATCCCAAATTCAAGATTGTGAAAGTGGATGGGGAGAAAAACAATGAATTAGACATCTGGACAACAGATTATAATGGGGGTGTAAAGAATAAGAATACAAAAGAAAAGGCTTGGCCAGGGCTAGATAAGGTTCCCAAAGGCTGGGCAATGCCTTCAAAAGCAAAACCAATGAGAATTGTAGTTCCAGCTCATGCCATGTTCAAAGAATTTGTGGAGGACATGAACAGAACCAACTCAAATGGCAAAATATTTCATGGTTTCAGCATTGAAGTCTTCCACAAGGTGATGGAACAATTGAATTATACAGATACTCTGCAATATATATTTGAGTCCAAAAGTGGATCCTATGATGACTTGGTTGAACTTGTCCATAACAAGGTAAACTAAGTAACTAACTTTTTATCTCTGAATATATAGCTATATCAGTCAATTCATCAATTTTTTGTCTACTGTGTATTTATTTTATGAAATTGTTAAAGATACAAACTATTTTACAACATTTTTTTTGCAAACTATTGATATGATGGATGATTATTGGTAAGTGACAAAGTGATATCAACGGTGACTTCAAATGAAAACCAATAAGAATTTGTCACAATAATAGTTTGTAAAAATATTATAAAATAATTTGTAGTTGTCATAACAACCATTAACTTCAAGAACTGATACTAACCTGCCCTAAATTTACATTGAGGACTCTTGTAAGTGCACAAATTCTAGAATCAGTATATACTAAAATTCAAGAATAAGAAGTCTTCTTTTCAAGACTTTTTTTAATTTTGGTAATTGAATTGATATTTCCTTTTGAGATAGGCAGGGAGGTAAGTGGGTAGATTAGAGAATATGTGTCCAAATATAGGATAATTAGTATTAAACTATTACATGTGAAATTTAAGATCAATTTTAAATTTTCAAATTTTGATTAATATTATCATTATTTTGTGGCTTCAAAATACTGACAAAGGTCTTCATTTGGACCAAATAAGGAAGAATTGTGATGCTGTTGTTGGTGATATAACCATACTATCCAAAAGGTCAAAGGATGTGGAATTTACTCAGCCATACACAGAGTCAGGGTTGACTATGGTAGTTCCAGCGAAGTCTAAAGAGTCACCGTGGATGTTCATGAAGCCTTTTACCCGGGAAGTGTGGTTGGTGGTTGCTTTCATCTTGATTTACACCATGTTCATAGTTTGGTTCTTGGAGCATCCATCCAATCCGGAATTTAAAGGCTCGTTGAATGATCAGATTGCGACCGCCATGTGGTTTGCCTTCTGCTCTCTCTTCTTTGCTCACAGTAAGTATAAATGTTCAATTATAGGACTCAGAATGTTATGTTCATTGAAAAAGGTTATGCTCATTGGTCGGCTCAATAATTATAATCCTACAAACACTCTTAGGCATATCACACGAACAACCAATTTGTAGTTATATTATTGTTTCATTGTTCCTGTTTCCATATACTCTTTCATTTCTCGGCTTATGAATATAACATAATCATGTTAGGCACATTAACAAGCAACCAATCCCAGGGTTTCTAGTTAGAGATATAATTCATCATGTCAATGATCATGATAAAACTAATCTGCATTAGGCAGCCACAGTTCTAGAATAATACACATTAGACAGGTCTAACAAACATAAAAACTATATTAGCAAGGGAGTAACAAAAACAACGAGCAAATCCTATGTCCCACACTTAGTACTCCACTTTATACTGTAGTAGCAACTATATATCCCATGTATCTGAGTATTTAATTTAGCAGATGAATGTTCTAAATTTATTCTTCTATAATTAGTGGATGATCTAATTTTCTTTGTTAGGCTTGTCCTGAAAATGCAAGTAACGTATGAGTATATGACTAAATATAAGGAGTAGTCAGGACAATCATTGAATTTTAAGAAATCTATAACTATGTGTTTAATAAAAACACCCCAAGAACCATTGCATACTGCAGTTAGTAATGTCAATCTTGGCAAATCCTCATTTAGGTGTTAAAACACTCATTAGCACTTGTTTTATCTTTCAGGAGAGAAGATTTACAACCACCTTACACGAGTGGTGATCGCAGTGTGGCTCTTTCTAGTGTTTGTGTTAACTGCAAGCTACACTGCCAATCTCTCTTCAATGCTCACTATTCAGAGTATGGATCCAAGTGTCTCATCTATGGAGTTGCTTAAGAGTAACAACTTAACCGTTGGTTATGACAAGGGTACCTTTGTAGGCAAATACCTGGTGGAAGTGCATAATTTCAGCGCTACCAACATCAAGGCAATTGATAGCGCAGAGAAATATATAAAGGAATTTGAAAGCAAAGTTATATCAGCTGCCTTTCTTGAAGCCCCATATGCGAAAGTCTTCCTCCATAAACACTGCAAGGGATACATCGCTGACACCAGTCATACGGCCACCTTCAGATTTGGAGGCTTTGGATTTGTGAGTAACATTTTTCTTAATATTATATAAATATACACATATACACGGCCACCTATATATGTAGGGTTTGTGAGTAACCATTAACAAATACAAAAACCTTCATACTTCATCATTTGATCATTATAAAAAAGTTAGTATAATTTTTTTCATTAAAATAAAAAGAAGTACATACAAATGAATTTTGCATTTTGGGCAGCAATAATCACTTCAATGTTTCATGCAATTTTTTCCCATGGAATTCAAAAGCGCTATGATGTTTCTATTTTTTGTCTGATCTTGCACTTGCAATGATGCTAGGGTCCTAGGGATACTTTCTACTTTGTCATTAAAGAGAGAGAGAGAGAGAGAGAGAAAAAAAATCCCTGCTTTTGCAATTTTCAAACAATGCTAAAGAGCTCTCTAGCTTATATGAGTTATTGGAAGAGGAAAAAAAACCATTGTAAGATGTGTGTAACAGATGTTGCTTGTGTGTGTACAATAAACTTCGAACAATATCCATTACACACATGCTTGTTACATACGTCACTTTTGCACAAAAATTTGACTTGAGTCACAGTTTTAGTATAAAAAAAAATGTGTGTAAATTAATGGGTGTTTGTAAGGGACATTTCTCTTTATAAAATTACTCCCATTGTGCCTAATTTCTGTCATTCAATGTTTTCATTAGAGCTAAAGCTCTACTTTCTACACTAATACCAAATAAACCCTTTACCCTTAATTGTAGAGTTTTTGCTATTGAGAACTTTTAACCGAAAGGTTTTTGGGTATTTGACAAATTCCACATAACAGTGCACTAAATTTCTGAATTTATAAATTATGAGTATTGAATTGTAACGTCCAAATTTCAACTTTAGCCTTAAAAGTTGTTATCAGCTTTTAGACTCTTTTAAAACTAACAAAATTGCTAGATTTGTGTGTGTGTACGTATATATAGTATTTGTTACCTATTAATGCACTAGGAGACACCCCGGAGCTCTACAATTAACAATTTGATAATTACAATAAAATTATATTTTCTATAGCAATGCCAAATGCGCACATAATCTTTTAAATTCACGCGAATATAAATTTTAATTAAAAGGAAGGGAAAAGAAGGAAATTTAATTAAGTGGGTAATAAAGAAATAGAAATGGCTTTCAACTCAATTAAATTAAATAAAAGTGAAGTATTAATAAATAAATCATGTACTCTAAGCAATAAAATAATCAAATTCAATGATATTGATTTAGAAAGTTAGTAAAAACATTGGAGGTTTTTATGTTATTTTATTTTTTGATAATTGGATAGTTAGGGGAGTGGGGATTTGAATCCTAGATGTCTCCATTTGAAATACTAGAAAGTACCAATCAATTGAGTTACAAGGCCATTAACTCTTTGTATTTTTCCTTAATAAATAGTCATTATTGTTAAAATTTCTTACTTTCCAAGCAGGCATTTCAAAAAGGCTCTCCGTTTGCTAGAGAGTTTTCGGAAGGAATTCTGAGACTATCAGAGAAAGGAGATCTAAAGATACTTGAAAATGATTTGACTCCCCCGAATGAGTGTTCAATGAATGTGTCTTCCGATGAAACCAGAAGCTTGGGCCTAAAAAGTTTCTGGGGTCTATGCTTGATATCTTTCTCCACTTCCACCATTTGTTTTTTGCTATCCTTGATTCATTTAATAAAGAACTATCAACGCTATGAAGAGGCAAACCGAGGTAGTGTAACTCCGAGTGGGAGCGTTTGGGACAAGGCAGCTAGAATAGCAATTTACTTTTATGATAAAGAGATGGGACTTAGGAGAGCTCAATCTTCAAGCGAACCGAGTCTGGTTATGATACAAAGCTAATCCATGTTCCACACTGGCAAATATGCCGAAAAGGATTTCGTATTTCATTTGAAATGAAGAGAGCTCATTGTAAAGTTAAGATTTTATTTTTTTAATTTGATATTGTACAAAGTGTCGTGTAATACCTGAAACAAGGGTTGCAACTGGCATGAATTTTCGTATCCTCTCTAAACGTTGACATCACAGCTCTATGTGTATCACTGGTCCTGTTAGGAGCAATTATTTTGTAATGTACTGTCTTCGACATCACAAGTCAAAAATAGCGTCTTCCATGATGCCTCGTAATATGTTGTTTGGATTTGACCATATATCAAAATCCTCCTTTACTTGAACAAAATCGAGTTTTTCTTTTTTAGATTGAAGCAGTCAAGTCAAAGGCACCATGTTAAAGATACTTGAGAACAAAGCTCTACTAAAACCAGTCAGTCTTTGTTTTCGCTGATCGTTTTCACTCACACACGTTTAACGTATATAGAATGGTATCCAACCATGTCCTCATCTATATAATAGTTGCTGTGATTAAGATTTAAGACAACCTTTTTATTCTTTATTAAATAAAGACAGCCTTTTTCTTTTCTTATTGGTTGAACACAACTATGTCAAATCCTAGAATGGCTTTCCCTTTCATTACCGGCAAAACAGTCATAAAATTTTTCCTCTCTTTCGCCATACTAGTCTCCTTTCTTCTCTCACTCTCTCATGGAGATGAAGTTGCTAATACGACTAACAAAGTTCCAAAGGGTTGGGCAATGCCTACTGAACAAAATCCATTGAAAATTGTAGTTCTAGGTAGAGCTTCATTTCAAAAGTTTGTAAAGGTTGACTACAGCGGGAAGAAGCTAGATAATTCCAAATTTGACCGTTGGTGCATTGATGTTTTCAAAGAGGTGCTTAAAAATTTGCCTTATTCTCTGCCCTATGAATTAAATGCCTTGAATGTCAGCTATGAAGAGCTGGTTCATGGTGTCTACAACAAGGTAACAACTCTAGATTTCAGTTTCTTAAATATCTCCCTTAACGTCAGGGTCGGCCCTAGACATTTTGGGGTCTTAGGCGGGAAGTAAAATGGAGCATTATATATATATATATATATATATATATGTATTAATTAAATTAGTATTTATTTATTTAATATTTTATATTATATTATACTTCATTTAAAATCTATTTTTCTTGTATTTTGAGATGCAAATTAATTAATTAAATTTTTGTATTCAAGTTCTTCTAACATCTTATTTTCAATCAATAGTATAACTAACTTACTTAATCTTTCTTGAGACCCTGTCGGTCTTAGATATGATTTTATTACTTTTAATTTTGGAAAACTTCTTTCTGTAGAAGCAACAGTAATAGGTATTGTTAGTAAAATTCTATAAACAATACATGTATTTAGAAATGAATCTAACATTTTTATATAACTTAGTATATCAATTGGAGTATATTCTTTTACTTGTAAAATTTCTTTTAAAACATTTAACTCTGAAAATAAATATAAACCATCAATATTATAATAAACATCATGTTTGAGAAAAGATTCAAGTTTAAGACAGTATTTTTGCAAACTATCATCATCTAGCTAAGAGAGAGAGGCGAAGAGCAAGAGTGAGAGAAAATAAAGGTATGAGTAAATTTTAGGGATTTGAGATTTTTAATTTGTTTTGATTTGAGATTGTTTTGTGGGTAATTTTTTAGATTGGATTTGCATTTTATCCGGTTGATTTTTGATTTTTCTAGAGGTTAAGGATGCTTTTTTGGGATAATTGATTTTTTTTAGACAAAAAGTTTTTTTGGGTACCAATGTTTTCAAGGATGTTTCAAATTTAACGTTCATGTGTTGCATGACACAATATAAACATTCAAATTAATTCCTCAAATTGTTTATATGTTCGCTTATATGTTTGAACTCATAAAAAATTTGCCTCGTTGTTCATACCCACCTAGAAAAAAGGTCCTTTGGATATGCTAATATTTAGTATAAACGAAATTTAAATCAATAGACCGCCAAAACTAACATTCGGTTTCTTTTAGAGCAAGTAATTAAGCAATAAATGTAAATTCTCTCCGGTCTCCATCTTTCACAGAAGAGAGCCTTCAAGTGAAAGTTCCTATGGTGAGAAGTTACAGTGGGAAGAAAAATGAATATTGAGTATAGATCAATTTTTTATTGTCTTCTGATATTGGTTTCTCAAAACTTTGAAATTTCTTATTTCTAGTATAGATTGCAAGTCAAGAGCACTCCAGTTAGACTTTTCTAATAGTTTGCCAAACTTTGAATGGCTCGTTTTGAAAGAGACAGAAAGGCCTTGGAAGAGCAGTGAATCTGTGACTAAAAAAAGTCGTATAAAACTTACGACTTTTTTCATTTGTTTATTGTTTTCTTTGATTTCTTAGTTACAAACTTGCTTCTGATAAAGACTATGCTTGTCATGTATCATTGTATGATCTAAAAACAATGGAAGACTTACGATGCTGTTGTTGGAGAAGTGACCATATTGGCAGACCGTACAAAATATGTGGAATTCACTCAGCCATTTGCCGAGTCATGGTTGTCCATGGTAGTTCCTGCAAAACCTGAAGGATCAGCATGGATGTTCTTGAAGCCTTTCACCTGGAAAATGTGGCTGGCAACCGGTGTTGGATTGATTTACACAATGCTTATTGTTTGGTTCTTGGAGCATCAGTGTAATCCAGAATCTAATGGCCCACTGAAGAATCAGATTGGTACCACAATTTGGTTCACATTCTCCACTCTATTCTTTGCTCACAGTAAGTACAGACGTCTATAATCTGTTTATTTATTTTGTTTATTTATTTATTTTATTTTTTATTTATTTTTAATTTTTATGAGCAACAATGTGTCTCACCATGATAAGAACTCTATGACACTTAGCACAAGCTAATGATCAAGTCTTCCACACTGTTTATCGAGTCTAACCAGCTTCAAGGCTGCCTCATTGTGCCCTCCCCTAATAAGTTATGGCTGTCTGGGATATAAAGTAATATAATTGGTTTACCATGGCACAAATCCCTCTCTTATTTCTGTACATGTAGCTAGCTAATTTTCAGAGACCTAGTACTTTGACAACTTTGTTATTAGTGGGAGTTAAAGAGGTTCGTTTATGTTCAAGGTTTAGAATGCGAGGCTCGTTTATGTTCAAGGTTTAGAATGCGAGGCTCGTTTATGTTCAAGGTTTAGAATGCGATACTATCTGAAAGGTTGCAAGTCATGTATGACTGGAAAAGATACTTTGCGTATGAAATACAAAATTGCTTTTGATGCAAGCATTTGCTTACAACTTAATGCTAATTTTACAAAATGGATTGACCCCTGTAGGATCAATTAAGTTCATCTTATAATGAAATTGATTTCTAATCAATAGGAGCTCCAGAGATAAAAACTAAACACAGCCAAGATGAAATTTCTAATGAATGTAATCCATTACATTTGCAGGGGAGAAAGTTTATAGCAACCTTACTCGAGTGGTGGTGGTAGTTTGGCTTTTTGTTGTGTTGATCCTAACCTCAAGCTACACTGCTAATCTGTCTTCAATGCTCACCGTGCTACGATTACAACCAGTTAGAGATATCGAGTGGCTGAAGAGCAGCAATGTAAAAATTGGTTGTGATGGCGATTCATTTGTAATGACTTACCTGCAGGAAGTGCTCAAGTCTAATTTAAAGAACATCATTAAAGTTAAAACTGAATCTGATTATGAAGAGCATTTTAGAAACAAAAGCATAGCTGCTGCCTTATTTGAACTTCCATATGAGAAAGTTTTCATCGACAAGTATCACAAGGGATTCACCACCTCCACACAGACGTATAGATTTGGAGGATTTGGCTTTGTAAGTAATAACTACACCTTGCAGCTTTCAGTTTCCA
Organism: Quercus variabilis; assembly: GCA_030445155.1. NCBI lineage: Eukaryota > Viridiplantae > Streptophyta > Magnoliopsida > Fagales > Fagaceae > Quercus > Quercus variabilis. The sequence goes on along the minus strand of CP129449.1, from coordinate 45,817,357 downwards.
CATAATTTCAAGTTGATTATTCCAGAGTTCAAAACTGAATATTTCCAAAAAGGAAGCAAAAAAGCATGTTACATATTATCATTGGCATTCAATGAATTTATTTTTTCAGATTATTTCGGGTCTTAAAGAATTCTTTGCAGAAAATATGAATTCCAGACAGTTTAAATATGAAAAGAAACAATTTTGTAGAGAGTTTCTGCAAGCTTTCTACGGTGGCTAAAACTAGTTCATTATTATAAAGAAGTCTTCATTTATTTTCAGACAACGGTTTTAAGCACCTAAATCCTCAATAAATATTGATTAAATGAAATTTTCCATACATGCTATGATTTTTTTGTTAGTAATTCCATTCCAATGTGTTACCATTCTTGCCATTTGAGTTGTATCAATTTCATGCTTTAGATTAAGAAATTTTAAGGTTAAAGGTGTATCTAGTGCCATGTCATTTAAAGTTTTTAAGTATTAAAAACTGTCTCCATTTCATTGCAATTGAGAGAATCATCTTTTTAGTAGGAATCACTTCTAATTTACCCTCCATGCAGGTATTCCAGAAAGGCTCGCCACTAGTGAAGGGCTTTTCAGAAGCCATACTAAGGCTATCAGAAGATGGTACCCTAACAAATCTGGAAGATAAATGGTTGACTCCCTTACGTGGGTGTTCAACAGACCAAACATCCAGTGATACAGATCCTTTGAGCATCCAGAGCTTATGGGGTCTCTACCTTATATCTGCTGCCATTTCTACAATTTGTTTCCTACTGTCATTAATTCGATTGCTAAACAATTATCAACATCCTCAAGAGGCAAACGAAGACAATGCAACTCCTAACCCAATAAGAGTTTGGAACAAGGCGGTTGGACTTGTAAAATACTTCTATATTGGAGAGATCGTTGCTCCAGGGAGGGCTTCAAGTTCATCTCGTATGCCAGACTTACATAGTTGGACTTCTTTAAGATGGGAAGACGTGAGAACTATCGACATTCCCCACGACATTAACCAGGCCTCCCCACCTTCTGAAATTGAAGTGTCATAGAACTCCTTATTGAATGCACAGAGTAGGATAGGTAGGTTTTGGATGAATAATTTTTATAATGAGCCTAAATGTTGTAATATTTACTTCTAATTGTCTACTACTAATTGTTGGAGGGGGCACTTTATGAAAGAAAGGGTTGTTAAGAGTTTGTTACAAATAGTTGGCTGGTGAGTTAGTTAGTTGCCTCGCTCAATTAGTTACATGAGTTAGATTCAACTAAGGAGAAAACTCGATGTGAATCAACTGTATAAATATTTATCAAATGTCAATAGTGTTGAATATCAATAAGAAATTAATTAGTCAGACTTGCCGTTAGAAAAACATAATTTTAGACAAAAATAAACATAATAAGAATCGAAAGGCTAGGGTTTTAAATTATGAATTGTGCAACCAAATTTATGCAATTTCAAGTTGAGCCCGGTCCCTTCCCGTCACAGTCTTAGTCCCCAGTAAATTTGCTCTCTCGTTCTTCTCTTCTAATCTCTCCTCAATTCCTTTATTTTTTATTTTTTAATCTGATAAACATATAAAAAATGTAATCAATGTATAAAAGACAAAAGAAACACACTACAATAACAACTTTCAGATGCAACATCTTTATAAAGTGCCAAACCTCACTTTAACCACCGGTCCTTCTATACAGATGGGTGAATATGTGTAACAAAGAAGAAGGGCAGTGCATTAGGTCAGCTGGGTGTGATTTTCATTAGAGAAAAGGGCATTGAGGGATGATAGTGGTTGGGGAAGAAATCTAGGAGGACATGGCCTTCTTGAGGCAAATTTTTTCTTTCCCTGGTGTTGTTTGATTGTGCAGAAAAGACCGAAAATTAGGAGATGGACAAGCTGAGATCAAGGTCAATCCATGGTAGAATAAACCAAACCCACCATCAAAAAGTATTGCTAGATTTCTCTCCCTGTCTTACCCTCCGATCTAGTACCAAGGAGCCACCACCATGACACCAAACCCATGGCTGGATTTTTCTTTGCCTCACTCTTCGGTTGTTGGCATATCTCTATCTCACTCTCTTTTGTTGATAACGTTGCTGGTTGTTTTGAGATGTTGGTCTTCTTGTAAAATTTGGTTCAAAATTTTGAGTTATTATGAGATTGTCATAAATTAAAAATAATTTCATTGAGCCCTTTGATTGGTGTGTTGTTCCTCCATTTTGTTCTCATTAAAGTTCATGAGCAATTAAAAGCCCTAGCTTTTTAATTCTTGTTATATTTGTTTTTGTCTAAAAATGTGTTTTTCTAACAGCAAAGCGAGAGGTGGGTTATATAAGGTTAACAAAGCCAACCTCAGATTAGTAAAGTGTCAAGTTTTAAACTACAAGCAGGCAAAGTGAAAATGGACTTAACCATAGGTGAGTTTAAAGTAATTTGCCCTTAAAATTATGTGTGGACACCTCCAAAAAGGATTTTCTTAATTTTTTTTTTTTTTTTTTTTTTTTGGTGTGGTACGTACATTGGATCCTTAGTGACATGACTCTTTGTGTGCATGCGTTTCTAGGGTGAAGTGAGTGTATATGAGTCCCTTTTTCTTATTTTTATTTTAGGAGTCACCACTAATTATTGGTTTTGTATTAGGTGTGATTGGTCACTTATATCTCTAATTCATTTTAAGTTACCTAATTAACTAAACCATTTTTAAGGGTTTATTAATTAAGGCAAACCAAAAGTCTCGAACTAAAAATCTTGGACTCAGAAGTTTGGTTACATGTGGAGAAGGTGTTAGGCACCTCACACTGCCTATCTAAAGGATAGTACCAAATTTTAATTTATTTCTAACGTAATCTTTTTAGTGAAGAAATAATAAACTTGGCATTTTGATTTTTGAAAAAACTTTGTACAAACTACACACACACACACACACATGTGAGTATTTATTTATGTATAACGTATCATGTGAATATTTATTTCAAGGATTTATTTAAAACCAAAGCATGTGAAGTATATATTTACATAGCATGTGTGAGGTGTGGATGCCCCCCGAATTTTTGAAATTTTTTGGGTTTGGTCACACATTTGGCGATATGACACTTGTGTGCTTATGTGTCTAGGGTGGGGTGTGTTTATGTGAGTTCCTTTTTCTTTTCTTTTTTTAGGAGTTTCCACCAACCATTAGTTTTATTAGGTGTGATTGGTCACTTATGAGTCTAATTCATTATAATTTACCTAATTAACTAAACAAATTTTAAAGGGTTTGTTAATTAAGGTAAACCAAAAGTTTTTGAACCAAAGATCATGGACTCAGAAGTTTGGTTAGGTGTGGGGAAGGTGTTAGGCACCCCACAACGCCTATCCGAAGATAGTATCTCATTTTAATTTATTTCAAACCTTAGATTTTTATGAAGAAATAGAATACTTAGCTTCGATTCTTTTTTTCTTTTTTTCTTTTCTTTGAAAAGGTTTTACAAAAAATATACATACATATATGAATGTGAGTAATTATTTACCATATAGTTAGCATGTGAACATTAACTCCAAAGAATATATACAATCAAGACATGTGAGGTATATACATAGGTAACATGTGAGAACACATTCAAGTGTACTATAAAATTTATTTACTATATAGCTAGCATGTGAATACTAAATACTATACAAAAATAAATTGCAACGTAAAAATAAAAGAGGGAGTTGGAAGAGTAGAACCTTATTGTCATTTGCAATTTTTGTTAGGACATATGTGTTTTTACTTGTTAAGAACATATGTTACTTATTTATGTAAAGTGGCTAATCCTTTGACAAAACACACTTTACTTGTAATTGGGTAGTTCTAGGTGTTTTTAATACTCCAAGAAACAAGGTTTCAAGATCAAGTGTTGAAGTCATAAAATCTGTCCAAGAAAAACAAGTTGAAATGCAATTTCATTAAAGCTTGACACCTGCTCGATAGCTCCTTGACACCTGCTATCTGTCGAGATTTATAAAATCAGATTTTCTGACTGATTTCTTAGGGATCTGTGAATATGCTTTTGGGCCTTCTTTTCTCCAAAGCCTAAACATATAAAATGATTGTTTTAAGAGCCGTCAAGATATAAACAAGTTGCAAAAATATTGAGCAAACTCTGTTTAAGCAATTTGTGATCAAAGATGAAGTTCTTGACCTAGTTCATCTTCTCTGAAGAAGTTGCTGTGTATTTGCACCAAAGGGTTTTATGACCAAGCATCTTCCTGATCTTCATCGTGTAGGATGAGCTGAAGAACTTTGCAGTCAACCTCTCCTTCTAAGTTGGTGTTCGAAGTCGAGTACTAGGATCCGCGCATTGGTTAGTCACGTACTTAGGAGTCGTGCATCAAAAAGGGGAACTGTCACTACAAATCAAGTCCAATTGGGTATTGGAGTAAGAGTTTAACTGTAGGTTGGTAAGGTACTTAGGATTCCTTTACTTGTAACTGCATGATTTGATAATAGTAGAGTTTCGGAAGTGGTGACCTGAAAATCACCCGGTGGGGTTTTTGCCGCAAGGGTTTTCCCCATTCGTAAACAAATCACCGTGTCTTTCAATTTTCCCTGCATATTTAGTTTTTAGTGATTTGTTTATGCTTCCATGAATTTGCATGTTAAATTGATTAATTAATAACTTGGCTAAGTAATTAATTGGTTTAATCACAAGGGGTCATTCAGTTTGTGGCCTATCAAGTGGTATCAGAGCAGGCACACTCTGATTAGAGTTTAATCTTTATTGTCTTTTGATCCATTGACTCCTGCTGTCATGGCTGTAACCGGCTTAAAGAGATCTTTGTTTTCAAATACATCTTGTTTTTCTAATCATTATTTGTTTGAGTGTCTTAGAAAATACAAGTCTAAAAGTTATTT